>CM035838.1:368134420-370534420 GCA_020510985.1 Pholidichthys leucotaenia
ACCGCTTGGAAAGGAAAATCCCATCTCCCAAGGGATTATTGCAATATCCGCACCGTAAGTAACATAACTTATCATTAGGCTGTAGGTCTCTTTCTTTCAGTCTTTCACCCAGTGTACAATCGGTCTAGGCAATCACTCTCTGGCCATAACAACAATAACAAAAACTGGAATAAATTACTCACACCTGGAATTCGCCTCTGAGTTCCGGTAGACCCGTCAGAGCACCACGCCGCTCCCCGACGTCACCAGGGCCTTTGAAGAGGGAAATTCAGCGTTGTTTTTTTTTTTCCAGTGCTTCCCAGAAATGTGGGTCTCTCCTCTCTTTTGACTGTGCACTTGTCTAAAGTCCAGGCTCGTCGGAAAACGCCGTGGATTACTCTATATGGGTCCCACGTCGGGCGCCAATTATGTTAGAACAAAAATGAATTGACTGAGGCTGAAACAATAATCAATAGGCGGTTTTCCAAGTTCTGAGTCATTTATTCTCCTTCTGATCAGAAAGGAGGAAATCAGTATCAGCATACACTCGCCTCAGAGCTTCACAGCACCGACTCCCTAACATGTATCCAAGGATGTTGATTTTTATACCCCGGTCTCTTATCTAAGCTAGACTGGCAGGAGCCAACTCTCCAAGTGACTCCTTCTTTATCTGTGGTCAGCAATGAACATTCTAACATGATCTGGTCATCCTGACAATACAGTACAGCTTGGTATGATAAAACAAAGAAACTTTCGTCATTATTCACAATCTTGCTCATCCTAATCTTGCTCTGAAAACAGACAGTCTTTTCAAGCTCTGAGACAATGAAAATATCACAGTGACCCAGACATTGGATTTTATATGCACCAGAAACAATTATAATATAAAATAGAATAATATAGCATTAAAATCATATAGAATAATTAATGAAACTTGAAAATATCCTATCATTAACATTGGACCTAAACTGGCCCGAGAAATACCCACTACGGTGCCTACAGGTGATACAATATGCAATAACACTGCTGTAAAAGACTCCATCTTCATAAAGAACACAGACGAAAGAGAGGTCATTGAAATTGTTAAATCGTTCAAAAGTAAAACATCTACGGACTATGATGGTATTGACATGCTACTAGTCAAAACTGTTATCGAATGTATAGTAAAACCACTGACGTATATCTGTAACCTGTCTCTCCAATCAGGTATATTTCCCAATGCAATGAAAATAGCTAAAGTAATTCCGATATACAAGACGGGCGACAGAGGGGAACTCTCAAACTATAGACCAATTTCACTATTACCGCAATTTTCCAAGATACTTGAAAAAATATTCTATGAGAGAATTGACAACTTCATACTGAAGAATGATTTATTGTGTGAGCAGCAATATGGGTTCAGACACAAGAGGACAACTGCATATGCCCTAATGGAATTTACAGAAAAAATATCAACAGCCATTGAAAATAAAGAGTATTCAGTTGGAGTATTCTTAGATCTTAAAAAAGCATTTGATACAGTAGATCACATTTTATTAATAAAGAAACTACAAAATTGTGGTATTAGAGGGGTAGCACTGTCCTGGTTAAGTAGTTACTTAACCACTTGCACTCCGGGCAATTTTCCTAAAAATGCCAAAAAATAACGTGCCCAAAGTAAATCGAAAGCTGTTATTCAACCCTTTGCAGCATCTTCATGGGGTTGGTCTCATTTAAAAGAAAACACTTTGATTTTTTTGGCAAAAAAAACCATAATCTCTCTACGTGCTCCAGCCACTGAGTTACAGTCATCTAAACATACTGAACTTGAAGAAAAAAAATTTGGACACAGTGTTTTTTTGGATACAAATGCTTGTAAATAACACACAGCTGTCCGATCCGGCTGGAAAATGCAACAGAAATGTAGAACCAAGTGTTATCCAGCTGAGATCCAAATTTGGTAACAATACCACAAAAAAATGAATATTTTACACAGCTTTGTTCTCAGGCTGTTCCCAGGCGTTTTGGAACTGTGCCAAATTGTGCCAAATGGCACAGTTTGGAAAAACGTCTGTAACTTTTGAATAATTCAATGTAGAATCTTCATTTTAGGCTCTAATGAAAGGTCACACTCAGGGCTGTGTGTGTGTGTGTGGGCGGGGGGTCGGTCCCCCCCCCCCCCCCGCTACCAAGGACCGATTTCGGCCCTCGCTACAGACGGATTACACTCCTTGCATGTTTTCACAGCGGCTTCCCCCCCCCCCCTCGCTACTGTGTGTGTGTGTGGGGGGGGGGGAACCGTGAACGGACCGTGAACGTCCCCCCCCCCTCGCTACAGAAGAGGGCCATCGCTACATGATGGAATAGACTGATATGCTTCCCCCCCGCGGACCGGGGGACGTTAGGACCGTGAACGCCCCCCCCCACTCCTCTTCTGCAGCGGGGGGGGGGGGCGTTCACGGTCTGAACACGGCAAATGAACCGTTTATCGCGGCGCACGCACTTCGTAATTCGTGCGCAGTACAGTTGTAATTTACCGGTCAAAAGTCATTTTTGGATTACAGTTTTCAGGGATAAATAATAATTTAGCTTATAACACTTTACCTCTTCAAAGCAGCAGAGTCGTGGCGAACATCTCTTCCCCCAACGCGATGCTGCTCCGCACGTGGATCCCGATCAACATAATTCCATTATTGCCGTTTTGGCGAATGATTTACGACTTTTGTCGTCGGCCTCCGTCTATTCTGCTGGAATGAGTGCAGGTCCCACTTGTGGGTGTTCTCCATGCTGCTGGATGAGCCTGGGTCTGTAGTAGATTCGTCCAGCGTCCTTTGTTTTCATCTGCTGCAGCAGTAAATATCGCTTCACCCAGCCTGAATTTCTGTGCTTCAATTGGCTCCTGCGTTCACAGTAGGCAGGTCCTCCTTCCTAGATTTTCATTCATTGGCTCCTCAAGGTTTCAGAAACCCAATTCAAGGCTCTTATTAGTCGAATGAGAGGTCAATCAGATGAACTAATCTGTTCGCGGCTGTCTCTGCAGTTTTTTTTTTGAGTGGCGCTTGGACGCCACTACATCACCATCACCACCATCATGCGTCATGCGCTCTCCTGCGCCCTCATGCGTCATAGGACGCAGAGACTTGCCCGCCCGCGGAACAACGGAGCGCAAGTGGTTAAAGAATAGATATCAGTATGTATGTGTTAGCAACAAAAACTCAGAGTTACTGAAGGTCACCTGTGGAGTCCCACAGGGTTCAGTTTTGGGACCATTATTATTCAATATGTATATAAACGATATATGTAAAGTTTCAGAAAAAATGGACTTAATATTGTTTGCCGATGACACTAATCTGCTATGCAGTGGAAACAATTTGGAACAACTTCTGGATACACTCGGAAAGGAATTAGGAAAGCTTAAACTGTGGTTTGATTCAAACAAATTAACGCTCAATTTAAGTAAGACAAAATTTATAGTCTTTAACAACCATCACAACAACCCAGTACCCAAACTCAGTGTAAATGGTGTAGAGATTGAAAGGGTATCTGAAACTAAATTCCTTGGAGTAATAATTGATAACAAACTGTGTTGGAAGTCACATATTAATTATATTAAAGGTAAAGTATCCAAATCAATTGCAATATTACAGAGTGAAATATTTGCTGAATCAACCCACACTATACACCTTGTATCATTCATTAATACTCCCATACATGACATATTGTAATGAAGTATGGGGAAATACATATAAAACAAACATATATCCACTCTTTATGCTTCAGAAGAGAGCTATTAGAATAATAAACAAAGCAGCTTACAGGGAACCAACAAACCCACTTTTTCTTAAACAAAAAACTCTCAAGTTGAAAGATCTGGTTGACTTTAAAACCGCAATAATAATGTTCAAAGTGAAGAATTTATCACTGCCCGCAAATATCCAAAAGTTGTTCCAAACAAGGGAGAAACGATATCACTTCAGAGGAACATGTATATTTCAAAAGCCTACAGTGAGAACAACCACCAAGCAACACTGTATTTCAGTGCAAGGAGTCAGATTATGGAACGATTTTGGACCTGAATTAAAATCGTGTACAACGCTTGGACAATTTAAACAAAAACTAAAGGAAGAAATACTCCAAACATATTTACAAGACGACATGTAAACTCACATAAGGATTGACATATCCAGCCTGTGTTGTGTTGTAGCTTAGTTTTTTTTTGTTTTTTTCTTTTTTTTTTCTCTGTGACATTTTGTCTTAGATTTGTTTTTGAATAGTAACCGCTTAACTTAGCCTAGCTTAGTTTTCTTTTTTCTCTCAGTCACATTTTGTCTTAGCTTTGTTTTAAATTGTAATCGCTCTTGTCTTGTTTTCTCTTTTTTCTCTTTTGAATTCTTGGATGGAATATGGGTGGGCAATATAAGCTGCGGCTTCAGCCATCACCCATTTCGGATAACTCACGTGGAATTGTATAGTAGGAGGAGTCTTTGTCTAATTTGACCTTGTTGTTATATTATACAGTTTCTTTTAACCTGTACTCTACTATCCAAAATAAATTCATTCATTCATTCATTCACAAACTACACACAAACAAATTCCCCCTTCCCACATTTGTGGTAATCCCCCCAAAATCGAAAAAAAAATTCCGTCTCCCGCTATAGCCATTGACTGCTCCACACCCGCGAGGATCAGTCAAAACTACTCTTTCTTTCTCCTCTCAATCACCCTAACTCTACTGCTTTTAATGACGTAACATTAACTCTCTTCTGTAGTTTTCCAACTTAACTCCTAAATTTTATAGCAACTTTGTACATCATAGTTTTTTTTTTTAAATATATAATACAATCTATATTTTGTAAACTTGCTATATGCTTCAGATCAGTCAGATGCCTGTGCAAATGCTTAAATATTCTACCTTATATTTTGTTCATGCTTAGCTCCCACCAGTCTCTCCTTGGATCTTCTTGATGAGCTCCTGCGCCTCCTCAGGGGTCTTGAAGATGTGGGTTCTGCCCTTATACGTGACCAGCAGTCTTGCAGGATAAATCACTCCATGAGGAATCCCAAGGTTGCGCAGCTCTTTACGGGCGGGGTCGAACTGTTTCCTTAATTGTTGGATTCCTGTGGCCAAATCTGGGTAGAACCGCACCTGTTGATCCTGGTATTTAATTTCTTCTTTGGCTCGCGCCGCGTTGGAGATCGTCATCCTGTCTCTGTAGCTGAGGAACTTCATAATCAGCGTCCTCGGTGATGCCTTGTTATCTCTCGGTGGGCCGATTCGGTGGGCGCTTTCTAAGACGACTGATGACTGCAGCTCCGCGTTGTTCAGCGCTTCTGGGATCCACTTTTCCAAAAAGGAACATGGATCCAGACCCTCCGTTCTCTCCGGGAGACCCACCAGCCTCAGGTTGTTCCGTCTCGACCGGGATTCTAAATCCAGAACATTATCTTCCAGACGTTTATTTTTTAATTCCAATGTGCGCACCTTTAATTGTAGGCCAGTGACGTCATCCTCAGCACTGGCAATTCGGAGCTCCACCTGCGACACCCGTTCCATACAGTCACTTAACTCCTTTTTCATTCCTTCTATCGCTGCAATAATCCCGTCAAGTTTAGAGGAAAAGTCTGCTCTCATTGAACTAATGGCAGCGAGTACCACACCTGTGCCGTCGCCAGTAGTCACCGCTCCTCCGCTAGCTTCCTCCGCCATATTTGGGGATTTTTCTGCTTCGTCACGGACGTGAAAGTCCGTTAACTTGGACTGTTTGGGCGATTCAGTTTTTCCTCCACCTGATTTCCCAGCCTTAGGCTTTACCGGCATGTCCTCGCCCAAACGTTGGGATAGGTTTTGTTCCAATTGAGAGAGTTATTTGCCGATTTTTTTTTTAATTTTAATTTTTTTAGGAGCAGAGTAGAGTGAAGCACGTCCTTCTACGCAGCGGCCATAACCGGAAGTCAGGTGTCTATAATTTTATAAAAATAATAAATTATTTAATGTCATTATCATAAGTCATGACAACATAATAAATCACAAACAAGTTGATCATAACTTGTAAAATACACAAACTGCTTACTGTATATTATATTGCAATTAAAGACTGTTTTACATTAGTTCCTCCAAGCTACTGGGTTAAGTAGCACCACTGCCTTGTGGTTAGCTTGTTGGTTCAGCAAAGGCTAAGGGAGACAAACCATACAGAAAAATCTGGAATGTAGCCCCATAGGCAGGCAAGAGCTGTACACAGCATTATTCTGGCAACTACTGCGGTCAAACTGGCCCCAGATCTATTGGTCCTCCATTCCTCTGGATTCTTCCAGCAATACCGAGAGGGGGATCCTGTTGATTGGGCAACGCAGTTTCTCCATAGCTCCGCCCAGTCTTGCACCCTAGAGAGGAAACTCCAGCTACATCTTGGTGTAGAGTCAACATGGGGAACGACAGCTACCGGTTATAAGTCACAGCTCAATTGGCATAGAGCTAGGCGCCAGGGGTCGTTCTTGACGGTGGGAGAGGTTCTTCAACTTCATTGGACAACGACCGCCCGCCTCAAACTGAGCAGCCCCTCAGTCAGTAGGGTGTTGTCCCACCACTCGCCACTTGCCCTACTGGGTGTGTAGGGTATAGGAACCTTCTGAAAAGTGGACAGCTACTGATGCACCAAAGAACAGAACCAGAAAATTCAAGAAGCCATCACTCATGCTAGGGTGCTGGGACATTCGAACCGTGTTGACTGGCTTAACAAATAATATCCAAACCATCTCAGATTTGTGTAAAACTGCTGTAATCAACAAAGAGCTACTGTGCCTTCGGGACATTGCAGCATTGTAAGAGACTCGTCTTGCTGACTCAGGGAGTCTAAGGGAGTCTGACCACACCTTCTTCTGGCAAGGCAAGAAAGAAAAAGCTTGGGAACATGATGTGGGTTTCGCCATATGAAACACACTCCTGGACAAAGTACAGCTGGGTTGTGCAGCTACTGACCATCTTGTCGCTACTTGTCAACACTACTGATGGACCAATCAATCTGCTCTGTGTATATGCACCCAACACTCACAGCCTCTGATGAAATAAAAGATGTCTTCTACAGCCAGCTAGAAACACTCATTCAAGGCATTACAGGACAAGAGAACCTCATAATTCTGGGTGATTTTAATGCACGAGTAGGCAATGACAACGGACAAAGGTTACTGGAGCTATGCACATCTCATGAGCTCTGTGTCACCAACACTTTCTTTGGCACCAAGCAGCACTATAGAGTGTCATGGAGACAGCCACAATCAAAACAGTGGCACCAGCTAAACCTAATACTCACCAGGCATAAGTTCTTGCAGAATTTCACCATCACCAGAACCCACCACAGTGTCAACTGTGACACTGATCATTCACTTGTGTGCCGTAAAGTCAAGCTCCAAACAAAGAAATCCTATCGCACCAAACAACCAGGAAAATCAAAGGTTGATGTCCGTAAGACCAGACACCCTGATCGCATCAAAGCATTTTCATCGGCATTCACCTCACAGTTTGATGGTGTAGACAGCAGCTTGTTTTCATCAGAAATGTTGGAAAACCTGAAGAATGCCACTCATTCAGCTGCAATCACTGCCTATGGGAAGAAAAAAGGAGGACAGGTGAATGATTGGTACAAAGAAAGTTCATAGAAACTTGATCCTCTCATAGAAGCAAAATGTAATTCTTTGCAAGCTTACAAAGACCATCCAAATCAAGCAACTTTAACAGCATTGCGATCAGCACGGAACAAAGTGAAAGAAGCAGTCAGAACCTGTGTGAATGATTACTGGTCAAATCTTTGCAGCTCAGTGCAAGATGCGGCTGGCACGGGCAACACTAAGGCAATGTTTGATGGCATAAAGAAAGCAGTCGGCCCAGGTACAACCAAAACTGCCCCTCTAAAGTCCAAGTCGGGTGAAATAATCTCAGACAAAGCCAAACAACTTGAGAGGTGGGTAGAACACTATGCCGAACTCTACTCTACAGAGAACATGGTCAGTCAGACTGCCCTTGATGCCATAGAATGCCTTCCTATGATGCCTCCTTCTGTTGAGGATGTCGTGAAGGCTATAGACAAACTCCCATCAGGAAAGGCTCCACGAAAAGACTGTATACCAGCGGAAGTGATCAAAAGTGGGAAATCAAGTCTATTACAACCACTCCATAAGCTACTGCTGCGTTGCTGGAAGGAAGGCCAAGTACCACAAGATATGAGGGACGCAATCATTATAACCCTCTACAAAAACAAAGAGGACCGTAGTGATTGTAACAACTACCGAGGCATTTAACTGCTAAGCATTGTTGGCAAACTGTTTATGCCTCTCATCCTGCGGAAGCTGCAGCTACTTGCTGAGACAATCTACCCAGAATCACAGTGTGGCTTCCGCTCCAAAAGGTCCACCATCGATATGATTTTCTCACTACACCAACTACAAGAAAAGTGCAGAGAACAGAATCAACCACTGTATCTGGCTTTCATCAGTCTCACCAAGGCATTCGACACGGTTAGCAGAGATGACCTGTTCAAGATGCTGCAGCTCATTGACTGCCCACCCAAACAGTTGAGTCTAGTCAAATCTTTTCGTGACGGCATGATGAGCACCATACAGTGTGACGGTGACTTCTCAGCTTAGTTTGACGTAAAGAGTGGCATCAAACAAGGCTGTATTCTTGCTTCAACATTCTTTGGTATCTTCTTTGCTTTACTTCTGAAACACACCTTCAAGTCATCAAACGATGGCATATTCCTCCACACAAGATCTGATGGTCACCTCTTCAACACAGCACGCTTGCATTCCAAAACAAAGATCAGAGCAGTCACAATCAGAGACTTACTCTTTGCAGATGATGCAGCCATTGCATCTCACATACAGGAAGGGCTGGAAAGGCTAATGGACAAGTTTTCAGATGCCTGCATTCTGTTCAGCCTGACCATCCATCTAAAGAAAACTCGGGTCATGGGCCAATCAACACCTGTGCCACCCTCAATTAAAATCAATGGGGAGAAACCTGGAAGTCATCCACCAATTCCAGTACCTGCGTTCAACATCAACAGACACCCTATCCATTGACACAGAAATAAACAAATGCATTGGCACAGCTTCAACAACCCTGGCAAAACTAACAAAGAGAGTGTGGAAAAACAAACACCTGACTGTCTACATCAAGATCAAGGTTACAAAGCTTGCATCATCAGTAACCTGTTCTAGTGAAGTCTAGAAGTGAATCTTGGGCATCCTACGCCTACCAAGAACAGAAACTTCAAGTGTTCCACATGCGATGCCTGTACAGGATCCTTGGTATTAATTGGCAGGACAAGGTCACAATGATGTACTAGCAGGAGCCAGTATACCAGGGGTGTCCAACCATGTGCCATGGAGAGCCAAGACCCTGCAGGTTTTCTCTTCTACCCAGTCTCTTCAGCAGGTGTTTTCACTTATCAGCAATCAGTGGGAAGAAGTTCACTGAAATCTGCTGTTGAAGACACTGGTTGGAGGTAAAACCTGCAGGGTCTTGGCTCTCCATGGCACATGGTTGGACACCCCTGCAGTATACCTTCTATGTACACCCTCCTCCAACAAGGACACCTTCGTTGGCTAGGCCATGTGTACAGAATAAAAGATGGGTGTATACCCAAGGACCTGCTGTATGGTGAGCTTGCCTCTGGGATATGCAAAAAAGGGCGTCCACATCTATGCTTCAAAGATGCATGCAAGCGTGACATGAGGGCATGTGATATTGATGTAAATAACTGGGAATCTTATGTTGCTGACAGATCAGCCTGAAAAACCTGGTTTTGAAAGGTCTGTCTTGGGGTGAGAATACCTTCAGAGCACAATTGGATGGAAAAGATTAAAGAGAAAAGCCAGTCAACTCTAAGACCATAAGGAACCAAACAACGCACCAGTCTTTATTTGTGACGGCTGCAGCCAACAGTGCAAATCGAGGATCAGTCTTTACAGCCACAGCAGACGGTGCTCCGCCACAACCTTAACAGGTGCAACTCCATAGTCGTAGACTGAAGGATGCCAACATTGGTTCCAAAAGTTGGTCATAGGTTGTTTTTGATTCTGTGAGTGGGACTGTTCCAGGCTGCACGGTACTCAGGAACCCTGGTGAGGTCAGCCAATCAACACTAGAGAGACAAACACCGCTTGTCAGAAGGACACTGGAAACAGTGAAGGTCATTTCCCTGGAGCTGCCTCGACCGGCTGAAGAGCCAGCTCTCTCCTGCTATGATGGTGAGGATTTCCCTGTGGAAGGCCCCATGAAAAGCTGTGTGTACCATGTGAAGAGCTTGGAGTTGTCAACTTAAAACATGCAGTCAGCTGATCCATCTCCCAGGATGCTAGCTGTGAGGCTGAACTCCCATTTCCTGCCCATGGAAGTCACATTTAGGGCATACCCGGCAGACTGTTATGATGATGATGATGGCCCCCATGCACAACCAAGGAGCTTTTGGCACTAAACCCCAAATTTCCACTGATTCCGGATACGGTCTGTTACAGCTGTGATACGATTTCAGTTTTGTGGCACTCCCCACCAGCTGCGTTCGTGTTTTGAAGCAGCATAGATCAGAACAAGGTTCAACAAGATCACATGAGAATTATATAAAATAACACAGGAGCTTGAGACAGACCTGTTATGTCTGGAAATATGAATGCGGACACGTCCACGTATTGAGGTTAGCTTTATCGAAGTGTTGGCTAAAACAAGGTACACAGTGCAGGTGTAATATGGAAGGGCGGAGCGCCAAAGAAGACGGATAGCCCTGGGCAACTGTCTTAAGTACCCTGTGGCGTCATGATGTCACACGTGCGTACGTACTACTGCAGTGTGGTGCGTTGCGTCATTTCGAAAGGCTTAGAATAGTGCTCGTATGAATTAGCCTTAGTAAGGGCAGTAAGTATAAGAACATGCATATTAGCATATCGGCTAATGTAAACTGAGCATGCATGACTGGGCTGAACTGGCCGATATGGAGAACCACCTAAGGCGTATGTTCACCCATAACAATTTTTTTTTTAAACTTGGCAACAAGGTAGACTGCCGGTGTACCCGCATGGCTGTGTGGGTTATTCTGCCACTTTGAACAGACCATGCCCTGCCTGAACATGTATTTATTATCTTTACAGTCAGTGATACTGTTCAGAACTCAGCGGGGCCTCTGTTGAGCCCGTGATGGGCGCAGCACTGGCTCAGGTGGTTCTGGAGGCCACCTCGCTGGAATTATGGTCTGCTCATCAGCAGAGTCATCAGCAAAGTTCTAGTCCGGGTCCCACACTGGCTGGGCCAGCTCGGTTGCTGTTTCTTGGTCTAGGGCAGGTGGTGGTGTTACCTTTCTGAAACGGCTGGCATGCCATCGTGACCCATCAGCCATCTGGAAGCTGACTGACCCTGGCCCTGACCTTGGACTGCCTGAGGGTATCCATATGGATCTCACCAACCCCACCCTGGAGACAATGACCTGGCTTCACAGCTTACATGACATTGCTTAGTGACTTTGGGAGTCATACGAAAGAAGAAGGAGAAGCCATCTGGAAGGTGGCAGGTCCAAGTTGAGTGGTGATCTGCATCGGCAGTGACTAAAACATCTGCAGCTCGTGTGGGTGATTGGATCGCCGAATCCAGACCCAGCTGAGCATCATGAAGTGATGGTTGTTCCCGCTTCATGATGTGCTGCTGCTCCCTCGTCCCATTGCTGGTGAAAGGCGCTATTGTTGGGGTGCCGTCTAGGGGAGGGCATAAGTGGTTTGTAGACAGTCATAGAGGTGAGCTGATCTCACCATTGACAAGGTGGAACCTATGTTCTCCTGGGTCCTGCATAGACACAGACTGTAACTCCTGTGGTGGCTCGGGGAGACTTACGCCGTACAAAGATCAGTTCCAAGTCTCCTGTGCTCTGCTTGTTGTGTGGTGTGACACAGGGAGCGGTTGCGCCCACGTCTGAGCAAGGCAAGCTCAGGTCGTCATCGGCCAAACAGAATCCCATATGATCTGTGATGGAAAAGCCCAATTCATGGAATAGATCACATCCCAGGATGTTGTCACCAAGGCGTGTCACTTGAAATGTGAATGCTGGGAGGACTCGTAACCCGTAGCGAACCAACAGAGTAACGGTTCCTACCATGCTGATTTTTGTGTGTCCATATCCAAACAGTTCCACCGCACCTGGCTCCATTGGTTGCAGGGGAAAGAATTTCCGTGAGTGATACACTTTGGCAAAGTGATTTAGCGGACAGTATGCGAAAGACACGCTGTCCCTTGCTGCTAAGGCAATGAATTAGCATGGCCAGCAGCCTAAGCTTGCTAACTTTAGCTAGGTTGATGGCAGTCATGAACGTCTCGAACGACTCATGCCAGTGAGACCAAGGAATGGGCGGCTCACCAGGCAAAGTGAGGAACGGTGGTAGAGGTGTCAGCAGCGTGTCCATTATCCTTGTCGCCAAATGTTATGTCTGGAAATATGAATGCAGACACATCCATGTGTTGAAATTAGCTTTATTGAAGTGTTGGCTAAAACAGGGTACACAGTCCAGGTGTAATATGGAAGGGCGGGGCGCCAAAAAGGAAGGCTAGCCCTAGGATACCGTCTTGAGTACCCTGTGGCATCATGATGTCACACGTGCGTACATGCTACCACAGCATGGTGCGTCACGCCGTTTTCCATATACCACAAGACAGAGACATCCCGATCATACACTACTCACAAAGTTAGGGATATTTGGCTTTTGGGTAAAATTTATGGAAAATGTAAAACTTACACGCTACAGTGATATTATATCATGAAAGTTGAGCATTTAAGTAGAAGCATGCAATAGTGATTTCCTCATCTCAATTTATTGAAACAAAAGCCAACAACAGTGGTGGGTATACCACAAAAAAAATGCCAGTGTCTCAATAACTTGTCATGTGCCCATGAGTATCAATTACAGCTTGACAACAACATGTCATTTTGTTCATAAGTCGACTTGTTGTTTGCTGAGGCATGGCATTCCACTCTTCTTGAATGGTGGCCCTCAGGCCATTGAGGTTGTGGGGTGCAAGGTTACGAGCCTCTACATGACGACTCAGTGGATCCCATAGATTTTCTATGGGATTCAGGTCTAGAGACAGTGCAGACCACTCCATTTGAGGTACCCCAGCCTCCAGCAGCCATTCCCCATGATGCAAACTCGATGAGCTGGAGCATTGTCGTCCATGAAGATGAAATAAGGCCTGTGTTGTTCATGCAGGGTCACAATGACTGGATTAATGACGTTATTCAAGTAGTATCGACTTGTCACTGTACCATTCACAAGGTGTAGAGCAGTTCTGTATTGACTAGACACATCTGTCCAGACTGTAACACCACCACCATCAAACGCAGATGCATAGCGCTCTCCTTGACATCCCAAACATCACTGGCGGCCGTCATTTGTGATCAGCTTAAACCAACTTTCATCAGAGAACAGCACTGAGGCCCACTGGTCCCTTGTCCAGAATAAATGCTCCCTGGCCCATGCAAGATGATGACGCTTGTGCCTGGTGGTGTGGTCAGGTACCCTTGCAGGTCATCTGGCATGCAGACCACGCAATGTAAACTGTTTCGAATAGTCTGACATGACATTTGGGTGCCTCTCACCTCTCTTAAATGTGCCTGGAGTTGAGTGGCATTCATCATCCGGTTCCGCAGGGCACTGTTCACAATGATGCGGTCTTCAGCGTGGGATGTGGCCAAAGGACGTCCACTTCTATGCCTTTCTGTGACTCTCCCAGTCTCTCTGTATCTCTGTTGCAACCTGCTGATGACACTCTGTGACACTCGAAGCTCAGTGGCTACTTCTCTCTGAAAACATCCTGTTTGAAGCCTCACAATGATGAGGTGCTGCTGATCAGTTGTTAGGTGTTGTCTTGGTCTCATGATGTCAAAATGTGAACAGCATGATGGAGAGGGCTGTTTAAATACCAATTCTCATTGAACCAGAAAATGTATTGGTTTATTCATGGATCAAACACCTGTTGTGAATTTTGCTGTTCAGCGCCTTGTTAGAGAAGAGCGTTATGCAAAATGTACTGAAACATTGAACAGTTTGACATTTTTATTCAAAAGATTAGAGAAGGTCAAATTAAGTTCACCTGTAAAGGTTATAGTGCACTTTAGGTGCATCCTGAAATTTCACCCGAAAGCCGAATATCCCTAACTTTTTGTGAGTAGTGTATGCTAATAACATGGAAGCACCGGCTGACCATTTATCTGGATTCATGTGCATTTAAAGTAGCCTTTAAATGTTCATTCTGTGAAGTGTTTGCATGATATATGAGTTTTTATCTTTGTGGACACAGTAGCCACGGTTACATGTGCAAAATTTCTTCAATCTGATTACAATTCAGATCAGAACTTTACTGTTTAAATGGATCCTGAAAAAGTTGATCCGATTAGGACGTGCGTTTCCATGTGTCACACATTTGAACGGACTAAATCATTTTGACATGCGCACAATTATCCGACATTCCGGAAATAGTAGAAGAAGAAACAACTTCCGATGTAAACAAACCCCGCTTCGTGTCTTTCTCTTTTTGAAATGGACCTGTATTGTGTTATTCAGACTGTACTTTTGTTTCTGCTGGTCTCCATAATGAAGCTACAAGTCCAGCAGTACATACTTCTGCATATGACGAACAGAGGGAGACAGCAGGACGATACAGACCAGTTCTGTTTTACTTCCGCCATGTCTTCCACTAGCTGCTGTAAAGGCAGAAATACATCACGTCGATGTGTGGCTGACGTACAGACATGCGCAGTAAATATATTTTCTGCCCAAACTTGGGAATAAGTGTTTATATGTGCACCAATCGGATTAACAATTGGCATAACCGACCCATCTCAATCGGAAGGAAATTTTGATCTGAATGTGATCGGGTCAGAATATTCAGATTGGCGGGTTTACATGAAGCATTTTCATTCCAATCAGGCTTTTAATCCGGATACTTGTGTCCATGTAAACATGGCTTGTGGTGAAGTAGACCTCAGAAAATAGCGGACAGTCCTTAAATAGTTTTTTTTTAATGGACAAACAATTATACAGTAGATATAGATGCGTTTCCTTGTGTGCGGAATGTGGCATTCGTCAAAATATAAATACAGTGTGGAAAATAAGTATTGAACACACCAACATTTTTCTCATTAAACATTTTTCTGATGGAGCTATTGACCTGAGATTTTCACTAGCTATCAGTAATCGCCCAAGTGATTCATACATACAAAGAAATCAAGGCAACTATGTTCACAAAACAAGTTGTATTTAATAAAGTGGAATGACACGGGGAGTAAGTAGTGAGCACGCTTGGTGAAATTCATTTAATATTTAGTAGACAAGCCTTTGTTGGTAATAACGGCATCCAGACACCTCCTGTATGGAGAAACTAGGTGCAGGCATTGCTCAAGTGGGATTTTAGCACATTCTTCCACAAAAATTATCTTCAAATCTTCTATGAACTCTGATCTTCAGTTCATTCCATATATTTTTAATTGGGTTCAGGTCAAGCGACTGACTGGGCCATTCTGGCAGCTTTATTTTCCTTCTCTGGAGCCAGTTGAGAGTTTCTTTGGCTGTGTGTTTGGGATCATTGTCTTACTGAAATGTCCACCCTTGTTACCTCCGCCAAGGAGGTTATGTGATCATCGGCGTTGGTTTGTCTGTTTGTTTGTTTGTTTGTTTGTTAGCAAGATAGTATTTTGGCTGCACGGTGGCGCAGTGGTTTAGCACTGTGGCAGCACAGTTTTACCCTCGGCCGGGGGACCGCGGGGATCATGAGATCGTGGGTTCGATCCCAGCCCCCGACCAACAGTGAGCTGTGTGGAGTTTGCATGTTCTCCCCGTGTTGCGCGGGTTTACTCCGGGATTTCTCCGGTTTCCTCCCGCACACCAAAAAAAAAAAAAAACATGTAGGTTTAGGGCGCTCGCGCACGCAGCGACCAGCAGCCGGTGGCTTGTCACCAGACTGCAAACCAAGTCTACCTACGGGTACAAATAAGTAACAAAAAAAAAAAAAAAAAAGATAACTCAAAAACTTATGGACGGATTTTCATGAAATTTTCACAGATTGTCAGAAATGGGGTATCCTACAGATGATTACATTTTGGTGGTGATCCGGATCACCGTCCAGAAGAAAACCGCCATTACGGAAAATGTGATTTTCGTGAATAACTACTGAACCACTAATCCTATCATTGTCAATCCAATTGCTAGTCATATGTTTTCATGGTCAAGGAATCTGAAAACGTACACACAAACACTGTATGGGGGGAACTGTGGCCGCCATTACGGAAAATGCCATTTTCGTGAATAACCACTGAACCACTAATCCTATCATTGTCAATCCAATTGCTAGTCATATGTTTTCGTGGTCAAGGAATCTGAAAACGTACACACAAACACTGTATGGGGGGAACTGTGGCCGCCATTACGGAAAATGCCATTTTCGTGAATAACCACTGAACCACTAATCCTATCACTGTCAATCCAATTGCTAGTCATATGTTTTCGTGGTCAAGGAATCTGAAAACGTGCACACAAACACTGTATGGGGGGAACTGTGGCTGCTATTACGGAAAATGTCATTTTCGTGAATAACTACTGAACCACTAATCCTGTCATTGTCAATCCAATTGCTAGTCATATGTTTTCATGGTCAAGGAATCTGAAAACGTGCACACAAACACTGTATGGGGGGAACTGTGGTGCTAGGCGGAGGTCTGCTCTCTCTGAGTGCTTTTCTAGTTTCATCTTCAGTATTTTGGCAGGTTCTTATCAAGGATGTCTCTGTACATTTGTCCATTCATCTTTCCTTCAATTATATGAAGTCTGCCTGTACCACGTGCTGAAAAACACCCCCACATCATAATGCTCCCACCTCCAAACTTCACTGTTGGTATGGTGTTTTTGGGCTGATGTGCAGTGTCATTTCTCCTCCAAACATGCTGTGTGTTGTGGCATCCAAAAAGTTCAAGTTTGGTCTTATCTGACCAGAATGTATTCTCCCAGTATTTTACTGGCTTGCCCAAATATTGTGCAGCAAATTTAAACAAGCTTCAATATGCTTTTTCTTCAGTAATGGAGTCTTGCGAGGTGAGCGGGCATAGAGCCCATGTCAGTTGAGTGCATTATTTATTTTTTCTTTGAAACAGCTGTACCTGCTAACTCCAGGTCTTTCTGGAGCTCTCCACGAATGTTTTTTGACTCTTGGATAACTCTTCTGATAATTCTTTTGACTCCTCTGTCAGAAATCTTGTGAGGAGCTCCTGGTTGTAGCTGGTTTATGGTAAAATTATATTCTTTTCACTACAAATGATGGCTCCAACAGTGCTCAGTGGAACATTCAGCAGTCTAGAAATGTGCCTGTAACCACTGTCATCATTATGATTTACAACAATAATGTTGCGAAGGTCTAGAGAGAGCTCTTTCCTTCTACCCATCATGAGTTCTTTGTGGTGCGACAATCTGATATTCACAAACCTGTTTAAAGGCTGTCAGTCAGGACTTAACCAGCAGAAATGAATATACACTGATGGGGGATGAGATGGCTTCCTAAATTCTGATGGATTTCAACTGGTTTCTTGGCTTTCTATGCCTTTTTGTACCTCTCTTTCTTAATGTATTCAATACTTGTTCCCTGTGTCATTCCACTTTATTAAATATAACTTGTTTTGTGAACACTGTTGCCTTGATTTCTTTGTATGTATGGTTTACTTGCATTGTTGCTGATATTTGGTGACAATCTCAGGCCATTGGCTCCATCAGAAATATGTTTAATGAGAAAAATGTTGATGTGTTCAATACGTATTTTCCCCACTGTATATAGGTGGTGGTTGTGGTGTAGCCCCACCTGTCGTCATTATGGCACACTAAATGTCCCTATTTAGTGGAACAGTGGTATAAGTATCACCGTATGTTTGTGTGTGCAATTTAGTGCATTTTTTAGGTGAAGGTTTTGGCTTTTTGCCTCTTCTTGCACTCTTAATTCTTTATAAAGTCCTTGTTTTAGTATCGTTTAGTTACCTCTGTGTTTAATACACCCAAACAAAAAAATAAAATAAATGTCAAGCTTATAGAGTCGAGTTTGGTAATTAGAGGTTTGGTGACTGATATTTGTATGCTGAAGTGTCTTCAGGGATCTGCAAACTGTGATTCTGGTGCCACATGCAGCCCTTTTCCCCAAAAAAGTTAAATTTACAAGGAACTAAAACAGGATTTTTATTTTTTTTTTTTAAATTAAGTTGTGTTTTTAGAAGAAAAGTGTTTAAAATTTAAGAGAAAAGCTACAAATTTAAGAGACAAAGAACAAAACTTAGTCATGAGAAAAAAGTCAAAAATGTGTGAGAAAAAGATGCAAATTTCCAAGAAAAAATGCAGATATGTGGTTAAAAAAGTTGCAGATTTAGATTAAGATTAGTTTAAGTTCAAAGGAATAAAGAGGTTATAACTAATATTGACAAGTCAGATTGTGTTTATAACTCAGCTGTATTACCTTTATTTTATGGCTCAAATGTGTTTTGATGTCTTTTTGACCCCCTCCCCCCACCCAAATGCTCTAAATGCCTAGATAAATCCGTTGTTTTTGAGCACAATATGACTCCAGTTATACCTTTAACAATTATTAGTGTGTATGTATAATTACATAGAGTGCCGTATGTATGTGTGTTGTGTGGGGAATGTGACGATAATGTGCCTTGACTGGTCATTAAGGTCAGAGTACTGTATAACTGCCACTTTGCTCACCTTATCTAATATTCTTAATATTTTGTCCAGGTCTGCTTTTATGTTGCTCTTTACTACAATGTCATCATTGCCTGGAGCCTGTTCTACTTGGGAAATTCTTTTCAGTATCCTCTGCCATGGGAACAGTGTCCCTTTGATGTAGCCACCAATGACACAGGTACTCACATAACTAAAAAAAATCCTAATAAACTTACAGTGGGGTAAAAAAGTATTTAGTCAGCCACCAATCGTGCAAGTTCTCCCACTTAAAAGATGAGAGAGGTCTCCAATTTTCATCATAGGTATACCTCAACTATGAGAGACAAAATAATAAAAAAAAAAATCCAGAAAATCACATTGAAGGATTTTTAATGAATTAATTGGTAAATTCCTCAGTAAAATAAGTATTTGGTCAATAACAAAAGTTCATCTCAATACTTTGTTATATACCCTTTGTTGGCAATGACAGAGGTCAAACGTTTTCTGTAAGTTTTCACAAGGTTTTCACACACTGTTGCTGGTATTTTGGCCCATTCCTCCATGCAGATCTCCTCTAGAGCAGTGATGTTTTGGGGCTGTCGCTGGGCAACACAGACTTTCAACTCCCTCCAAAGATTTTCTATGGGGTTGAGATCTGGAGACTAGCTAGGCCACTCCAGGACCTTGAAATGCTTCTTACGAAGCCACTTCTTCGTTGCCCGCGCGGTGTGTTTGGGATCATTGTCATGCTGAAAGACCCAGCCACGTTTCATCTTCAATGCCCTTGCTGGTGGAAGGAGGTTTTCACTCAAAATCTCATGATACATGGCCCCATTCATTCTTTCCTTTACACGGATCAGTCGTCCTGGTCCCTTTGCAGAAAAACAGCCCCAAAGTATGATGTTTTCACACCCATGCTTCACAGTAGGTATGGTGTTCTTTCTCCTCCAAACACGACAAGTTGAGTTTTTACCAAAAAGTTCTATTTTGGTTTCATCTGACCATATGACAATCTCCCAATCCTCTTCTGGATCATCCAAATGCTCTCTAGCAAACTTCAGACGGGCCTGGACATGTACTGGCTTAAGCAGGGGGACACGCCTGGCACTGCAGGATTTGGGTCCATGGCGGCGTAGTGTGTTTCTGATGTAGCCTTTGTTACTTTGGTCCCAGCTCTCTGCAGGTCATTCACTAGGTTCCCCCATGTGGTTCTGGGATTTTTGCTCACCATTCTTGTGATAATTTTGACCCCACGGGGTGAGATCTTGCGTGGAGCCCCAGATTGAGGGAGATTATCAGTGGTCTTGTTTGTCTTCCATTTTCTAATAATTGCTCCCACAGTTGATTTCTTCACACCAAGCTGCTTACCTATTGCAGATTCAGTCTTCCCGGCCTGGTGCAGGTCTACAATTTTGTTTCTGGTGTCCTTTGACAGCTCTTTGGACTTGGCCATAGTGGAGTTTGGAGTCTGACTGTTTGAGGTAGTGGACAGGTGTCTTTTATACTGATAACGAGTTCAAACAGGTGCCATTAATACAGGTAATGAGTGGAGGACAGAGGAGCCTCTTAAAGAAGAAGTTACAGGTCTGTGAGAGCCAGAAATCTTGCTTGTTTGTAGGTGACCAAATACTTATTTTATTGAGGAATTTACCAATTACAGTAATTCATTAAAAATCCTTCAATGTGATTTTCTGGATTTTTTTCTCATTTTGTCTCTTATAGTTGAGGTATACCTATGGTGAAAATTGGAGACCTCTCTCATCTTTTAAGTGGGAGAACTTGCACAATTGGTGGCTGACTAAATACTTTTTTACCCCACTGTACATGTCTCACAAATGCCCAGTTATGGCCTCTTTTGTACTGTCTGTCCTCGGTTAACAGTTAAAGAATGCACGAGCAGCTCTCCAACATCCTACTTCTGGTTTCGGAAAGCCCTAAACATCACAAATACTATCGAAGAATCTGGTGAGTTCAACCCCATCATGGCTGGCTGTTTAGCGGCTGCTTGGACGATTGTTGCCTTGGCAATGATCAAGGGCATCAAGTCGTCCGCGAAGGTAAAAGGACCCCACCCAGATGGATTCCCCCAAGCAGCACACTTTTCTGATGAGGCGCACAGATATAATTATCTGATTCTTTTCCCACTCTAGGTGATGTACTTTTCTTCAGTCTTTCCATATGTGGTGCTTTTTATTTTCCTCATCAGAGGGTTGCTGTTGGACGGTGCCATGGAGGGAATCACCTACATGTTTTATCCCAGAGTAAGCACATTTAATCAAGTGTCATATTCATTCGTTTTTGTTATTAGCTCATTCTGGCAAAACCGAAAGGAGCTGATGCAGTTACGTGGGTCCATCATCTGTCTGTCCCGCCACATTTCACAGGAATCGCTACTCCTCCTAGGCATTTTCCTCAATGCTCACCAAACTCACTCACAATGATCCTCAGGAGGGTCTGTATCCCGTTTGTGCTTAAGGTCAATATCAAGTTCAAAGGTCAGGAGAGGTGGGCACTTAGATGATGTCATGAAAATTTCTATTTCTCCTAGGCAATTTGCCCAGTGGTCACCAAACTCACTCATAAGGATCCTCAAGAGGGTCTGCAATCAGGTTGAGGTCAAGGTCATGTCAAAGATCAGAAGATCTGGGCATTTATGATGTCACAAAAAATGTTACTCCTAGGCCACTGACCTTGACTTTAACCACATCCTAGGTGGGTCTGTATCTATGCTGTGCTTAAGGTCAAGGTCAACAGTCAGGAGATCTGAACACTCGCAGGGTGATTTCTTCAGGTCGGAATGAGCTACTCCATCATTGACAATCTGGTTGTGTCATCTAATAAACTCCAAATACAAAACTACTGACAATGAACATTTATTAAAACAGTTTCCACTGATTTCCTTTTTTTCAGCTGGAAATCTGGGGTAGTCTACAGGTGTGGCGGCAGGCTGCCACTCAGGTTTTTTTCGCCCTTGGTCTGGGCTATGGTTCTGTTATTGCATACTCCTCCTACAACCAAGTCCACAACAACTGTCACAGAGATGCGCTGATGGTCTCCGGCATCAACTTCATGACTTCTTTGCTGGCCTCACTTGTGGTTTTTGTCGTGCTGGGATTCCGTGCAAAGAACATTGCACTAAGCTGCGTGGCTAAGTATGGAACTGTGTTTGCTTCATTGATATGTCAGATGGGTGGCTCTCTCTGCCTTGTTGCAGGGTGGATGGTGGCAGCTGTCAATCAGCTAAGCAGGCTGCATGCATTTTAAATAAGATAAGATAAACCTTTATTAGTCCCACAATGGGCAAATTTGGTAATTAATAGTAAAGAGTGGCAACAAAATATGTATACAAATACAGTGGATATAAAAAGTCTACACACCCCTGTTCAAATGCCAGGTTTTTGTAATGTAAAAAATGAGACCAAGATCAATCATTTCAAAACTTTTTCCACCATTAATGTGACCTATAACCCATACAACCCAATTGAAAAAACAACTGAAAAGGAAAAATAAAAAATAAAAAACTTATAATAACCTGGCTGCATAAATATGCACACCCTGTTATAACTGAGGATGTGGCTGTGTTCAGAATTAACCAATCACATTCAAACTCATGTTAAATGAGCTTGGAAGAACGAGGCGGTGTGATATATAAACCAAAGTTTATTATCAGCTCCTCTAACAAGTCTCATCTAAGTGCAGAAGCAGAAGCAAGAAAAGAGACCGAATACCTCTGGCTCTGTGAACTTATACTTGCACATAACAAAAGACATGCATATCAAAGGCTGACATCCCTCATTATCTTAATCCCCCCATTGTCTCCGTACTCCTCCTCATGGCCCTGGGGGGTGAGGGCAGCTCCTCCGGTCTCCACCGCAGTGTCTGGGAACGTCTTTGTTCTTCACTGGCGGTTGAGAGTCTTTGTCCTTTCTGAGGTGTGAAGTCGCCTTACATATGTAATCACCAAACATTCCCACATGCTTCAACATATGTAGGTTATGGAATATATGATTAATATAGCCCACACCCCCCCAAACGACTAAGAAAAGGACAATAGAGAAATTCACAGTTTAAGATAATTACTATGACATACTAACTGCTATACCTCTTGCCACAGAAGAAACTTTCCAGCAGCCATGCTCCTAAGAGAGTTCAGTGGTAATCATAACAGCATAGTAAAATCACAAGTCAGTCCTAAACTGTTACAGCACAATTAGTGAACAACTGTTGAGTAGTTTGCATCAGTCCCTGTGCTGTCTGGGTTTTAATCTTCTCCCGAATCTGCTGTGGGTCCGCTTAGGCGTCCTGCTGGGACCTTCCTGTAAGGAATCTGCAGCTTGGGGAGGAGAGTGATTATTTGTTCCCTGCAGGGGGGCTGAGTCTTTTCTCTTGGGGGGTCTACCCCGCCGAGGTGCTCTCGCCAACTGTGCAGGCTCGTCTCTCAACAAGAAGGCAGGTTTAAGTCTGTCAATGCTGACTGTTTCTTTTCTATCCCCAAAATCAAGCACAAAGTGTTTATCACCAGGTTCCAGCACTCTGAATGGCCCATCGTATGCTGGGCGGAAAGTTGGTTTTAAAGCTTCATGCCTAACAAAAACGAATTCAGTGTTTTTTAGAGCTTGGGGGACAAAAACCCGTGGAAAAGAGTGATGTGCCGGTCCGGGGAGAGAGTCCGGTCCGTTGCTGCCTAAAAACCTTGAGGCTGGAAGATGCCCTGGCTCTGGGTTCTCTGGTAAAAATTCACCCGGGAGCCTGAGAGGTTGTACAAAAACTAATTCTGCTGGAGAGGCGTCTAGATCCTCTTTAGGCGCAGCACGCAACCCCAATAAAACCCAGGGAAGTTTATTTACCCAATTTGTATCCATTAGTGAGGCTCTGAGGGCGGCCTTTAAAGACCTGTGAAAACGCTCGCATAACCCATTAGCCTGAGGGTGATAAGCGGTGGTGCGGTGAATTGTCGCCCCTAAGCTGCTGGCCATGGCTGACCAAAGCTCTGAGACAAATTGAGGCCCCCTATCGGACGTGATGTCCGATGGGACGCCGAAACGTGCCACCCAGTTTGTCAAAAAAACGCGAGTGACTACCTCCGCTGTAGTTGACACCAGAGGGACTGCTTCTGGCCAGCGCGTGGTGCGGTCTATCATTGTTAACAGGTGTGTGAAACCTTGGGAGGAAGGTAGTGGCCCCACGAGGTCGACATGAACGTGGTCGAACCTTCTAGCAGGGATTGGAAAAGGCTCCAGAGGGGCTTTTGTGTGTTTGTGTATTTTGGCGCGCTGACAAGAAATGCAAGTTTTTGCCCATTCTTTTACGTTTTTGCGCAGGCCGGGCCACACAAACTTTTCGGCGACCATTTTAACCGAGGCGCGCACACCTGGATGCGCGAGGGAGTGAATTGAGTCGAAAATACGGCGGCGCCATGTGGCTGGGACTAACGGGCGAGGTCGGCCGGTTGAAATATCGCATATTAGGGGGGGCACGCCGTCGCGTAAACCCCTTTCCTCCAGCCTTAACCCTGTTGGTCCAGACAGGAGTGCGCGCACGTCCGCGTCACTGCGTTGTTCCTCTGCCATGGCTGCATAATCTATCCCTGCATGGATTGGTGCTGCGTATGTGTCCGCGTTAGTGAAGAGTTCTGCGGCTGAGGTAGTATAATCTGTCTCCTCGTGCTCTGGCGATGTCACAGCGCGGGAGAGGCAGTCTGCTACCACGTTAAGTTTGCCTGCCACATGTCGAATGTCTGTGGTGAACTCTGAAATCGCAGCCAGATGTCTTTGTTGCCTGCCTGACCATGGTTCTGAGATTTTAGCCATGGCAAAGCTGAGCGGTTTGTGGTCTACAAAAGCCGTGAAACTCCGCCCTTCTAACCAGAACTGGAAGTGGCGGATGGATAAATGAAGCGCTAGCAGCTCCCTGTCAAAAGTGCTGTATTTACGCTCAGTTTGGTTTAGCGATTTGCTGAAGAATGCTAAAGGTTGCCAGATCCCGCTGACATGTTGTTCTACAACTGCCCCTATAGCTAGTTCCGAAGCGTCTGTGGTTAGTGCAATGCGGGCCGAGGGGTCGGGGTGAACCAACAATGTGGCATTAGCTAGAGCGCTCTTTACTTCCGCGAAGGCGCGTTCGCGCTCCGGGGTCCATTCGACCGCGTTGGAAGCTTTTTGTTTTCTGAGCGCGTCATATAGGGGCTGCATGAGCTGAGCTGCGTGGGGGAGGAAACGATTGTAAAAATTAACCATTCCTAAAAATTCTTGCAGCGATTTGACCGTTTGTGGCCGTGGGAAACTTTTTATGGCGTGGACTTTGTCTGGAAGTGGGACTGCCCCCTTCGGAGCAACTCTGTGTCCTAAAAAATCAAATTGTGACACGCCGAATTTGCATTTGGCTGGATTGATTATTAACCCATGCTCTTCTAGCCTCTGAAAAACCATAGTGAGGTGCTGCTCTTGTTCTTCCTCAAACGAGCTGGCGACCAGCATATCGTCGAGGTAGACGAAACCAAAAGGAAGGTCGCGTAATACTGCGTCCATCATCCGCTGAAAAGTTTGGGCGGTGCCTTTGAGGCCGAAAGGCATCCGCAAAAATTCAAAAAGGCCGAAAGGGGTTATTACAGCTGTTTTAGGGATGTCCTCCGCTCGAACTGGGACTTGATGATAACCGCGGACCAGGTCTATTTTTGAAAAAATGTGCGCACCCGCCAGATGCAGTGAAAAATCCTGAATGTGAGGAATTGGGTAGCGGTCATGCGCTGTCGCATTGTTTAATCTGCGTTAATCGCCGCATGGTCTCCAAGAACCGTCGGATTTCGGAACCATGTGAAGTGGCGAGGCCCAAGGGCTTTTCGAATGTTTAATAATACCTAATTTTTCAATTGTAGTAAACTCGTCCCGAGCTATGGCGAGCTTGGCCGCGTCTAAGCGCCGAGCTTTGGCAAATACGGGTGGGCCCGTTGTCGGAATAAAATGTTCAACCCCATGCTTAGCCACTGTGGCTGAGAACTTGGGAACTGTGAGTGCTGGAAATTGGGTGAGGAGTTGATCAAACTTACCTCCTGCTGTGGTGACGCTAGCCTGCACGGGTGGTGGAGAAACTCGGGCTGAGCAGGGAATAGAAGCAAAGGACAGTGCATTAACCAAGCGTCTGTTCGCTAGATCAACTAATAACCCATGTGCACACAAAAAGTCTGCGCCTAACAAGTTAAAACTCACCGCCGCTACAACAAATGTCCATCTGTAGTTGCGGCCGTGGATGTGGAGGTGCAGGCTTTTTTCGCCAAAAGTGTCAATGTTGGAGCCGTTGGCTGCCACCGCTCCGTTGCCCCGGGTGCCCATGGCTCGATCCGCTTGGGAGAGCATGACAAAACTTAGTTGAGCTCCTGTGTCAATAAGGAACTGCTTGCCGGTGTGTCCGTCCGTCACGTATAACAGCTTACTTTTCTCGCCGAGAACCGCTGCCGTTAATGGCTCTCGGCTTTGGCGTTTAAATTTGCAGGGGGGAACACATTTGTGAGCCTTCTCGGCGAAGCGGTGGTGGTAATAACAAACATTGCTCCGTCTGTTACGTTTTGGTCGCATCGCTGTCACCGCGGGCTGGATCTGCTCCGTGGGTTGAGGCTCGCCGTGGCTCTGGGCATCAGCGTTGAGGTCTGCGGATGCTGCTGTGGGTGTCTGTTCCCTGCAGGCGTTGACGAGTCGTTGAGCTTCATTGGCCAGCACGCGGAAGTCTTGCTGGGTGTTGCATCGCATGTTGGCGAGCGTCCCTCTCATGTGTGGCGGCAGCGTGCTGAGGAATACGAAGTGGAAGAGGAAGTTGTCATTGTCCTCCTCTTTAAGCTGCAGCAAGTCCTCCATGAGGGCTTTAGGTCTGCATCCTCTGTGGCCGTAGACCGCCAGGATCCTCTCGGCTCTCTCTTTGGCTGAGGGGACGTAATTTGCCACGATGGTTGCTTTCAGTATTTCATATTTGTCTTGGGCCGGCGGCCGCCGGATTATGCTCCGCACACACCTCGAAGTGGCGGCGTCGAGTTTGGCGACGATGTGATAGAACTTCGTATCGTCGGCCGTGATGCCCGCCAGTGTAAACTGGGCTTCAGCTTGTTGAAACCATGAGGCGGGGTCTTCCTGCCAGAAGTCCGGCAGCTTGACAGCGACGGCATTTGTGTAGACCATCACTGCTGTGTCCGCAGGGTGAGAATGCCTTGCCTCGGCTCTCTCAGCGGCGCTGGTGCTCGGTTGAGCCCTCTCTATCACTTCTGCCGGGGGGGAACGTCGTCCATCTGTTCCCCTGTCTGCGTGGGCGCCGGCGTCTGCCTGGGTCGCCACAGATGAGTCGATCGCGGGGGAACGCCTCAGGTCCATACTCGCGTCAGGGGTCACCAGTGTAGAAGAGCTTGGAAGAACGAGGCGGTGTGATATATAAACCAAAGTTTATTATCAGCTCCTCTAACAAGTCTCATCTAAGTGCAGAAGCAGAAGCAAGAAAAGAGACCGAATACCTCCGGCTCTGTGAACTTATACTTGCACATAACAAAAGACATGCATATCAAAGGCTGACATCCCTCATTATCTTAATCCCCCCATTGTCTCCGTACTCCTCCTCATGGCCCTGGGGGGTGAGGGCAGCTCCTCCGGTCTCCACCGCAGTGTCTGGGAACGTCTTTGTTCTTCACTGGCGGTTGAGAGTCTTTGTCCTTTCTGAGGTGTGAAGTCGCCTTACATATGTAATCACCAAACATTCCCACATGCTTCAACATATGTAGGTTATGGAATATATGATTAATATAGCCCACAGTCAGCACACATCTGCCACCATTTAAAGTGCCTCTGATTAACCCCAAATAAAGTTCAGCTTGTGGAAATGTGAAAATGACGAGGCAGAGTTTATCTCACAGTCAGGTTTATTCACATTCTCCAACATCAGCAGAAACAGAAAGAGAAAGTAAACACAGACATTTGTCCTTTATATACTCAGGACCTTCAAAGCTCACAGTCATATTGCATTTTAACACAAGCAACAATACATCTTTCCTTAAATCCTATAACATCCTGCTCAAAGCTCACAGTCATATTGCATTTAATCACAGGCAACAATACATCTTTCCTTAAATCCTATAACATCCTGCTCATAGTCTCTGGGAGACCAGGAAACCCCCCAAGGTCGTCTCTTGCATACCAAAGACTAAATTTTCACATCCTCCTGTTATCTCACAGGAGGCCCAGTTCTTTGTTCTCTCTGAGATGTGAAGCTTAAAGTGAAACACATGTGGTCCCACATGACCCCCCCAAACATCTAAGATGGAACAACAGAATACAGTCTGCATGTCATGATAAAATCATTACACATTAACCCACGTGCTGCTTGGGCCTCAGTCTCCTCCCGTATCTGCTGTAAGCGGGCTCCGCCACTTCTGCGGCGCCATCCCGCTGGGGCGCTGCTGTCTTGGGGTGAGAACTGTTTGTCACTCTCTGTGGGTGTTCTGGGGAATGTCCCCGGTGGGGTCTGCCGTGCCGAGGAGCCCTGGCCAACAGCACATTTTCGTCCGCCACCACAAAGGCGGGTTTGAGCCTGTTTATGCCAATCTTTTCCTTCCTGCCCCCCAAATCTAGCAAAAAATGCTTATCCCCTGTTTCCAGCACTCTAAATGGTCCATCATAAGGTGGTCATAGCGGCGGGCGATGGGCATCATGTCTGACAAAAACAAACTCGCGTTTTTTAAAGCCTTAGGTACAAAAATGCGCGGAAAACTGTGGTGAACGGGGCCAGGCAGCGTGCCCGATTCCGTGCCGCTCTGCAACCGCTGAGCCGGGGAACATTCTGGCGCAGGATTATCTGGGAGAAACTCCCCGGGCAGCCGAAGTGGCTACGCAAAAACTAGCTCAGCCGGGGAGGCTTCTAAATCCTCTTTAGGTGCAGAACGCAACCCCAATAAAACCCACGGTAGCCTGTCCACCCAATTTGCATCTGTAAGCGACGCTCTGGGAGCCGCTTTCAATGACCTATGAAAACGTTCACATAACCCATTAGCCTGCGGATTGTACGCGGTTGTGCAGTGGATCGTTACCCCCAGACTGCGGGCCATTGCTGACCAAAGTTCGGAAACAAGTTGAGGGCCTCTGTCGGACGTGATGTCCGACGGAACTCCAAAGCGCCCTGCCCATGCTGTTAAAAGCGCGCGCGCCACTTCCTCGGCTGTGGTTGATGCCAGTGGGACCACTTCCGGCCAGCGCGTGGTGCGGTCTACCATTGTCAGAAGGTGTGTGCACCCCTGTGACGGCGGGAGGGGGCCTACGAGGTCCACGTGAACATGGTTGAACCTCTTAGCCGGGATGTGAAATGGCTCCAAGGGAGCTCTCGTGTGTCTGTGTACCTTGGCTCGTTGACAAGCCATGCTGGCTGCTGCCCACTCCCTAACTTGGTTGCGCAGGCTCGGCCATACAAATTTCTCTCCCACCATTTTGACTGACGCGCGCACTCCCGGGTGCGCCAGAGAATGAATCGAGTCAAAAACGCGGCGGCGCCACGCGGCTGGTACCACAGCACGTGGTCGCCCAGTGGAGACATTGCAGATTAGGGGGGGGCGTACCATCTTGCAGCACCCTGTTCTCCAACCTTAACCCTGTTGGTCCAGACTGGAGCGCGCACACGTCCGCGTCGCTAACCTGATCCACAGCCATGGCTGCATAATCTATCCCTACGTGGACCGGGGCCACCACGGTGCGCGAGAGACAGTCTGCCACTACATTCAGTTTACCCGCCACATGCTGAATATCAGTAGTAAACTCTGAGATGGCGGCCAGCTGCCTCTGCTGCCGGCCTGACCACGGTTCTGAAACCTTGGCCATCGCGAATGTCAGCGGCTTGTGGTCAACGAACGCGGTGAAACGGCGTCCCTCCAGCCAGAACTGGAAGTGGCGAATGGCCAAGTGGAGAGCTAACAACTCTCTGTCGAATGCGCTGTACTTTTGTTCACTATCAATCAAAGTCCTGCTGAAAAAGGCGAGCGGTTGCCAAGCCCCGGCTACATGTTGCTCCACGACCGCCCCTATGGCCACATCTGACGCGTCAGTAGTGAACGCTATGCGGGCCGTTGGGTCTGGATGTGCTAACAACGCAGCGTTTGCCAGGGCCTGTTTTGACCTCCAAGAATACTCGCTCTCACTCCGGAGACCATTCGATTTTATTTGTGGGTTTTTGTTTTTTTAGTGCGGCATACAATGGTTGCATGAGCTGTGCTGCGCGGGGGAGGAAACGGTTATAAAAATTCACCATTCCCAAAAACTCCTGTAACGCCTTGACTGTTTGTGGCTGGGGAAAATTTGTTACCGCGCGCACTTTGTCAGGCAGAGGAACCGCTCCTTCTGGAGAGACGCGATGCCCTAAAAAATCAATCTGCGTCACCCTGAACTGACACTTCGTTGGGTTGATTATTAACCCATGCTCTCCCAACCTCCGGAAAACTGCCGTGAGGTGGTTTTCGTGTTCGTCTTCGGACGCGCTGGCTACCAAGATGTCGTCCAGGTAGACGAATACGAAGGGGAGATCGTGCAACACCGCGTCCATCATGCATTGGAATGTCTGCGCAGCGCCTTTAAGCCCAAACGGCATGCGCAAAAACTCGAATAGGCCAAAAGGAATTATTACTGCTGTTTTGGGTATGTCCTCAGCACGCACTGGGACTTGGTGGTAACCGCGGACCAAGTCTATCTTAGAAAAAACGCGCGCCCCCGCCAAATGAACGGAAAAATCTTGGATATGCGGGATTGGGTAGCGGTCGTGCGCTGTGGCGTTGTTCAACCTGCGGAAATCTCCGCAAGGTCACCACGAGCCATCAGCTTTCGGGACCATGTGAAGCGGGGAAGCCCATGGGCTGTTCGAACGCCTGATGATGCCCAACTTTTCCAGGTTGGCGAACTCCTCGCGCGCTATGGTCAGTTTAGCTGAATCCAAACGCCAAGCTTTTGCAAAAACGGGCAGTCCGGTGGTAGTAATAAAATGTTCCACTCCGTGTTTAGCGACAGCTGCTGAAAATGTGGGAACCATGAGTGCTGGGAACTGAGTGAGCAGTGTGTGGAACTTACCGCTTGCCGTTGTGACGTTGGCTTGTGCTGCTGGCGGGGTCACTCGGGCTGCACAGGGAATAGAATAAAAAGAAAGTGCATTAACCAGGCGCCTGTTAGCAAGATCAACCAACAAACCATGTGAGCACAGAAAATCAGCCCCCAACATATTGAAATTCACTGCAGCTATGACAAAAGTCCACTCAAATGTACGGCCGTGTAGGGACAGAAGCAGAGCCCTCTCACCAAAGGTCTTAATCTCCGAGCCGTTTGCTGCTGACGCCCCGTGACCTCCGGGACCCGCCAGCCGGTCAGCGGAGGAAGGCGTGATGAAACTCACTTGGGAGCCTGTGTCCACGAGGAATTGCCTCCCCGAGCGCGCATCCGTCAAGTAGAGCAGCTTGTTCTCTTCACCGAGGGCCGCAGCTGCTACCGACCTCCGGTCTTGGCGTTTCCCGAGCGCTTGAACTGGCACGGTGGTATACATTTGCGTGCCTTCTCTGCAAAGCGGCGATGGTAGAAACAGAGGGTGTCTCCTCCGCGATCCTTGGCCCCCGCCGCCGCCATCGTCGGTGGTTCTGCTACCGCCGTCTCTGGCCCCCCGCCATCTCCGGCCGTCGCGCCGAACTCTGTCGCTGCCGCGGTGGCCGTGCGCTGTTTGCTGGCGTTGAGAATCCGGTGCGCCTCCTGGGCCAGCGCACGGAAGTCCCGCTGGGCCAACAACGGCGAACCGGCCAGGGTCGCTCTCGTGGCCAACGGTAGGGTTCTGAGGAAAATGTGGGTGAAGATGAAGTCGTCGTCGTCTGAGCCCCTCAACCTCAGCATGTCCTCCATCAGGTCAATGGGTGTGCCATCTCCCAAGTCGTTCAGAGCCAGGAGCCTCTCCGCTCTCTCCTGGACTGAGAGAGTGAAGCGCTAGATGAGCGCAGCCTTCAACCTGCTGTATTTGTCGTCAGCCGGTGGCTGCTCCAAAAGGCTCTGCACCTGCCGAGCCGTGCGGTTGTCGAGCTTGGCAATCACATGGTAGAACTTCGTGTCATCTACCGTTATCCCCCGGAGGGCGAACTGTGCTTCAACCAAGTGGAACCAGGAGCGCGGGTTGTCTCGCCAAAAGTCCGGTAGCTGGACGGTAGCGGCATACGCTTGGCTGGGAGCTCCTGACCCGGCTGGCGCGGGGGAATTTCTTTCACTCATGATACGTCTTAGGGTCACCAGTGTGGAAATGTGAAAATGACGAAGCAGAGTTTATCTCACGAGTCAGGTTTATTCACATTCTCCAACATCAGCAGAAACAGAAAGAGAAAGTAAACACAGACATTCGTCCTTTATATACTCAGGACCTTCAAAGCTCACAGTCATATTGCATTTTAACACAAGTAACAATACATCTTTCCTTAAATCCTATAACATCCTGCTCAAAGCTCACAGTCATATTGCATTTAATCACAGGCAACAATACATCTTTCCTTAAATCCTATAACATCCTGCTCAAAGTCTCTGGGAGACCAGGAAACCCCCCAAGGTCGTCTTGCATACCAAAGACTAAATTTTCACATCCTCCTGTTATCTCACAGGAGGCCCAGTTCTTTGTTCTCTCTGAGATGTGAAGCTTAAAGTGATACACATGTGGTCCCACAAGCTGTTCTAGTAGGCTTTTCTTGACATTTCTTGTAGTCACATCTTACAGCACAAGCCATGGTCCACAGAGAGCTTCCAAAGCATCAGAGGGATCTCATTGTTCAAAGGTATCAGTCAGGAGAAGGGTACAAAAGAATTTCCAAGGCACTAAATATACCATGGAACACAGTGAAGACAGTCATCATCAAGTGGAAAAAATATGGTACAACAGTGACATTACCAAGAACTGGACGTCTCTCCAAAATTGATGAAAAGACTAGAAGAAAACTGGTCAGGAAGGCTGCCAAGGGGCCAACAGGAACATTGAAGGAGCTGGTGGAATTTCTGGTAAGTACTGGCTGTTTAGTACATGTGAAAACAATGTCCCATTTAGGGTGGCAAGGCGATAGTCTTATCTTATCTTACGAAGAAAAACATCCAAGCCCAGCTACATTTTGCAAAAACACATTTGAAATCTCCCAAATGCATGTGGGAAAATGTGTTATGGTCCGATGAAACCAAGGTTGAACTTTTTGGCCATAATTCCTAAAGGTATATTTGGTGCAAACACAACACTGGTCATCACCAAAAGAACACCATACCTACAGTGAAACATGATGGTGGCAACATCATTCTTTGGGGCTATTTTTCTTCCTTTGGAACTTGGGCCTTAGTCAAGGTGAATTATGAACAGTTCCAAATACCAGTCAGTGTTGGCACAAAGCCTTCAGGCTTCTGCTAGAAAGCTGAAGATGAAGAGGAGCTTCATCTTTCAGCACGACAATGACCCAAAGCACACATCCAAATCAACAAAAGAATGGCTTTACCAGAAGAAGATTAAGGTTTTGGAATGGCCCAGCCAGAGTCCAGACCTGAATCGGATCGAACATCTGTGGGGTGATCTGAAGAGGGCTGTGCACAGGAGATGCCCTCGCAATCTGACAGATTTGGAGCATTTTTGCAAAGAAGAGTGGGCAAATATTGCCATATGAAGATGTACCACGCTGGTAGACTCCTACCCAAAAAGACTGAGTGCTGTAGTAAAAGCCAAAGGTGCTGCAACAAAGTATTAGTTTAAGGGTGTGCATATTTATGCGAACAGGTTATTGTAAGTTTTCTATTTTTGCCCTTAAAAGATTTCAGTTTGTTTTTCAATTGGGTTGTACAGGTTATAGGTTATATTTGTCACAGTACTGAGCAGGGGTGGAGAGCCGTGCTCAGGTCTCAAGTTTATTTAGGTAATTTTTGATATTTCGCCATCTCGGGTAATTTTGTATTTGAGTTTGTCCTTTGTTGCTGTTTTGAGTTCTGTTATTTTATCTTAGCTTGGTTATTTGTTGGTTATTTGTTGGTTATATTTGTTGTATCTTATTATTTGTTGTATCTTAGCTTGGTTATTAGCTTTCTTTGTGGTGTATGTATTTTATCTATTTCTGTTTTATCTTGTATTCCATTTTAGTTTCCTGTTTATATTTGTCCTTGTCTTTAGGTTTCCTTTTGTAGTCTCAGTATTTATTAGTATTGCATTTTTAGTTCTCCTCGGTTTTGTATTTCTTCTTATCCTCACCCTCTCCTTAGTTCTCTCCTTAAAGTGTGTATCAAGTTTGTCTCTTATTTCTATCCGATCCTTGTTAAAGTTACCGTTCTTAGGGTATTCTTGTTCATTTATTTGTTTCTTGATTTTCATTCATCTCTGTTTGTGCTTTTATTTTGACAGCCACCTTTGTTTACTTCTATCAAACTGTTCGCGAGCCTTCACACCTGTCGGTGGTTTGTTCTGATTACTCCTCACTCATGTCACCCACACCTGATCATTATTTGTGATTATTCCAGCTTGCCTATGTAAGGACTGCTGGTCTGATCAATCCTTGCAGCTTCCTTCTCTATGTTCAGTCAGGAGTACCCCGGCTTATTCTCCTCTTTGGAATTATTCAGGCGTTTTCGTACGCCTTTGCCTCCATGCAATTCTTCCTTGTTATCCTGCCTTCATCTGTGTGTACTGTAAGTTTTGTGTTTTGTTATATTTTGTGTTTTTCATGTTTAAATTTCCAAACTCACAGCTTGCGTTTGGAGTCTCTATCCTGTCCTGAAAGGGCGATTTATGACAGAAGGATACTGCCAGTTTAGGTACCAGCAGCTGTGAGTTTTTCTTTTTCTTTCCTCTTCTGTTATTTTTGTTATAGTCCGTTTTTCCTTTTTGCTGGAATGTTAGCGTTTACGGATTATAGCCTTTATGGTCTCAGTGAAGTGAAGAGTTGGGCTGCCAGAGTTTTGGAGGGCATCATATTGGCGGCTTGTTTCTCCCGCAGTCCCGAAGCGGCCCGGGAATGCCTGGACAGCGCTGCACAGGTACTGGAAGCGTGCCCTAGCCTGTGGAGCCATCCAGAACTTATGGGCCTCCTCGCCTCAGCCACTAACCCACAATCCATGCTCCACGGGCTGGGGAAAACCTCTTCCCTATCCGTACCTGTGCCGGCAAAGAAGTGTCCCCGGCCACAGATGTCCCCAGCCTCTTGCCACTATCCAGCAGCAGCCCCACCTTCACCTCCCAAACAGCGGCCCGTACCATCTGCCGTCACTCGGCACTGGAGGAGCCTGCAGCCTGCGGTATTGGGTACGCAGTCCTCGTGCCCCCCGACGGTCCCACTGCTGAGGAGCTGGAGGAACGCCAGCAGGTTGCGGAAACAAAGCTATTGCTGTAGTATAAGCCATGGCTCCTTTCTGAGTTTGCGCAGCAGTTGGATGGAGTTTCACCGGGTGGAGCAGAGTCTGTGTCGACGACAGAGCATCCCCTGACTCCGGCGTTCCACGCATCTCACCAGATGACCTCCGCAGATCCTGGAAGGACATTGTCTGGTCCCTCAGCAGCAGCTACCGTCATGTCCCGGGAATTCAGGCACGTTTCTTTTCATTTTTCTACATTTAAAAATGAACTGTCTTGCCTTATTCCCGGTGGTGAGGCTCAGCAGCAGCAGCAGCCCAATTTAGCTGAGTCCTCACTGCCTGCTGCTGTAACTTTTCCCTCACCTGCTTCTCCTGTGTCCTGCCCTGTTTCCCCTGAATATCCGCCAGTTGAGCGAGAGCCACCGGATGACAGAGGGGCCTGCAGCCTTGGAACGGCCTGTTTCAGCCCCGCAGCCACGTCCTGGACGCGAGGAGAGCACTCCCTGTGCCTTGAAGACTGAGCCGACAGGAGAGTGTCCCCTGGCTTCAGTGGCACGGGACTTGGTGCCATCGGTGAGGTGATCTTCAGCATCAGCCGCCACGCCTGGGGGTCCTTCAGCTGCACACACCATCATGCCTGCTGCCAGGGTCGCCGCAGCAGAGTCACCGGTGTCCTGGATGGTGGTGGAGCTCAAGTCTAGGCAAGTGCTCTGTTCTGTTCTTAGACCTTCATATCTAGAGAAATCTTGTCTAGCTCGTGGTGGGGAGAATCAGTTGCAGATGTCCTCTGCTCCTGAGTTCTCCTCGCCAGGCTCCACTGCTGCCAGTGGTAATTTCCCAGTGTTTTTTCCTTCCTCCTCATCTGAGGTGGCCGTGTCGGGGAGGGATCCTCGAGCGAGGGAATTCAAGACGCCCCAGCCTGGCTCACTGGGGTCCTGGACGGCGGTGGAACTTGAGCTAAAGCAAGTCCTCTTTTTTTGCCTTCACTATGTTGGTATTAAAGAGGTCTTGTTTAGCTCTTGGTGGGGAGAACCAGTCGTAGCTGCCATCTACTTCTGAGCTTTCCTCGCCGGGTTCCACTGCTGCCGGTGATTCTGACCCAGTATCTGTCGCTATTCTTCTGCCCAAGCCATCACCTAAGGTCACTGAGAGTCCACCACCTGCGCCTGAGGTTACTGAAGGCCCGCCGCCTTCACCTGAGGTCAGTGTGGGTCCTGCTTCTCCACTTGAGGTCACTGTGGGTCTTCCTTCTCCGCCTGAGGTCACCGTGGGTCCACCTGAGTTTGCCTTGGGTCCTCCTTCTCTGCCTGAGGTTGCTGTGGGTCCTCCTCCGCTCGAGGTTGCTGTGGGTCCTCCTCCGCCCGAGGTTGCCGTGGGTCCTTCTTCTCTGCCCGAGGTTGCCGTGGGTTCTCCTTCTCTGCCCGAGGTTGCCGTAGGTCCTCCGTCTCCACCCGAGGTTGCCGTGGGTCCTCCGTCCCCACTCAAGGTTGCCGTGGGTCATCAGTTGTCGCCTGAGGTCTCAGCTGATAAGCCATCGTCACCGCCTGGTTTCCTCGCTGGGCAGTCACCCTCCTCGTCTGGTTTCCTCGCGGACCATTCATCCCCTTCGCCTAGTTTTCTCCCTGGCCAGTCATTCTCCTCATCAGGTTTCCACCCCTCAGCTCCTGCAGCCCGCAAAAGGCACTGGTTCCAGCTACCACCTCCAGGAGGGGACATGTCGTGCCCCCACGGCCCGTTGGCTTGGGGATGCTGGGAGGCCACCCAATGGACTATTCCGTTTGCTTAGATGGTTCTGGAATTTTGGGAGGCCACCCGATTTATTCCACTATAGGATCGGGTGGTTCTGGGACTTTAGGAGACCACCTGAACTGCCTTATTTTTTCACTCAGCATCCCTAGAATTCTATTGCTACCGTATCTGTTCTAGTTGTTGGTCATGAGCATTTTTTGTTGTTGTTTCGGTCCCTCCTTACCTGGTTTCCCCCACCACCCTCCTGAGTTTGATTATTTGTTCTATTCCTGTTTGGGGGGGGTGTCTTTGTGGGTTTTCTTTTCTCTTTTTTTGTTGTTATGTTGGGATGTCTGGATTCCACCCCTTGAGGGAGGGGCTCTATCACGATACTGAGCATGGGTGGAGAGCCATGCTCAGGTCTTAAGTTTATGTAGGTCATTTGTGATATTTCATCATCTTGGGTTATTTTGTATTTCAGCTTGTCCTTTGTTGCTGTTTTGAGTTCTGTTATTTTATCTTAGCTTGATTATTTGTGGTGTATGTGTTTTATGTATTTCTGTTTTATCTTGTATTCCAATTTAGTTTCCTATTTATATTTGTCCTTGTCTTTAGGTTTCCTTTTGTAGTCTCAGTATTTATAAGTATTGCATTTTTAGTTCTCCTCGGTTTTGTATTTCTTCTTATCCTCACCCTCTCCTTAGTTCTCTCCTTAAAGTGTATATCAAGTTTGTCTCTTACTTCTATCTGGTTCTTGTTTAAGTTATCATTCTTTGGGTATTCTTGTTCATTTATTTGTTTCTTGATTTTCATTCATCTCTGTTTGTGCTTTTATTTTGACAGCCACCTTTGTTTACTTCCTTCTATCAAACTCAGAACTCAGAAAGGATTTATTGCCAAGTACATTAACAGATATGAAAACTGATAACATACGAGGGATTTGACTCGACACAGAAAACGACCTGCATTTCCGGTGACACGGCAGCACCCGTTGAAACTCGGTTCGCGGGCTGTCACACCTGTCAGTGGTTTGTTCTGATTACTCATCGCTCATGTCACCCACACCTGATCATTATTTGTGATTATTCCTGCTTGCCTTTTTAAGGACTACTGGTCTGATCAAGCCTCGCAGCGTCTTTCTCCACGTTCAGTGGGGAGTCCCCCGGCTTATTCTCCTCTTTGGAATTATTCTGGCGTTTCCATACGCCTTTGCATCTGTGCGATTCTTCCTTCTTATCCTGCCTTCATCTGTGTGTAAGTTTTGTGATTTGTTATACTTTGTGTTTTTCATGATTAATTTTGCAAGCTCACAGCTTCTGTGCGGAGTCTTCATCCTGCCCTGAAAGGGCAATTTATGACAACATTAATGGTGGAAAAGGTTTTGAAATGATTTATCTTGGTCTCATTTTTTTACATCACAAAAACCTGGCATTTGAACGTGTGTGTAGACTTTTTTATATCCGCTGTAGATAGGTTGTAAATTAAATTGAGGATATTTTCCATTTGAATAGTTGAAACCACCTAACCCACACTGCAATGACGGGGCTCTGTAGTGCTGTTCACATCTTCATTTTTTCACCATCCCTAGGTTTTATTGTATTTGTATTCAATTGATATTTTTTTCAAGTGAGCGGAGACCGTTTCTAGATCATTAACACCAGCTTTCCCCAACACAGCCTCAACCAGTGATGAGACCAATCTCTTGGAGTGCTTGCTCTGGCTTTTCCTGGCCACCGGTCAGTTGCCGGCAGTGAAACAGCCTGTCTGCCCCATTTTTCGGCAACAGAGCACTATTGTTTCAACTATTCAATAGAAAAATATCCTAAATCTAGTGAACAGACACAAACAGCCTCAGCCAGAGGGAGGTTTGAGGAAAAAAATCCTCCCAACCTAAACAGTTAGCCCCTACCAAAGTTCCAAAACAATAAAATAACTTGCTCCTGTTCTGTTTTGCTGACGTCCCCCTCTGAAAAATACCCAGGTTTGCTTTTCTCTTTTGAGGTGAATCTGTATGATTAAACGGTGAGTAAACATTGTTGGGAGACACCGGGTTTCCCTGCATAATAAAGCAATAAATATAAATCTGAGACCAACCATCGCTATCCCCGAGTCATCATTCATATCCTAGGCCTGTGCTGGAAGACTGCAAACCCTCCCATCTGACTGCAGCTATTCACTTGGCTCTCTGAACAGGATCCAATGGAAAGCGATAAAAAGACTTTGCTATGGCTTTATCTTGCCTATTATGACAACCTACCGCCACACATGATGTGACCATGGTCAGAGTTAAAATATATGCCACTCTAATCTGTAGACTGTATAAAAAAGTTGGTTAAAGTACAAAAAAAGTTCTCTAATCTAGCACAAATGCATTAGCAGCACAATCTGCCTATTTACAGCTTGCCTTCCAATATGGAGGCAAAGACAGAATGTCACATGATTTGGTGACGTTGCAGCAAATCGTCAATTGGTCACATGATTATTGAAAAAACATTAAGGCACTCACTTCTCTTTAAAAAAAAAAAAAAGCACAGCCTTTTTCTCCAAGAAGCTGTTTTGACTCTTCCAGGTGTCTTCCTGTTCCTCAAGAAATGGCAAATGTCACTCATCTTGGTGTCTGCCTGCTGCTCTATTATTGTCCAGCCTAGCTGTTGGCCATATCCACCTTATTCCTGGAGGTGCCCCTGTAGGAACGATTATTGGCAGGACTTCCGGTTTTGTCTGAGGTAGTGTTAAATCAGTCAACAAGAGTGGAATAGCAGGGGCATTTAAAATAGCATTTTTAAAAGTTTTTCAAATTCATTTTAATGTATAGTCCACATACGTGTTTTGCACTCAAGTGGCAGCTAATTTCAGCACTTAAGAGTTTTTGTATTGAATGTTTTGGCGTAGTTCTGGCACTTGTTGCTGGTGTTCGTGGTTGTGCCATAGATTGTATAAATGGAGGCTTCTCACCGGCAATGCATAGATCATGCACTGAAAATGGAAAAGGACTGTTCGTGTGATTGGTGGTACAGACACAAGAGCATAGCAGGTATGTTTTCACTTGTATGGATGTCACAGATCTGACGTTTGTGATATATATATGTCACCAGAATGAAGACTGCATAAAGTAAAATAATAAATAAAAAATAGTAACAATTTGCTTCCTATGTGGCGGATGATAAAATAGGCAGCGAACTGAGGGTTTTAAGTAGGTTTATTAAATCATACCGCCATCATAGAAACTCGCTCCAGCCCTTGTGCAGGCGGGCTGGAGCGGGTCTTCAGGCTCTCAGCAGCAGTAGTCAGAAGCAGTTGTAAGAGTGAGAGAATGAGTTACAGAGCAATGCAGCTTTTATACCCAACTACAGACAATACATGAAAGGCATGGGACATTTACATCACAGTAAGAGCAGGAAGCCTGAACACAATGCATGAATGGCACATTAACATCACAGTACTGAGCAGGAAAAAACTAGACGAAGCGAGGCTGCCTGTTGACATTAATACACACATTTCACTGTAATGTTAATCGCTCCAGATGCGCGCTCTGATTGTCCCAGTCTGTTGTGGGGGTTAACCACACTACTCCCCCCCAGAGGGCTCAGCAGGCGGCTGAGGCCTCGATAGTCCGGCTTTGGCAGCGAGCAGGGAAAGCTCTGTGCAGGCGGAGGAGGAGGGGGGGGTAGCGAGTGCCGGCCCGGGACGGGGAAATGTCTGGGCCGTGCAAAAATTGCCTGTGGATCCGCGATGTTGAGGGGCTGTCCCGTTGAACGTGCGGCGGTCCACAGCAGCTGTACGAAGAAAAATTAGTCACTGACTCCTCTCGCAGTTAAGTCCTGCGAGGATTAACAGCGGCCATGAAGAAAAACAGGAGCGGCGAGGCTGCGTAGCTGTAAGAAAAAAAACAAAAGCAGAGGGACTTGGCGTGTTGACTTTAGGTGCGGGCGCAACCCTAAAGCCCTCGGGGACCGCAGACTGCTGAATTCCCTTTGTGCGCCGTGGCTAAGACCATTAGAAAATCCTGTGAGCGAGCTGCGTGCGTGCTTCAGGTGTACGAGCAGCCCTGAAGGTTCTGTGTGCAGCAGCGAAGGACGATGGCGGTCTGTGGAGCCGTTATTGTCCCGTGCGTGGTGCGCCGTCCTCGTAACCCCCCGGTGCGTGTGCAGGGGTTCCGTGCGTGGGTGGGCCCGCTGGAGAGGCGAGTCAGGGTCAGGGAGCTTGCTGGAGATCAGCGTAGTCGGCGCCGATAATCATCCCTGTTCAGTGTGTTGCTGTAGATTGGTCATGGTGCATTCAGGTCCACGCGCTGCGTTCTCCGTTGGCCCTGGAGGTCGCCGTCGTGGAGAGAGGACGAGGTGCGTGCGCTCTCGTGTGGAGGAGCTGTGAGAGCGGCCGGTCCCAGCGTGGATGTGCAGATCTCAGGCGTGCAGATCTCACCATGAAGTTTTCTGCAGCTTTCTCGGTCGTGGGTGATCTCCGGAGAGTTTCGCCTGGTAACTCTGCGTCGAGGTCTCCCTGTAGCAGAAGGGAGGGTAGATCATTTGCGTCAGGCTGCTGCGTTCGCTTGTCGTCGGAGAATCACCGCCGGGTGCTGCGTTTGTTGTCATCGGGTCACCAGTGTAGCTGTCCAGACCAGAAGGTTGCGTTGCACAAAGCGTGTGCATTCTCGGGGTCACCAATGTGGCGGATGATAAAATAGGCAGCGAACTGAGGGTTTTAAGTAGGTTTATTAAATCATACCGCCATCATAGAAACTCGCTCCAGCCCTTGTGCAGGCGGGCTGGAGCGGGTCCTCAGGCTCTCAGCAGCAGTAGTCAGAAGCAGTTGTAAGAGTGAGAGAATGAGTTACAGAGCAATGCAGCTTTTATACCCAACTACAGACAATACATGAAAGGCATGGGACATTTACATCACAGTAAGAGCAGGAAGCCTGAACACAATGCATGAATGGCACATTAACATCACAGTACTGAGCAGGAAAAAGCTAGACGAAGCGAGGCTGCCTGTTGACATTAATACACACATTTCACTGTAATGTTAATCGCTCCAGATGCGCGCTCTGATTGTCCCAGTCTGTTGTGGGGGTTAACCACACCTAGGGCTTAACGATTTAAGAAAGCAACAGTTTGGGGTTTTTTTGTTTTTTTTTTTGCTTTCGTTGCACTGCCTTGGAACGATATGGACCTCAGCATGCATTAATTTTTAAATTATCACAAAATATAGGTCAATAAAATTCTGAACAATTGACAAAAAATGTCTGTATGTGTTAAGTTAAATAACAAGCATTTATGGCATGACAGCAGCATGAGCATTTTAATTTTGAGGTAAAACGAACGGCTGCAGCTGTTTGTATACCATGACAGCCAAGCACGATGTTGTGACGTACATCTGCTCTAAGGTAAATTTGATTATGTCCAACATATTTTAAAAACATGCAGCTGACTTTATTGCAGTGGAGACACTATATCTCGGAGCTTTTGTTCGTTTACAGCGTTAGCATCTTAGCAGCGGCGCTAACAAACAGAGCTACTGCCTGCGAGGCCACTTTTTAAGGTCATCTTCCTATCCCTAGATAGTCGTGGGAAGTAGTATGATTATATTACTGTTTTTGAGGTGCAAAAGGCTGTGTTCCTGCATTTTTGATGCCGAAGTCATTGATTTTTAACAAGGAAAACTGTCCCATTTCAGTTCTAAACTAGTACCGGAAGTCGCTACCATAATTCATGCAAGGCATCATGGGGCCTAGAAATAAGGTGGATAGATGGGCCAGGAGCCAAAGGTGTTAGCATTCAAGCTAACAGTGGTACTACAAAGCGCGTACTAAATCCACTTTATAGTGTTATTTTTGTTAGATTTCAGTAACTCTAATTGCCATCCCTGTTTCCACCTGGTTCACTAATCCACAGTTGATAATATATCTTGTGTTGGTCTGGCTTATTTTGTTATATTTTCACCATGATGCTATGGCCAGCTGTTAGCATTAGCATGCTAGGTGGTCCAAGTCAATCCATGTAACTGGATATCATTCGCCTTTGCGTTGAGGTGACAGACAGGCCACCTACCATTAGCTGTCGATCCAGTCAGTTTTGATCACTATTTTCTATAAATTCACCCCCACTGAAATCCTTGTTGATCTAACAACACTTGACCATATATTGCTCTTAGATGTTATTCGCGCTTATTTTGTTGTAGCATTATCTGTAACCGTGACCATAGGTGGCCAGTTGAAGCTAGCAGATTCGTCATTCATTCATGAATATTTCTGTGCTTATTGTACTCTAGGGACTGGTCATATCCTCGACCACTGAAACCACACACCCCTGCCCACCAGTGATGATTTATTTCATTCATTCTTTAAGACAAATTTACATTAGTTGGCACCAAGCTATGGAGCTAATATTAGTAATAGTGATGTAAGGGGAAGGGCGGAGTTGATTGAGGTCAGGGATTTCTTAAAGTGACAACAATGAAACGAAGCATTCTCTCAGAAAGGCTGGGAAAAAAATTTTAAAAATCTAATTTGCTGCAATAATTAAATAAAGAAAATTTTAACAAAACATGTCACAAACATTTCATTAAGTCATCTGAGCTGTTAAAATGTGGAAAAAAGTGCAATCATTGATCCCTCTAGTCATTCCCCTAACAGCAGATATTGTGTTTCCTATGTGTGTGGGGGTTTTTTGTTTGTTTCTCAGAAATCTTGGTCTGTTAAACATCATGGCGTCTAGTGGGTCTAACCAGCACTGGTGGCCTTGGTTCAACATGACAGATGTCAGCTCTGTGTCTATAGCTGAATACAGAGAGTGGTACCACCACTACAGCTCCATGGTGGACTCCAGAATCACAGACTGCAATGCGGAGGAGGAGATGAGTAAGGTATGTTGTACATATTAATAGTGTCTTCATAGCATATTTCACACATATAGTACTGTAATCTGGAAAATACCTTTTGGATAAAAGTGATAGAAACAGTAAAAATTAGAACCAAAAAAATCAAAAACCAGGATGACAACAGCTGAAACAAACAGCCTTATTTTTTCTTTTTATTAACCTTTGTTTATACGGGTAGTCTCATTGAGACACAGTCTCATTTTCAAGAAAGACCTGTCAAAACAACACAGTACAGTACACAGTACTTATCATTTACATATCTCAATCTCTACAATTCTCCCATATACTACCTTTTTTCATTAAATCTATTTTAATGTTTTTACATGTAAATTTGTGACTCTTGTAATTTACAGTGCATCTGGAAAGTATTCACAGCGCTTCACTTTTTCCACATTTTATGTTACAGCCTTATTCCAAAAGGGATTAAATAATTTTTTTCCTTCAAAATTCTACACACAATACCCCATAATGACAACGTGAAAAAAATTTTCTTTTTTGAGATTTTTGCAAATTTATTAAAAAATAAAAACTAAGAAATGTACATAAGTATTCACAGCCTTTGCCATGAAGCTCAAAATTGAGCTCAGGTGCATCCTGTTCCCACTGATCATCCTTGAGATGTTTCTACAGTGTAATTGGAGTCCACCTGTGGTAAATTCAGCTGATTGGACATGATCTGGAAAGACACACACCTGTCTATACAAGGTCCCACAGTTGACAGTGCATGTCAGAGCACAAACCAAACATGAAGTCAAAGTGTCTGTAGACCTCTGAGACAGGGTTGTCTTGAGGCACAAAACTGGGGAAGGGTACAGAAAAATTTCTGCTGCTTTGAAGGTCCCAATGAACACAGTGGCCTCCATCATAAATGGAAGAAGTTTGGAACCACCAGGACTCTCCCTAGAGCTGGCCGGCCGTCTAAACTGAGCTATCAGGGGAGAAGGGCCTTAGTCAGGGAGGTGACCAAGAACCCAATGGTGACTCTGTCAGAGCTCCAGTGTTGCTCTGTGGAGAGAGAACCTTCAAGAAGGACAACCATCTCTGCAGCAATCCACCAATCAGGCCTGTATAGTAGAGTGGCCAGACAGAAGCCACTCCTTAGTAAAAGGCACATGGCAGCCTGCCTGGAGTTTGCCAAAAGGCACCTGGAGGATTCTCAGACCATGAGAAACAAAATTCTCTGGTCTGATGAGACAAAGATTGAACTCTCTGGTGTGAATGCCAGATGTCATGTTTGGAGGAAACCAGGCACCGCTCATCACCAGGCCAATACCATCCCTACAGTGAAGCATGGTGGTGGCAGCATCATGCTGTGGGGATGTTTTTCAGCGGCAGGAACTGTGAGACTAGTCAGGATAGAGGGAAAGATGAATGCAGCAATATACAGAGACATCCTGGATGAAAACCTGCTCCAGAGCACTCTTGACCTCAGACTGGGGCGACGGTTCATCTTTCAGTAGGACAGCGACCCTGAGCACACAGCCAAGATATCGAAGGAGTGGCTTTAGGACAACTCTATGAATGTCCTTGAGTGGCCCAGCCAGAGCCCAGACTTGAATCCCATTGAACATCTCTGGAGAGATCTGAAAATGGCTGTGCACCGACGCTTCCCATCCAACCTGATGGAGCTTGAGAGGTGCTGCAAAGAGGAATGTGCCAAACCACCCACAGATAGGTGTGCCAAGCTTGTGGGATCATATTCAAAAAGACTTGAGGCTGTAATTGCTGCCAAAGGTGCATCAACAAAGTATTGAGCAAACGCTGTGAATACTTATGTACATGTGATTTCTTAGTTTTTTTTTTATTTTTAATAAATCTGCAAGAATTTCAAAAAAACTTTTTTCATGTTGTCATTATGGGGTATTGTGTGTAGAATTTTTGAGGAAAATGAATTTAATCCATTTTGAAATAAGGCTGTAACATAACAAAATGTGGAAAAAGTGAAGCGCTGTGAATACTTTACGGATGCACTGTAACACTCTTTTCATATTTGTGAGTTTTTTCCCCTAAATTTGCTCCTTTTTTTAATTAAATTTGAGACATGTTTCTTGTAAATCTGACTTTTTTTTCTTTTTTTGTTTTAAATTTATTACTGTATTGCTTAGTTTTCTAATTTTTCTCAAATTTGTGACGCTTTTTTCTATATTTTTCTTGTAAATGTGCTACTTTTTCATATAAATATGAAACATTTTCTGGAAAATTTGTAACTTTTTCTCCAACAATTGCAGTTTTTTTAAATGTAAAACTGCAGCTTGTTTCACAAAAATTTGCAACTTTTTCCATGTAAATTTGTTACCTTTTTCACACAGACATCAAAACTTTTTTCTTTGTTTGCCAAAGTCACTGTTGTAGGCAAGAAAACAACATGTGGTGATGGCCCACAGGTTTCAGACCCCTGAGATTAATGGTTCTGAACAGAACTCCACCAATATCTAAAGTAAAGGTGTCTCATATACACCCTTTTCTGCAGAGAAAATATCAAATGTTCTCATAACATAATGTTTTGATCAAAGGGAGAAGCGCTCATTTCTCATGATGTAAACGATACCGGTATATTTATATTATGAGAGACCTATGGTGGACATTTGAGCAACACTGGAATGTAAGGGAGTGCTGGTATTTGAGAACTGATGAATAACAGGGAGTTATTGGAAAATATTCAGTAAACATCTAGTCTGTAGCTTTTCCCTGGGTGATGTAGGAAACACTAAAGAGCAGCGGGAGAGGGACAAAAAGTTATCTCACAGTGTTTATTTGAAATTGCAGCTTTGGGGGGTTATGGAACTCTTTCAGAGAATACTACTAGAAAAACAGCTTGCAATAACATAATTGTTTGAGTGTACATTTTATCCTCCATGCAGGGTGTTGAAGGGACAGGCCTGGCTTTCATTGCGTTCACTGAGGTGATGGCCCTGTTCCCGGCTAGCCCCTTCTGGTCCACTCTGTTTTTCCTGATGCTGCTCAACCTGGGCCTCAGCACCATGTTTGGAGCCATGCAGGGAATCCTCACACCGCTCATGGACAATTTCAGCCTCTTGGGTCGACACCGTACCCTTCTCACGAGTAAAACACTCAAGCCTGCACTGTTAAAACAGTACCTTCTTTAGAACAGTTATTTAAAGCTTATGATTAAGGGATAAAACAGGAGAGGGAGTGTTTAATTAATGAATATCATCACGGCTGTAATTTGGCAAAGTCATGAGGCTGCTGGCCAAGTGACAGCTGTGATGGTTGCTGTCCTAAAATAATTCTACAAATACCACTTTGTTAACAGTAATAATAATGGATTCTGATTTTTATCTATTTAAGAAGAAGCAGAAGAAGAAGCCACCTTTATTGTCATTCAATCCATACAGCCAATCATGTACAGTAGAACGAAATTACATTTCTCCTATCTACAATGTTAATCACATCAGGAATCAAAGGGGTCGCTGCCATGCAAGGCGCCACCACAGACAACTTTAATGCTATTTTGCTCCACCAGGACAACATTAAACAAAAAGCAATGATTTTACTCTACTCTTGAGAAATTTGTCATTCATCTGTCTGTCCATCTGTCCACATTTCACTGCTACTCTTCGTCGCCGATTGCCCCGATGGTCGCCAAACTCATTCACAATGACCCTCAGGTGGGTCTGCATCTAGGCTGTGCTCAAAGTCAGGAGATCTGAGCACTGTCATCAGGCTAGAATGATCTACTCCTTCATTGATAGTCTGGTTTTCTCTATGTTCTTCTGTAAGGTCTTATTAGCCATCCATCCATCCATCCATCCATCCATCTTCTGCTGCTTTTCCGGAGGTCCAAGTCGCAGAGACAGCAGATCAAGCAGAGAAGTCCAGACTTCCCTCTCCCCAGCCACCTGCTTCAGCTCTTAAGAGAGGATACCAAGGCATTCCCAAACTAGCTGGGAGACGTAGCCTCTCCAGCCAGCCCTGGGTCTGCCCCGGGGTCTCCTCCCAGTGGGACGTGCCCAAAACACCTCGAGTGGGAGGCGTCCAGGAGGCATCCTGATCAGGTGCCCATACCACCTCATCTGGCTCCTTTCAATGTGGAGGAGCAGCAGTTCTACTCTGAGCCTCTCCCGGATGACTGAGCTCCTCACCCTATCTCTGAGGGTGAGTCCAGCAATCCTACGGAGAAAGCTCATTTCATCCGCTTGTATCCGCAATCTCATTCTTTCGGTCATTACCCAAAGCTCATGACCATAGGTGAGGGTAGGAACGTAGATTGACCGGTAAATCGAAAGCTTTGCCTTAAAGCTTAGCTCCCACTTCACTACAACAGATCAGTACAACGTCTGCATCACTGCAGATGCTGCTCCAATCCATCTGTCAATCTCTCGCTCCATTCTCCCCTCACTCATGAATAAGACCCCGAGATACTTAAACTCCTCCACTTGGGGCAGGAACCTGTCCCCAACCCGAAGAGGACAATCCACCTTTTTCCGGCTGAGGACCATGGACTCGGACTTGGAGGTGCTGAGTCAGCCACTATAGTGGAATAAATCGGGTGGCCTCCCAGCCACTTCACACTCAGCAGCAAACCATCCCAGTAAGACCTGTAGGTCAACAGGACAACATCATCTACAAACAACAGAGATGAGATCCTGTGGTCACCAAACATGATACCCTCTATTCCCTGGCTGCGCCTAGAAATTCTGTCCATAAAAATTATGAACAGGATCGGTGACAAAGGACAGTCCTGGCGAAGTCCAACTCTCACTGGGAATGAGTCTGACCGAGTGTTGACAATTCGAACCAAACTCTCACAACGGTTGTATAGAGACCAGATAGCTTGTAACAATAAGCTTGATACCCCACACTCCGGAAGCACCCCCCACAAAAAACCACGAGGGATGCGGTTGAATGCCTTTTCCAAGTCCACAAAACACATGTAAAGTGGTTGGGCAAACTCCCACAAATCCTCGAGGATTCTCGAGAGGGTAAAGAGCTGGTCCGATGTACCACGGCCAGGACAAAAACCATGTTGCTCCTCCTGAGTCTGAGGTTCAACCAACGGCCGGACTTTACTCTCCAGTACCTTGGCATAGACCTTCCTAGGAAGGCTGAGGAGTGTGATCCCTCTAAAGTTGGAGCACATCCTCCGGTCCCCCTTCTTGAAGAGAGGAATCACCGCCCCGGTTTGCCATGCCAAAGGCACTGTCCCAGACTTCCACGCAATGTTGCAGAGACGTGTCAACCATGACAGCCCTATGGCATCCAGGGCCTTTAGGTACTCAGGGCGAATCTCGTCCACCCCCGGGGCCCGGCCACCAAAGTGCTTTTTAACCACCTTGGCAACCTCAGCCACTGTGATGGGCGAGTCGTCCCCCTCGTCCACAAGCCCTGCTTCCTCTGTGAAAGGCGTGTCACTGGGATTGAGGAGATCCTCGAAGTATTCCTTCCACCACCCAATGATATTCCCAGTCAAAGTCAGCAGCGCCCCATCCACACCATACACGGTGTGGACAGGGAGCTGCTTCCCTCCTGAGCCGCCGGACAGTTTGCCAGAATCGCTTTGACGCTGACCGAAAGTCTTGTTCTATGGCCTCACTGAACTCCTCCCACACCTGAGTTTTTGCTTCAGCGATCACCCGAGCTGCACTTTGCTTGGCCTGCCGGTACGCCTCAGCTGCTTTGGAAGTCCCATAAGCCAACCAAGCTCGATAGGACTCCTTCTTTAGCTTAATGGCCCCCCTCACCACTGGTGTCCTCCACTTGGTTCTGGGGTTGTCACCACGAGATGTATCGATGACCTTGCGGCCGCAGCTCTGGGCGGCCACTTCAACAATGGAGGTGGAAAACATGGCCCATTCAGACTCCATGTCTCCAGACTCCCTCAGAATGTGGGTGATGTTCTACTGGAGGTGGGAGTTGAAGACCTCCCGGACAGGGGCCTCAGCCAGACGTTCCCAGCACACCCTCACTATACGTTTGGGTCTACCAGGTCTGAATGGCACCCTCTTCTGCCATTGGATCCAACTCACCACCAGGTGGTGATCAGTTGACAGCTCTACACCTCTCTTTACCCAAGTGTCCAAGACATACAGTCACAGGTCTGATGACATGATAACAAAACCGGTCATCGACCTGCAACCTAGGGTGTCCTGGTGCCAGGTGCACATATGGACACCCTTATGCTTGAACATGGTTTTCATTATGGACAAACTGTGGTTAGCACAGAAGTCCAATAACTGAACACCACTTGGGTTCAGATCAGGCAGGCTGTTCCTCCCAATCACCCCCCTCCAGGTTTCACTGTCATTGCCCACGTGTGCATTGAAGTCCCCCAGTAGGGCAATGGAGTCTCCAAGAGGAGCACTCTCCAGCACCCCAGTCAGAGAGTCCAAAAAGGGTGGATACTCTGAACCGTCATTTGGTGCATAGGCACAAATGATGGTCAGGAGCCATTTCCCAACCCGAAGGCGCAGGGAAACAACCCTTTCATCCACTGGGGAAAACTCCAATATAGAGGCAGCAAAGTGGAGTAATACAAAAATACCCACCCCTGTTCATCGCCTCTTGCCCAGGACAACTCCGGAGTATGCCGAGCTCCAGCCCCTCTCTAGGAGACTGGTTCCGTAACCGGAGCTGTGTGTTGAGGTGAGGCCGACTATATCTAGGCGGTATTTCTCAACCTCATGCACCAGCTCAGGCTCCTTCCCCACCAGAGAGGTGACATTCCACATCCCAAAAGCCAGTTTTGGAAGCCTAGGATCAGACCGCCAAGGTCTCCGCCTTCGACTGCCACCTGATCCACATAGCACCAGACCCCCATGGTCCCTCCTGCAGGTGGTGAGCCCACTGGAGGAGGTCTTATTATTGGACATACAATTTGCGATGATAGTTATCTAAATTTTTCATTTTTAGAATAATAGTAATAGTGTTTTAATTTTTTCCCAGTCTTTGAGTGTAACACCACTGATTTAAGACTTGCAATATAAATAACTTTTTAATAGGGAAGTCAGCTTTAGCTTAGACTAAACATAACCCCAATTCCAGTGAATTGGGGTTGTTTTACATATTTGTTTTATATTTATATTTTACACATTGTGTAAAACATAAATTAAAAACAAAATACAATGATTTAAAAATGATTTTCAACCTATATTCAATTGAATACACTACCTTTGTAGTGTATTCAATATACAAGATGTTTAGGGTGCGTCCCAATTCACCCCTTAGCCCTGTACCTCCATTTTGCACATTATGTGCAAAATGGATGGGTAGGGCTAAGGGGTGAATTGGGATTCACCCTTAATGTTCAAACTGATAAAATTTATTGTTTTGTTGGAAATATTCACTCATTTTGAATTTGTGTTCCGAAAAAGCTGGGACAGGGGCAGGTGAAAGTCTGGGAAAGTTGAGGAATGCTCAAAAAACACCTTTTTTGGAAACAGGTGAGTGTCATGATTGGGTATAAAATGAGCATCCTTGAAAGACTCAGTTGTTCTCAAGCAAGGATGGGGTGAAGTTCACCACTTTATTTTTTTGATTTTTGATTTTTTTGATTTTGTATACTTCATTGATCCCCAGAGGGGAAATTGAGGGCATCCACCTGGATGGATGAAGCAGCCATTGTACGGCGCTATCCCTTAACCATTCACACACATTCACACCTAGGGCCACTTTAGAGTCTCCAGTTAACCTAACCTGCATGTTTTTGGCCTGTGGGAGGAAACCGGAGAAATCCCGGAGTAAACCCACGCAGATACAGGGAGAACATGCAAACTCCACATGAACAACTATGTAGGCAAATATAGTCCAACAGTTTAAGAACATTTCTCAACATACAATTGCAAGGAATTTAGGGATTTCATCATCTACAGTCCATAATATCATCAGAAGATTCAGAGAATCTGGAGAAATTTCTGCACACAAACACCAAAGCGAAAACCAACATTGAATGCCTGCGACTTTCCATTCCTCAGGTGGCGCTGCATTAAAAACTGACATCATTCTGTAAAGGATATCACAACATGAGTAGAGGAACACTTCAGAAAACCGCTGTCAGATAACACAGTTCATCATTACATCTAAAAGTGCCAGTTAAAACTACCATGCAAATCGAAAGCTATGTATCAAACAACACCCAGAAACACCGCTGGTTGCTCTTGGCCCAAGCTCATCTCAGATGGACTGAAGTAAAGATAAGATAAGCCTTTATTAGTCCCACAATGGGGAAATTCCAGGATTGCAACAGCACAGGGATAGCAACACTCAGAGCAACAATCAGAAGGCAAGAAAAAACAAGAGCAGCTAGTATACATATGTACATATTACTATAAATATATATATATATAGACACACAGTGCGGAGCATTGTGGTTGGTGGATGTGCAGCAGAAAGTAAAGTGGAAACATGTGCTGTGGTCTGACAAGTCCACATTTCAAATTATTTTTGAAATCGTGGTCGTTGTGTCCTCTGGGCTAAAGAGGAGAAGGACCATTCAGATTGTTAGCAGCACAAAGTTCAAAAGCCATGATCTGTGATGGTATTGGGGTGTGTAATGCCCATGGCATGGGTAACTTGCACATCTGTGAAGACACCATTAATCCTGAAAGGTGCATACAGGTTTTGGAGCAGCATATGCTCCCATCCAAGCAATGTTTTTTTTCAGGAATGGTCCTGCTTTTTTTGGCAAGTTAATGCCAAGCCACATTCTGCACGTGTTACAACAGCATGACTTCATAGTAAAAAAGTGCGGGTACTAAACTGGCCTGCCTGCAGTCCAGACCTGTCTCCCATAGAAAATGTGTGGCACATCATGAAGGTTTTTGAGTGTTAAAAGGAAAGATGATGCAACACAGTGGTAAACATGCCCCTGTCCCAGCTTTTTTGAAATGTATTGCAGGAATCAAATTCAAAATGAGTGAATATTTGCCAAAAAAACCAGTAAAGTTGTATCAGTTTCAACATTAAATATCTTGTCTTTGTAGTGTATTCAACTGAATATACAGTCATGTGAAAAAAATAGGACACCCTATGAAAGCCTGTGTGTGTGTGTGTGTGTGTGTGTGTGTGTGTGTGTGTGTGTGTGTGTGTGTGTGTGTGTGTGTGTGTGTGTGTGTGTTTTAACATATTTGGGCATATGGATATTTAGTATCAATTTTAACAATACTGGGAGATTCAAGTAATATAACTAAACAATACTGAAGAAAAGATTTTTTTAAAATTTTCTGTAAAATGTAATTCTAAAAACATGCAATTTCTGGTGAGGAATAAATTAGGACACACCCACATTTATTCAGACTTAAAATGGTTAAAATCACACACAGATGTATCACATCAGGCACACATGATTAGAACACCATTACTCAGCATTTTGAAGGAGACTTGTCCTATTTAAACCTCTGACATTTAGTTTGGTGTGCTCCTGACTGTTGAAGTGAGAGTGAACACCATGGTGAGATCAAAGGAGCTCTCTGAGGCCTTCAGAAAGAAGATTGTAGCAGCTTATGAGTCTGATAAGGGATTTAAAAAGATCTCAAGAGAATTTGAAATCAGCCATTCCACTGTCCGGAAAATAGTCTACAAGTGGAGGACATTCAAAACAGCTGCCAACATTCCCAGATCTGGCAGTCCAAGCAAGTTCACCCCGAGAGCAGACCGCAAGATGTTAAAAGAAGTCTCCAAAAACCCTAAAATGTCATCATGGGACCTACAGCAGGCTGTTGCTACTGTTGATTTGAAAGTTCATGCCTCTACAATCAGAAGGAGACTGGACAAGTTTAACTTGCATGGGAGGCGTGCAAGGAGAAAACCTTTGCTCTCTAAGAGAAACATGAAGGCCAGACTGAAGTTTGCCAGAGGAAGATGTAGATCATGGTGTCATTGGTTAGAATCCCAGCTTGGGATATAGGTGTATGTCTGCCTTGCTGTGTGCAAAAGAGACTGTGTAGGTGTTGGTCTACCTTGCCTGTGGGTGAAAATGACTATAGGTTGGTCCACCTTGATGTGAAGTCGAAATGGAGGAATTCCTCTTTGGCTCAGTAGTAGAGTAAGAGGTTTCAGATCATGGTGTCATGGATTCGAATCTCAGCTGGGATATGAGGAGGTGTATGTCTACCTTGCCTGAGGGTGAAAGTGACTTGGGTCTGTCCACCTTGACTGAGGGTCAAAACGGACTTGATGATTCCAGGCTGAAATAGGCAGTTCTGGCCTTGGCCCAGAAAGTGGGTTGTAACAGAAAGTGGGGGCTCGTCCAGTATATGACACCTACACCACTTCCTTAAGGGTAGAGGTGTTGCGCATCCCTCTATAGGGAATTGGTCAGTGGTGCAGTCCCTGGTACCTTAAGAGTACACCTCTGCTACTAGCCAAGAGCTAGTGATTAATTCCTCTTTGGCTCAGTCGTAAGAGTGGGAGAATTTAGATCAGGGGTCACCAACTAAAAGTGCAAGAGGTCCGATAAGTTGGTCCTCCTCTCCAGCTGAGGTCTGAATTAGGGCTGGGGATCTTTAGGCACCTCATGATACAATTATGATTCACTGTCTCAATTTGATTCTATAACAATTCTCAATGCATTTTTTTTGTATTTTTTCAGGATTTTTTTCCTCTCACTGTGTGACAGTTTGGTACTTTTAAAGCCAAGTGTTTGCAATGACCCATGAATTTACTTCAAACATCTTTTAATAAAAGAAATGAAGAGAAATGTGACAAGTCACATGGACAAATTTATCTGAAAACATGCTTTTAAGAACTGTCATCTTTTCATGGATATTCTTTAAGAACACTACAGCTGTCTCCAGCAGGCTAATATTATTTACTTTTACACATTGTTTTATTAAGCAGATGTTTTATCTGCTTTTAATTCTGTATTTTTTAAATAAAAAAAATCCAATAAATTTTTTGCTCGATTTCAAATAAAACCTAATAATTTCATCATAGTAATACGGGGGAACACTAAATGTGTTTTTGACTCCAAATAAATACCTCTAAAATCTACAACTTCAATCCTAAAAATGGCGAGTTTTACAGGAGAACACAGACTAAATTACATACATTTAAAAAGATTAATATTCACAAAACAAAATCTCACAAAAGTCCGCCTCTATACTATATTTTCAGTATTTAAAAACAGAACATTTTAAACTGTAAGCCTAAAAAAAGGGACAGAAAATATAATTAATTCCACAGTACATAATTCCTTTCGAGGTTTTTTTTAATGTCAGTGTTTTTATCTTGTTTTATCTTATCTTGTTTTTATTGTGGCACTGCCACGGAGAACGTCCAAGATCCCACACCATAAAATGTCTGGGCAGCCCCCACTAATACAACACTTGAGTTCTGCTTTTTCGTTTGGTTAAAAGAAAACAGTATAATTTTTCCCCAAATTATATCAAAAAGGTTTGGAGTCCGGACAGAGGACTCTTGAGGTCCGCCAGTTAGTGACCCCTGATTTCGGTCAAGGTGTCATGGATTAGAATCCCAGCCTGGGATATAGGTGTAGTATGTCTGCCTTGCTGTGTGCAAAAGAGACTGTGTCGGTGTTAGTCTACCTTGCCTGTGGGTGAAAATGACTATAGGTTGGTCCATCTTGACATGAGGTCGAAACGGATTTGGTGATCTCAGGCTGAAATAGGCAGTTCTGGCCTTGGCCCAGAAAGTGGGTTGTAACAAACATAGACAAAGACCAGGACTTCTGAAATAATGTTCTTAGGAAAGATGAGTCATCTTCGTCTTCTAAAATTGACTTATTTGGACACCAGAACAGAGGACGTGTTTGACATAGACCAAATACAGCATTCCAGGAAAAGAACCTCATACCAACTGTGAAGCGTGGAGGAGGAAGTGTCATGGTTTGGTGATGCTTTGCTGCAGCAGGACCTGGCCAGCTCACCATCGTAGAATCCACCTTGAATTCTACCATGTATCAGAGGGTGCTTGAGGACCATGTGAGACCATCTGTAAAAAAAATTAAAGCTGAAGCAGAACTGGACCCTGCAACATGACAATGACCCAAAACATACCAGTAAATCCACAAAGGACTGGCTAAAAACTAGGAAATGGAGAGTCCTGGAATGGCCGAGTCAAAGCCCAGTTCTTAATCCCACTGAGATGCTGTGGGGTGACTTGAAACGGGCTGTACATGCAAGAAACCCCTCAAACATCTCACAGCAGAAAGAATTGTGCGTTGAGGAGTGGGGAAAACTTTCCTAACTGATGTCAGAGACTGGTAGATGGCTACAAGAAGCGTCTCACTGAAGTTATTTCAGCCAAAGGGGGAAACACTCTAGCTATTAGGCAGTAGGGTGTCCAAACTTTTTCCTCAGAATATGCATTTTTGTTGATATCTTTTATTTAATGAGTAAAACAAGGTTAATTTTTGTTATTTATCTGCAATTAAATCACCTTTTCCAGAGATAAAGCAAGATTAGACATCAGTATGTGAACATTTCTTAATAAAGAACTGAAGATTTAATGGGGTGTCGTAATTTTTTCACATGACTGTAGGTTGTAAAAGAGTTTTTAAATCATTGTATTTTTATTTACATTTTATACAACTTCACCGGAATTGGGGTTGTACAAAATTACTAATGTACAAACTGAAGTTTTTCTTCAGAAATGGAAAGATGGAGTCCTAGCATGTTTCTGTTGAGTTGCTGTGATGTTTTATATCAATCTTTGTGTAGTATTTCTAAACGTGTTGACCTGACTCTTGTTTTTCAGTGTCCGGTTGTGCTTTGGGGTTCATCTGTGGATTATTGTTCACCCAGCGCTCTGGAAACTATTTTGTGGCCATGTTTGATGACTACTCTGCAACCCTGCCATTAGTTGTTGTAGTGATTTTTGAAACCATCAGTGTGGCGTGGGTTTATGGGACAAATCGGTAAGAAGCAGAATCTGACAGCTCACTGTCAAATTGCCTTTTGTCTTCAAATTTCATTTTGCAAACATGCATCTCTTCTTATCATTTTGCAGGTTCCTAGATGATATTGAAGTCATGCTCAAATGGCGCCCTCCAGGGATCTACAAGTATTTTTGGAAATATGTGTGTTTGCTGGCAATGGTCGGTCTTCTGACAGCCAGTTTGTTACATGTGGTCTTCAGAGGACCTACATACACCGCCTGGAATCAAAGCACAGTGAGATTATACTTTTGAAAAAGATTTTACAGTCTAAACACCCTGTTATGATTTGTATTACACAGATCAGACCGGAAGTATGGGAGACTGTTCTCTTTCTTTTCTTTAAGCTTGGAATGTTGCCGTTTCTAAAGTTGGTCACATCACTGTAGCCAAAAAAATAGTTATAAATTTGTTTTTAAAAGCTAAGTGTCCACAGGTACAGAAACCAAACGACCATGTATGTAACTATCTTTTTTCATCCTGCCTTGTTAAGATCATGAGCTGTGATTACAAGAAAATGCAATGAAAAAAGCTTCCATACATGGGACATTAAAAGTTACTGGACAGTTTTGTATGCAACCAAATGGTTCATCCCTATAAAGCTGCCTTACATCAGAAACCTCAACGCCATCATGCAACAGTCATTGGAAGGCCAAAGGGGTGTGAAATTTGACACCAGCTAATTCATGACAGAGCTCATGTTTGCTGACAGCAGTGCTATTTTTGCTAATGACAACACTGAAGCTACACATATTTTTTTTAAATTTTGGACAGCACGGTAGCACATTGGTTAGCACTGTGACAGCACAACAACTCACCCTTGGCCATGGAATCTCTGGTTCCATCCCACCCCCTGACTTTCTGTGTGGAGTTTGCATGTTCTCCCCGTGTTTGTGTGGGTTTACTCCAGGATTTCTCCGGTTTCATCCCACAGGGGCCAAAAACATGCAGGTTAGGTTAATTGGCATCAACTGGGAGGTATGAATGTGAGTTGTCCCTTGCCCCCCCCCCCCCCCCCACGGCCACAGTTGTAAATAAGAATGTGTTCTTTATCTGTCCTGCCTGGTTAAATAAAGGTTAAATTAAAAATAAAATAAAAGGCCAGCACCATGGACCATAAAGCATGGTAGAGTATTGTCAACACCGTCCATCAACCTGCAGCACAACAGTGTATTGGTTGCTAGGACAACCTCCCCTTTCAGGCGCCAGCTAGGGACCCAAGAAGAAGTGCAATACTTGAAAGTATTGAAAGTAGGGCTGCATGATTTGAGAAAAATGTGTGATTGCGATTATGTCCATTAATACTTCAGTTTGTGATGTGATTTTGATTATTTATATTTAACTGCTTTTTTATGCCCCATCCATCCATCCATCTTCTACCGCTTTTCCGGAGGTCCGGGTCGCGGAGGCAGCAGTTCAAGCAGAGAAGCCCAGACTTCCCTCTCCCCAGCCACCCACCCCAGCTCCCCAGAGAGGATACCAAGGCGCTCCCAGACCAGCTGGGAGACATAGTCTCTCCACCGAGTTCTGGGTCTGCCCCGGGGTCTCCTCCCAGTGGGACGTGCCTGAAACACCTCAAGTGGGAGGCGCCCAGGAGGCATCCTAATCAGATGCCCATACCACCTCAACTGACTCCTTTCAATGTGGAGGAGCAGCGGTTCTACTCTGAGCCTCTCCCGGATGACTGAGCTCCTCACCCTATCTCTGAGGGTGAGTCCAGCAATCCTACGGAGAAAGCTCATTTCAGACGCTTGTATCCGCGATCTTGTTCTTTCGGTCATTACCCAAAGCTCGTGACCATAGGTGAGAGTAGGAACGTAGATTGACTGGTAAATCGACAGCTTTGCCTTAGAACTAAGCTCCCTCTTCACCACAACAGACCGGTACAACGTCCGCTTCACTGCAGATGCTGCTCCAGTCCGTCTGTCAATCCCTTGCTCCATTTTCCCCTCACTCGTGAGCAAGACCCCAAGATACTTAAACTTCTCCACTTGGGGCAGGAGCCTGTCCCCAACCCAGAGAGGACAATCCACCTTTTTCCGGCTGAGGACCATGGACTCGGACTTGGAGGTGCTGATTCTCATCCCAGCCGCTTCACGCTCAGTGGCAAACTGTCCCAGCAAGAGCTGTAGGTCATTGCTGGATGAAGCCAACAGGACAACATCATCTGCAAACAACAGAGATGAGATCCAGTGGTCACCAAGCGTGACACCCTCCATTCCCTGGCTGCGCCTAGAAATCCTGTCCATAAAAATTATGAACAGGATCGGTGACAAAGGGCAGCCCTGGCGGAGTCCAACTCTCACTGGGAATGAGTTCGCCCGAGTGTTGGCAATACGAACCAAACTCTCACAATGGCCGTACAGAAACCGAATAGCTCGTAACAACAAGCCCGATACCCCATACTCCCGAAGCACCCCCCCCAAAAAACCACGAGGGACGCGGTCAAATGCCTTCTCCAAGTCCACAAAACACATGTAAGCTGGTTGGGCAAACTCCCACGAACCCTCGAGAATTCTCGAAAGGGTAAAGAGCTGGTCCGATGTGCCACGGCCAGGATGAAAACCACATTGCTCCTCCTGAATCCGAGGTTCGACCAACGGCCGGACTCTCCTCTCCAGTACCTTGGCATAGACCTTCCCAGGGAGGCTGAGGAGTGTGATCCCTCTAAAGTTGGAGCACACCCTCCGGTCCCCTTTTTTGAAGAGAGGAACCACCACCCCGGTTTGCCATGCCAAAGGCACTGCCCCCGACCTCCGCGCAATGTTGCAGAGGTGCGTCAACCATGACAGCCCAACAACATCCAGGGCCTTGAGGTACTCAGGGCGAATCTCGTCCACCCCCGGGGCCCGGCCACCAAGGAGATTTTTAACCACCTTGCTGACCTCAGCCCCTGTGATAGGCGAGTCATCACCCTCGTCCACAAACCCTGCTTCCTCTGTGGAAGGCGTATCAGTGGGATTGAGGAGATCCTCGAAGTATTCCTTCCACCGCCCGACGATATCCCCAGTCGAAGTCAACAGCGCCCCAGCCGCACCATACACAGTGTGGACAGGGAGCTGCTTTCCCCTCCTGAGCCGCCGGACAGTTTGCCACAATCTCTTCGAGGCCGACCGAAAGTCTTGTTCCATGGCCTCACTGAACTCCTCCCATACCCAGGTTTTTGCTTCAGCAACCACCCAAGCTGCACTCCCCTTGGCCTGCTGTTACACCTCAGCTGCTTCGGGAGTCCCACAAGCCAACCAAGCTTGATAGGACTCCTTCTTCAGCTTAATGGCCCCCCTCACCACTGGTGTCCACCACTTGGTTCGGGGGTTGCCACCACGAGATGCACCGACCACCTTGTGGCCGCAGCTCTGGGCCGCCGCTTCAACAACAGAGGTGAAGAACATGGCCCATTCAGACTTCATGTCTCCAGACTCCCTCGGAATGTGGTTGAAGTTCTTCCGGAGGTGGGAGTTGAAGACCTCCCGGACAGGGGCCTCAGCCAGACGCTCCCAGCACACCCTCACTATACGTTTGGGTCTACCAGGTCTGAATGGCTTCCTCCCCTGCCGTCGGATCCAACTCCCCACCAGGTGGTGATCAGTTGACAGCTCTGCACCTCTTTTTACCCGGGTGTCCAAGACATATGGTCGCAGGTCTGATGACACGATAACAAAATCGATCATCGACCTGCGACCTAGGGTGTCCTGGTGCCAGATGCACATATGGACACCCTTATGCTTGAACATGGTGTTCGTTATGGACAAACTGTGGTTAGCACAGAAGTCCAATAACCGAACATCACTCTGGTTCAGATCGGGCAGGCCGTTCCTCCCAATCACCCCCCTCCAGGTTTCACTGTCGTTGCCCACGTGTGCATTGAAGTCCCCCAGTAGGACAATGGAGTCTTCAAGAGGAGCACCCTCCAGCACCCCAGTCACAGACTTCAAAAAGGGTGGGTACTCTGAAACATCATTTGGTGCATAGGCACAAATGATGGTCAGGACCCGTTTCCCAACTCGAAGGCGCAGGGAAGCAACCCTTTCATCCACCGGGGAAAACTCCAATATAGAGGCAGCAAGGTGGGGGGATACAAGAATACCCACCCCTGATTGTCGCCTCTCGCCCGGGGCAACTCCAGAAAAGGCCAAGCTCCAGCCCCTCTCCAGGAGACTGGTTCTGGAACTGGAGCTGTGTGTTGAGGTGAGGCCGACTATATCTAGCCGGTATCTCTCAACCTCGTACACCAGCTCAGGCTCCTTTCCCACCAGAGAGGTGACATTCCACGTACCAAAAGCCAGTTTAGAAAGCTTGGGATCAGTCTGCCAAGGTCTCTGCCTTTGACCGCCACCTAATCCACATAGCACCGGACCCCCATGATCCCTCCTGCAGGTGGTGAGCCCACTGGAGGGCGGACCCATGTAACTCCTTCGGGCTGAGCCCGGCCGGGTCCTATGGGTGGAAACCTTGCCACCAGACGCTAGTCTTCGAGCCCCTCCCCCAGGCCTGGCTCCAGGGTGGGGCCCTGGTAACCCCATACCGGGCGGGGTACGCTGAATCCTTGATATAGAATTTATCATGAGAGTCTGTTGGATCGTTCCTAGTCTGGCTCTTCACCCAGGACCAGTTTGCCTTGGGTGACCCTATCAGAGGCAAATTGCCCCAGACAACATAGCTCCTGGGATCACTGGGGCACGCAAACCCCCCCACCACGATAAGGTGACGATCCATGAGGGTTTTTTTTTACTCCCCATGGGGCATAAAATAATCATTATAAAAAAATAATACCCAGAGCTCTGACCCTGGGGGATTATGTTATGGGTCAGTCCGTCTGTCCCACTTCTTTGAAATCAACTCCTCCTACAGTTTTGTCCAATTTGTTTTGATATACTGTGATGATGCACATATTGCAGTTTCACTCATCGGATGACCTTGAGGTCAAAGGTCAGGTGAGATTTTTCCCTAAATCTTTTAAACACAGTAACTACTGAAAGAAATGATGTAGGCTTTTCAAATCAATGCAGTAGCTGTATGTAATACACATCTTGGACGGCTTACACCCTGACCTAACTATGGGTTTGGGGTCAAAGGGTCAAAAGTTCAAAGTTAACATTGCAGTTGCACTATGGTAAATGCTACATTTACTATAAAACGAGTAAAGCTAGGGCCACCAAACCTTGTATACAGGTTCACCTTTAGATTCTGAACTCTGACTATGGGTTTGGGGTCACAAGGTCAAGGTTAACATTCCTTATGCCTTATTACTGTACAATGCATAAAGCTAGGGCCACCAAACCTGGTGCACAGGTTTACCTTGGAATCCTGACCTATGACTATGGGTTTGGGATCAAAAGGTCAAGGTTAACATTTCCTATGCCTTATTACTGTACAGCAAGTAAAGTTAGGGTCACCAAACTTGGTACACAGGTTCACCCTGTGACCCTGAAGTGTGACTATGGTTTTGGGATTGCAGGGTCAAAGGTCAATGTCAAAATGACTTATAAACTATATTTCAACACCTGTTGTGCTCTAAGTCACTGGACTTTGTGTGTGTGCATGTGTGTGGGTGTATTTCTCCATTCTCATTTTTTTTTCTTGTAGTGAAAGGATTTGGGTTAGGATTAGTGATGGTGATTTTTAGGTGGCACTCAAGGGGGCAGTGTTCAGTTGGACAGGTGTAGTAGCAGCTCAGTCTCCTGTCAGGCAGGTAGAGAGAGTGTTGATTAGGAAGCCAGGTGTATGGGTCTTTGGTTCAGCATGGCTGCTGAGGGTGTGAGCTTCAATGTGTAGATGTCCTTGGAGATGCTATTGGCATGTATAAATGTAGTAATTTCATTAACTGGGAATAATAAGTTGTGTGGCAGTAAATTTTGTTCAATATTGGTGGTGTTTTCTGCAGATTTTGTGTCTAATTACTTAACTGACTAATTGTAGAGCTTTTGTGTTGTGTATTTTTGGTTATTTGACTAGATAATTGGCCGTTTACTTTTCTTAATCTTGTTTATGATTTAGAAATGTAGAAGTATAATTAAGATTCACTTCCGATTCACTTCCGCCCTCCCAAGAGAGCAGACGCTTTTTTCTTCTCTCCTGCTGATTTTTTCCTCCCCTCCTACTGGATCCCAGCTTGCTGTTGTCTGTCTGCGTCTGACTGCGACCGCCGAAAAGAAATTATGGAGTTAATAAGCTGGGCTTTGAACACAATTGACACTATTTTTTCAACAAGGAAAAGTGCTCCGGGGGAAGCTGTTTGCCCCGCTGGAACGGCTCCAGTGGGCTATCTATGTGACACAGGTATTTGGAAAATGCTGTGTCTCTCTAATCTCTCTATCGAAGATATTGAAGATTTGTTTATCTTCGTAATCTTGGTGATTGGGATAATTCTGATTGGGACGGGAATTGTCTTGGTTTACCGCAAATTGCTGAAGATGGATTCAACCTATCAAAATGCTGGCCAGGCAAGGTGCATCCAACAAATTGAGAAACTGGAGAAGACCCTGATAGCGACTACTGGAGAACTGTCTCGTAAGGTGGATTACATCATGGGTTCGCTCAGGTCTTTCCACGACGAGTTCAAAGCTGCGCAATGAAGGATTAATGTACTGAATCTACAGAAGAAATACAAGTCTTCTCTGTGATCAGTCCTATTTGGCATTATTATTCCCCATGAAAATTCCTCCTGGCTGTCTGCAGACTGTGTTTTTTTTTTCAAATCATGAGCACAAGGCCTTGGACAGCCAGCTGCAGCGCCAGATAAGACTGGGCGCCAGACAGACAAAACATCTTCTGCCAAGGGTCCTTGGGTCTCTCTTATTATCATCAACACTGCTCAACACCGCACACACATTGATTCATGAACTGATTAAAGATATACTGTACACTGCTCTCTTGTGTCTCGTGAATTCTGAGTTGTTGCTCTGTGCTATTGAGAGATTTTTTTTCATTGTAATCACAATCTGCTTAAAAATAAGCTGTATTTTGATAACGAAGTTTTTTTTCTCCTCCCCCCTTGTGTCGTTCCCTCCCTTCCCCTCCCTTTCTTATCTATCTCTGTTTGATGAGGCGCCTTTATGGCTGCCGTGTCGTTGTGTCGCGCGCATGCGCACCAATGTCAAGTCAAGTTCCTCGTGTGTTTTTTTACATGCTTGGCAATAAAGTTTATTCTGATTCTGATTCTGATTCTGAAGATGTTATATTAGTGGGTGTAGTAGTAAAATTATATGGATGAAGCTGAGTTTAATTTGTCATAGTAAACTGGGTTGCCATTTTGGTTATGAGTGGTTCATTTCTGGTCTAGAAGCATGGGAAAACTTATTTTAAAATAGTATTAAAACCTTTGCTATGGTTGTGTATTTGATTTAGCTCAAAGGTGGTTAAAATAAGAGTTATTGTGTGTGGATGAATTGATTTCATTGATATGATTGTGGGGGTTTTTCCTTTTGTCACGGCTGGCCCTCACGAGCCAGCATAAGACGCCACAGTCCAGTAAGTTGCAGTTTCAGTTCTTTTATTTGTATTGCACAGGGCTTGGGTGTACAAAACAATTAGCCACGTAGGCTTCGTTACACGACAACAATATGAATCCACAAGAGAGGTTAGCGGCTGAGACGAGGGGCTCTCGTTCGCCGCAAAGGCAAGGAATACTAAACGTGATACAGGGAGAGGGTAACGGCTGAGACGAGGAGCTCTCGTCTGCCGCAATAGCAAGGAATGTAAGCTAGGGAGAAGTACAATTCCTATAATAACAGATAAACTTACATGCAGCGGGATACGTCGGGGAACCCAAGGAGCATGTGATAAGGAGACAGGGGAAAGTCAAAAGGCTCTTGACGAGACAGCCGCAGAGTCCAATTCGCTCGCGCTGGCATTTAAGCCAGCTGCTTACGATTGACAATGCGACGCAGCTGCTCAGGCTCTGACAGCGGAGAGCCCCCGAGCGTCCGGCCAATCAGAGCCCGGGAAGCCCGAGTGACGACACCTGCTGTCAAAAGCCTGACAGGGAGGAGGTATAACCCAAGCGCGGACAAAAGCGCTCGGGATATGACACCTTTTTTTTCCCCTTTAAAGGTTATCAACCTACTCCCTTCTTCCTACTCCCTATTTCCTACTTCCAACCTGATTACAGGCACTAAGTTTGTTTAATTTCATTAATAAGGAATAAAATAAAGAAAAAAGAGTGGCGTTGTCCAGCGTCCTCTATTGACACCTAGGCCGAGTCGAGTTTAGGCAGACATTGAACCCAAGACCCAAATAACTCGACAGTTGATAACCAAGCGTGTAGCATGGACAAGAGGATAAAAGGCTTCAGATGTCCATTAAAGAGCTACAGACGCAGAGGTGGAAATTTGCTTTGTCCTTCAGTCCAAGATGGCAGAAGATATGCTGGGAAAGACTATTAAACAGCTCAAGAGGGAGAGGACTACAGCCAAAAGCAATTTCACCAAGCAAGCCAACTTCCTCAGTGAAGAGGTAGACAGCATGGTTGAAACTGAGCTGAAAGAAGAGTTCAGCACACTCACCAGTTACTTCAGGAAAGTCCTTGATGCAAATGATGATTACAGGATGGGGCTCTTGGCTGAGGCTACAAAAGAAGAAGAGGAAGAAGTTGCAATTCTTGGGGAGGCACTAGAGAATGACATTGAGAAGACTGCAACTGAGGCTGAAGCAAGATTCAAAGAATTGAGAGATGCAGTCCAAGTGAACCGGTGGTCAAGATATAGTCAGTACAAGCTCACCACTGCAATCCTAGAAGCAGAAAAAAACTGGTGATGAAGCAGCTAACTTACCCATTGGAAGTACTCACCTGGAGGGGTATGAGTTGCATCTGTTTCTCCTGGAGAAGAGAGTACAGGAGGCCATCAGACTCATGTCAGCCTGGGAGCGATGGATACCGCTGCAAGAAAGAAGGGATGTAGAGGACAGAGTTAAAGGCCTGAAAGTAACCAGCAGACTAGAGTTAAGAAAAGTTGAATTTGTCACCGCATGTAGAGTTGCAGAGGAAGCACGGACAGGGCACCATTTTCACCTGTAGTACCTGTTGTGAGGATTAAGCCAACAGCTCTTTCCATTTTCAATGGCAATAAGAGAGAATTTCACAGATGGAAGAAAGACTGAGAGAGTCTACAAAGGCAGGGAGAGCCATCTGGATCAGCAGAAGCCAAGAAAATTCAACTCCTGAGTAGTGGTGTTGAGAAAATATTAAAGGATCTCAGTCTATCAACATACAGCACTGCTGCAGAAATCCTCAGTCGTTGAGAACAGGTATGGGAACAAGACAACCATCACTCTCGAAGTACTTGAGGACCTTGAGAAATTACCTCCTGCCAAAGGCAATCAGTCAAGAAAAGTCATCTATTTCATACAGTCAGTAGAAAAAGCCCTGGCAGATCTTTCAGAATTGGGAAACTCTGATGCAATGAAGAACCCATTGGTAATTAGAGCAATAGAGAGCAAATTACCCGACTTTATTAAAAGAGACTGGTTAAACTTCATGGTTGAACCCAAAATAATTTAACTTCAGACAACCACTTTGGTTGTCCACTACTGAGGTTCCTGAGGTAGGTCCACTACTGAGGTTCCTGAAAAATCAAGAGGAGATTCTGGAGAGACTTGAGCAACTTAAAGTTGTGGAAGAAGGCAGAGAAACTAGACTTTCACCCTGCAAAGAAATCTGAGAAAAAATATGCCTCTACAAAAACCACCATCCAAAGGCAAGGAAAGATCCCATGAGCTCATCTGTTATGGTCTGGATGAGATCTCCAAAGTACACAAAAATATCAATCCTGAAAGGTTAAAGAAATTCTTCCCAGAGGTCAAGCTGGAAGAATTGAGACCAAAAAAGATTGAGCTTCTCATTAGTCACAGAGAGAGAAGACTTGCTCCACAAAGGGTGAGAGTTGTTTGAGATCTTGTCCTATGGGAAAGCCCATTGAGAAAAATGGTTGGCGGGGCACACCCCAGTTTGTTTGAGGAAGTGACGATGGCAACACACAACTCAGAAACCCACTTTGCCCACTCCATGAGGGAAGCTGCTGTCAAGTATGAGGAGATTGTCAGTCACCTGAAGATGGAGAGTGCCTCACTGCAAAGGGGAAATATAGTCGATGCAAAAGTTCACAACCACATTAAACCATAAGTTTCTTGAATGGTGGCGGAGGGAAAGCATAGGAACAGCTTGTGAACCGAGATGTGGAGGATGCCGATGTGGGAACTGCCAGCCTGGAGGGAAAGAAATGACCCTAGCAGAGGAGAAAGAACTGGAAATCATAAAGGCAGGACTTGCCTATGTCAACAAGGATGCTCACATAAATTCTCCACACTGGGATACAAAGTGTCCTTGGACAGAAGAGCTTTCCTCACTCCCAAGCAACAAAAGTGCAGTGGAAGCCACATTCCTAAGAACAGAGAGACAGCTGGAAAGAGAGCCAGACTTGGAAAGCTGCATATACAGTCCAGGTCCATGAAATGGTTCAGCGAGGAGCAGCCATGGAAGTTCAAGGGGCTGAGTATGAATAATCTTTAGCTGAAAGGACCAGATACTCAACCCAATACTCAAGTACCCAGTACTCAACCCAATCAGAGCAGTTCTCCTGAGGTTCAGAAGAGGGGTACATGCAGCCCTTGGTGACATCAAGAAAATGTATAATTCAGTGTGGCTAGAAGAGCGTGAAATGCACTTACACAGATTTCTCTGGAGGGATTAACCTTAGGAAGATGTAAAAGAATATGCCATCACCCGGGTCAACATAGGAGATAGACCAGCTGGTTGCATTACCCAGCTAGCTATGCACAAGACAGCAAAACTTCCTATCTTTGCACACCTGGAAGAAGATGGTAGGGTCCTCCAAGAGGACAGTTATGTCGATGACATCTTGACCTCTCACAACGACCTGGGAAAACTGGACAAGATAATAGAAGGGGTGGAAGAAATCCTGCGAGCTGGAGGCTTCTTCCTTAAACCATGGGTTGGGTCAAGCCAAAGTGGGAGGCAAAAAGCTGCAAATAAACTGGAAAGAAAAGAACAAACTAAAACCATCATTCTCCCAAGTCAGATGAGAGATGAGGACAACAAAGCCCTAGGTATTGGGTATCAAGTGGAGGAGGACAAACTGTATATATTAACCTCAATCAACTTTTCCAAAAGGAAGAAAAAGATGAGAATAGGCAAAGATCTTCTCAAAGAGGAAGTGAGACCTGGAACACATAATCCACTGACTAGAAGAGAGCTACTAAGTCAAGTAGCTGGACTTTATGATCCAATTGGCACAGTAACACTTGCCAAGCAGAAGGGGGTAATCTTTGTTAGAAAAGCTTTTCAAGAAGTAGGTGATGGAAAACTGACCCGCGAAACATAGGATAGACCACTCTCAGAAGGCCTCAGAGAAGAAACTATCACTCTTTTTGAAGAGTATGTAATGCTTGGGCAAATTAAATTCCACCGAAGTCTTACGCCAGCTGACTGGAAACGAAGACCATGGGGAATCACTTTTTCTGATGGGAGTAATAAAACCTATGGGGCTGTGATGTACTTGCAGTGGAACACCAAGTAAGGAGTTGATGTCCGGTTTGTTGAATCTAAAGCCAAGCTGACACCACTAGATCAGAAAGGGGATGCAGTTAAAGCTGAGATGTGTGATGCGGCCTTTGCAGCCAGGCTCAAGAAGTATTTTGAGAAGCATGGAGGAATGGTGGCGGCGAGATGGATTCATTTTGTTGACACTCAAACAGTCCTTGGAGCCATCCAAAGAGAGAGCTATGGGTACCAAACCTTTTTTTGCAAACCAGGGTGGTGAGAGCCAGAAAGCTGGGCCAGTGGAAGACTGATGGTGGATCCCCGGGGAACTAAAGGTTGCCGACATCATAACAAGAGGAGTCTCTCCTGAAGAACTAAAGGAAAATTCCACATGGCAAAATGGACCAGAGTTTCTCAGATGACAGGTGGAAAAATGGCCCAAAATGTCAGCTGGAGAAGTTGCGGCATACGCTAGAGAAAGTGTGAACAAGCTTCAAAGAAAAGCCTTCACAGGGGCAGTAACCAGAGCCCAAGCAAAACAAAAGGGAAATGTTATAATCATGCCTCGCAGGAAAGCTTTGAGAAGAGCATTAAGTTGGATAAAGTGGATAGGAAACCAGTTGCTATGACCCCACCTGCTGGCTGGAGTAAGAACCTTGTGGAGATGGAAAGGTTTAGTAGCCTGTGCAAGCTGATCAGTGCCACTGCCTTGGTGTATCAAGCTGCCAGAAAGTGGTTGGAGCTAAACAAAATTGGCGAAGGACAGCTGGAAAACAAGCTAACTGGTTTGACAGCAAAAGAACGTGAAAACTCACTGAGGGGCCAGTATAGGTTGGCCAGAGTCACCAGTGTCAACCTGGACAAGAAGGGCACAGTGAGAAATGTGAATGTGAGAACTTTCCCCAGCTACCCTGTCCCAGTCAAGAAGCCAACCTTAAGGAATGCATCAGATGTGCACAGTAGGAGACAACTAAGATCCTTGCAACCATCCTTCACAGGGGTGTTAGATGCCTGGTGGTCCTGCTTCCCATCGAAGAACAAGCAAGAACTTAAAAGGACTAAAATACTTTTTTGACCTCCTTGGGTTCAGTAACCAGGAGCTCAAGTGAGAGGTGTTGCGCTCTAAGTCACTGGACTTTGTGTGTGTGCATGTGTGTGGGTGTATTTTTCCCTTCTCATTTTTTTTCTTTGTTTAGTTAAAGGATTTGGGTTAGGATAAGTGATGGTGATTTTTAGGTGGCACTCAAGGGGGCAGTGTTCAGTTGGACAGGTGTAGTAGCAGCTCAATCTCCTATCAGGCAGGTAGAGTGTTGATTAGGAAGCCAGGTGTATGGGTCTTTGGTTTGGTCTTTGGTTCAGCATGGCTTCTGCGGGTGTGAGCTTCAATGTGTAGATGTCCTTGGAGACACTACTGGTATTTATAAATGTAGTAATTTCATTAACTGGGAATAATCAGTTGTGTGGCAGTAAATTTTGTTCAATATTGGTGGTGTTTTTGGCAGTTTTGTGCCTAATTACTTAATTGACTAATTGTAGAGATTTTGTGTTGTGTATTTTTGCTTATTTGACTAGATAATTGGCCGTTTATTTTTCTTTAGAAATGTAGAAATATAATGATGTTAGTGGGTGCAGGATTATATGGATGAAGCTGAGTTTAATTTGTCAGAGTAAACTGGGTTGCCATTTTGGTTATGAGTGGTTCATTTCTGGTCTAGAAGCATGGGAAATTTTATTTTAAAATGGTATTAAAACCTTTGCTACAATAAATAGGTTAAAATTGCAAAAAATAGGTTAAAATATCAGTCATGGAAGCCAAAGATAGTCATGCATTTGATTTAGCTCAAAGGTGGTTAACCTCTTGCACTCCGGTATACTGCGGGCAGTCAAGTCTCTGCGTCCTAGGGCGCACTGAAAAAAAAAAAAGCTGCAGACATAGCCGCGAACAGAAAGCCAAAGGAGTGCTTTGATTGGTTTAGATTTGATTGACCTCTCATTCGACTAATAAGAGCCTTGAATTGGGTTTCTGAAACCTTGAAGAACCAATGACTGAAAACCTAGCAAGAAGGACCTGCCTACCAACGGTTGTGAATGCAGTGAGCCAATTGAAGCAGAGAAGTTCCATGATTGAAAGCGTGCGTCCTGTGCGTAAAATCTGTTTTTGTGTAAGCCGCTGGGTGACACACACGCGTTTGCCAGTCTTTTTTTCTTACTACTGTTCTTATTTGTTTTGAAAAATCGTTCGCCAAAACCGCAATCATGGAAGCGCAAAACCGCAATAATGGAATTATGGTTTGACCGGGTCGCGTGACCAGAACCACGAGTCTGTAACAAGCGGACCAGCGCCATGTTCGTCTGACAATGAGGAAGAGAAGTTCACCAGCGACACTGCTGTTGTGGACAGGTAAGTGTTATAAGCTAAATTATTCTTTATCCCTGAAAATTGTAATCAAAATGACTTTTGACCGATCGGTAAATTACAACTGTGCGTCATTGCAACATGACGGACCCAGACCGCTCCGGTCCGGTCCGGACAGCGCACGGACGGTGTCCAGTCCGTGCGCCGCGTCCGGACCGTGAACGCCCCCACCCTGCTACTCTTCTGTAGCGGATTGCAGATATTATTGCAGATATTTTAGTACAACTGTGCGTAGTAGACCGCGGCGCACCGTGACCGCAGCGCACCGGGCGATGTCCATCCTCTGTAGCGCGGGGGGAGGGGTTTGTTATCTTCTACATTACAGATATTTTAGTATAATTTTTAGTGCACTGTAGGTTATTTTTTCTTGTAAAAAAAAAAAGCCACACATTTTTTACGTGGCATGCTTCTTTGTGTGTGGGGTCTTGTTTGTTCATTCATTCATTCATGAATGAACAAACAACCCCCCCCACACATACACACAGCCCTGAATGTCACCTTTCATTAGAGCCCAACATCAAGCTTCTATATTGAATCATTCAAAAGTTACAGACGTTTTTCCAAACTGTGCCATTTGGCACAATTTGGCACAGTTCAAAAACGCCTGGGAACAACCTGTGAAGAAAGCTGTGTAATATATTCATTTTTTGTGGTATTGTTACAAAATTTTGACCTCAGCTGGATAACACTTGGTTCTACATTTCTGTTGCATTTTCCAGCCCGGACCTGACAGCTGTGTGTTATTTGCAAGCATTTGTATCCAAAAAAACACCCAGGCGAAATTTATTTTCTTTAAGTTCAGTATGTTTAGATGACTGTTACTCAGTGGCAGGAGCACTTAGAGAGATTATGACTGTTTTGCCAAAAAATTCAAAGTGTTTTCTTTTAAATGAGACCAACCCCATGAAGATGCTGCAAAGGGTTGAAGAACAGCTTTTGATTTACTTTGGGTACATTATTTTTAGGCGTTTCTAGGGAAATTGACCAGAGTGCAAGGGGTTAAAATAAGAATGAATTATCGTGTGTGGTAAATGTCAGTTCAGGCATTAAGATAAGATAAGATAAGCCTTTATTAGTCCCACAATGGGGAAATTCCACGATTGCAACAGCACAGGGATAGCAACAATCAGAAGGCAAGAAAAAAAAAACAAGAGGACAACAAACATTTGTCAACAACAAACATTGGTTTGCTTGCTACCGCATAACCATGAAAATCGGTACTACCTGTCTCATGGGTCGGGCCGTCGGCGACTCAACTGGCAACCCCGCCCTTCCGAGGGCATGGAGGGTGAAATTGGGCGTCCTGGCAGAACTAAAAACATCTGTCACAGGTCTGTGGTGGACCACTCCCAGTTACACAGGGTGAGACTGGACATCCTGGCAGATAAGCACATCTGTCGCAAGGTCTGTGGTAGACTTTTGCCAGTCGGTGCATCGTGATGTACACTACACAAAGAGCAGAGATAAACAAGCCTATCATCTGGTCAGTCACTGCAACAGATACTGGAGTCAGTTTGTCTTGGCCTGTCCTTGCCACTGATAATACCTCTATTTGCCAAGAATGTGCCGCTAGTCCAGCAAAAGCTAGCGGTACTCAAATACTTTGCAGTTTCATGAAATGGTCCGTCAGAAAACAACTCATACTGGCTCAGATGTCGCCCTGGTTAACAAGGTCAGGAGTTCCTGGCAGCGGAAGGCAAAGGACAGAGCTGCGTGGAGGAATCTGATCAGACCTAAATGAAACAGTCATAGTTGCCTCCGACAGACTGCTATGATGATGATGATGGTGTGTGGATGAACTGATTTCATTGATATGATTTTGGTTTTTTCCTTTTTTTTTCCCTTTAAAGGTTATCAACCTACTCCCTACTTTCTATTTCCTACTTCCAACCTGATTACAGACATTAAGTTTGATTAATTTCATTAATAAGGAATAAAATAAAGAAGAGAAAAGAGTGGAGTTGTCCAGCGTCCTCTATTGACACCTAGGCCGAGTCCAGTTTAGACAGACATTGAAGCCAAGACCCAAATAACTCGACAACAACAAAGAAAGCTAGGGTCACCAAACTTGCTACACGGGTTCACCTTGGGATCCTGACCTCTAACTATGGGTTTAGGGTCCATAGGTCAAGATTAACATTCCCTATGCCTTATTACTGTACAAGAAAAGCTTGGGCCACCAAACTTGGTACACAGGTTCACCCAGTGACCCCGAAGTGACTGTGGTTTTGGCATTGCAAGGTCAAAGGTCAACATAGCTTATAAACTATATGTCAACAACAAAGGAAGCTAGGGTCACCAAACCTGGTACACAGGTTCACTCTGAGACCATAACCTCTGACTACAGGTTTGGGGTTCAAATGTCAAGGTTTGCACTGCCTATAATCTTTTACTGTAGAATGTGTAAACCTCTCTAGGGTCACCATATTTGCTACACAGGTTCACCTTGGGATCCTGACCTACAACTATGGGTTCTATACTTTGTTGTATATTTGTGGATGATGGGCTCATCATAATTTGGTTCTGCCACAGTAATTACATTGAAAAGTTGAAACTGCTCTCCGTCAGTAAGTATTGGGATCTTCAAAGAAAATGGAGGCAGGAGATATTGCACTCGCCTCGGGTGCTCTTGTTAAGAATTGGTTTCATGAGTCCGCTTATCAAGAAAAATGCATAGTAGATGGGTCTTTTAAAGTATTTAATTCTCAGCTCAGATATAAAGTTGGATCAAAAAATACAAAAACTGTTTGTACTGTACTCTTCAAAATATTTATTTTAAATTAAAATTGTAGCATTTTTTGTTATTATATAGCTGCAGAGACGGTCATCATGATTGTGATTGCAGTTGCTATTCAGTCATTTGTGCAGCCCTGTTTGTAAAGTGAAAAGTTTAGACAGTTAAACCCCCTTGAAACTCAATTTAATCATACACTACTCACTAAAAGTTAGGGATATTCGACATTCGGGTGAAATTTCAGGATGCACCTAAAATGCACTATAATCTTTACAGGTGAACTTAATTTGACCTTCTCTAACCTTTTGAATGCATTTGTCCAACTGTTCAATGTTTCAGTACTTTTTGCATAACTTGCTGTTCTCTAACAAGGTGCTTAACGGCAAAATTCACAACAGGTGTTCAATCCATGAATCGACCGATAAATTTTTGGTTCAATTAGAATTAGTATTTAAACAGTCCTCTTCATCATGCTGTTCACATTTTGACATCATGAGACCAAGATGACACCTCACAATTGATCAACAATACCTCACCATTGTGAGGCTTCAAACAGGATGTTCTCAGAGGGAAGTGGCCACTGAGCTTAGTGTCACTGAGTGTCATCAGCAGGTTGGAACAGAGATACAGAGAGACTGGAAGAGCCACAGAAAGGCATAGAAGTGGACGTCCTTTGGCTATATCCCACGCTGATGACCGCTTCATTGTGAACAGTGCTGGATGATGAATGCCACTCAACTCCAGGCACATTTAAGGGAGGTGAGAGGCACTCAAGTGTCACGTCAGACCATTCAAAACCATTTACATCAGCGTGGTGTGCGTGCTAGACGACCTGCAAGGGTATCTGACCACACCACCAGGCACAGGCGTCATCGTTTGCATGGGCCAGGGAGCATTTACGCTGGACAAGGGACCAGTGGGCCTCAGTGCTGTTCTCTGATGAAAGTCGATTCACGTTGAGCAGAAATGATGGCCACCAGCAACGTTGGAGACGTCAAGGAGAGCACTATGCATCAGCCTCTGTTGTCACCATGTTACAGTCTCGTTAGGTCTGTCTAGTCAATACAGAACTGCCCTCCACCTTGTGAATGGTACAGTGACAAGCCGATACTACCTGAATAACGTCATTAATCCAGTTATTGTACCCTTGCATGAACAACACAGGCCTAATTTCATCTTCATAGTCAACAATGCTCCAGCTCATCGAGGTTGCATCATTTGGGAATGGCTGCTGGAGGCTGGAGTACCTCAAATGGAGTGACCTGCACTTTCGCCAGACTGGAGTCCAATAGAAAACCGATGGGATCAGCTGAGTCGCCATGTAGAGGCTCGTAACCCTGCACCCCGCAACCTCAATGACCCGAGGGCCGCCTGTCAAGAAGAGTGGAATGCCATGCCTCAGCAGACAATAAGTCGACTTGTGAACAGCGTGAGGTGTCTTTGTCAAGCTGTAATTGATGCTCAAGTGCACATGACAAGTTATTGAGACATTGACATTTTTGGTTGTGGTATACCTACCACTGTTGTTGGCTTTTGTTTCAATAAAATGTTTGAGATGAGGAAATCACCATTGCATAATTCTACTTAAATGCCCTACTTTCACGATATAGCTCTGTAGTGTGAACTTTTTACATTTTCCATATATGTCACCCAAAAGCCAAATAGCTCTAACTTTTTGTGAGTAGTGTATATTGTTTGTTTGAATTAGTTTCTTTGTCCAAATACCCTGTGTGTTATGCCTCTGATCAGCTCTGTCTCCATCTCCAGGCCTCTGAGATGACTCTGGAGTACCCCAGTTGGGCCCTGGTTATGATCGCCCTGCTGGTAGTCTTTGCCAGCTTGCCTATCCCTATCGGCTACATCCACGCTTTACTGAAAAGTCGTCTGCCCCATAACTTTCTCTCTCAGGACAGAGGTTGTCAGGAGATGCACAGTGAAATCTACACCAAGTGCAGCTCCACCGAGCAGCTGGACTCCAGTTCTCACAGAGTCTCTTCTGGGGTAGATGAGGTTCTTTCCCGGCCTGGCTTCCTGTCTGTGGCCAACGAACACTATCGGCTTCTTTCTCAGCAGGAGGGGGAAGATGAAGAGGAGCAGGATACAGGACTGTGAGCTCCAAAGAAACACTCTGACAAGAGCAAGGACACTTATTGACAGCATTAGCCTTTGGGTTGTATTCTGTCACTGCATTCTGCAAACTGTAAAGCTTTAACAATCCAGTGATTTTAAAGTTCCCATACTGTGCATTTTCTGGGAATGGGGAAAAAAAAAAAGCATTTTCTGGGAATGGACCCCTTGCACAATGTAGAGTAACATACTTCTGCATTCCAACCCCCCCCCCCCCCCACAGTTCTGTTTCCATTATATTTTCCCATTTCCTGGTGCTTTCTCGTCAATAAATCAGTTTTATCACGTTCACTTATCATTGTACATACTGGAAAAAGTATGCAGGCAGATCGTTTTTTTCTTGGCACAGACATAAACACGATAGCTGCTAGCTGCTATATATATGGCTGTCCTTCGTTGCCGAAGATGACTGTCTTGTGTTTGAGTTGAGGTCTATCTCAAGCAGGCTATATGAGCCACCTGTGTGCAGAGCTCCTGCTAGCAGTTCCCAGCTACTCAAACCTGCCGATGCATGCACTCCATTGAGCTTCCCCAATCTCAAAACACTACATCTTGCACAGTTCCAAAGCCAGTTGGTGTTGTGCCTCCACCAGACTGCCTCAACGCCTGATGAAATGTGGTGCACAAGCGTGCAACATACATTGACGAGGAGGTCACCCCGCAGTAGCAGCTCACTTGCTAGTTGATGCCACCTGTTTGTCTCAGTTGAGGCTAATCCACATGGCATCTGGTGTTCATGCCATTGGCTCTGTGACGAGCTGTTCTGTCGCTTGCACCACCAGACATCCTGCTGCCGATGTCAGGGCCTGTATCCTGAGGTAGAGAGGCAAGAGTGTACTATCACTTTCCCAAAGTGAACCCTCAGACTAGTGGAGGGAAGGAGTCGTCTTACGTCTCCATTCTAGACCCGCTCCACAGCCAAGGTCTAGCCGCTGCCCTTTGGTAGCTGCTAAGCTAACTGGGGCACTATTAAACGTCTCAGTATGGTTACAAAAACTATCAAAATGTGAAACACGAACTTTATAAATGGTAAATGGCATTCACTTATATAGCGCTTTTATTCTCATCTCTTGATGACCAAAGCGCTTTACAGATCCTGCTATCCACCCATTCACAAAAAGAAAAAATCAAATCAAATCAACCTTTATTGTCATATTGCTGTACATACAACAGTAGTGCAGGCAAGATGAAATTGCGTTTCTCTCGGCATCCATATAAGTAAAAGAACATGATTTAAGACACACTCTCACATATCCTCACCCCCCACCCCACCACAGCCATTCACACATCCCTGAGACATACTTGAAAAACTAACCAGAACTATAATATATAATATACATAATGTCCGTAGGTGCAGTAGTATGTATGAGAGATTCCGGATCAACTGTTCAGCATCTTAACAGCTTGTGGAAGGAAGCTGTTAATCAGTCTGGTGGTTCTGCCTCTGATGCTCCGGAATCGTTTGCCAGATGGCAGAAGTTCAAAGTGTTTATGCAGAGGGTGGGAATGGTCCTTGACGATGTTCAGTGCCCTGCTCCTGCAACGGTTCTGAAAAAGTTCTTGGACAGAGGGGAGGGAGACTCCAATTACCCTCTCAGCTCCCTTAACTATCCTCTGCAGGGCTTTTTGTCTGACATACTGCAGCTGGAGTACCATGTAGCAATGCAGTACGTCAGAACACTCTCCACCACACCTCTGTAGAAGGTCCTGAGGATGCAGATGGGGAGAGAGGCCTGTTTGAGTTTCCTCAAGAAGTGCAGTCTCTGCTGGGCCCGCTTACTGATCCCCAAGGAATTCTTGCTCCAGGTCAGGTCCTGCGAGATCTGCACTCCGAGGAACTTAATGTTCTCCACTCTCTCCACTAAACGGCCACCGATGCTGAGGGGGACGTGTTCAGGCTGTGACCACCAGAAGTCGATAATCATCTCCTTCATTTTGTCCACGTTGAGCACCAGATTGTTCTCCCTGCACCAGCCCTCCAGGTCTCTCACTTTTTCCCTGTACATTGATTCCTCATCCCTCTGAATAAGTCCCACCACCGTGGTGTCATCTGCAAACTTAATAATCTGGTTCCCCTTGTGTCTGGATACACAGTCATGTGTTAGAAGTGTAAACAACAGTGGACAGAGTATGCAGCCTTGAGGGGATCCGGTGCTCAGCGTGACAGAGTTGGAGATGTTGTTTCCAACCCAGACAGACTGAGGTCTTTCAGTCAGGAAATCCAGGATCCAGAGACATGTGGCAGTGTTCAGACCAAGAAGGAGTAATTTCTCCATCAGTCTCTGGGGAATAATGGTGTTGAATGCTGAACTGAAATCAATGTACAGGAGTCTGGCATAGGTGTCTTTCTGATCCAGGTGGGTGATGACAGAGTGCAGGGTGGTGACTATAGCATCCTCTGTGGAGCGGTTTGAAAGATATGCAAACTAGAGCGGGTCATGTGATGCAGGGAGGCAGGCTGTAATGTGTGGTTTGACAAGCCGTTCAAAACATTTCATCACAATTGGTGTCAGTGCAACAGGACGATAGTCATTCAGACAGGACACCACTGGTTTCTTTGCCACCGGTACTATGATAGAGGTCTTGAAGCATCTGGGAACGATGGCCTGACTCAGGGAGATGTTATAAATGTCAGTCAGTACATCCGCCAACTCGCTCGCGCAGTCTCGGAGCACACGTCCCGGGATGTTGTCCGGACCTGCAGCTTTACGTGGGTTGACCCTGGTTAGGGTCCTCCGTGTGTCCGCTGTGTTGATGGTGAAAGCTGGTCCGACTGTTGGTGGGGATGGGCCAGCCCTCCCTCTGATTATCGGGTTTGATGCTTCAAAACATGCAAAGAAGTTGTTGAGCCTGTCTGGAAGCGAAGCATCGTCATCATCGACCCCCTGCCTAGACTTATAGCCCGTCAGTGTCCGAACTCCCTGCCACATCTGCTTGGTGTTCCTAGTGTCACAGAGGTGTCCCTGGATTTTCTTCGCATAGGCGCGCTTCGCCGTCTTAATTCCCTTTGAGAGCGCAGACCTGGCTGAGCGGAGGGTGATCCTGTCCTTCGCTCTGAAGGCTGCATCTCTGGCTGTAAGCAGCGAGCGCACCTCTGCGGTCATCCAGGGCTTATGGTTTCCCCGTACAGTAATGGTCTTCACTGTAGTGACATCCTCTGTGCATTTCGCAGTGTAGCTGGTGACCATTTCAGCATACTCCTCCACATCTGTCTTGTCTTCCTGGGAGGCTGCTATTTTGAAGACCTCCCAGTCTTTGTGCAGAAAACAGTCTTTCAGTGCAGAGGTTGCACTCTCTGGCCAAATCCTGATTTGTTTCACTACTGGCCTGCTGCGCTTCAGTAGAGATTTGTAGGCAGGCACCAGCATCACGGATATGTGGTCAGAAAGGCCGAGGTGGGGGCGGGGTATTGCCTTATAAGCATCTGTGTTTGTGTACACCAGGAGTGTCAAACTCATTCCATGGAGGGCCAAGACCCTGCAGGTTTTACCTCCACCCAGTGTCTTCAACAGGAGATTTCACTGAATTTCCCCTCACTGATTGCTGATCAATGAAAACACCTGCTGAAGACACTGGGTGGAGGTAAAACCTGCAGGGTCTTGGCCCTCCATGGAATGAGTTTGACACCCCTGGTGTACACTAAAGAAATATAAAGAAAAAATGATCTCCCTGCACACTATTTCCACTGTGTATAATAATAAGTGTTAAGTGATAAAATTGATTTATTGACAAGAAAGCACCAGGGAATGGGAAAATATAATAGAAGCAGAACCGCAACGGCGGGCAGACTGGAATGCAGAAGTACATCACTCTACATTGTCCAGAGGTCCATTGATTTTCAGATAGAAGTGCTCCTGTACCGTCTCAGATTTTCTGACTTTATGTACAGTGGATATACAAAGTCTATACACCCCTGTTCAAATGCCAGGTTTTTGTGATGTAAAAAATAGACCAAGGGAAATCATTTCAAAACTTTGTCCACCATTAATGTGACCTATAACCTGTCCAACCTGATTGCAAAACAAATTGAAATCTTTTAAGGGGAAAAATAAACTACAATAACCTGGTTGCATAAATATGCACACCCTGTTATAACGGAGGATGTGGCTGTGTTCAGAGTTAACCAATCACATTCAAACTCATGTTAAATGGGAGTCAGCACACATCTGCCACCATTTAAAGTGCCTCTGATTAACCCCAAATAAAGTTCAGCTGTTCTAGTAGGCTTTTCTTGACATTTTTGTAGTCACATCTTGCAGCACAAGCCATGGTCTGCAGAGAGCTTCCAAAGCATCAGAGGGATCTCATTGTTCAAAGGTATCCATCAGGAGAAGGGTACAAAAGAATTTCCAAGGCATTAAATATACCATGGAACACAGTGAAGACAGTCATCAAGTAGAGAAAATATGGCACAACAGTGACATTACCAAGAACTGGACATCCCTCCAAAATTGATAAAAAGACAAGAAAACTGGTCAGGGAGGCTGCCAAGAGGCTGACGGCAACACTGAAGGAGGTGGAGGAATTTCTGGCAAGTACTGGCTGTTTAGTACATGTGACAACAATCTCCCGTCTAGGGTGTCAAGACAGAAGCCTTATCTTATGAAGAAAAACATCCAAGCCTGGCTACATTTTGTAAAAACACATTTGAAATCTCCCAAACATGTGGGGAAAATGTGTTCAGGTCCAGTGAAACCAAGGTTGAACTTTTTGGCCATAATTCCAAAAGGTATATTTGGCGCAAACACAACACTGCTCATCACCAGAAGAACACCATACCTACAGTGAAGCATGGTGGTGGCAGCATCATGCTTTGGGGCTGTTTTTCTTCAGCTGGAAATGGGGCCTTAGTCAAGGTGGAGGGAATTATGAACAGTTCCAAATACCAGTCGGTGTTGGTACAAAACCTTCAGGCTTCTGCTAGAAAGCTGAAGTTGAAAAGGAACTTCATTGTTCAGCAGGACAGTGACCCAAAGTACACATCCAAATCAACAAAAGAATGGCTTCACCAGAAGAAGATTAAGGTTTTGGAATGGCCCAGCCAGAGTCCAGACCTGAATCCGATCTTGCAAAGAAGAGTGGGCAAATATTGCCACATCAAGGTGTGCCACGCTGATGGACTCCTACCCAAAAAGACTGAGTGCTGTAATAAAAGCCAAAGGTGCTGCAACAAAGTATTAGTTTAAGGGTGTGCATATTTATGCAAGCAGGTTATTGTAGTTTTTTTATTTTTCCCCTTAAAAGATATCGGTTTGTTTTTCAATTTGGTTGTACAGGTTATAGGTCACATTAATGGTGGAAAACGTTTTGAAATGATTTATCTTGGTCATTTTTTTTAAATCACAAAAGCCTGGCATTTGAACAGGGGTGTGTAGACTTTTTATATCCACTGTATATGTTGTTTGCCCCCCAAAACAAGTTATGTGTAATATTTTGAATGAATTTTGAGAATTTTGTATTTTTTTTACCCTGGGAATTTTTTTATCGTGCATTGGGAGCATGCAAACAGGAGTGATTACAGCAATAATTATCCCACACCCATTAAACTTGGTGAGCACATAGCGTGCCTCCCATCCATCCATCCATCCATCCATCTTCTACCACTTTTCCAGCGGTCTGGGTCGTGGAGGCAACAGTTCAAGCAGAGAAGCCCAGACTTCCCTCTCCCCAGCTACCTGCTCCAGCTCTTCAGAGGGGATACCAAGGCGTTCCCAGACCAACTGGGAGACAGAATCTCTCCAGCGAGTCCTGGGTCAGCCCCAGGGTCTCGTCCCACTGGGGCGTGCCTGAAACACCTCAAGTGGGATGCGTCCAGGAGGCATCCTGATCAGATGCCCATACCACCTCAACTGGCTCCTTTCAATATGGGGGAGTAGCGGTTCTACTCTGAGCCTCTCCCGGATGACTGAGCTCCTCACCCTATCTCTGAGGGGGAGTCCAGCAATCCTACGAAGAAAGCTCATTTCAGCCGCTTGTATCCGCGATCTCATTCTTTTGGTTATTACCCAAAGCTCATGACCATAGGTGAGAGTAGGAACGTAGATTGACCGGTAAATCAACAGCTTTGCCTTAGAGCTTCGCTTCCTCTTCACGACAATGGATCGGTACAATGTCTGCATCACTGCAGATGTTGCTCCGATCCGTCTGTCAACCTCTCGCTCCATTCTCCCCTCACTCGTGAATAAGATCCCAAGAGACTTAAACTCCTCCACTTGGGGCAGGAGCTTGTCCCCAACCCAGAGAGGACAATCCACCTTTTTCAGGCTAAGGACCATGGACTCGGACTTGGAGGTGCTGAGTCTCATCCCAGCCACTTCACACTCAGCAGCAAACCATCCCAGTAAGACCTGTAGGCCATTGCTGGATGAAGCCAACAGGATATCATCATCTACAAACAACAGAGATGAGATCCTGTGGTCACCAAGCATGACACCCTCCGTTCCCTGGCTGCGCCTAGAAATTCTGTCCATAAAAATTATAAACATGAACATGAATTATGCCTCCTATCATATCCATATTATTTAGAAGGCCATGAGTTCAACAATATGCACTTAAGAAGAACAAAAAAAAAAATTGTTTTTGAAGAGGGGATTTGACCCCCACAATAATTTAAGTGCATACCTGGAAAATTTTACATAACTTGTGCTCAAAGTACTTTTGACCAATAAATAGTAACTTTTAGGGGCTCTAACATGAATAGTATTATAATTACAGCAGATATAGTAGACCAGGGATTTTTTTCAGAATTCTGAAAAAGTAATAACACCCCCCCATCCTTCCTGCCGTGGCCCTAATCATCTTCTGTCCATCATGAACTCAAAGTGAAAATGCCTTTTCATATCATCAAGGGTAAATGTATATACAGTTTTAAAGACCAAAAACATTTCTGTTGTTTTACAGCTCATCAGAAACACCATCCTAAAGTTTTGTCTGAAAGAGTCAGTTTTTTTATTAAAGGGGTCATAGTGTTTGTAGGTTTAAACCTAATGCGGTCATGTGATTATCGAAAAATATCAAAATACTTACTTTTCTTAGAAAAAAAAAAATACAGCTTTTATATCGTGTTTCTCTCCATGAAGCTGTTTTGAGTCTCTGGGTTTGCCTCAGGACATCATAAAATGGTAAACCCAGCACCGTCCTTCACTGCAAAAAATAAAATCTTAGTAAGATAAAATATTTTAATTCAAGTTTATATTTGCTTGTTTTTGTCTGACAATGTATTTTTCTTGTGCAGTTTTCTGTAAGAAAATGTTTCTTGTTTGAAGGCTTTTTTTACTTGTTTTAAGCAAATTATTTATCAAATTGCTTAAAATAAGTATAATTTTTGCCAGGAAATTACTTGTTTTAAACAATTTGATAATTAAAATTTTCTTGCTCCAACGGCAGAACATTTAAAACAAGATTAATTTACTTAAAACAAGTAAAAATATCTTGTAACAAGTACTTTTTTCTTAGCGAAAACTGCACAAGAAATATCTTAAAATATAGCCTTGATTTAAGATTTGTCTTCCAAAATTTCATTTTTGCAGTGTTGAGACCACCCCACTGCTTTATTATTGGCCAGCACAGCTGTCTGTCATGTAGATTAACAGGAGCCACAGGTGTTAGCTTAAAAGTCAACGACTGATCACTTAGCCACTTCATGTACTCTTGATGTAGCATGATTCAAAGATTTTATTTGTCAGTACTACTATACGTACAGGACATACAGGAGAATTGAAATGCCGTTTCTCTCTCTTTTGAGTGGTGTGCACAATATAAAAAAAGAGAAAGGAATAAAGGTGCTTTCACACCAAACGCAAACGGGCGAATTTTTCGCACGGCACGATTACATTATAATGTAAACACGCGAATAGACATGAATTCACCATCTGAGTGAGATGCAGACAGGCGAAGTTGCCTTTGTAACTTCTGCAGCAGTGTTCAACCTACTGTGGAAATCCCCAAAATAACGTCATGCTTTAGGTTTACATTATCCTACGGAGGGCTCACCTGAAAATGTCTCTGCCTCCAAAACTTTGAGTGTTTCCATTACTAGCTTGCTAGCCTTGTTAGCACATCCGTGGCAGGAAACCATGGATAAATACCTCTGAAATCCCAATTCAGCTGACAAGCTCCTGGTCCTCCTGTCTCCAGGTGAGTGAGTCTCATTTTCAAACTAGTCAACTGTCCAATATTAATACTTTTACTCCGATGACGGTAGACTCTCAAAGCTAGCACTATCCCTCGGAGTGAATGCGTGATTTTGTGTGTGCTCGCGTCTTTCCATTGACTTTGTATGGATTCGCGCCGCCCATTCACGTTTGGTGTGAAGGTACCTTAAGGCTGGAAAAACAACAACAGCAGTCTATGTACAGTAATGCTACCCGTAATGCAAATGCAAATGGCGACAAAAGATAGACCCAAACCTCCCATAGTACAAATAAAGATAAACGATGAGAACCAGCAATCTTATATACAGAAAAGTAGAGCTGTAATACCCATAGTTGCAAGTTCAATGTGGTAGTGTAGGTGCAGACAGTGACATACTGGACTGCACATGATCAATATTGCAATGACAGCAGCAGGTATGGCATTTGTGCAAATGGTTGCAGTAAAATGCAGAGACATACAGCAGCAAATGTATTACTGTTGGTGTGCCAGTCTTTCTGTGCCAACAGCTGAGGTACTTATTGTACGGGTGAGTGCATTATGGGAGGGAGTGGACAGAGTTCAGGGTCCTGATGGCCTGATGAACAAAGCTGTTTAGCAGCTGTTTCTTGTGGAGCGGGCCCAGAGTCTCCGGTACCTTTTCCCCGAGGGCAGGGAGCTGAAGAGGGAATGAGAGGCGTGGGAGGTGTAGCCTGCAATGTTGATGGCTCTGTGGGTGAGCCAGGTGAGGTAGATGTCTGAGAGGGGGGGCAGAGGGGCGCCGATGATCTTGCTGGCTGCTTTCACTGTGAATTGTAGTGTCTTCCTTGCATGAGGCAGTGCAGCTTCCATACCACACCATGATGCAGCTGGTGAGGATGCTCTCAATGGTGCCCCAGTAGAATGAGCACATGATGGGGGGTGAGACTTGTGCTCTCCTCAGTTTGCGGAGGAAATGGAGGCGAGTCTGAGCCTTCTTGGCCAGTGATGTGGTGTTGTTGGACCAGGAGAGGTCCTCAGAGATGTGCACTCCCAGGAACTTGGTGCTGCTCATCCTCCCCGCAGCTGCACTATTGATGATCAGAGGGGGGTGCTGTGTGTTTCCCCCTCCTGATGTTGACCACAGTCTCCTTGGTTTTTCCCACATTCAGGAAGAGATTATTGTCTTTACACCATTGGACCAGTTGGCTCACATCATTTCTGTAATTGGCCTCCTCGTTGTTGAGGATGAGGCCCACCACCGTCGTGTCATCTGCAAACTTAATGATGTGGTTGATGTTGTAGGCTGGTACACAGTCATGGGTTAGCAGGGTGAAGAGCAGTGAGCTGAACATGCACCTTTGTGGGGCCCCTGTGCTCATTGTGATGGTCTGGGAGGTGTTGCTGCCAATTCGCACATTCTGTGGCTTCCCTGTGAGAAAGTCCAGCACCCAGTTACAGAGAGAGGTTTTGAGTCCTAAGTGTCTGAGTTGACCTGATGGTGAAAATATAACAAAATAAGCCAGAATGATGCAAGATATATTATTAAATGTGGATTAGTGAACCAGGTGAAAATGGGGATGTCTAATAGGGTGACTGAAATCTAAAGAAAATAACAATATGACCATACTTTGTAAGCTAACTCCATTGTAACCCTATTAGCTCTGAAGCTAGCACTTTTGGATCCCAGCTCTGGGCAGAGACTGGATCATCACAGCCAGAAACACAGTGATGGTTGTTAGTGAAGACTGAATTAGTGATGTAGGGAAAAAGATCCAGAAGACCAAAATCAGCTTTTACCTGAAATGTTAAAATGTAATTATTTCTAAGTGAAGAAAAGATTTTAACATTTTTACTGTAATCATATGATCCAAGAAAGCAGTTCAGAAAGTTAAAACCCACAAACATCATTTTGAGTCAATGGGATATTTAAAACCCAGGAAGTGCAATCCACTTGTCAATTCAGTAGTTTAGCTAAAACAAAGGAGTATATTTCTTTGCGATGTGGTAAACATGTGGCATGACATATGGCTGTGTTTCATGGGGTTAAAACCTACCAAAACACTATTTTGCACAATATTGCTCCTCTAAGCTGTTTATAGTATTCACGTACGTTACCAGTTTAAAATGACTCCTCAGTCACCATGTTTACATGGTCAGGAGTAAACCGATTATAATCAGCTTTCTGGAATTTCCTGATTATTCATACTGTCATGTAATCAGAGTAATCTGATTGCCTTTATCAGTTAAAGGCCATTATTGTTTTACGAGAAAACGGATAAACACACCTAGTTTATTTGCCCAATAAACCCTTGACTTGTTGCATGAAAACACCATTAGCCATTTATTGTGGAGAGCGTGAAAGGATGAGGCTGACTTTATTTCTCAAATCAGGTTTATTCACGTATCTCCAACATGCTCCAAACAGAAAAGAGACACATCCCCCCACATCTGTCCTTTTTATACCCAGGACATCAAAGTACAGAGTCACATTGTCTTTTAATCCCAAGACACAATACATCTTCCTCCAGGTCTTCTCCCCTCCACCTAAAGCCAGTGGTGGTCAGGAAATCCCTCAAGGCCATCTCTTTGCATCACAAAGATCACATTTCGCATCTCCCTGTTATCTCTAGGAGACCCAGTCCTATTGTTCATTCTGAGACGTGAAGCAACAGTAATATACATATGAAGCCTATGAAATCCACATATGTGTCCCACATTATCACCTTTACCGGTTTACTCCAGTAATCAGTTTACTCATGACCATGTAAACAGGGTCATTGTTTTCTGAACTAGCTGCAAACACCAGAATTTTTTCCCTTATTTATTTATTTATTTTTAAGAGTGACTGTATTCAGTGAGAGAGAGAGAGGGGGGAGATCTTATGGGAAGATTTAGGGGAGGAAATATGGGAAGCATGTTGATGGAAGCCCTAAATGTGAGTCTGTTGTGGAACTCAGCAGCTGACAACAGTCTGTGTTATGATGGTTATTTTAGCTTAGAAGATTTGCATGAAAACTGAGAAACTTGATGTGTTTGTGTGTATGTGAGTGTGCGAGTTTTTGTTTCGGTTGTGAACCTGGTTGCTTTTGTTTTAGGGCAGCAATATTTTTACAATACCTAAATAAACCTCTAGATGGCATCAACGTGACTCTGAGCCTTTTTTTATTCACAGTTGCAGCTTTGGAGATCACTGAAAGAAGAACAGTAGTAAAAAAAAATTAAACTAAAACCCAGTATAACTCATTATATTAAACATTTGAAACGTGCTTAGACTACATTCTTTAGGTGGGTAGTAACAGCAAATTTCTACCTGAGCAGTTTTATTGCAGTACATACATTTGCTTTTTTAATTTCATTTGTTTGAATTGATGCCAGTCAGTTTTGGGTTTTTTTCGTTGATCAGCTTTTCTTCTCATGAGAGTTGAGATCAGAGTTGTTTCTATTTGAGCATCACAGGTTTTCTGGTTTTTCAGTTTGAGAGGGCATATATAGATAGTTTATATTATTTTTAAGAGCAAAATCTCACAAATTGCAGACAAGAATGAGAGGCAAGTGAAGGCATTTATTGAACTCTTTATAAGAGAGAGTGCAGAGCCCACAGAATAGAGAGTATTCTGTGGGCCCGCCGCCCTTTCCTGTAGGGAAGAGAAGAGGAGAGGTGTGAGCGGTAGGAGTCAATGGAGGTAAGCTTTCATATTGTATATTGCAGGAATGAGTTCTTACTTAGTGTTATGTCAGGAAAAATAGACATGTTGACTGTGCTGAACAGTGGTTTTAATAAGAGTGATAGCAAGTATTACATACAGAACAGTAGCTTATAAGCTAACTAGAACCAGGTACAGACTGGTGGGTTGGCTAGAGGCAGAGCGCCAAAGAGGCCGTCTCCCGGAGTCAGTTTCCTAATATTGGCATGGCGTGATGACGTCACCCATGCCTGCACCATCATGTCTGTGCTGCTCCTTGTTAATATGGGAATATCTAACATTCACCTTCCCCCTGGGAAAGCCCAAAAACATTATTAACATCAAGGCAGGCATATGAACTCACAACAATTTAAACCTGAACCTGGGCCACCGGGTGGACCACCAGTAGACCCTGCATGGAGTTATTCTGCCATTTTAGTCAACCATGCACTGGCTAAACATTTCAAAAACAGAGTCATTTTCTTACTGTCCAACCTCAGGGGTCTCAGGCAAGCCCACGGTGGGCGTGGCTCTTAAGGTGCTGGCTGTAGCAGAGCTACAGTGAGATTCCAGTGAGATAGCATCTCCAGAGGTGCTATCTCACTGGAATCATGGCTCATTTGTCAGCAAAGTCCCAGTCTGGGTCCCACACTGGCTGGGTCTGCCCCAGTGTCACGGCTTGGTCTAGGGCAGCTGTTCTTACCTTTTGCGGATGGCTGGCGTGCCATCTCAAACCACCGGCCATCTGGAAGGTGACTGGCCCCAACTGTACGGTGATTCTCATCGGTGATGACGGGAGCATCTGTAGGTCATTAAACACATTAATATATTCACTATGTAGCCTGGGCAATTCACATATTAACATCATCGCTTAAACACATTGCCCCCAATACCATTTAGTCCCAGTGGAGAAACCACCCCCCGGGAACCAGTCCGGCAGGTCCCGTTCAGAGCTCTTCCTTCTCTTCGTACCTGGAGATGACCCACGTCGGAGCCCTGACACCTCCTTCTCCTCATTGGCATGTGGCAGCTCATTGGGGTGTCTCCATGAGCCATCAGACAGCTGAAGGTATCCGTCCTCCCAAACAGCCACAACCTGCAGCCGCCCCTGGTCCTCCCGTCGTTTCCACTTACCACAAACCCCGCTCAGCTGAGCCTCCTCTCTGGGCCAGACCACATCAGCGACCCCCAGAGGAGCCCGACTCGGCTTCCAGTGTCCTTGACGTATCGACCAGACCTCCTCTCTGGGTCGAACCACATCAACAACACCCCTCCCCCCGAGGAGTCCGACTTGGCCTCCAGTGTTCCTGAGTGGCATATCTGTTTACCGTGCCAGCCGGTCCTTCCCTGCTCACTTTTATTTCCAACAATGGCGAAGCCGTTGTAGCCCCTTGCTTCTCGGTACCTCCCAGATGAACTCCGGAAGCAGAGTGGGCCATCCACTCGGCTTCATCCGCCATCACAGGCATCCCACCACGCCGCCCAGTTCCCTCAGCTAGGGTAACTTGGACCCTGGCGCAGGCACCCTCCCGCAATGGCCCTGGATGGGGTTGGTCCTGTTCATCTTCCAGAATACTAGGTCATGATTCGTCCCAGACTGCATTGTCCATCAAATGCGGAATAGCCCTGTCCCACAAACCACAGCTCGACCACTCCTCTCCAACACCGCTGGTGATCACGAAACACAGTCCGTAAAAAAGGTCACAGCCCATAATATTCACACCACTGGCGGTCACCACAAACTGCAGATTGCATAGCTCCGCTATTTCCTCCACATCCACAAAATGGTGTTGAAAGACCTCTTACTCAGTGGTATGGGAAGAAACTCTTCACAGTAGGCCAATTCAACACGGACCTCACCACGCCCATGTCAGCCAGCAATGGCACCTCCACGCCATCCAATTCCACCATACAGTACGTACAGCCATCTGTACTCAGAGAGACGGTATGAATAACCGTAGGAGTCGTGGCGGGGGAATCCACTTTGCGTCGTTGTTCCCCTCGCTCAAATTTCTTACAGGCTCTGTCAAAATGATGTAGGAGTCCACACTTGCCGCAGCGTTTACCTCTTGCCGGACACTCTCAAGCCTTATACCAGTGCTTGGTGGACCCACAACCCAAACATCTGGGTGATCCCGGGGCGGACCTTATTTTCACAGCTGTAGCGTATTCCTCCTTGTCTTCCATGCTATCTTCACTGCCCAGTTCCACAGCCTGCGCCGCCGACTGTGATTCTGATTGCCGAAGCGTAGTTCTCTCACCAAGGTCCCGCAATAGTTTATCCGCTGCTTCGTACTGCTGAGCTATGTTGACAGCCATGGCTAATGTCAATTCACCGGAGTGTGTGAGGAGCTTTGATTGTGCCGCCGAACAAGGCGTGTGCTCTGCCAACTGATCACGGACCATGTCGTCCTCCAGAGCCCCAAACTGGCAGTCTCCGGCCAGCTGAAGCAGATCCACAACGTACCGCTGCACAGACTCTCCCGTCCACTGGCGGTGCTGTCGAAACTGGATCCTCTGGACAATGACGTTCTCAGGAGCGCGAAAATAATGCGCCAGTAGCTCAACCATGCTCGCAAAACTATTGCTCTCACCCAAGGTGCTGAGAATACATTGTCCCTCCATGCCTAAATTATGGACCAGAATTACCCGAGCCCGTATCTTCTTCAGTACACCGAGGTTCAAAGCCACCAAGTAATTTTGAAATGCAGCGAACCACCTCATCCACAGGACCAGGGGCTCTCGAGGAGACTCCAAAACGGCCAAATTGTAGATACACCAGCATCTATAACTTTATCCTCGTCACCAAATGCTATGTCCATAACAGAGAACCAATAATGAGGCTGGAGGTGCAGCAGAACACAACTTTATTATTAGACTCACAGTACAGAGTACAGTGATCCCTCACTTATCGCGGTTAATGGGTTCCAGAACCGACCGCGAAAAGTGAAAAACCGCGAAGTAGCGTCACCCCTAATGACGCCATCCATAAATAATACGTACGTTCATTCTCCCACTCTCTCTCTCTCATATGATACGTGTGTGTGTGTGTACGTGTACATACATACGTAGATGTAAACAAAGTGTACATAAATACGTTTTTAGAACTCTTTTATTCTTATAACAAGATACGTAACTCAAGATGAAAATGATTTACTCCACAGGTTAATGAGAGCTTTACTGCTCCTCAGGTGACGCCTCATCGTGAGGTGCTGGAGGCTCAGGATCATCGAGGGCAGCTTCCGATAGAGCTGAAGCTGCAGGAGGCGGCCTAGTGGCTCGACGGGAAGACTATTTCGCACAAAATGGCACAAGAGAACAGCAAAAAGTTCTACGCGGCGAGACTAAGTAACACGAGCGATAAAAAGCAATGAATGCGGTCTTCCTTCCCTTCATGGGTGCTTGGCAGGGAGAGGAGGTGGGTGAAACGTCTCGGCCAATCAGCTTGCGGGGTGAAACGTCTCGGCCAATCAGTTTGCGAGATTTCCGAGCCAAGCAAACACGAGAACAGCGAACAGAGAGTTGTGCTGCTCTCTGTGTTGACACCTGATGGTCTAATGTAGTCTCCCTGCCTTCTGCTAGCGCCCGCCCATTATTTCTCAATTTTGAATTTTTGATGAATATTTTTGAAAAATCCGCGATGCACTGAGGGCGCGAAAGGTGAAGCGCGAAGTAGCGAGGGATCACTGTAGATGCTCCCGTCAGGCAGAGGTGAGGTCAAAGAAACCTCCCCTCTTCCACACAGCCCTCTTATACTCTGGATGGCGGCGGAACCGGAAAGGTGGAGCCACAACCCATGTCACACAATAATACATCTTACTGAACAATATGAACAACACTACACAGTGGTGTGAAAAAGTGTTTGTCCCCTTCCTGATTTCTCATTTTTTTGTATGTTTGCCACACTTAAATGTTTCAGATCATCAAACTCATTTAAATATTAAACAAAGATAACACAAGCAAACACAAAATGCAGTGTTTATTATAATTATTATTAAGGGGGGAAAAAATCCAAACCTTCATAGCTCTGTGTGAAAAAGTGATTCCCCCTTCACCCATTAAAACAAATTAGGTGTGGTTTATCACATCTTTGGAAAGCTGAGTTCAATTTCTCTAGCCACACCCAGGCCTGATTACTCCCACACCTGTTCTCAGCCAAGAAATCACTTAAATAGGACCTGCCTGACAAAGTGAAGTAGATCAAAAGATCCTCAAAAGCTAGACATCACTCTGCTATCCAAAGAAATTCAAGAACGAATAAGAAACAAAGTAATCGACATCTATCAGTCTGGAAAAGGTTATTAAGCAATTTCTAAAGCTTTGGGACTCCAGCATACCACAGTGTGAGCCATTATCCACAAATGGTGAAAACATGGAACACTGGTGAACCTTCCCAGGAGTGGCCGACTGACCAAAATTACCCCAAGAGAGCAACGACGACTCATCCAACAGGTCACAAAAGACCCCACAACAACATCCAAAGAACTGCAGGCCTCACTTGCCTCAGTTAAGGTCAGTGTTCATGACTCCACCATAACAAAGAGTCTGGGCAAAAATGGCCTGCATAGCAGAGTTCCAAGATGAAAACCACTACTGAGCAAAAAGAACATAAAGGCTTGTCTCAGTTTTGCCAGAAAACATCTTGATGATCCCCAAGACTTTTGGGAAAATACTCTGTGGACTGACAAGACAAAAGTTGAACTTTTTGGAAGGTGTGTATCCCATTACATCCAGTGTAAAAGTAACACAGCATTTCAGAAAAGGAACAGCATACCATCAGTAAAATATGGTGGTGGTAGTGTGACGGTCTGGGGCTGTTTTGCTGCTTCAGGACCTGGAAGACTTGCTGTGGTAAATGAAACCATGAATTCTGCTGTCTACCAAAAAATCCTGAAGGGAGAATGTCTGGCCATCTGTTCGTGACCTCAAGCTGAAGCGCACTTGGGTTCTGCAGCAGAACAGTGATCCAAAACACACCCGCAAGTCCACCTCTGAATGGCTTAAGAAAAACAAAATGAAGACTTTGGATTGGCCAAGTACAAAGTCCTGACCTGAATCCAATTGAGATGCTGTGGCATGACCTTAAAAAGGCGGTTCATGCTCAAAAACCCCCCAATGTGGCTGAATTACAATAATTCTGCAAAGATGAATGGACCAAAATTCCTCCACAGCACTGTAAAAAACTCATTGCCAGTTATCGCAAACGCTTGATTACAGTTGTTGCTAAGGGTGGCCCAACCAGTTATTAGGTTTAGGAGGCAATCATTTTTTCACACAGAGCCATGTAAGTTTGGATTTTTTCCCCTTAATAATAAACACCTTGATGTAAAAACTGTATTTCGTGTTTACTTGTGTTATTTTTGTCTAATATTTAGATTTGTTTGATGATGTGAAACATTTAAGTGTAACAGACATACAAAAAAAATGAGAAATCGGGAAGGGGGCAAACACTTTTTCACACCACTGTACATTATATACTATATTTCCTGCCATTTTAAATTACTCAATACAGCTGACAGAAGGTAAACAATAGCATGCTGCAGCCCAGCTGATGGAAAGTAAGCAATTATGTAATGTTAATGGCATATTTGCAGTGCAGTTGTTTCTGACAAAGTATGCTAAACTGATAGCTATACAGTGCATCTGGAAAGTATTCACAGCACTTCACCTTTTCCACATTTTGTTATGTTACAGCTTTATTCCAAAATGGATTAAATTCATTTTTATTCCTCAAAATTCTACACACAATACCCCGTAATGACAACGTGAAAACGTTTTTTGAGATTTTTGCAAATATATTAGAAATAAAAAACTGTAAGAAATCACATGTACATACAGTGGATATAAAAAGTCTAAACACCCCTGTTCAAATGCCAGGTTTTTGTGACGTAAAAAAATGAGACCAAGATAAATCAATTCAAAACTTTTTCCACTATTAATGTAAACTATCACCTCTACAACCCAATTGAAAAACAAACAAATCTTTTAAGGGAAAAATAACAAACTTACAATAACCTGTTTGCATAAATATGCACACCCTGTTTATATCTGGGGATGTGGCTGTGCTCAGAATTAATCAATCTCATTCAAACTCATGTTAAATGGGAGTCAGCACACACCTGCCACCATTTAAAGGGCCTCTGATTAACCCCAAATAAAAGTTCAGCTGTTCTAGTAGGCGTTTCCTGACATTTTTGTAGTTACACCTTACAGCACAAGCCATGGTTTGCAGAGAGCTTCCAAAGCATCAGAGAGATCTAATTGTTCAAAGGTATCAGTCAGGAGAAGGGTACAAAAGAATTTCCAAGGCATTAAATGTATCATGGAACACAGTGAAGACAGTCAAGTGGAGAAAATATGGCACAACAGTGACATTACCAAGAAGATGAGCCTTTATTAGTCCCACAATGGAAAAATTCCAGGATTGCAATAGCACAGGGATAGCAACACTGAGAGCAATAATTTAGAAGATAAGAGAATAATATGAATATACATATGTACACATAAATATACACAGCACGGAGCATTGTAGCTAAATGGAATAAACAGCATAACGGTATATTCAGTTACCCCACCTAGTATGAATATGTACCCATGCAGTATATTTTGTATTTGAATCAGCCTAGTTGTCACCCTCTGTAGCAACTGATATTGTCCTAGTTGTATAATGGAGGGGACCATTATTGTGCAAGTTTGTTGCGTCTTTTGCATTCAATATTTATTAGGTTGTAATTTATTTTTTTTTACGACCTCTACATGCAGCCCTACTTAGGTTATAAAGTCTGACAGCCGTAGGTAGGAACTGGGCATCCATCCAAAATTGATGAAAAGATGAGAAGAAAACTGTTCAGAGAGGCTGCCAAGAGGCCGACAGCAACACTGAAGGAGTTGCAGGAATTTCTGGCAAGTACTGGCTGTTTAGTTCAGATACATCAATCTCCCATCTTCTTCATATGCCTGGGCTATGGGGTAGGGTGGCAAGACAGAAGCCTTATATTACAAAGAAAAACATCCAAACCCGGCTACATTTTCCAGAAACACATTTGAAATCTCCTAAATCCATGTGGGAAAATGTGTTATGGTCCGATGAAACTGAGGTTGAACTATTTGGCCATAATTCCAAAAGGTATATTTGACACAAACACATCACTGCTCGTCACCAAAAGAACACCATACTAACAGTGAAGCATGGTGGTGGTAGCATCATGCTTTGGGGCTGTTTTTCTTCAGTTGGAAATGGGGCCTGAGTCAAGGTGGAGGGAATTATGAACAGTTCCAAAAACCAGTCAGTGTTGGCACAAAAAAATGAAGATGAAGAGGAAATTCATCCTTCAGTATGACAATGACCCAAAGCACACATCCAATTTAACAAAAGAATGCCTTCACCAGATGATGATTAAGGTTTTGGAATGGCCCACCCAGAGTCCAGCCCTGAATCCGATCAAACCTCTGTGGGGTGATGTGAAGAGGGCTGTGCACAGGAAACTGCCCTCGCAATCTGACATATTTGGAGCGTCTTTGCAAAGAAGAGTGGGCAAATATTGCCACATCAAGATGTGCCACGCTAATAGACTCCTAGCCTAAAAACTGAGTGCTGTAATAAAAGCCAAAGGTGCTGCAACAAAGTATTAGTTTAAGGGTGTGCATATTTATGTAAGCAGATTATTGTAAGTTTTTTATTTTTTATTTTTCCCCTTCAAAGATTTCAGTTTGTTTTTCAAATGGGTTGTACAGGTTATACGTCACATTAATGGTGGATAAAGTTTTGAAATGTTTTATCTTGGTCTTATTTATTTACATCACAAAAATCTGGCATTTGAACAGGGATGTGTAGACTTTTTATATCTACTGTAAGTATTCACAGCTTTTGCCATGAAGCTCAAAATTGAGCTCAAATTGATCCTGTTTCCACTGATCATCCTTGAGATGTTTCTATAGCTTAACTGGAATCCACCTGTGGTGAATTCAGTTGATTAGACATGATTTAAAAAGGCACTCACCTGTCTATATAAGGTCCCACAGTTGACAGTGCATGTCAGAGCACAAACCAAGCAGGAAGTCAAAGGAATTGTCTGTTAACCTCCAAGACAGGATTGTCTCAAGGCACAAATCTGGGGAAGGGTACAGAAAAATTTCTGCTGCTTGGAAGGTCCCAATGAGCACAGTGGCCTCCATCGTCCATAAATGGAAGAAGTTCAGAACCACCAGGACTCTTCTTAGACCTGGCCAGCTGTCTAAACTGAGCGATTGGGGTAGAAGGGTCTTAGTCAGGGAAGTGACCAAGAACCCAATGGTCACTCTGTCAGAGCTCCAGTGTTCCTCTGTGGAGAGAGGAGAACCTTCCAGAAGGACAACCATCTCTGCAACAATCCACCAATCAGGACTGTATGGTAGAGTCACCAGACGGAAGCCACTCCTTGGTAAAAGGCACATGGCAGCCTTCCTGAAGTTTGCCAAAAGGCACCTGAAGGACTCTCAGACCATAAGAAACAAAATTCCCTGGTCTGATGAGACAAACATTGAACTCTTTGGAGTGAATGCCAGGCGTCATGTTTGGAGGAAACCAGGCACTGTTCATCACCAGGCCAATACCATCCCTACAGTGAAGCATGGTGGTGGCAGCATAATGCTGTGGGGATGTTTTTCAGTGACAGAAACTGGGAGATTAGTCAGGATAGAGGGAAAGATGAATGCAGCAATGTACAGAGACATCCTGGATGAAAACCTGCTCCATAATTCTCTTGACCTCAGACTGGGGTAACAGTTCATCTTTCAGCAGGACAACGACCCTAAGCACACAGGCAAGATATCAAAGGAGTGGCGTCAAGACAACTCTGTGAATGTCCTTGAGTGGCCCAGCCAGAGCCCAGACCTGAATCCAAATGAATATCTCTGGAGAGATGTGAAAATGACTGTGCACCGACACTTCCCATCCAACCTGATTGAGCTTGAGAGGTGTTGCAAAGAGGAATGGATGAAACTGCCCAAAGATAGGTGTGCCAAGCTTGTGGGATCATATTCAAAAAGAGTTGAGGCTGTAATTGCTGCCAAAGGTGCATCAACAAAGTATCGAGCAAAGGCTGTGAATACTTATGTACATGTGATTTCTTAGTTTTTTTTATTTTTAATAAATTTGCAAAAATCTCAAAAAAAACCTTTTTTTATGTTGTCATTATGGGGTATTGTGTGTAGAATTTTGAGGAAAAAATGAATATATTTCATTTTGGAATAAGGCCGTAACATAACAAAATATAGAAAAAGTTAAGCGCTGTGAGTACTTTCCGGATGCACTGTATCAGTTTGCCATAGGGGTATGGTATTTTGAGAAAGTATGGTAAAATGGCAGAACACTGGCAGCAGGATGCGCTCTGGATTGGCGTTGCTCTGTTGGGTCCTGCTCGGCCACAAACTCTCTTTCCTGCAGCGCTGCTGCTGCTCCTTGAGGCTGATGCCAGGTGAGGATCTGAGACGAGTCCAGTTTCTGTCCTCTCTTCTCTGGTGCTGATTGTGGTTGGGGTGATGTGTCACTGTTGCCGGTGACGGAATGTGTGCCAGGGGTCCCTCTTGGCCACGAACTCCCTCTCCTGCAGCTCTCCGGCAGCTCACCTGGGGCCACGAGGAACTGAGGTGGGGGTGCCAAGAACGTGTCCATCTTCAGTAAAAACGTCAAATTTTCCTCCGGAAGACCAATTTTTCTCCTCGTCGCCATTGTTATGTCTGGGAATTAGGGACCAGCACACACATTGACTGTGCTGAACAGTGGTTTTAATAAGTGATAACAAGTATTACATACAGAACAGTAGCTTATAAGCTAACCAGAACCAGGTACAGGTTGGTGTGTTGGCTAGAGGCAGATCGCCAAAGAGGGCATCTCCTGCCGTCAGTCCCCTAATATAGGCACGGCGTGATGATGTCATCCGTGCCTGCACCATCACGTTCATGCTGCTCATCGTTAATATGGGAATATCTAACCCTTTGCTGCTCAGCTGGGTTTCCAGGTGAGAGCATCCAACGGGTTGTATGTAGTCCAATGTGGATCTGAGGTTTCCAACAGCTGGGATGTGGACTTGAGCAACTCTTGAGGTAAGGTGTTGTTAGGATAATTATGGAGGTGAGTGTGGTTGGTAAGCGTGCAGGAGGCAATTAAGATGGAGCAGCAGGCTGGCAGGCAGGTGGGTTTAAGCTGGGGAACAAGGAGTGCAGGTATTCTACTGGGAGTCAAGAGAAATTAAGCAAGAATTCAGTCTTTGCAGTCAGAAAGAGAGGTCTACCAGCGTGATGATTCCACACTGCTTCAGCTTCAGAGTGAGGCTTTTTCTTGCTGTGAGTAAGTGATTAGCCACATGTGAGGTTAATCACCCAGCTGCAACCCATCAAGGTCCGACCAGGTCCTGATGCAATATGTACACAACAACCAAGAGCAAAAAAGGCAAGATGGTGCTGTGCTACCCAGATCCACAGCAGTGAGACTAAAGTAGCAAATTTATTACAAAAAAATGCTAAATTAGAATTACTACATTTATAATAAAAATAAGTCTCAACTTTATGAAGAAAAAAGTCTGTAATTTTTAAGACTAAAGCAGTTGATTTATTAAAAATAAACCACAAGTTTGGGAGGGAAGAAACACACCACAAAATTATGAAAAAAGAGCCACAAATTTAGGAGAAAAACCTTACAAATTCAGGTAGCTTTTTGTGTTATTGCTATTGTCTTGCTCAAGTCATTGACCCCGGCTTACATGGTCACTAATAAACCAACAATGGCCTTTAGCTAATGAAGATTATCAGATTATGCTGTGCACATGACAGTTTGAATAATCAGGTATCTCCAGAAAACTGATTATAATCCATTTATTAGTGACCATGTAAACAGGGCCATTTTTGGTGACTACTCTATGGTCTTGTTAATGCCATAAGGTAAAGCTATCTGAACTTGAGTACTATTTCTGGTACTCTACTGACCACTTCACATATAACTGAGATGAGCCTTTATGTTCTTTTTGTTCAGCAGTGGTTTTCGTCTTGGAACTCTGCCATGCAGGCCATTTTTGCCCAGTCTCTTTGGTGAAGTCATGAACACTAACCTTAACTGAGGCAAGTGAGGCCTGCAGTTCTTTGGATGTTGTTGTGGGGTCTTTTGTGACCTCTTGGATGAGTCGTCCTTGCGCTCTTGGAGTAATTTTGGCCACTCCTGGGAAGGTTCACCACTGTTCCATGTTTTCACCATTTGTGGATAATAGCTCTTACTGTGGTTCACTGGAGTCCCAAAGCTTTAGAAATGGCTTTACAACCTTTTCCAGACTGATAGATGTCAGTTACTTTGTTTCTCATTTGTTCCTGAATTTCTTTGGATCACAGCATGATGTCTAGCTTTTGAGGATCTTTTGGTCTACTTCACTTTGTCAGGCAGGTCCTGTTTAAGTGATTTCTTGATTGAGAACAGGTGTGGCAGTAATCAGGTCTGGGTGTGGCTAGAGAAATTGAACTCAGCTTTCCAAAGATGTGATAAACCACAATTAATTTATGTTTTAACCGGGGGCTGGGGGGGGGGGGTGTCACTTTTTCACACAGAGCCATGTAGGTTTGGATTTTTTCCCCCTTAATAATCAACACCTTCATTTAAAAACTGCATTTTGTATTTACTTGTGTTATCTTTTGTCTAATATTTAAATTTGTTTGATGATCTGAAACGGGCAGCACTGTGGCAACACAGCAACTCACCCTTGGCCGGGGGATCCTGGGTTCGATCCCAGTCCCCCGACCAACAGTGATCTATGTGGAGTTTGCATGTTCTCCCTGTGTCTGTATGGGTTTACTCCGGGATTTCTCTGGGTTCCTCCCACATGCCAAAAACATGCAAGTTAGGTTAATTGGCATCAACTGGGGATTCTAAATTGTCCTTAGGGATGACTGTGAGAGTGAATGGTTGTCTGTCTCTCTGTGTTGGCCCTGCGATGGACTGGCGATCTGTCCAGGGTGTGCCCTGCCTCTCGCCCAAAGATGCTGGGATAGGCTCCAGCCCCCCCGCGACCCGAAAAGGATTAAGTGGATGAAGATGGATGGATGATGATCTGAAACTTTTAAGTGTGACAAACATACAAAAAAATGAGAAATCAGGAAGGGGGCAAACACTTTTTCACACCACTGTATTTATTTGAAGTCAGCAAACACATTTAGTATTCTCCTGTATTATAAAATGTTATATTGCGCTTTGTTTGAAATTGAACAAAGAATTCATTTTAATTTGTTGTTTAAAAATTAATACAGAGCTAAAAGCAGCTAAAACATGAGCTTAATAAAATAATGTGTTAAAGCAAGTTAAATGATACTGGCTTGTCTGGAGACAGCTGTGGTCTTCTGAAAGAATGTCTGTAGTGTTGTTCATATTGTTAATGAGACATATTATTGTGTGACATGGGTGGTGGCTCCACCTTTCCTGTTCCGCCGCCACCCGGAGTATAAGAGGGCTGTGCGGAAGAGGGGAGGTCTCTTTGAGCTCACCTCTGCCTGATGGAAGCGTCAATGCTGTACAGTGAGTGGAATAATAAAGTCGTGTTCTGCTGCACCTCCAGCCTCATTATTGATTCTCTGTTATGGACATAACATTTGGCAACGAGGATAAAAACATGGATAGAGGAGTCTCTAACATTCGGCCATTTTTGGAGCTTCCTGGCGAGCCGCCGGTTCCTTGGGTGAGGTGGTTTGCCACATTCCAAAATTACTTGGTGTCACTGAATCTCGGCGAACTGGAAAAACTGCGAGCACGAGCAGTGTTAGTTCATAATTAGGTGTGGAGGGACAACGTATTCTCAGCACCTTGGGTGAAAGCGATAGTTTTGAGGATGTGGTTGAGCTAATGGCACATTATTTTCGTGCTCCTGAGAACGTCATCGACCGGAGGATCCAGTTTCGACAGCACCGCCAGCGGATGGGAGAGTCTGTGCAGTGGTACGTTGTGGATCTGCGTCAGCTAGCCGGAGACTGCCAGTTTGGGGCTCTGGAGTAAGAGATGGTCCGTGATCAATTGGTGGAGCACACACTTTGTTTGGCGGCACGATCAAGGCTCCTCACACACTCCGGTGAATTGACATTAGCCATGGCTGTCAACATAGCTCAGCAGTACGAAGCAGCGGATAAACTATTGCGGGACCTTGGTAAGAGAACTACACTCCGGCAATCAGAATCACAGTCAGTGGCGCAAGCTGCGGACCCGGGCAGCGACGATAGCGTGGAAGACAAGGAGGAATACGCTATAGCTGTGAAAATAAGGTCCGTCCCGGGATCACCCAGGTGTTTGGGTTGTGGGTCCACTAAGCACTGGTATAAGGCTAGAGAGTGTCCAGCAAGAGGTAAACGCTGCGGAAAGTGTGGACTCCTACATCATTTTGCCAGGGCCTGTAAGAAATTTGAGTGAGGGGAACAACGATGTGATGTGGATTCCCCTGCCACGAATCCGACGGTTATTCACATTGTCTCTCCGAGCACAGATGGCCGTACGTACTGTATGGTGGAATTGGACGGCGTGGCGGTGCCATTGCTGGTTGACACAGGCACGGTGAGGTCCATGTTGAATTGGCCTACTGTGAAGAGTTTTTTCCCGTACTACAGAGTAAGAGGTCTTTTCAACGCCATTTTGTGGATACGGAGGAAACAGACTGTCCATTGTGGGATTGCTAGAACTGACAGTGAGGTACAAGTCAGCGGAGGTATGCAATCTGCAGTTTGTGGTGACCGCCAGTGGTGCGAATATTATAGACTGACTTTTTTTACGGACTGTGTTTCAGGATCACCAGCGGTGTTGGAGAGGAGTGGTCAGGCCGTGGTTTGTGGGACCGGACAATTCCGAGAGTGGTGGACGATGCAGCATGGGACAAACCTTGGCCTAGTATTCTGGAAGATTAACAGGACCATCCCCACCCAGGACCATCATGGGAGGGTTCAGGTACCAGGGTCCAAGTTACCCTAGCTGAGGGAACTGGGCGACATGCTGGGACGCCCGTGATGGCGGGTGGAGCTGAGTGGATGGCCCACTCTGCTTCCAGAGTTCGGCTGGGAGGTACCGAGAAGGAAGGGGCTACAACGGCTTCGCCACCATCGAAAATGAAAGCGAGCGGGGCAGGACCGGCTGGCACAGTAAACCGACGTGCCACTCAGGAACACTGGAAGCCGAGTCAGGCTCCTCAGGGGTTCACTGATGTGGTTCAACCCAGAGAGGAGGCCCGGTTGATACGTCAAGGACACTGGAAGCCGAGTCGAGCTCCTCTGGGGGTCGCTGATGTGGTCCGACCCAGAGAGGAGGCTCGGCTGAAAGGGGTTCGTGGCAAGCGGAAACGACGGGAGGACCAGGGGCGGCTGCAGGTTGTGGCTGTTCGGGAGGACCGATACCTTCAGCTGTCTGATGGATCATGGAGACACCCCAACGAGCTGCGGTGCGCCAATGAGGAGAAGAAGGTGTCAGGGCTCTGGCGTGGGTCATCTCCAGGTGGGAAGAGAAGGAGGAGTTCTGGACGGGACCCACTGGATGGATTCCCAGGGGGTGGTTTCTCCACTGGGACTGAACGGTAGTGGGGGGCAATGTGTTTAAGCTACGATGTTAATATGTGGATTGCCCAGGCTACATAGTGAATATATTAATATGTTTAATGCATGAGGTTACTTTGTGAATTGGCCAGGTTATATAATGATTATACTAGGGTGTTCATGGCATGGTGTTCATATGAATAATGACTAAACTGTTTATTGAATTCATGACTGAAGGTGTAACCTGTTTGTATATATGTTCTTCTCATAAAGGGGATTGCTTTGTGCCTTGTATTAGGAACACAGCAGTTTTATTTGATGGACTATATAGTAACAGAGACAGCAGAATAATCCATCTGGCCGTGTGGGGGTGGGATGGTAGTCCGCCTGTCTCCCTCTAGCTTTAGTTGTTTGTGTGCATGGTTAGGGCTCAATTATTTCTGTTAGTGTGTGATTCGTGCTCTAATTTATGAGGGTCTTTATTGTATTTGTGCATTTTGGACTTTTTTTGATGGGGGGGGGATGTAGTGTTGTTCATATTGTTCATAAGACATATTATTGTGTGACACGGGTGGTGGCTCCACCTTTCCGGTTCCACCGCCTCCTGTGCGGAAGAGGGGAGGTCTCTTTGACCTCACCTCTGCCTGACGGAAGCATCAATGCCATACAGTGAGTGCAATAATAAAGTCGTGTTCTGCTGCACCTCCAACCTCATTATTGATTCTCTGTTATGGACATAACAATGTCCATGAAAGGATGGCAGTTCTTAAAAGCACATTTTGAGATAAATTTGTCCATGTGTCAGATTTCTCTTCCGGTTGTTTTAATAAAAGATGGAAGTAAATTCATGGGTCATTGGAAATACTTTGCTTTAAAAGGACCAAGTTGTCACACAGTGGGAGGGAAAATCCTGAATAGAAGAAAAGAAATGCATCAAGATGCACTGAGAATGGTTTTAGAATCAAGTCGGAGTTCTGAGCCATAATCGAATCGTGAGGTGCCTGAAGATTCCCACATCTAGTTCAGACCTCAGCTGGGGAAGAAGGCCAACTTATTGGACCTTTTGCAGTTTTAGTTGGTGACCACTGATCTATGATGATCCCTTTCATCTTTACCTTGCTGGGAGGTCTCTCATTCTTTATTTCTCCCTGAAGAAATGGTCTTTGTCACAATTTATTTTCTTCTGCAACCTTTCTGACACAATCTTGTACTTCCTTTTTTGGCACAGGGATTCTTGGTGTGTGTTGCTTTTGCAATGATTGCACCACACTTTTTAGGGACATTTTCTTGCCTTATATTCCACACTTACAGCATGTCATATTGGCATCTTAATCTTTTCTGTTGCCAATGTGCATCTTAGCGGGACCTCAGCTTTGTCTTATGTGTGTTTTTATCCCATTGTTCTGTACATTCTGCTTGTTTTATTTTTTCCAGCCTCCTCACAGATCAGCAGCCTCCTTTAAGTCTGTGAATGTAACATCATCTTCATTTTGTATTACACTGATAACTCGTATCGTGGCTATGATCAGTCCATCACTAGTCATCTCACAAAACTGTGATGATGTTCTGTGTTCGGATCAAGTAGTCAGTGGTGGTAATGCACCTGTAAACTGGTTGCCAACCGCCAATCAAATCAAAAAGAAGAAGAAGAAGACGAAGCAGTCACTCTCATTGTGCAGAGCTTTTGTGCCATCATCAGTGGCTTCATGTCTTATTAGTGACAGGATTTTATCATCAGTCAGTCTTATTTTGGAAAGAAAATGCCCAAGATCTTAGAAGAAAAAGCTGCAACCTGACAAATGAGAGAAAATGTGCGTATTCAAAAGGAGAAAAATCAAAAAAAAAACTATCACAGGCCTAAAAGTTTGAGTTATGGGATGATTTAGTTTGGTCCAAAACCAGGAGTTACACACATGGTCAGAATTGTTGGTACCCCTCTGTTAATGAAAGAAAAACCCACTGACATAATGCACGGCCCAGGAGACACACACGCAGGCTCAGGATAGATTTAACAGCTTTATTAGCAACAAGGAAGTGTATGGCTGCGTGTCTGTGGAATAAGAATGTATTGGTGGTGGCGTCTGCGTCAGGCACGGGGGCAGGAGGCCGTACAGCCGGACAACCCTGTGGGAGAGAGCAGAGGGAGAAGGGTAACGGGCACCACACCAATACAGGGAATAATGATGGTAGCTGGCTTACTTGGTTGTGACAGGTGGCTGGCGTCGACAAGGGCGAAGCCCGGGAGACAGCGACCTGCGGTACCTGTGGCAGCAGCATAGAGCCAACGGCGAGATGATGAAGTCCGCCGCCGGGAATGTCCACCTGTGCACAGGGGAAGGCTAGAGGAGAGAGGTAAGGGGAGCTTACCCAGGATATCTTCACTAGTCGGTTTGAGATCCGTAGTAGCAAAGGGGCCAAAGTAGAGAGACGGCTTCAGGCCGAAGCCCAGAGCAGAGTGGATTAAATACCTCGCCGCTGACGAGGAACAGGTGTGCGCGTGGCTGTCGCCACTGATGAGCGGCAAGTCATAACAGTACTCCCCCCTCTAGCAGCGCCTCCTGGCGATGGTTTTTCCGGGTGCGCTCGATGAAACTCAGAAATGAGTGACCGGTCCAACACCAGCGAGGAAGGCACCCACTGTCTCCACTCGGGTCCATAGCCCTCCCAATCCACCAGGTACTGCAATCCGCGACCCCGGCGTCGGGCGTCCAAGATGTCAGCGACGGTCCAGGCCGGATGGCCACTAATCATCCGAATCAGAATCAGAATCAGAATCAGGTTTATTGCCATTGTTCATGTAGTACACAAACTAGGAATTTGTCTCGGTACAATGCTGCAACATTAAACATGATAGGATAAGAGAAATAAACTATACATGTAATAAAGTGTAGGATAAGATTAAGTGATACTGGTCAACAGTTAAAATATATATTAGCCAGCAGCAGATACTGTGGAGAACTATATAGTGCAGTCGGTAATGCAGGAAGAAAAACAGTGATGATTGACATGAGTCTGGTTGAGCTGCTGTACATGGTGCACGAGAGTCAATAAGTCACTTAGTGTTCAGCAGTCTAATGGCAGAGGGGAAGAAGCTGTTCATGTGACGGGAGGTTTTAGTCTGGATGGACCGAAGTCTTCTACCAGAGGGGAGGGGGGCAAACAGTACGTGACCAGGGTGTGAGGGATCGGCTATGATCCGGCCAGCACGCCTCCGGGTCCTGGAGATGTACAGATCCTGGAGAGATGGGAGCTTGCAGCCGATCACCTTCTCAGCAGTGCGCACGACGCGCTGCAGCCTTAGTCTGTCCCTGGCAGTGGCTCCTGCGTACCACACGGTTATGGAGGTGGTGAGGATGGACTCGATGATGGCTGTGTAGAACTGCACTAACATCTTGGTGGGTAGCTTGAGCTTCCCCATCCGGGGAGCGGGGTGCGTCACAGGTGGAGGGCAGAGGGGGTCAGAGACCACCGGTTTAATTTTGGAGACGTGGAAGGTGGGATGGATGCGGAGGGAGGAGGGAATAGCCACACGCACAGCCACCGGGTTGATGATCCTGGTTATGGGATAAGGGCCGATGAACCGTTGGGCCAGCTTTCTCCTCTCACCCTTTAGGTTTACGTCCTGTGTGGATACCCAAACTTGCTGTCCCACCTGGTAGGCAGGTGCAGGTCTCCTATGTCGGTCCGCCGTAGACTTATTGCGCTCCGCCGTGCGTAAGAGCGCATTACGTGCCGTGGACCAAAGGGAACGGCACCGCCTCAGATGTGCCTGGACAGAGGGAACAGCCAACTCGCCCTCCTGCGCGGGGAACAGTGGTGGATCATAGCCCAAGGATGCTTTAAAGGGCGACATCCCGATGGCCGTAGAGCGAGAGGTGTTGTGGGCGTACTCCACCCAGGCGAGGTGAGAACTCCAGGACGTGGGTTTGGATGACGTAACGCAGTGGAGCGTAGCCTCCAGCTCCTGGTTAGTCCGCTCACACTGCCCGTTAGACTGGGGGTGATGGCCGGAGGAGAGGCTTACCTTGGCTCCCAGGGCGTTGCAAAATGACCTCCAGACGTCCGAAGAAAACTGGGGGCCGCGGTCGGAGACCACGTCGACCGGGATTCCATGCAGTCTGACCACGTGCTGGATGAGGAGATCCGCCGTCTCCAAGGCTGAGGGAAGTCCACGTAGGGGCACGAAGTGGGCGGCCTTGGAAAAACGGTCTACAATGGTCAGAACTGTGTCAAAGTTGTTGGAGACAGGGAGCCCGGTGACAAAGTCCAGAGCGATGTGCGACCAGGGCCTGCCAGGGATGGGCAGGGGCTGGAGCAGACCCGCAGGGGGAGCGTTACCTGACTTATTGGCAGCACAGACGGGGCAGGCTCGGGCGTAACGGGCGGCATCCTTCCGCAGGCCCGGCCACCAAAAGGATCGCTGGAGAAGGTCAATCATCCGCGAAGCTCCAGGATGGCAAGTGAGCTTGGAGGTATGGAGCCAGTGTATAACGTCCCCCCGGACGGCAGATGGCACGAAGAGCCTCCCCTCCGGTCCGCCGCCAGGGTCCGGTTCCAACTCCTGTGCCCTCCGGATCTTGTCTTCTATGTCCCATGTAACAGCCCCCACGACGCACGACCTGGGCAAGATGGTGTGAGCAACGTCTTCTGCGGCCTCCGGGGCAAATTGCCTGGAGAGGGCATCGGGCAGGCCGTTCTTGGAGCCAGGCCTATATGTGATGCTGAACTTAAACCTTGCAAAGAACAGGGACCAACGTGCCTGGCGGGCGTTCAGACACTTGGCAGATCTCAGGTACTCCAAGTTCTTGTGGTCAGTGAGGACCACAAAAGGCAAGGCTGCCCCCTCCAGCCAGTGACGCCATTCTTGAAGGGCAAGCTTGATGGCAAGAAGCTCTCTGTCCCCCACGTCGTAATTTCGTTCCGCCGGGGACAGGCGCCGAGAGAAGAAGGCGCAGGGTCGCTTGACTCCATTGGCTGGGGACCGCTGGGACAACACCGCCCCCACCCCCGTGTCTGACGCGTCCACCTCCACAATGCACTGCAGCGCAGGATCGACCTGGCTGAGGACCCGGGAGGAGGAGAACTCCGTCTTCAGCGCCTGGAAGGCCGAAGCGGCCTCTTCAGTCCACCGGAACGGGGTCTTAGGAGAGGTGAGGCGGGTCAGGGGCCCGACGATGGCTCCAAAGTTCGGGACAAAGCGGCGGTAGAAATTGGCGAATCCGATGAATTGCTGAACTTGCTTTCGAGAAGTTGGTGTGGGCCAATCCATCACTGCTTTGATCTTCGCTGGGTCCGGAAGCACCTGGTCATGGGAGATGACGAACCCCAGGAAGGAAGTTGTTTTGGCGTAGAATTCACATTTTTCCGCCTTGACGTACAGACGGTTCTCCAGCAGTCTCTGCAGGACCCGCCTCACGTGGACCCGGTGTTCATCCTTGGACCTGGAGAAGATGAGAATGTCGTCCAGGTAGACGAATACGAACAGGCCGATGAAGTCCCGGAGGACGTCATTGATGAGGCACTGAAAGACGGCTGGAGCGTTGGTCAACCCAAACGGCATCACGAGATATTCAAAATGCCCGTTTGGGGTTCGGAAGGCGGTTTTCCACTCATCTCCCTCCCGGATCCGGACGAGGTGGTAAGCGCTGCGGAGATCCAGCTTAGTAAACCAGGTCGCCCCCTGGAGGGAGTGGAAGGCAGTGTCCATAAGGGGCAGGGTGTACCGGTCCTTCTCCGTGATATCGTTGAGAGCTCGATAGTCGATACAAGGACGAAGAGATCCGTCCTTTCCAACGAAGAAGAACCCTGCACCTACTGGAGAGGAGGACGGTCGGATGATCCCATCACTGAGCGACTCCTTCAGGTAGCTGTTCATTGCCTCCTTCTCCGGCGCTGACAGACTGTAGAGGCGTCCTGAGGGTAAGGGCGCCCCCTGGCGGATGTTAATGGCGCAGTCGTAGGGCCGGTGAGGAGGCAGAGACATCGCCTTGGACTTACTGAAAACGGCACCCAGGTCGTGGAACTCTGAGGGCACTAGGGTGAGATCCGGGGGCGCGGTGTCCTGAGCTGTGGGAGGCGAGGACGGGGCACAGGCCGCGGATTGGAGGCAGGTACCCATGCAGAAAGTGCTCCACGCTGAAACCTTCCCAGTCTTCCAGTCCAAGGTGGGGTTATGGAGGCGGAGACAGGGATAACCGAGGATGACAGGTGTTACTGAGGTGGGCAGGACGTAAAAGGAGATATCCTCCCGATGGTTTCCAGAGATGATCACCGGGACAGGGGATGTTTGGTGAGTTACCTTTCCCAGGGAAACTCGGGAGAGATTAACCAGGGCGAGAGGAGTATCGAGGGGGTGACAGTGGATGCCCAGTCGGGTTGCCAGGCTTTGTGAAATAAAGCTACCCTCCGCGCCTGAATCCACCAGTGCATGTGTGAGGTGCCCAGTGAGGTTGTGACAGAAGCGGATGGGCAGCGTCAAATGTGTGAGGGGACTTAACCGATTAGCGTCCGCGAGGCCCCCTACAGTGACTCGCGGACCACCTCATTTGGCTTCTCCGGACAATGCTCCACCGTGTGCTGGCTACCTCCGCAATACATGCAGAGGCCCAGGTCACGACGGCGCTGTTTCTCCGCCAGGGGGAGCTTTGTCCGGCCCGTCACCATTGGTTCCGACTCCTCGGAGACCTCCGGCGGCGGCAACGCCAGGGGGCGAGCTTGGGGCAGACGTGCAGAGGCACCCCGCGAGCGAGAAGACTGCTTCCGCTCGGAGGCGCGCTCACGCAGCCTGTTATCCAAACTGATGGTGAGAGAAATCAGCTCCGCCAGCGTCTCCGGGGTATCCCGTCCAGCCAACTCATCCCTCAGACCGGAATTTAGACTGCGGAGGAAGATGCCACAGAGCGCACGCTCTTCCCAGCCAACTTCCTCCGCGGTAGCCCGGAAGTCGATCACGTAGTCGGCCGCCGATCGGCTCCCCTGTTGGAGTCCGAGAAGGCGGTCGACCTGGACACTGTCCAAACGCGAATGATCGAACACTTCCAGAAATTGTCGCACGAACTGGCCATAGGTGAGGGTGGCATAGCTGGGCTTCACCATAATGGCATAAGCCCAGGTAAGCGCACGACCCTCAAGGAGATTACCTATATAGCCAATTCTGCTATGGTCTGAGGGAAAATCTCCGGGAACGCGAAGAAACACGGACTCACACTGCATAATAAAGCCCCGAGCTCCACCCAGCTTACCGCTGAAGCGAGCAGGAGTGGGGATTGGTGTGAGCCGTGTTGGCGCACCCGGAGCAGGCTGGACGGCCACCGGAGCCGCAGGAGCCACGCCACCCGGACGAGCCGAGGGGAACGGCTGCTGGGGGTCCAAGCGGTCTAATCGGTTAGTAATGATAATTAATTGATTCAAGATCACCTGTTGCTGATGAGCTATTAAATCCACCCGAGACTCGAGGGTGGAAAGACGGCGTGCGAGCCCGCTGTCTGCCGAGCCGCTCTGCTGAAGCTGTACTGACATAATGCTCGGCCCAGGAGACACACACGCAGGCTCAGGATAGATTTAACAGCTTTATTAGCAACAAGGAAGTGTATGGCTGCGTGTCTGTGGAATAAGAATGTATTGGTGGTGGCGTCTGCGTCAGGCACGGGGGCAGGAGGCCGTACAGCCGGACAACCCTGTGGGAGAGAGCAGAGGGAGAAGGGTAACGGGCACCACACCAATACAGGGAATAATGATGGTAGCTGGCTTACTTGGTTGTGACAGGTGGCTGGCGTCGACAAGGGCGAAGCCCGGGAGACAGCGACCTGCGGTACCTGTGGCAGCAGCGTAGAGCCAACGGCGAGATGATGAAGTCCGCCGCCGGGAATGTCCACCTGTGCACAGGGGAAGGCTAGAGGAGAGAGGTAAGGGGAGCTTACCCAGGATATCTTCACTAGTCGGTTTGAGATCCGTAGTAGCAAAGGGGCCGAAGTAGAGAGACGGCTTCAGGCCGAAGCCCAGAGCAGAGTGGATTAAATACCTCGCCGCTGACGAGGAGCAGGTGTGCGCGCGGCTGTCGCCGCTGATGAGCGGCGAGTCATAACACCCACAGTGGCCACAGAAATAACTTGAATCTGACAAAAGTGGTAATAAATAAAAATTCTATGAAAATTAACCAATGAAAATCAGACAATGCTTTTGAATTGTGGTTCCACAGAATTATTTTAAAAAACAAACTCATGAAACAGGCCTAGACAAAAATGATGGTACCCTTAACTTAATATTTTGTTGCACAACCTTTTAAGGCAATCACTGCAATCAAACGATTTCTGTAACTGTCAGTGAGACTTCTGCGCCTCTCAGCAGGTACTTTGGTCCACTCCTCATGAGCAAACTGCTCCAGTTGTCTCAGGTTTGAAGGGTGCCTTCTCCAGACGGCATGTTTCAGCTCCTTCTACAGATGTTTAATGGGATTTAGATCAGGGCTCATAGAAGGCCACTTTAGAATAGTCCAATGCTTTTACTGTAGGTTTGAAAAGAACCTACAGTTCTCACCTCCCACCCACACAAAAGGTTTATCTGCAGCCCCAGGAACTCCATCCCTCCTCCACTCTGACCTCCCACCAGCACTAACGATCTGTGAAGAGGAGGTGCGCCGGGTCTTTCAGAGACAAAAGATCAAGAAGGCTGCAGGACCTGATGGTGTGTCTCCGTCCTGCCTGAGAGTCTGCTTCAACGAGCTGGCCCCCATCTTCACCCGGATCTTTAACAGATCACTGGAGCTGCGTGAAGTGCCTTCCTGCTTCAAACGCTCCATCATCATTCCAGTTCCCAAGAAACCCTCTGTTACAGGATTAAACGACTACAGACCTGTTGCCCTGACCTCTGTGGTCATGAACTCCTTGGAGAGATTGGTGCTGAACCACCTGAAGGTCGTCACAGGCCCCCTGATGGACCCACTGCAGTTTGCCTACCGGTCAAACAGGTCAGTGGATGATGCAGTGAATATGGGACTACACTACATCCTGCAACACCTCGACTCCCCAGGGATGTACGCCAGGATCCTGTTTGTCGACTTCAGCTCAGCATTCAACACCATCATCCCAGGCATTCTTCATCAGAAACTCCTCCAGCTCAAGGTGCCCCCCTCCACCTGCCAGTGGATCTCCAGCTTTCTGACTGACAGGTGGCAACAGGTGAAGCTAGGGAGATTTACATCCAGCTCCCGAAAAATTAGTACTGGCACCCCCCAAGGATGTGTCCTTTCCCCACTGCTCTTCTCCCTCTACTCCAACGACTGCACCTCAGAGGACCCTTCGGTGAAGCTCCTGAAGTTTGCGGACGACACCACAGTCATCGGTTTGATCCGGGATGATGATGAGTCTGCATACAGGCGGGAGGTGGAGCAGCTGATCCTCTGGTGCAGCCAGAACCATCTTGAACTTAACCCAGCCAAAACGATGGAGATGACTGTGGATTTCAGGCGACACCCCCCTTCATTCCCCCCACTCACCATCCTCAACAACACAGTGTCCACTGTGGACTCCTTCAAGTTTCTGGGTACCACAATCTCCCGGAACCTGAAGTGGTCCTCCCATATAGACACTGTCCGGAAAAAGGCCCAGCAGAGGTTGTTTTTTCTGCGTCAGCTCAAGAAGTTTGATTTGCCTCAGGAGCTGCTGGTTGTCTTCTACACCGCCATCATCCAATCTGTCCTCTGCTTTTCCATCACTGTCTGGTTTGGATCTGCCACTAAACAGGACAAGACCAGACTGCAGCAGATCATTAAGTCTGCGGAGAGGATCATTGGTACCGACCTACCCTCCATTGAGAACTTATATCGGTCCATAACCAGGAAACGGGCGGGAAACATCTGTGCTGACCCATCACACCCCGGCCACAAACTGTTTGAACTTCTATCTTCTGGTCGTCGTTACAGATCACTGAAGGTCAAAACCACCCGTCACAGGAACAGTTTCTTTCCTCAAGCCATCACTCTGATGAACTCCTAACATTCACCTAGTCCTACCTGTTGCTGTACTCATGACTTTTCATCCATTATTACATTGCACATAACTCTCACACTGCTTTTTACTTCATTCACATTATATCACTGAATCTGAGTTCACATTGAAATACTGTGTGACTGTATATTTTTTCATATATTTCTGCAAAGTGTGGTTAGTCTGAGTAAATAACTGCATATATTCCTGTATATATTTGCATCCTTTTATAGAAACATGGACAGACTGTAATTTACTGTACATACTCTGTTGTCATTGAATCCTTATTTAAATCTTATTTAAATCCTCCACCTGAATAACGAGAGCAAGTTTTTAGCCAAAGTCAAATTCCTTGTATGTGTTGTGTATACTTGGCCAATAAAGCTGATTCTGATTCTGATTCTGATTCTGATGTTTCGCTCGTAACCATTCTTGGGTGTTTTTAGCTGTGTGTTTTGGGTCATTATCCTGTTGCAAGACCCATGACCTGCGACTGAGACCAAGCTGTCTGACACTGGGCAGCACATTTCTCTCTAGAATACCTTGATAGTCTTGAGATTTCATTGTACCCTGCACAGATTCAAGACACCCTGTGCCAGATGCAGCAAAGCAGCCCTAGAACATAACAGAACCTCCTCCATGTTTCACAGTAGAGACAGTGTTCTTTTCTTGGTATGCTTCATTTTTGCGTCTGTGAACATAGAGCTGATGTGCCTTGCCAAAAAGTTCCAGTTTTGTCTCGTCTGTCCATAGGACATTCTCCCAGAAGCTTTGTGGCTTGTCATCATGCAGTTTGGCAAATTGCAGTCTGGCTTTTTTAAGATTTGTTTTCAACAGTGGTGTCCTCCTTGGTCGTCTCCCATGAAGTCCACTTTGGCTCACACAACGACGGATGGTGCGATCTGACACTGATGTACCTTGACCTTGGAGTTCACCATGAATGTGTTTAGAGGTTGTTCTGGGCTCTTTTGTTACCATTCGTATTATCCGTCTCCTCCTATGGCCACGTCCAGGGAGGTTGGCTACAGTCCTGTGGATCTTAAATTTCTGAATAATATGTGCAACTGTAGTCACAGGAACATCAAGCTGCTTGGAGATGGTCTTATAGCCTTTACCTTTAACATGCTTGTCTATAATTTTCTTTCTAATCTCCTGAGACAACTCTCTCCTTTGCTTCCTCTGGTCCATGTTTAATGTGGTACACACCATGTCACCAAACAGCACAGTGACTACTTGTCACCCTTTAAATAGGCCAACTGACTGATTACAAGTTTGTAGACACCTGTGATGTTAATTAGAGGACACATCTTGGTTGAACATGTCCCTATGGTCACATTATTTTCAATCTTTTCTAGGGGTACCATCATTTTTGTCCAGGCCTGTTTCATGAGTTTGTTTTTTAAAGTAATTCTGTTGAACCACAATTCAAAAGCATTGTCTGATTTTCATTGGTTAATTTTCATAGAATTTTTATTTATTACCACTTTTGTCAGATTCAAGTTATTTCTGTGACCATTGTGGGTTTTTCTTTCATTAACAGAGGGGTACCAACAATTTTGTCCACGGCTGTACTGTATACTGTAATAATAAGGTACAATAGTTATTTTTTCCCAGCCCAGTGGGCTGTTGCCTGGGCAACAATAACCCGGACCTGTGCGCATCTTTGTGAAAAGAGAGAGAGAGAGAGAGAGAGAGAGAGAGAGAGAGAGAGAGAGAGAGAGAGTGTCAGGCAGGACAGGAGGGCGCGCGGACATCAGCACACCGGCTGGGTGACGGAGCTGTCAGGATGGAAATCCGACCAGACAGGTTTAAGGCTGTCGCTGGAAAAACTCTGGGGAAGATTCACAGGTACACTTTTATTTCCATATATCCCCCACAAAAAAAAAAAATCACCTCTAACTCGTACCGGCTCCTGCGCGCGTTACTGCGCGCAGCCCCGAGGCAGAGCCACCGTGCGGTCCTCACCTCATCCCCTCTGTCTGCCTCCACAGAGAAACTTTTCGCTACTAGAACAGCAAAGTTTCCCTGTGGTTGCTTTTTATTCGTGAGGGGAAGGCAGGTTGAGAGGCAGGCCTGGTGTGGATGGAGACGCTGAGCGCAACGAGGATTCCACAAAAAGTGCATTTAAAAAAAAAAAAAAAAGCTGAAGTGATGGAGGAAAGTGTGGATCGTGGTTAAAACAGAACTAGAGATAACAGTTGTTTGCATATGTGTGATTTACTTCTGTTGCCCTTTCCAGAAATGTCCATATAGCCTACAATTGCGAATCTGTTTGTTTGACTGACTGAGAGCTGATCCGTGCGGGACAAGAACACGATCTGGTTACATAATATTTCCCTGAGTTTAAGCGTTGGCCAGATGGAACCAGAAAGTCCAAATGTCCTGGTTTTAGTCGGTTAACTCCAGTTGCTCAGCTTCAAACAGCACTGAATACTAATGTTTTAAACAGAGGCTTTTGTCACGGTAATGTTTCCAGGGCTTATTATTATTACATTAAATATAAATTATTAGGGTAAGCCGGGGCACAAGGTTACATTCTTTTACAGTTGTCACATAAATGTGGTAAATATAGTTTTATTTCTCATAAATCTCATCCATATGCTGTTGGACATGTCCTCGTTTATATGATTTAATTGTTTTTTATCTTATATTACATGCATGTAGTGGACAAATGAAAATATATATGGTATTGTAACTTTTTTACCCCATTGCCGGGAAAGCTGTTACAAAGTCACAAAACAAAGTACTTCTTTCTATAGTTTTTATAAACACATCACTTATACTTTGGCACTGTGAGGTTTTTTTTTTTAATCTGAAATAAAACGTGAATTTTATCGATGATGTCACACTGCTTGGTAAATATGTCAGAAATCAAAATATTTGCAGAAAACAGAAGGAAAGGTGCACAAAACCACGGTGGAATTTTAAGCCATACCTTGTAGAGGGTAAAAGGGAAGGATGTGGAGGCCAGGCGCGAGCGTAGGACGACACAGAATCTTTATTGACCCTCGAACATATACGTACAGCCTATGGCCCCCAGTGTGGGCCAATGGGGTCGATCCCTGTAGAAGAGCCTCCCCAGTTTCTCTGCGTTCTCTTTATATAGCTTTATTAACCTCCCATAGAAACTGGGGCTGGTGCATTATGCACTGGGTATGACAAAGGAAATGTGTGGCGTGATTACATTCATCACAATACATTCGCCTCCCTGCCCTTCATGCTGCAGCTTGGAGCAGCAAGGGGCGAAGGCGCCTCGTTGTCTGGTCTAGTTACCCCTCGGGGGGGGGGGGGGGCTTCCCCCTACAGTCCATTATTCTGCCCTTCTTCCTGCTTCTGGGTGTGAGAGAATGTCCACCTGCTTTGTCTAGTGTCCACCACAACCTTATTGATATTGATATATATTTTTTATGTATTTATTTAACCTTTATTTATACAGGGGAGGTCAACTGAGAGGCAACCTCTCTTTTTCAAGGACACCCTGTTCACATTTACACCAGGAAGCTGCCCAGTACAACCACAGAGTGACCTGTGACCCACTGAACAGCTCCACTGGAGCGGTTGGAGTTAAGTGCCTTGCTCAAGGGAACCAGAGTGGGGTTTTAGGAGGGTGGGGCAAACACTGGTACGCTATCTGCCTCACCCATTGAACTGAACCAGCGACTCTCCGGTCATCAGTCCACATCCCGAACCATGAGGCCACCACTGCCTAATGGCTCGGGCTGCCTAACTGCTAGATCTCACAAATTCACATCTTAAACACACATTATGACGATTATTTCTGTAAATAAATTATTCATTTAGTCATACTTGGAGTGTTTATAAGCTTTAATTACACCATGTTCTAAAATACTAACTTGACAGTAATACACAATACCATATAGTAGTTACACTGTAACAATGTGCCTCAGTCTCTGCAACAACATGCCCCATCGATGCCTTTTAGCTTTGACACCGCCAGGAAGGAACCCCGTGCTACTTAGTGTGAAAAGAGACGTGTGCCCATGTGGCCTGATTAAGACTTGTTCCACAAGCAAAAACATATTGTGCACGAGATCACCATGATCTGACAAGAAGACTTTCACAAAATTACTCGGAGGGCTCCTAATTCATTTATCTGTCCTCTCTCGTGCACACAGATCCATATGCACGGCTCGCGTGCAGCCGGAGAGTGTACTGCACATGCCCTGAGTCTAAAATTAGAAAGGCCAGGCACACTCAACACAGGCACACGGTGGTGTAACAACCTGCCCCGTGCAACTTTTAGCCCCGCCTTACCCTGCCCAAAATTTTATAAAATTTTATCTTCTGACAAAAACTACTTGTTTCTTCTCTTCTTGACAAACCATTAACTTTCTGGATGTGGGACCTCGTAATTCATTTGTTTGGTGTATATATGTTGAAATCCTTAAAAATAGTTATTTATCGATGCATTTCTGCCACTTACATAAAAATATCATCATTGCATGTTATGGCCCCCACCCCACACAACCCACCTTCCATTGCAAGAAAATCATCTTGTCGATCTCATTAATGAGGCTGCGAGACGAAGGGACTTCAGTAAAGACATTTTGACACAGAGTGACTGTAAGTCTTTTGCAGCTGTTGCACACGTGGCACTGTCTTCTAGTTCAAATCTTTGCACATCAGGTCCGTTCACGTATTTCATTCTGAATGTTTCAAAGTGCTGCATATATGCAAAAGTTGCAGCAGCGATTGATGGGCTGACCATGTTTCAGAAAAAGAGAGAGAGATTAAAGACAATGATAGAACGACATGCAATAACCATTGCTCTAAGCTTTCACCCTCTTAGGATTTAAGGTAGCAACCCAACGTATAAATCCTGTCCTGAAATAGCCTGTTTTTCAGTCCAGCTGTTGAGCCACGCAAATCCCTCAACTCTCCCCTCCCACTCACTCACCCCACTCACTCCCATCCAGCCCATGTCACTTCCTCCTCCTCCTCCTCCTCCAGCATCCTTCATCCACTGAGACGCCAGCACAGGCCACCTTCAGCCTGTCGAGGTCTCCAAGTTTAAGAGCCAGTGTTACTGGCCGTGCATCCACATGGCCCTCGCTTATTCCACGAGAAAGGTGATGTGTTGAGTGTTGGATTTGTCGGGTGCTTCCTCAGCTTAGATTGACCTCTGCTTTGGCAAAAGAAAGAGAGAACATTGTGTGTAAGTGTGAGTGTGCCACATACAGTATGCGCGTGTCTGTCTGTGTGTGCTCTCACCCCCCTCGCAGAAAAAAAACCGTGATCCCTTCCAATGAAAGCAGCCAGAAGTTCATCTATTATTTAAACATTTTCTCCATCAGAATGCATCTCCTGTTTCTATATTAAACTCCACTAGGTAAGCACAAACTCCAGTGCTTTAAGGTCACGCCACAGCTCTACTTTCATTCATTTCAGCAAAACTTCTCCACAGTGTTACATTAAATAGTCATATACACTTTCTTTGATCTCATTTTGATCCCGTGTGAAAGATGCTAATATTATCCCAGAGACACTCTCATATGTGTATCCCATATTGATTTATTGAAATACTTTTAAATTAATTGGCAAAGGAAGACATCTGTGGGACTGCTTAAGTGCACAAGTACAGTTTGTGCTGCACAAAACACAAGGCAATATAGAATATGACAGGTAATCCATTTTTAATCCATTTGACTTGGTGCAGAGTGCCTTTTTTTGTCACTCCTGCTCAGTGATGTCGCAGAAGTGCTCTAAATAAAATATTCAAATAATGGAACTATGAACTATAGCAATGATTTGATATGTTTTACAAGCTTCTGACAAACTGCAAACTGCAGGGAGAAAGTCTTATTCTTTTAGTTTTCTATGGATTTATTGTTTTTTTGACGTTTATTTCAGTTATTCTTTGCTGTTGTGGAGAGAGGAATAGCCAGACCGAGCGTTCAGAGCAGAGGAAACTTTATTCTCCTCCCTCTCACATCCACCAGAATCAAAAGCCTTAAAAACAGGTTGCAGGCACTCTCTTTTATATCACAACACTCCTTCGCTACCTGAGGTGCTGTATTAACATATCAACCCCCCATGACAATTCCCCTTGTTCCCCAGCACCTTTGATCTGCCATGCCCTTCAGTCTGAGGGAAAACTACTGAGTGGGTCCCCCACACCGCGCCCCCCCAGACTCTCAGACTGAGCCTTAACCCTCATGTCCTTTAGGCTTCAGCCTCGGTCCATAGCTGCTGTAACGGAGGGGGTCTTCGGCTCCGAGGCGCTGCTGTGCCGGTGGGGGGTTCCTGGGGGTGTGTTCATCTGTGGGGGTACAATTGGGGGGGGGGGACACCTTCAGCATGCTCGTGTGACTGATCTGACGAGTCATTTACCTGGGGAGTTCTCAGTGGGGGTCTTCCGCGCCGAGGAGCTCGGGCCAACACCACCTGTTTGTCTGCTAAAACAAAGGCAGGCTTAAGCCTGTCTATCCAGATTGTCTCCCAGCGACCCCCCAAGTCTAACACAAAATGTTTCTCCCCAGGTTCCAGCACTCTGAACGAGCCATCGTAGGGCGGGCGCGAATGGGGTCCGGTGGGCATCGTGCCTGACAAATACAAACGATGCGTCCTTCAAGGTCTTTGGCACAAAAGCGTGGGGAAAACAGTGGTGGGCTGGGCCAGGTAGCGTCCCTGCCTCTGCGCTATGCCGTGAATGCGGGGACGGATCGGTGTTCAGCGTGGGGTTATCCGGCAAAAATTCCTCGGGGAGCCGCAGCGGCTGGGAAGAAACCAGCTCTGCTGGGGAGGCTGCCAAATCCTCCTTTGGTGCGGAACGCAACCCTAATAGAACCCACGGCAACCGGTCCACCTAATTTGCATCCGTAAGCGAAGCCCTGAGCACTTGCTTTAAGTGACCTATGGAAACGCTCGCATAACCCATTGGCCTGTGGGTTGTACGCGGCCGCGTGATGAATTGTGACACCCAGGCTCTGGGCCATCGTGGACCAGAGGTCGGAAACAAACTGTGGGCCCTGATCGGACGTGATGTCCGAAGGGGTGCCGAAACGTGCCACCTGTGTTGTCAAAAAAGCGCGTGCTACATCTGCGGACGTGGTGGAAGCTAGCGGGATGGCTTCGGGTCAGCGCGTGGTGTGGTCCACCACTGTCAGGAGGTGCATGAACCCCTGCGATGGCGGGAGGGGGCCTACGAGGTCCACGTGAACATGGTCAAACCGTTTAGCCGGGATATGGAATGGCTCCAAGGGGGCCTTTGTGTGGCTGTGCACTTTGGCTCGTTGGCGTACTACGCAGGCTGTCGCCCACTGTTTCACCTGTTTGCGCAGGTTCGGCCAGACGAACTTCGCTCCCACCATTTTGACTGACGCGCGCACTCCTGGGTGTGCCACGGAGTGAACGACTCAAAAACGCGGTGGCACCAAGCACGTGGGACCACCGGGCACAGGCGGCCCGTGGAGACGTCACAGATTGGGGGGCCCCCAGTCCTGCAGTACTCTGCTGTCCAGCCTTAACCCTGTTGGTCCAGACTGGAGCGCGCAAACGTCCGCATCGCCGATCTGCTCAGCGGCCATGGCCATGTAATCTATCCCCACGTAGACTGGGGCCACTAATGCGCACGAGAAGCAGTCCGCCACCATGTTGAGTTTCCCGGCCACATGCTGAATGTCGGTCATAAGCTCCGAGATCGCGGCCAGCTGTCTCTGCTGCTGGCCCAACCATGGTTCCGAAACCTTGGCCATCGCGTACGTTAGCATCTTGTGGTCCATGAACGCAGTGAAGGTGCGCCCTTCCAGCCAGAACTGGAAGTGGCGTATGGCTAGGTGGAGAGCCAGTAACTCTCTGTCGAACGCGCTGTATTTACGCTCACTGTTGCGCAAAGACCTGCTAAAAAAGGCGAGCGGCTGCCAAGAACTGGTGACGTGCTGCTCCACGACGGCCCCTATGGCCACGTTCGAGGCGTCGGCAGTGAGCACTATCCAAGCCGCCGGGTCAGGGTGCGCCAGCAGTGCGGCGTTCACCAGGGCTGTTTTAACCTCAGAAAACGCCTGCTCTCGCTCAGAAGTCCAGTCGACTCTGTCCACCGGTTTCTGTTTCTTAAGCGTGGTGTACAACGGCTGTGTGAGCTGGGCTGTGCGGGGGAGGAAACGGTTGTAGAAGTTAACCATCCCCAAAAACTCCTGCAGCGCCCTGACCGTGTGAGGCCGGGGAAAATCTGCCACCGCACGCACTTTGTCCGGTAAGGGTATTGCGCCCTCCGGTGAGATGCGGTGGCCAAAAAAAATTGATTCCCGTCACCCCGAACTGGCACTTCGCTGGGTTGATTATTAATCCGTGCCCCTCCAACCTCTGGAAAACTGTCCTGAGGTGGGCTACGTGTTCGTCCTCGGTCGCACTGGCCACCAGGATGTTGTCCAGGTAGACGAACACAAACGGCAGATCGCCCAACACCACATCCATCATGTGTTGGAATGTCTGCGCCGTGCCTTTTAACCTGAAAGGCATGCGTAAAAACTCAAACAGACCAAACGGGGTTATTACTGCTGTTTTAGGTATGTCCTCAGCGCGCACCGGGACCTGGTGGTTACCACGGATCAGGTCTATCTTGGAAAAAATGCGTGCCCCGGTGAGGTGAATGGAAAAATCCTGAATATGCGGGATGGGGTAGCAGTCGTGTGCTGGGGCATTATTTGATCTGCGGAAATCTCCGCAAAGTCGCCACGATCTCTTGGCTTTAGGAACCGTATGTAGCGGGGATGCCCATGGGATGTTTGAGCGTCTGATGATGCCCAACTTTTCCAAGTTGGCAAACTCCTCGCGCGCTATGGCCAGTTTAGTTGCATCCAGACGGCGAGGTCATGCGAAAACGAGCGGCTCCGTGGTGGTAATGAAGTGCTTCACCCCGTGTTTAGTGACGGTCGCCAAAAAGGTCGGGACCGTGAGTGCTGGGAACTGGGTGAGTAGTGTGGGGAACTTACCCCCTGGCACTATGACGTTGGCTAGTGTTGTGGGCCCGGCTCCTCGAGCTGTACAGGGGAGAGAATCAAAAGACATTGCATTAATCAGGCGTCTGTTAGCAACATCGACTAGTAGTCCGTGTGCACACAAAAAATCAGCGCCTAAAATGGGGAAGCTGCATGCCGCTATGACGAATGTCCATTGGTATGTACGGCCGTGCAAGGATACAGTCGGTGTCCTCTCACCAAAAGTCTTAATGTCTGAGCTGTTTGCGGCCGCCAGCTTGGGGCTGCTAGTTCCCGCCAGCCGGTCGGTGTAGGATGGCAGGATGAGGCTCTTTTGGGAGCCGGAGTCCACGAGGAACTGTCTCCCCGAGTGTGAGTCTGTCACATAGAGCAGCTTGCTTGCTTCACCGGCGGTCGCAGCTACTACTGACTGCCGGCCCTGGCGTTTCCCAAGCACTTGAATTGGCACGGTGTGCGTCCTCTCCAAAATGGCGGTGGTAGAAACAGAGTGTGTCTCTCCGGTGCTTCTTGGCCTCCGCTGCAGTCACCGTCGCTGGTTCCTCACCTCCGCTGGCTGTCTAGCTGGGTTCCGATGCCGCTGCATTCACTGTGAGGGCTCTGGCGGTAAGGATAATCCGATCTGCCTCTTGGGCTAGAGCCCGGTAGTTGCCTGCGGCCAGCAGCGGTGAATTGGCAAGAACCGCCCTAGCCACTGTCGGGAGGTTCCGGAGGAAAAGGTGGGCAAAGAGGAAATGCCCGTCATCTGTGCCCATCAACGGCAACATCTTGTCAATCAATTCGACCGCTGACCCATCTCCCAAGTCAGAGCGTGTCAGGAGCCTCTCCGCTTTCTCACAGTCCGAGAGTGTGTAGCGCCGAGTCAGCGCGGTTTTGAGAGCACCGTATTTGTCGTGGGCTGGGGGCTGTTGGAGCAGGCTCACCACCTGCTGGGTTGTGTGTGCGTCCAGTGCTGCAACCATGTAGTAGTATCTGGTGTCATCTGCTTTTATTCCCCGGAGCACGAACTGGGCCTCGGTGTGGAGGAACCAAGACTTCGGGTCGTGTAGCCAAAAGTCTGGGAGTTTGACCGACACGGAGCACGCGTTGCTGGCACTTCCCGTCCGGGTCGTCTCCGGGGTGTTCGCCTCGTGTTCCATTGTGTGTCAAGGGTCACCAGTGTGGAGAGAATAACCAGGCCGAGCATTCAGAGCAGAGGAAACTTTATTCTCCTCCCTCTCACATCCACCAGAATCAAAAGCCTTAAAAACTCAGGTTGCAGGCACTCTCTTTTATATCACAACACTCCTCCGCTACCTGAGGTGCTGTATTAACATATCAACCCCCCCATGACAATTCCCTTTGTCCCCCAGCACCTTTGATCTGCCATGCCCTTCAGTCTGAGGGAAAACTACTGAGTGGGTCCCCCACACCGTATTGTATACAGTACGCACTAATGACTAGCAGTTGTGAAAGGGATTCCATCATGAGTGGCATTTTAATGAGTTCATGCCAACTACAGTCCATCCATCCATCTTCTACCGCTTATTGAGGGGTCTGGGTTGTAGTGGCATCAGTCCAAACAGAGTATACCTAGACTTCCACCTGGGTCACATTGCACCATGATCCCCATCATCCCTCCTACAGGTGGTGAGCCCACTGGAGGGCGGACCCATGTGGCTTCTTTGGGTACACTGGGTCCTTCATGTAATGTTTTTCATGGAGATCCACTGGACCACTCTTGGTCTGGCCCTTCACCCAGGACCAATTTGTCTTGGGAGACCCTACCGGGGGCAAGTTGCCCCCAAGAACATAGCTCCTGGGAGCAGTGGTGGCCTAGTGGTTAGGGATGTGGACTGGTGAGTGGAGGATTGCTGGTTCAATCCCAGGACCGGCAGGATCAGATCTGGGTGGAACAGATAACATAGCAGTGTTTGCCCCACACTCCTTAACCCCACTGTGGTGCCCTTGAGCAAGGCCCTTAACCCCAACTGCTCCAGTAGAGCTCCTCAGTGGCCACACATCAGTCTGTGGTTGTACTGGGCAGCTTCCAGGTGTGAATGTGTGACTGTCTGAGTGTGAACAGGGTGTCCTTGAAAAAGAAAGGTTGCCTCTCAATGGAACTACCCTGTTTAAAAAATAAAAAAAGAATTAGGGCCTGCAAACCCCTCCACCATGATAAAGTGGTGATCCTCTAACAATAATCATTCAGCTATTAAGTAAAAATATGTTGTGCATTCACATCCTCTGAAAACAACCATATGTACCATGTCAGTGATGGAAATTTCATCGTGTTTTTTGGCATGAGCCCATTTTGTGGCTCACTTCCAATTTTGAGATTAAAGTCTTTAATCACTATTAAAACTACTGAATGAACATATTAATGTAGTTAGGGTACTGGTTAGGATCAGGCACTAAAATAATTGGTTAAGGTTAGGGAAATAGAGTTAGTTAGGGTTAGAAGTGATTGAGAGTCTTTATTTTACATAGATTCCAACTGTAGTCCTTCACAATGTCACTTCTTATGATTACAGTATTTCCACAACCAGTAGAGGCCACTTAATGTCAACACATGCATTTAGTTGCTAATTCCTACCGCACGTGTCGTGATGGTAAAAGAGTGCCAAGAGAAGCCACCGCCTGACAGGTGTCACGGACAAGATGCTAACTGCACAATTGCTTGTTGGGGCAGCTAGGTGATGCAGTAGTTAGCACTCTGACAGCACAGCAAGAAGGCCATGGGTTCAATCCCACCCCTGGACAGCGGTGACCCTTCTGTGTGGAGTTTGTATGTTCTCACCATTTCTGCATTGGTTTTCGGCGGGTACTTGGCTTTCCTCCCCCAGTCCAAAGACATGTCCTAACATGCATATTAGATTAACTGGCATCAACTGAAGATAAAAAATGTCCTTAGATGTGAGTGGTTGTCTGTCTCTCTGTTTTGGCCCTGCAATGAACAGGGTGTACCCCTCCTCTCACCCAAAGACATTAGGATAGGCTCCAGCACCGATCCCCTCCTCATGACCCGAAAGGATTAAGCGGTAGAAGATGAATGAATGAGTGATTGCTTGCTGCACAGGTACATCCTGAGCCGACCTTATAGGGATCTGTATGAGACAGCTCTCCAAAACACTAAATATGTGATTATTCGGCAATGTAAAAAAAACAGACTTTTGGTTTTCACTACAGACACTTAAATTTTAAGCAGTATAAGTATGCCAACCATGATTCCTTTCTGTACCTTAAAGTGATGCTGTGGACAGAGGTCACTGCTCTGTTATCATTACAGGATACAGAATGTATGCTCAGAAAAATAAGAGCTCTTAGTTATTCAAGCAGAAGCATAATCACAGGATTTAAAGCTGCATGTAATCACCTACAGTATGTACACTAAACTGATTGTCAGCTGTAAAGATGAATAAATATTTTCCAGTGAATTTTAAGCTATGGCCACAAATACCCTTACAAATGGCTGTGAACACTGTACGAATGATTTTTGGACCATTTCGTACGGCCTTCTTAAGGTGGCTGTAGACCATAAGTTCATGGCCAGGTCGATGGTCTTATCCAAGATTTCTACAAACACCCCACGAAAACCCCTCATCGTAAGGGTGGCCATGCGAATGCCATAGGAATGACGTAAGAACTACGCAAGGTGTTGGCCGTAAGTATGCCACAAGAACACCTTAAGGCTGCGTGTCCACAAAACGTGTTTTTTCAGCTGTGGGCAACGGTTTTCTGTTCCTTCTCTATGTAGTCCAATGTCTACAGTGCTGAGCGCCCTTGGCGCTGAAACGCTCTCATCGGTAGCCACTTTTTGTCATAGCGCTCAGGGTGCTCAGAGTTGAAAAAAGTTCAACTTTCCAGACTACAGCTGAGCTCGTCAATGTCAGACCTTTCTAAGCAGCCAATCAAAATTAAAGAAGGGCAGGACATAGGACACCAGTACAGTCTGTACCCAGACTCCTGTTTTCCGTGTCATTATAATTTGCATCCACAGCTGTTACTGATGCTAGAATACGTTTCTTGTCCATTTTATTTAGAGACTGCTATTAAAAAATAAGTAGAAAGTCTGACCATAGGAAAAGCGGAAGTGCTGAGCTGTGAGTGAGAAGCTGTAGTTGGGATACAGGACACAGACTTTTTTTTTCCAGAGTGCAACACACAAGCGCTGAAAAAAAGATGTTCAGAGTGGTCAGGCAACAAAAATCATATTTGGTGGACACGCAGCTTAAGTTGTTCTTGAGAACACCTTAAGTTGTTCTTGAGGGCCTCTTACAGCGGCCGTATGAATCCCCGTTTGTATAGAGATTCATACAGCGTAAGTAAGGCGGTAGTGAGGCGCTCATAAGGCGGAAGTATGTAATTTGTGCGACACTTGTGCTGACAAAATGTGCCAAAGGCTGTAAGATCTTCCTACCAACGACTTGAGAGTGCCATGAGTTGAACAAAAATTTTGTAAGATGGTAGTAAGTATGCCATAGGATAATCCCAAGGCACCCTTATGAAGAACGTAAGAACTCTAGGGCCACTGTATGACAAAAAAGCACCTCATTTCTTAAGAATGCTTCAAATTGCTCTTGTGAATTGAATGGCAGCCATAAGAAACTATGCTCCCCTCCACGAATGTCTGCAAACTCCAGAATTCATAGGAACTCGAAGATTCTTACAAACCCACTGTTGGTAAAAATCTTTGAGACCGTAGCTTTTAGGGAATGCACAATGCATATTGAGAATTCCAAAATACATATCTGACTGTGATTTTAATTGTCACATTGATGTGCGTGTGATATCTGTTCAGGTTTATGAAAACAGTCTCTATATTTATTTATGTACCATTGCAGACTAGGGGTGGGAATCTTTAGGCCTCATGATTCAATCTGATTATTATTCAGGGTGCTCCAGTTCAATTCTGGAGCAATTCTTAATGCATTTTTTTCTGGTCAGGATTTTTTTTCCTCCCACTGTGTCACAACTTGGTATTTTTAAAGCAAAGTATTTGCAGAGACCCATTAATTTATTACCAGCATCTTTTAATAAAGCTAATGGAAGAGAAGTATTTCTTGTCACCTGGAATGTTACATCTGTCATCACACATTCCTCTTCAAAAACCAACATGAAAAGTGTACCTGTAGCAGCATATTTTTGTAACAGACTTCAGAGTACCCTGAATTTGAACAAACAATTGACTTCTAATGAACATTCTCCTGTTATGTGCAGCTCGTAACACAGTCCTTCAGTCAAAAATACTCAGAATTTCTAATATAGTTGAAGCATATTTAGACTTCTAATGAAAAGTAGAAGCAGTTCTACCTGCTGTCTTCAGTGGTTCCAGGACTTCGGTTTTGGTCTCGTTGTACAGTGTGGGGATTGCTGTGTCCATAAAATATCCCCATGATGGTTGTACTGCGGGTTTAAAGCCCTGGTTCTCAATGACGGAATCCAGGCATGTTTTCAGAGTTTGGTGGAAGCTTTGACATCGCTTGCTCTATAGTCCTCTGGTCGGTGGTGGCAGTCACACCAGGTTATTTTCCTTCCTTCTCCGCATGGAAATGTGCAATATGGTTTTGCATGTTTGTCATGTTTCCAAAATATTTTAGTTTAGTTTGACAGAGCTTACATACAGTGTGGGTCTTGTCCAGGTCTTTTTTCCCTTTTATTTTGTAAAATCCAAAGCACTGCCATGCACATTTAATGAAGAGGGTGTCTGTCAAATGTCCTGCTCCACCGTCATGTGTCTTTATTTTGTATCACGCCATAAACTGTCTGGACACTACAGCTCCACATTTCCGAGTTCCACATTTATTTTGTTCTATTAAAATTAATTACATTATTAATTAATACTGAAGAATCATATTCTTTACATTTGTGCATCGATTCAGAACCGTGGATGTCAGCATCGCGATGCTTCAGAAAAATGATAATTTCCTTCACTCTTATTGCAGAGCAGTTCAGAGAGTCAGGTGCAGCCACTCAGTAATCATTATTAACAGCAATGCCATCAATATCCAGTATGTCCACTGAGTTTGTTATGCCTCAGTGAGCAGAGGCATATGGTAATCACTCAGTGCATCTGTGTGTGGATCTGTTCACTCAATGTGTCTGTGTGTGGATCAGTCCGTCTGTCTGTTTCAGCTCGCCCTGTCAAAATTAAATGGAACTAAAGGCTTGTATCATTGTATCACCATATTTTCTCAACTTTTAATTTGCCCGAATTTTCAGATAAGGTTTTGTTTTCAAAATAAAGACAAATTTAACTCACCTTTACCGTCAATGGGTACCGGAGTGGTGGCCTAATTGGTAAAGCATCCGCCCCACAACCAGAAGGTTGTGAGTTCAAATCCCGGCTGGGTCATTCCGAAGACCATATAAAAAAAAAATGGTACTTTCTGCCTTCTAGCTTGGTGCTCAGCATAATAGAATGGGGAAAGGAAAGTTAACGCACAGAGCTACCAGAGGACTGACCCCCCACTGTAGCTTTCACTACTTACAGTAGCTGTGTGGCCTAGGGTCAGTGAAACGGAGATAGGCGCCGCCCCATACACCACATGGTGTCCCACATGCTGTGGAAGGGATTAACTTAACTTATCGTTAAATGAGCCAGGAAAAAAAGATATTGTAATAACTATGTGGGGCTGCTAGAGGCAGCAGTGCAACTTTTTTACAGCACATGGATGACTTCCTGTCACAATCGATTAGTGCTGGGCGAGATCCCGAATATATTCATTGTATCAGTACTTTTGGCCGCCCGCGATACATAAATCATTTTCTCGTGGATACTCAAATATTTATCACGTTAAAATGAGCTGCTGCGAAACAGATTTGTCTGCAGCTTGGCCACTGAAGTCTGAAAGCAGAAGCTCTCTAGCTCACCGCGGCTGCCCCACCCTACTGCATGCTCACAGAGAAATCTAAACTGCAGCAAGCAGAGATGATAAGGAAGATAACAGAATAAACATAGGCTCACCTTAAGCACAGGAAATGGGGTGGGGGGGATAAACATTTCAAGTCTGAACTGTGCACGTTCGTTTGCTAAGTGAACAAACGTAGCAAACATCCATCCATCCATCCATTCATCTTCTACCGCTTTTCCGGAGGTCCGGGTCGCGGAGGCAGCAGTTCAAGCAGAGAAGCCCAGACTTCCCTCTCCCCACCCACCTGCTCCAGCTCTTCAGAGAGGATACCAAGGCGTTCCCAGACCAGCTGGGAGACATGTTTCACTTTACCACACATACTGGCAGACCCAGGTCTCTCCACCGAGTCCTGGGTCTGCCCCGGGGTCTCCTCCCAGTGGGATGTGCCCGAAACACCTCAAGTGGGAGGCGTCCAGGAGGCATCCTAATCAGATGCCCATACCACCTCAACTGACTCCTTTCAATGTGGAGGAGCAGAGGTTCTACTCTGAGCCTCTCCCGGATGACTGAGCTCCTCACCCTATCTCTGAGGATGAGTCCAGCAATCCTACGGAGAAAGCTCATTTCAGCCACTTGTATTCGTGATCTTGTTCTTTCTTATTAGCAAACAAACTTTCAAAATAAGAGTTCCTATCCGGGCTTGCAACCCTTCAAAATAAGACCGAGTGGCTTGCCAGATAAACAACTGATGGAATATAGACACGTTTTGTTTTTTGTTTTTTTAAAAAAGCAATAAATTATACTTCTGTCACTTATTAGACCACCAAGTATTAACTACAGTCATGTGAAAAAATTAGGACACCCTGTATAAGCCTGTGTGTTTTTTCTTAATACCAGTGTTAAAAATACTGGGAGATTCATGTAATACAACTAAACCATTAAATAATTAATAGTGAGGAATAAATTAGGACACCCCCCATCTTTTTTAGGACATCCCCACATTCATTTCCACTTACAATGGCTAAAATAAATGTTAAAAAATGCAAATAAAAACAAAAACAAGATTAGGCATAGATATCTGAACATTTCTTAAGAAAGAACTGAATATTTAAAGGGGTGTCCAAATTTTTTCACATGACTGTATGTGTGGTAAAGTGAAACATTTCTGCCCATGTGGATACACCTGATTACTTGATAATGTGAGTTCTGTTAAGCAAAGGAAAAAAAGACACTTTGCTCAGTTACATATTGTTGTGAAGAATTTTCTCTGACATAAGTTTTCTTTTTATAATTCAGCTTTTTCTTAAGTGAAATGAATATATACATAAATTTCTAATAAAAGTTAAACAAAATTTTAAATAATAAAATAATAATAATAAATAACTAGAAAAGCACTCAAAAGTTGCAGCCAAACGGCTTTCTCCTTTGTGTGTGAGAATGGTGATGGGATCGGTGCCGTACGTGGATGCCCTGAATTTTCCTCTGGGGATCAATAAAGTATACAAGACACAAATACAAAAAAAAAAAAAAAAAAAAAACTAGAAAAGCACTCATAGAGCGCATACCTCCACCAAGGCTCCTTCCATTTCTCATGGATCACCTCCAAAATGTAATGGGTTTGTGTGTAGGCCTATAGCCAGTTGTGGTGAAAATTGCATCAAAGTCTGTCCATCAGTTTTGGAGTGTTGTTGCTAACACACTGTGAGAAGATAAGAGCCTTGGCTGAGGTATGCATTCTCAGATCATCAGCAAAACATAATGGGTTCCTCTCTAGCCCAAGAACCACCTCTGGTGAAAATTTCATCCAAATCCATCTAGTAGTTTATGTGTAATCCTGCTGCACAGATAAAAACAAAGCCCTTGGTAGAGATATGCACTCTCAGATCATCACCAAAATCTAATCATCTGTTCCCCGTGCCATTACACACCTCTCCTGAAAATTTCGTCAAAATCCGTTCATAACTTTTTGAGTTATGTTGGTAACAGACAGACAGACAGACAGACAAACAAACCCCGGTAAAAACATTACCTCCTTGGTGGAGGTAATAAAAGTAAAACAAAATTTTAAAGCATGAACCAGGAAATGTGTAGGAGGAGGCAGGGCAGACCGACCACAACTCTTGCAATTTGCATCACTGCAATGCATAGTTACATTTCTGCAAGTAGTGGGGTACAGTGTAGCTACTGCATTAGGTACACCACTGTTTTGATGCAGAAGCATAAGGGGGCGTGTCCACCAAACGTGTTTTTTCTGCTGTGAGCGACTGTTTTCTATTCATTCTCTATATATTTTCTCAACTTTTAATTTGCCACTATTTCCAGATAAGGCCTTGTTTTCAAAATAGACACTAATTTAACTCACCTTTACCATCAATGCAGCTGCAAAAAAAAGGTATAATAACTATTTCTGTGGCGGTTTGGTGTAACCCCCACAACAGATTAAGGACAGTCAGCTCTCTTCTCTTGGTTTTTCCCGCTGCACTACTGAGATGTAATGTGCCATGCATGTATTGTGATGTAATGTGCCATTCATGTATAGTGTTCATGCGTCCTGTCCTTACTGTGACCTAGAGACTGAGATCAATATGTAGATGTGCCTTGTAACCTCTTCGTTCTGCAGCCGGAGCAGAAGCTAGCAATCTGCCTATTGTTATGTAGGTCTCTCAAATGCAAATGTCTCATGCCTGTTCTGCAATCTCTTTGATCATACCAACTGCTGGGAATACTCCTTTGATGTATTGTCTGAGTTTGGTATATATACTGCACTGAAATCCATGCTCACTCTCTCACTCTCACTCTTCAACTGCTACTGGACACACGCACTTTGTGTCTCCTCCTCAGAGAGCCTCTGGGCTCGCTCCCGGCGCGCATGCACGGCGCCGGGAGCGGAGCTCGTGACGGCGGTATGATTTAATAAACCTGCTTAAAACCTTCAACAACGCTGCTTAATCTCATGCCGCTTCACTGGTGACCCCGAACATGCACACGTTTTGTGCAAAGCAACCTTCTGGTCTGGACAGCTACACTGGTGACCCGTTCTTCATGATGAGATCTGCACGTCTGAGATCTGCTCATCCACGCTGGACCGGCCGCGCTCGCAGCTCCTCCACACGAGAGCGCAGGCACCTCGTCCCCCCTCCACGACGGCGACCTCCATGGCCGGCGGAGAACGCAACGCGTGGACCTGAACGCACCACGGCCGAGCAGTGACAAAGATCGTCTATTCACTCTCACCGCTCCAACGCATCTGCACGAGCCTGAGGGACAAAGATCGTCTATTCCCTCTCACCGCCCCAACGCACCATGGCCAATCTGCAGCCACAGCTCAACTTGGATATTATCGGCGCCGTCTGCGCTGATCTCCACCAAGATTCCCGACCCTGTCTCCTCTCCAGCTGGCCCACCCACGCACGAGCCCCGGCACACGCACCGGGGAGTTACGAGGACGGCGCACCACACACGGGACAATAACGGCTCCAGAGACCGCCATCGTCCTCCGTCGCTGCTCACAGAACCTTCAGGGCTGCTCGTTCACCTGAAGCAAGCACGCAGCTCGCCACTGGATTTTCTAATGGTCTCAGCCACGACACATAAGGGAATTAGGCCATCAGCTTTTCCCGAGGGCTTTAGGGCTGTGCCGCACCTAAAGCCAACAAGCCAAGTCCCTCTGCTTCTATTTTTTTCTTACAGCCGCTACGCAGCCTCGCCGCTCCTGTTTTCTTCATGGCCATGAGAGGAGTCAGAGACAAATTTTTCTTCTTGTGATCTCCTCACGTGCAACGGGACAGCCCCTCGACTTTCGGAGCAGCAAGCAATTTTTGCGCGGCTCGGACGATTTCACCGTCCCCTGCCGGCACTTACTACACCCTTCCTCCCTCCCCCTCTGCCTGCAGCGAGCTTCTCCCACAGCTCGCTCCCATAGATGGCTATCGAGGTCTCGGCCCCCTGCCGTGCCCTCTGGGGGGGAGCGTGTGGCGGTTTGGTGTAACCCCCACAACAGATTAAGGACAGTCAGCTCTCTTCTCTTGGTTTTTCCCGCTGCACTACTGAGATGTAATGTGCCATGCATGTATTGTGATGTAATGTGCCATTCATGTGTAGTGTTCATGCGTCCTGTCCTTACTGTGACCTTGAGACTGAGATCAATATGTAGATGTGCCTTGTAACCTCTTCGTTCTGCAGCCGGAGCAGAAGCTAGCAATCTGCCTATTGTTATGTAGGTCTCTCAAATGCAAATGTCTCATGCCTGTTCTGCAATCTCTTTGATCATACCAACTGCTGGGAATACCCCTTTGATGTATTGTCTGAGTTTGGTATATATACTGCACTGAAATCCATGCTCACTCTCTCACTCTCACTCTTCAACTGCTACTGGACACACGCACTTTGTGTCTCCTCCTCAGAGAGCCTCTGGGCTCGCTCCCGGCGCGCATGCACGGCGCTGGGAACGGAGCTCGTGACGGCGGTATGATTTAATAAACCTGCTTAAAACCTCAGCAACGCTGCTTTATTTCATGCCGCCGCAATTTCCACCCATTAGAAGTGGCAGTGTGACTTTTTTACAACCCCCCATGCCACCATGCCACAAGCACCGATGCATCAGCACCTTGGTGCTTTCATTTTAGGACAGTGGCACACCAACAGCAAGGGAAGAAACACATCGGTTTAATTCAATTCAATTCAATTAAACTTTATTTATTTAGCACCATTTCACAACAGTCATCCCATAGCATACAATCGTGAAATTTGATGATCACGTCATGACTGAGTTCATCAGTGATAAATGCATAGAGAAGCTGCGTGCATGTGTGCGTGTGCGTGTGTGTGTGTGTGTGTGTGTGTGTGTGAGCAGGGGAGAGGGGAAAAAAGCGGTGTGACAGGATAGGGAGGAGGGTGTCTCCCTGGGTGACACAGTCCCACCGAGACCCAATCTGTTCACTTCAGGGAGAGCTAGAGGCTCACAGAGGAAAGACATGACAGGCCACTATCAAAATTGCAAAACTGACACTGAATTCTGCATTTACGAAATGAGAACAATGTCAGTTTACTGAGTCTATGTCAGTGCTAAAGTCAGGAAAGAAAAGACAGTCCACTTGGAGCAAATCAAGGGATCAATTCAGCCCAGATGTGGATAAATAACGTCCAGAACGTCTGCTGTTATATAACATCTTAACCCCCTCACTGTATCTTGCTCTCTGTCTCTGTCATCCCGGTATGAGAGGATTATGCAGAATACTGTGCGAGTCGGTGAATTTAATGATAACAAAAGCCTCACGTCACCTGAGAATCAGGAATTATTGCAAATGCACATAAATTATTTTATTTTTTTAATTGTGAAAAGGCAATTTAATAATGTAAAAAAACCACATATTTCACTAGTGCAAGCTTGGTGTGCATTACTTTCTGGTAAAAATGAATCTATTCAGTATTTTTTTTTTAAGAAAAATGCACAACAGTTTGCAAGCGTTATGATTACAAATTAATGGACAAATTTATATATTAAACAAAAAAGAACCCAAAATATTACATCATTTTCAAATAAAAATATTACTATATTAATGATTAAGCAAACTAGTAAATCAATAATGACAATAATTGTCTGTACCTAATATTATTCAAGTCAAAATACAGCATTAAATCCACCAACAGAAATATTCCCACAGTGAGTACAGGCGTTGGGTTGAACCTTGCTTTTTGCTGCTCAGTTTGAGGTGTGAGATTGTTACTGTTGTAATTATGATATTTCAAAAAGCCCGGGGGGTCATGAGACTCCTGACTGCTCACGCTCTCTCGCTCATTAATTGTTGCCAGCTGAGACCAATCAGGTCCTCACTAAGCTAACGAGAGAAACTCCATCAGCTGAGTGGAAGCTCACAGAGTTGTGAAGCTCACATAATTAGTGAGTGCTCTCTTTCCCTGACTCTCGTTCCTTCATTGTTTTACTAGGGTTTTAGGACTATCGTTTTATTTTTATAACAGTGTTTGTGAATGTCTTCAGCCACACTGAGGTTACCCTTTGGTGGGGAAACATTCATATAATTAACAGCAGTTTGGGGTTTTTTTGCTGAAGGGAAGCCTCGTTAGCGGGCAGCATATGCGCTGGTGTCAAACTGCAATCTGTCTTCAGGTCTAATGAGGATGCTCCCACGTCCTTCACGAAACCTAAAGGAGGAGCGCTACGCGGGGGGACGAGTCAGCACATTTGTTCAGCAGCACCAGCCAAAGTGATTCAACAGTTTATGGACAAAATGTCTCTTGTCTCATATTAGCATTTTCATTGTTTTTTCTGTCACGTGTCTCGCGTATCTGTTGCAGTTAAGTGTGATCTGATGTCAGTTCACCCTCTGTAATTTGACCGTGTATGGAAACAAAATCCACTTCAACAGATAAGATTGAAATGTAGATTTCTGTAAAACATCCTGTGTTTGACTCAAATCTGCACATTAGTCAATGCTGTTTTTTTCAATAAGACATGAATTAATAGCTTGATGGGAGAAGCATGCTGAACAACACCCAGTGCCAGTCTCTGCATTCATATTCATTTCCGGAAGTAAATCATTTTTGTAATCCTAATCTTGATGTTGTGACAGATTGTGTGTGCGTGAGAGAGAGAGAGAGAGAGAGAGAGAAGCCTCTCTAATCTCTTGAAAATTCCAAAATCATGCAATATAAAGTATTACTTTAGTGAGTTCCAATGTGCTCTACTTAATGAGTAGAATATCTCACCCTAAATACTTTTGTCTTAAACATATTTTTGCCTTCAGTTTAATTTTTTTATTCATTGACAGACTGCACAGATATATAAAGAAATTAGAGTAGACAGACAGACAGATAGCATGTATAATGAGTCATCACTGAGTTTTCTGTTCTGTGATACATTTAGGAGCTTATAAACCCCAAATTTAAAAATGATGCCTCCACACTGATCCCACCAATCACAGCCATGTGGAGACTGTGTCTGTTTTCGTGCAGAATTCTCCAGCTCACTGACTAACTGGATCAGCTCATTGGAAAGTGGATGGCTGACCCATAAGTGTGCTTTGCAGTGAGCTTAAAAACACTAAATCGCATTGTAGCCAGAAACTGTGGCGTTGTGTCAGATTTAACATTTGTTGTTGTCACACATTTTATTGGTGGGGGAGCGTTGTTGGACGATGTAACACACAGATGGTCGCTCTCGCACTTCTCTGTTTGACTCCTGCAGCAGAAAGATGCTTGATTTAGCATTTTTACAAAAATAGCCTCTCATATATTCTCGTACAAATGTCCTAAAGTAACAACAAATACACGTGAAATTTTAGTAACACCCAGTGTAAAAGTTTTTATGCAGTACTACAGTCACTCAACATGACAATATGCCACATCTACTGATGTGTGATTTGTTAAAGGGATTACATTAGTTGATAAAAAAAAAATATACATTTCACTACCTTCATTCTATCTGTGTTTATCTTTTTGCACACTGGATCAGATTGCAGTATTGGCAGAAAATCATTCCCACTCAATTAGATATCAACACTCGGACACATTCTGTTTGTTTCAGAGCATGTGGACTAACAGCGTCACTGAGGTGACGGTCATGCGCATCCTGAAGGAGAGAGGACACCAAGGGAATGTGCTGTTGTAGCTCCTCTGATAGTGACAGCTGATTCCACATGCTGGGAGACGCAAGCCTCAATGTGATACATTTTATCCACATGGAAGTGTGCATATGTCTGTTAAAGATAGGCCAAAAAAGCATCTTCTCAGTTAGAAAGAAAGAAAGAAAGAAAGAAAGAAAGAAACTTGTATGATGAGACTATAGTGCAGTAACTCAGTGTAGTGTCAGTGTAGAAAATTCATCATTGCACTGCTTAGAGACGTTTGTAACATCAGAACATAATTCAACTTAAATTCCAGATTTTAAATGGACTAGTGCATGCCCGTAGAAAGCAGGAATTCCAGTCTGAAACAGGTAGCCCAATTAGGCTTTACAGGCCCAAATGTAGGTTGTGTTTGAAAGTGGAATACAGAGGTGTAGCCTATATGTAGGCAATCACATGTTAGACTTTGACAAATATGGAAGAGACTGAACTGAGATTTATTTGATTGTGTGAATATTAATTACAGAATAATTGAAAATGAATGGGGCATCCAATATTAGCCACTGTTTAAGAACCGCTTGTTTATTTTTTTTTGTCAGATCGCTTATTTGTGTGATCTTTTATGACTTATTCATAAATGTTGTATCTTGCACTTTGAGGAATGGGAGTTGTTCAGTCATCATTATAATTTAGTTTATTTGTGTAATTGATAGTCTATCGTCAATAAACTCATGCAGTACTATAACAGGACACGTTTGCAAATATTTGAGACCCACTGTAGTGCATCCTTTTATATTTTAGCAATATTATAAGTACAAAACACCGAACATTATTTATTTATTTTTTTTTTTTTGTATTTGTGTCTTGTATACTTTATTGATCCCCAGAGGAAAATTCAGGGCATCCACGTACGGCACCGATCCCATCACCATTCTCACACACACACACAAAGGAGAAAGCCGTTTGGCTGCAACTTTTGCATCAGTGTTGGCCATTTGTCTGTAAATATTTAAATAAAATGATTTATTTTGTTATTTGGGCAATTTTTGCATCTTGTTGTCATTTAGTCAAAGTGTGCATATGTGTCCACATGTAATACGCAGTTGATCTGGTCATTCCCGCTCCACAGTGAAGCAGCATTTGGGACTGTCATCTACCACTCACCGGCAGGCTGAGCGTGCCTCCCCGTGAACAATCGTGGAGCGCCCTGTCGGACACTGGTGTTGCCCGGTCAGTGGGAGTCTCGGCTGCTGCTTTACCCATGTGCCAGTGATGTCCTTTGCGGTACCACGGGTCCCTGCCAGCGTCTCTCCCCCCCCCCCCCCACCACCTCGTGTTCTCCATGCCAAATTATCCATTAGACCTACGCAATTACAGCTACTTTATGGTATATATTTTGACTGAGTAACTCCATTCTTGTGCTCTAAGTCACTGGACTTTGTGTGTGTGCATATGTGTGGGTGTATTTTTCCATTCCCGTTTTTTTTCTCTTTGTTTAGTCAAAGGATTTGGGTAGGATAAGTGGTGGTGATTTTTAGCTGGCACTCAAAGGGTCAGTGTTCAGTTGGACAGGCGTGGTAGCAGCTCAGTCTCCTGTCAGGCAGGTAGAGAGAGTGTTGATTACGAAGCCAGGTGTATGGGTCTTTGGTTTGGTCTTTGGTTCGGTCTTTGGTTCAGCATGGCTCCTGAGGGTGTGAGCTTCAATGTGTAGATGTCCTTGGAGACGCCATTGGTATGTATAAATGTAGTAGTTTCATTAACTAGGAATAATCAGTTGTGTGGCAGTAAATTTTGTTCAATATTGGTGATGTGTTCTGCAGATTTTGTGCCTAATTACTTAGTTGGCTAATTGTAGAGTTTGTGTTGTGTATTTTTGGTCATTCAACTGGATAATTGGCTGTTCACTTTTCTTAATCTTGATTATAATTTAGAAATGTAGAAATAAAATGTGGATGTTAGTGGGTGCAGTAGTAAAATTTTATGGATGAAGCTGAGTTTAATTTGTCAAAGTAAACTGGGTTGCCATTTTGGTTATGAGTGATTCATTTCTGGCTTAGAAGCGTGGGAAATTTTATTTTAAAAAAGTATTAAAACCTTTGCTACCATAAATAGGTTAAAGTTGTAAAAATAGGTTAAAATATCATAGACATGGAAGCCAAAGATGGCCATGTATTTGATTTAGCTCAGTGGTGGTTAAAATAAGAGTGAATTATCGTGTGTGGATGAACTGATTTCATTGATATGATTTTGTTTACCTTTTTTCCTTTTAAAGGTTATCAACCGACTCCTACTCCCTATTGCCTACTTCCAACCTGATTACAGGCACCAAGTTCGATTAATTTCATTAATAAGAAATAAAATAAAGAAGAAAAAAGAGTGGAGCTGTCCAGTGTCCTCTATTGACACCTAGGCCGAGTCATGGTTTAGGCAGACATTGAAGCCAAGACCCAAATAACTCAACAGTTGATAACCAAGCATGTAGCGTGGGCAAGAGGGGACAAAAGGCTTCAGATGCCCATTAAAGAGCTACAGATGCAGAGGTGGAAATTGGCAAGTCCTTCAGTCCAAAATGGCAGAAGATGAGCTGGGAAAGACTATTAAACAGCTCAAGAGGGAGAGGACTACAGCCAAGAGCAATTTCACCAGGCAAGCCAACTTCCTCAGTAAGGAGGCTGACAACATGGTTGAAAGTGAGCTTAAAGAAGAGTTCAGCACACTCACCAGCTACTTCAGGAAAGTCCTCGAAGCAAATGATGATTACAGGATGGAGTTCTTGGCTGAGGCTACAAAAGAAGAGGAAGAAGTTGCAATTCACAGGGAGGCACTAGAGAATGACATTGAAAAGACTGCAACTGAGGCTGAAGCAAGATTCAAAGAATTGAGATATACAGTCCAAGTGAACCTGTGGTCAAGATATGGTCAGTACAAACTCACCACTGCAATCCTAGAAGCAGAAAAAACTAGCGATGAAGCAGCTAACATACCTGTTGGAAGTACTCACCATGAGGGGTATGAGGTGCATCTGGTTCTCCTGGAGAAGAGAGTACAGGAGGCCACTGGACTCATGTCAGCCTGGGAGCGCTGGATACCGCTGCAAGAAAGAAGGGATGTAGAGGACAGAGTTGAAGGCCTGAAAGTAACCAGCAGCAGGCTAGAGTTGGGAAAAGTTGAATCTGTCACCGCACGTTGCACATTAGTGTTGCAAAGGAAGCACGAATTGCAGGAGCATCTGGTGAGGCGGACAGAGCACCATCTTCACCTGTAGTACCTGTTGTGAAGATTAAGCCAACAGCTCTTCCCATCTTCAGTGGCAGTAAGAGAGAATTTCACAGATGGAAGAAAGACTGGGAGAGTCTACAAAAGCAGGGAGAGCCATCTGGATCAGTGGAAGCAAAGAAAATTCAACTCCTGAGTAGTGTTGATGAGAAAATATTAAAGGATCTCAGGCTATCAACATACAGCACTGCTGCAGAAATCCTCAGTCTTGGAGAACAGGTACGGGAACAAAACAACCATCACTCTCGAAGAACTCGAGGACCTGGAGAAATTACCTCCTGCTAAAGGCAATCAGCCAAGAAAAGTTATTGATCTCATACAGTCAGTAGAAAAAGCCCTGGCAGATCTCTCAGAACTAGGAAACTCTGGTGCAATGAAGAACCCACTGGTGATCAGAGCAATAGAGAGCAAATAACCCGACTTTATTAAAAGAGACTGGTTAAGCTTCATGGTTGATCCCAACAACAATGTAACTTCAGACAACCACTTTGATGCACTACTGAGGTTCCTGAAAAATCAGTCAGTCCTGAAAAGTTGAAGAAATGCTTCCCAGAGGTCAAGTTAGAAGAATTGAGGAGGCCAAAAGAAATTGAGCTTCTTATCAGCCACAGAGAGGGAAGACTTGCTCCACAAAGGGTGAGAGTTGTTGGAGATCTCATCCTATGGGAAAGCCCATTGGGAAAAATGGTCAGCAGAGCACACCCCGATCTGTTTGAGGAAGTGGCAATGGCAACACATGAATCAAAAACTCACTTTGCCTGCTCCATGAGGGCAGCTGCTGTAAAGTATGAGAAAACTGTCAGTCATCTGAAGATGGCTGATTTCCCGTTTGCAGTGCCACACTGCAAACGAGAAATACAGTCATTGCAAAGTTCGCAACCACATCAAACCATGAATTTCTTGAATGGTGGAGGTGGGAAAGCATAGGAGCAGCTTGCGAGCCAAGATGTGGAGGATGCCGATGTGGGAACTGCCAGCCTGGAGGGAAAGAAATGACCCTAGCAGAGGAGAAAGGACTGGAAATCATAAAGGCAGGACTTGCCTATGTCAACGAGGATGCTCACATAAATTCTCCACACTGGGATGCAAAGTATCCATGAACAGAAGATCCTTCCTCACTCCCAAACAACAGAAGTGCAGTGGAAGCCACATTTCTAAGAACGGAGAGACAGCTGGAAAGAGAGCCAGAATGGATAGCTGCATATGCAGCCCAGGTCCATGAAATGGTTCAACGAGGAGCAGCCATAGAACTCACTGAAATCAAGAGAGGTTGGAAAGGGCCTGTGTGGTATGTAAGTCACCTGGTGGAACCAAACCCACATTCAGTAACAACTTCAGTTAGGCTAGTGCGGAACAGTAGTCAGAAAGAAGTTCAAGGGGCTGAGTATGAATGATCTTTTGCTGAAAGGACCAGATGTACTCAACCCAATCAGAGCTGTTCTCCTGAGGTTCAGAAGGGGGGTGCACGCAGCCCTGGGCCACATCAAGAAAATGTACAATTCAGTGTGGCTGGAAGAGCGTGAAATGCACTTACACAGATTTCTCTGGAGGGATAAACCTGAGGAAGATGTAAAAGAATATGCCATCACCCGGGTCAACATTGGAGATAGATCAGCTGGTTGCATTGCCTATGTGTGAGATGGCAAAACTCCCTATCTTTGCACACCTGAAAGAGGAAAGTAGAGTCCTCCAAGAGGACAGCTATGTCGACAAAATCTTGACCTCTCACAACGACCTGGGAAAACTGGACAAGATAACAGAAGGGGTGGAAGAAATCCTACGAGCTGGAGGCTTCTTCCTTAAACCTTGGGTTGGGTCAAGCCAAAGTGGGAGGCAAAAAGCTGTAAATGAACTGGAAAGAAAAGAACACTAAAACCATCATTCTCCCAAATTAGATGAGAGATGAGGAAAACAAAGCCCTGGGTGTTGGGTATCAAGTGGAGGAGGACAAACTGTATATATTGACCTCAATCAACTTTTTCCAAAAGGAAGAAGAAGACGAGGATAGGCAAAAATCTTCTCAAAGAGGAAGTGAGACCTGGAGCACCTAATCCACTGACTAGAAGAGAGCTACTAAGTTAAATAGCTGGACTTTATGATCCAGTTGGCATAGTAACACCTGCCAAGCAGAAGGGGGCAATCCTTGTTAGAAAAGCCTTTCAAGAGGTAGGTGGTGGATCTGTGGGGATCTGTTGCTGACATCATAACAAGAGGAGCCTCTCCTGAAGAACTTAAGGAGAATTCCGCATGGCAAAATGGACCAGAGTTTCTCAGATTGAAGGTGGAAAAATGGCCCAAAAAGTCAGCTGGAGAAGTTGCAGCATATGCTAGAGAAAGTGTAGACAAGCTTAAAAAAAAAAGCCTTCACAGGGGCAGTAACCAGAGCCCAAACAAAACAGAAGGGCAATGACAGTCATGATCATGTCTCACAGGAAAGCTTTGAGAAGAACATTAAAATGGATAAAGTGGATGGGAAACCAATTGCTATGACCCCACCTGCTGGCTGGAAGAAAAACCTTGTCAAGATGGAAAGGTTTAGTAGCCGGTCCAAGCTGATTAATGCCATTGCCTTGGTGTATCAAGCTGCCAGAAAATGGTTGCAGCTGAAGAAAATTGGCAAAGGAACAGCTGGAAAACAAGCCAACTGGTTTGACAGCAAAAGAACATGAGGACTCACTGAAAGGGCTCTTTTTTTTCCAAGAAGAGGTCACCTTTCCATGCCCAGCACTAAACCAGCTTGTAGTATACAGAGATGTTGGCTCTGGGCTTTTAGTCTGTGGAGGCAGGATCCAGATGTTTAATGAAGACAAAACTTCTGTGCCAATCTTACCCTACAGATCATGGTTGTCCACACTGATTGTACAGGAAGCTCACAAAGCTAATCATAAAGGTGTGTCAGGAACCCTTCTCAGGATGAGACAAAGGGCTTGGGTAATTAAGGGCCGAAGGCTCGCAAGGTAAGAAGTGGACAGCTGTGTGACCAGCAGAAAAGCCAGAGCGAAGCAATGTCAGCAGATTATGAGTGGCCTTCCTCCTGAAAGAGCCAGTCCAGCAAGTCTTTTTAAGTTTACAACTGTGGATCTCTTTGTGCCTTATAAGGTAAAAGATAAGGTCAGGAAAAGAGTCACATTGAAAGTCTGGGGCATCGTATTCTGCTGTACGGCCTCAAGAGCCATACACACTGATCTTGTTAGTGATCAGTCATCTGAAGGGTTTTTACTGGCTTATCAAAGATTTACTTCCATAAGAGGACACCCCAGAAAACTGTGGTCAGACCCTGGCACAGACTTCATTGGGGCCAAGCCAGCACTTCAGGAACTGCATAGATTCCAAAGAAATCAAAACAGGACTGAACTTGAAGGAGAAGCTTCCAAGCTGGGAACTGAGTGGTCTTGGAAGTTCCACCCGGCAGACTCTCCGCACAGAAATGGAGCAGCAGAAGCAGCAGTGAAGCTAGTGAAATTGGCCCTAAGCAATCTTTGTGGTGATGGAGTCTTTACATGGGGTGAATTCCAGACATTCCTGTTCATGGCAGCAAACCTGGTAGATGAAAGACCTATAGATGCAAGAGTGCAAAGCCAGGAGGATTGTATAGAGTAAGTCAGTCCCAATTCCCTCCTGTTAGGATGAGCCAGTCCAAGAGGGGACCCAGGAGACTTCGAGTTTAAGGCATGTCCATACAAGAGGCTCCAGAGTATCCAAGGGGAAGTGAACAGATTCTGGAAGAAGTGGTGCCAGTTAGCTGGTCCTAATCTGTTCATAAGGACCAAGTGGCATACCAAAGAAATGAATGTTGCTGTGGGAGATATAGTGTGGCTGGCTGATCAAAACTCACTGAGGGGCCAATATAGGTTGGCCAGAGTCGCCAAAGTCAACAAAGACAAGAAGAGCACGGTGAGAGATGTGAATGTGAGAACCTTCCCCAGCTACCCTGTCCCAATCAAGAAGCCAACCTTAAGGAATGCATCGGATGAGCACAGTGGAAGGCACTCATTTAAGATCCCTGCAACCATCCTTCACAGGGATGTCAGACGCCTGGTGGTCCTGCTTCCCACTGAAGAACAAGCAAGAACTTAAAAGGACTAAAAGACTTGTATGACCTCCTTGGGTTCAGTAACCAGGAGCTCAAGTGGCAAGTGTTGCGCTCTAAGTCACTGGACTTTGTGTGTGTGCATGTGTGTGGGTGTATTTTTCCATTCCCATTTTTTTTTTCTCTTTGTTTAGTTAGAGGACTTGGGTAGGATAAGTGATGGTGATTTTTAGTTGGCACTCAAGGGGGCAGTGTTCAGTTGGACAGGTGTGGTAGCAGCTCAATCTTCTATCAGGCAGGTAGAGAGAGTGTTGGTTAGGAAGCCAGGTGTGTGGGCCTTTGGTTTGGTCTTTGGTTCAGCATGGCTCCTGAGGGTGTGAACTTCAATGTGTAGATGTCCTTGGAGACGCCATTGGTATGTATAAATGCAGTAGTTTCATTAACTGGGAATAATCAGTTGTGTGGCAATAAATTTTGTTCAATATTGGTGATGTGTTCTGCAGATTTTGTGCCTAATTACTTAGTTGGCTAATTGTAGAGAGTTTGTGTTGTGTATTTTTGGTCATTCAACTGGATAATTGGCTGTTTACTTTTCTTAATCTTGATTATAATTTAGAAATGTAGAAATAAAATGTGGATGTTAGTGGGTGCAGTAGTAAAATTATATGGATGAAGTTGAGTTTAATTTGTCAAAGTAAACTGGGTTGCCATTTTGGTTATGAGTGATTCATTTCTGGCTTAGAAGCATGGGAAATTTTATTTTAAAAAAGTATTAAAACCTTTGCTACAATAAATAGGTTAAAGTTGTAAAAAAATAGGTTAAAATATCATAGTCATGGAAGCCAAAGATGGCCATGTATTTGATTTAGCTCAATGGTGGTTAAAATAAGAGTGAATTATCGTGTGTGGATGAACTGATTTCAATGATATGATTTTGTTTTCCTTTATTCCTTTTAAAGGTCATCAACCTACTCCTACTCCCTATTGCCTACTTCCAACCTGATTACAGGCACCAGTTCGATTAATTTCATTAATAAGAAATAAAATAAAGAAGAAAAAAAAGTGGAGTTGTCCAGCGTCCTCTATTGACACCTAGGCCGAGTTGAGTTTATGCAGACATTGAAGCCAAGACCCAAATAACTCGACATCCATACTCGGGGATAGCACTTATAAAATCTTTGTTTGCGAAGCGCTGTGGTGACTGACAGGCCGTGATGCTGTATGTTATCCAGTCAGCGTGGTCGTGATGCTGCGTATTGTCCAATCAGCATGGCCGTGATGCGGCGTATTGTCCAATGAGCAGGGAGTCAATCCGAAACCCCGCCCACATTTCTTGAAGCCAGGGGATGAAGACAGAGTGGTCACAGAGTGGTGGCTAAACTTCTACTGATTAAAAATTACATATTTTGACTGAGCGACTCCATATTCGGTGATGCGCACCCTCGTAACCTCAGGAAAGCACGTTTAAAATCTTAGGCCAGTCTGACGAACAGTTTGAGAGAAATGTGAGGAACACGCACGCAGAAAGAAACACATCCACAAATCTTGCATTTATAAATAGATGTAATTCTTAAAAACACTTAGTTACTCATCTGTAACGCCAATGTCCTCCATTTCGGAGAGCAAACTGTTTTGCCAGTGTAAATGTTGATGTACTTGCCATTTTAACATCAGAAAATCAATTTTTAATCATGAGAAATACAGTGTTGTTTGGTCATTAGATGCCATTGTTTGTCTTTATGCACTTGTAAAATGAGTCTTAAAGATATACAGTAAAAAGCTATTTTGGGAAAAGTTCTAATCCAGCCACTGGGGGAGCACAAGCCAGTGTACTCCTAGTGTCAGTCCCAAGCCCGAGTAAATGGGGAGGGTTGTGTCAGGAAGGGCATCCGGAGTAAAACCTTTGCCAAATGAAACATGTGGATCATCACGAATGAACTTCCATTCCAGATCAGTCGAGGCCCGGGTTAACGACTGCCAATGGTGCTGTTAACTGACAGGGTGCCATTGGAAATTGGGCTACTGTTGGAGAAAACTGAGGAAGAGGAGGGGGAGAAGGTGTGTTTGGAGGAAGAAAGAGAAGAGGAAAGGCAGGAGTATGGAGATGAGAGTAGGGACTTTAAATTTAAGGACTATGACTGGCAAAGGGAGAGAGCTGGCTGATATGATGGCGAGAAGGATGGTAGATACTGTATACTGTGTGTACAAAAATGTTGTCAGTGCGAATGCCCCACAAGTTGGATGTCGGGTAGAAAAGAAAGAGGAATTCTGGAGTAAGTTGAATGAAGTGGTAGAGAGTGTTCCCAGTGGAGAGAGAGTCGTGACTGGAGCAGACTTTAATGGATATGTAGGTGAAAGGACGAGGTGATGAGAAGACGCTGGGTAGGTATGGTCTTAAGGAGAGAAATGTGGAAGGATAGATGGTTGTGGATTTTCCTAAAGGGGTAGAAATGGATGTCGTGAACACATATTCCAAGAAGAGAGAGGAATATAGGGTGACTTACAAAAGTAGAGGAAGGTGCACACAGGTGGACTACATATTATGCAGATGGAACAATCTGAAAGATATAGGAATCCGTTAAACTTTATACAACAGTTAGTTCCATCCATCCATCCGTCTGTCTATCTTCTACTGCTTTTCCGGAGGTCCAGGTCATGGAGGCAGCAGTTCAAGCAGAGAAGCCCCGACTTCCCTCTCCCCACCCACCTGCTTCAGCTCTTCAGAGAGGATACCAAGGCATTCCCAGACCAACTGGGAGACGTAGTCTCTCCAGCGAGTTCTGAGTCTGCCCCAGGATCTCCTCCCAGTGGGACATGCCCGAAACACCTCAAGTGGGAGGCATCCAGGAGGCATCCTGATCAGATGCCCAAACCACCTCATCTGGCTCCTTTCAATGTGGAGGAGCAGTGGTTCTACTCTTAGCCTCTCCCGGATGACTGAGTTCCTCACCTTAGCTCTAAGGGTGAGTCCTGCAATCCTACGAAGAAAGCTCATTTCAGCCGCTTGTCTCCACGATCTCATTCTTTCGGTCATTACCCAAAGCTTGTGACCATAGATGAGGGTAGGAACGTAGATTGACCGGTAAATCGACAGCTTTGCTTTAGAGCTTAGTTACCTCTTCACCACAGCAGACCGATACAACATCCGCATCACTGCAGATGCTGCTCCGATTCGTCTGTCAATCTCTCGCTCCATTCTCCCCTCACTCGTGAATAAGACCTCGAGATAGTTAAACTCCTCCACTTGGGGCAGGAGCTTGTCCCCAACCCAGAGAGGACAATTCACCTTTTTCCAGCTGAGGACCATGGACTTGGACTTGGAGGTGCTGATTCTCATCCCAGCTGCTTCACACTCAGTGGCAAACCGTCCCAGTAAGATCTGTCTGTCATTGCTGGATGAAGCCAACAGGACAACATCATTTGCAAACAACAGAGATGAGGTCCTGTGGTCACCAAGCATGACACCCTCCGTTCTCTGGCTGCGCCTAGAAATCCTGTCCATAAAAATTATGAACAGGATGGATGACCAAGGGCAGCTCTGGCGGAGTCCAACTCTCACTGGAATGAGTCCGACTGAGTGTTGGCGATATGAACCAAACTCTCACAACAGTCATATAGAGACCGGATAGCTCGTAACAATAAGCCCGACACCCCAATACTCCCGAGGCACCCCCCACAAAAAACCACGAGGGACGCAGTCGAATGCCTTCTCCCACAAACCCTCGAGGATTCTCGAGAGGGTAAAGAGTTGGTCCAGTGTGCCACAACCAGGACGAAAACCACATTGCTCCTCCTGAATCCGAAGTTCGACCAACGGCTGGACTCTCCTCTCCAGTACCTTGGCATAGACCTTCCCAGGGAGGCTGAGAAGTGTAATCCCTCACACAGTTAGTTCCAACTGAGCAATTTGATTGGACAAAAGAGAAGCCAGGAGTTCTTATATTCCACGATAACTGCACTCCAACATTTCACTGGATATGTATCACTCTGCTTCAAAGGTGTTCTAGTAACTGTTAATTACGAACAGTAATGTACTGTTAACTCTCAGTGAGAATTGCAATATGTGGTGTAACCACAAGTTTGGTTGGCATCAGCGTGGTGACGTAGCCGTTTGGTGAGGTCACCACACCGAGCACATATAATGTGAGGGTCGGCCATCTTACAGTCTCTCTTGTCTCTCTTGGCTCTGTGGCACTCAGCCTCCCGTTAGCAGACCAGCACTGTAAGTTTATATAGATTTGTGTAATAAAGTTCATGTTCCAAGCAAGCACCACTCTCTGTTGGTCATTCCCGGTTCCCAGACATAGCACAATACTGTTAGATATCTTAATTTCCACAGTGAGGCAGTGTTTGAAAAGAAATCTGACGTGACCTGGAAGTCCCACCCTTTTGAAAAAAATCTTTATTCAGTTTACAATGTCAGCCCTTGTATAAATATCGTTAAGCTATTTCACGTCTGTTTAAAAAAATACGCAGTGATAGAGTTGGATTTATTGTCTGTATTAACAAGCCCACCCTTGTGGTGATGGACTCTTTGTTTCATCTGAAAATGCCAAAAGGAAAAAAGCGAGGCAAGTATGCCAAAGCCAAATTGCTAGCATGCTAACTAGCCACCAGCATTGGCCACATTTTGATTTTGCCCCTTCCGTGGTGCCGACTCATCAGGTGACTGGTGTTTTATGAACACTGACTTTTGCACTTCACATTTAATTTGTTTACGTGTATGTGACAAACGTCTGAGATGTTTAGCAACAGTTACTGGCTACATTTAGAAGGGACTATTTTTTTTCTCAGTTGTGCAAAATAACTGGTTAAACAAACAAATCATAATAATATCATATCAATAATCATAATATTTTGTCCAGTATTTGTGATGATCAGGTGAGCGTGCTCCCCCTCCCTTTCTGTGGGAGGTTCCTCGTCTGTCTCCTGGCTCTGCAGGTCCTCAACGCACCTGTGTGAGTGGACACAGCTGCTGCCTCTTCGCTGCCAGCATTGAAAAGGATCAGTCTGTATTTTTCCTGTGCCTAATCAGCTCTCGTTCTCTTCCTCCGCAGGCTGTGTGTTCCTCCTGTGTGTGCCATTTTTTTTTTACATTTGTGTGTCTTCAATAAATTGCACTAAAACATCTTTCCCGTGTCTGAGTGCTTTTCCGCTGGTGCTAGTTTCCTTGCACATGAGCCTCCAGTTAACTAGTCATGACAGAATGGTCCAGCCATGGCCGAGGCTCAGCAGGTGCTACATCAGGGGCGCACTTTGTGCTTTTCCGATTAGACGCCACAGAGTGACAGGTGGCTATGCTCACAGAGCAGTTGCAAAGTATTATGCAACAGTTGACCACAGTCTCAGAGCACCTCTGCCATATGTCTCATCCGAACCCCCCTCCTCCACCTGCTGTTCCGGCAGGTACCACCACCCACCGGACCATCACAGTTCCTTCACCTGCCCCGTACGCGGGGGAGGTGGGGGGATGTAAGGGGTTCTTGCTCCACATCCGCCTTTATCTGCAGCAGGTCGCCTCATGTTGCTCTGACAGGGAAATCAGTCTGTGGCCAATTTCTCTGTGGAGTTCCAAGTCGTTGCGGCAGACTCCGGGTGGAACGATGTTGCCTTACACAGCGCCTTCCTCCTGGGTCTGAATTCCAACCTCCGCGACGATCTGGCAGTTCATACGAGCCCCTCCTCTCTGGATGAGCTGATCGAACAGGCCATGAGCCTAGACAGCCAGTACCGCGAAGGAGCAGAAGGCCTTCTTCAGTCCGGCCTCCTCGCGAGCACCCCCCCCACCCCCACCCCCGGCTATGAGCTCCGTCAAACTCGATTCCTCCTCCGAGCCAATGGTTCTGGGTCGAGCCCACTTGACTCTGGAGGAGCACCAGCACCGGAGAAAGGCCGGTGCTTGTATGTATTGCGGCTCCATGGAGCATAAACTACCAAATTGCCCGATTAAGCCAAAAGATGTGGCCCATCGATAGCCGTGGGGGGTCTGGCGGGCGGTTATTCCATCAGTCCCCCTGGTAACTTTTCGCTCCCTGCTCTCATTCAGTTACCAGGGGCCGAGAAGAAGGTCTCGGCGTTAATTGATTCAGGGGCCAAACAAAACTTCATTTCACAGCGGGTCGTTCAGGAGATAGGTATTCCTACTATGAAACTGCTGGCTCCATTGAACATAGCGGCACTATCCGGCTGTAGATTAGCCTCCGCTACCAATCGTACCGAGCTGGCTTCCATCCTTCTCTCCAGGAACCGCCGGGAGGCCCTTTCCTTTTTCATTCTCCCCAGTTCGTCCTCTCTGGTGGTCTTGGGTTACCCTTGGCTTCAAAAATGTAATCATATTGTTAATTGGGCGCAGGACTCCATTTCTTCATGGAGCCACTTTTGCTCATCTTTCTGTCTCCGTTCGCCCACCTATTCTCCTACCCTCCCCATCTCCTCTCCTCCGGCAGAGCCGCCAGACCTAAGCCTCGTGCCCGAGGTCTACCATGACCTTGGGGAGGTCTTTAGCAAATCAAGGGTCCTCTCGTTACCACCTCACTGCTCCTACGACTGTGCTATTGACCTCCTCCCGGGCACGCGGTTGCTGTCCAGCTGGCTCTACAGCCTTTCTGGGCTGGAGAGGGAGGCAATGGAAAGCTACATTAAGGACTCCCTGAATGCCAGCCTCATTCGGCCCTCTTCAGCTCCTCTTGGAGCGGGGTTTTTCTTCGTAGGAAAGAAGGACGGATCCCTGCGGCCCTGCACTGATTACCGCGAGCTCAACACGGTAACCATCAAAGACAAGTATCCACTGCCCCTGATCAGTTCCGTGTTCGAGCTCCTTCAGCATGCGCAGGTATTCACAAAGCTTGATTTGCACAATGCGTACCATTTGGTGCACATACGCAAGGGGGACGAATGGTAGATGGAGTTTAAGATGCACTTTGGCCACTTCGAATATCTCGTGATGCCCTTTGGGCTTACTAACGCCCCCGCCATCTTCCAACCCATAATAAGTGATGTCCTCCGCGATATGGTGAATCAATTTGTTTTCGTGTACCTGGATGACATTTTAATTTTTTCCCGCATGCTAGACGAACACACAGTCCATGTCCTGGCTGTGTTACAATGGCTCCTGGAGAATCAGCTCTTTGTGAAGACTGAAAAGTGTGAGTTTTCCACCTGCTCCACTTCCTTCCTGGGCTTTATTGTAGCCGAAGGTGAGCTGAGGGCCGACCAGGCCGAGGGTAAGGTGGTGCTTGATTGGCCTACGCCTCAATCGAGGAAACGGCTCCAACGCTTTTTGGGCTTTGCTAATTTCTATCGTAGGTTCATTAGAAACTACAGTAAGGTTGCTCAGCCCCTGACTTGGCTGACCTCGACCAAAACACCCTTTAAATGGTCTGAGGCAGTGGAGCAAGTCTTCACTGAATTGAAGGCTTTATTCTCCAATATGCCCATCCTGGCACAGGTCGACCCTCATCTCCAGTTTGTAGTGGAGGTGGATGCTTCAGATTCAGGGGTGGGTGCTGTTCTCTCGCAGTGCCCTACTTCTGATCAGAAGCTCCACCCATTCGCATATTTTTCTCTGCGGTTGACCCCAGCCAAGAGGAACTACGACGTAGGAGATCAAGAGCTGCTGGCCATTAAATTGGCATTGGAGGAATGGAGGCACTGGCCTAGAGGGAGCCATTCATCCCATCATTGTGTGGACCGATAACAAAAATTTAGAGTACTTAAGATCGGCCCGCAGGCTTAATTCTAGGCAGGTCCGCTGGGCCTTATTCTTTCTCAGGTTCAACCTCATCACCTATCGGCCTGGGTCACGTAATATTAAGTCTGACACTCTCTCACCAGTTCACCTCCATCCAGTCATCATCCTCTACCCCTCCTGAGTCCATTTTGCCCTCTTCTTGCATTGTTGGTGCCCTCTCTTGGGAGATTGAGCAGAAGGTCCAGCAGGCTCAGTCCACTGAACCCAAGCCTGAGGGAGGCCTCAGTGATCGCCTGTTCATCCCTTCTGCTCTCCGTAGTGACGTCATCCGGTGGGGGCACACCAGCCACTTTGCCTGTCACCCTGGCATATCCCGTACCATCGAGCTGGTGCAGCGGGTATTCTGGTGGCCTATGCTGCAGATGGACGTTCGTGACTATGTCAAAACCTGCCAACTGTGCGCCATGAATAAATCAGACTCTTCACCTCCAGCCGGCCTCCTGCACCCCCTGCCGGTCCCCAGTCGCCCCTGGTCTCACATCGCCATGGACTTTATCACGGGCCTCCCTCCCTCACAGGGCAGCACTGTCATTCTTACCATTGTAGATCGTTTCTTTAAAGCTATCCATTTGGTGCCCCTCCCTAAACTGCCCTCTGCTTCCGAGACCACCAACCTACTTACCATTCATGTCATCCGTCTTCATGGAATACCCTTGGACATTGTGTCTGACCGGGGTCCCCAATTCACATCTCAAGTTTGGAAATCCTTCTGTTACTCCCTTGGCACCACGGTTCAGTCTCACCTCCGGTTACCACCCTCAGAGCAACAGGCAGTCTGAGCATGCTAACAGATCCCTGGAGGCTGCCCTGAGATGTGTGGCTTCCTGTAACCTGACCACCTGGAGCTCTCATCTGACCTGGGTGGAGTACGCCAATAATTCAACTGTGTCTTCGGCCACCGGAGTAACACCGTGCGAGGCGTCTATGGGCTATACTCCCCCCCCCCCCACCCGCTGCCCATGACGGAGAGAGACATTGCCATTCCATCTGTGGGGGCCCATGCTCACTGTTACCGCCGGGTATGGAGGTCCTCCCGGACTGCCCTTCTCCGTTCAGCTGAGCAGAATCGCCAGTATGCGGATCGCAGGTGGGTTCCGGCGCCCAAATACACAGTCGGCCAGAGCGTGTGGTTGACAGCGGACCAGATTCCATTGAAAATGGAATCTAGGAAACTGTCACCTCGCTTCCTGGGTCCCTTTACCATCTCGAGGATCATCAACGATATAACAGTTCGTTTAAAACTGCCGCTAACACGCCGCATCCGTCCCCACAAAGCCGCCTCCTCCTCCCCGGATCCTTGACGACCAGTTCACTTACACCATGCAGAGGATTCTGGACGTTTGCCGTTGGGGCCGGGGTTTGCAATAACTGGTCCACTGGAAGGGCTACGGACCGGAAGAGAGATCATGGATCCCCTTTTCCAACTTCCATGACAAGGGGATGGTACGAGCCTTTCACCGGGCTCATCCCAACAAGCCCAGTGGGTCGCCAGGAGGTGCCACTTTGTGGGGGGGGGGGCACTGTGATGATCAGGTGAACGTGCTCCCCCTCCTTTCCTGTGGGAGGTTCATTGTCTGTTTCCCGGCTCCGCAGGTCATCAACGCACCTGTGTGAGTAGACGCACCTGCTGCCTCTTTGCTGCCAGCATTTAAAAGGATCAGTCTGTGAATGCTTCAGCGCTGGACTGTTGGGTACTGCTGCCATAATCAAGGTTAAAGTCTATTTACTGAAACTCTAGCCTAATCTTCCTTCTCCTCCTCTTTCCCCAGGTTGCTGCCGTCTCAGCGGTGTGTCCCCGGGATTGCAGTGCACTCACCTGCTGCCATTATCACCATCTCCGAAGCTCGCCTACTCTACCCGGTCAGACCTTCCCCAGCTCAATACCTACTCCTCTCCTTCTACAGCTCCTCCCACCAGCTCAGCCCCGCTGGCTCCTCCATTTCCCCGCTGGATTTTACTACCGGGTTCTCTGCTGAAATCTCGTAAGATGTCCTCAGCACACACCCCTTTATTCCCAGTATTTTTCCTGCACCTAATCAGCTCTTGTTCTCTCCCCTGCAGGCTGTGTGCTCCTCCGGCATGTGCCATTTTTTTTTTTTTACATTTGTGTGTTTTCAATAAATTGCACTAAAACGTCTTTCCCGTGTCTGAGTGCTTTTTCTCTGGTGTTAGCTGCCTTGCACAAGAGCTTCCAGTTAACTAGTCATGACAGTATTGCTGTCATTTTATAAATTGTGCATGTGGAACTGTTGTATAAAAGCATTATTACACTCGAGGTTGTACAGTATCAATGAATATAGTAACTGTATAATATATAGAGTATGTACTGTATAGTAATCTGTCTAAACCTATAGCAGCAGAACTAAGGGAGGGTTCAAGTTCATAGGAAAGGAGCCCGTTAATTGAAAGTTCTACCTTCCATTATGCTATTAGAGATTCTAAGTATGACGAGTAACCCTGCATTTTGGGAGCGTAGTGCTCTGTTAGGATGATAAGGTACTACCAGATATTTTAAGTAACAAGGGTCCTGATTATTTAGAGCTTTGTACGTGCAAAGGAATTTGAAACTTAATTCTAGATTCTATAGGAAGCCAATGAGTGGAGGCCAAAACAGGAGATATGATCTCTCTTACCTTTGTACCTGTTAAAACTCTAGCTGCATCATTTGGATCAACTGAAGGCTCTTTAGAGAGATTTTAGGGCAACCTGATAATAAAGAGTTACAATAATCTAATTTAGAACTAACAAAAGCAGGGATTAGTTTAACAGCATCACTCTGAGACAAGATGTCCCTACTCTTGGCAATATTACACAAATGATAATAAGTGGGCTTGGAAATAAGTTTGATATGCAAATTAAAGGACAAACCCTCATCCTTGGAGTCATCAAATAACTCCAAGGTTCCTCACAGAACTGTTAAGAGAATATTATAATCTAAACAAAGTGTGTGATTTGGGTAGTATTTCTAAGCTTTATTGGGCCAACTAGAATGCCTTCAGTCTGAATTTAATAGTAAGAAATTAGAAGTCATCCAAGCTTGTATGTCTTTATGACATGCCTTTAGTTCAGTTAATTGATTACCGTCATGTGGCTTAATTGATAAATATATTTGCATGTCATCTGCATAACAATGGAAGACTAGGATAGGAGACTACAAGGTATGTGCTTTTAGGTTTTAGGGGAGAATGCAGCTAGGCAACATCGGTTGGTAGTCTGTAGGATGACTTTGGAAGCTTAGAAGAGGGAGCGAGTGAAGGCAACTACGCTCGCTATCGTGCAAGGTTTTGCTGAAAAACGCGAGAGGTTGCCAGGTCCCTGCCACAAACTGTTCAACGACCGCCCCCACCGCTAAATCGGAAGCGTCAGTGGTGAGCGCCATGCGGGCCGTTGGAACTGGGTGTGCTAACAAAACTGCGTTTGCCAGGGCTGATTTGACCTGGGCGAAAGCGCGCTCCCGCTCCGGAGACCATTCGACCTTATTTGTGGGCTTTTGTTTTTTTAACGCAGTGTATAATGGTTGCATGAGCCGCACTGCGCTTGGGAGGAACCGGTTGTAAAAATTAACCATTCCCAAAAACTCCTGCAGCGCCTTGACCGTTTGAGGTTGCGGAAAATCTGTTATTGCGTGTACCTTATCGGGCAGAGGGACCGCTCCTTCTGGCGAAACGCGATGCCCCAAAAAATCAATTTGCGCTACCCCAAACTGGCACTTCGCTGGGTTAATTATTAACCCGTGCTCTGTCAGCCTCCGAAAAACTGCTGTGAGGTGACTTTCGTGTTCGCCTTTGGACGTGCTGGCTACTAAAATGTCATCCAAGTAGACGAACACGAAAGGGAGGTTGCGTAAAACTGCATCCATCATGCGTTGGAAAGTCTGCGCGGCACCCTTGAGACCGAACGGCATGCGCAAAAACTCAAAAAGCCCGAAAGGAGTTATAACCGCTGTTTTGGGTATATCCTGAGCGCGCACTGGGACTTGATGGTAACCGCGCACCAAATCTATTTTAGTAAAAATGCGCGCCCCCGCCAAATGAACTGAAAAATCCTGAATGTGCGGAATCGGGTAGCGGTCGTGTGCTGAAACGTTGTTCAACCTGTGGAAATCACCGCAAGGTCACCACGAGCCGTCAGCTTTTGGGACCATGTGTAGCGGCGAAGGCCAGGGGCTTTTAGAGCGTCGAATAATGCCCAGTTTTTCCAGGTTGGCGAACTCCTCGCGCGCTATGGCTAGTTTAGCTGAGTCCAAGCGCCGAGCTTTTGCAAAAACAGGCGGCCCGGTGGTGGTGATAAAATGCTCCACCCCGTGCTTAGCGACTGTCGCTGAAAACGTGGGGACTGTGAGTGCTGGGAACTGAGCGAGCAGTGCGTGAAACTTACCACCCGCAGCTGTGACGGTGGCATGTGCAGTCGGCGGGGCCACCCGAGCTGTGCAGGGAATAGAATGGAAAGACAGTGCATTAACCAAACGTCCATTAGCAAGGTCAACCAATAAACCATGTGAGCACAAAAAATCGGCACCTAACATGTTGAAACTGACTGCTTGAAGTGGCACGGTGGGACGCACTTGTGTGCCCTCTCTGCAAAACGGCGATGGTAGAAGCACAGGCCGTCATCCGCTCCGTGCCGCCTGGTACCCGTCGCCGCCGTCGTCGGTGTGTCTGGCGCCGCAACCACTGGCTCCAAGCCGTCTCCGGACGTCGTTCCTGGTCTAGCTGCCGCGGCCGAAACCACGCTCCACTTGTGGGCGTCGACGAGCCGCTGCGCCTCCTTGCTCAGCCCATGGTAGTCTCGCCTGGCCAATCGGGGCGACTCTGCCAGGGCCACTCTCCCTGCTGGCGGCAGGGTCTGGAGGAAAAGGTGGGCAAAAATAAATTCGCCATCCTCGGAGTCTTTCAGCCTCAGCATCTTCACCATCAGGTCCGCAGGTCTGTCGTTCTCCGACTCCGTCAACGTTAGGAGCCCCTCTGCTCGCTGTTGTACCGAAGGGGTGAAATGGCTGATCAGCGCGTCCTTCAATGCGCTGTACTTGTCGCTGTCCGGTGGATGATTGACCAGATCTTCCACCCTCTGGACCGTGTGGCTGTCCAGCTTTGCTACCACATGGTAGAATTTTGCGTCGTCCTTTGAGATTCTCCGGAGGTTGAACTGTGCCTCGACTGCGCTAAACCAGGAGCGCGGACTATGCTGCCAGAAGTTGAGCAGCCGGAGTGTGGAGGCGGCCATCAGGCTGGCTTCCGCCGAGCCCCGCTCGGGAGAATTCTGTCTGCTCATTCATCACAAGGGCACACACACCTTTTGACGATGGTGGATCGCACTACGCGTTGGCCAGAAGCGGTTCCTCTGGCATCAACCACAGCGGAAGAAGTTGCGCGAGTGTTTTTAACAGCGTGGGTTGCGCGTTTCGGAGTCCCGTCGGACATAACGTCCGACAGGGGTCCCCAATTTATTTCCGAACTATGGTCGTCGATGGCCCGCAGCTTAGGGGTGAAGATTCACCGCACTACCGCGTATAACCCCCAGGCTAACGGTTTATGCGAACGCTTTCACAGGTCGTTGAAAGCAGCCCTCAGAGCGTCACTTACGGATACAAATTGGGTGGACAAACTTCCATGGGTTTTATTGGGGTTGCGTTCTGCACCTAAGGAAGATTTGCAGGCCTCCCCGGCTGAGTTAGTTTTTGCACAACCTCTCCGTTTGCCAGGGGAATTTCTTCCCGACAGTCCCGCACCAAATTGCCCCCCCGCTCAGCCGTTGCAGAGCGACACAGGATCAAACACACTCCCTGGCCCGGTTCATCACAGTTTCCCACGCGTTTTTGTGCCGAAGGCTTTAAAAAATGCGGAGTTTGTTTTTGTTAGACATGATGCTCAGCGCCCAAGTTTGCGGCTGTTTTATGATGGACCTTTCAGAGTGCTGGAAACCGGGGGGAAGCATTTTCTGCTGGATTTAGGGGGCAGAAAGGAGTTGATTTGCATAAACAGGCTCAAACCCGCTTTTGTTCTGGCCGATGACCACGTGCAGCTGGCGAGGCCCCCCCACCGTGGCAGGCCCCCGAGAAGGCATTCTCCAGAATCCCCACAGAGATGTGCTAACAGCTCTAATCCACAGGGGCAGAAAGACGCTGCAGAAGTAGCAAAGCCGGTTTACAGCAGATTCGGCAGGAGGTTAAGACCTAGGCGTCTGGTGGTTTGACTTGTAATATGTGGGAGTGTTTTTATGCCATGCATGTTTTGTCCTTTAATAGACGTTTGGGGGGGGGGGTCATGTGGCACATATGTTGGGCTCATATTTTCCACAAAGGTATGACTGCATGTTTATTGGAGGCTTCACGTCTCGAAGGACAAAAGGCCCGGATCTGCAGAGGATGACGAGGAGGTGTGAGATTTGGCCTTTGTCTCAGAGAAGTTGCCCCAGAGAGATTTCTGGTTCATCAATGAATAAGAGACAATGGTGAAAGTTCAAAGGGTTGCATTGTGGCTGGGATTAAGTACCATGTGGCTGTATGTTTGCTAAAGCACCATGTGACTTGAGTTCCGATGCTGGAAAGGTATAAAAAGGTGATGTGATATGGTTCTGTCTCTTCTTCCTGCTTTGAGAATGCTAGAGTATGTGTTCTGTCAATAAAGCTGAACCTGAGAAATAAAACTCAGCCTCATCATTGAATGCATCCTCTACAATAGGACAGTTTTTATTGTACAATGATTGAAATATTTGCAAAAATTTATCATATGCTTTATTTATATCATTTTCATCATAAACTATCTTCCAATCTTGTATTAATAATTCCTTTGTCAGTAAGTACATAGATTCTTCGGTTCTTATTCTTTTATATTTAATATTTTTGGTATACTTTTTCTTCCTATAATCACATTGATAGACAACAAAAATCGGCAGGTGGTCACTGATATCATTCAATAAAAGCCCACTCCTGATATTATTTTCCATAATGTTTGTGAATATGTTATCTATTAGTGTGGCACTGTGTGATGTGATTCTGCTAGGTCCGGTAATTGTTGGATGTAAGCCCATACTGTACATTGTGTTGATAAATTCTTCTGTCAAACTATTTTGTTTTGAATTCATCAGATCTACATATTGAAATCTCCACAGATGAACATAACTTTATGCGTTAGTTTTGCATACATTTTTTCCATCCAGTCCTTAAATAAGTCAATGTTTGATCCAGGTGTTCTATATACACAGCTCACTACTATATTCTTCACGTTGTCCAGACAGATTTCTATTGTAATACATTCAAATAAATCATCCACAGTTACTGACAGATTTTCAACAACCTTGTATTTCAAGCTCTTGTCAACGTAAATTGCAGCTCCTCCTCCTTTTTTCACTTTTCTATTTATATAATTTAGTTCATAGCCATCCATGGTAAAATCCACTCCTTTCTCTTCACTGAGCCACGTCTCTGATATTGCCACAATATTGAATGGCTCTTTAAACTGATGTAAATAATCTTTAATGTTATTAAAGTTGGCATAGAGACTTCTGCTGTTGAAGTGGATCATAGAAATATTGAAATCAGATGTGACCATTGTGTTAAACTGTTCATCCGTGTAGTAACTACAGTTATTATTGATGGAGCTAAATAAATTATTATCAGGGTCTGTTATATTCTACGTCCTGTGGGTTGTGATCTGTATATTCAAAAACTTTCAGTTCCTGTTGTTCCTGTTTGTTGATCTTTTGTTTCATGCTGTTGATGCATGTTCTCCCCGTGTTGCGTGGGTTTACTCCGGGATTTCTCCGGTTTCCTCCCACATGCCAAAAACATGCATGTTAGGTTAATTGGCTGTTCTAAATTGTCCCTAGATATTTGTTTCCTATAGGCCCTTAGAATAGAGGGTTAGTATTAATGAAAGCGCTTTGAGTGGTCTTTGTGACTAGAAAAGCGCTATATAAGTGCAGGTTAGTTAGTTAGTTAGTTGTAGCAGATGAGTATATCCCTTCAGTGTCCTACAATTGACTGTTGTTGCTGTCGACTTCAGTTCATAATATTCATTGATATTTGTCCAGTTCCATAATATTACGGATGTTAATGACCTTGGCTTCTTCAAGTGATCCGTTTATTTTGATGTATATTTTACAGTTTGATGTCCAGGTGTTTTGAATCTTTTTCTGCTTTCTCAGGTATCTTGCTTTTCTGGCTATTTCTGCGTTTTCTTTTGTGAGGTGCTCGTTTATGTAAATGTTCGTTCCTTTCAGTTTCCTACCTTGTTTTAACAGCGCAGTCTTGTGTTTTCTGTTGACAAACGTCATAATCACAGCCGGTTTGTCACCATTTTTCCTGGGCAGAGGGTGGCAGGTCTCTATGGTGTTACAGTCCAGCTGGATTCCTTTGGACTGCATGAAGGCCGCCACTTGTTGCTCCGTGGATTCGTCTTCCAGCTCGTCGAGCCTCCCTCCGCTGTTGGCGGCCACCGCTCGCACGTACGATCAGGGTTTAATGTGGAGCCCCGTGTTGATCACGTCGTTCACCCGGGTGTTCTGCTCCAGTTCCGACACTCTGCTCTCCAGATACGCCAGCCTCTTGTCCTTCTCGGCGTTCTGGATCCGCAGCGCTTTCACCTCCTCGACCAGGTCCAGAATGTTTTTTTGCTGCAGCTTAACAGCAGAAATCTCTTCAGCCAAGAAGTCCAGCGCTCTTTTAATGTTATCCACCTCCTCAGTCTGCTGAGCTTTCTTGGGACCCATGATCCCGGCCGATGTACGTTGATTGTGATCGTAGGAAAAAAAAAAAAAAAACACGTGGGAGAAATCCCTTTGTTCTCCCTGAGTGTGAGGGGACTGATTGCTTCACCAGCCACTACAATATTAAGTTATGAGACTGGCAATTTCTCTTTTTTTCACACGAGCAGGTTCACGCTCCAGCGGTAGTGACAAAGCAACGGCTCAAAACGCCAGCTCTAAACTGAGTTTTAAAGCAAGAAACGAACCGGGAGCCTTTACCTGTACGTCCTCACCTTACATGCCACAACCAGAACTACAGAAATATAAAACTGACCAGCCACACTATAAAGATATGTGAAAGAGTTGTTGAAGCCAGGTTAAGTAGAGAGGTGATGATCAGTTAGCAGCAGTACGGTTTCATATCAAGAAAGAGTACTACAAATACAATGTTTGCTTTAAGAGTGTTGATGGAGAACTATAGAGAAGGTCAGAAGGAGTTGCACTGTGTGTTTGTGGATCTAGAGAAAGCATATGAGAGGGTGCCAAGAGAGGAAGTGTGGTATGAGTAAGTCAGGAGTGGAAGAGAAGTATGTGAGGGTGGTGCAGGACATGTATGACAACAGTGCTGAGGTGTGCTGTGGGAGTGACAGATGGATTCAAGGTGGGGGTGGGATTGCAGCAGAGAAATGGAGGTATACACTGGAGAGACAAGGAATGAAAGTCAGTAGAAGCATGACAGAATACATGTGTTTGAATGAGAGGGAGGCAGATGTAACGGTGATGCAAGGTGTAGAGATAGTGAAGGTAGATGAGTTTAAAGGCCAAATGTCACGTAATTTTTTTTTCTAAATGACAACGAATTTAGATAAAATACACATAGCTTAAACCAAATATTCATACCGGAGACCATATCACCCACCTGTATTTACATAATTGCACAAAATACACCAGGTGAAGGCCCCACCTTGCTTGCTGGCTTGTGACAGCCAGTCCAGACCACGCCCATGTTTTTGACATCACCAGTTGTACCCTGGCTGCCCTGCCTATCCACTAGTGATAGGAATTCCGGCTCTTTTTAGAGAACCGGCTCTTTCGGCTTGGCTCACTAAAAAGAGCCGGCTCTTTCGGCTCCCAAGCGGCTCTTCAGGTTGTTTTGTTGCTTTAATTTATTAATTTAATTTATTATCAACAACAATATAAAATTATGCACAAAATTAATTACTAATGTAAAAAATGTTTTTTATTTATATATGTTTATTATATAAATATGCTTTTGTTTATTCACTCCACATAAAATGTAAAAAGTAAATTATAAAATTCAAAAACCAACTATTTACAATTCAACTTATAGCTCTTTAAATTTTCAGCTTTTTCCTTTTAAACAAATTTAAAGTGAAACAACACAAAACACTGCAAACCAGTGTTTGAGCAGCTCTTCTGCTAAGTTCTCAGAAGTGTGTTTGTCGCTGAACTCAAAACAATCCAGAAGACAGCATTTTATAATTTTCAATAAAGTGACACGTTACTGACAAGAAGGATGTGATGGTTTGGGATGTCCAGCTGTCAGTCGTTAGACAGACTGCTGTCGCTTTTTTAACCCTCTCTTGCAGTGATGCACGTTCTCTGTCATATAGGCCTGGGATGATTTTTTGGGAGAGTGTTTTCCTGCTTGGAATTGCATACATTGGATTGAGTGCATGAATAAACTTCCTGAATCCTTTATCATTCACAACTGAAAATGGTTGGAAATCAAGTGCAATCATTTTTGCCAGTTCTTCATCAATTGAGTTCTGTCTTGCTGGGAAAACAGACTTCTGCAAAAACTGTCTCATAGAGCTCTGGGTTGTAGGTTTAGCAGCAACAGCTGCAGTAGAGACACTGGCACCTTCATTAATATCACACTCAACTGACTGTGTTTTATCTTCCCATTGCACTGCTGGGTGGACAGTTCTCAGGTGCCTGTGCAGGTTGTTTGTGGAGCCGGCTCTATATGATATTCTTTTCTGGCAGACTCTACACTCTGCCTTTGTATTGTCAATAAAATTGAAATGGTTCCAGATTTTGCTTCTTTTCCTGGTGTCACTCATTTTCTTTACTATACCTTTCTAAATGTGTCGATGTCGTCTCTTCTTGTTTCCCCTGGCTCTCTTTCTCTCTCTCCTCCTGCTCTGCTTGTGTGCTGCTGCTGCTGTGAGCGTAACTACCGCCCCTCCCCACTCAGCGCAAACACAAGGCAGGCACAAACACATATTGACCAATCACGTGTGGCTAGAAGAGAAAAAAAAAGTGAGAGCGAGAGGGTGAGAGAAAGGGGGGAAAAAAAAAAAAACAACACGGCTCCCAATAAAGAGCCGGCTCCCGTCGTTCACTTCAAAGAGCCGGCTCTAAGAGCCGTTTCATTCGCGAACGACCCATCACTACTATCCACATTCACACTTATCAACATTGGACAATCATGACGGAAAGTGACAGCGATTGTGAACAAATTAGTTTAGTTTTGTCTTTTTTTTTTGTCAGTGGTTCAGACAGTGACAGAGGCATAGAACCTTACCGGTTCGAGCCGTCCGAGACGGAATCAGATGCTTTGTCTGATGACAACAGTTCCAACGATGACCAGAGAGCAGAACCAGTGGAAAATGTCATTGAACTGGACATTAATCGCCTCCAGAATTGCGAAGCCGAAGGGGGTCTGTCCAGGGCGCCCCATAAATATTGATTTTTTGGAAGCCATTATTATTACAGTGGAGGAGAGCCGCTGCTGTCAAGACATTGACCAGATCAATATGAAAATGGAGGCGCATACCTGTCAAGTGAGACGTTTTCGCCATATTTTAATACCGTAAAACGCGGCTATAAGGGACAGCGGAGTAATAATGGACATTTCTCTGGGAAATGTTTTCATACCGGTCAAGTGAGACGTTTTCGCCGTATTTTGGTGCCAAGCGCGGCTGTGGGGGACGGCGCAGTGGTGGACACTTTTCTGGGAAATGTTTTAAATGTAGTTCGTGTTGTTATTGTCAAATATTTTAAGGAAAATACGGGGAGAAATGCAATTTTAGCAAAAACGGGCGTATTGCCATTTCTGTACGCCCAAAACAAAAACATACGGGAAAAAAAATTGAGTGTCTTGAGGAGCACTCCTGTGTGTGATCCCCCACAGCTGGTGCTGGCTCAGCCTGAGCTATTATCACTACAACGAGAAGTGTGGAGTCAGTCATTAGTTTGATTGTCTGGGCGGGCTGATCGCTCAGCTTGAGCTATTCTCACTACAATGAGAAGTCATTAGGACAATGGTTTAACACGTTCAGCTGTGCAGCGGTTGCGGAACAGACAGAGATCGCCTGACAAATACAGAATTCTGCTTTTTTTTTTTATTTTGCGCTGGACCCTGAGTTGTGTTGTTATTGTCAAATATCCATGAATCCTTAAAATATTTGACAATAACAACACGAGTTGCATTTGGGGCATTTCCCAGAGAGGTGTGCCTTGTTGCTCCGCCGTTCCTTATAGCCGCTTTTTACGGTGTTGAAGTACGGCGAAAACGTCTCACTTGACAGGTATGAAAACATTTCCCAGAGAAGTGTCCCTTATTACCCAGCTGTCCCTGATAGTCCCGTTTTAAGGTATGGGTGAAATATCCAATTTTTTCTTTCTTGTTGCTCACTTCAACCTTCCAGTCTCCATATAAACAATCAATTGAAATACCCCAAGCATCAAACTAGGGTACAATCGATTTCGTCACTTCCGCCTTCTTCCCCAGGCGATTCCAGGGGCCGTGTCAGGCCAAGCGCGGCAGTTTTAAATTAACGAATATTCCGTTGTTACTGAAGCATATGCACCAAGACCCGAACGGATCGGTTCCCTTTTATATCTAGTTTCAAGATATTTAAAGTACCCTGTTACGTGACATTTGGCCTTTAAATACCTGGAGTCATCCATCCGCTGCCAGGCAGGAGGAAAAGAGGAAGACCACAGAGAAGATTCATGGATGTAGTGGAGGACATGGAGAGGGTTGGTGTTACAGGGGAAGATGCAAGGTATAGGATGAGATGGAGACAAATGATCCCCTGTGGAAACCCCCAAAGGGAGCAGCCGAAAGGGCAAAAAGAAGAATTCTGGGGAAAGTGGTTGGAGTTGTCATTCTCATACACTCTCAGCTTTATTTAAAGGAATTGAAGTGACTACATTTTATTATTGTAAAACTATCAGGATGCATCAACAGCAGTATTCTGTTCTTATATCAACTGTGTGATAAAAATGAATACAAATATTGTAACATTTGTCATGGCTAATTAAGTATTCAGTACTGAATCACTGGTTACCTGTTCTGAAATGTTGTATAACAGCTTGTTCTGATTGGAAAATTGGTACTGCAGAAGTGCTGATATCTCACTAATAACACCAACAGGGTGCAAATCGCGTTAATTTTGGCAAGTGATTTAGAGGACAGATTAAGCTATATTTTAGATTATTTAACATTATACAGTGGTGTGAAAAAGTGTTTGCCCCCTTCCTGATTTCTCATTTTTTTTTGTATGTTTGTCACACTTAAATGTTTCAGATCATCAAACAAATTTAAATATTAGACAAAGATAACACAGGTAAACACAAAATGAAGTTTTTAAATGAAGGTGTTTATTATTAAGGGGGAAAAAAATCCAAACTTACATGGCCCTGTGTGAAAAAGTGATTGCTCCCTAAACCTAATAACTGGTTGGGCCACCCTTAACAGCAACAACTGCAGTCAAGCATTTGCGATAACTAGCAATGAGTCTTTTACAGTACTGTGGAGGAATTTTGGCCCACTCATCTTTGCAGAATTGTTGTAATTCAGCCACATTGGAGGGTTTTTGACCATGAACTGCCTTTTTAAGATCATGTCACAGCATCTCAATCGGATTCAGGTCAGGACATTGACTCGGACACTCCAAAGTCTTCATTTTGTTTTTTCTTAAGCCATTCAGAGGCGGACTTGCTGGTATGTTTTGGATCATCGTCCTGCTGCAGAACCCAAGTGCGCTTCAGCTTGAGGTCATGAACAGATGGCCGGACATTGTTCTTCAGGATTTTTTTGGTAGACAGCAGAATTCATGATTCCATTTAACACAGCAAGTCTTCCAGATCCTGAAGCAGCAAAACAGCCCCAGACCATCACATTACCACCAACATATTTTACTGTTTGTATGATGTTCCTTTTCTGAAATGCTGTGTTACTTTTATGCCAGATGTAATGGGACACACACCTTCCAAAAAGTTCAACTTTTGTCTTGTCAGTCCACAGAGTATTTTCCCAAAGGTCTTGGGGATCATCAGAATGTTTTCTGGCAAAACTGAGACGAGCCTTTGTTCTTTTTGCTCAGCAGTGTTTTTTGTCTTGGAACTCTGCCATGCAGGCCATTTTTGCCCAGTCTCTTTCTTATGGTGGAGCTATGAATACTGACCTTAACTGAGGCAAGTGAGGCCTGCAGTTCTTTGGATGTTGTTGTGGGGTCTTTTGTGACCTCTTGGATGAGTCATCATTGCTCTCTTGGTGTAATTTTGGTCGGCCGGCCACTCCTGGGAAGGTTCACCACTGTTCCATGTTTTTGCCATTTGTGGATAATGGCTCACTGTGGTTCACTGGAGTCCCAAAGCTTTAGAAATGGCTTTATAACCTTTTCCAGACTGATTGATCTCAATTACTTTGTTTCTCATTTGTTCCTGAATTTCTTTGGATCGCAGCATGATGTCTAGCTTTTGGGGATCTTTTGGTCTACTTCCCTTTGTCAGGCAGGTCCTATTTAAGTGATTTCTTGATTGAGAACAAGTGTGGCAGTAATCAGGCCTGGGTGTGGCTAGAGAAATTGAACTCAGCTTTACAAAGACTTGATAAACCACAGTTAATTTATGTTTAACAGGGGGCAATCACTTTTTCACACAGGGCCATGTAAGTTTGGATTTTTTTCCCCTTAATAAACACCTTCATTTAAAAACTGCATTTTGTGTTTACTTGTGTTATCTTTGTCTAATATTTAAATTTGTTTGATAATCTGAAACATTTAAGTGTGACAAACATGCAAAAAATGAGAAATCAGGAAGGGGGCAAACAATTTTTCACACCACTGTATTCTGAAAACAGAACACATGTAATTTCTACTGCTCTTTGACACGCACCTTTTACGCCCAAATTGTTGAAATGTGTCATGCAGCTTCAGAAAGTGGGAGACAACTAAGATTAACTTCTCCCCCATTCTCCTCTTCTTCTTGTTCCTCTTTGAAATCTGCTAGTCTACCTCTGATTAAATGGACTGAGATGCCCTCCCAGAGCTCTTCACCAAGGTTGAAAATACAGTTCTTGAAAAAAAATTAAGAGCTCAAAGAGACCACTGCAAAATTATCACTTTATCTGGTTTTACTATTTATACGTATGTGTTTGAGTAAAATTAACAATTTTGCTTTATTCTCTAACCTACTGAAAACAGCTCACCCAAATCCCAAGTCAAAATATCATTCATAGCATTTATTTACAGAAAATGACAACTGGCCAAAACCACAAAAAAGATGTTGCTTTTAGGTGTGTTTGAATTGTCCTCTCCGGGTTTGGAATGAGCTCCTGCCCCAAGTGCAGGATTTCAAGTATCTCTGAGTCCTATTCATGACTAAGGGGAGACTGGAGCAGGAGATTGGCAGATGGATTGGAGCAGCATCTGCAGTGATGCAGACATTGTACTGGTCTGTTGTGGTGAAGAGTGGTGGCCTAGAGGTAGAGCATCCGCCCCACAACCAGGAGGTCGGGGTTCAAGTCCCAGCTGGGTCATGCCAAAGACCATATAAAAATGGAACTCCCTGCCGTCCAGCTTGGTCCTCAGCAAAAATGGAACGGAGGAGGGAAATGTGGGCCGCAGTGGCTCAGGAGGTAGAGCGGGTCGTCCAATAACCAGAGAGTTGGTAGTTTGAATCCCACTCTCCCCAGTCATCATGCCGTTGTGTCCCTGGGCAAGACACTTTACCCACCTTGCCTCCAGTGTCCATGACACTAGGTATGAATGTGTATAAATCTTCGGTAGTGGTCGGAGAGGAAGACGAGCGGGCGCTCTCGTACGACTTCGTAGGAGAGGCTCGCGAACGGCGCTGCCTGGCATACTTCTGTCCAATACCAACTCTCTCTCTAACAAGGTGGATGAACTGAGACTGCTGATGCGTTTTAAGGACCTCGCCTCCTCAGCTGTCCTCTGCTTTACTGAGACCTGGCTCCGGGAAAATATACCGGACAGCGCACTGCGCCTCGACGGCTTCCAGCTCTTCCGTGCTGATCGTGACACAGAGCTTTCCGGCAAGACCACAGGAGGCGGTGTCTGCTTCTACATCAACTGTAGCTGGTGCTCTGATGTAACGGTAATTTCCAAACACTGTTCTCCTGCCTTGGAATTTCTTGTTATCAATTGCAAGCCCTTCTATTCCCCGCGGGAGTTTGCTTCTTTCATAATGATCGCTGTGTACGCCCCTCCCGACGCGGACACGCGCGAAGCTCAGCGCGTGCTCGCGGATCACATTCAACACACAGAGCGGAGTTTTCCAGACTCGCTGATTATTGTGGCTGGCGACTTTAATCAGTGCAATCTGAGCCACGATCTCCCCCGCTACAAACAGTTTATTAAATGCCCCACCAGAGGATTAAACACACTGGATCACTGTTACACCACAGTGAAAGACGCATATCGCGCTGTCCCTCGAGCTGCGCTGGGATTATCTGATCACGTGATGGTTCACCTCATTCCCACATACAGACAGAGATTGAAGCTCACTAAGCCTGTTGTGAGCACTACGAAGATACGGACCAGTGATGCTGAGGAGAAGCTGGAAACGTGCATGGAAATATCTGACTGGGGCATGCTTAAAGGAGCCACGCATGATCTGGATGAGTACACGGACACTGTGAACTCATATATCCACTTTTGTGAAGAGAACATTCTTCCATCACGCACCAGGGTGAGTTACTCTAATGACAAACCCTGGTTCACAGCTAAGCTCAGACAGATCAGGAAGGAGAAGGAAGCAGCGCTGAAAAGTGGAGACAGGGACTGCTACAGGGAGGTTAAATACCGGTTTAACAGAGAGCTGAAGAGGGCTAAATCTGTGTACTCAGAGAGACTCCAGCAGCAGTTCACTGCTAATGATTCGGCTTCCGTGTGGAGAGGACTGAGGCAGATCACCAACTATCGGCCTCAGGCTCCTAAAGGTCAGGATGACAAAGCCCTTTGTCAGAGACTGTCCCAACACTATGCCCATTTTGACACCTCGTCATCTGTGTCCAACTCCCCCCCTCCCTCCAGCTCCACAGCCTCCACATTCCCTACTTCATTTAAGGCACCCCCCCCCCTCCTCCCCCCCTCCCCTTATCATCAGTGAGCAGGATGTGCTCAAACAGTTCTCCAGACTGAACCCGCGCAAGGCCCCCGGCCCAGACGGCGTGTCTCCCTCCACCCTGAGACTCTGTGCGAAACAGCTGGCTCCTGTATTCACAGACATTTTTAACACCTCCCTTAAGTTATGCCACGTGCCATCCTGCCTCAAATCCTCCACCATCATCCCTGTCCCCAAGAAGCCACGGATCACTGGACTTAATGACTACAGACCTGTAGCGCTCACCTCTGTAGTCATGAAGTCCTTTGAGCGCCTGGTCCTGTCCCACCTCAAGTCCATCACCACCCCTCTCCTGGACCCGCTGCAGTTTGCCTACCGAGCCAACAGGTCTGTAGACGATGCAGTCAACCTGGCCCTCCACTCCATCCTGCAGCACCTGGACTCCCCGGGAACCTACGCCAGGATCCTGTTTGTGGACTTCAGCTCCGCATTCAACACCATCCGCCCCGCTCTGCTCCGGGACAAGCTGTCCCTGCTCAACGTGCCTGACTCCCTCTGCAGGTGGATCATCAACTTCCTGACGGACCGGAGGCAGCATGTGCGGCTGGGAAAGACTGTCTCAGACTATACTAGCATCAGCACCGGATCACCCCAGGGCTGTGTACTTTCCCCCCTACTCTTCTCCCTTTACACCAACTCCTGCACCTCCAGCCACCAGTCTGTCAAGTTGATCAAGTTTGCGGATGACACCACCCTCATCGGGCTCATCTCCAACGGCGACGAGTCCGCCTACAGGAGAGAGGTGGCCCAGCTGGCGTCCTGGTGCAGCAATAACAACCTGCAGCTGAACGCTCTGAAGACAGTGGAGATGATTGTAGACTTCAGGAAAGTCACTACTCCTCTGCCCCCCCTCACCCTCTCAGGCTCTCCCATCACCACTGCTGATTCCTTCCGCTTCCTAGGCACTACCATCACCAGGGACCTCAAATGGGAGCTGACCATCAGCTCACTCATCAAAAAAGCCCAGCAGAGGATGTTCTTCCTGCGGCAGCTGAGGAAGCTCAAGCTACCCACCAAGATGTTAGTGCAGTTCTACACAGCCATCATCGAGTCCATCCTCACCACCTCCATAACCGTGTGGTATGCAGGAGCCACTGCCAGGGACAGACTAAGGCTGCAGCGCGTCGTGCGCACTGCTGAGAAGGTGATCGGCTGCAAGCTCCCATCTCTCCAGGATCTGTACATCTCCAGGACCCGGAGGCGTGCTGGCCGGATCATAGCCGATCCCTCACACCCTGGTCACGTACTGTTTGCCCCCCTCCCCTCTGGTAGAAGACTTCGGTCCATCCAGACTAAAACCTCCCGTCACATGAACAGCTTCTTCCCCTCTGCCATTAGACTGCTGAACACTAAGTGACTCTCGTGCACCATGTACAGCAGCTCAACCAGACTCATGTCAATCATCACTGTTTTCTTCCTGCATTACCGACTGCACTATATAGTTCTCCACAGTATCTGCTGCTGGCTAATATATATTTTAACTGTTGACCAGTATCACTTAATCTTATCCTACACTTTATTACATGTATAGTTTATTTCTCTTATCTTATCATGTTTAATGTTGCAGCATTGTACCGAGACAAATTCCTAGTTTGTGTACTACATGAACAATGGCAATAAATCTGATTCTGATTCTGATTCTGATTCTGATTCTGAGAGGCCATTGGTGTGGATTGGCAGCCACGTTTCTGTCAGTCTGCCCCAGGGCAGCTGTGGCTACAGAAGTAGCTTGCCACTATCAATGTCTGTCTGGAGTGAATGAATAACGGACTCATTGTAAGTGCTTTGAGATGTCACTTGACATGTAAATAAATCTAATTCATTATTATAATTATTATTATTATTATGAAGAGGGAGCTAAGCTCCAAAGCAAAGTTGCCAATTTACCAGTCAATCTACATTCCTACCTTCATCTATGGTCATGAACTTTGGGTAATGACTGAAAGAATGAAATCCTGGATACAAGTGGCTGTAAATGAGCTTTCTCCGTAGAATGGCTGGACTCATCCTTTGATATAAGGTGAGGAGCTCGGTTATCTGAGAGAGGCTCAGAGTCGAACCACTACTCCTCCACACCTAAAGAAGTAACCTGGTGGCTGTCTCCAGGACACCTCCCATATGAGCTGTTCCTGGCACATCCCACTGGAAGGCGATGTCAGCAGACCCAGGACACGCTGGAGAGATTATGTCTCACAGCTGGCCTGGGACAGCCTTGATGGCCTCCCTGAAGAGTTGGAGAAGGTGGATGGGGAGAGGGAAGTCTGTTCTTCTCTGCTTAGACTGCTGACTCTATGACCAGGACCCCTGGATAAGCAGTAGATGGATGGATGGATTTTTATGAAGGACATTAAGTCACACATGTTTTTGGAATATATCCTACATCTTTCTATAAACGCTGCCATGTGTATTTGGAAACTTCTAGAGCAGTTTCTTGTGGTTCTTTTTTTCCTGAATACTTCCTGTCTCTCTTTCATCTCAGGCTGATTGAGAAGCGGCAGCAAAATGGAGAAACCATCGAGTTATCAGCAGAGGGCCGTCCTGAGCTGGTGGAGGAGAAGGAGTTGCCAGTGGTGGACTGCACCTGCTTTGGATTGCCCAGGCGGTATATCATTGCTATCCTATCTGGTCTGGGGTTCTGCATCTCTTTTGGTATCCGGTGTAACCTAGGTGTGGCCATTGTAAGCATGGTCAATGATCATACCGTCTACAAAGGGAATAAGGAAGTACTGGTGGTGAGTAGCAAAGCCGAAACCAAACTTTTATACCAGCTTTTGCTTAATTTATTGGAGAATTTTGCTTTTCCTCACATGTATCTTGTGGTTTAGCTTATCCCATAGGTCTAAGCAAAAAATCTTTTTTGATAAAAGCTACAACATAGTGGCGTCTTTGTTTTCCAGAATATATAGAATTATAGCACTGAGATACTTACTATAGCAAATGACTCAAAATATATATGAATGAATGAATGAATGAATGTAAACTGTCTTGTGATGTCTGGCCAATAAAAAAAATTACCTTTTTAAAACAATTTTAGAACCTTCATGTGGACCTGTTGTGATGAATATTTTGCTATGTGACTTTGTTTGAAAATGAATTTCATAGAAATGGCAAAAAATAATATTGTGTTTTGCTGATATACATTTACTAAACATGTAATTTTGATTACTACTATATGCAAGTATCACAACTTACTACATTTGATTACTTTTGATGAAATTTTCTTTCTAATCTGAAAAGGACAATACTATTGTTTTTAGCTATGGCATGGTCATGTAGATTATCTAAAGAAATATATGTTTATTTGATCGACATCGTGATGGAAATTCAAGTAAGAGCACAAAACAGCTGCCCCCTTCCTTTTCTGCAGGCTTTGTTGACCCCCCAGGAATATGTAATAATATATTACCATACAATGTTATTTAACATTTCTACAATGAAGCTATGCTGACAAGGCATGAAAAATTTGGAAAAATTGGTCTTGCATGGACACATGTGTAAGAACACATTTGGGATCCTAACATCTGTTTTTTTAATGGAATTTTAATATCTTCTTCTCTCCAGGCTGCACAGTTCACCTGGGACCCAGAGACAGTTGGGATGATCCACGGGTCCTTCTTCTGGGGTTACATAGTCACACAGATCCCAGGTGGCTTTATATGTCAAAAATTTGCAGCCAACAGGTTAATAGCATTTTTCATGTCTTTTCTGAATGAGCAGTTGTTTAATATGGTGTACTGGTTGATTTGGTATTCATTGTGAACGGACTTGCTCATGAGTGATACTACAGGTTTGCAAAAGACTGAACAGTATTCATTGTACTATATGGAAAAAAATCATTATTCAACTTGTAGTAGTAGTGAAGCGGCATGATAAAATAAAGGCAGCAATGTGAGTTTTAAGTGGGTTTATTGAATCATACCGCCTTCACAGGATCCCCGCTCCGGTGCAAGTGTGAGCAGACCGGAGCGGGATCCTCAGGCTCTCAGAGGAGGAGACACAAAGTGTGTGTCTGCAGCAGCAGCTGAAGAGTGAGTGAATGAGAGAATGAGAGTGGATTACAGTGCAGTATACTGTATATACCCAACTACAACAATACATAAAAGAGCATTCCCCAGCAGTTGGTATGATCAAAGAGATTGTAGAACAGGCATGAGACATTTGCATTTGAGAGACATACATCACAATAGGCAGATTGCTGGCCTCTGCTCCAGCTGCAAGACAAAGAGGTTACAAGGCACATCTACATATTGATCTCAGTCTCTAGGTCACAGTAAGGACAGGACGCATGAACACAATGCATGAAAGGCACATTAACATCACAGTAGTGAGCCAGAAGAAGCGGGGCTGCCTGTAGACATAAATACACACATTTCACTGTTCTGTTAATTGCTCTAGCCGAGCGCTGTGTCTGTCCAGTCTGTTGTGGGGGTTACACCAACCCGCCACAGTAGTAATAATAATAATAAATTAAGAGATTAAGAAGCAATCTCTCTATGCTTAGCGAAATTGAGAATGGCTCCCACGTAAAAGACTGGAAAAGGAAAAAACTAAATCAAAGGCTCAGCATCAAAAACAAAGATGATCTGCAGACAGCTATTGAACTACTCAAACGATCCAAGCTAAGGCACAAAGACTCAGGCAAAAAGAAGTGCCTTTTTCAGGCATAATAAGATTTTCAAAGAAAAAAATGAAGATTTTCTATCGAGAGCTGGGGAAGAAAACAATCAAAGTGAATGAACCCCCATTCATTGAAGAAATTGAGGCATTTTGGAGAAATATCTGGGAAAAGGATAAAGTTCACAACAAGAATGCAGCCTGGATCCAAAAAGAGGTAGATACATTTAAGGACCTGGCAAACCAAAACTAGGATGACATTACTTTGGAAGAAACTACTCTAGCCATCAAAAAAATCAAGTAAATGGAAATCCCCTGGAATAGATGGAGTCACCAACTTTTGGATAAAGAACCTATATGTTAACCATGAAGATCTTGTTACGGGATTCAGTGATGTTGTAAAAAAATCCACACAACTGTCCTGCATGGCTAACTGAAGGTGTAACCTACCAAATCCCCAAGTTGGAAGACACTAAGGACCCAAAAAACTACTGTCCCATCACTTGCCTACCAACAATGTTTAAGATCCTGGCATCTATCTTAGTGGAGAGAGTGTATAATTTCCTTGAACAGAACAACATATTGCCAGCTGAACAAAAAGGGTGCAGGCGTGGAAGCTATGGTTGTAAAGACCAACTGCTTATCAATAGGATGGTGATTGAAGATGCCAAATCTAAGAAAAAGAACGTTTCAACAGCATGGATTGATTATAAAAAAGCATTCCATAGTGTCCCCCACTCATGGATAAAGAGGACTCTTGAAATATACAAAGTATACCACCTGGTTCATCTCTGAAAGTATGAAATCTTGGAAAACCACCTTGCACCTCCAACATACCAGAGGCTCTATGACATCTGCACCAGTTACAATCAAACGTGGTATTTTCCAGGGAGATTTTTTATCACCCCTACTCTTCTGTATGGCATTTACACCTCTGAGCTCATTGTTAAATGAAAGTACATATGGGTACGAAACTGTGGATGGCAAACTGAACCATTTGTTTTATAAGGATGACCTGAAAACTTTTGCAAAAAATGACGACCAACAGACAGGTCTCCTCACCATTGTAAAAACTTTCAGCGATGACATCAGAATGGAGTTTGGCCTTGGCAAATGTGCAAAAGCAACCTTCCAAAGAGGTCGACTAAAAAAACTCCAGAATCTAGACCTAGACATCTCCACCACCATTATTTGATTTTGTGTACTTTATTGATCTCCAGAGGGGAAATTCAGGGCATCCACCTGGATGGATGAAGTAGCCACGGTACGGCGCTATCCCTTCACCATTCACACACATTGACACCTAGGGCCACTTTAGAGTCTCCAGTTAACCTGACCTAAAGAACTTGAGCAAAAAGGAATGTATAAACATTTAGGTGTAAATGAAGGAGATGGCATCAGATTGGTATAAAACAGAGAACTCAACTCTTCCAACTGGGTAAAAGCCATAAATATTTTGGCCCTGCCTGTGGTCACATACAGCTTCAATGTCATCAACTGGAAATTGTCAGAGATCAGAAAATTAGATACTAAAACCAGAAAGCTTCTCACACTAGCAAAAATGCACCACCCAAAAGCCGATATTGATCTATTGTATCTTCCAAGAACAGAAGGTGGATGAGGGCTTATCCAACTGGAACTGACCTATAAAACAAACACTATTGGGTAAAGATGCTGATTTGACATCAAGCAATGATCGATTAGCTCACTTAGCCCAATGACATGAGAAAAAAAAGCTTTATCCCCAGAGAAGCTGAAAAATACAAACGGGCATTATCCCTTTAAGAGATCCCCCCCTAAAGCTGATGAAGCGACAGTTTTACATGCGAAGAGACTCAAAGAAAGCTCAAAATGCCAAGGCCAGCAACAGTTGCAAAAAGATGGGAAGAGAAAGCAATGCATGGAAGGTACCCCCTGCAAATTAGGGAGGCCAATGTTGACATGAAGTTGACAAACCAGTGGCTCAAATCAAGTGGACTCAAATCAGAAATGCAGGGACTGATAACCCCCCCCCACACCCGCACCCGCACACACACACACACACACACACACACACACACACACACACACACACACACACACACACACACAAAGAAACGTTCATCTGTATGAGACTTATGGCTGTGTATTGAGGATCCAGGTGTGGAAGCACCATCACTAGGGAGCCATCACTAGCAGGAAAAGTGCCAAGTCCACGGCTACAGGAACACCCCCTCTGAGACCGCCCAAGTCCAGTCTGAGAGGTCGACTCTGCAGACGTGACGCTACAGCGCACGATCTCCTCAGCCGGGTAGGCCAGGGCAATCACAGGCCAGCACCCTGCAGTCAGAAAACAGGCACAATTCCCTATGGTAGGGCTCCTCATGAGGAAACACTGGAGCTTGGACAGGATGATCAAAAAACAAAACAATCACTGACAAATATTAATAAGATAATTTGTTGGTAAAAAGACTAGACTGTTAAGATAACTAAGAAAATAAAGCCCTTAAATACAGTCAAACAAACATAAATTCAGATATATTAATAATTGGTAGTAAAAATAAATAATTGTGACCAGAACAACATAAAGTAGGTTTAAAATCATAAATTAAGATAAGATAAGCCTTTATTAGTCCCACAATGGGAGAATTCCAGGATCACAGCAGCAAAGGGATAGCAGCACTCAGAGCAATAGTAAAGAAGATAAGATAAGAACTAGTTAGCCAAAGCAGTAGATGAATATACATATGCACACAGTTACAGTATATACACAGTGCAAGAGCATTGCAGCTAGATGGTATAAACAGCATTAAGGTTTGTTAAATTACCCTGCAGAATATGAATATGTACCCAAACAGTGTATTTCACATTTGAATCACAGTGCTGTTGCCACCATCAATAATAATTGTTATTGTCCTAGTTGTGTATTGGAGGGGACGATCTCTATTGTGCAAAGTTGTTATGTTTAGTACATTTAATACGACCTCTACGAGCAGCCCTGGTTAGGTTGTAAAATCTAACAGCCGTAGGTAGGAGGGACCTGCAGAACCTCTCTGTCGTGCACCTAGGACGGCACAGCCTACCGCTAAATGAGCTCCTCAGTGCATTCAGTGTATCCCGCATGGGGTGGGACTCAGACTCCAGCAGAGATGACAGCTTAGCCACCATCCTCCTCTCTCCTATCTCCTCCACTAGGTCGAGGCATCGCCCCAGAACAGAGCTAGTTTTTTTGATCAGCCTGTTCAGTCTCTTTCTGTCAGCTGCCGTGATGCCACTGCCCCAGCAGACCACTCCAAATGCAATGGCTGATGCCACCACCATAGAAGGTCTTCAGGAGTGCCCCTTGCACTCCAAAGGACCTGAGTCTCCTCAGGAGGTACAGCCTGCACTGCCCCTTCTTGTACAGTGCATTGGTGTTGTGTGACCAGTCCAGTTTATTGTTCAGGTGAACACTCAGGTACTTGTAAGATGTCACCATCTCAATGTCTGTTCCCTGGATGTTTATCGGTGCTGTGTGTGTGTGTGTGGGGGGGGGGGGGGTTGCCCTTGCCTGCGGCAGTCCACCACCAGTTCCTTATTAAGACAATTAAGACAATTAAAATAGGAAACTAATCAAAAGCTAAGTTGAAGTAGTAGGTCTTGAGCCATACATATTTCACAGGAAAGCCGAAGTGTTCCCAGACAGGAGACTTGTGAAGGGGGTCTTCAAGCTCTGGCTTCTCCATAGCATTACAGCCAGCCATGGCGTTCCCTAGTCAGAGGCTGGGCTACACTGTTTGTTTGCACGTACAGCTAATGGTGTGAGGCAGTGTAGAACCTCGATACGCCTCTGTACCACACTGAAGGTGCCATACCGAAAAATCAGAATACGAATATGTGTAAAATGTATATAATCTCCCAAAAATGTAACAGCCCAAAAGAAAAAAAAATCTTCTCATTGCGAAATTTATTGTTCTTAATTTTCTGCTCCATGCGTAATCATTCTCCAGGATTTATTTATTTGGCTTCCATTGTGTGGAATCAAAAAGTGCTGATGTAGTGTCAAAAAGTAAATGACATTAGGATTTTATGTTATTTTAATGGAGAGTGTTGTAACAGTCAAAATATAATCACCCGTCATTTTATTTATATGATGATACACTAAATAGTTTTTTTTTTAATTCCATCCACATTCACAGTTTAATTGTGGACTAACTGTTGGAGTCTATAGATAGGCATTATTGTATTTTTTTAGAGAAATGAATGAATGAATGAATGAATGGGGGGGGAAGGGCATGCAGAAGTAACTCCATAGGAATATAAAACAAAAATAAACACTTAATTTACAGTTTCTTTTTTTGCATCCATGCACACTACATTTTTTTTTTCCGGTTCCGGTTCTGCTGGAACTGACGGCGCCACACGAGTTGGCTGCCTTTTGCAACTGCCTTTTTTTTATCTTCCTTCTTCTTTCTACACCTTTCACTCTATATATATATACTGTATATCACGGACACACAGATCACCCCAAAGGTCTCCCGAGTTGGCGGACAGAGCCTCTGTTTACAGCAGGAGACGATACAGCAGGGAAGAGCTAGCTAGCACTCAACTCCCACCCGGTGCTAACAGAGAAACTCGACATACCGGGGAACTGTAGCGAAAACGACGCGGGTGCCGGGCTGGAGTTTAGGCGGCGTGCAAGAAATATAAGACAGAATAATAAAGAGCGATGGCAAGAACCAAGCAGACCGCCCGTAAATCTACTGGAGGAAAAAGCCCCCCAGGAAGCAGCTAGCTTCCTAGCTAGCTACCAAGGCTGCTTGGAAAAGCGCTCCGGCCACCAGCGGAGTGAAGAAGCCTCACCGTTACAGGCCCGGTACCGTGGCTCTGAGAGAGATCCGTCGCTACCAGAAATCCACGGAGCTGCTCATCCGTAAGCTGCCCTTCCAGCGCCTGGTGAGGGAGATCGCTCAGGACTTCAAGACCGACCTGCGCTTCCAGAGCTCCGCCGTCATGGCTCTGCAGGAGGCCCGCGAGGCCTACCTGGTGGGTCTCTTCGAGGACACCAACCTGTGCGCTATCCACGCCAAGAGGGTCACCATCATGCCCAAAGACATCAAGCTGGCCTGCCGCATCCATGGAGAGAGAGCTTAGACTTTCTGCTGCACATTCACCAGCCACAATGCTCCGCACTGTGTGTGTGTCTCTCTCTCTCTCAGCAGGGGGAACGCTGGTCAAGCGCGCCCGGCAGGAGGACTGAATGGCGGTCGTTCCTCTGCCTGTTTTACCCATTTTTGGGATATTGTTTGAACAGACTGGTAGATGACGTTTAATTGACTGTAATTGACTGTCACAGAACTGGATCTTTGAATAGGTGGACTGCAGGGACTGCTCTGTGTTGTGTGTGTGTGGGGGGGGGGACATTTCAGTTTGCACTTTTTCCAATGTGACACTTGGAGGAATGATGTTGGTGTGCTTACATTTTTTTGAAGTGTGCAATAAAGGCTTTTTCACAGTCTCTCTCTCTCTCTCTCTCTCTCTCTCTCTCTCTCTCTCTCTCTCTCTCTCTCTAATATATATATATATATATATATATATACAGTATATATATATATATATATATATATATATATATATATATATATATATATACACTACCGTTCAAAAGTTTGGGGTCACTTAGAAATTTCCTTATTTTTGAAAGAAAAGCACTTTTTTCAATGAAGATAACTTTAAACTAATACAGAAATACACTCTATACATTGCTAATGTGGTAAATGACTATTCTAGCTGCAAATGTCTGGTTTTTGGTGCAATATCTAGATAGGTGTATAGAGGCCCATTTCCAGCAACTATCACTCCAGTGTTCTAATGGTACAATGTGTTTGCTCATTGCGTCAGAAGGCTAATGGATGATTAGAAAACCCTTGTGCAATCATGTTAGGTCTGCAATGCTGTAATTGCTGCAAATGGAGGATTCTTTGACGAAAGCAAAGTTTGAAGGAAAAAATTATTATTTCAAATACAAATCATTATTTCTATTTCTATTCATTTTACAACTCATGGTGGTAAATAAGTGTGACTTTTCATGGAAAACACAAAATAATTGTCTGGGTGACCCCAAACTTTTGAACGGTAGTGTGTGTATATATATATACTGTATATACTGTATATACTGTATATATACTGTATATTTATAGTAATATGTACATATGTATACTAGCTGTTCTTGTTTTTTCTTGCCTTCTGATTGTTGCTCTGAGTGTTGCTATCCTGCTGTTGCAATCCTGGAATTTCCCCATTGTGGGACTAATAAAGGCTTATCTTATCTTATCTTATCTTACATTTATATATCTATATCTATGTCACGATCATAGGACATCATAGGATGGCCTATGATGTCTGCATGATGTTCTATGATGATCCTATGATCTCAGGCTACATAGGACTTGCAATGATGTCATATAGGCAACGCCGTCATATAGGCAATAGGACTGGCTACCTATGATGTAGTGTTCCATGATGCCTGCCTATGATGTCTGCATGATGTCCTATGATGATCCTATGATCTCAGGCTGCATAGGACTCGCAATGCCGTCATATGTCTACATGATGTCCTATGATGATCCTATGATCTCAGTCTACATAGGACTCACAATGTCATATAGGCAATGCCATCATATAGGCAATAGGGGATTTTCATGTGACGTCACGGATCTAGGTCACAGGCCGGCGCCGCCATGCTGCCAGTCAAGCGCTGGTGGGCATAGTACACAAGCTTGTGTAAACAAACCACTTTCACACGTTTTCTAAGCCCTGTCATCGCCGTTTTTGTCGTTGTTGTCATGCCGGAGACGTGTTGTGCTGTTCACTGCCATAATAGGCGTGGACAGAAGGAGAATGTGAGCTTCTACAGGATTCCTGCACTGAGTCAAGAGCCTGACCGTAGAAACATGTGGATTGCTGCAATAGACAGGAAAGGCTGGACTCCCACAGAGTACACTCGCTTGTGAGTCTCGCTTGGTCTTGTGAGCCTCAAAATTCTCCAGACTGTATGGTGAAGGGTGCACGATCAGGTAAATCATCAAGTCACTGAACTCAAAGTCTGGCAGTGTGACATCCTCAGCTGTGATGGGGAGAACAACACGCCAGGTGCAGTGTAGGGATCACAGCCTCCTAGAATGGCTATTTTATCCTGATACCGCTTCAATTCGATGCCAGAGAGGTGTTTGGTCTGTTCACTCAGACCTCCTTCACGTTCAGACATGATAAATAGTGATAAACTACCAGCTAACCTGTCCCACACTTCCAGAAGACTCAGAAGTTTGCAACAACACTCACGATCTTTATGTAAACAAGACTGGCGGGCGTCGCGCTTGACCGGCAGTATGGCCGCCGGCTGCATCTCTGGGCGCGCGGGTCACGTGACTGAAAAACCTGAATAGGACTGGCTACCTATGATGTAGTGTCCAATGATGCCTGCCTATGATGTCTGCATGATGTCCTATGATGCTCCTATGATCTCAGGCTACATAGGACTCACGATGCCGTCATATAGGCAATGCCGTCATATAGACAATAGGACTGGCTGCCTATGATGTAGTGTCTTATGATGCCTGCCTTGATGTCTTTATGATGTCATATAGGCCATCATTCACGATGCCTGCCTTGATGTATTTTACGACTGGCTGCCTATGATGTAGTGTCCTATGATGCCTGCCTCGATATCTTTATGATGTCATAGACCAACGAGACGCTACATAAATGGAGAGCAATAGAGTGAGGAGAACTGCTGTTTGCTATCCACCGGTAACCGAGAGAAGCAATGATGTCTGAAGATAGAGTTGACGTTTGATTGGTCACAGCAATGATGATAGGACTATAGCTCCTGACCAGATAGAGTGATGATATAGAGTGAAGTACGTGGCGTTAATGCACCTGTAAGCTGGTTGCCAACCGCCAATCAAATCTAAAAGAAGAAGAAGAGGTGAACTGCTGCACGTCAGGAAAGATCCCATGAAGATGACACAGCTGAGGTTCGAGCAGTACCTCCCAGGCATGACTGTGTTGCACGTCAGAAAAGATGCCATGAAGATGAAACACCTGAGATTCGAGCACGTCATAGGGTACAACAGACAAGGGATGCACAGACAGACAGGAAACATGTGGCAGTGCGCCATGCACGTGCTGAGTTACTTGAAGCCCTAAATGCCCACAAAGCGAGCAACGCTGCACGCCAAGCAAGGCACAGACAAGCTGAGACAGAGGAGATGTGGAATAGTCAGCTGGCCACCAACGCTGCACACCAGGCAAGGCACAGAGAAGCTGAGACTGAATACGACACACTACTTTAAACCACTCCCATTCGAAGCAGTAAATCTGGAAATCTCATTCAGTAAGGCAGAAGGCACTCTATAAATTCAAGAAATCTCTGTCAGTCTGTCACCCCATTAAGAATAGGACACACTACTTTAAACCACACCCATTCAAAGCAGTACCCATGAAGAATGGCAGTCTACACTACAAATGTGTAAAATGCCAAGCAAAGCGCTGATTTTCTCCGGGTGCTCCAATTTCTGGGTTTCGACGGGCTTACACGGGTCTTCCTGAACAGGGTCGAAAGCCACTTTTTGCTCAGATCTATTTTCATGATCTTGTCCATGAACTGGAATTACAACACACCTATCCCTCAACCAGTGGTCTGAACGAAGAAGAACAAGAAGACCCACCAGATCACAGGTGTCAAACTCACTCCAGGGAGGGCCAAGACCCTGCAGGTTTTACCTCCACCCAGTGTCTTCAACAGGTGAGTTCACTGAATTTCTTCCCACTGATTGCTGATCAGTGAAAACACCTGCTGAAGACACTGGGTGGAAGTAAAACCTGCAGGGTCTTGGCCCTCCATGGAATGAGTTTGACACCCCTGCACCAGATGGAGAGCAATAGAGTGAGGAGAACTGCTGCACATCACAAAAGATGCCGTGAAGATGAAACACCTCAGGTTCGAGCAGTACGCCGCAGGCATGACTGTGAACAACACAGCCCTCTCAGACAGGAGGAGACCCTTCAGCAACGGCCATGCAGAAATACTTGCTTATACTTGGTTTCTACGGGCATGGACGGGTATGCACAGGTATGTACTAGTTACAGTAAACCATTCAGCTGATTTTTCAGCCCATTCTTCCCCGTTTATTCTTTCTAACATAACTAACTGGGCATCAGCTGTGATTGATGTCTTCCTTATTACCAAGCAGCATTACTATCGCATGCATTTTGGCTCACACACATGAGCTTTGGTCAGTGCAAAACCCGTCTTAAACCATCATGATCACAGTTCACTTGAGATAATGTGCCTCTATGGATTAAAAGGATGGGCATGAGCACATCGGGTTGGATTATCCAAAACATGCCTCTGAATAATTAGACTGGCCACTTTGCATCATGCACCGGCGTAAAGTTCATTTTTACACCGCTGTGATAAGGACATGAACTTGGAAACACCCATAAACGCGTTCCCAAGATATTTAAAGGAAACCTGTACTGATCATTATCACAACATTAATTCTGCTTTAGGTATTACTTATAAACCAGAAATGTGTTTATTCAGTAAAAAATAACCGTCTAGAGTCAGTAAAATGGTAAATGGTAAATGGCATTCACTTATATAGCGCTTTTATTCTCATCTCTTGATGACCAAAGCGCTTTACAGATCCTGCCATCCACCCATTCATACACACATTCACACACTGATGGTGGTATGCTACCGAACATGGCGCTTCCAGACTTACCAGGAGTAATTGAGGGTGAAGTGTCTTGCCCAGGGACACAACGGCAGGATATCCGGGGAGAGCGGGATATCAGTATACTGAATAATTTTATCCTATGAAAACCGCTCAGTCAGAACCAATGGGGATCAGCCATCGCCGGCCGGAAATGAGGTACAGTTGTTGTCTCCGGCTTTACCACAGACTAGTAATGTGTTTACTGCAGAGGAGTAAATGTGTTCAGCAAATGCTCAGTGGGTCGAGATCCAAGTTGAAAATGGTGCAAAATCTGCACGGCTATATATTGCACAAACCATCCTTGGAAATGGCCTTCAGTGACGGCATGATCTGCAGGTTCCTCCAGGAACCAGCAGCTGAAGGGAACCTGATGAACAGGCAAGTTCCCAGTCAAGTAACTTCAGAACACACTGAATAACTCTTGATATACTAGAATTTTATTTCATGAAATTATATGTGAATAGATTTGCTTGTACATGGTTGTAAAAAATCACATAAAATTCTGATGTTGAAACTTTGTTGACTGCTATACTGCAGCCCAGTCAATCGCACAAAGCAACGACTGTGCGTCACTACCGGTGCTGAAACTGGTCATGGAGGAGGCAAGATGTCTCTGACCATGACTGACTGAGAGAACAGTGACTTGAAACTCGCGCGTATTTGAGAAGGAATCAAGACCAAAATTACTGGACGGAATCACTAGTTTCATATTTGATCCTCTGAAATAGCTTTTGATTAAAATTCACTACAGGTACCCTTTAATGTTCAAAGTCATCAACTTTATTGTTTTTGCAAATATTCACTCATTTTGAATTTGATGCCTGCAACACATTCCAAAAAAGCTGGGACAGGGACATTTTACCACTGTGTTACGTCACTTTTCCTTTAAACAACACTCAATAAGCATTTAGAAACTGAGGACACTGATTGTTGTAGCTTTATAGGTGAATTCTTTCCCATTCGTGCTTGATGTACGACTTCAGTTGATCAACAGTCTGGTGTTTCTGTTGTTGTATTTTGCGCTTCATAATACAACACACATTTTCAGTGAGAGACAGGTCTGGACTGCAGGCAGACCAGTCTGGTAGCTGCACTATTCTACCACCAAGCCACACTGTTGTAACAAGTACAGAATGTAGCTTTTTTTCTTGCTGAAATAAGCAGAGATGCTCCTGAAAAAGACACTGCTTGGAGCATATGCTGCTCCAAACCTGTATGTCCCTTTCAGCATTAATGGTGCCTTCACAGATGTGCATGTTACCCATGCCATGAGCACTAACACACCCCTATACCATCACAAATGCTGGCTTTTGAACTTTGTGTTGATAAAAGTCTAGATGGTCCTTTTCCTCTTTAGCCCGGAGGACACGACGACCATGATTTCAAAAACAATTTGAAATGTGGACTCCTCAGACTACAGCACACTTTTCCAATTTGCGTCAGTCCATCTCAGACGAGCGTGGGCCCAGAACAACCAGCAGCATTTCTGGGTGTTGTTGATACAGTGGTGTGAAAAAGTGTTTGTCCCTTCCTGATTTCTCATTTTTTGTATGTTTGTCTATTAGACAAAGATAACACAAGTTAAACACAAAATGCAGTTTTTAAATGAAGGTGTTTAATATTAAGGCTAAAAGAAATCCAAACCTACATGGCCCTGTGTGAAAAAGTGAACCCTCCCCCGTTAAAACTTAAATTAACTGTTGTTCATCACATCTTTGGAAAGCTGAGTTCAATTTCTCTAGCCACACCCAGGCCTGATTACTGCCACACCTGTTAATCAAGAAATCACTTAAATAGGACCTGCCTGACAAAGTGAAGTAGACGATCATCAAAAGAGATTGAGAGAGATTGAGAGAGTGAAATACTTGTCTGACAGCAGAGGTGCAGCCTGAATCCAGCTTGAAAGAAGAATATAGAGTGATGATTTAGAGTGAAGTACATGGCGGAAATGCACCTGTAGGCTGGTTGCCAGCTGCCAATCAAGTCTAAAAGAAGAAGAAGAAGTGAAGTAGACTAAAAGATCCTCAAAAGCTAGACAGCATGCTGTGATTCAAAGAAATTCAGGAACAAATGAGAAACAAAGTAATTGAGATCTATCAGTCTGGAAAGAGTTATAAAGCCATTTCTAAAGCTTTGGGACTCCAGCGAACCACAGTGAGAGTCATTATCCACAAATGGCGAAAACATGGAACAGTGGTGACCTTTCCCAGGAGTGGTCGGCTGACCAAAATTGCCCCAAGAGCGCAGCAACAACTCATCCAAGAGGTCACAAAAGACCCCACAACAACATCCAAAGAACTGCAGGCCTCACTTGCCTCAGTTAAGGTCAGTGTTCATGACTTCACCATAAGAAGGAGACTGGGCAAAAATGGCCTGCAGGGCAGAGTTCCAAGACGAAAACCACTGCTGAGCAAAAAGAACAAAGGCTCGTCTCAGTTTTGCCAGAAAACATCTTGATGATCCCCAAAACTTTTGGGAAAATACTCTGTGGACTGACGAGACAAAAGTTGAACTTTTTGGAAGGTGTGTGTCCCATTACATACGGCATAAAAGTAACATAACATTTCAGAAAAGGAACATCATACCAACAGTAAAATATGGTGGTGGTAGTGTGATGGTCTGGGGCTGTTTTGCTGCTGCAGGACTTGGAAGACTTGCTGTGTTAAATGGAACCATGAATTCTGCTGTCTACCAAAAAATCCTGAAGGAGAATGTCCTGCCATCTGTTCGTGACCTCAAGCTGAAGTGCACTCGGGTTCTGCAGCAAGACAGTGATCCAATACACACCAGCAAGTCCACCTCTGAAAGGCTTAAGCAAAACAAAATGAAGACTTTGGAGTGGCCTGATAAAAGTCCTGACCTGAATCCAATTGAGATGCTGTGGCATGACCTTAAAAAGGCGTTTCATGCTCGAAAACCCTCCAATGTGGCTGAATTACAACAATTCTGCAAAGATGAGTGGGCTAAAATTCCTTCACAGCACTGTAAAAGACTGATTGCCAGTTATCGAAAATGCTTGATTGCAGTTGTTGCTGCTAAGGGTGGCCCAACCAGTTATTAGGTTTAGGGGGCAATCACTTTTTTACTTTTTCGCCATGCAGGTTTGGATTTATTTTTTTTTACCTTGATAATAAACACCTTCATTTGAAAATTGCATTTTGTGTTTACTTGTGTTACCTTTATCTAATATTTAAATTTGTTTGATTTATCTGAAACCTTGAAGTGTGACAAACATACAAAAAAATAAGAAATCAGGAAGGGGGTAAACACTTTTTCCACACCACTGTATATGGATTTTGCTTTGCACGGTAGAATTTTAACTTGCACTTGTACGTAGATGTAGCAACAAACAATGTTGACTGACAATGCTTTTCCAAAGTGTTCCTAAGCCCACATGGTAACATCCTTTATAAAATGATATCGGTTTTCAACGCATTGCCACCTGAGGGATCAAAGGTCACAGAACTTCAATGTTGGTTTTTGGCCTTGTCGCTTACATGCAGAAATTGCTCCAGATTCTCTGAATCTTTTGATGATATTATGGACTGTCGATGATGAAATCCTTTAATTCCTTGCAAGTGTATGTTGAGAAATGTTCTTAAACTGTTGGAAAATTTGCACACACAGTTGTTCACAAAGTGGTGAACCTCGCCAAATCTTTGCTTGTGAACGACTGTGCATTTCGGAGATGCTCCTTTATACCCAATCATGACACTCACCTGTTTCCAATTAACCTGTTCACAACACAAAACTGTTTTTTGAGGATTTCTCAACTTTCCCAGTGTTTTCTTGCCCCTGTCCCAGCTTTTTATGTTGCAGGCATCAAATTTGAAATGGGTGAATATTTGAAAAAACAAAACAAAACAAAGTTTATCAGTTTGAACATTATGAGCCCTATTTTGACGGTCATCAGAAAACTTTTGCACCAGACTTCCCACCGTACGCCAGTGTTTTTGCTAGTTTCTGTCAGCACATTGCCTGTTTTATACGCTATCTAATTACCAGTAGACAGTGCGCCTGCTTTGCACTGGGAAGTGGAGAATCATTTCAAAGAGTTGTGACGATGTGCAATCGCTGCACACAGTTATTATGGTGCATGTTATGATAATGCACTTTTAATAAGGAAAAATGAGGTCTGTTGTCAGAAGTGCATTGTTTAATGATATTTCAGTGGCGTGTTTTGAAATCGCACCGCTCTGGAGCTCATAAGGAAACGGCATGTGCTGGGATTTTCTGTTATTTTAATGGAGAGAGTTGTAACAGTCATAATATAATCACCTGTCATTTTATTTATAATATGATCACACACTAAATTGTTTTTTTTATTCCATCCACATTCTCATTTTAATTGCGGACTTACCACTGGAGTCTGTAGATTAGGCATTAATGTATGAATTTTTTTCAGGGAATGAATGACTGAACAGGGAGCATGTGTGCATTCTGGTGTGGATGCGGTGCATGGGGTAGGTGTGATTTGGTAAATGGCATTCACTTATATAGTGCTTTTTTAGTCATCTCTGGATGACCAAAGCACTTTACAGATCATGCTATTCACCCATTCATGCACACATTCACACAGTGATGGCGGCCTTATTAGGCATTAATGTGTTTATTTTTAGGAGAATGAATGAATGAACAGGGTTTTACTTTTCACTGTAACTCCCAGAGAGACAGGAGATGCATCCACATCTGCTTTGGCTGTGCGCCTCTGGGTATCCAGCCGAGCTGAGGCAGCCCACACCGCGCCTACGGTCGGGGCCCTTGAGCAGAGGGCACCCCGACTGCCACCCATCAGTCGGGTGGGTCCGCCGAGAGCTGGCTTGTTTCGTGGCAGGGACAGGACACCACACTGGATCTCCCCCTTTCCTCCCACCAAGGATGGACTGGGACAGAGAGCCACAAACCTCGGCAGACCCCCAGATGAGATTGGGGGGGACCCTCGATCAGCGAAGGCAACAGGAGAAGGCACACTACATCTCCCCACGGGCCGGGAACGACTTCCTCACCACTGTTAATGATCATTCTGTTTTATGAAAGTTTGCACAAGCATCGTCCTCTTTTCCTGAAGTTTCAAACCCATTCAGGTCTGCGTATTTCATCTGTGTGCACTCCATTAAACCATTCAGCTGATTTTTCAGCCCAGCATTATCTCTTACCTGTTTGTTCTTTCTAAAATAACTAACTGGGCATCAACTGTGATTGATGTCTTCCTTATTACCAAGAAGGGTTACTACTGTGTGCAGTTTTGCACACGCGCACGCCCTTTGGCCAGTGCAATACCCATCTTAAACACGCCATCATAATAAGAGTTCACTTTAGATAATGCACCTCTGTGCATTAAAGGGATGGGCAAGGGTGCTTTGGATTGGATTATCCTCTGAATAATTAGACCAGCCTCTTTTACACCATGTGCCTGGCGGAAAATTCATTTTAATGTTGCTGTGATAAGGAAATGAACTTGGAAACACCCATAAATGCATCCTGCATCAGTGACAACTGATTATGGACTACGTCTTTGTAATATGACCCTAAATATCTTTTCTTTGTAATGTATTCAGTTGAATATAGATTGAAAAGGATTTACAGATCACTGTATTCTGTTGTTATTTACAATGCATCCAGAAAGTACTCACAGTGCTTCACTTTTTCCACATTTTAGGTTACGGCCTTATTCCAAAATGGATTAAATTCATTTTTTTCATCAAAATTCTACATACAATACCTCATAATAACAAAGTGAAAAAAGGTGGTTTTTTGAGATTTTTGTAAATGTATTAAAAATAAAAAATTAAGAAATCACATGTACATAAGAATTCACAGCGTTTGCCATGAAACTCAAAATTGAGCTCAAGTGCATCCTTTTTCCACTGATCATCCTTGAGATGTTTCTACAGCTTAATTGGAGTCCACCTATGGTAAATTCAGTTGATTGGACATGATTTGGAAAGGCACACACCTGTTTATATAAGGTCCCACAGTTGACAATGCATGTCAGAGCACAAACGAAGCATGAAGTCAAAGGAATTGTCTGTAGACCTCTGAGACAGGATTGTCTCGAGGTATAAATCTGGGGAAGGGTATAGAAAGATTTCTGCTGCTTTGAAAGTCCCAATGAGCACAGTGGCCTCCATCATCCATAAATGCATAAATGGAAGAAGGTCGGAACCACCGGGACTCTTCCAAGAGCTGTCTGGCCGCCTAACTGAGCGATCGGGGAAGAAGGGCCTTAGTCAGGGAGGTGACCAAGGACCTGATGGTCACTCTGTCAGAGCTCCAGCGTTCCTCTGTGGAGAGAGGAGAACCTTGCAGAAGGACAACCATCTCTGTAGCAATCCACCAATCAGGCCTGTATGGTAGAGTCACCAGACGGAAGCCACTTCTTAGTAAAAGGCACATGGCAGCCCACCTGGAGTTTGCCAAAAGGCACCTGAAGGACTCTCAGACCATGTGAAACAAAATTCTCTGGTCTGATGAGACAAAGATTGAAACCTTTGGCGTGAATGCCAGGCGTCATGTTTGGAGGAAACCAGGCACCGCTCATCACCAGGCCAATACCATCCCTACAGTGAAGCATGGTGGTGGCAGCATCATGCTGTGGGGATGTTTTTCAGCGGCAGGAACTGGGAGACTAGTCAGGATAGAGGGAAAGATGAATGCAGCAATGTACAGAGACATCCTGGATGAAAACCTGCTCCAGAGCGCTCTTGACCTCAGACTGGGACAACAGTTCATCTTTCAGCAGGACAATGACCCTAAGCACACAGTCAAGATATCAAAGGAGTGGCTTCAGCACAACTCTGTGAATGTCCTTGAGTGGCCCAGCCAGAGCCCAGACTTGAATCCAATTGAACATCTCTGGAGAGATGTGAAAATGGCTGTGCACAGACACTTCCCATCCAACCTGATGGAGCTTGAGAGGTACTGCAAAGCGGAATGGGCAAAGCTGCCCAAAGATAGGTGTGCCAAGCTTGTGGCATCATATTCAAAAAGACTTGAGGATGTAATTGCTGCCAAAGGTGCATCAATAAAGTGTTGAGCAAAGGCTGTGAATACTTATGTGCATGTGATTTCTTAGTTTTTTAATAAATTTGCAAAAATATCAAAAAAACTTTTTTCACTATGACCCTGTTTACATGGTCACGAGTAAACCAATTACTGGAGTAAACCGATAAAGGTAATAAACAGCTTATGGTGTTTACATGCACTGAGTAAACAGTTTATTGGACAAATAAACTAGGTGTGTTAATCCGTTTTCTCATAAACCGATAATGGCCTTTAACTGATAAAGGTAATCGGATTACTCTGTTTACATGGCACTTTGAATAATCGGGTAACTCCAGAAGCTGATTATAATCGGTTTACTCATGACCATGTAAACAGGGTCATTGTCGTTATGATGGGGTATTGTGTGCAGAATTTTGAGGGGAAAAAATTTTTAATTTTGGAATAAGGCTGTAACATAAAATGTGGAAAAAGTGAAGCACTGTGAATACTTTCCTGATGCACTGTATGTTTTACACAGCATCCCAACTTCATTGGAATTGGGGTTTGTATGTTGTTCCTGCCTGTTCAAATGTGGTTCTTAACTGGGGGCTGTAGAACTTCTGAATTGCCACAAACAGTTATGGTTGGTGATCATTTTATTAGAACTTTGGGAGCAGGTCATATGACACGCACAACTCTTCCCGTCATGCCTCTATAAATTCCTTTCTGACCTACTGTATGTGTCTCTCTGATCTTGTTTCCTGGGTCAGTGAGGCTGTAGCCAATCCTTGAAGTAGCTTTCCCCAAACCACAGCCTATCAACTATAATCAAATTCTTAATTCCACTGGCTCCATACAACACCATCTCCTATCCAGTAAACTTACTGCTTCATATTTGGGGTCAAAGTCCTAGATAGTAAAATTCCACATATTTCCCATGTATAGATTCTGTTAGCTGCTCATGAACCTGCCAGTTTGATGCTGTTTGGATTGGGCAGTTGCTCATCTCCCAATTTAATCATCTCTATATACCTTGTTTGAATTCATGAGTTGTTCTGTGGAAAGCGCTGGTTCTCTGTGGGGTTTCCTTGTCTTTTTGCCAACCTCTCTCTACTACTTTGAGGCCATATTATGTTTATGTAAGAAGGTTGAGAGGAACTGGAGTAGTACAGGCAGAAGAAAAGCAATCAAATCCAATTTTACCCTTGTGATTCTGCTGACTGTTGAATCTGAGTTTTGTTTTGTTTTTTGTATGTGTGTGTTCAAGAGTGTTTGGCTTTGCCATAGTGGCCACCTCTACCCTCAACATGCTGATTCCATCTGCTGCTCGCTGCCATTACAGCTGCGTCATACTTGTCAGGATATGTCAAGGCCTTGTTGAGGTATAGTTCATGTGCATGCTTGCTTGCCGTGTAAGGCAATTCCTGTGTGAGTGTTTACCTGACTGTATTGTATTCTACAGGGTGTATCGTACCCAGCCTGCCACGGTATTTGGGCCAAGTGGGCACCTCCTCTCGAGAGAAGTCGATTAGCCACGACAGCTTTTTGTGGTAAATTTTTAACAATTTTCTTACAAATGTCTATATTATGAGGAGAAATGGGGAATCTGGAAAGATGTATGATGAGTCATTTTTGTTTATGTCTAATTCCTTCTCAGGTTCTTACGCTGGGGCAGTGGTGGCTATGCCTTTAGCTGGAATACTGGTGCAATACTCTGGGTGGCCTTCAGTATTTTATGTCTATGGTTAGTACACTTATCCTCAAATGAGGGTTTAATGACTGCACATTTAGTTTTGCATTTGCAATAATACTCAAGCTCAGAGAAAACATTTACATTAATCTGAAAATAAATGTTGTACATGCATCAATATCAGGTGGTACAGCAAAATTTAAAGACTAATTTTCTGGAATTCTGCCTGTCTACAGTGCTGTGAAAAAGTATTTGCCCCCTTCCTGATTTCTTATATTTTTTGCATAATTGTTGCACTTAAATGTTTCAGATCAACAAACCAATTTAATATTAGACAAAGATAACCTGGGTAAATAGAAAATGCAGTTTTTAAATGATGATTTCATTTATTAAAGAAAAAAAAGCTATCCAAATCTACCTGGCTGTTTGTGACAAAGTAATTGCCCCCTAAACCTACAGTAATAACTGGTTGTATCACTCTTGATACCAACAACTGCAGTCAAGCATTTGCTATAACTGGCAATGAATCTTTTACATTGCTGCTGAGGAATTTGGGCTCACTCGTCTTTTCAGAATTGTTTTAATTCAGCCACATTGGAGGGCTTGAGATTGAGGTCATGAATTGATGACTGGACATTGCCCTTCAGGATTTTCTGATAAAGATCAGAATTCATGGTTCCATCAATTACAGCAAGTTGTCCAGGTCCTGAAGCAGCAAATTATATAGACTTAGTCTACATAACTTTTACAGTACATAATAGATAATAATACATACTGTATTAACCAGAACCTTTTGTTTGAAGTGCTCAGATTTTTCTGGGATGCCAGAGAAGATGACTCCGATTACATGGTCACAATAAACTGATTACTGGGAATAAACAGATAATGGTAATAGAGGAGATACACTGGAACAGAATTCTTGGCAGTTACAGGACAGTTACAATAGCAACACGACACTGAGTGGCAATCATACTGTATGCGACAGCTTTATTTTGTATGCAGCAAAACATAAAAATCACACAAAATATTTAGTCACAGCAGTGCACAGAGTACCTTTTTTTCTACTTTAGATGTTAATACCACACCATATACTGGTCTGTAGTGATGTGTGGGTAAAGACCAAGGAGCACATGGTAAGTGATGAACCGATTCAGAGCCTTTAATTATTTATTTATTTAATTTTTTGCCAATTAATACAAGATGGGATGATAAGATTAGCCTCCATAATGCAAGCAGGTACTCTGTGTACTGCTGTGATTTAATACTGTGTGTATTTTTTGTTTTTTAATACATACTCCCCAATGTTGCCACTCATTTTCACCACTCAATGCTTTTTAACTGCCATGAGTTTTGTTCGATGACATCATACATACACTACCGTTCAAAAGTTTGGGGTCACTTAGAAATTTCCTTATTTTTGAAAGAAAAGCACTTTTTTTCAATGAAGATAACTTTAAACTAATCAGAAATACACTCTATACACTGCTAATGTGGTAAATGACTATTCTAGCTGCAAATGTCTGGTTTTTGGTGCAATATCTACATAGGTGTATAGAGGCCCATTTCCAGCAACTATCACTCCAGTGTTCTAATGGTACAATGTGTTTGCTCATTGCGTCAGAAGGCTAATGGATGATTAGAAAACCCTTGTGCAATCATGTTAGGTCTGCAATGCTGTAATTGCTGCAAATGGAGGATTCTTTGACGAAAGCAAAGTTTGAAGGAAAAAATTATTATTTTAAATACAAATCATTATTTCTAACCTTGTCAATGTCTTGACTATATTTTCTATTCATTTTACAACTCATGGTGGTAAATAAGTGTGACTTTTCATGGAAAACACAAAATAATTGTCTGGGTGACCCCAAATTTTGAACGGTAGTGTATATCCTCTATAATCAGTTTTGTTGTGTTTACATGCACTGAATAAACGGATTATTGGAGGGTAAACCACTTGAGTTAATGACCCCGGTTACATGGCCTTTATCGGATTACTGTTTACATGGCCACTTGAATAATCAGATAACTCCAGAAATCCAATCAAATCCGGTTTATTTGTGTGCATGTAAACATGGTCGATGTTTCTCATACTGCAGGACTGCAGATCAAGTATGGTTAATTATTAATTTTATTCTCTTTTACCATGTGGAGTCGAGTTGTGTAGTGAGAGATGTCATGGCATTTCCAAACCTTCCAAACTTTTGCAGACTTGCTAGAATTATTTGTGTAACATCTCCACTAGTGCTATTCTAGCAACTATGCTGGACAGTTTATTTTTGACGGAAGTTTTGATGGAAGGATGCCACTGACTTCTGGAGTTTGACGGGAGCTGGGCAGAAGTGAGGGGGAGCTCTGTGTTGCCCTCCATGTCGCAGAAATGACAGTAAAACTCGTCAATATAATCCTCAAGGTCTTCTCATTAGGTCAGTGGGTTGGTGCAGTAAAATTAGTCCAGAAAAAGCCTCTTCAGTTACAAATGCTATAAAAACTACAGGTAAATTTACTGATCTGGCGGCGTAGTTCAGTGGATGAATTGTTTGTCATTTATGCCGACATGTTGGACCTGGCACTGACTAATCTTGTATAGTCTCACCATCACAGAGTCATCCTCCCCATATACTGACATCCATTGGCCGTAGCGCCCTCACCTGGACTGGTGTCACCACTACACTTCATAGAATAAACTCCAGTTGAAAAGGACTCCAGAATATTCAGTTAATTGACAACTAATTTAATTTAATTAACTAAATTCTTCCCTCCAGTGGACTCACCACGTGCCATGAGGCGTCATAGCGCTATGTAAACTGGGCGGCAGTCTGAGCTACTCCACTTGGACTGCTGCCCACGCAACCCAGATCCCTGGATAAGCAGTAGAGGATGAATGGATGGATGGATGGAACTAAATTCTTATTGGCAATTAATCAGTAGTTAATTGTTAATATCCCTAGTCATGAGACTATTTTGATGCTTCAGAATGCACCAGCACAGAAATGGCAGGCACCCCTTTAGCTAAGGTGAAGTGTAGTAAGTGACTACAGCAGAATCAAGGCTTATAACTGCTCTAAAGTGAAGCATTTTATGTAATAATGTTAAAAATTGTGGTTAAAGCCAGCCTTGACTTTTTTGCTTCAGTTTTGGCCTAAATTCTCTGCTTCAGATGTTACTAGGAGACAAAATGTCCAAAAAAAAGTGTTGTTTTGATACTGTGGGAAGGTGCTATATTTTCTTGGAAGCTTGTGTTCTTTTCTTTCTTTTATTTTCTTCTCTTAACTTTTTTTTTTTTAGATCTTTCTTTCATGTCTGTCTTTTTCTCTCTTACTCTCCCAGGCAGCTTTGGGATATTCTGGTATTTGTTCTGGATTCTGGTATCATATGAGAGTCCTGCAGCCCATCCAACCATCACACCAGAGGAGAGGAAATACATTGAAGAGGCAATTGGAGAGTCTGCTACATTTCTCAGTCCTCTCCATGTATGTCTCAAAAAGTTAAGCACTCACACTTTGACACATAGAGCAGCTGCATCTTTGGTTTTGAATCAGTCTCAGTGGAGGCGGAGTATTCCTTTTATTGTTTGTTTCTTTTGGTGGCAGAAATTTAAAACCCCATGGAAACACTTCTTCACCTCCATGCCAGTCTATGCCATTATCGTAGCCAACTTCTGCAGGAGCTGGACCTTCTACCTGCTGCTCATCAGCCAGCCTGCCTACTTTGAAGAAGTCTTTGGCTTTGAGATCAGCAAGGTGAGGTCATATGATCTAAAAATTGATTTAGACTTACCCCTCACACTTCTTTATCGCTGTGCACAACGATAAAGGTGGCAGAAAGGCTCCCATGCCTTTCTGCCACCTTCCCTGGGCGTGGGGGCCTGGGGGCTCCCAAGGCGTGGGTCAGGGGTGCTGGGGTGTGCGCTGGCCTGCTGTGGGGGAGAAGGAGGGATGTCCAGGGACATGTGTGGGGGGCGCAGGCCAGTTTCCGGCCTGGGGGGGGGGGGGGGGGTTGGCCTTCTGGTGCCTGGGGTCCGGGGACTGACGTTGGCCCCGCTAGAGGGGCGGGCTGGTCTGGGGGAGGGGGTGCACCGTGCCGGCCTCCCTCAGCCAGCCATCCTGGTGCGGTTGCATGGCTGTCCTGGGGCTTGCTGTCTTCGGAGCATTTGTGCTTTGTGGGGGTTGGTGGCACTGTCTTGCTTGCTTGGCATTTCCAGAGGGAAAGGGGGTGTTGCTGTGACCTGCCGTCCTCTTTGTATAGGTTTCCTGGCAAACCACTCACATGCACACACTCACTTTGAGTGCGCTCTCATACACACACGTGTCCTTTTACAGGTACACATACCAGACTTGTGATGAGACCTTTTCAGAAGAAGAAACAGTTCGTCTTCTGTTCCTTTCAGTTGTATCAGTTTGTTGGTTTTTTGTGTTTGTTCCTGTCTCTTTTCTTTTCCCCTCCCCACCGACCCACCCCCGCCCCCATCCTGTCGCTCTATCATGGGTAAAACAATTTAAACAAAGTATTAAAATTTATTACAAGAGGAGTCTATAAATAATATACAGTACATATCTATGTACTGTATAAAAGTCCTTTTGGCAAAGTTGATTTGTTTGGCACAATAAGGGAAGCAGATTTCTGTTTCTGCTTACCTAGCTGCTTGACAGGACAAGGGGGGTTAAAAAAAGAGCAACAGTAAATAAGATAGGCAAGAATTGGTTAGCCAAAGCAGTATTACACACACACACGCACGCACGCACGCACACACAAAGTGGATATAAAAAGTCTGCACACCCCTGTTCAAATGCCATGTTTTTGTGTTGTAAAAAAATGAGATCAATATAAATCATTTCAAAACTTTTCCCACCATTAATGTGACGTATAACTTGTACAACCCAATTGAAAAACAAACTGAAATCTTTTAAGGGGAAAAAATACAATAACCTCTTTGCATAAATATGCACACCCTTAAACTAATACTTTGTTGCAGCACCTTTGGCTTTTATTACAGCACTCAGTCTTTTTGGGTAGGAGGCTATCAGCATGGCACATCTTGATGTGGCAATATTTCCCACTCTTCTTTGCAAAAATGCTCCACATCTGTCAGTTTGCGAGGGCATCTCCTGTGTACAGCCCTCTTCAGATCACCCCACAGATGTTTGATCGGATTCAGGTCTGGACTCTGGCTGGGCCATTCCAAAACCTTAATCTTCTTCTAATGAAGCCATTCTTTTGTTGATTTGGATGTGTGCTTTGGGTCATTGTTGTGCTGAAAGATTAAGTTCCTCTTCATCTTCAGCTTTCTAGCAGAAGCCTGAAGGTTTTATGCCAGCATGGACTGGTATTTGGAACTGTTCATAATTCCCTCCACCTTGACTAAGGCCCTAGTTCCAAATGAAGAAAAATAGCCCAAAAGCATGATGCTGCCACCGCCATACTTCACTATAGGTATAGTGTTCTTTTGGTGATGAGCAGTGTTGTGTTTGGGCCAAATATACCTTTTGGAATTATGGCCAAAAGGTTCAACTTTGGGTTCATCGGACCATAACACATTTTACTACATGCATTTGGGAGATTTCAGATGTGTTTTTGCAAAATATAGCCAGGCTTGGATGTTTTTCTCTGCAAGATAAGGCTTCCATCTTGGCACCCTACCCCATAGCCCAGATATATGAAGAAGACGGGAGATTGTTGTCACATGTACTAAACAGCCAGTACTCTCCAGAAATTCCTGCAGCTCCTTCAATGTTGCTGTCAGCCTCTTGGCAGCCTCCCTGACCAGTTTTCTTCTCGTCTTTTCATCAATTTTGAAGGGATGTCCAGTTCTTGGTAATGTAACTGTTGTGACATATTTTCTCCACTTGATGATGACTGTCTTCACTGTGTTCCATGGGATATTTAATGCCTTGGAAATTCTTTTATACCCTTCTCCTGACTGATACCTTTAAACAATGAGATCCCTCTGATGCTTTGGAAGCTGTCTACAGACCATGGCTTGGAGGAAAAGCCTACTAGAACAGTAGAACTTTATTTGGGGTTAATCAGAGTCACTTTAAATGGTGGCAGGCATGTGCTGACTCCCATTTAAAGGTAAAGCCAACTTTATTGTCATTCAGTCCATACAGTCAATCATGTACAGTAAAACGAAATTACGTTTCTCTTATCTACAATGTTAATCACATCTAGAATTGGAGGGGTCGCTGCCATGCAAGGTGCCACCACAAATTTCCCTCCTCTGTTCCATTATTGCTGAGCACCAAGCTGGACAGCAGGAAGTTCAGCTTTTATATGGTCTTCAGCATGACCCGGACAGGATTTGAACCCAGGCCTCTGGGTGTGGGGCAGATGATCTACCAACTGAGCCACCACTCCGGTGGTGGCTCAACATGAGTTTGAATGAGGTTAACATGAGTTTGAAATATGATTGGTTAATTCTGAACATAGCCACATCCTCAGTTATAACAGGGTGTGCATATTTATGCAACCAGGTTATTGTAATTTTTTTTTTTTTTTTTTTTTCCCTTTAAAAGATTTCAGTTTGTTTTTCTATTGGGTTGTACAGGTTATAGGTCACATTAATGGTGGAAAAAGTTCTGAAATGATTTATCTTGGTCTCATTTTTTTACAACACAAAAACATGGCATTTGAACAGGGGTGTGTAGACTTTTTATATCCACTGTGTATATACACTACCGTTCAAAAGTTTGGGGTCACTTAGAAATTTCCTTATTTTTGAAAGAAAAGCACTTTTTTCAATGAAGGTAACTTTAAACTAATCAGAAATACACTCTATACATTGCTAATGTGGTAAATGACGATTATAGCTGCAAATGTCTGGTTTTTGGTGCAATATCTACATAGGTGTATAGAGGCACATTTCCAGCAACTATCACTCCAGTGTTCTAATGGTACAATGTGTTTGCTCATTGCGTCAGAAGGCTAATGGATGATTAGAAAACCCTTGTGCAATCATGTTAGGTCTGCAATGCTGTAATTGCTGCAAATGGAGGATTCTTTGACGAAAGCAAAGTTTGAAGGAAAAAATTATTATTTCAAATACAAATCATTATTTCTAACCTTGTCAATGTCTTGACTATATTTTCTATTCATTTTACAACTCATGGTGGTAAATAAGTGTGACTTTTCATGGAAAACACAAAATAATTGTCTGGGTGACCCCAAACTTTTGAACGGTAGTGTATACAGTGGTGCGAAAAAATGTTTACCCCTTCCTGATTTCTCATGTTTTTATATGTTTGTCACACTTAAATGTTTCAGATCATCAAACAAATTTAAATATTAGACAAAGATAACACAAGTAAACACAAAATGCAGTTTTTAAATGAAGGCATTTATTATTAAGGTAAAAAAAAAATCCAAACCTACATGGCCCTGTGTGAAAAAGTGATTGCCCCCTAAACCTAATAACTGGTTGGGCCAACCTTAGCAGCAACAACTGCAATCAAGCATTTGCGATAATTGGCATTGAGTCTTTTACAGCGCTGTGGAGGAATTTTGGCCCACTCATCTTTGCAGAATTGTTGCAGTTCAGCCACATCGGAAGGTTTTCGAGCATGAACTGCCTTTTGAAGGTCATGCCACAGCATCTCAGTCGGATTCAGGTCAGGACTTTGCCTAGGCCACTACAAAGTCTTCATTTTGTTTTTCTTAAGCCGTTCAGAGGTGGACTTGCTGGTGTGTTTTGGATCATTGTCCTGCTGCAGAATCCAAGTGCGCTTCAGCTTGAGGTCACAAACAGATGGCAAGACATTCTCCTTCAGGATTTTTTGGTAGACAGCAGAATTCATGGTTCCATTTACCACAGCAAGTCTTCCAGGTCCTGAAGCAGCAAAACAGCCCCAGACCATCATACTACCACCACCATATTTTACTGTTGGTACTGTTGGATTTACTGTTGGTTTTGTCTCGTGAGTATTTTCCCTAAAGTCATGGGGATCATCAAGATGTTTTCTGGCAAAACTGACATGAGCTTTTATGTTCTTTTTGCTCAGTAGTGGTTTTCGTCTTGGAACTCTGTCATACAGGCCATTTTTGCCCAGTCTCTTTCTTATGGTGAAGTCATGAACATTGACCTTAACTGAGGCAAGTGAGGCCTGCAGTTCTTTGGATGTTGTTGTGGGGTCTTTTGTGACCTCTTGGATGAGTCGTCGCTATGCTCTTGGGGTAATTTTGGTCGGCTGGCCACTTCTGGGAAGGTTCACCACTGTTCCATGTTTTCACCATTTGTGGGTAATGGCTCTCACTGTGGTTCGCTGGAGTACCAAAGCTTTAGAAATGGCTTTATAACCTTTTCCAGACTGATAGATCTCAATTACTTTGTTTCTCATTTGTTCCTGAATAGCTTTGGATTGCAGCATGATGTCTAGCTTTTGGGGATCTTTTGGTCTACTTCCCTTTGCCAGGCAGGTCCTATTTAAGTGATTTCTTGATTGAGAACAGGTGTGGCAGTACTCGGGTCTGGGTGTGGCTAGAGAAATTGAACTCAGCTTTCCAAAGATGTGATAAACCACAGTTAATTTACAGTGCATCCAGAAAGTATTCACAGCGCTTCACTTTATCCACATTTTATTATGTTACAGCCTTATTACAAAAGGGATTAAAATCATTTTTTCCTCAAAATTCTACAAACAATACCCCATAATGACAATGTGAAAAAAGTTTTTTTTTTTAGATTTTTGCAAATTTATTAAAAATAAAAAACTAAGAAATCACATGTACGTAAGTATTCACAGCCTTTGTCATGGAGCTCAGAATTGAGCTCAGGTGCATCCTGTTTCCACTGATCATCCCTGAGATGTTTCTACAGCTTAATTGGAGTCCACCTGTGGTAAATTCAGTTGACTGGACATGATTTGGAAAGGCACACACATGTTTATATAAGGTCCCACAGTTGACAGTGCATGTCAGAGCACAAACCAAGCATAAAGTCAAAGGAATTGTCTGTAGACCTCTGAGACAGGATTGTCTTGAGGCACAATCTGGGGAAGGGTACAGAAAAATTTCTGCTGCTTTGAAGGTCCCAGTGAGCACATTGGCCTCCATCATTCATAAATGGAAGAAGTTTGGAACCTCTTCCTAGAGCTGGCCGGCTGTCTAAACTGAGCGATCTGGGGAGAAGGGCCTTAGTCAGGAAGGTGACCAAGAACCCGATGGTCACTTTGTCAGAGCTCCAGCATTCCTCTTTGAAGAGAGGAGAACCTTCCAGAAGGACAACCATCTCTGTAACAATCCACCAATCAGGCCTGTATGGTAGAGTGGCCAGACAGTGGCTAGAAGCCACTCCTTAGTGAAAGGCTCATGGCAACCCACCTGGAGTTTGCCAAAAGGCACCTGAAAGACTCTGAGACAATGAGAAACAAAATTCTCTTGTCTGATGAGACAAAGATTTAACTCTTTGGCATGAATGCCAGGTGTCATGTTTGGAGAAAACCAGGCACCGCTCATAACCACGCCAATGGTGGTGGCAGCATCATGCTGTGGGGATGTTTTTCAGTGGCAGGAACTGGGAGACTAGTCAGGATAGAGGGAAAGATGAATGCAGCAATGTACAGAGACATCCTGGATGAAAACCTGCTCCAGAGCGCTCTTGACCTCAGACTGGGGCGACGGTTCATCTTTCAGCAGGACAACGATCCTAAGCACACAGCCAAGATATCAAAGGAATGGCTTCAGGACAACTCTGTGAATGTCCTTGAGTGGCCCAGCCAGGGCCCAGACTTGAATCCAATTGAACATCTCTGGAGAGAACTGAAAATGGCTGTCCACCGACGCTTCCTATCCAACCTGATGGAGCTTGAGAGGTGCTGCAAAGAGGAATGGGCAAAACAGCCCAAAGATAGGTGTGCCAAGCTTGTGGCATCATATTCAAAAAGACCTGAGGCTGTAATTGCTGCCAAAGGTGCATCAACAAAGTATTGAGCAAAGGCTGTGAATACTTATGTATATGTGATTTTTTTTTTAATTAAATTTGCAAAAACCTCATAAAAAAAACTTTTTTCATATTGTCACTATGGGGTATTGTGTGTAAAATTTTGAGGAAAAAAATGAATTTAATTTTTTTTTTAATGGCACCAGAAGTAGGGCAGCTGTACCAGCAGCAACTCTCTCGTGTCTTTGTGTTTCTATCTGCTTATTCCTGTATATAATGTGTCTCTTATTAACCAGGGCTTGATAGGAAGATTCGGACTAACAATTGGACCAAGTTTTTTCTATTTTAGCCAGGTCTTTGTCTTAGTTTTTTCTCTTCTTCGAGCAATGGAGATCAACAGAGGGGGGTGCGGACACATTGTTTATACACGCAACCAGCTGATTGCACTGAGGAGGCCAGCGATGCTGCCCGGAGCAAAGCCCCTCATCCCGAATGAGCTAAAGAGGAGACGCCGCGGGTGATGGGCTGGAACTAAGGTGAGGAGGAAGAGGAGGAAGCATAAGCCGGCTGTACTGATGTTCATCACCGGGAACGTGCGATCGCTCAGAAACAAAACAGATGAGCTTACAGCGTTGGTCAGGACGCAAAAGTAATATCGTGAGTGTAGTGTCATGTGTTTCACAGAGACGTGGTTACACTCACAGATCCCGGATGTTCATGTTGCAATACCTGGCTTTAAGACTATACGGGGGGACAGAGATGTGATAAGTAGCGGGAAAAAGAGGGGAGGAGGAGTGGCACTTCTTGTGAATAAAAAGTGGTGTAATCCTGGATACCTTCATGTGAAGGAAAAGTGCTGCAGCCCGGACCTTGAACTGATGGCTGTGAGTATGCGACCTTACTATATGCCACAAGAAATGATGTGTGCCTTAGTAATTATCATCTACGTCCCTCCGTCAGCTGATACAGCGGTGGCCTGTGACATCATCAGCTCCACTACGGCCACATTACTGGAGAAGCACCCGGTCACATTTATGGCCATTACATGTGATTTTAATCATGTCTCACTGGGAAAAACATTACCAAGCTTTCACCAGTTTATTGACTGTCCCACCAGAGAAAACAAAACACTGGATTTACTGTATGCCAATGTCAGAGATGCATATAGTGCCACAGCTGTACCTCCCATTGGCAACTCGGATCACTGCATGGTCATGTTATCACCCAAGTACGCTCCCCTTGCGCAAAGGCAGCCTGCTTATACACGGACTGTGAGGAGGTGGACACAAGAGGCTGCTGATGCACTACAGGACTGCTTTGAGACGACAGACTGGGGCGTACTCTGTGAACCACATGGGGTGGACATAGACAATATGACCGACTGCATCACAGAATACATCACATTCTGTGAAGACACAACCATGCTAGCACAGACTGTACACTGCTTCTCCAACAACAGACCATGGGTCACGAGTGACCTGAAAGCACTTCTGAACAAAAAGAAGAGAGCTTTTAGGTCCGGAGACAAGGAGAAGCTGAGAGTAGTGCAGCATGAGCTGAGAGAGATGCTGAGGAGGTGCAAGGACAATTATAGGAGGAAGTTGGAGAATCAACTCAGGCAAATCAACGCTAAAGATGTGTGGATGGGAATGAAACAAATAACTGGGTGCAAGGGGAGAGTCAGGCAGACATCTGGGGGCCAGGAGAGCGCTGAGGAACTGAATCTGTTTTTTAATAGGTTCAACTCACAGTCTATCACCCCCACAACACAGCCAAACCCCCACACACACCCCCACCCTCCTGTGCAGCACCTCTCTCCATCTCACCACCCTCCTCCTCCTCGGGGGACACCAGGCCCCTCTCTCACATCACTGTGACTACAGACCAGGTTAAGAAACAGCTGGAGAGTCTCTGTCAGCGGAAGGTGGCGGGCCCTGATGGCATCTCCGCCAGGATCCTGAGGACCTGTGCCAACCAGCTAGCTCCGGTACTGGAACACCTGTACAACCTGAGCCTGAGTCTGTAGAGAGTACTGGTGCCGTGGAAGACATCCTACCTGGTTCCTGTCCCCAAGAAATCATCTCCATCGGACCTGAATAACTATCGATCAGTTGCCCTCACATCTCATGTGATGAAGGTCCTGGAAAGACTGGTCTTAGCCCACCTGAGGCTGCAGGTGAAGACGTGGCTGGACCCTCTGCAGTTTGCATATCAGCCCCAATTAGGAGTTGAAGATGCTGTCATATATCTGCTGCAATGAGCCCATCTGCACCTGGATGGCAGAGGAGACACTGTGAGAATCACATTTTTTGATTTCTCCAGTGCCTTTACCACCATGCAGCCACTGCTGCTGGGTGAGAAGCTGCCAGTGATGGGGGTCAACAGCTCTATGATCTCCTGGATTACTGACAACCTGACGGGCAGGCTACAACTTGTTCAGCTGGTTAGTGTCTTGTCTGGCGTGGTGGTTAGTGATACGGGAGCTCCACAGGGGATTGTGCGCTCTCCTTTTCTCTTCACCTTATACACCATTGACTTTCAGTACAACAGAGTCATGCCACCTGCAGAAATTCTCTGACGACTCAGCTGTTGTGGGGTGTATAAGAGCGGGAGAGGAGGGGGAATACAGGGCACTGGTAGACAGATTTGTGGAGTGGACAGAGCAGAATCAGCTGAGGCTGAATGTCAGCAAGACCAGAGAGATGATTATTGACTTCAGGAAAAAGAGGACGCCTTCTCAGCCATTACAGATTAGGGGGGAGGATGTGGGGGTGGTTGAGGACTACAGATATCTGGGTGTCAGGATCATCAATGGGCTGGACTGGAGATCCAACACCAATGCTGTGTACAAGAAGGGGATGAGCAGACTCCACTTCCTGAGGAAGCTGAGATCCTTCATCGTGTGCAGCAGGATACTGGAGCTTTTCTACCAGACCGTTGTCGCCAGCGCCATCTTCTTTACTGCTGTCTGTTGGGGTAGCAGTATCAGAGCCAGCGACACCAACAGACTTGACAAGATTATCAAGAGGGCTGGCTCTGTAATTGGGCTCAGGGCGGAGACTTTTGAGACAGTGGTGGAGAGAACACTAAATAAACTGTGATCCATCATGGACAATCCTGATCACCCCCTCCACCACACACTGGACAGACAGCCGAGCACTTTCTCCAGTAGACTACTACAGCTTCGCTGTTGAACGGCCAGGTACAGGAAATCTTTCCTGCTGCATGCCATTTCACTGTACAATAACTCACTATGATGTTGTATTCTGGTCATAACTATGCTGCCATACTGCACCTTGCAGTCTAACTGGTACCTCACATTTCACTCTGCTCCTGATAGTCCTGCATTGTGCAGCGGGTATGATTCATGTATTTATACGGGTCACCATCTATTCAGCTATGATGTAGATAGGCTTTTATAGTAGTGTTAGTTTTACTTTCCATGGGTAATCTCTTTGTCTGTCATGCGTGTGTTTCTGTCATTTGGTTGTCTACTGTCATGCTGCTGTTACGCTACCATTTCCCAATTTGGGATCAATAAAGTGCATCTATCTATCGATCTATCTTAATCCATTTTGGAATAAGGCAGGAATAAGGTGGAAAAAGTGAAGCGGTGTGAAAACTTTTTCCGGATGCACTGTATGTTTTAACGGGGGGGGGGGGGGGCAATCACTTTTTCACACAGGGCCATGTAGGTTTGGATTTTTTTTTAGCCTTAATAATAAACACCTTCATTTAAAAACTGCATTTTGTGTTTACTTGTGTTATCTTTGTCTAATATTTAAACTTGTTTGATGATCTGAAACATTTAGGTGTGACAAACATACAAAAAAATGAGAAATCAGGAAGGGGCAAACACTTTTTCACACCTGTGTGTGCGTGTGTGTGTAACTAAAGTTCTCACTGGCCTCAGAGAGTGTTCATCATGATGTAATGAGTTACTCTGTCAATGATAATCTGGTTTGGAATACTCATGGAAAAGCATAAGCATTGCTAACGTTGGCAGAATGATTAGGTTTATGACTCTACATCAAAAAATAAGGAAGATTTGTTTTTGAAAAATGAGACATGTAATAAGTGTTCCCATCCCTACTTGTTACTTCCCTTTCTATAATGTCTTTTCTTTGTAATTGTGCTATCTAGATGATGGTGTCACATGATTTTGGTTAAGTTAAAGATGCACTTCAGTGGATATGATCACCTATAAAAACAAATCTATGTTGTCTAAAATAATATCTTTTGCCCTTTTTTCGACAAAAAAAATCTTTTCATTGTCTTACAGTTTTGTGTCAAAATCTTTTCACTGTTCCTCTTCAAACGCCAGGCTCTGTCCACCCATAAGCTACTGTACGTTCCGATCCACAGTGTACTTCAAACTGTATTCCCTACTCCCTGCTCTATTCTCAGGGAATATCAGTAAGTTAACTGCCCTTCACAAAATTCCTCTATTTGAAACACCCTGTAACCGTCAGCTCCTCCTCCGTGAGTTACCACGGTAACCATGGACACATACTGATACTATGGTGGATAATTTATATTTCTTAAATAAAATATTAATACAAATATATCTTTATTACTATCAGTTGATATAAACAATAATCAACATCAGTTTAGCTTGTTAATAATGTCAGCAACAATAATTTGTTTTACTCGTATTTGAGGCACAATAGCTTATGGGCAATCTTCTTGTCAACTTCTGGTGAAGTGATATACGGTTGTTCACTTCTTCCCTGCACAGTTGTCAGTTCTCTTTGAACTGAAGACCGTTTGCTCCCTTCGGTTTGGAATCTCAGTTAATATGGCGGATACCCTCTGCAGTCCACTTCGGAGTACACTATTGGGCGATCGGAACGCAGCTAGAGATCTCCGTGTGTCCACTCATATCCCACAAGGCTAATAGTGGCTAACGCTACATTAAATAGAATAAAACCTGTGATAAAGAAGACTTACTGGTTGAAGGATGTCCAGTTGACTGCACGGTGGTCCAGGATAATGACTGAATTGGCATCGGTCCTTAAAAGCAGTTTAATGGTAAAAACCCATCTTAATTTGGGTCAGGTTTTCAAAGCAACAGGCCAAAATGCTAACTGGGCCTGGAAGCTAACTTCGATTAGGCCAGAGAGTCCTGATTGGCTCCAACACTGCAAACCCTTTACAGTTACATCACCAAAAACATCCTGTCCAAATTCACCTTTTTTTTTTCAGGGGACGGGGCTTAATTGAAACTTTAAAGCAAAAAAACAGACACATGAGACATTTGAGTGATTTTGCACTTGATATGTCTTAAGTCATAAAAAACATATTACAGACATGTTAAAAAGAAAAAAAAAACTTGATTTTTGGCGGAGTGTCACTTTAAAATAATATATGCTGGAACACACGGGGGTGGATCCGCACCTCACATCCTGGATCCTGGACTACCTCACCAAATGTCTGCAGTATGTGAGGACTGGGACTGTGTGTCAGACACGGTCTTCTACAGTATGGGAGCTCCTGGATCTGTTTCTTTTCACCCTCTACACTGCAGACTTCACACATAACACCCTCACCTGTCACCTACAGAAGTTATCTGAACACTGGCACACTTTACAAGAAAGGTCAGAGCAGACTTGATCTGTTAAGGAGACAGAGGTCTTTTGGAGTGCAGGGGGTGCTCCCTGCCAGTATTTGAGGCGGGGAACCATCAATCATCAATGTCTTGCTGGTGGGTGTGGTTTTTTCGCCTCATGAACTGGATGTACTCTGTGGCTTTATCTAGAATCTGTGCTTGTGAAGCCTTCTCCCCTTGTAATGAAGGCACAGAAGCCTGTAAACTATGAAACCTTTTATGATTCCGTGGCAGCATTGGCCATCTTTTTATGGCATTGTCTGCTGGAGCAGCAGCATAGCAGCTGTGGATATGAAGAGACTGAGGAAAGACACTATATTTGAATGTGCATTAGACAGTCATGTTCTCATGTACAGTTTCTCCCTCTTTTGTGTCTTTCAGGTGGGCATAGTGTCAGCTTTGCCCCATCTGGTGATGACAATCATTGTGCCTGTTGGGGGCCAGTTGGCCGACTACCTGAGAAGCCACAACCTGATGTCCACCACCAACGTCAGGAAGCTCATGAACTGTGGAGGTGAGATTGTCTAACAGGCTTCAGCAAAGCATCATCTGTCAGGGTAAAGGGTGTGAAAATGTCTGAGGAACATTTCACAGACAAAGAGAAATAAAGTATGTCATCTTTGTTGAAGTGAAAGCAACATATACATAAAAAACTTTGGGCTGTGTTACAGCGGCGCAGTCCATCAGTTGTTAGATGCATGGGGGGAGCATTTATGGGTGTTCATTCTTGCTATTACAGCAGTGCAAAAATGAATTTTCTGCCAGGGCACAAAATGCAAAGAGGCTTAATACTAATATGACAGCGTTTAAGTAGGAGGGCAAATCCATTTTGTGCTCAGGACAATGCAGACTCGTTCACAAAATGAAACTGCGTTAAAGGACAATGAGCTTTTTAACCTCCTCCATAGCCCTGCTCACACTGGGAGACGTGATCACAATTGCGCATGGATGAGAGCAGTAGGCTACAATTCAGAGATTATGCCAGTCTTTCTCTTTGTCCATGATTTTGACAGAGTTGTCAAAATCTTGGACAAAATCATTCATTTATTCCAACTCTTAATGGTAAGTCCACAATTAAAATGAGTATAGAATAGAATAAAAAAAAACTATTAAGTGTATCATCATATTATGTACAATTAAAATGATGGGTGATTAGATTATAACTGTTACAACTTTCCCCAGTTAAATAACTGAAAATTCCAGTGCTTCCTGTGCTTCCTCGTGAGCTCCTAAGCTCCAGAGCTGCATGATTTCAAAACACACTGCTGAAATAGAATTAAACAATGCGCTTATGACAACAGACCTCTTTTTTCCTGATCAAAAGTACATTGTCATAAAATGCACCAAAATACCAATGCGCATGACATTTTGAAATGAGGATCCTCCTTCCAGTTTAAAGATGGCATACTGTCTACTGGTAATTAGAGGGCATGACACAAAGCGTAAAAAAACAATGTGCTGACAGAAACTAACAAAGCCACTGTTGCAAGGTGAGAAACGTAACGTAAAAGCACACTGTTGATTGTCATAATGGGCCCTTTGACATTATTGCTTTTTGCAAATTTAAGAACCTGTTTTGACTCCTTAATAATGGCATATTTTTGCCACTTTTTACTCTGCATCATGTTATTAGAGTGCTATTAGAATGTTTGAGGAGACTCAGCAGGCAGGATTGGAATCATATTAATATTTCAGCACACCTTAAAAGTCATTTCAGTGTGAGCAAAAACATATGTACCTGTCATGTTGTGAAAATGACACGAGACGGAGAGCTTCTTGAGCGACATCCAACTGAACATTTATTAGGGAGAACACTCAACTATATACAGAATGGGCCGTGCCCGCCTGACGTCATCCTGTGGGTGGGCACGGCATCCCAAACACCCAAATCCCATACACAACAGTACCACTACTATTATAACATTTACACAGAAGAGAATAAAACAGACAGAAATTATGCTCAGGTTAAAGTAATACAAGTAAGCTCGTGAGCAACAACTTTGTCTTGACAAGTTGCGGGATTTTCTCATATATTTTCAACTTTTTCATGTAAATTTGCAACTTTTTATTAATAAATTTACTATTTTTTCTTACAACTTTGTCCTTTTTTCTTTAAGTTTTTGACTTTTTCTTGTACATTACTTAAATCTCATAAATTTGTGAGTTCTTTTTAGGCATTTTTCTTGTAAATGCACAACTTTTTGTATAAATTTGGAACGTTTGTGGAAAATTTGTGACTGTACCCTGTAATAAATTGTACCCTGTAATAAAATGTCTGTCAACCGGGGGTCCTCTGACTCCAGGGGTCCGTGAGAGAACATTCAGGGTCCCGCAGGAAATTATGTAATTTCACTTCTTAATTGATCAAAAAAATTGTTTTGTGCAGTGGTACCTCCATATCAGCGGGCAGCAGCACAAACACAATCTCTCCGCTTCTTTCTCCTCCTGATGGAAAGCTCACCACCTTCACAACTCACGCAGCTGCCCTGCATCTGCAGTGGAAAAAAAAAAAAAACGAAAAATGCCTCCATGCCTGAGCCCACAACACTATCTAGTCAGGAAAATGTCCTCCCCCAGAAACCACCTCCAGCACCAAACAAGCGGTAGACAGTTGTCATTGAGGTCCGTCGGTATTGTTCCGAGAAAAGCACATCCGCATGAAAAGAACCCCCATCGCAGCAACGTGCGTCTGACAAGAGACATCTCCAGTAAGTGGTGGTCTCATTTTCAAACTAATTCACTCTCCCAGCAACGGCAGAACACCAATGGTGAATGGCCATTGTGACGAACCATCAAGTGAACTCCTGTCCTATGTTCAACAAAATCCAACTCACACAGACATGAACTTGCAAGGGGGGAAGGGGGGAAAAGTTCATAGGCTGAAAAGTTCATAGTGGTCAAATTTGACCAAATGTGGTTTATTTTTCAACAGTCTCCCCTTCGGTCCACATACTACTTCTTCTTCTTTTAGATTTGATTGGCGGTTGGCAACCAGCTTACAGGTGTATTACCGCCATGTACTTCACTCTAAATCATCACTCTAGTAGCCTATCATCACTCTATATATCGTCCACACACTTCTTCCATCGGTGTTGCAGCACTTGGATCCCTGCGGTTGAAAAATAAACCACATTTGGTCAAATCTGACCACTATGAACTTTTCAGCCCCCCCCCCCCCGTATGTGTACTTGCATCGCGCAGAGCAAATGTCCGTGAGTTTGCATCTTTCCATTGACTTTGTATGTAATCAAACCATGTTTCACACAGAGTATAAACAAATTACAAGACTAAACTGTCATTAGATATGCCATAATAGGCTACAATGTGTTATTTTGTAACATTTTAGATTGATCGGGTGCTGCAGGATTTTTTTTCAAAGTATAATGGGCTCTGTGGTTCAAAAACGGTTGAAAAACACTTAAACCACTGCTCTGATATAATCAGAATCATACAAAGAAAGAGTAGACAGTAATAAACTAAATATTTGCTGATCCAGAATAATAGTTAAATTGCATAAACTAGCACAGTTCTAACCCATTTTTAAATCACTGAACTCGAAAGTAGCTCACAGAGTCTGGCCTATTGTAACTAAGAAAAAATTATATTTTGCTCTTCATAAATGTACTCATGCAAAAACACAAAGTATTCTGCAATAAACTACTCAATAAAGTACAATTTTGTGAAAAAGTCACTTGAGTACTTGAATAAATGTAACTAGTTTCTACCCACCTCAGCACTCATTGATTACTTAGACATGGTTTGTGGTTGTTTTCTTTATTTCTTCTGTCTTGTCTTGTGCTTACGTTTCCGTGAACATGTTTCAGGTTTTGGGATGGAGGCCACCCTCCTGCTGGTAGTGGGATACTCTCACACTAAAGGCATTGCCATTTCTTTCTTGGTCCTTGCTGTGGGCTTCAGCGGATTTGCTATTTCAGGTAAGAGATTTAAACCAACCAAAAACCAGATTCAGTTTGATTTATTGTACTCTTATATCAGATGCCAAAGATAGCAGTGCTTAATGTGTGAAGTTGGTGGTCCCAGAAAAACAAATGGCCTTTTTCCACTAGTACCTGTTTGGCCCGGAACAGTACGGTTCAGTTCAGTTCGAACCGCTTGTGTTTCCATTACACCAGAGTACCGCTTGATGTGGGTGGGATTTGTTACAGGGAGGGGGTGCAACTCTCCCGTTACGTCAAACAAGCCACCCAGGCAAAACACAAGATGGCAGAATACGAGGTGACTGCGGTCTCTGGCTTTTTTTTGCCAGAGTAAAGGCAGAAAAGGAAAGAAAAAAGGAGAGCAGAAGGCTATAGGTGGCGAGATGACACACTCTGCAAAAGTACTGGTGCGTTTAGGAAACCATATAGAGCAGTATAAAATGGAAGACGTGAGAATATGAACTACATCACATATGAAGGTAAGCTAATGATTACGAATGCTACTTTGCTTTAAGTCCGCCGTACTACATTGTAATGTTGGCAAGTTATCGATATTAGGTGCTAAAATATGTATTCTCTGTGTGTGTGTGTTTCAGATGGCTCTCTTGTGGCAAAATTATCGCTTCAAACTGTCATGAGCCGAGTTCTGGAGTTTTCTGCCAAACTCGGTCTCATGGCTTTTTCTATTTATTTTCTCATCTGTTGCATTTTTACTTCTAGTTTTTTACTTCCACTGTTGACAGCTGTCAGGGTCGTGTAGCTCCGTGTGGGTGTGCGCTATCAGCTGTCGGCTGCTGCTTCGCCTTCCCCTCATGGCCAGCTGATCCTAATCATTCTTCCTCACTTTCTCCTGTCTGTTCAGGCACCCACATCTGTTGTTCATTATGCCAGTTATCCTGACTGCTATTTTAGGGGCTCTACGCCATTGCATGGTGCAGCGTCCTACTCTCAGCTCACCACTCTACACGTAAATGCTCTGTTTTTGGTCTACGTGCATATCTGTTTGTGCCCGGGTTTAGCTGGTGATCACTCTCACCTTAGCCGAAGCTATTCTGCTTACCTGTGCCCAAGCTTATCTCCAGGTTAGCCGGCGATCACTCTTGCCTTAGCAGTGCTATTTTTCTTACCTGCCTGTCCAAGCTTATCTTCAGGTTTAGCAGGCAATTATTCGCGCCTTAGCAGAGCTATCTCGCTGACCTGTGCCTTTTTCTTTCCCCAAGTTTTGTATGTTATTATGCTCATTTAATAAATCCTGCAAACTCATGGCTGGTGTTTGGTGCCTTTTTTCCCTGCCCTGAAGGGCGAAATATGACACAATCCGTGGGTCTGGGCGTTCAACACAGGCTCCCAGTGATGAGATGTCACCCCAGCTTCACGAACGCACACTGGTTACAGAATGTCAGAATGTCTGTAGAAATGTTCAGCTTCCTGTGCAACAAATTGCTCTGATCTGTGTGAAAATCATGGAGAGACTGTTGAGATGTCATGGGATATAGCTGTTCCAGCCGGTGGCGTCGTGACAAAACATGATCAGCTGCCAAAACTTGATCGCCAGGTGCCATATTATAGTTATGGGGTTATATTAGCCATAAAATGTATATTTCAACAGGTAAACAGTACTGAGTTAGGTATAATAAGATATATTTAACAATTATGATGCATTTTAAGCCAAAACAAACTGGATCTAGGATTAAAAGCAATTAAAATAACAAATTCACAAGGTTACATGGAGAAATACATGGATTTACTGGATATATATCATATCGAGTATTGCTGACTACATGTAGATACTGTATAAATATACAGTATATTCTCTGCATCAACAGTGAACTATACATGTATTCATTAAGTATAGCACTAGGACATTTGACAATAAACCTTTGTACTTTTTGCAAATGTGTCTCCACTTTTGTTTTATGTGTGGTTACCACCTAGTGACACAAATTAAATACTTAAAGATTGGAAAAGCCATCTAAGAACAATCCAGCAGTTTGAGAAATCACTTTTGGTTTGGGGTGTCTGTCAGCAGAATTATGAACCATAAAGCAGTTTGTGTTAAAATGTTAAATCCCATTAAACCCTAACTCAGGGGTGTCCAATCATGTGCCATGGAGGGCCAAGACCCTGCAGGTTTTCTCTTCTACCCAGTCTCTTCAGCAGGTGTTTTCGCTGATCAGCAGTCAGTGGAAGAAATTCGGTGGAATCTGCTATTGAAGACACTGGTTGGAGGTAAAGCCTGCAGGGTCTTGGTCCTCCATGGCACATGATTGGACACCCCTGCCCTAACCCATTATTAGGAAATCCAGATGCTAATATGGCCCAGAATTTCTCCATATACTGGTACTATCACGAAAGTGTGCAGTTTTCTGCACTGGCACATCCAACAATACAGTCTTCAGTAAATAAAATAATTGATTTTGGTTACTTTTTCTTAAAAATGAGCCATTATTTTCAAAGTCACTGATAAATGGTTTGTACTGTTGACTCTTCCCACCAGTGTCTTAACAGACAAAATAGAAAATCATGATGCAAACACATAAGTCACTAAATTGTTTAGTACAATCAGCAGCAAATTCCAGATTATTTAGAATGTGCAAAATTCAAACTGTAAAAAAAAAAAATTACAATGGGTCACGCATGCCGGCCACGCTGCCTCACTGAGAAGCAACTGGATGTGCCGCTCAAGCTGGTCCCGGTTCACCAGATCTTCTGCCTGCGTCTCTTTAAATAGTGATGCAAGGTTCGGTTTGGGGTGGATCGATTTTCTCTTGCCTAGACTAAAGACAGAAATGGGTGGTGGCTAATTAAAGCAAGTTTAAAACATATTTGGGAAATACACTTGCTGCTAAAAGCCAGTGGTGGAATGTGACAAAGTACTTTGTTGTTGTATTTAACCACAATTTTCATGTAGCTGCGCTTCAGTAAAGTAGATTTTACAAGGGCTGGGTTATGTTTAAAATCATTTGTTTTTACTGTGGCCTCAGCAATCAGAATGAGTTGATATCTTCAGTTGAATGGAATCTAGTACTTTTACTGAGGGTGTGCATCCCCGAGTATGGAGTCGCTCAGTCAAAATGTGTAATTTTTATCAATAAAAGTTTAGCCACCAAAGTACAAGATACACTATTATGAATATAACTCACAAAGGATCACACAAGTGATCTGACAAAAAAAAATAAATAAATAAACAAGCGGTTTATTTTACAGTGGCTAATATTGGATGTGCCATTCATTTTCAATTATTCTGTAATTAATATTCACCCAATCAAATAAATCTCAGTTCAGTCCCTTTCATATTAAGTGGAAATTGTGCTACCTTTAATTTTGGCACTTTACCTATACTTTAACTTAAAAGGCAAAGGATTTGAGTACTTTGTCCACCACTACTAAAAATGACGGGATGTGGAACTTACCACTCATAACAGCTAACCGTTGTCAGTGTCACAGCAGATGCTGGCCGGACTCTAGAACGAAAATACACACAACGTAAGTACATGCACAGCATGAAAGGGCAACATATAAAAAACACTTCTTTCACCAGGATTACAACTAGCTTATGTCATCAGACATTGTCAACACAAACACAAAATACAAGGAGAGCACGGCGCACGAAATTAGCATTGACGACTAACTAGCTAGCTCATCTGCACACAAGCGATAACATTGTTGTCTGTTCAAAGTGAACTTTCCACTACTGGGATAAGTAATGTAAAAGATGCATAATATCACATCACTCACCATCTTCTATATCCTAATATCACAGCTTTCAACTGCTGAAGTTGGGTGCTCCCGCGGCCGTAAATTCATTTCAGGTGGCTCTGTCTACTTCCCTCTGGATTCTCTCATCAGCTGAAAGGCACAGAAAACTCTGCTGGACCATGGTGTTGATTTCTGTGAAGCCATTCTATCATTGTTTATATCGCTTGCTCGCTGGCTGGCTCACGGACGAATCTTTGCAAATGGCAGCTTGAGATTCTGTAATTCATTCAGCCTCAAGCATCACTCGCATGACATTACGCCTGGACCAATCAGTGGCCTGCAGTGTTTTTACGTCACATTTTCAGGTCGGTACAGTATGCTTAGAACCACTCTCCAGCAGGTCCAAAAAATCGGGACGGTAACCGTTACAGTCCCTAATGGAAAAGCCTACAAAGCGTACCGTACCGAAGCGAACTGAGCCAAACTGGTACTAGTGGAAAAGGGCCAAAAGAGCCGACGGAACACAGAATATGGGTCATATTGGGTTGCCACATCCACAGAGCCCTTGACTTAATTTCTCCTGTTTCTTTCTTTACTCATCTTCGTGTCTCTGGTAGTTTTGTATCCTTATAATCCATGACTTCACGTCTAGAATGGAGCCAAGAGGCCAACAAGGCATAAAAAAAGTAGTTAGGAGATGGTGGAGGGGAGAATAGAGTTTGTTGGCCTGGGAAAGATCATACCCTGCACTGGTTCACTCAACACAGAGATCTTTCAGTCCATCAGGTATAAATTCCCCATTGCATTGACAGCAATTCTCTGCTAGCAACAGGTGCCACTACGCTAACTTTGCTCCTGCCCTGGCACTACAATCTGTCCTCCTGTCTCCATGGGGCTGTCCACACTGTTGATCCACATCCACTGAAAGATTTGCCCCCCTTAAAGTCCAAATGTTCCGCTAGTTTAAAGAAATTCAATAAAGTTGCCTGTCTTTTGGCAGTTCCCTGTCTGCTAAAATCCAATTTAAAATGCAGATAAAGACTTCCGGTCTGGACGCCATGGCGACTGCAGCTTAACACTGAAGCTCTCAGACTCAATCCAGGATAACACCTTGAAAATCAAACTTAACGGATTTTTGGAGGAGTGAAAATCAAAAGACAAAATCATCATGTCTAAAGGAAAACAGAAGAAACTGAAATTCTCCAGGCTAGGACACGTATCGGCCGGAGAATCTGAACTGGAAGATCCCCGTTCAGAAGACGAGGAGCTGGTGATAGCTAACAAAAGGGTTAGCCTGAAATCACTATTTGAGGAACTACGACGATTTCGCCGAGATGTTACGGCCGAATTTCGGGAATTCAGAGAAGAATTGAAAAGGACAAACAGCAGAGTGGACCAGGCCGAGAACCGAATCTTGGAAACAGAGGATCGAATAAAAGTGCTCGAAGATTCTGTGCTGGACCTACGCAAAAGACAAGCAGCTATAGAGGCTAAGCTAACCGACCAAGAAGGAAAACAAAGAAGAGACAACATAAGAATTCATGGTCTGATAGAAGGAACCGAAAATGGTTTTAACTCAATGGCAGAATGCGTGGAATCCTTACTAAGAGAGAAATTGGATATTCCACAAACCACCGACTTGAAGATAGAAAAGGCACATCGTTCATTAGCCGCTAGGCCGGCGGCGGAAGCGCCCCCACGTTCGGTGTTGGTAAGATTTTCCAATTTCAAAATAAAACAAGAGGTTGTAAGACTGGCCTGGCAGAAAAAAGGATTTATGCACCAGGAGAGAAAAGTCTACGTGGAACACGATTACGCCCCGGAGGTCCTTAAAAAGCGCAGGGAATACAATGACGCGAAAAAGGTGTTAAGAGAGAAGAAATTGCGCTTTCAGACACCATTTCCTGCGAAGTTAAGGGTCTTCTACGGCGATGAAACGTGTCTCTATAATTCGGCGGAAGAAGCAACAGCTGACATGGCGAGAAGAGGGCTCCCGGTAACGGTGTTTAAACCCGCAGCAGACCCGAGTGAGAAGATCAAAGCGCAAACATGGACAACACAAAGACCCTCAAAATCCACGGACCAGCAGCGGGAAACCCAGCACCAGAGCGTCGCGGATAAACTATCCGTTTTCAGGTTGGAATAGCGACCTTTTTTTTTTTTTTTTTTTTCCTTTCTCTTGAATCAATCCGCACATCCAACCCCCCTCATACAAGGTAACAAACATTAAAGGAGATGCATAGTCAGCATGTGGTAAAACATTTCATGGAACAATCATATTATTTGAAACAAATAAGTCTTTGTAATAAAAAAAAAAAAACTTGTTAAAATAGAAATGTGACAATAATCCACATGTTCTGCTCATACTAACAAATACTGTTTTTGCGTGAATGTTTGATGTGATGGGGGTGGGAGGGTGCACACAATTTCACAGGGTTTAGGCATAAAAGGAAAAAAAAAAAAAAAAAATCATTACAAGTTTGGATTGGGTTCTGAAACTCACGTTAAAAGCATGGGACTACTTTCAGTGGTACGAGAGGGCCCTCAACACGTAACAGAGTTTGAGGAATTTCCCTCAGAGCCTTCACTCCATCAAGGCTCTTACAGGGTCTTTAAAAAGACCTCAGCTCAGGAAGTTCTTTTGACAGTTTTTTGTTTTAAAGTTTTTTACACTATGTTCTTAATGTTTTTCTTGTTTTTAATGTTCTTTCAGTTTCTGAGTAGCACAAAAGAGGGCCACCACACAGTTATACTAAACAAAACAACACAATGGAGAAACAGGGTGTAACCAAAATAATTTCATATAATGTAAAAGGGATCCTGAATCCAGTTAAAAGATCCAAGATTCTAGGCAAAATGAAAAAAGACAAAGCAGGAATAATACTTTTACAAGAAACCCACCTAACAGACGTGGAACACAATAAACTCAGTAGACAAGGGTTTAAAATGATCTCTTCATCTTCATATAAATCAGGGAGGAGGAGGGGAGTAGCGACATTGATATCAACCAAAATTACATTTGAAAAAAAATCAGAACACAAAGATAAAGAAGGGAGATACAGTTTGGTAACTGGGCGGCTAGAGGGAGAAGATATCACCCTGCTGAATGTGTATGCTCCCCCAGGGGCTAACTGGAAATTTTATAAAAATGTATTCGACCTAATGATAACTAAAGCTCAAGGTTTAGTGATATGTGGTGGGGACTTCAATCTTAGACTGAATCCATACTGGGATGCTTCTGGTAATTCCCCACATCAAAATAACACCCAAAACAGGAAGACTCGGATGCTACTAAAAGAAATGGGAATCTGTGATGTGTGGAGGGAACTCAACCCCAGTGTAAAAGACTATACATTTTACTCAACTCCACATTCATCTTACTCAAGGATTGACTATTTTTTTATGTTTAATAGAGACATTGGTAGAGTAAAAACATGTAAAATAGGACTGATGGATCTCTCCGACCACAGTCCGATCTACATGGACTTAAATATCCAAAAATACACAAATAATACATTTTCTTGGAGGTTAAATTCAAATGTCCTGAAAGGACCATTGAAAGATGAATTGGAGTCAGATATTCTCAGATATTTGGAAGATAACGATAATGGAGAAGTATCCCCTTTAATACTGTGGGATGCATGTAAAGCTGTAATAAGAGGAAAGATTATTGCAAAACTGGCAACCCAAAAGAAACTAAGACAAGAAAAACTATCCACATTAGAGTCAGAACTTAGGAACCTAGAAAAAGAACACAAAGGCAACACTCATTCTACTGACTCGCTCAAGATTAAGGAAATTAAAAACCAAATAAATGAGATCTACACAATAGAAATCCAGAAGAAACTTACATTTCTGAAACAAAAATACTATGAAGCAGGCAGTAAATCGGCAAAATTGCTAGCCTATAAATTGAGGAAACATCAAACAGAAAGAGCAATCTACAAAATCAGAGACCCAGTATCAAAGGAAATAAAATTCAGAATTCAGGATATTCTTAAAAACTTCGAGAATTACTATAAGAACTTATACTCCCACAAAAAACATAAAAACGCATCCGAGGCATTCCTAAACACATTAAACCTTCCCCAACTTACGGAGTCACAAAATAAAACACTACTGTCAGAAATACATCCTAAAGAATTGGAAAAAGCAATTATGAAACTTAAAGCTAACAAATCCCCAGGAGCTGATGGCTATACAGCAGAGTGGTACAAAACCTTTAAACAGCAACTATCTCCTCCCCTCCTGAAAACATTTAATTATGTCCTCCACACAGGGGAAATCCCCCCCTCCTGGAGAGAAGGGGTCATTGCAGTTATACCTAAACCTGAAAAGGATAAACTAGAGTGCTCCAACTACAGACCAATCAGTGTACTAAATCAGGACTATAAGCTTTTTACCATTATCCTTGCCAAAAGGTTAGAGAATATACTGACAGACCTAATTCATTTAGACCAAACAGGTTTTATAAGACAAAGACAGACACAAGACAACATTCGACGCACTTTACACATAATTCATCATATAAAAAAATATAACTTAAATGCAGTCATATTAGGATTAGATGCTGAAAAAGCATTCGATTCGGTTGACTGGTCTTTTCTATACAGAATCTTATCCAGTTTCAATTTTCATAACAACTTCATTAGAACTATACAGGCATTATATAAAAAACCAACAGCTAAAATAAGGATTAACGGTAATTTATCATCATCTTTTGAACTGGAAAGAGGATGTCGTCAGGGCTGCCCCCTGTCTCCACTGCTCTTTGCAATCTTCATAGAACCTCTGAGCCAATGGATAAGACAAAACCAAAAAATTCAAGGTATTACACTTGGTCAGAAGGAACATAAAATAGCACTCTTTGCTGATGACATTTTAATATACCTAGGGCAGCCGGACACTTCTTTACCAGAACTAACCTCAGTTTTTTCAGAGTATGGAGATTTATCGGGGTACAAATTAAATATGCATAAAACCCAAGTTTTAACATTCAACTATGACCCAAATCATTATTCACTAAGCAAACTCAAAACTAACTGGGAGTCGGAATCTATGAAATATCTGGGGGTCAATATCCCGAAACAACTCAACAAAATTATATCACTAAACTATGATCCACTGGTGACAAAAATAAAATCTGACCTAGCAAGATGGAATATGATACCATTCTTGGGTATTGCACAAAGAATTGAAGCAGTCAAAATGAATATACTTCCACGTCTTCTATACCTTTTCCAAACAATACCGGTAGAACCTCCCAAAAAAACATGGCAGGAGCTGGACAGAAGGATCTCAAGATTCATATGGCAGGGCAAGAGACCTAGAATCAGATATAGAACCCTACAGCTAAACAAAGACAAAGGTGGGCTCGCGCTGCCAAATATCAGGGACTACTTTAAAGCCGCACAAATTAAAACTTTAGTAGAGATATGTAACCCAGTCTACTCTGCACAATGGAAGGAGATCGAATGCCAAATAACAAGTGACATCCCCCTACAGGCGATAATAGGGAACAATGTCTTACCTAAGCTTTTGAATAACACTAACCCGTGGATAGAGACCCCGCTAAAAATTTGGTTTAAGATAGTCAGAGAGAATCAAACTAAAGAGCCCTATCGACTTCTGCAATGGATCGCCTATGATCAGGACTTTACTCCTAATAAAACAGACACCAGATTTAAAAAGTGGAAGGAGAAGGGGCTGATAAAATATTACGATTTTTTTAAAGGGCAAATCTTAAGAAGTTTTGAAGATTTGAAAAAACAAGGCCTAATAAATCAAGACCTTTACAGGTTCTTCCAGCTTAGACACCACATAAACAATATACTTAAAAAGGAGGTTTTGGAAAGGGCCCAGTCAGGTGTTCTGAAGGTCTTCTTAATGGCATATAAAGGGATCCCAGGGATCAGATACATTTCTAAAATATACCAAGGTCTTCAAGACTTAAAAGGAGACAACACATCTTATATAAAAGAGAGATGGGAAAAAGAGGGGAATTTCACTTTACATCTGGAAATATGGGAAAAGCTAAATAAACAGCAATGGAAAAGTACCTCATCCCTGCAGTGGAGAGAATTTGGATGGAAAAACTTGGCAAGATTTTTCAGAACACCTGCACAAATCAAATTTACCCATAAGGGATTGAACTGTTGGCGCTTGTGTGGTGAAAAGACTGCAAATCATTTTCATGTGTTTTGGTCATGCCCAGTTATCCACCAATATTGGACCAATGTACAGACAATATTGGGGAAAATATTCAAAATTACAGTTCCCTTTTCTTTTGTAACTTTGTATTTGGGTTTACTACCGGACTCACTGGAAAGACGAGGAGAAAAATACTTATTCAATGTTTTAATATTGGCAAGCAAAAAAGCTCTAACTAAAAAATGGATGTTGAAGGACTGTCCTACACCTGAAGATTGGACTAACGTGATCCAAGACATTTACTCGATGGAAAAGTTGACATTCGCACTGAGACAGGACATGGATGGGTTCATGAACTTTTGGCAACCCTGGACCGCATATGTGTCTTCCATTAGATCTAATCTTTGACAAATACCATTTCAATAATGGTTCTGCTCTTTGTTCCAATGCTACTCAGATGCTCTTTTATCTTTATTTACTTACTTTTTCTTTTTGTTTGTTTTTTACTGGTTTGTTTGGGTTTTTTTTTGTTTTTTGTTTTGTTTTTTTTTTCTCTTTAATTTCACCTTTTCTTTCACTTTAAAAAAAAAAAAAATAAAAAAAATAAAATAAGGGGTGTTGTAAGAATTAATCTTCCAATGTTGTCAGATATCAGAAAATAAGGGAACATGTGATGAAAATGTAAACACTGCATTGCTGTAACGACCTGTATACCCTTTACAAAAACTTAAATAAAAAAAAAAAAAAAATGCAGATAAAATAGGCAAATGGGGCATTTAAAGACTAATAACACAAGATAACAATAAATAATAGACAAAAACTTATTAACATTTTTTTATAGTGAAACAAAAAAGGTTTCGGTCCCAACATAGGAGGGGCCAGATCTTGTTTTGCCAGGATCTGGCACAAATTAAAGGGTACCTGTAGTGAATTTTAATCAATAGCTCAAGTAGGTTCATTCTACATTATACCACTCATTCACGGTAAAACGTTTGACTACAAGATTCCCTTCACTTAATCAATAGCTATTTCAAAGGATCAAATAGGATACTAGTGGTTCCATTTGGTAATTTTGGTCATGATTTCTTCTCAAATACATGCGACTTTCATGTCACTGCTCTGTCAGTCAGTCATGGTTAGCGACATCTTGCCTCCTCTATGGGCTGTTTCAGCACCGAAAGTGACGCACAGTCGTTGCTTTGTGCGATTGGCTGGGCTGCAGCGGACTTGGTCACTGACCCCGTGCTGCATCCCTAAGACAATGGCAGAGAGCAAGGCTTACAGCTGCACCAACAATAAGTGCAGAAATCCCGGAAAACAATTCTTTTGTGTGCCAAAATCAACTGATGACACGAAGTCAGAGTTGCTAAAAGATTGGCTCCATAACCTCGACACAGGTCACACATTAAAAACCTTTCCGTTCAGAATTTTTTACAACCATGTACAAGCAAATCTACCCGCATATAATTTAATGAAATAAAATTCTAGAACAGTGATGTGAAAAAGTGTTTGCCCCCTTCCTGATTTCTCATTTTTTTGTATGTTTGTCGCACTTAAATGTTTCAGATTATGAAACAAATTTAAATATTAGACAAAGATAACACAAGTAAACACAAAATGCAGTTTTTAAATGAAGGTGTTCATTATTAAGGGGACAAAAAAATCCAAACCTGCATGGCCCTGTGTGGAAAAAGTGATTGCCCCTAAACCTAATAACTGGTTGGGCCACCCTCAGCAGCAACAACTGCAATCAAGCATTTGCGGTAACTAGCAATGAGTCTTTTACAGCACTGTGGAAGAATTTTGGCCCACTCATCTTTGCAGAATTGTAATTCAGCCACATTAGAAGGTTTTCGAGCATGAACCGCCTTTTTAAGGTCATGCCACAGCATCTCAATTGGATTCAGGTCAGGACTTTGACTCGGCCACACCGAAGTCTTCAGTTTGTTTTTCTTAAGCCATTCAGAGGTGGATTTGCTGGTGTGTTTTGGATCATTGTCTTGCTGCACAACCCAAATGCGCTTCAGCTTGAGGTTATGAACAGATGGCCGGACATTCTCCTTCAGGACTTTTTGGTAGAAAGAGCAGAGCAGCAGAATTCATGGTTCCATTTGCCACAGCAAGTCTTCCAGGTCCTGAAGCAGCAAAACAGCCCCAGACCATCACACTACCACCACCATATTTTGCTGTTGGTATGATGTTCCTTTTCTGAAATGCTGTGTTACTTTTACGCTGGATGTAATGGAACACACACGTTCCAAAAAGTTCAACTTTTGTCTCGTCAGTCCACAGAGTATTTTCTCAAAAGCCTTGGGGATCATCAAGATGTTTTCTGGCAAAACTGAGACAAGCCTTTATGCTCTTTTTGCTCAGCAGTGGTTTTCATCTTGAAACTCTGCCATGCAGGCCATTTTTGCCCAGTTTCTTTCTTATGAAGTCATGAACACTGACCTTAACTGAGGCAAGTGAGGCCTGCAGTTCTTTGGATGTTGTTGTGGGGTCTTTTGTGACCTCTTGGATGAGTCGTCGCTGCGCTCTTGGGGTAATTTTGGTCAGCCGGCCACTCCTGGGAAGGTTCACCACTGTTCCATGTTTTCACCATTTGTAGATAATGGCTCTCACTGTGGTTCGCTGGAGTCCCAAAGCTTTAGAAATGGCTTTATAACCGTTTTCCAGACTGACAGATCTCAATTACTTTTTCTCATTTGTTCCTGAATTTCTCTGGATTGCAGCATGATGTCTAGCTTTTGAGGATCGTTTGGTCTACTTCACTTTGTCAGGCAGGTCCTATTTACACTACCGTTCAAAAGTTTGGGGTCACTTAGAAATTTCCTTATTTTTGAAAGAAAAGCACTGTTTTTTTTCAATGAAGATAACTTTAAACTAATCAGAAATACACTCTAATATCTAATATACATTGCTAATGTGGTAAATGACTATTCTAGCTGCAAATGTCTGGTTTTTGGTGCAATATCTACATAGGTGTATAGAGGCCCATTTCCAGCAACTATCACTCCAGTGTTCTAATGGTACAATGTGTTTGCTCATTGCGTCAGAAGGCTAATGGATGATTAAGAAACCCTTGTGCAATCATGTTAGCACAGCTGAAAACAGTTTAGCTGGTTAGAGAAGCTATAAAACTGACCTTCCTTTGAGCAGGTTGAGTATCTGGAAAAAATTATTATTTCAAATACAAATCATTATTTCTAACCTTGTCAATGTCTTGACTATATTTTCTATTCATTTTACAACTCATGGTGGTAAATAAGTGTGACTTTTCATGGAAAACACAAAATAATTGTCTGAGTGACCCCAAACTTTTGAACGGTAGTGTAAGTGATTTCTTGATTGAGAACAGGTGTGGCAGTAATCAGGCCTGGGTGTGGCTAGAGAAATTGAACTCAGCTTTCCAAAGATGTGATAAACCACAGTTAATTTATGTTTTAACAGGGAAGGCAATCACTTTTTCACACAGGGCCATGTAGGTTTGGATTTTTTTTTTTACCCTCAATAATAAACACCTTCATTTAAAAACTGCATTTTGTGTTTACTTGTGTTGTCTTTGTCTAATATTTAAATTTGTTTGATGATCTGAAATATTTAAGTGTGACAAACATGCAAAAAAAATGAGAAATCAGGAAGGGGGCAAGCACTTTTTCACACCAATGTATATCAAGATTTATTCAATGTGTTCTGAAGTTACTTGACTAGGAACTTCCCTGTTCATTAGGTCCCCTTCAGCTGCTCGTCCATGGAGGTACCTGTGGATCATGCCGTCAGTGAAGGCCATTTCCAAGGATGGTTTGTGCAGTATATATTCATGTAGATTAGGGATTGAAGTAGTGCAGCCATCAAAGTGGTCTGCAATGAGTTCATGCTCTTGACAACAGTAGGACTCCATGTCAGTTCGCATAACAGAGCACTGCCCGCATCGGCACCTTGGGGTGTTAGCCATTCTGGATCTGCCGTCACACACGTCTCTGGTGGAATTTTCCTCCTCAGAATCACTAGAAAGTGAGGACTCATCCTCACAAGCCGCCTCCTCCATCTCTGGTTTGTATAGGTAATCGTTTAAACCCAGTTCATCATAGGGACTGGCCATTGTTTACTCGTCCACGTTAAGCTGGAGTCAACGACTATACGCCACACATTGGTTTTGACCGAGCGGTTTTCATGGGATAAAATTACTCAGTATACTGACTCTAGGGGCTCATTTTTACTGAATAAATGCATTTTTGGTCCATAAGTAATACCTAAAGCACGATTAATGTTGTTATAATGACCAGTACTGTTTTCCTTTAAGTCCTGACGGAGAGACAGACTTTTTTTTTTGCTTTGGATCTTACAGTGTCTTTAGTATAAAAACAGTAATCAGTTAAAGTAAAATAAATGAAATAATCCAGTTACTTAGCAACATGCTCATCTAAATCATAAAAGTTCACAAATGTTGCAGTTTTTCCAATAGAATTTTTAACTCCTGGTAGAGATGAATCATGTACCAATTTTTATGGTTATTCATATCTCATATGATGCAAGATTTTTTGGTTGATTATTTCCATGCAACATTGATGCTAGTGCTTCGTCAGGTGGTCTAAGAACCCCTCTCATTTCCCTACCATCTTTTTCTCTCATTTTTTCTGTATCTGTCTTCCTCCCTTCTTCCCCAAATGAACTTTAATGTGGCTCGAGTTTTTGTGAAAAATGTTAAAATATCCTAATGTCTAGGGCTGGAATCACCATAGACCTCATGATAAGATACATACTGTATGTGAGTCACGATGCAGTACTATTATGTTACTATGATTCCTTAAGTATTGTGAATTCACGATAGATTGAGTATTGTGATATCATGTACCATATATTCTATTTTCCCCTTATTCAACTTCAAATTGTCTCTACAAAGTAAAACTGTCAGCATCTGTTTCATATAATCAAGTATTCAGTCTAATCAACTCACTTGTTAATTGGTCCAGAAAATTGCAAATAATTTGCTATTGTTGTGTATGGGTTCTGTGGGCACCCATGCATCCATGCACAACAATGGCAAATTATTTGCATTTTTTGGACCAATTAACAAGTAAAATTAGATAATTGCCCGCAGAAACCTGGACATATCAGGATACCCTGATTGAAAAACACTGCCTTAAAGACCTTTGGAAAGTTATCACCAAGAAACCTGTGGTTTTTTGTTCCTACTTTGTTTGTTGGTGTTAAGAATCGCCTGAGCATCAGAGTTTCTTATCAGTGTGGGCCCCAGGATGGTAATGCACCAAAAAAATTACAATATGTATATTTCTAGAATGACTGTAACCCCCATCTGTGAGGACAGTAAACAGCATAGGTGAGCCCTAAGGTGCCCAGGCACTGGTGGTGATGGGTGTGGACTCTGACTTGGGCGTGGTATGTAATGAATGAATGATACCACTTAAGGATATTGACAATGAGCTGATGTGTCGTGTATGTGTGGCTGCATAGTGTTACATCCAGAACTGAAAAAAACAAATAATAATCTGACATCCTCCAGATGTTGAGATACCAAATGCACTGAACTGCTGATTGCGTAATTGTATCCTACATTAAGGTCAATGGTGGGTCAGTGAAAATCCACAGTTCACATTTTGATTGTGGTGGAAATAACACTGATTTCCATAATTTATCAATGAATTACAGACATAATGTATCATATCCACATTAAAAATAAGTCCAGCTGGGACAATGTTATACATTTCACTATCCCAGCTATTTCCAGTAATACTCAGTCTAAACAGAGTTGTGGTCCATTTTATGTTGGTCATCATCATGTCAGCGATGCCATATGTCCTTTACTTACACCAGTTACCAAGCAAATGTGATCATACTAATGATATTTGTCCAAGGGACAGTGTTCCTTGGACATCCATTCATCCATCCATCTTCTACCGCTTATTCGAGGTCCGAGTCATGGGGGCATCAGTCAAAGCAAAGAAGCCCAGACTGCAGCCCAGTTCATATAACCTCAACCCTGCTGCAGGCGGTGAGCCCAATGGAGGGTGGACTCATGTGGCTCTTTTGGGCTGAATGCTGCTAGGTGCTATGGGTGGAAACCTGGTCACCAGGCACTTGTTAAGCAACTCTTCCCAGCCAGGCTCCAGGGTAGGATGCCAGTAACCCCATACCGGGAGGGGTATACAGGATCCCTGTAACTTGATCCGCTGGACGACTCTTAGTCTGGCACTTCACTTAGGACCAGACTGCCTTGGGAGACCTTACCAGGGCAAGTAGCCCCAACAACATAACTTCTGGAATCATTAGGGCATACAAACCCTCCACCACGAAAAGGTGGTGATCCACAGTGGGATATTTCACACAAATATAATCAAATTAAATACTGTCCAGTGCAGAACTCAATGTTCATATACACACAATCAGACCCTCCAGGATTTCATGGGATTTTTTTTTTCTATTGTTGCGGTAAGTTGCGGGGCTCTCCTTGGGGATTGCCTGAATCGCGCGTTGGCTCATGTCCAGCCCGGAGAGTCCCAACTTTAAAACTCACTGACGAGATGTAGTAGTGACTTTTACCTCTGAAGACGTACAGTATAAACTGTTACAACACTTGCTGTAATATTAGATTCACTTGTTTTTTGTGTGGTTTTACGGTGTGTCTGGGCGCACGCGCTCCTGAGACAGAGGTGCTTTCAGGCAGGGGGAAGTTTTTCAACACAAACCCGGCACTTCATACACGCGGTCATTACGGAAACTCAAGGATACGTTCACCGGTGGGCCGGGGGAGACGGATGAAGGAACAATGTGGGTAAACTCGCAGGTGAGTGTGGTTTTTTTTTTAAAATCACACCCTGTTTTTTGCTGATGTGTTTGGTATATATTCACTTTAAACACAGAAGTGAGTGCGGTGCAGCGCCGCATTTGATTGGTCAGACTGATGACATACACATCTGCGCGCTACTGAGAGACAAATTTGATTGGCGGAAGTTGACAACAATTGGCCAAAATTACAGTAAAGTTGCAGTGATTGGACAAAATTCAAATTATGCAGGACCTGCTGAAGTCATGGGAATTAGTAGAATCACAACTTCGCGAAATCTTGGAGGGTCTGCACAATCCGCCTGTTGAGTACGTTTTCTAGGTCATGTGACTCATGCCAGTGGCTAGTTAGCTTGTTAGCTGCTTTATGGGAGTCCTCTATGTTTTCACCACATAGGGATTATGAGTCTCTGATCAGGATGGTAAATACAACTTCGGCTTGTCCATTTTGTCGTCCATTCCTCCACCATAAACAGTCAAGCTGATGTGGGTAGTATTATGAAGGGTTAATAACAAGGAGTGGCGTGATGATGCAGCCAGCTGGTGACGTCATCACGCCAGCCCATATAGGGAGAGAGCTGGCCATCTTAGGCCTCTCTCAACTTACAGTGCCATAGAGTGTGGCTGCACTGAGACCTGAACTGTAATAACAATTGTTTGATATAATAAAGTTTGAGTTCCATCACAGTTCTCCTCTACGTTGGTCATTCCGGGTTTCCAGACATAACATTTGGCAACGAGAGTTAAACCATGGAGGCGTGCATGAGGCCACCACAGCCGTTTCTGGAAAACCCCGGAGAGCCCCCCATTCCGTGGCTGCACTGGTTTTATGCTTTCGCCACCTACATATCGGCATTGGGCCTGGATGAGCTAGACAAGGTACGGAAGCGAGCTCTGTTAATTCACTGTCTGGGCATGGAAGGCCATCATATTTTCTGCACACAAGGACCAACGGACTCGTTTGCTGATGCTGTAGAACTGCTAGCTAGCTACTTTGCTACACCTGACACCGTGTTGGCATGGCGTATTAGATTCCACTAACGGCGACAGAGAATTGGTAAAACTACACAACAATTCATCGCAGACCTTTGCTACCTAGCTAGCATGTGCAGGTTTGTTTTATTGGAAGATGAAATGGTGTGGGATCAGCTGGTCGAGCACACTAGCAACCCGCGGCTGTGGGCAAAGATGCTAACAGTGCCAAATGACATGATGTTAGCTAACACCATCAAGCTAGCGTTCCACTTGAGTTGGCCGACAGGTTAGCATCGGAGCTAGGTGTACAACAACAGCAACGACAGTCAAGCCAAATGCCGCTGACATATGCAGTGAGCATGGAGGAACCCAGTGACACGGCAGAGGAGTTTGAAGCAAACACCGTGGACTACGGTGCTACGAGACACTCCACATGCGGCAGCTGTGGCTCCCTAATGCACCGAGACAGAGCACATTTTTGCCCGGCAAGGAGGTAACGATGCAAGAAGTGCGGAAAATTCAATCACTTTGCCAAAGTTTGCTGGTTGATGTCACCGCCAAGCCCACTGGCCAAGCAGAACCACCCACCCGTGACAACCATCCACACGGTAAGGCCCGAGAGTGCGATATATGCATACAGCATGGTGGAGATGGACAACGTTACTTTGCCGTTCCTGCTCGACACCGCTGCAGTGGGGTCAATGTTAAATTGGGCTATGGTGAAGAAATTTTTCCCCCAACCACAAAATTGGCAAGGATACAGCGGTGCTGTATGGGTATGGTGGCTACAGAGTTAGCAACGTAGGGATTATCACGCTAACGGCCCGCTACGTGTCAAGAGTAGTTACTGACTTTCTGTTTCAAGTGACCACACATGGAGACACCATTTCAGGATGTGACCTTTTCTACCAACTGGGTTGCTCCATCCGCGACAGTAACGGACTCAGCTTGACTGACTACGGTGGTTGGGATGCAATATACGCCAGTGACGATTATGATGAGTAGGACGAAATTCAACAGGACGATAATGTCGAGAGCACAGTCATCCAATGTACACTACCGTTCAAAAGTTTGGGGTCACTTAGAAATTTCCTTATTTTTGAAAGAAAAGCGCTGTTTTTTTCAATGAAGATAACTTTAAACCAATCAGAAATACACTCTAATATCTAATATACATTGCTAATGTGGTAAATGACTATTCTAGCTGCAAATGTCTGGTTTTTGGTGCAGTATCTACATAGGTGTATAGAGGCCCATTTCCAGCAACTATCACTCCAGTGTTCTAATGGTACAATGTGTTTGCTCATTGCGTCAGAAGGCTAATGGATGATTAGAAAACCCTTGTACAATCATGTTGGCACAGCTGAAAACAGTTTAGCTGGTTAGAGAAGCTATAAAACTGACCTTCCTTTGAGCAGGTTGAGTATCTGGAAAAAAATTATTATTTCAAATACAAATCATTATTTCTAACCTTGTCAATGTCTTGACTATATTTTCTATTCATTTTACAACTCATGGTGGTAAATAAGTGTGACTTTTCATGGAAAACACAAAATAATTGTCTGGGTGACCCCAAACTTTTGAACGGTAGTGTATGCAGGAGGAATGCTGCCTGGAAAAGGGACAGCGGCTGGACTCGCCTCAGATCCTCGCCCACCATAAGCCAGCAGGAGCCACTGGGGAGTTGCAGGAGAGGGAGCACACGCGCACCGAGGACCCTGGGATACAACAACCCAGTGGATCTTAACAACAATGATAGTGACACATCACAATAAACAAGCACCAGGTGAAAGGGAAAAGGAGCTGGACTGCTTCAGTATCCTCGCACAGCGTCAGTCTACAGGAGCCACAGCTGTGCCACTGGATAAAGAGTCCAAGAGCATGCAGAACACAGCAGAGGCACCAGATGGTTTCAGGATCCATGACCAACAATGGCCTCCAGGGACTGCCACAGTGGCGTTGGATGAAGAGTCCATGACTCACCAGGTAACGGCGGAGCCATTGCAACCTGACGGGTGCCCCACGATGAGTATGGATAGTACATCACCGCAACAACAATGACATGTGCAGCCGAACAGAATGCCACTTGCAGTGCTGGATTGGGTCCGGGTCCGAAAGATCGAGCGACCGGGCCTGTGGCGAAAAACATCACGGCTTCCAGTACCACTGACGCCTATGAGGATCGCCACACAGCTGGGGCCAGCGACCTTCCAGCTGACAGACGGTTCAGTGTGGCATGCCAATCGTCTCTGTCAAGTTCGAGTGACAGCTCTGGAGGACGAGGCTTTGTAGGAGTTGGCTCACACAGTGTGGGACACAACATCTCCAGGGGTGCGTCCACCACAGGCCGCGACAAAGCCCCTCCAGCAGAACTGCCTTCTCCATGGAAGAGTGTAAAAAAAGGACTGGTTAGCTAGTTAGCTGGGGGTGCAGCTGCCAATTACAGAGTGGCAGAATAACCCACTCAGCTGCGCTGGGCTATGCGGTGGGCCACCCGCTAGCCCTAGCTAGCGTTGTTTACTGTACCAAATTGGGGAGGGTTGAAATTTGGCCACATGTTCTGTGTTTTTCCAGGGGGTGAATATTATGAAGGGCTTAATAACAGGGAGCGGCATGATGACGCAGCTGTCTGGTGACGTCATCAAACCAGCCCATATAGGGAGAGAGTCAGCCATCTTAGGCATCTCTCGACTCACAGTGTCATAGCGTGCAGCTGCACTGAGACCTGTACTGTAATAACAATTGTTTGATATAATAAAGTTTGAATTCCAGCACAGATGTCCTGTCCGTTGGTCATTCCAGATTTCCAGACATAACAGATCGTGTTTCCATGTTTGTATCTGTGGATTTCGCTTGTTTTTTCTTGGCATTTTCAGATGAAATAAAGAGCCCATCACCACAAATGTATTATGGTTGGCTAATCGAGACAATAAATCCAACTCTAGTTTGTCTATTTTGTTGTAAACAGATGTGAAATATCTAGCCAAATGTTTACAAGGGTTACACTTCACAGAGGTCTGGATTTTTAGGCCCGTCTCTTTTCAAACAGCGCCTTACTGTGGTAATTAAGGTATCCAACACAGTATTACAATCCTCACATACTATAAGAAGCCACTGATCCATCCATCCATCCATCTTCTTCCGCTTAATCCTTTTCGGGTCGCGGGGGGCTGGAGCCTATCCCAGCATCTTTGGGCGAGAGGCAGGGTACACTCTGGACAGATCACCAGTCCATCGCAGGGCCAACACAGAGAGAGAAGCCACTGATATTAACTATAATTTAAAGATGATGAGAACACAGCTGAAGCGGAGTTATACATATTCGGTGAAACATCCGATTATAGGGGAATATTGTAACTCCTGGATTACCTATTGTCCGCTCAGATTGCTCAATTGGAACTAACTGTGGTGTAATTCAACCAAGCAAATAAATGGTGTGTACAACCAGTAACAATATATATTTAATTGTATTATTTTTTGTTTAATATGTCATTGATATCAGTTCATGCTCTATTCAGATGTCATCCAGTTTTGCTGTATTTATACTTTCTCAGGGTTTAACGTAAATCACTTGGATATTGCCCCTCGATATGCCAGTATACTGATGGGTATTTCCAATGGAGTGGGAACATTATCTGGAATGGTGTGTCCTCTCATAGTCGGGGCCATGACCAAACACAAGGTGAGATTCATTTACTTCTATTAATTTAACAATGCTAACATTGTTCAGACGTGCTGTATGTTCACATACCTTGATAATATTTTGCAGACACGTGAGGAGTGGCAGGGTGTCTTCCTTATAGCTGCTCTTGTACATTACGGAGGAGTAATTTTTTATGGTATGATTTTGACTTCATAGGTTTTTTGAAAGTCATGTCTTAAAGAATTTGTTGTCAATGCTGGTCTTTTTTTCCTCATACTAGGAATCTTTGCATCAGGAGAAAAGCAGCCTTGGGCAGACATCGAAGACACGAGTGAGGAGAAGTGTGGTATAATTGACGAGGATGAACTGGCCAATGAGACAGAGGAGCTGTACCGTGGAGGAGGGCAGTACGGGGCCATAAGCCAACCAGGGGTTGGTTTTAATGGAGGAGGTGCTGGAGGAGGAGGAACAGGAGCAGGATGGGTGACAGACTGGGATAAGTCTGAGGAGTATGTGCAACCTCCTGGATACAACTCCTACATGTGTGGGGCAGAAGCAGAGAAGGAACTGACATAGGAGACCAATGTGATGTGGAGTTTATTGAGAATAAATGGAAAAATATAAGAGGAAGATTGTTTTTGAAAAGGGATTGTAAGGGAGTTGCTGAATGAACCTGCTGTGTGCTTCTCAAAATTCAAAATTGCTGAAGAATGCATCTGATTTAACCTCTGTGTGTGTGTGTGTGACTGGATTTGTGTGTGAGAGTGTGTGTGTAGGCATGTGCATGCAGGTGTCAGAGTGGACAATACACAAACACAGTAAAGTTTCCATTTTTAATATCTGAATTTATCTCCCAGACTTTCATCCTGCTCTTGGGCTCATTGTGATTGGTCAGGAGTTTCTGCAGCAAGGAGAGAGTGTGTGTGTGTGTGTGTGTGTGTGTGTGTGTTGTGGGCTCTTGCCTGTAAAGCAACTTGCTGAAGCCCATGGCACTGTATCGTATTAATTTTTGATGCGTGAGCCATACACCTTTTTTTCGCAGGGAAAGCATCTTTGGAGCTGATGTCCAAATCACTTCACACAAAATGTTACGGTTTCATAATATTGTCAAACCCCTGTTCATCTCAACAGCAATAGGATTTATCCAGATTTCTCAATCCAAGATGTGCATAGTTAATTTGTACCTGCATGTGGTAATCAACACGCGTTCATTTGTACAGTGTATGTAGTGAGAATCTGTCATGTGATAAACCCTCGTTGACTGCCTTCAGAGTGTTCATTCACAGAGGGGAAAGGTGCTTCGCTGTTGTATCAGTTTATGTGCTTGTATGTAAAGTAGTACAACTTATCGAGCCATCCTGCGTGCAGAGGTACGCTATATGTTTGACTTTGCACACGGAGCTGCCTGTGGCATCTCGTTCCATCTCACCTGGCTCTGACCGAACTAGGTCACGTCCATCCAGGCTTAAGGGTCACACATCATGAGGAATCATCTGACATTCGCGACTTCCCATTTGTTGGTGTGTATGCTCCCATTGGCGAGGCGGCGTAGTAGAGTGTGATAGTTGCTTTACTGCTTAATCAGCACGGAACAATAGCTATTATACTCCCCGGATCAAGAACATGTGCTGTCTCTGTTTATGCCTTCGCCTGTCCTCCGTCAGCTTCTGCTCTTTCATCTCATAACCAGTCTTTGCTCTCGGTTGCTGCCGCTTCCATTTCTGTAGTACCAAAATATTAGTGGGGGCTGTTTTGTAGAGGCAGATTTCAGATTGTCTGTATACATGTGTGTGTGTGTGTGTGTGTGTGCGTGCGTGTGTGTGCGCGCATGTGCGACAGCAAGTGTGCTGATGTGTTGGGTACAGGTGCTGAAATATTGTTCACTGAGCGTGTATTCATGACCACAGTGGTGCGGCACCATGCCAGCCCCCTTTTCCTTTCACACACAAACACACACACATATACACAGGGTGCTAATTTAATGCAGTTAAGGTCACCATGTGTGCAGACAGTGGTGAAACATTCTTTAGTAGTGCAGGTTAAAATGAGAACAGCAGACTTTAGGATGAAGAATTCATCAGAGAATGTAGAGTTTGGTAACGGGCCAGTCACATCAGCTCCTCTCATGTTCTCCAAAACAGCAGCAGTGTCTCTATCTTGACGCAATAGCAGGAGAGGAACCGTCATGTTGTGTAAGCTAAACAATGCGACTCTCTGCACTTGCGCATACGGCAAAAAGAACCAGCAAAAGTCAGGTAACATACATGCGCACAATCAGCCACAACTCTCAATATGAGTGTTGGCACACAAGGCATGGCAAAGATGACTCTTTTTATATCGCATTTATGAAAAGAATTAAAGTGCTGGGAGGTTTAAAAGGGTGTATTTTTAATTTTATGAGGGTTTAAGGGTGTTGTGGTGCATTCCTTTTCTACCTGAACTCAAAAACCAACTACAACGCAGAAAACCAAGGTCATTCACTGATGTTTTTAGGCAAACTGTACCTAAATATTTCACTATTTGGCTGATTTAACCCAGTGTAAAAAGGATTTCAATTCTTTGACTTTTACTTTTGTTTCATTGTGCAAGGTGAAGGCATTGGTCTGCTCTAGCCAATTAATGATAAATGGCGTTCACTTATGTAGTGCTTTTTCTCATCTCTGGATGACCAAAGCACTTTACAGATCCTGCTATCCACGCGTTCACACACTGATGGCGGCAGAGCTGCCATACACACACAGGTGCTAGCCTGGCCACCAGGAGCAATTGGGGGTTCATTGTCTTGCTCAAGGACACTTCGACATGCAGACAGAGCGGGAATCAAACCCATGGCCCTCCAATCAGTAGTCAGTCACACTACATCTGCGCCACAGTCGCCCCCTAATTAGTCATTGTTAGCAACACCCACTGAAAACCGTGCAGTATATAGTAATTTGCATAATGAAAACTGAAAACAGAAAATAGAAATATGGCAGTAATGTGTGTGCAACTGACTAGAAGAGACATACAATACTGTGCAACTGTTGCACAGTAGGCTACTATATATAAATGTGAAGAAAGTCACTGAAATTTAAAGAAAATAACAATATAAACCAAGCTTTGTAAGCTCACTCCCTAGAAGCACTGTTAGCTCTGAAGCGGACACCTTTGCCTCCCCACCCATCTAAATGACAGACAGCTAGGCTGGCCAATAATAGAGTAGCAATCAGGTATTAAAGCTTGGTTTACTGTGTGATGTTCCATAGTAAACCTGGAAGTGTTAAAACGGCTCCTGGGAGAGAAAAACAATATAAAAGCAGTGTGTGTTTTTTTTAAGAGAAGTGAGTATTTTTGACGTTTTTTTTAATAATCGTGACCAATTCAGAAGGTTAACACAATTTTTCAGTCAGTATTCCCTTTAAAAGCAAGTACGGCAAACAGCTATTTTGTCTTGAGTGAAATGTCTTATAGGCACAAATGATTATTTCTGGGAGCATTTTTGAATGTTGTATCGGTGTATCTCTGATCATGTTTCTTATTTGTCTCCGTTCATGACTTCCATTATTGTCCTCCTCCCCTTTGATGAAATGTGTGGATATACCTGCTGGGAATAGGTGTTGAAAATTTTAAAAGGAGATTATGGTATTTTAAAAAAAAATACAAATATGTGTAAAATATTTTATGTGTAAAAATGTACATGTGAGATTTCCTTGTGTATAATAAAATCTAAAAAAATAAATAAAACTCTAAAATACTGTCACTATTTTTGCATATGTCATCAAGATCTATCACCTGTGATGCCTAAGTGTGGATGTTTTTGGAGCTTGCGCTGCATTGTGAGTGCTTGTCTTTCTCTCTCATGTGGACAGATGGATGCAGGATTATCTGTGTGATTTTAGGCAAAGATTAGATAGGAGAGCAGATGCACTCAGTGGGAGAGGGAGAGAGAAAGTGATCGTCACACACAAGCAAAGTAAGAATGATGGAGTGAGGGTGGGGCGCCCCAGTGTGTGTCCATGCAGGGCAGTGCAGCAACCTGAAACTCAAATTTGTCTTTAACAGACAATTTTGCAAAGATGGTGTCTTTCACTCACATTAAAAATTAATTAAAAATCTTGTATTTTCATCTATTATGATCATTGTATCTCCTTTGGTCATTTTCGTAGTCATCTGATCATAATCATTTATGTATACTCCTTTCTGGTAGCTTTAATCTTTACGTTAAAGCTGCACTCCGGTGGATATAAATCCCCTATAAAACAGATATACATTGTCTAAAATGGTATCGTATGCCCTTTATCTACAAACAAAACCTTTTATTGTCCAACAGTTTAATGTCAAAATCTTTTCACTTTCCCCCCTCCTTCAAATGCCAAGGTCGTGATTACTAGGCCCAACCACATACCACAAGGCTAACAGGAACTAGTGCCACATTAAGCAGAATAAATCCTGTGATAAAAAGACTCACTGGTTGAAGGACATGCCCAGTTGTATGCAAAGTGGCCCAGGATAATGACTGAAACTACATCGGTCCTTAAAAGCAGTTTAATGGTGAAACCCATCTTAATTTGAGTGAAGTTTACAAAGCATTTTGTTAGAAAATGCTAACTAGCTTGGAGGATAACTTCAGTTGGGCCAGAGAGTCCTGACTGGCTCAACACTACACACGTGCCAGCAGCACGAATAGTTATGTCACCAAAAGCATGCCATCTCAACTTGCCTTTTTGCAGAGGGCGGGGCTTAAGTGAAAGTTTAAAACAAAAAAACAGACACGAGACATTTGAGTGATTTCACTTTTGATGTGTCTTGTAAGTCATAAAAAGCATGCTACAGACATGTTAACAAGAAAAAAGCTTGATTTTTGGCAGCGTGTCGCTTTAAAAAAAATCAGCTGGCCTGGATTCAATTTACTGTTGAAGTTCGTCCATGTGACCACCAGGAAGCAGCAAAGACTCATCATTCTACCCACAGATTCACACTTCGGTTCACAAAGCAGGTGGCAACTTTCACAATGAAAAAAACAGACATTTTGACGCAGTACTATGTAGTATATATATGTATACAGTGCATAGAAAAAGTCTACGCACCCCTGTTCAAATGTCAGGTTTTTGTGATATAAAGAAATGAGACCAAGATAAATCATTTCAAAACTTTTTCCATCATTAATGTGACCTATAACCTGTACAACCCAATTGAAAAACAAACTGACATCTTTTAAGGGGAAAAATATAAAAAAAACTTACAATAACCTGGCTGCATAAATATGCACACACTGTTATAACTGGGGACGTGGCTGTGTTCAGAATTAACTAATCCCATTCAAACTCATAAGTGGGAGTCAACACACACCTGCCACCATTTAAAGGGCCTGTGATTAACCCCAAATAAAGTTCAGCTGTTCTAGTAGGCTTTTCCTGACATGTTTGTAGTCATATCTTACAGCACAAGCCATAGTCCTCAGAGGGTTCTCATTGTTCAAAGGTAGAAGGGTACAAAAGAATTTCTAATGCATCAAATATACCATGAAACCCAGAGAAGACAGTCATCATCAAGTGGAGAAAATATGGCACAACAGTGACATTACCAAGAACTGGGCATACCTCCAAAACTGATGAAAAAATGAGAAGAAAACTGGGCAGGGAGGCTCATAGGCATCAGACTGGGGGGATAAAGAGAACTGTGTATCCAGGGCCCACTGCAGGGAGGGGGCTCTTGAAAAGCCTGGAATGAAAAGTGTTTTTGTGTTACATTTTTAAATTTTTAATTAATAATGTCATAATGAAATTCACCCTGACTGAATGAAGTGGTTGAGAGACTGAATTTTGCATTAACAATAATTATAGATATTCTCTGAGGCCCCATCACCCCTTTAAAAAAGGTGTAATTGGTTTAGTCCACTCCTGCATGGCTGCACTGGCTGGTTCAATTTAGTTACTTTGACTGGTCCCGGTCAGCCAGAGGAGCAGGAGAGAAGCGAGTCATGTCTTTCTTCAAGAACTTTAAATCAGGATGTCAAAAAAGAAAAGTGAAGGCGAGAAAATCAAGGGGAACCAGCTTCTCACCAGTTTCTTTGAGAAGAGAGGTGAGCAGCACAACTGAGCTAACCCACGGTTTACGCTAATATCAGCAGCAGCTGTCTCAGAGTGAATCAACATATTAGTGCAAAAAGTTAGCTCACTAGCCCCCCACCCCCCACGATAGCTTTTTTAAAAAGTTGCAGTAAAAGTTGTGATGTTTTGAGGGATGTTTTTTTTTTTTTTTTTTTGCACTGAAAATTGTGGGAAGAATTACAACTTTTAAAGCAGATGCTTTTTTCATAGTTTACTCCAATTCGTCGGCCTCCGTCGGTCTATGATGAGCATGGAAGAGAATCCTAGGTGTCTACTCTGCTGGAACAGCACCGCCTGTGGCTGAACAGGCCGATGCGCGAATGGCAGTCCCTGTCACACAGGTCGCACTTGTGGATGGTCTCCGTGCTGCTGGGTCTGTGGCAGTTCTTCCTGCGGGTCCTTTTTTCATCTGCTGCAGCAGACAGTTTCTCTTCACCCACCTTGAGCTGCCTGGTCAGGGTGCCTCTCCATTTGGAGCAGTCCGTTGCGAGGTCCTCCCAGCACTCTGTGTTGATCTCCAGGGCCTTCATATCTCTCTTGCAGACGTCTCTGAAGCGCAGCTGTGGGCGGCCAGCGTCTCTCCTGCCAGTCGCCAGCTCTCCGTAGAGGACGTCTTTGGGGATTCTGCCATCCTCCATACGGTGAACATGGCCTAGCCAGCGGAGCCTGCGCTGCCTGAGTAGAGTGAACATGGAAGGAAGGCCGGCGCTGGACAGGACTTCTGTGTTGGGCACTTTGTCCTGCCAGGATATGTCCAGGATGCGGCGAATGCAGCGCAAGTGGAAGGAATTCAGTCTCTTTTCCTGCCGGGCATATGTTGTCAACGTCTCACTCCCATAGAGCAGTGTGCTGATGACACAGGCGTTGTACACTGCCATCTTCGTCTTGACAGAGAGTTTGGGATTCTCCCACACTCGTGTGGTGAGGCGAGCAAGTGTGGAGGCTGATTTTCCAATCCTCTTATCGATCTCTGTATCAAGGGAGAGGTTGCTGTTGATCGTGGACCCCAGGTACGTGAACTGATTCACGACCTCCAGCTCGTAGTCATCGATGGTGATGGTTGGTGGTGCTGCCGTGCCTTGCGCCAAGACATTAGTCTTCTTCAGGCTGATGATAAGCCCGAAGTCCATGTATGCCTGGGAGAAGCGGTCCATCAGGGTCTGAAGCTCCTGCTGTGTGTGGGTCGCGACTGCAGCGTTGTCTGCGAACAGCATATCTCTGATTAGAGCCTCACGTACTTTGGTTCTGGCTTTCAGGCGGGCGAGGTTGAAAAGCCTGCCATCAGATCTTGTATGCAGGTAGATTCCCTCTGTTGCTGTGCTGAAGGAATGCATCAGGAGCATAGCAAAGAAAATCCCAAAGAGGGTTGGTGCAAGTACACAGCCCTGTTTCACTCCGCTGTGTATATTGAATGGCTCTGAGACGTTGCTGTCATACTGCACCCATCTCCTGCATGTTGGTGTGAAACGATTCAATGAGGCTTTGCAACTTTAGTGGGCATCCTATCTTTGGCAGGATTTTGAAAAGGCCCTCTCTGCTGACCAGATTGAACGCTTTGGTGAGGTCGATGAAGGCATCGTACAGGGGCATGCTCTGTTCTCTGCAGTTCTCCTGGAGTTGGCGGATGGAGAATATCATGTCCACTGTCGATCGCCCAGCGCGGAAGCCACACTGAGACTCGGGGTAGACACGTTCGGCAAGCTTCTGTAGACGAACGAGGACAACTCGTGCGTAGCCTTTGCCAACAATGCTGAGGAGGAAGACGCCCCTGTAGTTGTTGCAGTCGCTTCTCTCCCCATTATTTTTGTAGAGGGTGATGATCTTGGCGTCCCTCATGTCCTGTGGTACGGCACCTTCCTTCCAGCACTGGCAGAGGACATCATGCAATGGCAGCAGTAGGGCGGTCTTGCAGTGCTTGATCAGGTCGGGGGGTATGCCGTCATTGCCAGGTGCCTTGCCAGCGGCCAAGCTATCAATGGCTTTGCTGAGTTTGTCGATGGTTGGCTCGGCGTCAAGTTCATCCATGGATGGCAGGCACTCGATGGCATCAAGGGCTGATGGTGTCACGGTGTTCTGTCTGGAGTAGAGGTCGGAGTAGTGCTCCACCCATCTCTCCATCTGCTTGTTCTTTTCTGTGATCATCTCCCCAGTGGAGGATTTGAAGGGGGCCGTCTTGCTCTGAGCCGGACCAAATGCTTTCTTGATGCCATCGTACATACCACGGATGTTCCCTGTTATGGCAGCGGTTTGAATGTCTTGGCTGAGCTGAGTCCAGTACTCATTGGTGCAGCGCCGAGCAGTCTGCTGAACTTTGCTTCTCGCAGCCCTGAGGATCTGGAGATTCTTCTCGTTTGGGCACTTCTTGTACTCAGCAAGTGCTGAGCGCTTGGCTTCAATGACGGGAGTCATCACGGTCGACTTGGCATCAAACCAGTCCTGTGACTTCGAGGTCTTCCTCCCAAAGATAGCCAAGGCTGTGCGGTGGATGATGTTACGCAGCTCTTCCCACTTCTGCTTTGCGGCCTCTCCTTCTTGTGGTTCACCAAGTTCCTTCACAAAGGTGGAGGCAAACTGCTCGACAAGTTCTGGTTGGGCCATCTTGTTGGTGTCAATCCGTGCCTTTCCAGGCTGTCTGGTGTGGTGGAATTTCTTCAGCTGCAGCTTGACCTTGCAACACACCAATGAATGGTCTGTGTCGCAATCTGCACTCTGGAATGAGCTGGTGATTAGCACATTCTTCAGTGAGGTGCGCCTGGTCAGGATCAAGTCCAGCTGGTGCCAGTGCTTTGAGCGCGGATGTCGCCAGGAAACCTTGTGTTGGGGCTTGGTCTTGAAGAACGAGTTTGTGATACACAGATCATGATGTGTGCAGAACTCGAGCAGCCGCTGTCCGTTGTCGTTCATTCTGCCCACGCCGAATGGTCCAAGACAGGAGGGCCAGGAGTCATGGTCAGCACCCACTCTGGCATTGAAGTCTCCAAGGAGAATGAGTTGTTCGGAGTTGGGGATGATCCTGACAATTGTTGCGAGATTCTCGTAGAACTCGTCTTTTGCCTCTGGTGTGGCTGACAGTGTTGGAGCATACACACTGATGAGGGTGACTGGGCCTTGAGTGGTGTTAAGGCAGAGGGTGAGGAGTTGTGCAGAGCCATTGCTGCCCAGTTCCACCATCTTCAGCAAGGAGTTCTTCACTGCGAAGCCCACTCCGTGTTCCCTGTGTTCATCACTGCCCTTTCCCTGCCAGTAGAACGTATAGTCCTTCTCTCTCAGCATGCCTGCGTCAGCCAACCGTGTTTCCTGGAGAGTGGCGATATCCACTTCCAGTCTCTTCAGCTCATTATTGATGACGGCAGTCTTCCTGGTGTCGCTGATGTCCTTGAGGTTAGCAGCTAGTCCTGTCATCATAGTGCGGACGTTCCAAGTTCCCAGTTTTAGAGTTGGTCTCTTTTGTTTTGTTGTCTTGCCTGGTGCAAAGGTTCCCAGCCTGCCGTTCGGACTTCATTTCATCCCCATGCACCCAATGAGGAAAGCAGGCTGTGGCGGGACAACACCTTATTGGCTGGGTGCTGCCCAGCTTGAGGTGAGCGGTAGCTGTCCAGTGAGATCAAATGATCCCTCCCACCATCGGGAACAACCCCTGGCACCACACTCTATGCCAGTTGAGCGGTGGCTTATAACCGGTAACTGTCATTCCCCGTGTTTTGTCTACGCCGAAGGCAAAGCTGGAGTGTCCTCTCCAGTGATCCGGTGTTCTACCTTCCAGCGCTGGGCGTTGGTAGGATTCAAGCCTGGGCAGGAAGATATGGAAGACAAGATGTTGCCCATACAGCATGTCCCCCCTCTCCACGTCACTGATGAATCCAAAGGAACAGCAGAGCTGCTACAGTTTGGCACCAGCGCCGTCGCAGGAGCTGCCAGAACGATGTTAAGCACAACAGAGAACTGCCTTAGGGACTCCGACTCAGGATTTTTCCTCAGGGTTGACTCCCGAAGCCTTTCCCATAACCGGGTATGCCGCAAGGCAGCAGAGGTTTGAAATCAGGGTTTACCTTCCCCTAGATGGGCTACCTTCCCAGGTTAACGGGCCACCATCTACCCGAAGCATCTGGTTTTAAGGCACCAGAAATCCGCCCTCGCCCCTTCTCCTACTAGTAAAAGCAGTTCTGCCGAGCTTAGAAACTAAACCACACAGGCAGGCTGGGAGTTGGACTTAGTTGTCAGAGGCTTTTTGAGACGCACGCCATAAGGAGCATTTTATAAGCACTGGGAGCTTAACCCCAGTGCCGCTCCTGGCTATGACAACCTTGGAACCAATGATATTCTATAATACCACAAGAAAAGCACAGGATTGTCAAAAATTTTCTATTAAACAGTGATTTGTAAATTAAGCAGAAACTTATGCTATACAGAAAAACTTTTGTGCAACAGCAAATACAGACTTTAACACAATTAAGTGAGAATGAAGTAGCTACTCATAAATTTGTCATAAAAATGACCAATACTGTAGGCTACTCTTGCTGAGAATTTGAATAAAAAGATGGGGAAAAAAATATCCATTACAACAGCTAAATTGCATTGAATGCATGTTAAAGAGTATAGATTTGGAAATTATGGCAGCACCTTCATTTGAAAACTCCCTAAACACAGCAGTCCCCAACCACTCGGTACAGAGTGCGGAGAAAAAAGGAAATAATTTATTCTGTTGCTCTGTATTGTCTAGCGAAGTCTGTGTTTTTCTAAAAAAAATGACTGAATATTATTTCTCTTTCTGTGCCTGACTCCTACCTGTCTGTCGATCTGTTGCACATCTTGACACACACCTGTCTCATCAGATACTCCTTTCTTTTACCGGGAGGAGGGGCTCTCCTTGGGGGTCTGCCAGGGCACACGTTGGTCTGTGTCCAGACCGGAGATTCACAGCTTCAAAGCTCATTGACGAGATGTAGTAATGATTTTAACTCTAAAGATGTATAAAATGTTACAATACTGGCTGTACTGTCATTGCAGATTTTAAAAGACTGCTGGCGTCAGTATCAAAATGCTGTCAAGCAGGCAAAAAGCGAATATTTTGCTCATATTGTTTTATTTCATTGTCATAATTAACGTGTTTTATTTAACACGACTGACTCTGTTCTTAACATCCCACAGACTGACTGTTTGGAGGCCTCCTCTGAGTTATGCAATTATTTTATGCACTTTTTTATTGATAAGGTGACCACCACCAGGGCTCTCATCTCAGCTCCTGCCTCTGATCTCTCTGTCCCTTGTTCTGCTGTTTTTAATCAGTTTGAACTTGTGACTCTGTCATTTTTAGAGGATGTGGTTGGCCACATTAAGCCCACAGGGTCTCCCTGTGATGCTGTCCCTCCTAGACTTTTTAAAGAGGCGCTTCCCAGTATAGGCCAGTCAGTTCTCACCATCTTGAACAGCAAGCCTGTCATCTGGTGTGGTTCCTGCAAATTTTAAACATGCAGTAGTGCAGCCCTTGATTAAGAAACCTGGTCTTGATCATACCATGTTGGCAAATTTTAGGCCTATTTCCAAGCTGCCATTTCTCTGAAAAATTTTAGAGAAAATTGTCTATATGCAGCTGAAATGTTTTCTGGATGAACACTGTATTTTGGAGATTTTTCAATCTGGTTTCAAAGCTCTTCATAGCACAGAAACAGCCTTGTTAAGAGTTTTTAATGATATCCTCTTAGCATGTGATTCAGGTGAATATGCTGTTCTTGTGTTGCTTGATTTAACTGCTGCCTTTGACACAGTGGACCATCATGTTTTGGACCATCTCCGAATGTGAATATAGCTTCACCTGCAGATGAATTTAATAATTTTTTTGTTAACATTGGACCTAAACTGGCCCGAGAAATACCCACTACGGCGCCTACAGGTGATACAATATGCAATAACACTGCTGTAAAAGACACCATCTTCATAAAGAACACAGACGAAAGAGAGGTCATTGAAATTGTTAAATCGTTCAAAAGTAAAACATCTACTGACTGCGATGGTATTGACATGCTACTAGTCAAAACTGTTATCGAATGCATAGTGAAACCACTGACGTATATCTGTAACCTGTCTCTCCAATCAGGTATATTTCCCAATGCAATGAAAATAGCTAAAGTAATTCCGATTTACAAGACAGGCGACAGAGGGGAACTCTCCAACTACAGACCAATTTCACTATTACCGCAATTTTCCAAGATACTTGAAAAAATATTCTATGAGAGAATTGACAACTTCATACCGAAGAATGATTTATTGTGTGAGCAGCAATATGGGTTCAGACACAAAAGGACAACAGCATATGCCTTAATGGAATTTACAGAAAAAATATCAACAGCCATTGAAAATAAAGAGTGTTCAGTTGGAGTATTCCTGGATCTTAAAAAAGCATTTGATACAGTAGATCACAATCTATTATTAAAGAAACTACAAAATTGTGGTATTAGAGGGGTAGCACTGTCCTGGTTAAGTAGTTACTTAAAGAATAGATATCAGTTTGCATGTGTTAACAGCAAAAACTCAGAGTTACTGAAGGTCACCTGTGGAGTCCCACAGGGTTCAGTTTTGGGACCATTATTATTCAATATGTACAGTATATAAATGATATATGTAAAGTTTCAGAAAAAATGGACTTAATATTGTTTGCTGATGACACTAATCTGCTATGCAGTGGAAACAATTTGGAACAACTTCTGGATACACTCGGAAAGGAATTAGGAAAGCTGAAACTGTGGTTTGATTCAAACAAATTAACGCTCAATTTAAGCAAGACAAAATTTATAGTCTTTAACAACCATCACAACTACCCAGTACCCAAACTCAGTGTAAATGGTGTAGAGATTGAAAGGGTATCCGAAACTAAATTCCTTGGAGTAATAATTGATAACAAACTGTGTTGGAAGCCACATATTAATTATATAAAAGGTAAAGTATCCAAATCAATTGCAATATTACACAGAGTGAAAAATTTGCTGAATCAACCCACACTATACACCTTGTATCATTCATTAATACTCCCATACATGACATATTGTAATGAAGTATGGGGAAATACATATAAAACAAACATATATCCACACTTTATGCTTCAAAAGAGAGCTATTAGAATAATCAACAAAGCAGCTTACAGGGAACCAACAAACCCACTTTTTCTTAAACAAAAAACTCTCAAGTTGAAAGATCTGATTGACTTTAAAACCGCAATAATAATGTTCAAAGTGAAGAATCTATCACTGCCCGCAAATATCCAAAAGTTGTTCCAAACAAGGGAGAAACGATATCACTTCAGAGGAACATGTATATTTCAAAAGCCTACAGTGAGAACAACCACCAAGCAACACTGTATTTCAGTGCAAGGAGTCAGATTATGGAACAATTTTGGACCTGAATTAAAATCATGTACAAAGCTTGGACAATTTAAACAAAAACTAAAGGAAGAAATACTCCAAACATATTTACAAGACGACATGTAAACTCACATAAGGATTGACATTTCCAGCCTGTGTTGTGTTGTAGCTTAGTTTTTTCTTTTTTTCTTTTTTTCTTTGTGACACTGTCTTAGATTTGTTTTTGAATAGTAACCGCTTAACTTAGACTAGCTCAGTTTTTCCTTTTCTCTCAGTCACATTTTGTCTTAGCCTTGTTTTAAATTGTAATCGCTCTTGTCTTGTTTTCTCTTTTTTCTCCTTTGAATTCTTGGATGGAATATGGGTGGGCAATATAAGCTGCGGCTTCAGCCATCACCCATTTCGGATAACTCACGTGGAATTGTATAGTAGAAGGAGTCTTTGTCTAATTTGACCTTGTTGTTATATTATACAGTTTCTTTTAACCTGTAATGTACTATCCGAAATAAATAAAATTCATTCATTCATTCATGTTTTAATTTCCCGTTTGCAGCACCTAGTGGGCATTTGTGGCACTGCTCTCAATGGGTTTAGGTCCTATCTGGCAGACAGGAGTTTAGCATCTCTGGGTTTGAATCCTCTTCTGCTCCTCTGTCATACGGGGTCCCACAGAGGTCAATTCTAGGGCCCATGCTTTTTTCTCTGTACATACTTCCACTGGATTCCATTTTTAAAAAGCATGGTATCTCCTTCCACCTGAATGCTGATGACTGTCAGATATATGTCCCTTTAAAACAAAAAGCTGACTCATCAGTAAACCCACTCCTGGCATGCATTGAAGACATCAAGTCTTGGATGGCCCTAAATTTTAATGATAAGAAGACAGAAGTGATGGTGTTTGGACCTAGTGGCCCCTGTGGGTCCCCTCCTGTAAACTTGGGCCCCCTCACTCCTTACGTGAAATCCACAGTTAGGAACCTTGGTTTTATCATGGACAGTGATTTTAAATTAGACACTCAGATTCCTTCCGCGGTAAAATCCAGCTTCTTTCATCTAAGACGTTTAGCAAAAGTAAAACCCATTTGCTCTAGACCGCACCTGGAAACAGTAATTCATGTTTTTATGTCATCTCTGCTGGATTACTGTAACACACTTTACACTAGTGTCAGCCAGTCACCTCTTTCACGTCTGCAGCTGGTTCAAAATGCTGCTGCTCGTCTTTTAACAGATACACGTGGAAGAGATCACATCACACCCACTTAGCTTCACTCCACTGGCTGCCCGTGCATTTTAGAGTTCATTTTTAAAATTCTTTTATTTGTCTTTAAATCCTTGAACGGTCTTGCTCCGCCTTACCTCTCGGAGCTTCTGCATCGCTATGCTCCCACCCAGTCAATCAGGTCAGCTGAACAGCTGCTTCTGAGGGTGCCAAAGGTGAGGCGGAAGCTCAGAGGGGACAGAGCCTTTTCGATTATGGCACCCGAGTTATGGAATGATTTACCCCTGGACATCAGACAGGCACCTTCATTGTCCATTTTTAGAACCTGTCTTAAAACACACTTTTACTCCCTGGCCTACGACCCAGTGTGAGACATTGATTTTATTGAATGAAATGGATTTTTATTTATTTATTTATTTATTTTACATTTCATTTTATTTTATTTTGACTGTGGGTTCTATATTGTTTTTGTGTTAGTGCCCTGCTTCCTGCTTTTATGTTTTCTTGCTGTACAGTACTTTGTGTAGCAAGTGTTTATAAATAAAGTTGATTGATTGTAGTGTTAGATTCATTCGTTTATTTGTGGTTTTACGGCATCTCTCCTCACGCGCGCTTCCTTAACGGGGTGCTTTTCAGGCAGGTGGACTTTTTTCAACACAAACCCAGTACTTCATACACGTGGTCAAAACAGAGACATGGGGAGACGTCCACCAGCGGGCCGGGGAGATGGAGGAAAGGACAGTGTGGGAAAACTCGCGGGTGAGTTGGGTTTTTTTAAATCATACACTCTGTTTTTGCTGATGTGTTCAATAAATACTCATTGTAAACACGGAAGGGAGCGCGGTGCAGTGACGCATTTGATTGATTAGACTGAGTGTTTGAGCGCTACTCAGGGACAAATTTGATTGGCAAAATTGGTGGAAGTTGAGAAGGACTGGCCAAAATTGCAGCAAAGTTGCAGTGACTGGACAAAGTTTCAAGGTCGCGCAAAAGATGCGGTGATGGCCTGATTTCGCGTGAATTAGTGCGATCACAATATCACGAAATCCAGGAGGGATGGTAAGTGTGAACAAACAACAGATCTTCCATATGAGTTGTTGTTGTTGTTTTTTTAAATAATAGACAAGAGTTTACATTCAATTTGTTAAACTTCTTTGTTTTTCTACAGATGTAATTCCTGATGCCTGAATGATGTCATCATTTGAAGACTTCTGAGGACAATAAGTTTCAGGTAGGTGTTATGTCCATAACAGAGAACCAGTAATGAGGCTGGAGGTGCAGCAGAACACAACTTTATTATTAGACTCGGTACAGAGTAGACACTCCCGTCAGGCAGAGGTGAGGTCAAAGAGACCTCCCCTCTTCTGCACAGCCCTCTTATACTCCGGATGGCGGCGGAACCGGAAAGGTGGAGCCACCACCCGTGTCACACAACAATACGTCATATGAACCATATGAACAACATTACATCCCTCCCCCTTCAAAAAGGTCCAAAACGCACACATACAGTGGGGTAAAAAAAAGTATTTAGTCAGCCACCAATTGTGCAAGTTCTCCCACTTAAAAGATGAGAGAGGTCTCCAATTTTCATCATAGGTATACCTCAACTACAAGAGACAAAATGAGAAAAAAAAAATCCAGAAAATCACATTGTCTGATTTTTAAAGAATTTATTTGCAAATTATGGTGGAAAATAAGTATTTGGTCAATAACAAAAGTTCATCTCAATACTTTGTTATATACCCTTTGTTGGCAATGACAGAGGTCAAACATTTTCTGTAAGTCTTCACAAGGTTTTCACACACTGTTGCTGGTATTTTGGCCCATTCCTCCATGCAGATCTCCTCTAGAGCAGTGATGTTTTGGGGCTGTCGCTGGGCAACAAGGACTTTCAACTCCCTCCAAAGATTTTCTATGGGGTTGAGATCTGGAGACTGGCTAGGCCACTCCAGGACCTTCAAATGCTTCTTACGAAGCCACTCCTTCATTGCCTGGGTGGTGTGTTTGGGATCATTGTCATGCTGAAAGACCCAGCCACGTTTCATCTTCAGTGCCCTTGCTGATGGAAGGAGATTTTCACTCAAAATCTCACGATACATGGCCCCATTCATTCTTTCCTTTACACGGATCAGTCGTCCTGGTCCCTTTGCAGAAAAACAGCCCCAAACAATAATGTTTCCACCCCCATGCTTCACAGTAGGTATGGTGTTCTTTGGATGCAACTCAGCATTCTTTCTCCTCCAAACACGACAAGTTGAGTTTTTACCAAAAAGTTCTATTTTGGTTTCATCTGACCATATAACATTCTCCCAATCCTCTTCTGAATCATCCAAATGCTCTCTAGCAAACTTCAGACAGGCCAGGACATGTACTGGCTTAAGCAGGGGGACACGTCTGGCACTGCAGGATTTGAGTCCCTGGCGGCATAGTGTGTTACTGATGGTAGCCTTTGTTACTTTGGTCCCAGCTCTCTGCAGGTCATTCACTAGGTCCCCCCGTGTGGTTCTGGGATTTTTGCTCACCGTTCTCGTGATCATTTTGACCCCACAGGGTGAGATCTTGTGTGGAGCCCCAGATCGAGGGAGATTATCAGTGGTCTTGTATGTCTTCCATTTTCTAATAATTGCTCCCACAGCTAATTTCTTCACACCAAGCTGCTTACCTATTGCAGATTCAGTCTTCCCAGCCTGGTGCAGGTCTACAATTTTGTTTATGGTGTCCTTTGACAGCTCTTTGGTCTTGGCCATAGTGGAGTTTGGAGTCTGACTGTTTGAGGTTGTGGACAGGTGTCTTTTATACTGATAATGAGTTCAAACAGGTGCCATTAATACAGGTAACGAGTGGAGGACAGATGAGCCTCTTAAAGAAGAAGTTACAGGTCTGTGAGAGCCAGAAATCTTGCTTGTTTGTAGGTGACCAAATACTTATTTTCCACCATAATTTGCAAATAAATTCTTTAAAAATCAGACAATGTGATTTTCTGGATTTTTTTTTCTCATTTTGTCTCTCATAGTTGAGGTATACCTATGATGAAAATTGGAGACCTCTCTCATCTTTTAAGTGGCAGAACTTGCACAATTGGTGGCTGACTAAATACTTTTTTGCCCCACTGTATAATCAAGACCCCCCCCCCCAAATTTAGAGCTCGAATCACACACTAACAAAATAATTGAGGCCTAAACATGCACACAAACAACTAAAGCTAGGGGGAGACAGATGGACTACCGTCCCACCCCCACACAGCCATCTCTATTACCATATAGTCCATTAACTAAAAACTGCCATGCTCTTAATATAAAGCATAAAACGATCCCATTTACAAAAGAACATATATGCAAACAGGTTATACCTTCAATTATGAACCCAACAAACAGACCAATCACCACTCACATCAACACCATGCAATGGACACCCTAGTATAATCATTATATAACCTGGCCAATTCACAAAGTAACCTCATGCATTAAACATATTAATATATTCACTATGTAGCCTGGGCAATCCACATATTAACATCGTAGCTTAAACACATTGCCCCCACTACCGTTCAGTCCCAGTGGAGAAACCACCCCCCAGGAACCCGTCCGGCAGGTCCCGTCCAGAGCTCCTCCTTCTCTTCGCACCTGGAGATGGCCCACGTTGGAGCCCCGACACCTCCTTGTCCTCATTGGCGCGCCGCAGCTCATTGGGGTGTCTCCATGAGCCATCAGACAGCTAAAGGTATTCATCCTCCTGAACAGCCACCACCTGCAGCCACTCCTGGTCCTCCCGTCGTTTCCACTTGCCACAAACTCAGCCGAGCCTCCTCTCTGGGTCGAACCACATCAGCGACTCCCAGAGAAGCCCAATTCGGCCTCCAGTGTTCCTGAGTGGCACGTCTGTTTACCATGCCAGCCGGTCCTTCCCCGCTCGCTTTCATTTCCAATGCCGGTGAAGCCTTTGTAGCCCCTTGCTTCTCAGTACCTCCCACACGAACTCTGGAAGCAGAGTGGGCCATCCACTTGGCTCCATCCACCATCACGGGTGTCCCACCGCGCTGCCCAGTTCCTTCAGCTAGGGTAACTTGGACCATGGCGCAGGCACCTTCCCGCGATGGCCCTGGGTGGGGTTGGTCCTGTTCATCTTCCAGAATACTAGGCCATGATTTGTCCCACACTGCATCGTCCATCACACGTAGAATAGCTCTGTCCCACAAACCACGGCCTGACCACTCCTCTCCAACACCGCTGGTGATTGTGAAACCCAGTCCGTAAAAAAGGTCACAGCCCATAATATTCACACCACTGGCAATCACCACAAACTGCAAATTGCATACCTCCGCTGACATGTACCTCGCCGTCAGTTCTAGCAGTCCCACAATGGACAGTCTGTTTCCTCCATATCCACAAAATGGCGTTGAAAGACCTCTTACTCCGTAGTACGGGAAGAAACTCTTCACAGTAGGCCAATTCAACATGGACCTCACCGCACCCGTGTCAACCAGCAACGGCACCTGCACGCTGTCCAATTCCACCATACAGTACGTACAATCATCTGTGCTCGGAGAGACGGTGTGAATAACCGTAGGAGTCGTGGCGGGGGAATCCACTTTGCTTCGTTGTTCCCCTTGCTCAAATTTCTTACAGGCCCTGGCAAAATGATGTAGGAGTCCACACTTGCCGCAGCATTTACCTCTTGCTGGACACTCTCTAGCCTTATACTAGTGCTTGGTGGACCCACAACCCAAACATCTAGGTGATTCTGGGGCAGACCTTATTTTCACAGCTGTAGCGTATTCCTCCTTGTCTTCCCCACTATCGTCACTGCCCGGGTCCACAGCCTGCACCGCCGACTGTGATTCTGATTGCCAGAGCATAGTTCTCTCACCAAGGTCCTGCGATAGTTTATCCGCTGCTTTGTACTGCTGAGCTATGTCGACAGCCATGGCTAATGTCAATTCACCGGAGTGTGTGAGGAGCCTTGATCGTGCCACTGAACAAAGTGTGTGCTCCGCCAACTGATCACGGACCATCTCGTCCTCCAGAGCCCCAAACTGGCAGTCTCCGGCCAGCTGACGCAGATCCGCAACATACCGCTGCACAGACTCTCCTGTCCGCTGGCAGCGCTGTCGAAACTGGATCCTCTGGGCTATCACGTTCTCAGGCACGCAAAAATAATGCACCATTAGCTCAACCACATTGTCAAAACTATCACTCTCACCCAGGGTGCTGAGAATACGTTGTCCCTCCATGCCTAAATTATGGACCAGAATTGCCCGAGCTCGTATCTTCTTTAGTTCACCGAGGTTCAAAGCCACCAAGTAATTTTGAAATGGGCGAACCACCTCATCCACGGGACCGGAGGCTCTCGAGGAGACTCCAAAAATGGCCGAACTGTAGATACACCAGCATCCAAAACTTCATCCTTGTCGCCAAATGCTATGTCCATAACAGGGAACCAGTAATGAGGCTGGAGGTGCAACAGAACACGACTTTATTATTAGACTCACAGTACAGAGTAGACGCTCCCGTCAGGCAGAGGTGAGATCAAAGAGACCTCCCCTCTTCCGCACAGCCCTCTTATACTCCAGATGGCGGCGGAACCAGAAAGGTGGAGCCACCACCCATGTCACACAATAATACATCGTATGAATACGATATCCTACTGTATGAAATCATACGATCATACGAAATCATACGAAATCCTACTGTAATGTTGTTCATGAACAACATTACAGTAGGATTTCAATAAGGCCTGAAAAGAAAGTGTAGAACAAAGAAAAAGTAGGGCTCCATTTCTGTCTTTGCCTTGGGCCCCAAATGGACTAAGTCCGCCCCTGTACAGAAGGACATGCTATGTCTGTCATTTCTTTTGCATATCAGAATTGATTTATTTAGGAAATATTTTTATCTCTGAATACTTGCGCCCTCTATTGACGCACCGCCTCTGGTTGTTATGCTATCTGGTGAACATCTCAGGTCAATGGCTCCATCAGAAAAATATGTTTAATGAGAAAAATGTTGACGTGTTCAACAATTATTTTCCCTGCTGTATAAAAAAATGGGTTGACAGAGCATAAGCTGCAGTATGACTTTAACCACTGTTGCCAACTCTCCATCTTTTGGAGTGAGTTTCATTCTTTTGTCCTCTCTCTCACACCACAAACATTATTTCTCACTCCAAAATGAGGAAATTACTGCCAATATTGTGTTGACTTTCTTCAGATTTTTCTTACAATAAGAGCTCTCAAGGCAGCATAAAGCAGACTTAACATATTTTAAACCTTATTCTGAGGTAAAGAAGTCCTAGGTAAAGAGCCACTGAAGAGATAAAGAGCCGCCGGAGTGGTGGCTCAGTTGGTAGAGCATCCATCCCACACCCGGGAGGCAGGGGTTCAAATCCCTGCTGGGTCATGCCGAAGACCATATAAAAAAGCGGAACTTCCTGCCGTTCAGCTTGGTGCTCAGCAATAATGGAATGGAGGAGGGAAATCTGTGGCGGCGCCTTGCATGACAGCGGCCCTCTGATTCTACATATGGGGTGTCTGTGATTAACACTGTAGATAGTGTGACAGAGATCATCCTGCGCAGTTCGCCCCACACGGGACACGAACCCGCGACCTCTCAGTCAACTACACACAGTTCGAGCATGGGAGACACAGCACGATCGCGCTGAGCTAAAGGTCCGACCGATAGCTCAGCGCTACCGATACTGTATGAGGCTTTGGGAGGGAGGTTTTACTAACGTTCTACGCCGAACAGTACTAGTTGGCATCCGTTACAATAGGAAAAACACAATTTCGTTCTACTGTACATGATTGGTTGAATGACAATAAAGGGTGATTTAATTAATTTAATTTAAAGAAATGTATCTGTTGGAAAAAAAAATAACTGGTTATGTGAATTGTGCTCCTGCAGCTCACTCCACCCCTATCCTGAGTCATTCCTGTGCAGTGCACAATTCCCTCTACATCTCACTTCTGAAAAGTCAGCAACTCTGCGTTAACCTGGAAGGGAAAATATCATATTTTACATAATATTTACCCAGACTCCAGAACAGCGGTAGAAGATGGACGGATGGATAATATTTACTCATGTTTGTGGATTTGTTTTGCAAAAATTATTTGGAATATTACTCAGTGCCCATAAGGAGTTTTACAACGAGCCACACAGAGACAAAACAAAAATAGAACTACATCAATAATGCAATGATGATTGGAAAACACGGTAAATGACTACACAGGAGCCTCCTTAGCCTATGTGAAAGTCTGTTTTGCTGACTGACCTGTAGTTTTAGCTCTAAACACTTGATGATTTTATGCAATTTGCTGCAGCTGTGATAAGGGCTTTTTAGCTTTTAATTTGCTCCCTCTCTGCTCCTCCTTTACCTTTAACAACCAGACTTTCCAGTTTGCAGCTGATAGGATATTGATAGTGCTGTGTATGACTGTGTGCGTATGTGATGCCGTGCCCACCCACCGGGTGACATCAGGCAGGCACGGCCCACCCTGTATATAAACCCAAGTTCATGTAATAAAGTTAGACTTGTTAGCTGCATGAAGACTCGCCTCCGACTCCCTTATTTCGAGACGTAACATTTGGCAACAAGGAATATAATGGATAACGCGTTCAAAGACACTTCCACTGTCTCCAAGAGACGGGGGCGAGTCCCTTCTGTCATTTCTGTCAGAGCTGCGTAGCCTAGCTAAGAAGTGCAAGTTTGGGGCCATCGAGGATGGCTTAGTGAGGGACAAGTTAGCCCATGGCACCAATGACGCTTGGCTGAAGATGACGCTAAGAATGGCTAAGGAGCCACGATCGCTGGAGGAAGTGCTGGTCTTGGTGAATCAAAGGGAGTCCGTGGTCCTACGTGAGCTAACGGCTAAGGCTAGTGAGGGGCCAACCACGTGCAATTTCCCGCCGAGAGCAGAGGTTTGCATGCTAGCTGGGCAGCAGGATGCGGTAAAGGCGCAGCGGAGCACAGAGACCGTGGGTGCTGGAGGCAGTGGCGAGGAGCCAGGGTCGGAGGTCGTGACCGGCAAGGGTGACGTCATGAGCCCCGGAGGTGAGCAGCAGCAGCAGCTGGTTGTGGAAGCTACACAGCAGGTGTGCGAGGCCACGCAGGCTGAAAGCCCCAGGGTGGAGCAGCAGCCGCAGGACGCAGAGACAGCGCAGCGGGACACCTGGAGCGAGGGTGCCGACAGCAGCGACGAGGCGTCTGTGTTGGTGGATGTTGCCAACGAGAGTGCTGCTGTAAACCCAGAGGGAGAACAGCTGCAGCCAGACTTGGTGATAGTGCAGCGGTGCGCCCTGGAGGAGGGTGCTGGGTGTTATGACAAGGCGCCCAAGGCAGTGGACGACACCGAGGAGCGAGCTTCGGGTCTACCTGAGGTGTGGCCACTGGGGGCCAGAGTGTCTGGAGCTATGGTGGCGGTGAGGAAGACGGTCTTGAACAGTTCGGTGGGCGCAAAGAGACGGCGCACAGGAAAATGGCACGGCGAGCTGAAGGGGAAGAAGCGCCTCTTGGCGGGAAAGGACATTTTTGCCAGGGTGGGGGGCTTCGACCCTGGGGGTAGACAACGGCCAGGGGCACATATGCCATGGGGCTGCCCAGGTCCTCCAGGGCAGTGTAGAAGATGGTGTCTGCCCAGGGACATTGGGGTTACTTGAATAATCCTTCATATGTAAATATTTGTGCATATACTGTATATGTGTTTTATATTTATTGTTTGCTGGTGTGCATGTGAGGAATGTGAATAATATGGAATTATTTTGTATTCTAAAGAGACATGGTCTGATTTTGAGTTGTTTCTGTGAGAATGTGACAGGTTTGTTTTAATGCAATATGTTATCCCCCATGTTCTTAGTGTGTGATTCGGGTTGTAAATTTGGGAGGTTTTCAATGGTGTGTGTGACTTTCCATTTTCTAAGGGGGAAGGGAATGTTGTGTATGACTGTGTGTGTATGTGATGCCGTGCCCACCCACTGGGTGATTTCAGGTGGCACGGCCCACCCTGTATATAAACCCAAGTTCATGTAATAAAGTTAGACTTGTTAGCTGCATGAAGACTCGCCTCCGACTCCCTTATTTCAAGACGTAACAGATACTGTAGCAATACGTTTTTTAACCTGCAGCTGAGGAAACCGGAGCTCTCCTGTCACTCTCATCTACTTCTGCCACATCTGTGCTTCTGCCTCCTCCCTTTGCAGTCCTGTGGTGCCTTCAATGTACCTCAGACAACACAGAACTACTGAACAATAACGCACACTTGAACATACCAAACACATAATACCAGACAGAACTCAACCATGTCCACTGCTGACTGCTAGCTCAGGCTACTTTGGCTCTTGATTGGCCAGTCCACCAGGAAATGTCCTGCCCCTCCCTATTCTCAGTCCACGCCTGCTTAAAGCAGTACTATATATGGCCGAATCTCAATCTACTCCCTAAACCCCCAAGCCCTGAGCCCTTGTAGACTTAGGCTGTCAGTAGTGCTCAAGTGTGTGAGTCTGTGAGGGCATGAAGTGGCTCAAAATGGTAGAAATGGGACACACTTTGTTACCTTGGCAACACTGAAGGTTTTTATTAAATTTACTTTATTGAAAGGATTAGGAAACAAAAATAGTGTATCCACCTTTTGCCTAGGCCCCATGCAGTACTAGTTTAGAACATATGGTTGTCACTGAAACGGGACACTTTTCCTTGTTAAAAAACAATGACTTTGGCATCAGAAATGCGGGAACATGGCCTCTTGCACCTCAAAACAGTATCATAATCATACCACTTCCCACGACTATTGATGGATGGGAAGATGACCTTAAAAAGTGGCCTCGTAGACAGTAGCTCCGTTAGTTAGCGCCACTGATAAGATGCTAATGCTGTAAACAAATGACCCGTGCTGGCAAAATGAGTCACTTTGAGGATATTTTCAAAACTCATGTAACATTATTTCCATATTCTGTATTGAAAGATCTTCAAAATGATATTTAATTTGTAGGAAGTGAGCAAAAACTGACCTAGAAAAAGACGATTTGTTTATATTTTAGTTAGGTTGAAAACTTGTGTTTGATCGGTCGGGAGTTACATCTTCCGCAAAAACACAGGTATTTAGAAAGTACGATTTCTAAGCTTTCCAATGATACCAGGCACTCACGGGGGTTTTCTCGGGACTTTGCCACTACCAGACAGAGTATTGATTTATGACTTCTCGTTGCCTGTACTCATAATGACGCGGTGCGCATTCCGACCAGCACGGCTCCACTGCAATAAAGTCGGCTGCATTTTGTTAAAATATGTTGGACATAATCAAACTTACCTTAGAGCAGACGTACGCCACAACACCGTGCTTGGATGTCGTCTGTCACCGTGTGGTGAGAAGCCTCCATTTAGCCAGTCTGGTGCAACCATGAACACCATCAAGAACCAGAACTACGTCAAAACATTCAAAAAATACAAAAACTAGAAGAGCTGAAATTAGCTGCCACTTGAGTGCAAAACACATATGTGGACTATACATTAAAATGAATTTGAAAAACTTTTAAAAACGCTAATTTTAAATGTCCCTGCTACTCCACTCTTATTGACTGATTTAACACTAGGTCAGCTAAAACCGGAAGCTCCGCCCATAATCGTTACTACAGCGGCACCCCCAGGAACAAGGTGGATATAAGAGATCATAAAAATAAAATAACAGAACAAAATAAAAAGATTCCAGACAAAACTAAAATTAGAAACAAACAGGGATACATTGATAAAGGATAGAAAATGATCCTGAAAGTTCAAGGCTGTGTGTGTTTCAGGGTTTTTAGAGGATTATTGAAGTAAAGGGGATCAAATTATTCATTCATTCATTCATTCATTCATTCATCTTCTTCCGCTTAATCCTTTTCGGGTCGCGGGGGTGCTGGAGCCTATCCCAGCATCTTTGGGCGAGAGGCAGGGTACACCCTGGACAGATCGCCAGTCCATCGCAGGGCCAACACAGAGAGACAGACAACCATTCACTCTCACAGTCATACCTAAGGACAATTTAGAATCCCCAGTTTGATGCCAATTAACCTAACTTGCATGTTTTTTGGCGCGTGGGAGGAAACAGGAGAAATCCCAGAGTAAACCCACGCAGACACGGGGAGAACATGCAAACTCCACACAGATCACTGTTGGTCGGGGGCTGGGAACAAACCCAGGATCCCCCAGCCAAGGGTGAGTTGCTGTGCTGCCGCAGCGCTAACCACTCCGCCACCGCGCTGCCGGATCAAATTATGTCTTATTTCATTTTCAGTGTTACCATTTTAATAGAAATCTATCTTTTTAACCTATTTATTTTAACCAAACTTTTAATTTGTGTGACATGAAAACATGTGACCAACTATTGTGGCTCTTAGACTTTATTTCAGACTGACTACTTTCTTCAGGAATGAACTGAATTAAATGTGCTGCAGCCTCTTAAGATGATTTAATTGATTACAGCTGCAAATGATCTTTTTTCAAACGGCATAATTAATCAAAATGTAATTAAATTGCTTAAATGGTGTGTAATGCAGAATAAACTTGAACTCTTTTTGTCCAATATTTTTATTTTGGCAAAGATCTTAAATTCTTGTCAAGGCAGTATTTTTATTTTTTTTTTTGGTGGGGGGGCAGGGTTGAAGGAGTGGTCAGTGATGAACAGGTAACCAATCAGGAGCTTTCCCTTGAAAAACCCTTACATGGTGCTCAGAGCTGTGGGTAAATTCCCTTACCCTAAGTCAGCCTTGGAGAAAGGGCCATTTAAGGGCTTATAAAGTCAGCGAGTGAGCAGTCAGCCACTTCCTGATTTCAGATTGGGACAGCCCTAAACCCTCAGTTACTTAATGTGAACACGCCTAAAGTCAGTGAGTCTGCAAGGGAGGAGAATGAGATTCAGCCTATAACTTTCCTGTTCTGGGTAAGAACACTGAAGAGACTACAACTATGGCAACTATGACCTCAGTACCAACAGAATTTTAGCCACCAACAACAAAGCACCCTTTGACTGGCTGCTGTCAGGCTCATGCAAAGATAGACATGATGTGAAGCTCTAACACTGCCCCAATGCCCTTTGCTCCTGGAATGCCCATTTGAGAGCTTTTCTTTTTTTTTTTTAGGTATTTTAGATTTGAATTTTCCCCCACGGAGATATCAGTTGCCGATCAAATGTGCTTTAATGTCTGATAACTATATTTTGACGTCCAAATAATTCAGTGTGACCCGCGCCTGAGCCCCGAATGTCGTCCCCCCTGTTCCGTCTGCTGTGCATACAGCAGCTGCAGTCTGGTTTCTGTTTCTCCTCTCCATCAAGCAGATTTTGTTGCTGTTGTGACAGTACATGCAGTAGGTGATTTATTTATTTTTTTTTTACAAATGGGATGGTGGTTGTGGGGGGATATTCATAAATTTACCATATGGCACAAATGTAATTTCAGTACAAATTTGCAAGAATAAAGGTGCAAAAATATGATTTAAAAAAATGCCATTTTACGATTTAAAAGTCACAAATTTATTATAAGCAAGTCCCAATTTAATGAGAAGTGATATTTTCATCAGGAAAAACAACTTCCATATGCTTAAAAAACTTCCAAGAAAAAAAGTTATAATTTTACAACGAAGTCACATATTTACATAAAAAAATGTCAATTTTCTAGAACATTTTTATACATTTTTTTTGGCTTTTTTCTCTCATAAATGTCCAATTTTCTCACCAATTAGTGAGGTTTTTCTTGTAAACGCTAACATTTTTCTTGGATGACGAAAACAGACATATATAGTGTGTGGCAGTAATGCACCTGTAAGCTGGTTGCCAACCGCCAATCAAATCTAAAAGAAGAAGAAAATTTTTCTCGGAAAGTTATATCTTTTTTAAATATATAAATTAACAACTTTTTACTGGGGTATTTATTTCTTTGTCGTAAATTTCACACTTTTTTCCGATAAATTTGCTGTTTTATGATAAAATTGTTACCTTTTCGCCACACAAATTTACAATACACTCATAACTTTGTAGCTTTTTCTCAAATGACCATGATTTTTCTTGTATATCCTCTCACTGATATACTAAGTCACCCTGTATAAACTATCCTTGCAGTCTTTATGGAGCTGGAGGATGGCAGGTTAACAGAGGGGATGATTTTGGCTCATTTTACTGACAAGGGGAATTACCTTTTTTAATTTTTTGCATTATTTAATTATTTGAATGGAGATTTAATATTTTATTTACTGAAAGAGAAGCCTTTTTTTGATTTTTTGCAAAGCATTATTTATTTTGAACAGATTTATTTTTTCAATGGAAGCTGCCCATTTTTCTCCTCTAAATACATAATTAATGATGAAGATCATGGTCTTTGTGTGAGCTGATAGTTTTGTAGAAATCTTTGGGGAATTAAGTATCTCCATACAGACCGGGCCCTTGGCATTGGCCATATAGGCGGTTGTCTAGGGTGCCACCTGCTGGAGGGGGTGCTGCTGCAACCCCTCAATTTTTTTTTATTTAATATAATTTAATTTAATAATAGTCAGCAATGCTTGGAGCCCCAGCCAGACCAGAAGGGGGCCCCAAAGGGCTGACCAACCTGGAATTCACTACAGCGGTGACAATGTGAAGAGTTTGCAATGACCATGATAGGCCTTCACAGAACTCCCACAAGGGCCCCGACCCCAACATCACTTTCACACTCCCTCTCTCACGCTTGCAAGTACCAGTGTGCATCTTATGTAAACAAACTGCAGAGAGGAACTTATTGAGATTTATAAAATAAATAAATATGGAGGGTGACTAAAGAGAGAAGAGAGTCTAGCTTTGCTTATTCCTCTACACACCAGGTAACTGCTGTGACAAACTCTGCTTTAACAAACCCTAATCTCACCTATAGCACCAAAATGACTAGGGCCAGCCCTGAGTGTGTACAGTGGGGTAAAAAAGTATTTAGTCAGCCACCAATTGTGCAAGTTCTCCCACTTAAAAGATGAGAGAGGTCTCCAATTTTCATCATAGGTATACCTTAACTATGAGAGACAAAATGAGAAAAAAAAAATCCAGAAAATCACATTGTCTGATTTTTAAAGAATTTATTTGCAAATTATGGTGGAAAATAAGTATTTGGTCAATAACAAAAGTTCATCTCAGTACTTTGTTATATACCCTTTGTTGGCAATGACAGAGGTCAAACATTTTCTGTAAGTCTTCACAAGGTTTTCACACACTGTTGCTGGTATTTTGGCCCATTCCTCCATGCAGATCTCCTCTAGAGCAGTGATGTTTTGGGGCTGTCGCTGGGCAACATGGACTTTCAACTCCCTCCAAAGATTTTCTATGGGGTTGAGATCTGAAGACTGGCTAGGTCACTCCAGGACCTTGAAATGCTTCTTATGAAGCCACTCCTTCGTTGCCCAGGCAGTGTGTTTGGGATCATTGTCATGCTGAAAGACCCAGCCACGTTTCATCTTCAATGCCCTTGCTGATGGAAGGAGGTTTTCACTCAAAATCTCACGATACATGGCCCCATTCATTCTTTCCTTTACACGGATCAGTCATCCTGGTCCCTTTGCAGAAAAACAGCCCCAAAGCATGATGTTTCCACCCCCATGCTTCACAGTAGGTATGGTGTTCTTTCTCCTCCAAACACGACAAGTTGAGTTTTTACCAGAAAGTTCTATTTTGGTTTCATCTGACCATATGACATTCTCCCAGTCCTCTTCTGGATCATCCAAATGCTCTCTAGCAAACTTCAGACGGGCCTGGACATGTACTGGCTTAAGCAGGGGGACACGTCTGGCACTGCAGGATTTGAGTCCCTGGCGGTGTAGTGTGTTACTGATGGTAGCCTTTGTTACTTTGGTCCCAGCTCTCTGCAGGTCATTCACTAGGTCCCCCCATGTGGTTCTGGGATTTTTGCTCACCGTTCTCGTGATCATTTTGACCCCACGGGGTGAGATCTTGCGTGGAGCCCCAGATGGAGGGAGATTATCAGTGGTCTTGTATGTCTTCCATTTTCTAATAATTGCTCCCACAGTTGATTTCTTCACACCAAGCTGCTTACCTATTGCAGATTCGGTCTTCCCAGCCTGGTGCAGGTCTACAATTTTGTTTATGGTGTCCTTTGACAGCTCTTTGGTCTTGGCCATAGTGGAGTTTGGAGTCTGACTGTTTGAGATTGTGGACAGGTGTCTTTTATACTGAAAACGAGTTCAAACAGGTGCCATTAATACAGGTAACGAGTGGAGGACAGAGGAGCCTCTTAAAGAAGAAGTTACAGGTCTGTGAGAGCCAGAAATCTTGCTTGTTTGTAGGTGACCAAATACTTATTTTCCACCATAATTTGCAAATAAATTCTTTAAAAATCCTTCAGTGTGATTTTCTGGATTTTTTTTTTCTCATTTTGTCTCTCATAGTTGAGGTATAACCTATGATGAAAATTGGAGACCTCTCTCATCTTTTAAGTGGGAGAACTTGCACAATTGGTGGCTGACTAAATACTTTTTTGCCCCACTGTAGGTATTAAAATAAAATTGATATACTGTAAGTCCAGTAAAATTTGCACTACTGTATGTAACTTTGCCTCTTTCAGTATTTAGGAGTGCCCCTTTTTTTGTTGAGCAACTGCCCCCTGAAATGTCTGTGCATGTCACTGTAGCAGAATGAACATTTATCTTCAGATTCAATCATTTCTCTTCATGATTCACAGCATCTGGAAATCTCCCCAGTTCTTGCTATGACAGGTGAGATCAACCTAGTTATGCCATTGGTATTGAAATTCATATTGGCAGTTGTAGTTCTTGTCAGAGCCATAGCGCTGCTATTGTAGTGGGGGGTTTTTGTTTGCTTGGGGTTTTTTTTTTGGGGGGGGGGGGGTATTATATATGGAAAATACCTGGGCCAAGGATGAGGCAAGATGAGTTGGTGAACACAACTTTATTGAAGACAACAGGCAGCGGTACACAGTATGGCACCTAGTGTGGGCATCGGGCATAAGAGGCCGTAACATGGATGCCCCCTGCCTTATTTAGGGCAGTGTGGTGATGTGGCGTGAAGTGCACGTCACCACACTGCACTTCACAATAAAGTGCCGAATATTATACATAACACTTCTCCCCCCTTTAGAAAGGTCCAAAACCACACACACAATTGAAACCCCACCCCATATTTGGGACCCGAATCATGCACTAAAACAACGAGAAATAATGTACTAAACTGGCCTAACCCACTCACTCAAAACAACCTATAATAGGGCTGGCGGGTGAACTACCGCTCAGCTCGCACGGCGGGGTGGATTATTCTGCCGCCCGTACCTAAAGAAAAGTCCTTTATTCAACTAAAATCACTGGCTGTGCTCCTAACCTAAAAAAATAAACACATAAAATAACTTTGTGTCATAACATGCATGCAAAATATCAGAACTACTGTATAAACAACCATTCTTTTTTACAGCACAGTCTCTTGGGTGGGAGAGGTACAACCGGCATGAGGGGAAAACAGTTCAGTCAGGGGAGCTTTGAGGCAGCCTCCTCCCTGGAGCGCTGAAGCAGGCCCACGCCCCCCACCCCCCGGGGTTTTGAAAGGAGCTCTTGGTGGCCTCCTCCCAGGAGATATTGGACCCCCAGGGCCAATCTTCCTGATGCCGGAACCTGGATCCCACACTACCGCAGCCGACCTCCGTGGAGCCCCTCCACCCACAGCCGCCACCCAGACGCACTGCAGTTCAGTCACGTGCCACACTGAATCATCTGTCAGCTGGACATATGCTGTTCCCAGCTTTGCCACAGTCCTCAGCGGCACCCGTTTTACTGCCTGCGGTCCGATCAGTCACCGTCCTGGCATCCTGCCGGCACAAATCCAACCCCCGTCCATGACTTGTAACGGCACTTTACCTGGTTTGATATTCCGCCGTGCACTCGCCAATTCTGTGCTCTCCTTTGGTCTGGCGCCTCCGTTATACTGTGGCAGTTCAGCAGTTACCCTTGTCGCAGCAGACCCCTCGCCCGTTGTTGGCTGGAACTCGACCTGAGCACTGAAGGTGTCCGATGCTTCCCTGGTGTCACTCGTCAGAACGAACCCTCCACTTGCCAACTCGGTCGCTCCCACTGCAGCCGGCCAAGCGCAGGCACTGAAGTCGTCCGGTTCCTCCACTGAGCCATCCGAAGCACTCTGCTGCGCCACGCCATACGTTGTGTCTGAGTTTGTCTGCTGTCGCTGTGCGTTGTTGCCCCCTGCATGCTCGGGCCCCATTTCCAGGCAGCTCTTCCCCTGAGAGTGCAGAGCGGGTGCTCTGGTGTCAGCGATGTCCATAAAAACCTTGTTGGTGTTGGTCTTGCCTAACTCGGGCTCTCTCTCCTCCAGCTCCGGTTCTGGCTGCGCAAGGGCCGGAAGCGATCCCTGTCTCTGTTCTTCCTCCATGTCATCTTCACCCCTCGTGTCATATCCACTCTCTGCATTACATTCACCGTCCACACTGTACTCTTCGACTGCACCCACGTCCACGAAGTCTGGGTGAACTGGGCCTGGGCCACTGATCGTCTGCCCGCCAATTGTGAAAGTAAACCCCAGCTCACTGTATAAATGCCACCCCATAACATTTCCACCCCGGCGTGTCACCTGGAACCAGAACACTGGAATCACTTTTTCGCCGTACTGCAAATGTGACGTTCCTGCCAGCACAGAAGCTCCCGTTGTCCATTAGTTTCACTGCATCAGGGCGCCAGGGGTTGAGCCTCCGAACCATGGCCTCACTTACTATGAACTGCGCGGTGGCGGTGGCTATCATCATGGGCATACTTATGCCATCTAGCTTCACAACACGCTGCAGTCCTGACCAACCTTCAGGCCCCGCAACATTTATGCTGTCTCCGTAGGGTGTGGGGTTAGCTAGCTTAGCTTTTCATTGATGGCGGCGGGTTTTTGCACGCTGCGCCATGCTGTTGGGCTTAGCAAAGTAGCTAGTTAGCATCTCAATAGCCTCCTCATAACAGTCCGTTGGGCCAAGCATTCGAAAAACTCTCTGACCTTCTGAGCCTAGGAAGTGGACCAGTAGCGCTTGCTTCCTCAATGCATCTAGCTTGATGATCTTTGATGGTGTCAGAGTGAGTCCTATGATCTTTGATGATGGCATAGCGAGTCCTATGATGCCTGCATTTGATCTTTGAAGATGTCATAACGAGTCCTATGATCTTTGATGATGTCATATTGAGTCCTATGATCATGAGTGATGCCTGCCTTTGATCTTTGATGCCCTATGATCGTGAGTGAGCATGAGTGATGCCTGCCTTTGATCTTTGATGATATCCTAGTGAGTCCTATGATCGTGAGTGATGCCGTCCTTTGATCTTTGATGTCCTATGATCGTGAGTGATGCCTGCCTTTGATCACACACAGACACACAGATTTTCTTGGATCACTCTGTACTATGGTGTCTACTGTATATGTCATATAGACATCATGTACAGATCATAGGCACATCATAGGCAATCCTATGATCTTTTAGCAAGTCCTATGGTCATGACAGACACAATTTCTTGAATTATATAGTGATATAACTTTTCGGGTAAATTTGTACCTTTTTACTTGCAAATTTGCTACCTTTTTCCTAAAAAAATTCAGTTTTTCCTCATAATTTTTAAAACGCAATGTTTCACATAAATGTTCTAATTTTTATTACTACTAGTACATACCTGTGCATGCCCGTAGAAACCAAGTATAAGCAAGTATTTCTGTATGCCCGTAGAAAGCAGGTGTAAGCAAGGGTGTAAGCAAGCACGTCAGTACGCGTTCAGTGATGACTGGCTTTGATCTTTCATGATGTCATAGTGAGTCCTATGATCTTTGATAATGGCATAGCGAGTCCTATGATGCCTGCATTTGATCTTTGATGATGTCATAGCGAGTTCTATGATCTTTGATGTCATAGCGAGTCCTATGATTGTGAGTGATGCCTGCCTTTGATCTTTGATGTCCTATGATCCCACAGGTACAGGATTCTCGGACACAGTCCAAGGACGGATAATTTTTTCACACATAAGGAGTTGTTCGGAACTCCTTATGCAAAGATATGGAGTGATGATGGTCAAGTCAGTGGCGGTAATGCACCTGTAAGCTGGTTGCCAACCACCAATCAAATCTAAACGAAGAAGAAGATGATCGTGAGTGATGTCTGGCCATGGCCAAGACGAATAATTTTTTCACACATAAGGAGTTCTTCTTCTTCTTTTAGATTTGATTGGCGGTTGGCAACCAGCCCACAGGTGCATTGCCGCCACTGACTTGAATATCATCACTCTATATCTTTGTATAAGGAGTTGTAACTCCTTATGCCTGCCTTTGATCTTTGATGTCCTATGATCATGAGTGAGCGTGAGTGATGCCTGCCTTTGATCTTTGATGTCATAGCGAGTCCTATGATCGTGAGTGATGCCTGCCTTTGATCACACACAGACCATGACGTCATATAGACATCATGTAGACATCATAGGCACATCATAGGCGATCCTATGATCTTTTAGCGAGTCCTATGGTTGTGACAGTGTCTATATGACATCATATAGACACCATGTAGAGATCATAGGAACATCATAGGCGATCCTATGATCTTTTAGCAAGTCCTGTGGTCATGACAGGGTCCCACAGTTGACGGATAATTTTTTCACACATAAGAAGTTGTTCAGAACTCCTTATAAGAACTCCTTATACAAGGCTCCTCTGAACTCCTTACAGAGTTTGGCCACACCTCGGACACGGTCCAAGGACAGATAATTTTTTCGCACATAAGGAGTTGTTCAGAACTCCTCATACAAAGATATAGAGTGATGATAAGTCACTGGTGGTCAAAGCTATGAGGAAAAAAGTTTGAGAGGTTGTGCTCGCTGCTGGAAGACAAGAAGAAGAAGACAGTTGGACCACTGGGGCGGCAGACGGACTTCGACAGGTGGAAGGTTGAGACGGCATTTACGTCTGTGTTCAATTGGCGGTAGGAGTGATTTGTTTGTGGCGGATAGCATAAATTGTACTCTGACTGTAACATTATGGCATCTAGCTCTGACGGGCTCGATAAAAATGAGATGGAGTGGATAGTACCCAGGTCTGGGAGGTGGAAAAGACCAGCTAGGGGGGCACCAAGAGCTAGAAGCGGGTCAGATGAGAGTGACACGGGAGGAAGTAACAATACTAAGAAAACACAAACTAGCCAACATGGATGACAGCTTGATGATGTAGGGAGTGAGTGGAAGGTTGTCATTGAGTTCAATGAGGGTGGGGGGCACTATCACCCTGTTAAGATAACAAAAGCAATTGAGAAAGAAATTGGGAGAGTTAAATTTGCAAAGTTCTTGAATAATAACCGGCTGTTAATTCATGCATCAAGTAAACAACAGCAAGAGAAAATGCTGGCAATGACATGTCTAAACGGAAAACAAATGAAGGCGCATGTTCGTGGCACAACAGCAAACTTGAGGGGAGTTATATATATCAGGTGTCCCTTTGAGCATGTCTATGGCAGAAGTGAAAAACGAGATCCAAGGAGGAAAGGTGAAGGATGAAAGAGCGAAACAAGGCATTCAGAGAGCTGAGGAAGAATATGAATAGTGAAAATTTAATAGATTATAAAAAGGGCAGTAGCTCGAAGGATTATTAAAAACAGGAAAAGGTCAACATGGAGAGAATTTTGTTCCACCCTTGGTAGGAAAACAGAACTAGGTGATGTCTGGGGTATGTTTAAAAAAATGAGTGGGAAAGGGTATCAGTTAAAGTCCCAGCTCTAGTGGATGGGGACAAGATGGCTGTATCAGACAAAGAAAAGGCAGAAGTCCTAGGTAGAGCATTTGCAGCAGTGCATAAAGGAGAACATCTTGGTAAGAGTCATAGACGGCAAAGGGAGCATAAACTCAGAGGGGAGTGTGATAAGCCCCGTTTTATTCAACATAATGATTAATGACATGTTTGAGGATCAAGAGGGATCCATCAAAGCAGCACTATATGCAGATGATGGAACCATATGGACGAGGGGAAGAAATGAGAAATTTGTGTTCAAAAACATCAGGAAAGGAATGGAGAAAGTGGAAAAGTGGTCATATGAGTGGGGATTTAAATTTTCAAATAGTAAAACCTGCTATGTGATTTTCACAAAAAAAACATAGAACTAGTACAGAACCATTAACATTATATAATCAATCAATAGAGAAAGTGAGTTCAAATATCAAGGATTGTGGTTTGATAGTGCATACACATGGAGAGTTCATGTTGGAAATCTGGAGACAAACTGCAAAAAAGTAATTAATCTCATAAAAGCTGTAGCTGGACACAAATGGGGTGCAGATAAACAAGCATTAATTGACATTTACAGAGCACTAATGAGATTGACAATAGACTATGGATGCATGATTTATGGAGCAGCAGCAAAGACGACTCTGGAAAAAAACAGACAGAATGCAGCATAGAGCACTTCGTCTGTGCATTGGAGCCATCAAAACAACACCAAACAATGCAGTTTTAATAGAAGCAGGAGAAATGCCAATGGATTTGAGAAGAGATAAACTTGCATTATCATACTGGGTCAAGCTGAAAGGGAGTGAGGAAGCGAATATTTCAAAAACAACACTACAAGACTGTTGGGAATATTCGAACTCCCAGGGACATGGGTTTAGGTGGACAATTGAAAGAAAAGCCAGAATGTATGGACTAGACACTATTGATATAGCTAACACCAGTCCAGTGAGTAATGATCCCCCTTGGCTGCTTCCGGGAAAACAAGTAGACATTAGTCTGCTAACAACACCATCCAACCGATGATCCTGAAGGACAAGCTGCTGCGCGCAGGGGTGGACCAGCACCTGTCATCATGGATCCTGGACTACCTCACGAACCGGCCTCAGTTTGTGAGAACCCGGGACTGTGTTTCCGACACGATCATCAGTAGCACGGGGGCCCCCCAGGGAACGGTGCTGGCTCCCTTCCTGTTCACTCTTTATACTGCGGACTTCTCACACAACACAACACATTGCCATCTACAGAAGTTCTCTGATGACTCTGCGATCGTTGGTCTCATCTCCAACGGAGATGAAGCTGAGTACAGAGGGCTTATCCAGGACTTTGTGGACTGGTGCCATCGGAACTGCCTCCAGATCAACGCGAGGAAAACTAAGGAGCTGGTGGTGGACTGCCGCAGGCATGGGCAGCCCCTCACAGCACCAGTAAATATACAGGGAACAGACATCGAGATGGTGACATCCTATAAGTACCTGGGTATTCATCTGAACAATAAACTAGACTGGTCACACAATACTGACGCACTCTACAAGAAGGGACAGCGCAGGCTGTTCCTGCTGAGGAGACTCAGGTCTTTTGGTGTACAAGGGGCGCTGCTGAAGTCATTCTATGACACGGTGGTGGCATCAGCCATCACTTTTGGAGTGGTCTGCTGGGGCAGTGGCATTACTGCAGCCGATAGGAAGAGACTGAACAAACTGATTAAGAAAGCTAGCTCTGTCCTGGGGCAGCGCCTTGATCCGATGGAGGAGATAGGAGAGAGAAGGACGGTGGCTAAACTGTCATCTCTGCTGGAGTCCGAGTTCCACCCTATGCAGGACATACTGGATGCACTGAGGAGCTCATTTAGCAGCAGACTACATCATCCCAGGTGCACAACCGAGAGGTTTCGTAGGTCCTTCCTACCAACGGCTGTCAGACTGTACAACCTAAGCAGGGCTGCTCGCAGAGATGGCAAAAAGACGTAACAAACTAATAGTTTTTTTGAATGCAAAAGATGCAATAGACTTACACAATGGTCCTCTCCGGCATACAACTAGGAACATACCGGTCGCTATGGAGGGTGAGAATATGTATGGGCACATAATCATACCATGTAGGATAACTAAATAGACGGTTATGCTGTTTCATCCCACCTAGCAACAATGCTCTGCACTGTGTGTGTTTATATATTTACATATTTATTCCATCTAGCTACAATGCTCAGCACTGGGTGTGTTTATATTTATATATCTATATATTTATTCCATCTAGCTACAATGCTCCGCACTGTGTTTTTATATATCTACATATTATTCCATCTAGCTACATTGCTCCGCACTGTGTGTGTTTATATACTTGCATATTTATTCCACCTAGCTGCAATGCTCCGTACTGTGGGTGTTTATATATTTACATATTTATTCCATCTAGCTACAATGCTCTGCACTGTGTGTTCATATATTCATATATTTATTCCATCCAGCTACAATGCTCTGCACTGTGTGTGTGTGTATATACTGTATATATTTTATAGTAATATGTACATATGTATATTAGCTGCTCTTGCTTGCTTGTTTTTTTTTTTCTTGCCTTCTGATTGTTGCTCTGAGTGTTGCTATCCCTGTGCTGTTGCAATCCTGGAATTTCCCCGTTGTGGGACTAATAAAGGCTTATCTTATCTTATCTTAATGAGGAAAAAGGACTGGCATATGATTGAAGTTGGTGTTAACACAAGCATTTACCTCAGGAACAATTACTATAACTACTTACAGCTCTATACTGACGGTTCAAAGAACAAAGAAGGCTCTGCTGGAGTTGGAGTATACATTCCAGAGTTTAAAGTGACCATCTCAAAAAGACTCTCCAACAATACATCCGTGTTTACAGCAGAAATGGTGGCAGTAATTATTGGTTTGCAGTGGGTGGAGGAGGTCAGACCGAACCGGATGGTGGTGTGCACAGATTCACTTGCAGCTTTAAAAACCATACAGACATTAAAATCTACAAGGGAAGACTTGGTGATTGAGCTATATCACAGTTTATTTAGGGTACACAGGAGTGGTGGAGAAGTTCAGTTTTGTTGGGTTCCTGCACACGAAGGGTTGAAAGGGAATGACTGTGCAGACAAATTAGCAAAAAGTGCACCTGGGAAAGAAATAACTATACCATTGTCTCTTGAAAAACGTGAAGGGAAAGCAGTAATCAAGAAAAAAGGAATTGAGCTATGGCAAAAAAGATGGGATGAAGATCATAAAGGTAGATTGTATTACAAAATACAAAAATCTATTGCAATAAAGAATTATAAAACAACAAACAAGAGGGAAGACATCATTATGGCAAGACTCAAGACTGGATCATACAGGTTTAAACGGCACTTTATTCACCATGGGGAAAAGCGAAAGTGACAAATGTAGAGAATGTGGAGTAAAAGAAAATGTAGAGCACATCTTATTACACTGTCACAAATACGGAAATGAAAGAGAGAGAATGGAAAATGACGTTCGAGAGGCCGGTAGGGAATGGGATTTAACTGGGATTCTGGGAATGGAGATGGAGAGACACTAAGAATCACGAGAAGGGCTCTTTTCTCTTTTTTTAAATAACACAGGATTAAGTCATAGACTTTAGGGGTCAGGCTCAGATGACATAATGTTACACACTCTGGGGGCAGCAGTGGTGCAGGTGTAGTGTGACCGACTACTGATCAGAGGGTCATGGGTTCGATTCCTACTCTGTCTGCTGTCCGCTTGGCGAAGTGTCCTTGAGCAAGACATTGAACCCCCAGTTGCTCCTGGTGGCCTGGTTAGCGCCTGTGTGTATGGCAGCTCTGCCGCCATCAGTGTGTGAATGTGTGTGTGAATGGGTGGATTGCAGGATCTGTAAAGCACTTTGGCCATCCTAGATGAGAAGAAAAGCGCTATACACTCACCGGCCACTTTATTAGGTACACCTGTCCAACTGCTCGTTAACACTTAATTTCTAATCAGCCAATCACATGGCGGCAACTCAGTGCATTTAGGCATGTAGACATGGTCAAGACAATCTCCTGCAGTTCAAACCGAGCATCAGTATGGGGAAGAAAGGTGATTTGAGTGACTTTGAACGTGGCATGGTTGTTGGTGCCAGAAGGGCTGGTCTGAGTATTTCAGAAACTGCTGATCTACTGGGATTTTCACGCACAACCATCTCTAGGGTTTACAGAGAATGGTCCGAAAAAGAAAAAATATCCAGTGAGCGGCAGTTCTGTGGGCGGAAATGCCTTGTTGATGCCAGAGGTCAGAGGAGAATGGCCAGACTGGTTCGAGCTGATAGAAAGGCAACAGTGACTCAAATAACCACCCGTTACAACCAAGGTAGGCAGAAGAGCATCTCTGAACGCACAGTACGTCGAACTTTGAGGCAGATGGGCTACAGCAGCAGAAGACCACGCCGGGTGCCACTCCTTTCAGCTAAGAACAGGAAACTGAGGCTACAATTTGCACAAGCTCATCGAAATTGGACAATAGAAGATTGGAAAAACGTTGCCTGGTCTGATGAGTCTCGATTTCTGCTGCGACATTCGGATGGTAGGGTCAGAATTTGGTGTCAACAACATGAAAGCATGGATCCATCCTGCCTTGTATCAATGGTTCAGGCTGGTGGTGGTGGTGTAATGGTGTGGGGAATATTTTCTTGGCACTCTTTGGGCCCCTTGGTACCAATTGAGCATTGTTGCAACGCTACAGCCTACCTGAGTATTGTTGCTGACCATGTCCATCCCTTTATGACCACAATGTACCCAACTTCTGATGGCTACTTTCAGCAGGATAATGCGCCATGTCATAAAGCTGGAATCATCTCAGACTGGTTTCTTGAACATGACAATGAGTTCACTGTACTCAAATGGCCTCCACAGTCACCAGATCTCAATCCAATAGAGCATCTTTGGGATGTGGTGGAACGGGAGATTCGCATCATGGATGTGCAGCCGACAAATCTGCGCCAACTGTGTGATGCCATCATGTCAATATGGACCAAACTCTCTGAGGAATGCTTCCAGCACCTTGTTGAATCTATGCCACGAAGAATTGAGGCAGTTCTGAAGGCAACAGGGGGTCCAACCCGTTACTAGCATGGTGTACCTAATAAAGTGGCCGGTGAGTGTATATGTGAACGCCATTTACCACTCTTGTACAGTAGGTGGAGGTATTGTTGTGTCCGAATTAAAGAGGAGTCAAGGTGACGGTTTATGGTTTTATTACAATATGAACTAATGAACTATACACACAGGAGTCCCTACCGCGAGTGCAGGAGCCACAGCGAAGAGACAATATGTCTCCCGCAGCTGGCTTATATACTCCAGGTGACGCCACACCCCAGAGGCGGGACGTCGCCCCTCCCAAGCCTATGGCACCGCCATAATAACATATATAATATACGATTCTACATTCCCCCCCTTTTGAAAAATGCAAGCACACAAATTCTCCCAACCATATAATTTACACCCAATTCACACTCTAATACAAAGGGTTATAGGCCTACACACACACCACACTGGCCCAGCGGAGCTCTCTGCTATGTAAACAGTCACTGAAAAGAAAAAAGGGCCACACACCAAAATAAATTAATCCCGATGAGAATAGTCATGTATATACGTATATACAAATAAGTTACAGAAATAAACAATGGCGGTACCCAACCCCATAAACTCGCAGGATATACAGCATTAAACACAGAGATCTCCTCTGACAAAATTACACAAGGCATACAATAAAGGGCCATTACCACACTGACACCCCACATGAACATTCACGCCCAGGTGTTACTGCACCCTCAACACACACAGTCACCAGGCACTCACAACATACAACGGTGGTCATGTGCATATAAAACTTAAATCCAAACAGTCAAAATTACACAATTCACAATCCTGTACTGACAAAGCTGTCTTTTGCCCTTTTTTATTTTATAACTACAGAACATATCTCGAACACAATAACATTAACCTTAGCAGACACACTTTAAAATGCACTAAACCAGACACACCACAAGCCCCCATTCACAACCTAACCTGGGTCTCCCGAAGGCTCTCCTCTGGAATGTCCGTCCTGTGGCCCACTCCCAGAGCGTCTCCGCTTTCTTGTGATAGGAGACAGGCTGCATTGACGTCCCTTTCTGCCCAGACGCCGCAGCTTGTTGGGATGCCGTCTCGACCCATCAGTCAAATTCAGGTACCCGTCGCCGTCGGACTGGACCACCTGTAGATTATCCTGTCCAACTTTCAGTTCTCTCGAACTGCACACCCGACCAAGCCGAGGCTCGACCTGAGGACAGACGTCATCACCCTCGCCCTGGGGAGCGCTCACAAGCTTCCTTCGTCTTCAGTATCACGATCCGGCACCTTTATGGCTCCTCAGCGGTCCGCCAAGTTGACTCGAGCCTAGTCCCTTGTTTTGATTTTTAGCATGGCTAGGGTTCGTGTCATCTGATGTTACCCCGGTTGCTAGTCATTGTTGCGTTGGAGTGGCACCAGCAACATGAGGCTCAACAGTGGTACTCAGACGGCCACCAGAGCCCCGCTGCTCTCACTCTCCGGACCTTTCCACCTTTGCGGGGCCTAAACCATGCTGTTCGGGTCCACCGTCTTCGGGACCACAAACATTGACACGGAGCCCCTGTCTCATCGGCGTACTCTGGTGCTGGCGGAGTCCCTCTTCACCTGGAATGGGCCACCCAAAGTCCCACACTTCTTCGCCACTTCCCACATAAAATGGCCGGTCCCACAGGCCACCACCTGACCACTCCTCCACTTCTCCGCAGGTGATGGAGAAACCGAGCCCGTAAAACAAGTCACAGCCCATCAGATTATTTCCATCTCGAGACACCATGAACTCGGCCGCGCACATAGAGGCCTCCTTGTACCTCACCAACAGCCACACCGAGCCCACGATGTCAAGGGGGTTACTGCCATATCCATAACAGGCTATGTTTGTTCTACTCACTGTGCAGTGGGGAAAACACCATCTTACTGTTTCCAAGTTCAAAATGGAGACCGTTCACCCCGTGTCCACCAACAGTGGTATCGGTGTCCCATCCAGCAGAATGTTGCAAATGATTCGACCGTCCGTGTTGGGCGAGACAGTGTTGACCACCGTAGGCACTTGCTTTTCTACACTGTCCTTTGCAGGTCTCCGTTCCTTCTTGTTGAAATTGTGGCAAACTCTGGCCAAGTGATGGAGCAAACCACACCGTCCACAACGCTTGCCCTTCGCTGTGTACTCCCTCGCTCTAAAGTGGTGCCTGCTGGATCCGCAGTCGTAGCAACTTGGCATCCTCGAGGATGGACTTTATTTTTACGATGGCTGCGTACTCATCGTTGCTGCCATCATCTGGATCCAAGGCCAGAGTTTTCCACCGTGCGTTGTTCCTGGGAAGGGCTTCGTCTTCACCGAGATTTCTCGTTAGTCATTCCGCTTCCTCGTTCCGTTGTGCTAGCTCCATGGCTGCTAGCGATGTTAGCTCACCAGTGTGAGTTAGCAGGCGAACTCTTGCCGAGGAGTAGGCCACGTGTCCCGCTAATTGGTCGCAGACCATCTCCTTCTCCAAAGTCCCAAGCCTGTACTCACCCGCCAACTGCCGGAGGTCTGCCACAAACTTTCGAACCAACTCTCCGGGTCGCTAGCTTTGCTGCCTGAACTGCATGCGTCGCTTTATGTTTTCAGGGGTGCGAAAGTAGCCCACCATGAGCCTCGCTACATTGCCAAATGAGTCACCTCCTCCAAGCGTGTTCAGGACCCTCCAGCTTACCACACAAAGGTTATGGACCAGAATATCCCTTGCACACAATTTGTCAAGGTCGCTGAGGTCTAACGCCAACAGATAGTTTTTGAAGGCCGCATACCATCTGGCCCAAGGGACCAACAGCTCACCCGGAGCCTCCAAAATTGAATGAAGCGCGGTAGCAGCCCTCTCCATCTCCGTATATCCTCATCACCAAGTGTTGTGTCCGAATTAAAGAGGAGTCGAGGTGACGGTTTATGGTTTTATTACAATATGAACTATACACACAGGAGTCCCTACCGCGAGTGCAGGAGCCACAGCGAAGAGATAATATGTCTCCCGCAGCTGGCTTATATACTCCAGGTGACGCCACCCCCCAGAGGCGGGGCGTCACCCCTCCCAAGCCTAGGGCACCGCCATAATAATGCATGTTTATGCATCACGTTAATAATAATTAACGTGCATACCTGTACGATTCTACAAGTATGGACCTTTCAGTTGTTTGTTATCCGCCAGTAACCGAGAGAAGAAGTCAGTGGCGGTAATGCACCTGTAAGCTGGTTGCCAACCGCCAATCTTCTTTTAGATTTGATTGGCGGTTGGCAACCAGCTTACAGGTGCATTACCGCTACATACTTCACTCTAAATCATCACTATATTTCTTCTGATGTGCGGCCATGCGATATATAATTCAAGAAATCTAAAAGAAGAAGAAGATATAGAGTGATGATAATCAAGTCAGTGGCGGTAATGCACCGGTAAGCTGGTTGCCAACTGCCAGTCAAATTTAAAAGAAGAAGACACACAGATAGATTTCTTGAATTATATACAGAGTGATAAATTCGCAGCTTGTCATATAAAAAGCGTGATCTTTTTTAATAACTGTTTGATGGGTGCACAGATGTAAATAAAAAAACCTATCCATAATAATAGTATTTTTAAAGGCTATTGATAAGCATGATAAATCTTCCAGTCGCGAGTTTCCTCTTAATGACAAGAATATACGGTTAATCAATGTACTCCCAGAGCTGTTATGACTGCAAAGGACTATAATCAACCAGACTGGTTGATTAACGTGAAGCCGCGCCCAATTTGACTGTCCCTGTCATTGGTCAGATTTGCTAGCGCTCTGGGTTATAACTAATCCTCTTCTCTGATTGGACTACTGAGACGTCTGTCTGCACATCCCCGTTTCATTGGCTGTTCCGGTGGGGGATTACTGCTCTGCTGCTCTCACTGAGCCACAATGGAGACTAATAGGAACTCGGTGGAATTCTAGCTCTTAATTTATTAACAGCACAAAGAGATTGTTTTACTTAGCAGCGTCACAGATTTATAGTACTTTTATCGATTCGCAGCTCTGTCAGAAAAAAACAAGCCAGGGTCAGGTTTTGAGATATTTCTAACAGTGTTTTGACCGAGGAAATCGTTCCAGGCTAACGTTATGTAGCTTATCTCATTTATTCACTGGTAAATTCTGCTATCATTTCACAGTGATCTAAATCAGCATAAAGGTAAGCATATTTGTCCATTTCGTACCACCTATGTTCATTCTCGGGGATTTTCTTTGACACAGAAGGGTTACCAGCCTCTGTAAATGTGAAGTGAAGACATAAATCTGGGTCAAGTCAGTCTCTTCGCCATGTCAGCTCAGAGAGGAAGATGGTGCAACTCTACAGATCTGTTTAACTTCATCTGATATGCAACGTCCATGCACATGTGTACTTTTAGCCTCTGCAGGCATGACGGAGTACAAGCTTGTGGTGGTCGGAGCAGGAGGTGTGGGGAAGAGCGCTCTCACCATTCAGCTCATCCAGAACCACTTTGTGGACGAATATGATCCAACCATTGAGGTGAGTAACAGATTTATAAGATGTGTTATAGACAGTGGTTGGTTTTATGCATCAGCTGATATCCAGGGCTGTTCCTTGCTTTTTGGGGTCCATGTGCAAAATCGTGTGCTTTGTAAAGTGGAATTCAACCCCTTTAAGATGTTTCTAACAGTACATCAATCTGTACACTTTATGAAGGAAGCTGGACACAGACCCTGAATATCAGGGATTCATATTGAAGATCCCAAGTTGACTCAAGCAATTTAAAGGGACAGGAAGCAATACCAGTGCATCTCCAGAAATGAATGCAAAAAACTAAAAAGTAGTCATCAAAATAAATCACCTAGGCTTGAAATATGTCTATGTGCATGTAATGACTATTGAATATACGACTGCTTGTCATGGAGGTGCAGAAGAGTGCTGTCACTGGACATACAGTCAACTTAAACACTGTACCTAAAGATGACAATCACTTGCATTTGAAATCAAATGCAAATATTTATATCATACAGTTTTAATTATGTCATACTGATACATAAATTTATTTAAATATAATGACATATAGAAAGCATGCAGATGATTTCAGTTGTCAATGGATGATTTTCCCCCTGCTTTTAAATATTTGAAATAATAAAACACAGTTGACTTTTCTTCAAAATTTTGAACTGTTTTGATACTTTTTTTTTCTAAATGTGAAACTTTTTTCACTCAAAACACATTTTGGTTTCTACTTGTAAATGTAATACTCAGGGATGGCAATTTTCCGCCGATCCGCGGATTTCCGCCGATTTATTTTCAAATTGATCATTTCTGTGAATCGTCTAAATCTGTTGAGAAAATTTTAGGGGGGGTAAGGTACCTTGTTGTCACCGATTTTAGTGAAAATCAACACGATTACATAAGCGCTCGGCGCTTCCCCGGGTCAAGTTGTCTCCTGCGATAACCCGGATGTTTTGTACTCAAGCTACTGCTGTATTGTAAACGGCCCTGCGATTGGATAGTTGCAAACAATTGGACCAATCAATGGCTCGTTGTATGCTCTTGTCAAAAATTCATGGCGGCGTGTTCTCAGGGATGTGATTTTTCCGCTAATTTGCCGAATTCCGCTTTTTTTTAATCTTCCAGGAAGATAAAGTATGTTAAGTACGTTAGCGGCTTGTGGTCCACGAACGCAGTGAAGGTGCGCCCTTTCAGGCAGAACTGGAAATGGCGTATGGCCAGGTGGAGAGACAGTAACTCTCTGTCGAACACGCTGTATTTACGCTCACTGTCGTGCAAAGACCTGCTAAAAAAGGTGAGCGGCTGCCAAGAACCGGCAACGCATTGCTCCACGACGGCCGCTATGCCCATGTCCGAGGCGTCGGTAGTGAGCGCTATCCGAGCCACTGGGTCTGGGTGCGCCAGTAGTGCAGCATTTGCCAGAGCTGTTTTAACCTCAGAACGCCTGCTCCCGCTCAGGAGTCCAGTCGACTCTGTCCCCCGGTTTCCGTTTCTTGAGTGCGGTGTACAACGGCTGTATGAGCTGGGCTGCGCAGGGGGGGGGGAAACGGTTATAAAAGTTAACCATCCCCAAAAACTCCTGCAGTGCCCTGACATTGATGTTGAGGAGAAAAAATAGCAAAACAATTTAGTTAGATTACTTTTATGATTCCAAACAGTTTGAAATTGACAGTGCACAGTGGACATTGACTCATAACTTTTGAATATTTCTAAGACTTGGCTACATCAGTGATCGTGCAAAATGAACTGCTCAAGACTCAATGGAGATTGAAACTGGTGATCTGAAATGAATGCTGAAATTATAAAAAGTAATGGTATGTTGGAATTTTATTTCTATTATGGAATAGATAAAATTAACTATTTTGATTTGATCAAGTGTTAAAGCATATGATGGCTATTGCTTGTTGGAATATTTTAGGAATGCTATCTTCTTGGAACATAAGTCAATATTATACAGTAATAAGTGGCATTCAGCTGTTTGTTTTATATCATTTAAGCACAGTTCTGGTACTTAAAAATCATAAAAACCCAGAAGCTTTGGGGGGCTTCGCCCCCCTTGTCCCCCCACCGGGGCTCTGCCCCAGACCCCACTGGGAGACTGCGGCCCCCAGACCCCCTGCTACATTTTCAGATAATTTCCCCAACCCCAAATCACATCCCTGGTTCGTGTTGGAATTCTGAGCTTTCGGTATTGTTTTCAGCTGAATTATGAGATTTTTATCGAAGGATCAGGAGTCATCAGTGCTAGAAATAGACAAAAGTGTCAAAAATAAGTTCCAATGGAATTGGCTTGAGAGAAAAGTGACGGTAAAGGTGAAAATTGGCTCAAAGTTCGACGAGGTAACAGAAACACTCGGACAGTTTCTGAAGAAACCAGAAAAGGAGATGAAGTTCAAAGTTCAGAGACTGACACAGCTTGCTGCCAAAAGGAAGAAAGTTTCACATTAGAAGTGACTTGGTGACCAGTGTAAATAGTGTAATAAACTCTTATAGAACTGTTAAATATGTTTCACTAAAGACAGTGAGACAACATTGAAGAAAAAGTTAACTTTTCATTAAATTTAATGATTTATCTAAGTCTAGTATTTCATTTTTTTATCATTTTTTTCAGTCTAAATTACTTCTGTTTTACTGAAAACCTCTCAGCTTCAGGGGGGCTGCGCCCCCCCGCCCCCCCCCCCCATAAATCAATCGACCAAATTAGATTTCAGCTGAAATCAGAATTTCCTGTTGCCATCCCTGAATACTTTTCCTTATAAATATGAAGTTGTTTTGAAATTTCCAGCTTGTCTTGTAAATTTTTTCCTCACAAATCTTCAATCTTTTCACGTAATTTTTATGGTATTTTCTTGGATATTTTTTGGTAAAATTTATTCATGTAAGTCTTTGGGTTTTCTCTCATTATTTTTTTTTTTCTGCAAATCTGGCCATTTTTAATTTAAATTTATAAAGAGTGGCGGAGGGTGTCATGCTTGGTGACCACAGGATCTCATCTCTGTTGTTTGCAAATGATGTTCTGTTGGCTTCATCCAGTAATGACCTACAGGTTTTACTGGGACGGTTTGCTGCTGAGTGTGACGCGGCTGGGATGAGAATCAGTACCTCCAAGTCTGAGTCCGTGGTCCTCAGCCAGAAAAAGGTGGATTGTCCTCTCCAGGTTGGGGACAAGCTCCTGCCCCAAGTGAAGGAGTTTAAGTATCTTGGGGTCTTATTCACGAGTGAGGGGAAAATGGAGCGAGAGATTGACAGACTGATCAGAGCAGCATCTGCAGTGATGCGGACGTTGTACCGGTCTATTGTGGTGAAGAGGAAGCTAAGCTCTAAGGCAATGCTGTTGATTTACCAGTCAATCTACATTCCTACCCTCACCTATGGTCATGAGCTTTGGGTAATGACCGAAAGAACGAGATCACGGATACAAGTGGATGAAATGAGCTTTCTTCGTAGGATTGCTGGACTCACTCTCAGAGATAGGGTGAGGAGCTCAGTCATCTGGGAGAGGCTCAGAGTAGAACCGCTGCTCCTCCACATTGAAAGGAACCAGTTGAGGTGGTTTGGGCATCTGATCAGGATGCCTCCTGGACGCCTCCCACTTGAGGTGTTTCGGGCACGTCCCTCTGGGAGGAGACCCCAGGGCAGACCCAGGACTCGCTGGAGAGACTGTGTCTTCCAGTTGGTCTGGGAACGCCTTGGTATCCTCTCTGAAGAGCTGGAGCAGATGGTTGGGGAGAGGGAAGTCTGGGCTTCTCTGATTGAAATGGTGCCTCCGCGACCCAGACCTCCGGAAAAGTGGTAGAAGATGGATGGATGAGTGGATTGTAAAGGGGGGAAATATCAAATCTGAAACACAAATGCCTATATAGTGCCTCCCACCTGACGTGCTCAGAAATGAAAAATATGGTTTAATAAATGTTAGTAATGCCAGGCAAATTTTTGTCTTTGCACTGTTAAGATTTTCTGAGTTACAGGACAAAATTACACACTTTTTAAGAGTGGCATAGCTATAGTTTAATACAGTGGTTGAACTAAACAAGACAATCATACATTCACACATTAAAAAAAACCTTAGACATCAATAAAATTATAGTTACAAAAAAACAATCTATATACCACTAATTTGCTCCAGTACAGCAGCGTTTTTTGCTTTTTCTAATTTTAACTGCACTGTAACTGCAGTTACTGTATATATCACAGAGGGCAACAACAGAACTAACAATATGCAGCTCTATAGTTATAACATTACATAGAAAAGAGTATATTAGAGTGACAGCTCAGGTTGAGCGGTTTGGAGACAAAGTAAGAGAGACAAGGCTGAGATGGTTTGAACATGTGCAGAGGAGGGATACTGGATATATTGAACAAAGGATGTTGAAGATGGAGCTGTCAGGCAGGAGGAAAAGAGGAAGACTACAGAGAAGATTCATGGATGTCGTGGAGGAAATGGAGAGGGTTGGTGTCACAGAGGAAGCTGCAAGGGATAGGGTGAGATGGGGACAGATGATCCGCTGTGGTGACCCCTAAAGGGAGCAGCCGAAAGAAGAATTAGATACAGTTATAACATTATGTAATTGCTTATCTTCGGTCAGCTGCATTATACAGCATAGCTGCTCGAGCACAGTGGGAGAAGCACCATCGGGGACTCCATCTCCTTTTGGCTGGCTGTGTGGGTTCACAACCCAGTGAAGGACAGTGGTAGCAGCCAGTGTCGTGCACCATGCCATTCAGTTGTGCAATGCTCGTGTTCTCCCTAAGCTCTCACTGCATGGCCACATATGCCGAATAATCATTCAGACCCCTCCACAATCACAGCAGCATTAGATTATAAATTTTTAAGTATTAGATCTTCACTATTGTATTTTGCTGGTCAATTTTGATGCTTCTCATTTCCTTCTCTTTTGTTTCCGACGTGATGTAAAGTTTTATCCAGTCGGCATCGAGTCAAACCTAAAAAACACCAAGCAGTGTTTGGGTAAGAGTGATGTTGTGACCAGATAGAGTGAAGTACGTGGCGGTAATGCACCTGTAAGCAGGTTGCCAATCACCAATCAAATATAAAAGAAGAAGAAGAAAAACTCTGAAGTACCTACCCCTGACCAGTCTAAAGCCTTATTTTGGCCACTACAAGTTCCTGAAAACTTTCCCTTTCGGGAAGGTTCCTGTCATGGAGATGCACACCACAGGGGGAGTTCCTATAAAATTGGTTCCTGTAGTGGAAATGGGGTTCATGAGACAGTGGTTTGTGTTGTATCTCAATTTTAATTGCATTTTAGACACTGAGGGCTTGGGGGGATGGGAGCCCCGCTGCCTATCGCAGTGGCTAGTGGTGCTCCATCCACCATCCCCCCAATTTTAACTGCACTATGGTAGTTTGCACATCTGCACACAATCACATTATACAACTGACACACACCTAATCATGATTTGTGCAAGGTGAAGGGGGGTGGGGGTCTTCTCCCACCCCCGTTGCTCTCCTTCTGCCAGGAGCCCGGCGGGGGGGGCTGAGACCTGTCATGTTGTCAAAATCCCTGTGTGCTGCCGAATGAATAGATACGAGCAAGGGAGTGAGAGAGTGATTGAACAAGAGAGTAAGCGAGAGTGAGGGAGTGATGAGTGGAGATGGTGATGGTGGGTTGGTTTTGTGTTGCGCTTTGCGTGTCCGGTGCCATCTTGGAGCACCTGTGGTGGTCCACTGATCAGTCACTCAGGTGGGCGCTGGGGGTGGTGGTCTCTTTCTGTGGCCACGGCTGTCCTGGGGTGGGTCGGCGGGGTAGGTGGCTGCAGGCCTGCGCTGGCGGTCTCCCCAGCCGGGCACTGGTGCGCTTTCATGCTCACTGCAGCTGCATCACAGTTGCCCTAAGTAATAAGGGTGAATGAGGGTGGGTGTGAGTGTGTGGGGGAGAGCACAAATGAATGTGAGTAGATCAGAGTGTGAGTGAGAGTGTGTGCATGGGTAAATGTGAGTGAGTGTGGGTGACCCTGAGGGTGAGTGGGAGCGAGATTGAGTGGGTACAGGAGTGAGAGAAAATGGGTGGGTCCGGGAGTGTGAGTTGTGAATTGTGTGGGGGAGAGAGTGAGTGAGTGCATGTGAGTGTGTATGAGAGCATGAGGGTGTGAATGTGTGGGAATGGGTGTGTCTGCTAGTCGGGAAGTGCTGGATTGAGGGGGTGGTGCCTCTTGGCTACGTGGACTCCCCTGGACAGGAGTTCTTTCGGCGTGGGGGTCCCTGGGGTCTGCGGATGGGGGGCGCGGGCACTGGCCTCCTGGGTGTCTGGGGCCCGGCGTTGGCCCCGCTGGAGGGGCAGGGGGTTGGCAGGCCCGGGGGGGGGGGGGGGGGAGGCACTACGCCGGCCGCCTGGCGGTCTGGCCTCCTCAACCATCCCTCCTGGGGCGGATGCCTGGCTTTCCTGGGGCTTGTTGGCCTCGGACATTAGTGCCCTGTGGGGGTTGGTGGCGTTGCCTTGCCTGCTCGGGGGTAGGAGGTTGCTGCGACCAGCCGCCCTCTTCATATGTTTCCTGACAAACCACTCACATGCATACACTTATTTTGCATGCGCTCTCATATACGTGCACATGGATGCACACACACAAATGTCTCCCCTTTAACAGGTGCGGATACCAGACTCGTGTTGAGACCTCTTCGGTGGAAGAAGCAGTCTGTCTTCTGTTTGTTTTAGTTGTTGGTCTGTTTGTCTTTTTTTGTCTGTTCCTCTCCCTTTTCGTTCCCCCTCCCTACACTTCCTTTCCCCATTCCCCATCCTGTTGTTTCCTTCATGGGTAAAATAATTTAAATAAAGTATTAAAACTTATTACAGGAGAAGTTTACAACAACATGCAGTACATACAATGGTGTGAAAAAGTGTTTGCCTCCTTCCTGATTTCTCATTTTCTTGTATGTTTGCCACACTTTGTTTCAGATCATCAAACAATTTTAAATATTAGACAAAGATAACACAAGTAAACACAAAATGCAGTTTTTAAATGAAGGTGTTTATTATTAAGGGTAAAAAAAATAATCCAAACCTACATGGCCCTGTGTGGAAAAAGTGACACACACCCCCCTCGTTAAAACATAAATTAACTGTGGTTTATCACATCTTTGGAAAGCTGTGTTCAATTTCTGTAGCCACACCCAGGGGCCTGATTACTGCCACACCTGTTCTCAATCAAGAAATCACTTAAATAAGACCTGCCTGACAAAGTGAAGTAGACCAAAAGATCCTCAAAAGCTAGACATTGTGCTGCGATCCAAAGAAATTCAGGAACAAATGAGAAACAAAGTAATTGAGATCTATCAGTCTGGAAAAGGCTATAAAGCCATCTCTAAAGCTTTGTGACACCAGCGAACCACAGTGAGAGCCATTATCCACAAATGGTGAAGACATGAAACAGTGGTGAACCTTCCCAGGAGTGGCCGGCCAACCAAAATTACCTCAAGAGCACAGCAACGACTCATTCAAGAGGTCACAAAAAACCCCACAACAACATCCAAAGAATTGCAGGTCTCACTTGCCTCAGTTAAGGTCAGTGTTCATGACTCCACCATAAGAAAGAGACTGGGCAAAAATGGCCTGCATGGCAGAGTTCCAAGACAAAAACCACTGCTTAGCAAAAAGAACATAAAGGCTCGTCTCAGTTTTGCCAGGAAACATCTTAATGATCCCCAAGACTTTTGGGAAAATACTCTGTGGACTGGCGAGACAAAAGTTGAAGTTTTGGAAGGTGTGTCCCATTACATCCGGCGTAAAAGTAACGCAGCATTTATACTTCATACTTCAACTTTGTTTATTTAGCGCCATTTCACAACAACGGTCATCTCATAGCACTTTCAACTGTAGGAGAAACCCCCACAATTGCAGAAAGACCCCAGCAATCAGGCGATCCCATGTGAACAAGCGCTTGATGACGGTGGAGAGGAAAAACTCCCTTTTAACAGGAAGAAACCTCCAGCAGAACCAGGGTCAGGAAGGGGCAGTCATCTGCTGCGACTAGCTGGGGAGTGAGGGGGTAGAGAAGATGAAAAGAACAGACATGTAGAGAGCAAACAGCACGATGGGGACTCAATCCATGGGCGAGAACAAACAGATGTTAATGGCCAGCAAAAAAAATATTTCATTGAGATTGAAGAAAGGAGTGAAGCCCAGTGCATTATTGGAGGTCCCCCGGCTGTCTAAACCTATTAGCAGCATAACTAATGGAGGGTTCAGACACACATGATCCCTCCCCAATTGTAGGCTATATCAAAAAGGAAGGTTTTAACCCTATTCTTAAAAACGGAGATCAAGTCTGGCTCCAGAATCCAGACTGGCAGCTGGTTCCACAGGAGAGGAGCTTGATAACTGAAGGCTCTGCCTCCCATTGTACTTTTGGAGATTCTAGGTATTACAAGTAATCCAGCATTTTGGGAGCGTAGTGTTCTGTTAGGATAATAGGGTAGTATCAGATCTTTTAAATAAAAAGGGGCCTGATTGTTTAGAGCTTTGAAAGTGAGAAGAAGGATTTTAAACTTAATTCTAAACTCTATGGGAAGCCAATGAAGGGAGGCCAGAACCAGAGAGATATAATCTCTCTTTCTAGTACCTGTTAAAACTCTTGCTGCAGCATTTTGGATCAACTGAAGACTTTTTAAAGATGTTTTAGGACAATCTGATAATAAAGAGTTACGATAATCTAATCTAGAGCTAACAAAAGCGTGGATCAGTTTCTCAGCATCACTCTGAGACAAGATGCTCCTAATCTTGGCAATATTATGCAAATGATAGAAGGCAGTCTTAGAAACGAATTTAATATGTGAACTGAAAAACAGATCTTGATCAAAAATAACTCCAAGGTTCCTCACAGAGCTATTAAGAGAAAGAGTAACCGCATCCAAACTAAAAGTTTGATTTGGAAAGGTATTTCTAAGGTTTTTTTGACCAACAAGAATGACTTCAGTCTTATCTGAATTTAGTAGCAGGAAATTACAAGTCATCCAAGCTTTGATTTCCTTAAGACGGGCTTCTAACTTGGCTAATTGATTACTATCATCTGGCTTCATTGACAGGTATAATTGTGTCATCTGCATAACAATGAAAATGTATACAGTGCTTTCTAATAATGTTGCCTAACGGAAGCATATATAAACTAAAAAGAGTAGGGCCGAGCACAGATTCCTGTGGAACTCCATGACTGAGCTTTGAGTTGAAAGAAAACTCATTATTGACATGAACAAACTGGAACCTATCAGATAAATAAGATCTAAACCACTGCAACGAAGCTCCATTAAGTCCAACATAGTGTTGTAATCTTATCAAGTAGAATATTATGATCGATAGTATCAAAAGCTGCACTAAGGTCTAAAAGGACAAGTACAGAAACAAGTCCATTATCAGATGTGATGAGGTCATTAGTGACCTTCACTAAGGCTGTTTCAGTACTATGATGGATTCTAAACCCAGACTGAAACTCTTCAAATAAACCATTTCCCTGCAAGTGGTCAAATAATTGCGTAGCAACAACTCTAAGATTTTTGAAATGAAAGGGAGATTAGAGATTGGTCTATAGTTAGCTAAAACTCCTGGATCCAGTGTTGGCTTTTTGAGTAAGGGTTTAATTACAGCAGTTTTAAAAGTCTGCAGTACATGGCCTAAAGTTAATGAAGAATTGATTATTTGAAGAATAAAGCTACCAATAAATGGGAAGACTTCTTAAAATAGCCTGGTAGAAATAGGGTCTAAAAAAGACGAGTTGAAGGCTTGGATGAGGAAATTATTTTGTCCAACTCTAAAAGGTCAATTGGAGTAAACTCATCCAAACAGATATCAGTTGAAGGAGTTGTAGTAGTTACTGTATTTAACGGTGGAAAGAATCTGACTGATTTTATCTCTGATAGATGAAATTTTATTATTGAAAAAGTTCATTAAGTCCTGACTAGTAAGCTCTAAGGGAATGCTAGGATTGACAGAGTCCTGACTCTTTGTCAGCCTGGCTACAATGCTGAAAAGAAACCTGGGATTATTCTGGTTCTTTTCTATTAATGCAGAATAATAACTCATTCTAGCTTTTCTAAGAGATTTTTTATAAATTAAAAGATGATTTCTCCAAGCTAAATAGATTTTATCTAAATTAGTGGAGAACCATTTTCTTTCTAATTGACGAGTTTTCTGTTTTAAACTACGAGTTTCTGTGTTGAACCAAGGAGTTAGAAATCTCTGATTAGACTTTTTCTTTTTTTAAAGGGGACACCATGTCCTAGAGTCTGATGCAGAGAAGCTGTAACACTATGCTATCAATTACAGAAGGAGCAAGCTGTCTATAGCTTATTTCCGTTGTGCTGACACATGGCATAGAGGAAACAATCTGCATAAATTTGGTAACAACATCATCTGAGAGGCATCTACTGTAGTAATATTTTTCTTTAGGAGCCAAATAGTCAGAAATAGTAAAGTCAAAGGTTAACAGACAATGGTCTGACAGTACAGGGTTATGAGGAGACACTACCAGATTTTCTATTTCTATGCCATATGTTAGAACAAGGTCCAACGTATGGTGGAGATAATGGGTAGAACGTCCTACTTTCTGAGAAAACCCCATCGAGTCTAATACTGAATTAAATGCCATATTAAGGCAATCATTATCTACATCTACATGTATATTAAAGTCCCCTACTATAATTATTCTATCTGATTTCAGCATTAAATCAGCTAAGAGTCCGGCAAATTCGGATAAAAACTCTGAATAGGTTGATGGAGGACGATAAACTATGGCAAATAAAATTGGGTTTAGCCTAAAATTGCAGAAATGCCCAATACTGAGGACCAGGCCCTCAAAGGAATTATAACGTGTTTTTTGCTTTACATTAACTAGTAATGTGGAATGGTAAATTGTTGCTTTCAGAAAAGGAACATCATACCAACAGTAAAATGTGGTGGTAGTGTGATGGTCTGGGGCTGTTTTGCTGCTTCAGGACCTGGAAGACTTGCTGTAGTAAATGGAACCATGAATTCTGCTGTCTACCAAAAAATTCTGAAAGAGAATGTCCGGCCATCTGTTCGTGACCTCAAGCTGAAGCACACTTGGTTTCTGCAGCAGGACAATGATCCAAAACACACCAGCAAGTCCACCTCTGAATGGCTTCAGAAAAACAAAATGAAGACTTTGGCGTGGCCTAGTCAGAAAGTCCTGACCTGAATCCGATTGAGATGCTGTGGCATGACCTTAAAAAGGTGGTTCATGCGCAAAAACCCTCCAGTGTGGCTGAATTACAACAATTCTGCAAAGATGAGTGGGCCAAAATTCCTCCAGAGCACTGTAAAAGACTCATTGCCAATTATCGCAAATGCTTGACTGCAGTTGTTGCTGCTGAGGGTGGCCCAACCAGTTATTCTGGTTAGGGGGCAATCACTTTTTCACACAGGGCCATGTAGGTTTGGATTTTTTTTTTTTTACCCTTAATAATAAACACCATTTAAAAACTGCATTGTGTTTACTTGTTATCTTTGTCTAATATTTAAATTTGTTTGATGATCTGAAACATTTAAGTGTGACAAACATACAAAAAAATGAGAAATCAGGAAGGGGGCAAACACTTTTTCACACCACTGTAGATGGGTACTTTATAAAGCTCCTTTTGGCAAAGTAAATCTGTTTTGGCACAATAAAGGTAGCAGATTTCTGCTCTGCTCACCTAGCTGCCTGGGGGGATATATATATATATATATATTTAAAAAGCAATTATTTTATCTCTTTATTACACTGTCAGAAACTTTTATCGGCAAGCAATATCACAAAGCAGCAGATAAACATTTTATATATAACATGACTGTAATGTTCAATAATACACATCTCTTGTTTTTTTTATGCAGCAGGATTATATCAGAATTATTTCTCCACGTCTTATATTGTCGCTGGCTAACCCCATAGCATTCCAGCTAATTTCCCTTAAGATAGCATACGTGGAATTTTAAGAGGGAACACATCTGAGCCTCGTAATGTACTGCTGCTGCTGTGTTTTTGTACTTTAGTTAACAGCTTCATGAGTCATAGTATGCCAACTGGTCCAATCAGACTAGGAACTTAAAGCAGGAACCTGCCCTAAAACCCTAGAAAACATGTAATTGTGGTGGAGTATGAAGCAAAACTGTAGCTAAAATTCATGAAACTCGAGGTAGAGAAAGGAATGAAAAGGGAAGACACCTTGTAAATGTAGTTGGTCAAATCTAATGTCAACTGTTCAGCTTTATGGAAGCAATTTTTTGGTTTCTAATGAATGCATCTAATGTGTAAAACAGCAAAATCAACATTTCACATGTTCTGTTTCGTTTGATTTTCTAAAAGCCACCTAAAATTGGTAAAATTTCTCTTTGCCAGAGAAAGTTGGCATTAAGAGAGTTGGCCCATAATAAAGGAATGAGCCAGACTTAAAAGAAATTCATCAGCAGGATTATATAATTTAACTTTTTGAATGAAAATACACAGATTTCTCTGCATTAACAAAGACTAATGTGTTTTATTATTGGATTGTTATTAGTGTAGCTTGCTCCAGTAAATGGCATGATTTTGTGACTGGTTCCAAAATCTTCCTTTCAGCAGGTTCTTGTTGCTACATGATGCAACCATGTGTGAGGAGACAAAAAAAAAAATCCCCCAAGAATCAACATGACAGAATTTATTGTGGGAGGTGTGTGTCTGCTTGTGTGATCATGTTGAATGCGTGTTTCAGGACTCGTACAGAAAACAGGTGGTGATTGATGGGGAGACGTGTCTTCTGGACATCCTGGACACTGCAGGTCAGGAGGAGTACAGCGCCATGAGGGACCAGTACATGAGGACCGGAGAGGGCTTCCTCTGTGTGTTTGCCATCAACAACACCAAGTCCTTTGAGGATGTTCACCTTTATAGGTACAGGATGGGCAGCTTCATAACGAGCTTAAATCAGCTGTCAGACAAGGATTAAATGTCCATTTCATTAACAGAACTATGCAGCTTTAGGAGACATTGCAAGTTACTTCTTGATCAGCAGCAACTGTGCTCATTTTTAGCGATATACTCATTAGGTTCTGCAGGAGTGTGCACACATTTCTAAACGGAATTAAATAAATGTTAGGCACACTAGTAACTACTTTCTATTGTATACTGAGCCCTGGTGAAACTCTCCAGTTCATCCAGTACCACAAATGTTGGAGCAAGTTAGACATATGAAACTGTTATAAAGAAGGTGGTTAACTCAGACTTTTACACTGATTCATTGTGGCATTTTTTTTCCCCACAAATAGGTGAAACAATGAAGGGACTCCAGTCAGATGTTTTATTAGAGGAATGAATTATGAGGAGATATGAAGATTTTTTAGTAAAAAAAAAACCCACTGGTGTTGCAAATAGGCAAAAGAAGAAATTATCTTAGAAGATTCGCTTTCTCCACTCATTATATAATTGGATGTAACAAAAATATTAGTGTATTCATACACTTCATTGTGCTCTAAATGCTTCCCTTTTATTATACTTCACACTAGGGCTGGGCGGTTTGACCTTAAATCAGCATCACAATTAAATGACCCTTTCACGTTGGTTTCAAGGTTTTTTCCTGCCCCCCCCCCCCTTCTCCCTTATAGTTCACTGACAAGACTCATAATTAAGCAATATTACACAAGAGTGTGGTATCACGTCATTGCAGTGTGGTAGTAAATGAGCATAATATAACAAAGATCAGCCTATTGTCATTTCACACACAAATTAAACACTGGCCACTGCAGAAATCAGTGTGTGTTTGCATGCTGTTGGCACGTCATGTGACTCGCGACAGCAGCCTTAGCCTGTCAGTTTTGTCATCCATCCCGGCAACAAAAAAAAAAAAAATCGGTTGAGGTGACACTGATAGCCATCAGAGGCTAACAGCAACTTGGCTTCAGGCCTCTACATGTTAGTTTCCACGCACTTTACTCACTTTTTCTTGGTATCTTCAGATGAAATGGAGTCAATCATTACATACTATGTGAACAGACACCACATTTTTCATTACAAGCTGTTTTACTTTTTCTGCTGTGTCTGAACAGCTCTAACTGCACTGCTTCTGGGGTGCGGAGTTACGTGCCCACACATGTAACTCTGCGGGCACATCTTAAAGGGCCAGTACATGAAAAGCTCTCTATACACACGCACATGACAGGAAAAGGGGAAAAATGTAAAAATCCAACATGAGCATGATTATGTCGGTTTTATTTTGGTTAATTAGCCCTACCCCACGCAACAAAGTTGCGGAGGCTGGAATGTTTCTGACCCGTCCATTTGACATTTTATGTTGTCACCTCACTTCTACATTTCTGATCAGATTGACTTCATATTTATGCAGAAGCTTTAACTCATCAATACCTTGTTTGATTTTGACATGCATCTAATGAGGGTTTCATCTGCAAAGTTAACCAATAACTAGAAAAATTTGAAAACAAACTTTTTCTATTGAAAAAGACACTAATTCCTTTGGCTACATGCTAAGTTCATATTCACCTCAGATGAGGTCATGCGTTACATTGTTCAGTAAGACCTCTGATATAGGGATGCGTGTAGTATGAGCTTGCTCACCAAGGTTCTTTCATTAGTTCCACCAAGGAGTGGTAGAAGGTAATGTTTTTGTTGGCATGTGTTTGTCTTTTAGCAGGATTATGCAGAAACTACTGGATTTGGTTGAAATTTTCACCAGAGGTGGCCCTTGAGGTAAGGATGAGCCCATTAGATTTTGGAGGTGATCTGGGTCATGATCACTTTTTTCTTTTTCTTGCAAGATAGGGCATTGGGGGAGGGGATCCTGACCCAGATCACCTCCAAAATCTAATGGATTCATCTGTAGCTCAAGGGTCGACTCTTGTGAAAATTTCATCCAAACCCATCAAGTAGTTTTTGTGCAATCCTGCTAACAGGCAAAAAAATAAATACAATTCTGATAGATGAGGCCTTGGCGGAAGTATGCACTCTCTGAGTGCCCTCTAGTTTCTTATGTAACTGCTGTAGAGTTGAGCCCTTTACTATCTGCTTTAACACTAAAATTAGAATGAATTTAGTTTTTTAGCTTATTTGTCATGGACCATGTACAGAAAAAACATTAAACACAGGGTAAAGATGGGCTGCACGGTGGCGCAGTGGTTTAGCACTGTGGCAGCACAGTTTTACCCTCGGCCGGGGGATCGCGGGGATCATGAGATCGTGGGTTCGATCCCAGCCCCCGACCAACAGTGAGCTGTGTGGAGTTTGCATGTTCTCCCCGTGTTGCGCGGGTTTACTCCGGGATTTCTCCGGTTTCCTCCCGCACACCAAAAACATGTAGGTTTAGGGCGCTCGCGCACGCAGCGACCAGCAGCCGGTGGCTTGTCACCAGACTGCAAACCAAGTCTACCTACGGGTACAAATAAGTAACAAAAAAAAAAAAAGATGTTCTCTACCAGATTATAGCGTTCTCGCTAATTTCCATCTGTAGTCCGTGAGGCAGGCAGGAAGATATTAAAGTACATATACTAGGAAGCAATTCAGGTCGGGTTTCAGAAACTTTTGACCCTGAAACAAGCAGGGAGTACGTTTAAAAGGTAAAAAGATAAGAGAGACAGCGCACACAACAACAATTTAAGAGTACAATTTCAAATGCCATTTAAGGGGAAGAGTCAATGCTGGCAGGCTTGATTAATTAAAATCTATTTTTTAGTCTCTGTGGTAAAGTCTCTGTAATTTGTTCTGGTCTTCAAAGCAATGGGGAGCTTGATCCATTCCGTGATAGCTTTGTATGAGAAAGCTGATTGAAGGTTTTAAAATTACAAGTAACCTGGCTAACATTCGACAGTTGATTCATCCTGCAGTGCTAGCAGAGCTACAGTGGATATAAAAAGTTTACACACCCCTGTTCAAATGCTAGGATTTTGTGATGTAAAAAAATGAGACCAAGATAAATCATTTCAAAACTTTTTCCACCATTAATGTGACCTATAACCTGTACAACCCAATTGAAAAACTGCATAAATATGCACACCTTTAAACTAATACTTTGTTGCAGTACCTTTGGCTTTTATTACAGCACTCAGTCTTTTGGGGTAGGAGTCTTATCAGTGTGGTACATCTTGATGTGGCAATATTTGCCCACTCTCCTTTGCAAAAACGCTCCAAATCTGTCAGATTGTGAGGACATCTCCTATGCATAGCCCTCTTCAGATCATTCCACAGATGTTCAATCGGATTAAGGTCTGGACTCTGGCTGGTTCATTCCAAAACCTTAATCTTCTGGTGAAGCCATTCTTTTGTTGATTTGGATGTGTGCTTTGGGTCATCGTCATGCTGAAAGATGAAGTTCTTCTTCATCTTCAGCTTTCTAGCAGAAGCCTGAAGGTTTTGTGCCAACACAGACTGGTATTTGGAACTGTTCATAATTCCCTCCACCTTGACTAAGGCCCCAGTTCCAGCTGAAGAAAAACAGCCCCAAAGCATGATGCTGCCACCACCATGCTTCGCTGTAGGTATGGTGTTCTTTTGGTGATGAGCAGTGTTGTGTTTGTGCCAAATATATCTTTTGGAATTATGGCCAAAAAGTTCAACCTTGGTTTCATCAGACCATAACACATTTTCCCACGTGTTTGGGAGATTTCACATGCATTTTTGCAAAATGTAGCCGGCTTGGATGTTTTTCTTTGTAAGATAAGGCTTCCGTCTTGCTACCCTAGACGGGAAGATTGTTGTCACATGTACTAAACAGCCAGTACTTGTCAGAAATTCCTGTAGCTCCTTCAGTGTTGCTGTTGGCCTCTTGGCAACCTTCCTGACCAGTTTACTTCTCATCTTTTCATCAATTTTGGAGGGACGTCCAGTTCTTGGTAATGTCACTGTTATGCCATATTTTCTTCACTTGATGATGACTGTCTTCACTGTGTTCCATGGTATATTTAATGCCTTGGAAATTCTTTTGAATAGAATCTTTATTGTTATTGTACACAAAATATAACAAAACTCTGTTTAGCACAGTCTCTTGTCGGCAGCTTAAAATACAATCATCATAATAATAAATGATAAATAGATAAAATACTAATGTAATCCAAGTGTATGTGACTGTATGCATACCTGCTAAAAGGATTATGAATGTAACAGTCTGTCTACTGCTCTAGGAAAGAAGTGCTTTTTCATTCTGCTAGTCCAGGTTTTAATGACTCTGAGCCTACCTGATGGGAGGGTGGAAAACAGGTAATGTCCTGGGTGTGTTGGGCCATTCTTAATGTTCTTAGCTCTTCTGAGGAGGCGTGTGGAGTAAATGTCCTCCATGCTCAGAAGCGGAGAGCCCACAATCCACTGGGCTGTCTTTTTGACCCGTTGCAGCTCCTTTTTTTCTGCCTCCTTACAGCTGGAGTACCAGACAGTGCAACTGTACGTCAGGACATTCTCTACTGTGCAGCGATAGCAATTTTTGTACCCTTCTCCTGACTGAGCCTTTGAACAATGAGATCCCTCTGATGCTTTGGAAGCTCTCTGCAGACCATGGCTTGTGCTGTAAGATGTGACTACAAAAATGTCACGAAAAGCCTACTAAAGCTGGACTTTATTTGGGGTTAATCAGAGGCACTTTAAATGGTGGCACGTGTGTGCTGACTCCCATTTAACATGAGTTTGAATGTGACTGGTTAATTCTGAGCACAGCCACATCCCCAGTTATAACAGGGTGTGCATATTTATGCAAATAGGTTATACTAAGTTTTTATTTTTTTAATTTTCCCCCTTACACAATTTCAGTTTGTTTTTCAATTGGATTGTACAGGTGATGGGTCACATTAATGGTGGAAAAAGTTTTGAAATGATTTATCTTGGTTTCATTTTTTCACATGACAAAAACCTGGCATTTGAACAGGGGTGTGTAGACTTTTTATATCCACTGTAGGTCTGAGCACCAGCAGACTAGCTTGTTGAGCATCCAAGCAATTGATTAGGAGGAGCAGTGATTCCCATGAAATGCAAATGGAGGCTGTGCCCTCATATTGGCTCCTTTCGACTTCTCCAGAATTAGCTAAAAATGGTGTGTGTCTGATGATATTCTGTTAGCAGCAGTATATTAATATTTGAGTATAAAATCGGTTCTTAAACCACTGTGAAGCTGGAATTTTTGTCTCACTGGGATACGTGCATACATTATTATGATATTATTTGAAGCTTTGCTACATATAAAGATCTTGATCTTTGTAGAGCGGTGCAAATGAGAACTGCAGGTGATCGTTTAAATTACAAGAATCAGACTAAGTGCTGCTTTTCCTGGACACTCTGCCCTTCAGTCTGACCTGTGTGCAAACATAACCACCTGACTAATCTGGTCCTGAGGGCCACTGATCCAGATCAGATTATAACCTCCTGTTAGAAGAGCATGTGGCCGTATGTGATGGTCTGTTGCTTGTGTCCTCAGAGAGCAGATCAACAGGGTGAAGGACAGCGACAGCGTCCCCATGGTGCTGGTGGGGAACAAGAGTGACCTCAGTACGCGCACAGTGGAGACGCGACAAGCACAGGATCTGGCACGGAGCTACGGGGTACCATTTGTTGAGACCTCTGCTAAAACCAGACAGGTGTGTGGGATAAATAGTAATTTGGTTTTTGTTTTCTACCAGGAAACTTAAAATCAGAAAATGTCTTACAAAGGTTTCTTCTTTTTTTTTTGTCTTGCAGGGTGTGGAGGAAGCTTTTTATTCACTAGTACGGGAGATCAGAAAATACAAGGAGACCAACCGCAGCAACAAAAAGAGCAAGAAGAACACTCAGAGACGCTGTACAATACTATAGCAAACCACAAGCATAGCTGTCATCCTTAGAGCACTTGTTTCACATTCTACATCATGCACTGCCCCCCCCCCCAACCCATTGCTTCATCCATATGTAGTGTCCGTTAAAAGCATTAAATTCACATCTGTGCCATCCATTGTTCTCAGCACTTCTTCACCATTGTGGACACAGAGTTGTTTTTGTTATTGCAGGACTTGGCACTTTTTTTTTTTCCATTCGAGTTCCCCCAAATTTAGCTGACTGCTCTGTATTTGAGTTCTAAAGAAAACAATGTCCACATGACACAGACGGTTTGGTTTCCAGGAAAATAGTTTAGACGAGCCACTGATCCCAACATTCCCGTGTTAGGTTAAGTGTTCCAGGTGTTAGGAGAAAAAAAGGTGGCTTTATTTGCTCTGCAGGTATACCCTCTGGAGCTTGAATTTAACCAGCAAGATCTGTTTCTGTATTTTTCTCACAAAAACCATAATAAGACAAGATAAGCCTTTATTAGTCCCACAATGGGGAAATTCCAATAGTGTCTTAGTATTGGATCACCACAGAAGTGGATTTAAAAGCTGTGCCACAGACTCTTAGCTGCACTTTATTCATTATCCTGTTGTGTCCTTAGACTTTAAAGTTTACTCAGGAATCTGGTTATTATCAGGAGCTTATTATCAACAGATCTTTGTAAAATGATCAGTTGAGAAGCCGTGTACTGTTCGTTCTTTCAGTATTTTGTTTCTGAAACGAAAACGGAACTGGAAAGAGCAGTCATATTGCTTTGGCTTTGTCAAAATAAAATCGAAGTTGAGGCAAAACGGAACAGGGGCAGCGGTGGCCTAATGGTTAGGGAAGTTAGCTCGTGACTGGAGAGTCACTGATTCAATCCCTGGACCGGCAGGATCAGGTCTTAGTGGCACAGATCCCAAAGCAGTATTTTCTCCACCCTCGTATACATCACTGTGGTGCCCTTGAGCAAGGCACCTAACCGGTGCAACTGCACAATAACCACAGACTGGCCAGGTCAGTCTGTGGTTGTACTGTGTGTGAATGTGAACATGATGTCCTTGGAAAAGAGAGGTCGCCTCTTGATGGACCTCCCCTGAATAAATACAGCAAAAAAAAAAGGAGGGGGAGGATAAGGGATCTGATGTGGTTAGTCGTTTATTGTTTTGGTCACAGCAGAACTGCATTGAACTTTTTCATACTTGGACCTACTTATTCTTTTTTTTTTTTGTCAAGTATCAGATTTAATTGTTGCTTTTGCCAGTAATGTTTGTTTTATAGAAATCATCACATTGACATTTCACTAAATTAACACAATACAAATTGTAAAGACATGTTTTTCTTACCTTCTGGCTTTTATTCCTGGCTGTGACCAAAACAATAAAATGGGAGGGGAAAAAAGACAACTAACAAAATCCGAGCCATTATCCTGTTTTGGCTTAATTCCAATTTTATTTAGACAAGGCCAAAACGATATAACGGCTATTTCCATTTTTTTTCCGTTAAATGAAGAGTGCACGGATTGTTGAGATCTGTTTTAAACTTAGTTCTGAGGATCGTCCCATAGTTGCTCCATATTTTGAGGTCCATTTATATAAATTAGTTAGTTCCATTAGTTCCAGTGTCTGTAGCGGTTTGCAGCGGTCATTGTGTTCTTCCCTCTACCACAGCATGTAGTATGTGAAAATATTTGTGGTACTACATCCATGTGTACAGTATTTCAGGCACAGTTAGCTATCATTTCATTCGTGAGTGATTGGTGTTTGCTTATACCCCCTTTACACAGGAGTGGAGATCGTTGAGAGATCTGGCCAATTTTTGATCTATCAATGATCTTCAGTGATCTCCGCAGTCACCATGGTCTCCTCAAAGTTTTGACTGAGACTAAAACACACAAGGATATCCCAAAGATCAAAAATTGTCCCAGTCTCTCAATGATCTCTGTGCTTTGTAAAGGGGCCCTTAGAATATTACATTTTTGTATGGCAACGCTTTTTGATAATCACTGTAACCCCAAATGTAATTAATTTTTCATTTTATATTTTTATAACACTAGAAACTTTCCCAGTTTATAAAAGAAAAAAACAGTACTTCAATAAAGCGTTTTAACCGCATCTTTGCTAACACAAGAAAATAAAGCTATGGTGTTTTTTTTTAAGGCTTTTATTCAGCAGCATATCAAAATAAAAAGTTTAAAAACTTTATTTTACCCAAACCGGACTCTCACTGACAGCTGTATAAAATCTGTAATGCACTGTGCTACAGTGAAGATCAAAATTGGAGAACAATGTATTAATACTTGATTTATTTAAGCAATATTACACAAGAGGGAGTCATAAGGAGCGTGCTTTTGTTTTACCTACCTGATAGTGGGTAGCCACATTATCCAGTGGAACTGTCGTGGCTTTAAGGCCAATTTCTCTGAATTGCAGCGTTTAGCTGCTAGTTTTAATCCCCTTGCTTTTTGCCTTCAAGAAACTCTTCTGCTATCAACCAACCCATGTCTCTGAAACATTATACTATGTATAATACATATAGTCCAAATGTGCATCGTCCGTCTGGTGGTTCAACAATTTTAGTAAGGAATGACGTAATTCACAGCCACTTGGCTTTAGTCTCCAACTTACAAGCAGTGGCAGTTCGTCTAACTTTGCATAAAGCAATAATCTTATGCTCTGTCTATATACCACCAGATATGATTGTGACACCAGAAAAATCTCGATGCCCTTCATAATCAGTTGCCATCCCCATACATCCTTATGGGGGATTTTAATGGTCATAATCCTCTGTGGGGAGGAATTTGCTCAAATGCAAAAGGCAAGATACGGGGGGATTTTATTGCTAAAAATGATCTATGTCTTTGGAACGATGGGTCTCACGCATACCTCCACCCAGGACATGGAACCTACAGTATACTGCAATTGATCTATCTATATGTGATCCTGAGCTAGTGCTGGAATTCTCGTTGCGGGTCTTGGATGATCTTTGTGGAAGTGACCACTTTCCACTAATATTGACGTCTACAGAAGTGGATGTGCAATCAAGAACTCCGCGATGGCAACTCAAAAAAGCAAACTGGTCTTCCTCGACCCTGAGCTTTTCATAGACGGAAAAGCTGTCAAGGTGGTAAAAGAAACCAAATTCCTTGGACTTATTTTTGATAAGCTGTCTTTTATTCCACATATAAAATTTCTACGAATCAGATGTTTTAAAGCCCTTGATATTATTAAAATTTTGGCTAAAACTAAATGGGGTGCGGACTCTACTGTGCTGCTGCATCTCTTATAGAGCACTTGTAAGATCTCGGCTAGAGTATGGGAGCATAGTTTACCGATCAGCAAGGAAAACATACATCAGGACACCAGAAACCGTCCATCACCAGGGGCTAAGGCTTGCCTTGGGGGCTTTCAGAACCTCTCCTGTTAAAAGTTTGTATGTTGAAGCAAACAAGCCTTCACTTCACAACAGGCGCCAGAAATTGGCTTTCCAGTATTTGGTTAAACTTAAAGCTGACCATAGAAATCCAGCCTACTCTGCAGTTTTTCACCCTCGATTTTTGCAGATGCATAAGGTCAGACCTAAGAGCATCACTCCTTTTGGACTCTGTATAGAATCTCACCTGGTAAAATTAAACCCTGATATGAGCAATGTAACACACAGTTTTGTCCCATTCCACCATGGAGTTTGAGGAAACCCAATATCGTTCTGGATCTGAGCCAAAACAAAAAGAAAGACGCTCACCCAAATGTGTACCAGCAGCAGATCTTGGACATAAAATGCCGTTTTCCTCACCATATTTCCATATCCTCAGATGGATCTAAAGTAGATGGCTCAGTCTCTGCTGCAATTGTCACCGGGCACAATCAGCATGGTTTGCGGATTCCCAAACAATGTTCAGTTTTTACAGCAGAGGCTCGTGCTTTGCTTCTAGCATTGGAACACACTGAGAGAACCAAACAACAGAGCTCCTTAATTTTTACTGACTCCAGATCCTGTCTTCAGGCACTTGGGTTTTTAAAGACTGATCACCCCATTATTGTCCAGATTTTAGAGAAACTAGGTTTTTTACAGAAACAATGTTAATATCATCTTCTGTTGGATCCCCAGCCATGTTGGCCTGTCAGGTAATGAGCAGGCAGACAATGCTGCCAAGAGAGCCCTTACCCAAGAAGTCACTCAATGCCAGATCCCAGCCACAGACCTCAGGCCTCTAATAACCTCCTATATTTTAAAGAAGTGGCAGACTGAATGGGACACAAGTACTGCAAATAAACTGCATGATATTAAGCCTGCCATAAGCCATAGACACTTGCATCACTTTCAAAACCGACATGATGAGGTAGTGTACACTAGATGCCGTATTGGCCACACGAGGCATATGCACAGCTTTTTATTAAAAGGTGAAGCACCATCATCTTGTCAGTTTTGCGGAGGTTTTTTTTTAATCAATAAAGCACATTTTACTTGACTGTCCTGCTCTCATGACAGCAAGACAACGTTTTTATACTCAAAAGTCACTGAAGCATATTTTTAATAAGGCACCACCAAAGAAAACTTTAGGGTTTTTAGCACATGTGCATCTGAAGCATCCTATTTAATTTCTCTATTTTATTGTATCTACATATGTATCTTGCTGTATTTATTTATTCTTTAATTTATCATACTGTCTATATAATTTTTAACTCAATTTTCTTATTAGTTCTAATTTTGCCATGAAATAGCCATAGATGCTGACATGGCACTAAACAAGAACACTCACACACACAAGAGGGAGTACGGTATCAATGAATATAGTAACTACGGATGTGACACGTCTAATGCCCGACGCTAGGGATGTTGCAGTAACCGCAATTATGCAATACCGCGCTATGGACAAGCCTACCGCGGAGGAAAACTGGCAACTGCAACAACCGCGGTGTTCACTTTTTTGTGTGTGTGTGGCTATATCTCGTTCACTTATGTGTCCCTATTGATTAATAAATTAAGTGTATCTTTATTGCCAACAGCATGTTTGCACCTGGTAATGACAGCGGCAGCACCCGGTGCTGTAGAAGCTTTCACAGCATCGGTTGCTGACGGCATCAGCACTGTGTGGGGACCTCTCTCTCCATACGGACTCCAGCAGGCAGTTAGTGATGGAAGCATTTGGACTCCTTGTTAAATACAGCCATGACAGTGAGCACTGAAAGGGCACAAAGCGTGTTATTTCCTTCTGAGCGGAGTGTTTATGATCCTGACAATTGAGCTCAGACAGTGAAACAGCAACTGTGTAGTGCATCGCTTGTTTGAATGTGATTTTTTGGACAGCGACAAAAATCCAAAAATCACGGAGACAAGAGCCACGCAGGGTCTTGTACGGAGACTGTCCTGTTTAACTAAGCTGAATGTCGCTGCAGTCTCCAGTCCACACACACCGTATTTGAAATACTTCAGTTCCCGCCACTGCTTTATGAAAATGATCATGTTTTTTTTTTTTTTTTTAACAGAATCAGCAGTTCATGCCTAGTAAGACCGGAGCGCGGCACAATTGTCACACACGCACATAAAGCTGAGAGCAGAGGTGTAGTGAGTTTCTCACAGCTTCCATTGTTTTCCACATAAGTTATGGACCCTTTTTAAATTACGAGACCACAGGGTCCTAAAAACATTTGCAATAATACTGCATACTGCGGTGCTAAGCTGTCCACCGTCACTACAGGGGAAATTCCTCTACTGTGACAGCCCTACCCGACACGTAGACGTATCACACCCGTAGTTACTATATTCATGTGGATTCATCATCCACAAGTACAATTTATTAAATGACAGTAATACTAAACAAAATATTATTTGTTTGTTTAACCGGTTATTTTGCGCAGCTGAGAAAAAAAATAGTCCCTTCTAACTGTAGTAGTAGTAGATTAGTTTATTAGCCAGTAACTGTTGCTATACATCTCAATCAGCATGAAGACATCTTGTCATTTTACACACATTTAAACAAATTAAATATCGTCAAGTGCAAAAGTGTTTATAAAACATATACCTGTTGAGTTGGTACTGCAGAAGACCCGAGATCAAAATGTAGCCAATGTGGTAGCAAGCTAGTAGTTAGCATGCTAGCGATTTGGCACACTTCGCTCGCTTTTCTTCGCATTTTCAGATGAAACAAAGAATCCGTCACCACAAAGGTATTGTGGTTTGTTAACCAAGACAATAAATCCAACTCTAGCACTGCCTATTTTTTTTTTTTTAAACAGACAAGCAATAGCTTCACAATGTTTGTACAAGGGCAGACTGAATAAAGCTTTTTTTCAAAAGGGTGGGACTTCTGGGTCAGGTAAGAAATCTTTTCAAACAGCGCCTCACTGTGGAAATTAAGGTATTCAACACAGTATTGCAATTGTCACAGAGTTGACAGTAAGTTCGTGTTAGTAATTAATGGTTACTAGAACACCTTTGATGCGGAGTGATGCATAACCAGTGAAACTTTGGAGTGCAATTATCATGGATTTTAGTAACTCCTGGAATCCCCATTGTCCAATCAAATTGCTCGGTCGGCACCAACTTGTATATTGCCATTTCACACATATGTAAACAAATTAAATCTTGTCAAGTGCAAAACTAAGTGTTTAGAAAACATACTGGTCACCTGTCAAGTCCGTACCACAGAAGGGCTGATCAAAACTTGGCCAATCCCGGTGGAAAGTTAGCATGCTAGTGATTTGGCTTTGGCACACTTCACTCAGTTTTTCTTGGCATTTTCAGATGAAATGAAGAGTCCATCACCACATGTCCTGTGGACGCAGATGTGCTGAAGTCATTGAAAGCAAGGGCCTCTAAACTTCCTATTAATTTTGGAATTAGCCCTAAAAAACGTTGCTTAAATCTTGTCTTCTGACACAGTGGTTACTGTTCTCTAATTTTGCTCAGTTTGTTTTTTAGTTTTTATAAAATAGATGTTTGTGTTGAAGTGTCTTGGTTATTTAAAAAACAACATGCTAGTATAACAGTGGTATAGCCACAGCTGATATTCTGTAAAATTCTGAACATGTTAGAACATGAAAGAACAATGAACATGAACATGTTAGAACAATGAATTCTGAACATGCTAGAATAAATCAAGTATTAATACATTGTTCTCTAATTTTGATCTCCACTGTTTAATGAACATCTTGTCTGTTTATCCAGCGTGGATTTTTACCAGTAAGGATCAAAGTGAAATATCAGTTTCTCCTGTTATTCTTGGTAGTAGGGTACAACGGTACACAGTCCACAACTCGCATGTCACCCAGATGGAAGTACGGTCCTCTGGCTATGAAATCCTTCTTCATCCCCCTTACTCTCCTGACTTCGTATAATCTGACTTTGACCTCTTTCCAACTATGAAGTGATTTTTGAAAGGCAAGCCCTTCCAAGATAAAATGTTGATTTCTGAGGTCAAGTTGTGGCTTCCCACATAACCTGGAGACTTTTACAGGTGAGGTCTCTACAGCTGTATAAAGTGATGGGAGATGTTTGTGACCCTTGGTGGTACCTACTGTATGTAGAGTAGCTGTGCCAAGTTTAGTTGGGAACAGGAAATGAGTCAGGAGGGATCTTTAATGACTGGGACTCGTAAGAGTTGACTTTGGGGGTGTCGTCAACATTTAGTTGAGTCTGGTAATATTAGAAATTTAAGCAGATAAAGTTTGTCTTGCTGAGTAATGTTCTTATTGTTTTAATGAATTAAACTCAGTCCCTTTCTACTTCTTGAAATCAGACAGTTTAAGGGTAGAACATAAAACACAATGAAACTAAGGTTGGATTTTAAACCCTGAAGTTGAGGAGGGTTCTTGATGTACAGGACTGGCAACCAGGAAGAAGGTGTGCAGCAGAGACATCTTGTTGGTGACCGGAAGTATTCACAAAGGAAGGCATTAAGTGTGTACCTGGACTTACAGCAGAAATCAGATAAAACAGAATACATTTGTTAAAATACATGCACCCATTGTGATCAGATGTATACTATCCCGCTAATTAGGGTCGCCAACTTTCCCGTTTTATCCAGGACATCCCATTTACTGGGTTAAATAAAGTTTGTCCCAAGCAGGATGTGTGTTGTCCTGTATATTGACTGCTCTAACCACTAGATAGCACTCTAATGCAACAGATCCTAGCTCTAACACAGGCAAAGTAGCAGATTCAGGGTGTCTGCAGGTTTTAACAAGTGCAATTTTAGACTTTTTTAGACCTTTTTTAGACCATCATGGATTAAATTTACGACCTTCACGAAGTATTAAAAAAAGAAAGAATCAGCTTTATTGGCCAAGTACGCACAACACATACAAGGAATTTGACTGGCTAAAAACTTGCTCTCATTGTTCAGGTGGAGGATTTAAATAAGGATTCAATGACAGAGTATGTACAGTAAATTACAGTCTGTCCACGTTTCTATAAAAGGATGCAGATATATACAGGAATATATGCAATTATTTACTCAGACTAACCACACTTTGCAGAAATATATGAAAAAATATACAGTCACACAGTATATCAATGTGAACTCAGATTCAGTGATATAATGTGAATGAAGTAAAAAGCAGTGTGAGAGTTATGTGCAATGTAATAATGGATGAAAAGTCATGAGTACAGCAACAGGTAGGACTAGGTGAATGTTAGGAGTTCATCAGAGTGATGGCTTGAGGAAAGAAACTGTTCCTGTGACGGGTGGTTTTGACCTTCAGTGATCTGTAACGACGACCAGAAGATAGAAGTTCAAACAGTTTGTGGCCGGGGTGTGATGGGTCAGCACAGATGTTTCCCGCCCGTTTCCTGGTTATGGACCGATATAAGTTCTCAATGGAGGGTAGGTCGGTACCAATGATCTTCTCCGCAGACTTAATGATCCGCTGCAGTCTGGTCTTGTTCTGTTTAGTGGCAGATCCAAACCAGACAGTGATGGAAAAGCAGAGGACAGATTGGATGATGGCGGTGTAGAAGACAACCAGCAGCTCCTGAGGCAAATCAAACTTCTTGAGCTGATGCAGAAAAAACAACCTCTGCTGGGCCTTTTTCCGGACAGTGTCTATATGGGAGGACCACTTCAGGTTCCGGGAGATTGTGGTACCCAGAAACTTGAAGGAGTCCACAGTGGACACTGTGCTGTTGAGGATGGTGAGTGGGAGGAATGAAGGGGGGTGTCGCCTGAAATCCACAGTCATCTCCACCATTTTGGCTGGGTTAAGTTCAAGATGGTTCTGGCTGCACCAGAGGATCAGCTGCTCCACCTCCCGCCTGTATGCAGACTCATCATCATCCCGGATCAAACCGATGACTGTGGTGTCGTCCGCAAACTTCAGGAGCTTCACCGAAGGGTCCTCTGAGGTGCAGTCGTTGGAGTAGAGGGAGAAGAGCAGTGGGGAAAGGACACATCCTTGGGGGGGCGCCAGTACTAATTTTTCGGGAGCTGGATGTAAATCTCCCTAGCTTCACCTGTTGCCACCTGTCAGTCAGAAAGCTGGAGATATACTGGCAGGTGGAGGGGGGCACCTTGAGCTGGAGGAGTTTCTGATGAAGAATGCCTGGGATGATGGTGTTGAACGCTGAGCTGAAGTCGACAAACAGGATCCTGGCATACGTCCCTGGAGAGTCGAGGTGTTGCAGGATGTAATGTAGTCCCATATTCACTGCATCATCCACTGACCTGTTTGACCGGTAGGCAAACTGCAGTGGGTCCATCAGGGGGCCTGTGATGACCTTCAGGTGATTCAGCACCAATCTCTCCAAGGATTTCATGACCACAGAGGTCAGGGCAACAGGTCTGTAGTCGACCTGTAGTCTGTAGTTTTGTTTGTAGAACAAACCCAGATTGCGGTCAATTGACGTTTATTGTCAATGAAACGAACATATATACACCCATTATTTTCATTATTTTACATGCTTCTAAGCTCTGCACTTTTGGTGGCAATTTCGTCCTCCAGAACCTTAAGCTGGGAGAGTTTGTCTTTAGCAGCCCTCCTCAGAGCATTTGATTTTGAGAGGAGCTGTGCCATTTTTCTCCCAGCCTTGCCCTCTGCTTGCTCTGCCAACTCATCTGCATCTTTGCCCAGGCTCTCAATGACTGTATGCAGACTGTCCCTCTTGACTTTCAGGTCTTGTAACTGCTCCTCCGCGTGTGCCCTTTTCTTCCCTTGTGTCTCTGCCTCCTTCCTCTTCCTCTCTTCGTCCAAATGCACACGGTACCGTGACCTGGCAGCCATGACAGATTTCATTAAGTCAGGTGTAAGTGGAACCCTGGTAACACCCCCATGTATTGCAACGTAGTCGCAAACAAGCCTGTGTGCAACCAATGTTTCCTCTTGCATATTCTCCGTCTCGATCTCTTTGTTCACAGAGAAGCCTCTCTCTACAGACGCCTGACCATGAGAAAGCAGTAAAAGTTTCTGGCAAAATGCCCAAAGATCTGGGTATGCCTTGCCGATGAAGCCATGAAGGAAGACATCTAGCCTCTTTTGCATTGGCTTGAAGGAGATGAAATCTTCATGCCTGCACTACACAGACAACGCAGCATCAAACTGTTGGAGAATGATGTCCCCTGTGACAAAAAGATGTAAAAATAAATGAAAAAGCATTGATGACTCATTTTCCACTAAGATTTCGCTAAATCTACTTATGGCTTCCATTTAGTCATCACCATTATGGCTTTTCTTACAGCTCTGTGTGGGTACAGTCTAAACCACACAAAACAGGTGCATGGAAATAATTTGCTGGAGTAACCTAACTTAAGAGATCTACACTCAAACATATTGTGATCATATTTTGAGCAAGCATACAATAAATACAGATCAGTTCAATGCTAAACATAATATACAAGATAATCTGAAAGTGGCACTCATAACTTTCCTAAGCCCTATCTAGAACTCCTCCTACCAGCGCAAACTCCTCCTGCCAGCTGCCTGTTGAGCAGAAATGTCTGCACAAGTCCCTTCATCTTTGCCTTGCAGCCGTCTGGATCACTGCTCATCACTCTGGGGTCTAGACAATCCATCTGCCTAATGGTACTGTATTTAAGAGGACTCTTCTCCTGTACTTTCTTCACGATGTTTGAGAGTCCTTGCATGCAGTCCCTTTTAAATTCAAGAATCCTGAGGTCTGAACTTTTGCTGTTCTGTACAGAGAAATGCAAAAGGAATGTAAGCAAAAATGCTGTACACATGTGCTTCCCCCTGATAATCTTTGACATTAACCTACTAGTACCTTGAGGGCCTCCTCAGCACCCAAGCCGATATCCACACAGTGCACTGGCATCAAGTTCTTCTTTTCACCTATGTCCAGGTTGGTAAGCTGGGCTGTGGTGATGTCCTGCAGGACCTCTCGTTTCACGAAACGACGCATCAGACTCTGTTGGACGATTACAAAAGAAACGTTTCAATTACATGGTAACTTTGCAAAATACTACCATTTTGACTGCTGTGGATTTGCTGTGAATGTGTCTTTGTTTACAACTGTATTTGTTTAATTACAGGCCTACATAATGCTTTACTTTTGAGCTGGCGGTGTAATGGGGTGGGTGGGTGGGCTGGCATCATAACCACACCATAACTTTCAAAATCAATATAATGCAATCATAAAATTCATACATCCATTTCATCACAGTTTCCTATATAATATTCTGCTTATTAGAAAAGGCATCACCTTGATCAACTCTGCCAGATCTTTTCCTAGGTAAGGCATCACCGGCTCCTCAGTCTGGTACTTCCTTAAAAACGGATCAAATAGCTGGGCGACACTCCTGAAAAACTGCAGCTTCGGTAAAGTCAGGGGATCTTTCTGGGCATCTTCAATTACATCAAAGCTTGCAGTGCCAGGATGTGGAAGCTCCTTGCTCTTCACAGCATTTGTGTACACCAGCATAGATGACCAGATTTCCAAAGCTCGTTCGACCACCGGCAGGTTTTCAAGCCATCGATGTCCACAGAATGCCAATGGGAACTGTGCAGACTTGGTGGTTTTCACATAGTCTTCTCTCCTTGCTGGCACATTATATAACAATGTATGCAAGGCCCTGAGAAACTTGTCCACCTGCCACATGGAGAAGCCTGTTTTAAAGGCATTGTGTAGGGTGTGTAACCCACAGCTTCCCACAGATATGAGTCGAGAACCCCCGTAGAGGTCAGCATATTCAGACTGGAAGAGCTCAAAGAATTTTAAATTTACATTGGGACCATCCATGAAGACTGATATCAACTTGCTGAGGTCCAGGTGGCCCGCACATTCCTAAGGGAAGGAAACAAATCAACCAATCAATTAAATTTGCATATATTAAAAATAACACAAATCTCTCCGGTTATGGCTGCCACGTAGGACGGACGTGTCTCGCTCTGCTCTGCTCCTGGAGAAAAAAAATCGGCAAATAACTCTCTCATTTGGGACAGAACGTATCCCAGCATTTGGGCGAGGATATGTCGGCGAAGCCTAAGGCTGGAAAACCAGGAAAAGGAAAAAGCAAGCCGCCGAAACAGTCCAAATTAACGGACTTTCAGGTCTGTGACGCAGCAAACAAAACTCCATATATGGCGGAGGAGGCTGGCAACGGTGCGATGTCTGCGGGGGGAGGCGCAGATGCGCTGATGGCTGCCATGAGTTCAATGAGAGCGGACTTTTCCTCTAGATTTGATGGGATTATGACAGCGTTGGAAGGAATAAGAAAGGAATTGGGTGACTGTGTAGAACGAACGGCGCAGATGGAGCTCCGTCTCGCTAGTGCTGAAGATGACGTCACCCGTCTTCAATTAAAGGTGCGCACTTTGGAAAAAAAAAATAAATCTCTGGAAGATAATATTTTGGATTTGGAATCTCGGTCGAGACAGAATAATTTGAGGCTGGTGGGTCTTCCAGAGGAATCAGAAGGTCGGGACGTATGTTCCTTTCTGGAAAAGTGGATTCCGGAGGTGCTGGGCAGCGAGGAGTTGCAATCAGCAGTGGTTCTGGAAAAAGCACATCGTATTGGCCCACGGAGAGATAAGGGACCGCCGAGGACCTTAATTATGAAGTTTCTTAGCAACAGAGACAGGATGAAGATCTTCAACGCTGCACGTGCTAAAGGAGAGATTAAACACCAGGACCAGCAGGTGCGGTTCTACCCAGATTTGGCCACAGGAATCCAGCAATTGAGGAAGCAGTTTGATCCCGTACGTAAGGAGCTGCGCAACCTTGGGATTCGTCATGGTGTAATCTATCCTGCGAGACTGCTGACCACGTATGAGGGCAGAACCCACATCTTCAAGACCCCAGAGGAGGCGCAGGAGTTCATCAAGAAGATCAAAGAAGAAGAAGAGACTGGTGGGAGCTAAGCATGAACAAAATATAAGGTAGAATAATTAAGCATTTGCACAGGCATCTGACTGACTTGAAGTAAATAGTAAGTTTACAAAATATAGATTGTATTATATATTAAAAAAAACAAAAAAAAAACAAAACAAAAAAAAAAAAACTATGATGTACAAAGTTGTTAAAAATTTTGGAGTTAAGTTGGAAAACTACAGAGGAGAGTTAATGTTACGTCATTAAAAGCAGTAGAGTTAGGGTGATTGGGAGGATGAAGAAGGAGTGGCTTAGGCTGTTCCCCGTGGGTGTGGAACGGTCGATGGCTATATCGGGAGACGGAATTTTTCTTTTGATTTTGGGGGGTTTGCCACAAGTGTGGGAAGGGGAAATTTGTTTGTGTGTAGTTTGTAGGATGAATGTTCAACCACTCATGTTTTTGCTTCTCTGTATGAGCATGTTTACACTGCAAGGTAATCCCAAACTCTCTATTGATCATGGACCAAAGTGTTAATCTTAATTTAACTTCATGGAATTGCAGAGGTCTACAAAATTTAAAAAAACTTAAACAAGTTATGAATAAAATAAAGGACATGGGTTCAAGAATTGTGTTTTTACAAGAAACTCATCTGATAGAGGAGGATGTTAAAAGAATTAGGAGTAGATGGCAGGGAAGTGTATTCACCTCTTCATTTTCATCCCGAGCCAGGGGAGTTATGACTCTCATACATAAATCAGTTCCTTTTCAAGTGAAAAATGTAATTGGAGACAAATTTGGAAGATATGTAATCATTCAAGGTTCTTTGCTATTAGAAAATATAAATCTTGTGAACTTATATGGTCCCAATATAGATGATCAGAAGTTCTTTGCTAATTTATTTCTCATCTTATCATCACTTACAGGGCAACATATAATAGCAGGGGATTTTAATTGTACATTGAATCCAGGTGTGGATAGATCAACAGGACTGGATTGTACGCACATTGGATGTAGGATGACTATTAATCATTTTATGAAAGAATTGAGATTGTTAGATATATGGAGAGAAATGAAACCACAAGTTAAAGCCTATTCTTGTTATTCCAGTACCTACAAGACATTCTCACGTATTGATTATTTTTTGATTTCCACAGAATTAAGGTCCAAGATTCAAAACTGCTTTTATGATAACATCGTGATCTCTGATCATGCACCCTGTTGTCTAATATATGTAGATAAAAAATTGACAAAGGAATCAGGTAGATGGCAATTTCAGCATAAATGGCTTCAGGATGAGGAATTTGTCAAGTATATAGAAAAACAGATAGACGAGTTCTTTGACATCAATACTACACAAACATCAGCATGTGTAAAGTGGGAGGCTTTCAAAGCTTTTATTAGGGGACATATTATTAGTTATACAGGATCAAAATCTAAGAAGACTCGAGAGGAGAGAGCTAAATTGGAACATAAAATAAAAAGTCTTCAGGAAAAAGTGTATGCAGGAAGTGACCCAAGGTTGGAGAATGAATTACTGATTTTGAGAGCTGAATACGACAAAAAATCAGCGAATAGAGCTGCCTCGAGTCTTCTAAGATTGAAACAATCTTTTTATGAACAAGGTGAAAAATCAGGAAAATTATTAGCATGGCAGATTAAACAATTGGAAATTAAAACACCAATTACCAGTATTATAAGTAACGGACAGGTAGTTATAGATCCTTTAGAAATTAATAGAGCCTTTAGAGATTACTATGAAAAATTATATGATACCAAAAATGAACCTGATTTAACAAAACTAAATGGGTTTTTGAACGAACTATCTATACCGTGTATTCCAAATGAAAACAGGGAGATATTGGAGTCTAAAATTAGTCAAGAAGAAGTTGGGCTAGCCATTGATAATATGAAATCAGGAAAAAGTGCAGGACCAGATGGTCTTCCAGTTGACCTTTATAAAAAATTTAAGAATAAATTAATAAAACCTTTTTTGGAAATGGTTTTAGAAGCATTTCAAAATAATAATTTACCATCATACATAAATAATGCCTTAATTATACTGCTGCCAAAACCAGGTAAGCCCTCTAATAAATGTGAAAATATGAGACCAATAAGCCTATTAAACGCCGACCTTAAGATAATCTGTAAAATTTTAGCAAGACGAATACAAGAAATTTTACCAAATATTATTAATCGAGATCAGAATGGCTTTATAAAGGGTAGACAAGGCTTCCATAATGTAAGAAAACTATTTAATATTATTTATTTTAATAAAGAAGCACCGGATACAGCTCTCCTATCATTGGACGCCGAAAAGGCCTTTGATAGAGTTGAATGGCCCTTTCTTTTTGAAGTCCTACAAAGGTTTGGACTTGGAAATAATTTCATAAAATGGGTTCAAATAATATACAATAATGCTACAGCAGAAATCCTAACAAATAACAATATTTCAAAACCAATAAAAATCAATAGAGGATGTCGACAAGGCTGTCCACTTTCACCTTTACTGTTTACTATGGCAATTGAACCTTTAGCGATAGCGATACGTTTACATTCACAAATATATGGAATTAAAGTTGGACCAACAGAACATAAAATCTCCCTGTACGCCGATGATATAATTTTGTTTATGTCGAATCTAAAAAAATCAATTCCAACCTTGTTGAATTTAATAAAGAATTTTGGGGAAATATCAGGATATAAAATAAATAAAACTAAATCTTCAATATTAATGCTAAATGAGACCCAGAGAAATTACCCAGCCCCTGAGGTAAATCAATTCAATGTTGTAAATCAGTTTAAATATTTAGGAATCCATATTATGCCTAAGCTAGAATCAGTCGCCAGTGTCAACTATGAAGCCTTAATGTCAGATATCAATGAGTTAACTCAGAGATGGATGTCACTACCAATGTCGATGATCGGGAGAATCAATATACTTAAAAGTAATATTTTACCTAAAATACTTTATTTATTTCAATACATTCCCTTATCACCACCTTTAGATCTATTCTCAAGAATAAAAAAAAAGTTAGTGGAATTTATATGGAACAACAGGAGGGCTAGATTACGTTTGTCTTTATTATATTTACCATTTGATCGTGGAGGTCTGAAATGTCCAAATTTTATGTTGTATTATTGGTCGGCACAACTGAGGTCTATGACATATTATTTTTCATCAAATGATCTCCCTCACTGGACTGAAATGGAATCATACAATTTACCTTTACCTCTTCCCATATTCATATACTCAGATTCGGCAAAAAAATTACAAAAACAAGTTAAAAATCCATTTGTAAAGCATATGATCAAAATATGGTGTGAAGCTAAAAACTATTTAAAAGAACCACAGTTATTGTCACAATTTAGTCCAATATGGGGTAATCAATATTTTAAACCAGGGAGAGCGGACGCTGTATTTAAAGTATGGAATTTAAAAGGGATACAAAAGATTCAGGATTTATATTTGCCATGTGCAGACAACATAATGTCTTTTGAAGAGCTGAGGATCAAATTTAATCTCAATAGAACACATTTTTTTAAATATCTTCAACTTAGAAACTTTATTCGATCAAATCAAAATAAAGCTCTCACTCGACCTATTTATTCATCCTTGGAAAAAATGATGATGAAAGATAGTAAAAGAAAGGGTATTATTTCAGAGTTTTATAACTCATTGACACTATCTTCAAGTGAAAATTCACTGAAAAGATTAAACTACTGGAAAGAAGATCTGCAAATTGAAATTTCAGAGGAACAATGGGAATTGGCTTGTACAGAAGCTCAAACCAAATCAATAAATGCACGCCTTAAATTGATACATTTCAAATGGATAATGCGGATGTATGTTACACCGGAGGAGTTAAATAGATATAACAAAAATATACCAGATACATGCACAAAATGCATGGAAAGTAAAGGAACCCTATTTCATTGTTTATGGGAATGTAGATTAATAAGAATGTTTTGGGAAGAGGTGAGGGTAACAATTGAAAAAATAATTTCAAAACAAATCATATTGAATCCTAAACTGTTTTTGTTGGGTCTGTACCCAGAAAAGCATAATTTTAATAAAAGTGAAAGAACGTTCATAGACCTCAGTTTGCTTAATGCCAAAAAATGTATTGCACTATTATGGAAAAAGACTCATAGACCAGATGTGACTCAGTGGTTAAGACAGATGTTAACAAACCTTCCATTAGAAAGAATAACATATATACTGAAATCAAAGGAAATTGTGTTTGAGAATATATGGAGACCTTTTATTGATTATGTAAAAAATTTAAACATAACTCTTGAAGAAGAAGGTGAATGATGTGTGTGGACCTTGTAAATTCCAAACTGGTGAACATAATATGTATACTTATGTATTGGATTGTCTAGACTAAACAGAGGAGCATTGTTGAAGACTTGATTTTGTTGGTGGTTGTTGGTGTTTTTAGTGCATTTTTTTTTTTTGTAGTACTTTAGTGTTAGTGTTTGATTGTTTGTATCATGTTTGTTAAAAAAAAAAAAAAGGTTCAATAAAGATATTGTGGAAAAAAAAAAAAAATAACACAAATCTACCCTACACTACACCACATTCATTACATTACATTATTACAGTACACTTAGCTGACATTTATCCAAAGTGACTTACAGATATTATAGGGTACTAGTTACAGTCCCTGGAGCAATGTCAAGTCAAGTAGCTTTATTTGTCCCAGGTTGGGCAATTGTTTTGCAGTAGTGGCACACGCACACACACACTCATTGTCAGTAATGTATCTCTTTAGGTCATTAAAGTTGAATCTGATTAAATATAATCCAATTACACATCTATAAATACAGGGTAAAGAATATTAACCATCTAATTAGAAGTACAAATAGCCAAAGTTCAATATATGCACAGATTAATATACTATTTACAGATGTAATGCCAGTATTTACACCTAGAAAATGTGAGTATACAACGTATGTTCAGAGTATATTGATACATTTTGGTGGGCAACAGTTATGTGCAGCTAACATACAAATAAATTCTGGGAGCAGCATGTATAGGTTGGGCAATGAAAGGGGGCGTGTACAAATTAGTATGATTAAGAGAAGCCAATTTAATACACAGATGTCCTCATTCATTCTCTCACACAAAGCAATTACAGAGCACTACTTCAGAAAATGAATTAACTAAATCTCCTAATGATTCAAATATTTTCACTAAGGAACTTTGGGACATGGTGACAGACAAATGTATGCGGATCAGACGCGTGGCCACACACCATCCAATTTAAAGTGTCCCTTCTCATAACTGGAGATGAAATCGTTCGTCGGTCTCTGCATTACGTTTGGGATCATAAAACTACCGCGACATGGAAGTTTTATGATCCCTACCGCAATGCAGAGACCGACGAACAACATACATCTCGAATATAATGACAAATCAACTATGCTGCGTTACGCAGCAACAGACATCTGGGGCAATGTTGCGTTATGCAACAACCGGCGCTTGGGGCAATGTTGCGTTACGAGAAACCCGGTGTGACATCTTGTCTGGCTAACCCGTAACAAGATGTTACTCCAGATGTTAAAAACGCAGCGATTGGCCAAAACTAATTCTATTACTTTTAATTAAGAGTGACACTTTTACGACCAATCACCGTTGGTTCTAACATCTGGGTAACCAGTTCTCACAGAACCAGATAGTGTCGCACCGGCGTCAATGGATAAATGTAATATATATACTGTATACAGTATATACATGTATATATATATATATATATATAAAAAAACACTTACTTTGACCTCCTTCAGCAAGTCGTTTGCTGTAGCATGGCCCAGAAACTGAGAGCCAATGTACCGGGACTGTACCTGGCCGCCATCCCAGTATCTTATGTGAAGGTCCAGTTGCTTCTTTTTTGATGCGCGGTTCAAACTTTCGTCGAACATTATCACGAAGGGCCCAGACACCTTTGAGATACAGTCTTTCTTGACGAACTCTGCTACTCCAAATCATTGGAATGTTTTGGCTACTGTCGAGTCGGGAAACATTGCTTGAAACAGTTCCCCGATGTCGTCATTAGCTCTGTATGACTGGGTTTAGCCACGGTGTTAAGCGCCCACAGAACTTCTGCCTTCATCGTTTCAGTCGAGCCCATTAGATCGCGAATATCATTTGTATTATTTCTTGGCGTGCTGCTTGCAACCGAACAGAACTGAGCAATTCCATGAGAGTTGCGTGCTGCATTTGCTGATTCCTGGTGTTTGCTAGCTTTGATGTGTGACTCCAGTGCCCTGACGCCCAGGGTCTCGAGTTTAAGTGTTCTTTTGCACAACGTGCAGTACGCCTCAGCGTCGTCGTTGGGAACGCGTTTGAGCCAGTCTGCAAAGTCATCTCTTGAGAGCCAACTGTCATTAAATTTACATTTGCCCATCTTTTTAGTTTTGTCCTGCTAGCTTTCTCTCCTGCCATTCGCACGTTACTTCACAACTATTCCCGCCTTGCTCGCGCACACAGCTCATTCAGACCAGAGCCAAAATGCTTGCTCCAGCATCCTGTGACGACAGTACATTTCCGTTTCACATCTGTAGTTTTATTGTGCGTTCCACTAACAGCAACATTTCATGTAGAACTACACGGACCATAACTGCCACCATAACAGAAAAAAAACTGAATGGCGTGGAAAAGACATAAGAACAATACTTTAAAAAAAACATTAATCCTTTATCGATATTTTGCATTGAAACGTAGGTCTTAAATTACTCAAACTCAATTTTAGACTCACAGTGCAAAATATCCCTGTATTTTAGACTTTTTTAGGCCTAAAATTGAAAATGTGTAATTTTAGACTTTTTTAGACATCGCGGGCACCCTGAGATTGCTGTGCCCTGGTCACCCCTGTGGTCAAGGGTGACAATTAACCAATCACAGTTCCCGTAGTGCACATCGCTTGCATCTAGTGTAAATACCTGCAAAGAAAACATTTTGGTGATGCCTCTTGCTGTTTGGTCAGTTTTTTGACTTGTAAATGTAACGGATGCCAACTAGCACTGTTCGGCGTAGAACGTTAGTAAACCTCCCTCCCGAAAGGCCTCATACAGTATCGGTAGCGCTGAGCTATCGGTCGGACCTTTAGCTCAGCGCGATCGTGCTGTGTCTCCCATGCTCGAACTGTGTGTAGTTGACTGGTAGGTCGCGGGTTCGTGTCCCGAGAAGGGCGAACTGCGCAGGATGATCTCAGTCACATAAACATGGATAAACCTGTGAAGATCACTTTTGAAACACATTTCTCAAGTTAGAAACTATAGAAATGATCCCTGAAAGTATAAGAAAAGCATGCAGCTACAACATGCAATATCTGTGAACTGTGACCCGTCATGCAAGGAGTTGTCTCTGGCTGTGCAAAAGGACAAGGGACTGCTGGAGTTAGTCAAGAGCAGCAAAAAATAGATTTGGTGAGTAACGCCTTATGGATTTGAAATGGTTTTGCTTTTTATTTACTGTAAATGTCCACATTTATTTTAGTTTTTTTTCACAAAACCTCAAACTATATCCACAAATGTTCAAAATATTGAAATAGCAATATATTTTGATTCAAGATATCTGAAGTAATCATTTTGTTCCCAATAGATGTGTTGATACCAGCTGCAGCTTTCCTGGTGTCTTGTCAGCAAGTTGGTACAGCCTTATAATAAAAATCTGAAATTTCTAGGTATAGTGTGGCATTTTTTTCCCCTTGTATTAAACATGACATTGAATATCAATATTTTTAAGGCATTATCAAGGTAAAAAATCCCAGTATTATGACAACACTAAAGTTCACAACATCGTTGCACTGAGCAATAGTTAAAACCCTCTGTCCCTTATTTGGCTGTGAGAAAGTTGGCAACCCTACTGCAATTACAGCTATGCATGGCTCCAGAAGAGATTAAAATTGCCTAAAAATAAATCTGTACGCCACAGTAGCAGACAGGAGCCATGTCTTGCTAAAATGATCAATACGTTGGCCTAAAGGAGGCAGTTGTCCAAAGATAATGCTGCACTTTCTGAAGCCTTGCAGTGGGTAGAGCCCAATCAAGGCCCACTTCAGAAACTCAAGATGTCTGGATGGTGACATTATTGCAACCAACATGGATTAGGCATCTCCGTTGCTTGGGCACCTTTTTTTTAATCCATCCATCTATCTTCTACCACTTTTCCGGAGGTCTGGGTTGCAGAGGCAACAGCTCAAGTAGAGAATCAGAATCAGAATCAGAATCAGGTTTATTGCCATTGCTCATGTAGTACACAAACTAGGAATTTGTCTCGGTACAATGCTGCAACATTAAACATGATAAGATAAGAGAAATAAACTATACATGTAATAAAGTGTAGGATAAGATTAAGTGATAAGAGAAGCCCAGACTTCCCTGTCCCCAGCTCTTCAGAGAGGATACAAAGGCGTTTCCAGCCCAGCTGGGAGACAGTCTCTCCAGCGTGTCCTGGGTCTGCCCCAGGGTCTCCTCCCAGTGAGATATACCCAAAACACCTCAAGTGGGAGGCGTCCAGGATGCATCCTCATCAAATACCCAAACCACCACAACTGGCTCCTTTCAATGTGGAGGAGCAGCGGTTCTACTCTGAGCCTCTCCTGGATGACTGAGCTCCTCACCCTAAGTGTGAGTCCAGCAATTCTATGGGGAAAGCTCATTTCAGCTGCTTGTATCCGCGATCTCATTCTTTTGGTCATTACCCAAAGTTCATGAACATAGGTGAGAGTAGGAACGTAGATTGACCAATAAATCAACAGCTTTGCTTTAGGGCTCAGCTCTTTCTTCACCACAACAGACCGGTACAACGTCTGCATCACTGCAGGTGCTGCTCCAATCCATCTGTCAATCTCTCACTCCATTCTCCCCTCACTCATAAATGAGACCCCAAGATACTTAAACTCCTCCACTTGGGACAGAAGCTCGCCTCCATACATTTTTCTACATTTTTTTTTTCTCCCAGTCAGCTTTCCATTGATATGTTTTGATACAGAATTCTATGAACAATCTAACCAATGACCTTCAGTGGGTAACCGTGATGTTGGGAGTGTGTCGAATGCATGCAAAAAATAATGGCCATAAAGAAGCAAACTTCATTACTTTTATTTAACAAAAGACTTGTGGTCATTTTATTCACATTACAAAACAAATAGTGTGATATATAAGCATTTTACACAAGAATATGACGAAAAATAAAGGAAAAGAGCTGATCTTAAGTGAGGCACATTGGTCATCAGTTTGAGTCTCCCTCACCATCCAAAACGAGACACCAGCTTGCTCTGGTCATCCAAATCTTTCTGAACCTTCTTCCTCATGTAGAAAATGGGACAATCACGGCTGCAAAGGAGTATGTAGAGTGTTACTGTAATTCTGCAGCAATCAAGCCAGCTAATATCACTTATGACCAATATGAACCATCGTTGTGTTTTTGTACCTGGTACAGAGCACATCCTCATGGAGAGAGCCCTGACAGCGCTGACACTGAGTCCACAGCCGAGAGAAACGCTCCTCCAGTGTGTTCAGGTGGAAGATCTGCAATTACAAGTGTGCATATTTACAGAGGGTATCTATAGTTATAAGGAAGTTCCAGTGAATCTTTTTTTTTTCCCCCCGAGGTGTACCAATTGTGAAATTTTGTCCCAATATGATATTTAAAACAGTAACAGTCAATAGCAATTTGTTTTTATCCATTTCATATTTAATAGATGGGGGGCGGCTGTAGCGCAGGTGTAGTGGAACCGACTACTAATTGGAGGGTTGGTGGTTCGATTCCCACTCTGTCTGCAGTCTGCATGTTGAAGTGTCCTTGAACAAGACACTGAACCCCCAGTTGCTCCTGGTGGGTCAGGCCAGTGCCAGTGTATGGCAGCTCTGCCGCCATCAGTGTGTGAATAGCAGGATCTGTAAAGCACCTTGGTCATCCAGAGAGGAGTAAAAAGTGTTATACAAGTGAACGTCATTTACCATTTAATGCCAGGGAGACAAAGAAACATGCATTATTAAAAAAATAACTGAACTGAAACACTTTAAAATGGCTCAGTCCTCGGTGTTTTCTGAATTTGCAGCTGTTTCAGGACATAATTATCTGTTAACAAAATCAAACTTCATTATGAATATATGTGAATGTCGTTTGCTCATCAAGTAACGCAGCATGTAGCATTCAGGGTGAACTTGTTCTGCTACTTTCAAGTACTCAAGGCAGGGCTTGTTGGTTTATGACATAAAACCCAGGAAGTGTAATTCTCTTGTTTTCTTGAAGTGCATATTGCAAGTTAAAATTTTTAAATGGTAAATGGCGTTCACTTATATAGCGCTTTTTTCTCATATCTAGATGACCAAAGTGCTTCATAGATCCTGTTATCCACACATTCACACACTGGTGGCGGTGGAGCTAACATGCACCGGTGCTGGCCTGATCCACCAGGAGCAACTGGGGGTTCAGTGTCTTGCTCAAGGACACTTCCAACATGTAGACTGCAGACAGAGCGGGAATCAAACCCCTGATCCGCCAATTAGTAGTCGGCTACACTACACCTGCGCCACAACCACCCTCAAAACATTTGTTCATGTGTCTTAAGTGTGTATATTAAGACAAAAGGGACATTAAGGGCACTGAAACTACGATGTTTCTGTTGCTGTTAGTGTGTTGTGGTCCAGTGACAGCCCAGCTTCTAATGTTAGCGGGAGCCAGCTGTTGATTTAACCAGAAAAGAGATGGAAAGACCACATTGATCTAGCGGGAAAAGTAGTATCAGGTGTCCTCCCTCCATTGTTAGGGGAAATTCCCTCTCCCCAATAATTTGGACAAGTTAACAGTTTGCTGGACACTAAAGTTGAGGAGATAAGTGGAGAGCTGTCAGTGCAGTGGGGAACGACCGATGAAGTGTGGATTGTTTTACCCACGACAGACGGAACACCAGAGATCTGTGAGAGTAAAGGTGGGAAATGTGCTTGTAATTTACAGATGATAACAATGAGTGCATGTTATGAAGAATTCCCCCAACTCAGTAATACCATATTTATCGTTAGCTAACAACTACTGCATGATAACCAAATTTGTTAAGTAACGGACTAAACATCAGTGTGACTACAGATTAAAGTCCACCAAATTTTTGGAATCAGCCTTCAAATAAATATTATTTGAAGTTATTAATGTTATTTATTACCGTTGTTGTTTTCCTTATTTCTCCTAATCCTCCCTAGCTCCTGGTCTCTATGATGTCTAGCAGGTTCATCATTATAAGGCTGAGGTCCCTCATCAGTGTACAGTTATATTTTCCTCCTTTTCAAATGACAAACTGCTGCAGATTTTAACTAGCAGCTAGCTAGCATCAGCTAGATGCCTTGGGTCTTAGTTGGAAAATAAAACTATAGTAAACCAAGTTAAAACAAAGAAAAAAAAATCTGGCTTCTGCACATTCTGCTGAAATTAGGGATGTTAATGATTAATTGACTTTCAATTAATTGTCAATAAGGATTTAGTCGACTAAATTAAATTAGTTGTCAATTAACTGATAACTCAGCAGTCCTTCTCAATGGGAGCTCACTCTTATGAAATGTAGTGGCTTCGCTGTTCAGGCGGGGGCACACGCGGTCACCCACTGCCGCATTTCAGCCAAAAAAGCAGAAGATGCTAAGCCCCCAGAGCGTATGCACTGTGCAGAGCGAAAAAAAATTTGCCCACGTCGGAGAGCCACAACAAGTTCCAGTGGCACGTTCCAATGTCCACCCCACCTACTTCAATTCAAACAAGGCGGACAAACGGACTGCAGCAGGCTACACAAGTGCAAAAACTTATCCCCGCTGCCTCCCTTCAACCTGCCGCTAGACAGGAAAGCAGACCGGACTCGTTACCCCAGAGGAAACAGACAACAGAGGAGCCCAGATCGTACTGGGTTTGCCTGGATTGTCGGGGTACTGTGATAATGTTTTACATGCAACAGATGAAGCAGCTCACAACTTATTTTCCTGTTAAACAGTCTACTAATGCATCTCAGTAAATCAAAATGTGAACTTTTTTAATATAACTAAAAAGGATAAATTTATGATATTGGTAATAGTTTTTAAAATAAATAAAAAATCATGACATTTATAATTTACTGAGATGTACCAGCCCATAGTACACACTATACAGTGCAAAATTTGTTAAACTACAAAAAATGCCATTGTCTGTAGCAAAAAAAATGCAAATGGTACAATAAATCATTAAAGAATATGATGTTCATGTTTTATTCAGGATATGAAAAAACAAACTTTTTATCACCACTCTATAAAAGCAAGAAATCTGTGCGTGTCTGTCACGCTCATAGGACATCATAGGACGTCTTATGAACTCAGGCATCATAGGACACATAGACAAATGTGTCTTTATGATGTCATATAGACCATGTGTCTTTGAACTCAGGCATCATAGGACTGCCTATGATCTCTGCCTGAACATCATAGGACCTCCTATGAACTCAGGCATCATAGGACAACTCGCGATGCCTATATGACGGCACATAGACAAATGTGTCTTTATGATGTCATATACATCAAGCCTGCTGTCATGTCTTTATGATGTCATATACAGTGACAGACATCAGGCACCATGTCTTTATATCATATACATTAAGGCTGCCTTCATGTCTTTATGATGTCATATACAGTAAGTCCATGCCGGAAAGCCTCTTTTTGCTCAGATCTATTTTCATGATCCTCTCCATGAACTAGAATTACGACGCACCTATCCCTCAACCAGTGGTCTCAGACCCACCAGATGGAGAGCAACAGAATGACGACAACTGGTGCACGTCAGAAAAGATGGCATGAAGATGAAACACCTGAGGTTCCAGCAGTATATCGCACCCGTTTGAGACAGGAGGACACCCTTTACCAGCATAGGGTACCACAGACTTTAAAGCACGTTTCTAGGACATCATAGGACGCCCTGTGATCTCTGCCTCATCATCACAGCGTGTCGTCACCTTGGTTACTGTGGCCATGGTAACCATGACAAAGAACAAAGGCAGGAATGGAGAAATCCTTGCTTACACTTGCTTTCTACGGCCATGCAGAAATACTTGCTCATACTTGGGTTCTACGGGCATGCACGGGTATGCACTAGTATGTTAAAGATAGACCGTATTGTACCGAGGGAAATTCAGATTCCCAGGAAAAATGCCACATCAATTAATCGTTGGTCGATTGATAAGGTGAATCAATTATCAATTAATGAATTAATTGATAACTTGCATCCCTAGCTGAAATGTTAAAATATAATAATTTCTAAGAGATTTTAACATTTTTACTGTAGTCATATGACCAAAGAAAGCATTTTAGAAGGTTAAAACCCACAAACATACCATGTTTGAGTGGATGGGACCTTATTAAAACCTCTGACAATGAGCTCAAAGGACTGATTGTAATTTTTAAGATAATTAAGACTTAAGTTTGAAAAAAAACCTGTTAGATATGTCAAGTACTTATGGACACAAACTTCTAACTCAACTGACTTTTCTGGCTTCTGAATATTTTCCTTTGATAATCCAGTAAAGAGCGGCTTTTATGTTATGTGACTGTCATTCTATAAAGATAAACACTGAGATTTAAGCAGTACATGATGGAAAACAAATTTTTACCTCTTTCTGATAAAGCTCAGATTCCTTCTTCTTACAGTAGTCACATACAGCCACTGCAACAAAACACATTAGCTGTTACAGTACAAGTACAACAATGCCCAGACAATGAAGGACTGTTTTGGAAATGAAGGCCTAATGATGTAAACCATAGAGACATAAGTCCACACACCGTCTGTCTTGAGCACAGCTTTGCAGCCGATACAGGTGCTTCTCTTCTGAGCAAATGCCATGAGCCCCCCAACCTTGGAGGTCAACACGGTCTTACAGCGGGTGTGGTCGCCCTCTGAAATGGGAAATTTAACAGCAACATTAATACTTATAGGAATATTTCAAATGTCTTAAAAAGATAACGTTTTAATGATGTCTTACTGAGCAGGATGCTCTCTGCCTTGCTCTCCCCCAGGATGGGATCAAATATTCTCAGCAGGGGTTTGGACAGCTGCTGCTCCAGGTAGTATTGTGTGTCGATGGGAATGTTGTTCTCCAGTACATAGATGGGATCCTGAAAGAACACGTGGAACATTTAAAGGTGATTATCTGGCGTATTAAACAGGGCTGCAACATTCAAATAAATGTGTGTATTATAGGTTATGCCAAAAATTTAAGGGGTAGAATCTCAAGAGATAAGACAGTATTGATGGTTTTCAGTCACGTGACTTCTCCTCCAACATGGCCGCCATTTGTTTACTTAAGCAATAGAGTGAAAAAGTGTGAAAATCTCTGAAAGTTAAACTCTTGATAATGACTCTAGACAGAATTACTATAACAAATTACCTTTAATGGAGAATCACGACCCTGACTCGGAGACGACACCACAGTGACCAGCGGTGCACTCCCCTGGGTGATGCTCCCACCTGACCGGTGTGCGGACAGGTGGACAACTAGACTGAGCAGACACTGTTGACTCAGAGCGTGAACATGACCAAGCGAGTGGCTGTACCAAGCTCTGAGAACGTCGTGGAGATTGTAGGAAGGCAGGGTGAGTGGGTTTTATCTTTTTGGCTGGAGTTGATCAAAATTCTGAGCTAACTTATGAGTTAACTTGTAGCTGCTAAAACGTGACTCCATGAAACCTGAGCGGAAGATTGTTTTGCACAATTACTGTGGGTTAAATGAATCCATCAAGTTTGTCCCTCCTATCAGTGTTCGTACATTAGCATCATACAACCAGTGACAGCACAATAGCTCACCATATTTACAAAATGTTTCTGCTCAATGCAGCGGCTTCCTCTCCAACATGGCCGGCCCGTGACATCATACTAAAACTATCAAGTTTTAGTATGACGTCAGTTGTGTTATATCAGGTAATCGGAGAGGAGGTTACACCACAGACCGTTTATCACTCAGTTCTGAAAATTGTGCACTGAATGTCAACTGGCGGCCTGCAGACCACACCCACCCTGCCAGAACTTTCCATCTGACCACCAGAACATTACTGAATTTAGTTTAGTTTTTGGTTTTTTGAGTTTAAGGCAAAGTGAATTTAGTGAAAAATCCATAGATTGATGTGGGGAAAAAGTAATAAATTTACAACAAAAATGTCTGAAATTTATGAGAAAACCCCTTAAAAATTTCTGAGAACAAATCTTAAATGTCCAATAGTTCTAAATTTACAGCAAGAACAAAACTAATTCCACCAGACGGTACTTTGCAGAACAGATCCGGCTCACCACAGTGGATCACTAAAAAAATATTGTTGATGGATGACACATCCAGTACGCAAAGAAATGCCACAGTATCCACTGTATTTAATAACTTTTGTTCATTAAAAAAAATTTAAGGATCACCCTTTATTTTCAGAGGTCTACTCTTCCACTACTGCATCCAAGAAGACAAGAACACTGAGGCGAGTGCAGTAACCCCCACCTCTGTTTTTGATGATCCCAATAGGTTACTGAACGAGAGCAGTTTTCAACTTTTCCATTTCATTACTGGGGCAGAACCACATTATGATAAGCCTATCGTCCATGAATATACAACAAAAATAGTTGACCTTCGACCTTTTGATCCCAAACCCGTAGTCAGGTCAGGGTGTAAGCAGTCCAAGATGCATCTTAGATACAAGTATTGTACCAACTTGAAAAGCCTACATTACTTCTTTCAGTAGTTCTTGAGTTTACAAGATTGAGGGAAAAACTGACCTCTGTCCTTGACCTCAAGGTCATCCGATTGGGGTCAAATAGCAATATGTGCATCATAATCAGAATCAGAATAAAATTTATTGCCATTGTTCATGTAATACACAAACTAGGAATTTGTCTCGGTGGTGTATTGCACCGAGATACCATCAGAGATACCATCAGTGTATCTCGAACCCTGGTGCCAAGTTTCAATACATTTCGAACAAAACTTTAGGAGTTGATTTCACAAGATAGCTACTGTCTGTTAACTGAGGTGAACTAGGACATTATAAGTCGGGGGCTATAACTGCTACAAAAATCATCCAATTGGAGCCAAATTGCAAGATGCACATCAGTGTACATCAAACCTTGGTACCAAGTTTCAAAACAAACGGTACAAAATTATAGGAGGAGTTTATTTCACAAAAGTGGTACAGTCGGACAGACAGACTACCCATAATATAATCTCCCTTTGGTCTTTGGAGGGGATAATTTATTTATTTATTTTTTTTACACAACATAAACACTTCACAGATTTAACATTGATAGGCTATTTACACATTATTAAAGCGCATGAATCCAGACTGACAGATGCGCATCTCAATTCCTTGTTATCGTCACATGATCGCGATCAGGCACTCTCGAGTGCTCGTGTTATTTTATACAATTCTCCTGTGAGTTTGTCATCTGAACCTTGTTATTATCCGTGCGACTTTGAAACACAAATACAGCCTGTGTGGAGTGCCACAAAGTGGAGACCGCACTGCAACCGCAGTCAGTGGAAACTGGGGGTTAGGCTCTAAGCTCACCAAAATCAGACAACCAAACATCTGAAACATGCAGCCTGTTTCATGTGTCCATTTCTCCCGTAACATTCAGATGGTAGGGTCAGAATTATGAGCAAGCAACATGAAAGCATGGATACATGGATGAAGCTTCATGCATGTACAGCTGGCAAATCTGCAACAATAGAGTGATGCAGTCATATCAATATGGACCAAAGTCTCCGAGGAGCGTTTCCAGCAACTTGTTAAATCTGTGGCACTGAAAATTTAGGTACAGCTAGTGAAGTGGCCAGTGAATATATGTGTATGAGCTGGCTGCAGCATGCGCTCCTGCGTGTGCACGTCGCTTTAGAGTGTGGAAGTAAGGCAGTATCAATGGCAGAAAATGGTGATAAGTGATGTTACTCAGGCGAGTTGCTCACTGATGTAGCGGATGTTTTGATGCCATGATCGTGAAGGCAGAATATGTTGGACAGTGACTTTATATTTGCACTTCACTGCAACTTCATACTAGTCAGAGCTAAAATTTCACCATCTGCCTATTTTAAGTGTATGAAGCAAAGTAGTGATGATAAGCTGGACAACACATTGTGCATGTCACCTGCATGCTTACGACTGTTTGAGGTTCAGACACAGAATCAAACAAACCAGTCACTTGAAGTTTTGAACGGGCTGAAGCTACAGGCAGACGCTACACACCTCTGACTTCATGTATGCTGCTGCTCCTTTTGCCGCCTTGATGATGACGTACGGCACTCTGTCTCCCAGGTTGGGGGCACTGCCTGCATCTCTCTTCCTCATCCTGGGAAACATCAACATTAAAGGGTGGATTTTCACACGCATCCGGTGCACCCATGTTTGAATGACAGTGTCTAGTTCAGGATTATTCAAACCTTTCTGCCAGCTCCACGTGTGCCTGTTTCCCAGCGTACTCCTGCGCAGTGCGTGTTAGCTCCTTGGTGATGACCAGCTGGCTAATGTCAATACGATTGCACAGCAGGTCGGAGATGACTTCTTTGGCATGAGCCACAGCACCTTGAGGATCCCTAAAGACACGCAACATCAGCTGTGATCAGTTTTATGCCACTCTACATCTCTGGTGAAACCAAAAACAAACTGTTAGATTTTCAGTGAATGGTTTCATGAGTATGTACCTCTCTATAAGGATTTTCTGCAGACAGGTGTTGATCAGGTTTGCCACCAGAGGGCAGTTGTCTCTGCGGACAGTCTCAATGCCTTTACAGTCCATCTTGTCATGGGTGTCTACACTGGAGGAGAAATACAAGCCTGCATAGCGCTTCTTATTGATCAGCAGATAGGGGTAGTACACCTGTAGAAGTGACAAAATAAATCAGCTCACATGTGAACAGACAATGTAATTCAAGACCCATTTCTGGCAGATATACAGGAAAAATGACGTACAAATTGCGTGGTTGTTCATGGTATTTAAAGGTACAAGGTCTGCTCATTTAAGATTTCCCTTGACCCACTTTCAGTTATTGTAGGAGGCTGAAATTGCACATGTATAATAATACGCATCTCTATCGGTCATGTGGTAATTTGCAGCTCTGAAATCCGAAGAGTTTCTCTTTTACAGGTGCTAAGGTGGAGTAAGGTGTGATAACGAAGCCAGCTGGATGCAGAGCGGTCATCAGGCTCCTGTACTTAAGAGGCTGCACACCACGGGAGACGTCTGGTGAGATGAAAGAGACTTATGGGGAGGATGCTCCATCGTATGGCGTAGTCAAGCACTGGCATCTACAGTTCAAGTGTGGTTGGACATCAGTGGAAACGACACCCATTCCCTGGCAACCACAGTGCAGCATTGATGAAGACACCATCCAGCAAGGGGAGGCCACCATTTTGGAGAATCACTACATACCTGGTCCCCAATTAACCCAAAATGTCAAGATAAAAAAATATATATATATTCAGTATATATATACTGTATATCCCCATGGCCATTTGCACATGCGGAAGTTGTCTGCACAATGGATTCCCTGGTTGCTCACACCTTTCCAGATGCAGGAACGAGTCACGTGCTCCCAGGCTCTTTTGTCCATGTGTCAAGAAAACCAGGAGGACTCCCACAGACTAACCATGCAGGCCCAAAGGGTTCACCACTAGGGCTGCAACTAGCGATTATTTTGGCAGTTGACTAATCTAACGACTATTTTTTCAATTAGTCGACTAATCTCGATTATTTTTCTCATGTCTGCCATCTCTGCTTCCTGTTGGGGCTCTACTGCATATTTTACCTCACCCGCTGTTTAAGCCTGCACACCTGTGAAAATCACCTTGTTGTCAGTCCCTGCTTTAATATAACATTTTATAAGCAATTTCCAGAGCTAAAAAAAACAAAAACAAGAAAGCTGTATTAATTATCACAAGTTTAAGGTTATATCAGTTTATCACAGACAGCATAATGCCTAATGTCAATTAAACATTCATTCATTCATCTTCTTCCGCTTAATCCTTTTCGGGTCGTGGGGGGGCTGGAGCCTATCCCAGCATCTTTGGGCGAGAGGCAGGGTACACCCTGGACAGATCGCCAGTCCATCGCAGGGCCAACACAGAGAGACAGACAACCATTCACTCTCACAGTCATACCTAAGGACAATTTAGAATCCCCAGTTTGATGCCAATTAACCTAACTTGCATGTTTTTTTGGTATGTGGGAGGAAACCGGAGAAATCCCGGAGTAAACCCACGCAGACACGGGGAGAACATGCAAACGCCACACAGATCACTGTTGGTCAGGGGCTGGGATTGAACCAGGGATCCCATGGCCAAGGGTGAGTTGCTGTGCTGCCACAGTGCTAACCACTGCGCCACCGCACTGCCCAACTGATTAAATATCTTACAACTGAATTACTGATCTGTTCCAATCCACAAACTAACATTAGCTGGAAGTTTTCTATAAGTGCATTTTTTAACAATATAATTAAGAAAGGTAAGCCTTCATATTCAGTATTCACTGCACTTGAGAGTGATATTTCAAGCCATCTTTTTTTCAGTTTTGATGATTATGGTTGTAGGTTTTTATTTATTAAATTACAAATTGGGATTTTTAATTAACCCAGATGCACTAATGTTCAGAATGAGGGCTAATATTAACGAAGATAAAAAAGAGACTGCGGCTCCTGTAATTCAGTCACTTACTGCATTCAACATTTCAGCCATGACTTAAACAGCTCAGCCCTCAGCAACCAGAGAGCTTATTGTCAAACAGGTAAGCTAACATAAACAGCACGTACTTAACAGTATTGTCATTTTTCTAAAGCTTGAAACAGTTGGGCACTGAAAATAAGTGGCGCCAACTTTCTTTACTCACTAAAACTTACCAAGCAGAAGCAGCCGTTAATGTCACAGCTCCCAGGTGCTGTCGTTTCAGATGCTCATGCATCACTGTATTGCTGCCATGATAGGAAAGGTCTGTCTTGTGAAGTCTGCATTTTACTTGTTTCGGTTTTTTTGTTTTCTGTGAAATGTTCCCATACTACAGAAAGTTTGGGTCTGCTTTTTTTTTTTTTTTTTAGCTCCGCTTCTACGTATTTATCCTTCCACTTCGCCATGCTCAGCGCTGTAGGGCCATGCTGTGCTCCTCTTCTTCTTCGCTGGAAATTGTTCACGTATGCCAGACAACAGAGGCGCTACCGCCCGCAGCACATCCGGTCGTGTATTGCAGTTACAACTGAACATTTCCGCAGCATGCATATAAACTTTATAAACGATTTGTCAACAAAAAAAATCTTTGTCGACAAATTTTTATTGGTGACATTATCAACAATGTCAACTAATCGTTTCAGCCCTATCCACCAGTATGATCCCAGAGACTTAAGCCCAACTGAAGCAAGAGAAGCATTATGACTCACCACTTCCAAAGAAGGCACATGCCCAACCCTCGGTGGGCAAGATAATGCTCAAGGTCTTTTGGGACCAGCATGGAATACTGATGATTGATTTCCTGGGAAAGGGTACCACAATTACCAGGACTTACTACACTTCACTGCTGCAGAAATTACAGAAGGCCATCAGAACCGAGAAGTGTGGCATGTTGACCAAAGGTGTCTGCCTCCTGCAAGACAACGCCCCAATTTACAACTCGCATGTTGTCCAGACAGAAGTATGGTCCTGCAGATATGAAATCCTTCCTCACCGCCCCCTCATTTCCCAACCTTGCACCATCAGACTTCCTCCTCTTTCCAACAATGAAGTAATTTTTGAAGGCTTCTCATGCAACCTGCAGACAGGTGAGGTCACAGCTGCATAAAGCGATAGGAGAAGTGTGTGACCCTTGGTGGTACCTATGCAGAGAAAGACTAATAGCTGTGCCAAGTTTGGTTCCTCTCAGTCCATGGGAAATGAGTCAAGAAAAATCTTTAATAAACAGCCCTTGTAAATAGACGTTCATTGTTCAGAAAAATGGCTCAGGTACACTGAGAACTGATTAATAAAGCTTAATAATATCTGGTTAATGGCACCTTGTGGTCACAGTTTAATTGGATCGGACTGACACGTACCTTCTCAAACTCCAGTTTGATTGGTGGTGTGAAGTGAGACGACACCCACTCTGCTGCCTCTCTGCCAATTTCCATGGCCTCCTTTACCGTTGCAACTCCAAGTTTAACCATGACAGAGTCCGTGTCCCCATAAATGACCTGAATGGGTTAATAAAAACAAACGGTGGATAACTTACAAAGAGGAACCAATATAACATGCCAAATGTTATCTAACATGGTAAAAATGATCAAAAAAGGAAAAAAACATTTGGCTACTTTTGAATCAAGGACAACCTCATGTGTTCCTCACCTTGGCATCAGCCTGGTAGCCATTGGAGATAGTGTACTTAGACTCCACTAGCTGTTTAGTTTTCTCAATCATTTGTCTTCCAAAACCAGTGACACTCTGGATGAGGCCAAAGACAAAATGTGAATAAATAGAAGACTGCATTATCTCACCTTACAAATCATTACTTTCAATGACTGTGGAAAACATCAAATTTACTCTGGATCTTTGTATTTTGTTGTCTACTTGCTCTCTCCAGCTGTTTGGTGGTTTATGTTTCTAGGCTAATCTCTCTTCTACATCTTCATATTTTACTGTTACTGTACTGACTTTACAACTGTAAGCAACAGCAGAAAATGTGCAAGAAAACCAAATGAGGACAACACAGTTTAGGCAGCCTGAAAACAGCTGTGCAGATCAGACCCTTGTAGTTACGCCCACATCATCATCTAAATACAAAATCCTCACCTGTGAGATCTCTAGACAGGGCAGTTTGCCGACCTGGGCTCCCGTGAAGCCGTACACAGAGTTCGCACTGATTTTGAGGGCCAGCTGACGCCCATCAAGAACCTGCTTCTTAAAAGGATCTGTTTCTTTCTTTAGTTCTGCTTTGGCCCTGTGAACAACCAGTGGGATAGTAGGTGTGTACGAAATTATTATTTTAACAAAACTTTTCTTTTGGTACACATGACACAAATAAGTCAAACCACTGCTTCTGATTTATTTTAAATGATTCAAACCTCTTTCGAGCAGACAGCAAGTTCTCCAGAATCTCTGGGAGGAGTCCTTTTCTCACCGAGCTCTTCACAAAATTATCCCCCGTAGGAGTTCTGATGAAGTCGTCTGACGAAAGGCTGAAGACACAAACTCTTTTATTCACTGAAACTAACAGTTTACATGTAGGTACTGAAAAACACCACATAAAGACTTTTTCAGATTGCTAATTCAGCTCCTTAAACTCCTGCAGCTGCACGTTTCTGATGATTGAACTCTCACTACAGAGAAACAGCCAGGTTTATGTACAAAAACTCCTAATTAGCAAAGCAACAAGTCAACAAATGTGTCCATAAGTCTAATTAGCATTCTAAAAGTGTTTGGTTTTTATTTTTGTGAATTTCTGTTGCATTTTGAATCCAGTACGAAGCTTCAGTTTTATTTTATAATGCATTTTAATTTATTAGCAGTTATAATTAAAATATTACTATAAGCAAGAAAAGGCTTTACGCTTGACCAAAGTTTCTGGAACTACTAAAATACTGGAACTGACATTAAAGAGATATCCTTAATGTCATATCAGACATTAAAACAAGGTGTAGCAAAGCAGAAAACAACAGCTTAAATAAAGAGGAGACAAAACTGCTCGTTTTAGACTGTAGGTCTACATCACATTAAAAATAAATTAGGATTTTTTTTATACTCAATTAAGCAAAGACATAGCGGCTGGGCGATGTGACCTTAAATGAACGTCATGAATAATTGAAAGTTTCAATTTGAGTCCCCCCCCCCCCTTTCTTCTCCCTTATAGTTAACTGACTTGGCTCATAATTAAGCAATATTACACAAGACGGGGTGATTCGGTCGTAGGAACAATGAGAAGCAGCAGGCTGAAGACGTCACCGCAGTGATATATTCATGATACCACACTGACCTCCAGAGTAATACTGCTTTTATACAACAGTCCCTTCTGAATGTACCCAGTTAACTGTTTGCTAAGCACCTCAATGAGCATAACATAGAAAATAACAGGCCTATTATCAGTTCACATACATGTAACCAAATTAAATATTGTCCAGTGCAGAAGTCAGTGTTTATATTAGTGCTGGGAATAATAACGTGGTAATGCAATTAATTACAGTAGTCCAATTAATGGATTTTTAAAAATTAACACAAATTAGCATCTTGTTATAATGGAACTCTAAAATGCAGAAATGTCCCATCCAGACAGTCTTTCACATGACACACTAGTGTGAAGCGTGTGCACAAATTCCTCATTTTGTGTAATCCTGGGTGCTCAAATCAGTTTGCTGGATTATTGCTGTCATACTTTGTGGACATTTGGACTGTAGATAACATTTAATTACACAGTGAAACAATGAACCACAGGGAATAAATCTTTAGCAAGGGGTCTGCTAACCGAAAGTTAACATGAGGCTAGCCAGAGCAGACCAACTATTCCTGGTTTTCTGTTGGAAAACGTTTATTTATTTTAGATTGCCTATGGCTGTGGATAAAGCCATAGTGAGACAAAGGCTACGGTCACACTGTAGGTCTTGATGTTCAATTCCGATTTTTTGCCGCAATCCGATTCTTTTGTGTGGACGTTCACATTATTATTTAAATGCAACCCCCATCAGACTCCAGTGTGAACGGCCTACAGCTATGAAGTGACCCGCATGCGCAGAAGAAAACGTAATGTCAGACACAGTGTTGTCTGGGGTACAGAACTTCTTGATCCTGATGCAGCGCAGCAAAATAAAATGTTAAAATCATAAATATGAGACCAGCTCCCTTCCTCTACACACCAGATGACTGCTTTGATCAGCTCTGCTTTAACAGAACTGATCAATTAAAGAGACCCCATGTCTCAGTGGGATTACCTACTGTGGGGTAAAAAAGTATTTAGTCAGCCACCAATTGTGCAAGTTCTCCCACTTAAAAGATGAGAGAGGTCTCCAATTTTCATCATAGGTATACCTCAACTATGAGAGACAAAATAAGAAAAAAAAATCCAGAAAATCACATTGAAGGATTTTTAATGAATTAATTGGTAAATTCCTCGGTAAAATAAGTATTTGGTCAATAACAAAAGTTCATCTCAATACTTTGTTATATACCCTTTGTTGGCAATGACAGAGGTCAAACGTTTTCTGTAAGTTTTCACAAGGTTTTCACACACTGTTGCTGGTATTTTGGCCCATCCCTCCATGCAGATCTCCTCTAGAGCAATGATGTTTTGGGGCTGTCGCTGGGCAACACAGACTTTCAACTCCCTCCAAAGATTTTCTATGGGGTTGAGATCTGGAGACTGGCTAGGCCACTCCAGGACCTTGAAATGCTTCTTACGAAGCCACTCCTTCGTTGCCCGGGCAGTGTGTTTGGGATCATTGTCATGCTGAAAGACCCAGCCACGTTTCATCTTCAATGCCCTTGCTGATGGAAGGAGGTTTTCACTCAAAATCTCACGATACATGGCCCCATTCATTCTTTCCTTTACACGGATCAGTCGTCCTTGTCCCTTTGCAGAAAAACAGCCCCAAAGCATGATGTTTCCATCCCCATGCTTCACAGTAGGTATGGTGTTCTTTCTCCTCCAAACACGACAAGTTAAGTTTTTACCAAAAAGTTCTCTTTTGGTTTCATCTGACCATATGACATTCTCCCAATCCTCTTCTGGATCATCCAAATGCTCTCTAGCAAACTTCAGACGGGCCTGGACATGTACTGGCTTAAGCAGGGGGACACGTCTGGCACTGCAGGTTTTTGAGTCCCTGGCGGCATAGTGTGTTACTGATGGTAGCCTTTGTTACTTTGGTCCCAGCTCTCTGCATTCACTAGGTCCCCCCATGTGGTTCTGGGATTTTTGCTCACCGTTCTCGTGATAATTTTGACCCCAAGGGGTGAGATCTTGTGTGGAGCCCCAGATCGAGGAAGATTATCAGTGGTCTTGTATGTCTTCCATTTTCTAATAATTGCTCCCACAGTTGATTTCTTCACACCAAGCTGCTTACCTATTGCAGATTCAGTCTTCCCAGCCTGGTGCAGGTCTACAATTTTGTTTCTGGTGTCCTTTGACAGCTCTTTGGTCTTGGCCACAGTGGAGTTTGGAGACCGACTGTTTGAGGTTGTGGACAGGTGTCTTTTATACTGATAACGAGTTCAAACAGGTGCCATTAATACAGGTAACGAGTGAAGGACAGAGGAGCCTCTTAAATCTTGCTTGTTTATAGGTGACCAAATACTTATTTTACTGAGGAATTTACCAATTAATTCATTAAAAATCCTTCAATGTGATTTTCTGGATTTTTTTTTTTTTTTTCTCATTTTGTCTCTCATAGTTGAGGTATACCTATGATGAAAATTGGAGACCTCTCTCATCTTTTAAGTGGGAGAACTTGCATAATTGGTGGCTGACTAAATACTTTTTTGCCCCACTGTATATAAATAAGGTTAATAATAAATAATCCTCACGATTACGATAGGGCTCTCGCCCACTGACATTGTCAGTGGCTCTTGCCCTAATAAACTACACGGCTTGTACCAGCGGCGTAACACCGGTCCTGCACAGGAAGGAGGAGCCGAGACTCCCCGCTCCTCTGTGTCCGCCTATCTGGCCATTCCGCTCCACAGTCATGTCTGTGTTAACTTTACATTTTAGATATTACAGCAGCCAGGACTCACGGTGTGCTGTTTACAGGGAAAAAGGAATTTGCAGCGTCCAGTAAATGTGCCGTTAGTGCGCTTGCTTGTCTGGCGGTTTCAGCCCCAAACCTCCAACCTAAAATTTTGAAGTTATTGTGCAGTCGGTGCTGACAAAATTACAATCCGGTGATAAAGGGAAGATTGATTTAAAAAAAAAAAAAGCACACATCAGCTGTGTCTGCCGTGCTTGCTGCATCCTCCACCTCAGAATTATATCGTCGGTCTCACTTCAATGAGGAAAAAGTTGGATGAAATGCGACATGACCGTTCAGACGGAGATGGCTTTGGAAAATATCAGATATGTATCCGAATTAGGACCACATATGAAAGTGGCTGGCGTTTGGTGTGGGAAAAAAAAAATAAAAAAAAAAAATAAAAAAAATCAGATATGTGCTGTTCAGACAGTCATTAAAAAAAAAAATCAGATATGGGTCACATTTGCGCAAAAAAATCTGAACTGAGCATGAAAAGCTGTAGTGTGAACGTAACCAATGGACCCCCCCCCCCCACTCTCTTAACATCTATAGCAGATCATGGAGCACCAAATAGTTTTTGGAAGTTAGCGACAAGTGCTAGCATCACCATAGTTATGGCCCTTTTCCACTAGAACCTACTCAGCCCTGCTTGCCTCAACTATACTCGGTTTGTAGGGTTTTCCATTAGTGCCTAGTACTTTTTTCGTACCTATTCTGGTAGGGTTCCAAGCGAGCTGCGTTGAGCTGAAAATGTGACGTCATCAGACTGTAGACCACTGATTGGCCAGGGCATAATGTCACTGGATGAGGGTGACATTTTCACAAGATTACAAACTGCCATTTGTAAATCTGGTTGTGAGTTTTAATTATTTCTGTGATAATCAACAAGATAAATGGCTACACACAAATCAACACTGTGGCCCAAGGGCAAGGTGCAGACTCTTCTGTGCTGGTGGCTGACGAGAGAATCCAGAAGGCGCTACAGGGCTGAAAAGTTCATAGTGGTCAAATTTTACCAAATGCGATTTATTTTTCAACAATCTCCCCATCGATACACTTCTTCCATCGGTGTTGCAGCGCTTGGATCCCTGCGGCTAAAAAATAAACCAAATTTGGTCAAATTCAACCACTATGAACTTTTCAGCCCCGTTAATGGAGTGACCCGAAAGTATACCAGGAGGTCTCGGGAGCTGATGGCTGCTCATGGGGAAGATACTGTTTTGTGATTTTAAGCATCTTTTACGTTAACAACCAGCTTTAACCACTTTAACAACCAGCACCGCAACTGATGAACCATTAACACTGGCAGGACAAAAGCTGCAGAGCTGCGTATGTGGCTGGTCAAAGCTAACAACATAGCAGGAAAAAAATGCCTCGGCGAGCTCATCAAGGGGCCTCGCATTGACCAATACTTCTTAAGAAGTAGGCCAAATTAGTCAAGTGAAGCCCAGAGGCAGGAGAACCCCCACAGTCCTCAGGGTATCAGCACCTCAGAAGAGGCTCAGCGTCGCATGGACCCTCCTGCAGTCTTCAGCCCGGAGCCCAGGCAGTTACAGCCAGGAACAGTCTCCAGCTCGGAGCATAGCCAGCCACAGCCAACACCAGTCTCTAGCCCAGAGCCCAGCTCACAACACTCAGCAACAGTCTCCAACATCAAGTCCAATCAACCACTGCCAGCAAGGGAAAGGAAGATGGAAGGAAGGAAACCTCAGATCCAGTGGCCTAAATCCAGCCACAGGAGAGAACAGGAGACCACTGACTCTGGTGCCTCCAGATTGGGCTGCTGCCCAGACTCCTGTGGCTGTTGACCATATATGAAGTCTCCCTAACCCATGCTCAGCATCTGGAAAGGCTGGTGAGCTCTTATGTGAGGAAGTGGCTTGGCCTCCCAAAATGTCTCAGCAGCATTGGACTCTACAGCTCTACATCTCTCTACAACTCTACAGCTCTACATCTCTCCTATTGTGTTTATCCTTTCTCCCCCATTGCTTCCTGTTCCCATTCTGCTGACAGGCGCGTCACTGAAAATGTCAACTATGTCGTTCTCAGTGTCAAGTCAAATCCCTCGTATATTTATCAGTTATTTACTGTGAATGTACTTGGCAATAAATCTTTTCTGAGTTCTGAGTACAGCGATGGAGCCCTGTCGCTGCCATTGTCTAGCCTGGTTGAGGAATTCAAATGTGCCAAGGTGAGGCTGGACGTGTCGCTCACAAACTCCCGGGATCCTGTAGTAAGAGGTGCTGCTCCTACACTAGCAACAGGGAAGAAGTGAACCCCCAAACATGGCTGTACTATAGGCCAAATCTACGCTCCTCCATTGTGACATGGTGGGCCACGTCCAACAAGGCAGAGGAGGCCTCGGCTTTGGAACAGTGACACCTCTCTCGCAAAAGGAATCTCCAGCCGAACACCAAACTATGGTGGTAGAGGAGGTACGTCAACAGAAGGAAGCAGCCAGAAGGGCCAGAGCCGTAGCACAAGCCAAACAGGGTCGATGGATGAGGTGGGTGGGTGTCGAAAAGCGGAAAATCACATGGAGAGAACTCTGGGGCATGGAATCCAACAGGCTGAGCTTCATCATCCAAGCTACATATGATGTGCTGCCCCCTCCCACAAATTTGCAGCTGTGGCTTGGAAAGGATCCATCTTGCCCTCTGTGTACAGCCCCAGCAACACTCAAGCACATCTTGGTTGGTGGCAGGACTAGTCTCACTCAAGGTAGATACACATGGAGACACAACCAGGTCCTCAGGTGTCTAGCCGATAAGTTTGAGTGCAAGAGAGCATCCATCAACTCCCAACCCTTCAACAACCACGATGTGCACCGACACCTACCATCATTTGTTCCAGTGGGGGCCAAGCTGAGAACCGGTCCCTCACTCCCTGACCTGGGTCCACTGAATACAGCCAGGGATTGGCAGATGCGAGCTGACTTGGATCAAAGGCTCATTTTCCCTCCGGAGATCGCAACGACCACCCTGCGACCAGATCTCGTCCTCTGGTCTAATTCATCTAAGCTCACCTATGTTATTGAGTTGACAGTACCCTGGGAGGATACTGTCGAGGAAGCTTATGAGCGTAAGAAGCTGTGGTATTCCAATTTAGCAGCTGAGGCAGAGGACAGAGGCTGGAAGATAAAGGTGCACCCAGTGGAGGTGGGATGCAGGGGCTTTGTAGCCACAACAATTGCAAAGTTGCTCAGGGAGATTGGGATCAGGGGACAGGATCACAGATGGGAAATCAAAGAGCTGGCCGACACCGCCAAGAGGACCAGTCATTGGCTGTGGATGAAAAGGAGTGACATCATCTGGGCTTCTAGGGCAAACAGCTAAACCACGGGACACACACATAGGTTTGATCAACCTGTGGTGGGTCTGCCTCGGTGAAGGGTGTCACATCAAAGGATTCCAGCATCAGAGCTACAATTTTTAATTGTCAACATCAAAGGATTCCGGCATGTAATAGTCTATGACATCATATAGAACATCACCATTTCCTATGATTTATAGGCTATCAAGAGCTGGTCGACACCGCCGAGAGGACCAGTTGCTGGCTGTGAATGAAAAAGAGTGATACCATCTAGGCTTCTAAGGCAAACCGCTAAACCGCGGGACACGCACCCAGGCTTGATCAACCTGTGGTGGGCCTGCCTCAGTGGAGGATGTCTTGTGACAAATGTCCGAAACACCCTGTGATGCTGAGGTACACAACTGATGATGTGTCCCGGCGATGAAGCCTTATAGCAGCCATCTCTCAAGAACTCCCCACGGACTCAGAAGTGATGCAACATCAGGGATTGTAACAGCTAGTCCTTTCATCAAACCTTATGTTATTTATCCCACTGGTGGCAGACTCACTTTGAACAAACCAGGATATCGCTGTTGTCTCCTGTATGAAATGAGCTAGCTAGTTAGCTAGCTAGCTAGCCATCAACACTAACTTCATGCTTTGCTTGTATTTTGCGCTTGCTGTAATAAGTATTCGCTTCTGACACCAAAACGTCAGCATGTCAACAACATAACAGGTCGCCTTCCTGTAATGAACCCACCCACCTTGAGGTGGTACTCAGTTGTAATGGAAAACGACCTAAACCGTGTTGGGGCAAGTCGAGCCGAGTAGGTTTTAGTGGAAAAGTGGCTATACAGTGGAATGGACCAGTTCTGAGTTACTTTCAAGGGGTAAGACGCTAAAAGTTTACGATTTTATATCATCAGCACATCATAATCAAATGGGCATGAGCTGTTCATTATGCCTTTTTTTAATATTTCCCACTGGATTAGTAAATTTAGGCAACATTAATGAATAAAATATTAGGCTAGGATACTGTATACAGTTAGCAACACTACATTAACCACCATCTGTTTATTATTTGTAATTCTGTTAATGGGGAAGTGCTCTCCACTTACAGTAGGAACTGTTTTCAGGCTTTTAAATTGACACTCTACCAAAAATAGCTTTTTCTGTTAACATGTCTGTAACAGGTTTTGTGTGACTTACAAGACATATCAAGAGCAAAATCAGTCCCAAATCCCAAGTCTGTGTTTTTCTGCTGTGATTGTCCAGTTAAGCTCCCTCCTGCCCGCCCCACCCCCCAAAAAAATGTGTTTAGACAGAGCGTTTCTAGCTACATATGCCTTCCTGCTTAGCCTGATTGGTTATAACATTAACCAATCAGACTAAGCACTGGGCATGGTAAACACCCGAGTTCACTCCCCCAGGGGAAGGAGAAGCTGACATGGCTCTGTGGACAGAGGCTCACGGTCTGCCTACCACTGACCATGCTGACAGACAGCGTCCCTCCCCGGGGACGGCGCAAAACCGACTGCCCGCAGTTTTCCACCACCGGGGCTACCATATTCTGGAACCCCATAGCACACACGGGGCAAGGTCAGCTCAGAGACCGGAGTCCACCAGCTGCCATGCCCACACATGCAGCGTCCTAGAGGTGCCCAAGGAGGAATGGGAGGCACACGTCAGAAGGCCGAACCAGAACGAGATGGGGGGGAACTCTATTCCATCCCCGCCAGGGAGGACAGAGGAGGAAACATTAAACCCCCCCGCTTCCTCCAGAGGAAGGAGGTGAGTTGGGGCGCATGGCGCAACGGCTAGGGTTAGACCACGCTGAGGTCATGGTTACATGGCGGTGGGTGGCCGCATTGGACCGCCAGCCCCCAGAGAGCTGCCCGGCGGGCACCCGTCAGCCCCCAGGTGGGACCACTGAGAGCCAGCTCGCTTTGGCGGGGGTTGGCGGTGTGTACATGTACATCTGATTCACTCCGATGTTTTGACTAGCCACTGTTTAGCCAAGCACTCTTTGGTGTTCTCAGGTCAGAGGAGAGGGGAGGGTTGGCCTTGCAGCATTCACTACTGGTGGGCGAGAGTATGGGTGGAGGAATATTCATAGACCCGTGCATACTTAAGTAGGTGGAAGATATAAAAGCTCTTTCTAAGCAATTCTAAGGCAATGAAAGATTTCTGTGGATAAAAAGCTACAATATACTATTTTGGGCAACACACATTTGTTTTTGGGGTGGTTTTAGAGTCGACAGAGTGAGTCTTCAAATTTGCAAAGTTTGTACAAATCGCCCTGCAAACTGTTAAATAAAAGAACTGTTAAATGGAGCTGTTTGAAGCTCAGCTGGTGCTTTGTTAAAAACTAAGCTGTTGCAATTAAAAAGCAATAAAAAGCTGCCTGAAATTTAAAAAAAAAAAATTTTTAATTTGTATTTTTAGTGATTAAGCTCCGTTAACTAATTAATTGGTTAAAGAATTTCTATTGTTGTAACCAGGATTAATTATAGAAAATGATTGTGAATAATTAGTTTTTAAAAAAATTTAACCGATTCCCAGCATGATTAATTTATATACATACCGTCCACCTGTTGAGTAGGTTTGGGGATCATGTGACTCACGCCAGCAGCTAGTTAGCTTGCTAGCTGTATTGAGGGAGATCTTTACGCAGCCACGATTATGTTATCACCACATGGGGATTACGAAGTCTCTGATCGGGATGGTAAATACAACCTTAGCTTGTCCATTCTGTCGTCCATTCCTCCACTGTAAGAGGGGACTTGCTGGGCGTTTCCAGTCATGCACATTTCGTACACAATATCACGCTGCAAATGTTGAAAAAAATTTGTGGTATTACCTTTGGTCACTGAAAGGGTTTTGCCCACAGTGTCCATGTGCAACTTCATTTTGCTCTGTGTCATCTTCTTTAAGGTCAAAATGTTGCCAAACAATATACAACGTATTCTTTTCAGGTACAAGCCACTTTAATTTTTCCGCTGTGTTTTCCCTTCATGCCAATTCCAAGCAGCGCCATATCATATAGAGCCTAAGTCGCGCCCCCTCTACTTTTACATATGGGACCTTAAATCAGAAAATTCTCCACTGAAATGAATGGTAAGAGAGAAATTATCTTTTGATCCCAACTGAATTTTGCCACAAGTTACACATATGATGTCTGTCAATTTAAAAGATAATTTTCCACGTAAATAACGGTGTAGGTTGTTGTCCAACTGTTAAGGTATAAGGTTATGAAAATACGTAAATTAAAAAACTACAAGCACAGATGGACGGAGTTTACGTCATCTTTTTAAAGTGTGACCAGGGTGAAGTAACTAAGAGTCCTCTGGATCAGCTGCAGCTCTCACAATACCTTTGTGCTGTTTTTCTCCTCTTTTGATCCTTTTTTTCCATAGGTCAGGAAACACGAGGTGAGGTTTTCGTAATCTCCCGCCATGTTTGTGTTTGGTGATGTGGGATGATGGGAGTTGTCCACTAATCATTGAAACAAAGACTAAGTATTACTCTTATTATACGACACCCGACAACTTTAATTACGTGGAAAATTATCTTTTAAATTGACAAACATCACATGTGTAACTTGTGGCAAAATTTGATTGGGATCAGAAGATAATTTCTCTCTTGCCATTCACTTCAATGGAGAATTTTTTCAATTTTAGGTCCCATATGTGGAAGTCGAGGGGGGCGTGACTTAGGCTCTCTATATGACTGCGCTGCTTCTGGGTTACAGAGTCACGTGACTGCACATGCAGGAGACATTTTAAAGGGGCAGTACATGAAAGCCCTTATACATGTGCACACACACACACACAAAACAGAGAGAGGGGGGAAAAATACAAAAAAACTACATGAACAAGATTAAGTCGGTTGCATGTCCACAGTGTTGGTTTTGGTTATTTTTTGGTTAATCGCCCTGCCCTAAAAGAGACTAGTAGATTCCAAGAATAAAAACATGACCTATAAACGTGTCAATTTTACCAAATTTAGCAAAAGAAACAATAAAAGGGCTCAAACTGCTTATTTTTTATGCCATATACTCTGGCGTACTTGAATTTGAAAAAAAAAAAAAAAAACAAAAAAAAAAAACAAAAAAAAAAAAAAAACCCAGAATCACCACCGTTTTCCACAAAACAACTTTTAACCACTGTGTTGACCTCACCCCAGTTTCTCCACTGAGCCCTTCTGGAGCAGGGTGGTGTAACACAGATTGTGAGCCATCATGATGGAGGGATACAGCGAGGAGAAATCCAGCGTGGCAATGGGGATGCTGTAGTACCTACACAGACAGGAGGGTGGTTTGATAGCATATATCAGGTCTGTTGAGGAGACACGGCGGTGCAGTTAAACACCATTCTGGAAACACACATATTTACCCTTTTTCTGGTTCAATGACTGTCGCCCCGGTGTAGTCTTCTCCTCCTTCCGTCTTCACAACAGGCATGACCAGATCCTGTTTCATGGCCTAAATATGGACAGGCATTTAGTCTCCAAATCCACAGGTACAGATATGGTCACCGTGTTTGTCTTTCTTCACCTGCCGCAGCAGCTGAGAGACGACTTTGATTTGCTGTCCTCTTGAGAGCAGATATGTGAGTGGAACTCCGGTCACCCTGGCCATCTCCATGTAGTTAATGACACACATGAGCTTCTGCAGGAGCCGCAAGGGGAGGTAGGCATCTTTGAGGCAGTAGACTGCCAGACGGCGACGAGTCTGTTCATTTCCGTTCTGAGAGAGAATTAGGACAGAAAAATGTAGCCGTTTAAAACCCAACTGTGAGAGAAGCGTCTTTGTTTCCGATTCAGTGAGGCAAAAAGGGATGAGACTCACCTGCAGATCAGTGATGATGGAGTGCTGCACATCTTCCTTCTGTTCTTGTAGAAAATGGAAACTCACTGCATTCAGTGTGTATGAGCGCAGCTTGTAGTCCCTGAGGAGAACCTGGGAGAACAACACTAATTAAAACAAGACAGCATGTTTTACTGTAAGAGGTGACGTTTAGCCCAATCAGATAAAAGAGCACCAAAACCTTCAATGGGCTTTAGTGTTCAAACAGAAAAAATAATAACAGGGCCTGAAAAGGAGGCACTGCAAAATAATGGCTTTTTCCTGCTACGCCATTAACTAATGTAAAATCCCACTAAAATAAGCTTTTACCAGCACAACACATGAAACTTGTGCATTTAAACCAGCTGCTGTTAAATTAAAAACAGATTAATCAATTAAACACATTATTTATCATCTCAAATGTATTCAGAAACAGTTTTCCCTGGGTTCTGTTCAAGACATCTGCAATTACATTTTTTAAGTTGTCACTGATTGCACTTTTGTCACATTTTAACAGCTCACACACGTCTTAATGTAATTGGCTGTAACATATTTTGTTCAAATTTTCTTTATAAGTATTTAGGTATTGCAGCATTCTTTTCTTTTTTTTGATTTCCTGTATTTCTTGAGACACTTCGATTTAAGCCTATCACTTTGAGAAAAATCCTTCACCCATTCAACTCCACCCTCCCTCTTACGTCACTGAAGGCCTATACTTACTCCACAAGAACAGAGACGTTTGTTCTCTCTCCCAGGGCTCCTCTCTATCCCCTCACCCCCAGCCAGTCGCAGCAGATGACTGCCCCTCCCTGAGCCTGGTTCTGCTAGAGGTTTCTTCCTGTTCAATGGGAGTTTTTCCTCTCCACCGTCGCTAAGTGCTTGCTCACAGGGGATCGTCTGATTGCTGGGTCTTTCAGAAATTGTGGGGTTTTCCCTGCAATTGGTAGCGCCACGAGATGACTTTTGTTGTGATGTGGCGCTATATAAATAAAGTTGAATTGAATTGAATTGAATTAAGAACAAACCTGGTTTGGGAGTTCTTGCAGCTTGTTCTTGACACACCATCCTGGCAGAACTTTTTTCTTGTGTGGTGTCCAAGAACTATTGTGCGACTGGTCAGAAGTTCAAATCTCCCAGAATTTCTGCACTTGAGTTTCTTGTGAAGTATGAAATGTCCTGGCCAGAAAGAACTCTGTTCTTCTTTTTTCCACCTCAAGAAAAAGAAAAAAATTCTCTGTTCTTGCTGAGTACGTAAAGGCCTTTAGCCATTAGCTGGGTAGCTCCTACCCTTTAGCTCAGATCAGCGGTGCTGGCTCGGATGCTTCTTCAGCCAAAGAATACAAGTCAGGTCGGCTGCTGGGGTTGGCCCTGGGATCTTTAAGGGTAGTGTCTCGAGGAGCGGTGGGAGGAGGTTAGTGCTGGCGAGCGTTGGATTTGGGGGTTTCTTCAAGGTTCGCTGGGGAGCTGCTGGCAAGCTGCGGTGCACCTCTCCTCCTTAAGCTAGCAGTCTTGAGTCCAAGTTTGAGAAAATAAAACTTCCACTAAGCTAAAATAAGGTCTAGAACGAAATACATGGTCAAGCACTGTTAGATAAACAAGGAGGAGGTGGAGGTGAATAGAATTTATAAAAAAAAATACTGATCGAAATCAACCTGATCCATGCAGCTTGTCCCGTCACCTAATCCCCACATAAGTGAGCCGTGTCCTGGTTACGGTGACCAACACAGACCGCTTAGCATAGTACTGCTAACAGTTCATTGTAGAATCATGGTGAAATTATTAAAAAACTAAGCCAGAATGACGCGAGATGTGTTATTGAACCAGGTGGTAACAGGGGTGGTTATTAGAGTGACTAAGATCTGAAGAAAATAATGTAAGCTGCACTTGGTGCGAGTCTCCTCATACCAGTGTTAGCTCAGGGGCAACACCTGTAGCTCCCCTTCTATCTACATGACAGACAGCTAGGCGGGCCAATAATAGAGCAGTGGGCAGCTATCAAGGCTGGTGATGCTTCCCCATTTCTTGATGTAGAGGAAAACTCCTGGAAGCATCACAACGACTTCTTGGAGAGAAAAACAAGGTAAAGGTGCATGTTTTTTTTTTTTTTTTTTTTAAAGAAGCGACTGTTTTGATATTTGATACTCATGTAACCAACAGACACATTTCTAATGGTTAAAACCTACAAACACACCATTTTCCAGTCAATGACTCCTTTAAAGTAGTTTTTTCACTTAAGTATTCACTAAAAATGCTGATCACTGCTGCAATGTACTGAGGATCAAATATGTTCACCTCTGTAGACTGTATTTCCTCACACCATTTACATGCAATGTGTTCCGACTGTTCTATTTTGCCAAGTTCAAGGCCTGCATTCACCCTATTTCGGCCGGTTCTTAGTAAGCAAACTTGTTTCTCACGCACGTGTCAAGGACAGAGTGCATTTATGCCATGTACTCCCATGCGTCTGTACCAGCCTGGACAGGTTGCTGTGTGGATCACATCTGCTGTCTGTACACTCTAATCTCTTCGTAAAGATAAAAGACTTCCTATTGTGGATCTCTTCATTTCAGCGCTCCACAAACATACAAATATATGATTATCAGTTTTTTGTCAATATACATCAAAGAAAATTTATTGCAGACCTGCCTTATTTTTTTGTTATAAAGGTCAGTGTTACAACAAAATAATCAGAATCTATGTGACCAGAGGGCAGTGAGTTTCATGTTTAAATAAATTATTATGCAGGTCCATCTATCCATCTTCTATCATTGATCCAGGTGTCCGGGTCATGGAAAAGTCTAAGCAGAGAAGCCCAGACTTCCCTCTCCCAAAAGTTAAGTTGGTACTTTTTTTTTGCAGAAACGTGGATTCATCTTTGTCCGATCAAACCTTTATCATATTATGTGTATTCAGTTTTAAAATATACATTTTCTTCCAAGGTACTTCTGCGGTGCTTGAACACAATCCAGCCACCAGCTTCAACAAATCCTGTGAGAAACGCCGTTAATGCTGCATTCCTCTTGATTCATTAGCAGACAGAGATCGCAGCAACAGTGAAGACTTTAATGCTGTCAGACGATGTGACACTGAACCACCGTTTTTGTGCCACGACCAAAGGTAGTGTTGCAATTCACACTTTTATATTTTATCTGAGAAAGCCCAAATATCACAGCGTGGATCTGGCTTTAAATGAGGAGTACTGACCTGCAGCAGATCAAACTGGACTCTACCCTCCATGTTAATGGTCTTGTTTTCTCTGCGGCCCATCTGCTTGCTCTGAAAGTTCGAGTCTCGCAAAACTGATTTGATGCCTCGGACTCGGCCCAGGTAGGGAAAATAATTCGCCTGGATACAAACACACATTCATTATTAAGAATAATAAAACACTAAAATGTTAAGACTTCCTGCTAATTCACAAATGAAACTTAAAGGGGGTCATATGATGAAAAGTTCACTTTTTTAACCACAATTTTTGCATAAGCGACATATAAATGTAAATTAAGTACAAATTTTCAAAACTGTGTAAAAATATGATAAAATATGCTACTTTACCATACAAAAAAAGCCACACAATTATCAGACAAAAGGTGAAAATTTATGAGAGAAAAGTGGTAAAATTTCAAGGAAAAAAAAAATGTTGCAAATTTACAAGGGAAAAAAACTGCAAATGTCCACAAAAAAAACAGCAAATTTACAAGAAAAATGTTGCAAATTTATCTGGAAAATAGCTGAAATGAAAAAAAAAAAAAGACATTAATAAGGAAACGTGTTTATTTGTGAGAAAACAGGTCACAAGCCTACAAGTAAGAAGGTCCAAATATAGAAAGAAAAACATTTCTAAAAATTCAGAAAAAAAAGTGAAAATTTGTGAGGAAATGAGTAGCAACATTTTTTGCCTTGTGACATCCAGCCAATTTTACATTAGTTAGCTAAAGCTATGTTTGCCACTGGAGCTACTGTATGTGCTAAGCAGCTAACATTACAAATAACCACAGATCTCAGCAGTGACAACAGAGGAAGTATGGGGTGAACTGAACTCAAGAGCATCTTAAAAAAGAAAAAAAAATGCACTAAAGTGGCTGTTTTGAGGAAGGCCACCTAAGCTGGTTGGGAAATGATGCTGCAATATTTAATCCCTGTGGTGCTTGCACCAAAGCACCACAGGGATTAACATACGATGCACCACCAAAGTGCATTGTATGTTCCCTTTAAGGATTCAGCAGCCAGGGGCATTTTAATGAATTTGCATTGACCAAATTAGTATACAAAAGATGCTCCAGCTCACCTTTAAAGTAACTGCCCTGTTGAGCAAGTAGGGAAAGTCAAAGTTTTGGATGTTGTATCCAGTAATGATGTCAGGGTCCACTGTCCTCAAAAACTCAGCCCAGCTCTGCTCATTTAGAGAAAAAATGACATCATTATTATAAGCAGAAGAACATTCCAAAATGTGAAATCTCTGTGCTTTATTGATGGATGTAGATACCTCCAATAACTTTTTCTCTTGCGTGAAGCACAATATCTGAGAGCCTACAATGCTGGCGCAGGACTGAAGGGTGAACACAGTTCGGATGAAGGGCTCCGTCTCCCCCTGCCGCTGCACCATAGAGGCGATCTGAATCACAGGGTCTTTGTCTGGTTCAGGGAAGATTCCTGTACAAAAAGAAAGGGTCCCCACAAGAGTCATCTGACTTCCACAGCGTCTGTCACGGGTTTAAATACTGTTAGCAGTTTGTTGCATTGCAGAGAGGAAGAAAAAACACCTTTTCTTCCGGCGCATTCAATGTCAAAGCTGAGGACTCGGAGAGGCGCGATCCTCTGCCAGTCTCCCTCTGCTGGGTGACTTATGAGATCTGTCCACACAACATCCACCTCATACTGACACAGAGAAGCCTGACACACAAACACAAGAGGATAACGTTAAAGACGCACTCCAGCGGCTCTAAAACCACCTCAAAAACAAATGTGTATTGCCTGAAATAGTATATTGTGGCTTTTTATACACAAAAAAACTTTAATTGCCTTAGAATTGCTTGGAAAGAGCTTTACATTTTCATCCTACTTAAGTATGCACGGATCTATGAATATTCTAATTAGCTCCACCCATACTCCCGCCTACCAGTAGCTGGAAGAAGACGAGGACTCCGAGAAGGCGATCCAAATTGAGGAAGTAAAAGTTCTAACAAGGTTTCCATAGGTGAACCTGCAAAACGATCATTCTCGGTGGAGCGGTGAGTCGCTGCCCGGCCACACGTGGAGGCTGGAGGGCTCCCATCACCTTGCTGGGGCACCCGCCAGCTGGCGGACGCACCACTCACTTCAGGGCCTGAGCAGTTGGCCTTGGTCCAGTGCGCCCACCACCCAGCTCGCCTCCTATAAAGCACTCTGCAAGCCGGCTGACAAGCACACCAGTGGGTGCTCCCGCTCCACCAAGAATAATCCTTCCGCAGGTTCACCTACGACGATACTCGCCCGGCCTCATGTACCACGCACCACAGGGCCATCTCCCCCGGCATGCAGGGTAAAATGCAGGCTGCAAACCCGTGTCCTCTCCAGTATTTTAGCAGGGACACTGAGGTTTTTCCAAATAAAATTAATCATTGCTGTTATATTTTCATGTCTGTGGGTAAGACATGTAATTTAAAATAAGAGGATTTCTTGCTCACACAGCCAAAAACTGAACACGTACGTATAATCTGCCAACTTGTAAAAGCTCTTGCTGCTCCTTGGCTCCTCCCTGTAGGGCTGTAGCCATGCCCAGCGTTTAGCCTGATTGGTTATAACATTAACCAATCAGGCTAAGCAGGAATACGTAGCTAGAAACGCTTGTGTCCAAACTCGCATTTTATGGGGGGTGGGGCTGTAAAGTTTTAGAAAATTATGAATCACTTTGTAAATCACTGGATTGAAAATGTACAGATTGAATACCGGGGTCCACACATTAGTGTGCTCACTTGGTCAGGGGTCCATTTCACCAGATCACGTTTACACAGTAAAACAAAGGCATAATAACCCAGACATACACAGCACAGTTCCTTTTTTTTTTTTTACAGGAAAAAATAGCCTACAGTGAAATAAAAATTACTGGTTTTCATCTGGGGCAGCATTTATAAATCCCTGGATGGAGAATGTACCTGTACATGTACAGATTGGATTCTGTGGTCCACTTGGAGTGCGCACTTGGTCAGGGGTCCAGTTGACCTGTATCTGTGTAAACTGGTGAGATAGTGAACTCTGGAAAAATTGGAGGGGGGAGGATTGTTTTTGTGTATACTTTAGTGAAATGTATTAATTTTTAGCATAATTTTTCTTACACTGTAGGCTATTTTTGCCTGTAAAAAAACAAAAACAAAAAAAACAACAACAACAAAAAAAAAAACCTCGATTTTTGCCCGAGTGTCAACTTAAAGGATAAACCAGCTCTAAGAACAAAACATATGAAGGAGAAGCACTGGCCACTGTATTGTGGTTATTTTTATATAATACTCTTGTCAAGAGTCAAACACAAACTCGACCTACCGTCCCTGGGCCCTGAGAGTCTTTGTTCGCCGCGGTCTTCAACACACGCACTCTGTACTTGCCTTTGGGAAGTTCTATCCAACAGCATCCCACCACGTCACTGTCCACCATAAACCTGTCAACAAAGTGGAACTTATCAAACAATTCTAATAATATACACTCAACATTTAGTAAATAAAGTCAATCGAATGGGCAAGAGCCTTCATTCGGATAGGTAATGCAGTGAATATGTTTCAAGTTATCTAACTCTAATGAGAATGCTTCTCACCTCTAAAATCACATAAAAGCTCAGATCTCCTCACCTTTAACCTTCAGCACAAAGTGGATGCAGACCCACCTGAGGATCATTGTGTGTGAGATTGGTGACAATCGGGGAAATTGCCTTGGAGGAGTAGTGATTCCCATGAAACGTGGACGGACAGACAGAAGGACACTGTGCCATCACATTACCGTCTTTCACCTTCAATGGAATTAACTAAAAAATACTCACAAATTTTTGGTCATACCACCCAGCACTACAGTGAAATAAAGTTATCCTGTTTTTAAAAAGTGCACACCTGATTTCAAAATCTATGTTGGCCTCATAGGACTGGTAACACTGGATTGGGAAATGTGCAAACTTAAAGCCCTGTTCCAGCAGCCTCTTTGCGGGGGCAATCAGCCGTGGCATTGCCATGGTTATTCGCAGAAAATTTAGATTGCGTTTCCCGTGGTAACCATACATGCCTGCAGGAAAATAGAAAATACAGCCAAGATTAAAAAATAAAAAAAGTGAGAGTACTACAGGAACACATCTGAAGATCCAGGATCCAGATGTCATGTGTACTCACTCTCCTTGTGGGTGATGTCCACAGCCAACACTGTGACAGAGATATTGTCCTTATTGGAGCGCATGTCCTTCAGCACTGCAGAGTTCAGCTCTCTTTTAAATTCACCCAAGTCAGCAGACGTAAAACCTTTTAAAATACAGCAAAAAACACGGGAATTACGAAAAGGAGCCCGCAGGATTTCTATCCACCACTGGATGTCACACTAGTGCTCCACTCTAAAGGCAAAACAAAACTGGAGCGTAGCCTCCAACACCAGCTGTCACCACCTCCTCATTGCTAGCAGAATCCACGGCCCACATAACGGCTAACCATAACTCTGTCAGCAGTGCTACAACCTATGTCAGGGCCCCTTAAAGTCCACACCCAATGACAAATCAGTCCAAACCCAAATGTGCATCACATTAAGTTACGTGTGCTTCTCTGTGCACACTGTTATCGGAGTGGCGTGGGTCGCTTAAAGGGAGGTGCACTCCGTGTGAGTGGCTGAATTAGTGTGGGTGAGTGAGTGGTGTGCATGGAGAATGTTGGCACTTGCAGGCCTTGTACTGTGTGTTGGCGGAGACCAGAAAGAATAGAGCCGGTGATCAGAGCAGGAGTAAAGTTAGCAGTAAGAGGCAGTAAATGTACAGAGTAGGCTGCTTTTAAACAGCAACACATGCTACAGCTCCTCAGGCAAGCCACTGAGTCTGTCTGCTTCCCACTGCTGTTGTGTGTAAAGAAGAGGGAATCAGTCCCAGAGGTCACCCGCAGGCTGAAAACAGGAGACGGCAGGGGCCCAAACTGAGCAAGCTAGCTTACTACCGGCAGAACCTCCTGAGGCACCAACAAGTGGCTGTTAGAGGAGGGAAAGCCAACAGTAACATTAGCAGCAATAACCAATGGATGCACACAAGTTAATAATAAAGGAAGCCCCATAACTACTGTATTGCAACTAAGATGTGTTTTGTTTCACAGCTTCATTAGAGCCCATGCATTGTTATTTATTTAGAATGTATAGATGACGGAAGCAACACTATAACTAGGTAAGGCTAGGCTAGATGAGCATGCCAACAACATCAGCCATTGTACACTGGGTAATAAACCAGATCACAACTGAAAACAGGACATATATTTTAGTGATTCACAGGTTTATTAGAGCCATTCTGTTGGTATATAAAATGAGTAAATGAGACGTAAGCAAACAATAACCACAATATGCAATGCTATCCAGAGTAACAAACGGGTCATTAGAGCCCATGCAGTGGTAATTTAAATAGGTAAATGCTTGACAAGTAAACAACACACTAGCTGAGCAATACAGCAACTGGCTCCCATAAGCCTTAGCAGCATAATGGTGCTTGATGTCATGTTGCCAAGCAACAGAGGCGGGACAAAGGTTTCAAGGGAAGGGACTAGAAAAGATGGAGGAGTTCACTGCAGTGTCTAACAGCACTCAGCCACTGCTGAAGAATTCAGTTGTTAACCAGTTTTATTTTTAAAAAGGGCAAACTCTTACTTATTGGTCCTTTAATAATATTTGACTCAAACAGAAATCAAAATGTCCTAAAATCACTTAAATAAAACTGTTTTACTCACCACTTGGTGCAGGGACATAAAAGTAAGGCGCAAAACCATGGACGTGGCAGCACACACTGTTCCCACTGTCTGTGACACCAAACATTCGAATGATCGGCACTTTTCCTTGGGACTGACCAGGCATCCCTGCCACACTTTCCCCTGTATAAAGAAAAAAAAAAAAAGAAAAATTACAATGCTAGCATTTACCTCACATGATGTTATTGGCATATTTCTGACATGAACACAAGCTTTATTTCATCATTACCCAGATAATAGTCCAGATCAATCTGCTGGAACACCAAAGTATCAGATGATGGGTCCAGCGAAGGTGCAGGAGGCCGTTGCCAACGAGGGTTAAGATCTGTAGAGAAAAGCTCACCTGGCAGGAGAAGAAGGAAAGGCAAGAGTTCTGATTATTATAGCAATGGTTGCAACCATGTGACAGTGCTCAGAGGTGAGGCTGAATAATTTGGGAAAATAATCAAATTCCACCCAGCCTTAATTGACCAAGCACCGTCAGTCTAACTGGGAGACTAGAAACTTGAAATAGGTTACAAGACTGTGGAATTGTGACTTTAATACGTAATAAAAGGTCCGTGAAGTTGTGACTTTAGCTTTTACCAGTACTGAGTGGCTCTTTGTGGACTCCCGTGGTGCTGACAGGCTTCCACTTACAGCATAAATCCTTTTTTTTTTTTTTTTTTCAAGTTTAAATTTCATTTTAAAAAATCTAATTACAGCTGAACTGCAAATGCAGTTAATTGTTTGGCCATACTCACAGGTTGAGCCAACATGTTTCTATGATTGAGGTTACTTATTTAACACATGAATCCATTCCTACATGACTTATACTAGCCAAGAGTGTTTCGTTGTCCAGCACCCACCTACAGGGATAACGTCGTGCCCGGCCTGCCCCTCCCTCTCCTCTGACTCCATCTCTGCTTCATCAAACATCAACAGTTCCTCTTCAAACTGTGACGGGCTGTCCTCCCATTCACTAGCCAATTTACCACGTTTAGCCTGGGACAGGCCACCCAGGGGAGGGCCGCTGTGGCGTCGTTTGTAGTCCATGACTGCAGAAAGAAAGAAATTACAGTCTAGTCACGGTGGCACAGTTTAAACACAAGAATGTTTACTTGTAATCTGGATTTTTTTTTTTTTTTAAAAAGTCTCAAATTCTACAGGAATTAAAGTCAAATCAAGTTAATTATCTTATGCAAAGATTTTTAAAAAAGCGTCACCCCTGGATGACATTTTGAAACCTCCAGCAGACCAGGGTCTGAACCCCTGCAGACAACAGCGCATTTCTCCAGCGGGTCCAGTTTCATGCCCTCACAGTGCTGATGTCAACCCAGTGGCGATCACCAATATTTTTAAATGGCTTGCAAACAAATAAATGAACGTGCTGTAAATATTCACAGCAACTTTGAATGGACAAAAAAAAAAAGATTAAGAAAGCATCTGCATTAAAACAGCAGCACATAGGTGCTCCAAAAACTATGATGTACCATATAATATGTTTATATTTCATTACATTGGTTTGCCTGGCCTACCATTCTGATGCAGATGCTTTCTTAATTTAATTTTGCTTTGTCCATTTGGAGCTGCTGTGAATATTTGCGGCACATTTTATCCATTTGCCAGTGTTGCCTTTTTGTGCAGATTCTTTCCTTATTTGGTTTTGTCTATTTGAAGTTCTTTTCTTAACTTGCAGTGCCCAGCTCTCAGGGTCACTGCAGCAGAGAAACAAATACAGAGAATATTTGCTCTGGATTGCTGTAGCATATCTGGAGACCAAAACTGGCATTCTGAACAGCCCTCGACAGAAGCCAGTGAACAAATTCAAAATAAGCCCACATGTAATGAAATATAACTTTCTGTGGTAAATGCAGATATAACTTAATTTAAGTAAGAATTTTTCTGGCCAACATAAACGTATTTAGAATAGCTGATAGTTATTTTGTACTAAGTAATATGTTTCTGCTATTTCCCCCGCCAAAGAAGCAATGTGATCGGGGTGGTTTGTTTGTCTGTCTGTTAGCAGGGTTACACAAAAACTGCCGGATGGATCTGGATTAAATTTTCTCCAGAGGTGGCCCTTGAGCTATGGGTGCACCCATCAGAGTTTGGAGGTAATCCGAGAGCACATCCCTCCACCAAGGTCCTATCTTGCAACGTTAAAGTGAAAAAGTGATCCAGAGTCAACATCCTGACCCAAATCACCTCCAAAATCTAATGGGTTCATCTGTAGCCTAAGGGTCCCCGCCAATGAAAATTTATTCAAAGGCCGTCAGTCATTTTTGTGCAATCCTACAAATGGACAAACTGACCCTGGCGGAGGTATGTGTTGTGTATGCAAATAGGCTGTATTACCAAGATGGCGGCCGGGATGGACATGGGCTAGACCGGGGTGGCTAACTACCGGTTTCCGGAGGTGACGCCGCCCAAGGTATAAAAGAGGTCATCGTGGAGCCACCTGGCATGCAGGCAAGTGCTGTAAGCCTTTTTATGTATATGACACACTTTGTAATAAAGCTCTGTAACCTACATTAATTGTGTGTTTGCTTTCACCCAACTATGGACACAACATTTGGCGACGAGGTAAAAGCGGGAATGGATAAGTTTATTGCTGAGTTTCGGCCATTTCTGGAGGCCCCAGGGAGACCGACCATGCCGTGGCGTCGTTGGTTCACTGCTTTTACCAACTAACTCGTGGTTTTGAACCACGGCGAGCGTGAGAGGCTTCACGCGAGGGCTGTGTTAGTCCATAAGTTGGGTACCAAGGAATGGAGAGTGTTGGAGAGCCTGGGGAGCTGATCGCCCAGCGATTCGAGGCAGCAGAGACCATTGTGAGAGGCCTTCCTGAAGGGGTTTTTCTGGGTGAGGATGAGTCTTGCGCTAAGGCACTGTTTTGGGACCCTTATGATGGTGAATGCAGAGAGGAAGATTTTGCCTCCGTGGTCAGGATAAGGTCTGCCCCAGTTAAGCCAAAGTGTTATGGGTGTGGGTCCACTGTTCACTGCTATAAGGCCAGTGTGTGCCCAGTGAAAGGAAAGCGTTGTGGCAAGTGCGGTGTTTTGAACCATTTTGCCAGGGTGTGCGAAAACTTTGTACACAGGAGCCGTAGGGGTGAACCAGGTGCTGTGCAGAAGACTCCATCAGTGGTGCATACCGTCTCCCCAGAGACGACAGGAAGACTGGCTGCACCGTCACACTAGATGGCGTCGAGATCTCGCTTTTGGTGGATACTGGAGCAGTGATTTCCGTCCTGGACTTGGCAACCACGGAGAGACTGTTTCCCCACCGGCAGATCAGCAGTATGACGAGTGCTATGGGTATGGACGGAACAGGTTGGCTATTTTGGGCTACGTGGAAATGGAGGCTCAGTATGAGGACAGTGTGGCACCCAGTGTTTGCATCAACGTTTCAGCATCCGGAGTTAACGTTATGGGTTGTAACCTATTTTACAGTCTTGGGTTCTCCATTGCTAACGTTTCGGATGAAGAATGGTCTGGATGTGGACTGTGGGGCTGACCTGTTCCAGTCGTGGAGGGTGCTGAGGTGTGGGATTCAGACTGGTTGGACAAAGCGACAGAGGGAGCGCACACGCTGCGCCACGCGGAGCCGTCTTGGGCTGGACCTAATGCAGTCACGCTGGCTGCCCTGGACGAGGGTGCCGGACAGCACGACGGAACCCCCAGTGAGGCTCGTGAGGATGAGGCGCCATCGCCGGGAGAAAACTGGGCTAGGCCGCGAAGAGTGGTGATCGTAAAGCGCTCCCAGCGACAGCCTGCCAAGAGGAGACCGAGACAAGCCCGCGAGCCGGAGCGATCGGTGACGGAGGCCTGTCGCAGGATTGGTGATCTGGATGAAAGGAAGAGGGCTCCCTCGAAGACCAAGGTTGATGCTCGAGTACAATGGGATCACAGTCCACGCGAGCAGCAGGATGACCAGAGGCAGTTCCAGGTGGAGCCCGGCTGGATGGAGGCAGATCGGCGTGGGTCTATTCATGTCTGGAGACACCCAAGCGATCTGCGGCTGCCAGTGGTGGAGATGAGACGGCGCAGCAGGGGCCCTGTGGTGAAGAGACGGAGACGCCTGGAGAGGGATCCATCCAAGGACTGAGGGTTTTTTGGTTTTGTGTGTCTACGGTGTTTACCCTAGTCCTGTATGTGTTGTTTTACTGCCGGTATGGTACCCTGATCTAAATTGAAAAAAAGAAAAAGAGAAGAAAGGAAAAAATGAAAAGTATGAAGCAGAATGTTTTGCGACACCTGGGGGTTAAATTTAGTTTTAAGGGGCCTGAATTGTGAATGTGGGATGTTATTGGCTCAATGTCAGTAATTTAATAGATATATTGGAATTGAATTGTGCTAATTTTATGCCCGAGTTTGAGGTGGTGGGGTGTGTTTACTCGGTTTAAGATGTTTATTTGTGTTAATTTACATACCCAATGGTTGAAGTGTAATAAGATGTACCCACTGGGGGGGGGGGGGGGCGTGTTGGGGGGAGGCCGCCAGTAGTCGTTATGTATTTAGTAGTTATTTAAGTCTTTTATGTGGAGCTGTTCCGGGATTATTTTAGATGCACAGCTTTGTTTTGCATGTTTGGCGGCAGAATAATCCGCCCAGCCGTGTGGGGGTGCTGGTAGTCTACCTGGCCCCTAGCCTAGTTGTGTGCATGGATAGGTAGTTTATTTGTTTCTGTAATTGTTTTTAGTGTGTGAGTCGGGAAGCAAACTGGGGAGGGTTATCTGTGCGCTTGACATTTTTTTGAAGGGGGAAGCAATGTTGTGTATGTAAATAGGCTGTATTACCAAGATGGCGGCCGGGATGGACATGGGCTAGACCGGGGTGGCTAACTAACGGTTTCCGGTGGTGACGCCGCCTGAGGTATAAAGGAGGTGGGCAGAGGAGGCTCTGCCTCTTTCATCATGGAGCCACCTGGCATGCAGGCCAGTGCCGTAAGCCTTTTTATGTATATGACGCACTTTGTAATAAAGCTCCGTAAACTACATTGTGTGTTTGCTTTCACCCAACTATGGACACAGCAGTATGTACTCTCCAAGTGCCCTCTAGTCTTGCAGTATTTTGTACACTTTTATACGGTTATATACATCAAGTATCAGCAAAAATCACACAAAAACAAAGTTAAAGACCAATTTGTCTTTTAATATTACTTGTTTTCGTTTCCTTCATGTTCTCAACATGCACCGCCATAATAGTTATGTAGTTATCGCGATATTTTAGGCCATAGTCGTCGCGTTAAAAAAAAAGATTACAGCCCTAACTTGGAGAAAAAGGAACTCCTTCCCTAGTTAGAGTGATGATATAGAGTGAAGTACGTGGTGGTAATGCACCTGTAAGCTGGTTGCCAACCACCAATCAAATCTAAAAGAAGAAGAAAAAGTTCTTGAAGCTGGTTGCTAGTGATGTTCGATACCACTGATTTCCTTTCCGATCCGATACTGAGTAAAATTCAGGCTGGTATCGGCGATACCGATATTTTTTGTGACTACACCTAATATGTCTTTTAAATCTAAAAGAAAAAGAAAAAAAAGAAATCTAAAACGCATGACGCACTTACCCAGGCGGAAGAAAAAGTAGTCCCACCAACCGTGTGTCACTTAGACATCATCTCAATAGTTTAGTTACTTTTCACCGTGTTTCTGTTAAGGATATATACAGTATATGTATACTCACTGCTCTTGTTTTTTCTTGCCTTCTGATTATTGCTCTGAGTGTTGCTATCCCTGTGCTGTTGCAATCCTGGAATTTCCCCATTGTGGGACTAATAAAGGCTTATCTTATCTTATCTGATCTTATACCTTACCTCAAATGACTTAAGTATCAAAAGTATCGATATTTTGATTTGAGTATCGATTTTAGAGCATAAAGATCCGGTATCGGAGGTATCGATATTTCAGGATCGATCCGCACATCACTACTGGTTGCCATCTTGGCCATGTAGAGTGATGATATAAAGTGAAGTGATGACATACAGTGAAGTACGAGGAGACGAAGAAGAGTGATGTCTGAAGGTAGAGTTGAGGTTCGATTGGACACAGCAATGATGATAGAAGGACTACAGCTCCTGACCTGATAGAGTTATGATATAGAGTGAAGTACGTGGCGGTAATGCACCAGTAAGCTAGCTGCCAGCCGCCAATCAAATCTAAAAGAAGAAGAAAAATTCTGGGGAAAATGCTATAGACCAGCCTCAGTTTAAGTTTATGGGTGATGTGCTGAATTTGCGGGCAAAATCACGCATGCAAGCGCGTAACATGCTGAGCAACAGCCAAACAAAGGAAAGACGTTGATACAAACCATTTAAAACGAAACAAACTTCTACGGAGGCAATGTCAAAATGAGGGACAAATTAAAAACTTTGGCTTAAACTGGTCGGTAGCGACATCCTCGCTGCGCCGCACAGGTGTTGTTCCCAACTGAACACTGCGGGTAGACGTCACAAGTTTTGCTGCATTTTTAATGGACCCTTAAGTCTAAATCCACCAGCTGCTGCCGTACCTTTACGAGTACACATGGCTCAGACATGCCGGTACATTTATATGAAGAATGTTTTAGTTCAACTCGAGTAAGAAAGCTTATTTATTTGGCAAGTGAGCTAACGGGGCTAGCAGGCGCAAATGTAAACAAACAACAGCCGGAATAATAATGAGACCAACCGTAGCATCTGACATCTTACAGCAATCCTATCAACGATTCCTGTCTTTCTGAAGTTGCAGCATAATAAATACCTGTAGGACTCTTGGCTACAGGTCTCCACTGATAACAGCTCCCGCTGTTCTTCCTCTTCAATTTGTGAACTTTCACCGCGCGAACAGAGCGCGCGAAAACGTCTTTTTGCACCACCAGCTCAGTAGTGAAGGAGCAGCCAGTGACGTCACTGAAAGGGGGGGATTCAGCGGCAGTGAACCGGAAGTTAGTTGCAGATCAGGAAATACCCTGTGAAAGAAAAATACCGTGTGGTCGTGGGAAAATTGCGTCAGCAGCAAACGAGGGAAAAGAAGCGCCTCTAGATGGCAGTAGAGTATTCATTGCGTTCATCCAACTCACGAAATACATTTTGCAATTTTAAACCCTTTTAATTCATCAATATGGCAGATTTTTCATATGGAGATGCTGATTTAACAGCATGAGTGTTGTACAGTTGTGGGTTGGACTGCTCAAAATAAAAGGCTAATCATAACTGTGCACTTTTGACAAAAACACGTTTATTGGGCATTGAACAAAGGATGCCCGTTGTAGCTCCCTCCTGTGGCATTGTCTGATAAAATTTCACATTTCAGAGTGATCATAGACAGTGGAATGATGGGCTGCTCGATCGTCATAATAAAATTCCTTCAACATTTCTCACCGAAAAAAAAAAAAAAAATCTCAAGGCCATATGGCTTCAGGATCCCAGGCTGGTGTCCATGTGGTGTTCCATTTATGAGTTACACAGAGAAAAGTATGATACGACTGAATTTTAATTCACATTTCAGTGGAGTCAAAGCCACAGTATTGTCAGTCTTTCTGTAGCATAGTGTCACGTTTCATGCGGGTTCACACAATAAGGAGAGATGGCTGTGACGCAGCAGGCTTTACTCAACACACACAACACAGAATGGAGGGGAGGTCATTTACACAAGCCCTCATTAAGCTTATGGTGACAGACACATGATCTATCACGTACAGGGAAACAACGCTAACTGGTCTTATAATACAGCTATAATGGCACAGCAATAACACTTAGAACACATGGATAATAACAGTGTTTGAATCCTCTGCTGCACAAGCATGCTGGGAGAATCCCCGCCCCCTTATCACAGCCCAGACGCTACACTGTCCCCCCCCCCCCCCCGGACTGGTTTCTGTCCCCAGAATGACAAGTCCAACTCAAAAGTCTAATACAAATCTATCCAGGCATCAGGGCGACCACCGTTGTCGGCGACCCGCACGCACGGTCCCAACCAGTGCCGCGCCAGCTTTGGTGACTGTGTGGAGGCACAGGTGAGAGATTCTCCACCCAGAGAAGGCATTTGGGATAAGGGGGAACAATGGACCAGAGGAGGAAGTGCCACCGGGGGTCTCAAATGGGACAGTATGGACTATGCACCCCCTGGGGAGAAGAGAAACCGCCGGGGCCGCTGGAAGAGAGAAGGGTGTGAGCAGCGGGGCCGGCGTTATGTTATGCTAATATGCCACACAGGTCTTTGTTCGAAACAGTGTATTATGGTCAGAAGTTCCAGGTCTCAAGGCATAGAATTAAAGGTATAAAAGAGGAATGGACAGAGACCTGGGAGCTTTTTTACTCAACAATATGTTGGAGAAGGAATAAAGTTCATGTTGTGGAGTGTGTAAATGAAGAGGCAGATTCATGACAGACGATTTATTACACACTCACATCTCACAAGCGCAGAATGGACTGAATGGTTACAGCAAGCTCTCCTCTCTATATCACAGGTCACACTTCACAAGTTTCATGGCACTTCACATCACACAGCATGATATTTACGCTACACTGCATTCAACCCCCTCTGTCCTTCCTGGGCATTGTTCTCCCATGCTTATTCCCTGTCTCTGTCTGAGGTGCTAAATAACCTGACTTCCCCAAGGTCCCAAACCGTGTCATCTAGCTCGTTGCTTCGCCTGTTTCCTTTCTCCACAACAGTCCCTTTTTCCACTCTGGGCAGAAAAAGTCCAGCAAAGTCCCTCCCCTGGCAACGGGAGTTGTAAGCTCATTTCTGTCAACTCTCTGCTGCTACTGGGGTCTCCCAAGCCAGTTCAGGTACCGTGTGCAGGCGTCCTCTCAAGCGGAACGAATAATCCAACCCCGGTTTGCTGTCAATCTCATACTGCTGCAGGGGAACGTGGGATTGCTACATCTGTCCTCTCTGAGCCATGCAGATGGCACAGCGGTGGACATGGCACTTCATGTCCCAACGGCACCCCGGCCAGTAGAACCGAGCACAAAGCCGCTACAGAGTCTTCCTCACTTCGAAGTGGCCCGCTCCCACTGGCATGTGGACCAACTGGAGCACCTCGGGGTGGAGATGTCGGGGGATCAGCTGCTACTAGATGTGACGCTGCCTAGCTGGAGACTAGCACTGCCGATAAACAACACCCTTGTGACAGCAGAGGTTGGACCACTGGGAATGCAGGGCCTTGATCTCTGGGTCCAGCGCAGCCACAGCCTTTCGAGCGGGCTGCTGGTCCGTGTCCAGCCACTGCTGGACCCAGGAGATGACAAGATCTCTATCCTGCTCGCTCCGAAGCTGCTGCATGCCAAGGGCCTCTGCAACGTCATCACAGGGGAGAGCTGTTTGGTGATCTGAAGAAGAGCTGTGACCTGCTACGCTATCCTGGGCCGTAGCAGTCTGGAAAGCCAGTGAGACTGCTGTGTCACAATCCTCGGCCTGCGCTGACGGCACCGACCCTCCGATCACGCGGGCACCCTGGTTCCTCGTCTGACTGTTGCCACAGTGTGTGATGGTTTGAGCCCCCAGCAGGAGAGAAGAGCTGGCAGTGTCGATCTTTGCACCCCATGCGGCAAGGAGATCTAGTCCAATGATGCACGGGTCATGGATGTCAGCCAGCCAGAACGAGTGGTTCGTGTTCTGACCGGCCACTCCCACCCCAAGGACCCCCCCCCCCCCCCCCCAGCCTGGCACGCTCACCGGTGGCTGTGAGGACGCAGCACCGGGTAGGTTCCCACCCTTGTGTTCCAAGTCCATCTGTGCCAGGCAGTGCCCTGAGTCGGACCAGGGAAATGGTGGAACCGGTGTCGATCAGGGCCCAGATTGGTGTCCTGTCCAGGCTGCACTGTAGATACAGCCCTGTCGATTGTCCAAGTCAGCCCAGCTGTCCATCGGGGAAAATGTCCGTGGGAGGTGGCAGGTCCCAATCTGTGCCACCTCGCTCTCGGGTTAAAGCCGGTGAGAGGGCAGTTTGTCGTGGGGTAGGTGCCGGGCAGTAACACAGGATGTGTCCTGACTCTCCACAGCGGAAGCATCCTTCCTTGAGCCACCGTTGTTGTGCTCTCGCCGACCACGCAGCTGTGGTCTGGCGTAATTCCTCCTCCTCCTCACTCTCAGCTGTGGCTTGGAAAGCTCTCTGCCTCGGTTAGGACACATCAGCTGCATGATAAGATAAGCCTTTATTAGTCCCACAACGGGGAAATTCCAGGATTGCAACAGCACAGGGATAGCAACACTCAGAGCAACAATGAGAAGGCAAGAAAAAAAAAAAAAAGCAAGCAAGCAAGAGCAGCTAATATACATATGTACATATTACTATAAAATATACATATACATATATACACACACAGACACACAGTGCAGAGCATTGTAGCTGGATGGAATAAATATATGAATATATAGACACACAGTGTGGAGCATTGTAGCTAGATGGAATAAATATGTAGATATATAAACACCCACAGTACGAAGCATTGCAGCTAGGTGGAATAAATATGTAAATATATAAACACACACAGTGCGGAGCAATGTAGCTAAATGGAATAATATGTAGATATATAAACACACAGTGCGGAGCATTGTAGCTAGATGGAATAAATATATAGATATATAAATATAAACACACCCAGTGCGGAGCATTGTAGCTAGATGGAATAAATATGTAAATATATAAACACACACAGTGCAGAGCATTGTTGCTAGATGGGATGAAACAGCACAACGGTCTACTTAGTTATCCTACATGGTATGATTATGTGCCCATACATATTCTCACCCTCCATAGCGACCGGTATTTTCCTAGTTGTATGCCGGAGGGGACCATTGTGTAAGTCTATTGCATCTTTTGCATTCAAAAAACTATTAGTTTGTTACGTCTTTTTGCTATCTCTGCGAGCAGCCCTGCTTAGGTTGTACAGTCTGACAGCCGTTGGTAGGAAGGACCTAGGGAGCACCTGGGATGATGTAGTCTGCTGCTAAATGAGCTCCTCAGTGCATTCAGTATGTCCTGCATAGGGTGGAACTCGGACTCCAGCAGAGATGACAGTTTAGCCACCGTCCTTCTCTCTCCTATCTCCTCCACCGGATCAAGGCGCTGCCCCAGGACAGAGCTAGCTTTCTTGATCAGTTTGTTCAGTCTCTTCCTATCGGCTGCAGTAATGCCACTGCCCCAGCAGACCACTCCAAAAGCGATGGCTGATGCCACCACCGTGTCATAGAATGTCTTCAGCAGCGCCCCTTGTACACCAAAAGACCTGAGTCTCCTCAGCAGGAACAGCCTGCGCTGTCCCTTCTTGTAGAGTGTGTCAGTATTGTGTGACCAGTCTAGTTTATTGTTCAGATGAACACCCAGGTACTTATAGGATGTCACCATCTTGATGTCTGTTCCCTGTATATTTACTGGTGCTGTGAGGGGTTGCCCATGCCTGCGGCAGTCCACCACCAGCTCCTTAGTTTTCCTCGCGTTGATCTGGAGGCAGTTCCGATGGCACCAGTCCACGAAGTCCTGGATAAGCCCTCTGTACTCAGCTTCATCTCCATTGGAGATGAGGCCAACGATCGCAGAGTCATCAGAGAACTTCTGTAGATGGCAGTGTGTTGTGTTGTGTGAGAAGTCCGCAGTATAAAGAGTGAACAGGAAGGGAGCCAGCACCGTTCCCTGGGGGGCCCCCGTGCTACCGATGATCGTGTCGGACACACAGTCCCGGGTTCTCACAAACTGAGGCCGGTTCGTGAGGTAGTCCAGGATCCATGATGACAGGTGCTAGTCCACCCCTGCGCGCAGCAGCTTGTCCTTCAGGATCATCGGTTGGATGGTGTTGAAAGCACTGGAGAAGTCAAAGAACATGATCCTCACCATATTCCCGGGCTTCTCCAGGTGGGACAGAGAATGATCCATGATGATCCATCATCGGCTCCACCCGCTCCGCTTCTGCCACGGCCATCTCCCAGCTGCTCGCTGCATGAATCCGGATGTGGTCCTAGAGCCAGGCTGGGCGGAGCCCACGGATGAAGTGCTGGAGGGCAAGCTTCTCCACCGCCCCCGGCTTGAAATCCAGGTAGCCACACTGTGCCAGTATCTGTATGTCCACTGCGTAGGCTCCCATGCTCTCTTGGCTGCCTCGCTGGCAGTTGGCCAGCTGTTCCCAGTCATGCTCAGCATTGGTCGATCTCCCAAATCGCCTACGGAGCACTCCTTGTAGTGCTGGCCAGCTGTGATGTTCCTCAGGCCGGAGGTCAGACAGCATGCCAGAGAGCCCTGCCCTCCAGGGCCAGCGAGACCTGCACAGTGGTCTCTTCGGGCGTCCAGCCATTCAGTGCAGCAGCCAGTTCAACCTGGGCCAGGTAGCCATTCAGCGAGGTTTCTCCACCAAAACGGGAGTTTGGCCCTTTGGCAGGTCGGTGGGATGGTCGCCTCTTGGTCAATCACCGCCCCCGGTCACAGTGGAATCGCCAGCCCGTTGTCATGAACATGCGTTTTTAAGCAGCGCACAGATGAAAAGTGGCGAGCCCACTTGCAGGTGAAGCGTGTGTTTTATTAACAAAGAGTCAATAATACAAAAGGTGTCCAACATAAGTAATCCAAAATAATGAGCTACACAACAGAGGAGCCCAATTCAGTAGAGTCAGGTTGGCTACGAGAAAAGTTCACATCATGCCCCAGGGTAAACTGGCCAATGGGGGAAACAAGAAATGTCAACCGGGGAAAAGGAGGACTTACATAAGTGTGCCGGAGTGCAGCTGGGCTCTGGGAAAAAACAACGCCAAACATAGTCCCAGGGATGAGTAGACCAAACACAGAGACATAACTGAACACAACGACTGACTGCATGCAGGATGCAGACTAACACTGCGACAATAAATGAATGAACTGATAGGAAATAAATACACAGTGAACTAATGGCACAGAGTGAATAGAGGTGAGTAGCTGTGACAGGTGTGCTGATTACAGGCTGCTCACTGCAGTGACAGGTTGAGCAGCCAATGGGGAGTGCCTGGAGGAAGAGGGAGAGACAGAACAGAGCACAGAAAAACCCTAGACAGTAAGTAAACAAAACAAGGAGACAAAATACAACAGTAACCTGTGTCTGATGATATGGTTCTCAGACCCAGTGAGCAGACTTGGACTCGAAAATAGACACAATTATCTTTATTGAAGGAAGTGTGTGTGTGTGAGTGTGTGTGTGTGTTTGTGTGGCAGTTGGGGCAAGCAGAACACCGTGCAACCTGGCAACCTTAGGGACAAACAGAAACATGGAGAGTTAGTGGCAGACCACAGAGGGGATGTACAGGATTGTCCAGTGCTTACTGTTTGTGGTTATGGGGTAGAACTCAGGTTCAGCTCGGCGGCTACGGCCAGGAAGACAGTGCCCGCTGTCCCAGTTGTGGCTGGAGATGGTTGGTGGGTGTGGTACAGCTTGGCCCGCCGCCACGGAGCTCCGCCTGTGCACAGGGAATTGAGAGAGGATTAAGGAGAATGAGCGAGGGCTTACTTGAGCTGAGGAGTTGATTCTTCCTGACGCCGGCTGGCAGGAGGCTGGATACAATGATGAAGGTAGGCTGAGGCTAGGAAGCTCAGGAACAAGGATGAAGGCGAGTGAAGGTCTAATGGGAATGGAGACAGACGACTCTGCGCTGATCCGAGGGCAGCACGGTCTAAATAACCCTGGCTGTGATGGGGAGCAGGTGTGCGCGCAGCTGAGGATGCTAGGCAGCCATCACAGTACTCCCTCCCATGAGATGCCTCTCGGCGGTCGATCCAGCCTACCTGGATGCGTCCGGTGGAAGTCCCTGATGAGTTGATTGTCCAACACAAAGGAGGGACACACCCAGGACCTCCATTCCAGGCCGTAACCCTCCCAGTCTACCAGGTACTGCAGGCTGCAACCCCAGCGGCGGACATCCAGGATGGCGTTGACCTTCCACGCCGGGTCACTCCACCTCCGCCATGCCTCCACTGGTGGAGATGGAGACCTGGGAGGGGGACACAGAGGGCTGGAACAGAAGGGCTTGACCTGCGAGACATGGAAGGTTGGACAGATGCGGAGGGAGGGGGGGAGAGCGAGTCGCACAGACACAGGGTTAATGATGTGGGTTATGGTGAAAGGCCCAATGAACTGCTGTGACAACTTTCTCGCCTCAGCTTTCAAGTTAATATGCTTGGTGGAGAGCCATACCTGCTGACCCACCGGGTAGTGGGGGGCTGGTGTCCTGCGACGATTAGCAGCCGTGGAGTTGTGCTCTGCCGTGCGTCGCAGTGTGGTCTGGGTTGCCCTCCAGAGCCGGCGGCAGCACTTCAGATGAACTCGGATGGATGGAACGGCGATGTCCTTCTCCTCCTCAGAGAACAACGGGGGGTTGTAGCCCAGCGAGGCCTCAAATAGGGACATGCCAATCGCAGAGGAGATGGTGGTGTTATGGGTGTACTCGATCCAAGGAAGATGGGTGCTCCAAGATGCCGGGTTGGCAGTGGCAACACACCGCAGCACAGGCTCCAACTCCTGGTTCGCCCGCTCACATTGTCCATTACTCTGGGGATGATAGCCAGACGACAGGCTCACTGTAGCCCCAAGGGCGTTGCAAAACGACCTCGAAACCTGGGAGACAAACTGGGGGCCCCAGTCGGAGACGATGTCCAGGGGAATCCCATGTAACCTCACCACATGTTGGATGAGAAGGTCCGCCGTCTCCTTCGCTGTAGGCAGCTTCTGCAGGGGAGCGAAATGGGCAGCCTTAGAAAACCTGTCGATGATGATGAGAATTACCATGTGGTGGTTAGAAGGTGGGAGACCGGTGACGAAGACCAATGCCACATGGGACCAAGGCCTGCTGGGAGTGGGAAGGGGGTGGAGCAGTCCGGCCGGCGGGGAAGAGGACGTCTTGCTGGCGGCGCACTGGGGGCAGGCGCGAATGTACTCCCCGACGTCCTTCTGGAGTGGAGGCCACCAAAACGTCCTTTGTAGGAGCCCCACCGTGTGAGCCCTTCCAGGGTGACACGAGAACCTGGAAGAGTGGGCCCAATGGATCACCTCGCCCTGAACAGCAGATGGGACAAATAGCCTGCCCGCTGGCCCCCTGCCTGGGTCCACCTCGACCTCCTGCACTCTCGGGACCTTTTCCTTAATGCCCCATGAGAGGGCGCCCACGACACACGATGGGGGGAGAATAGGGTGCTCAGCCACCTCCGCAGCATCTGAGGCAAACTGCCTGGACAGGGTGTCTGGCTTAGTATTCTTGGACCTGGGGCGGTAGGTGATGGAGAAGTCAAAGTGTCTGAAGAACAGGGACCAGCGAGCCTGACGCGCATTCAGGCGCTTGGCCATCCGGAGGTACTCCAGGTTCTTGTGATCAGTCAAGATGACAAACGGCTGGGAGGCCCCTTCCAGCCAATGGAGCCACTCCTCCAATGCGAGCTTCACCGCCAGGAGCTCCCTGTCACCAATGTCATAATTTCGCTCTGCCGGTGATAGGCGACGGGAGAAGAACGCACAGGGCCGGATCCCGCCATCAACAGGGGAGCGCTGGGATAATACGGCTCCAACCCCCGAGTCCGAGGCGTCCACCTCCACCAGGCATTGGAGAGCGGGGTCCACCTGTGCCAAAATGGGGGAAGAAGAAAATCTACTCTTAAGCTCAGCAAAGGCTGCAGCCGCCTCCTCCATCCACCAAAAGGGCACCTTGGGAGATGTAAGACGGGTCGGGGAAGAGCAATAATACTATAGTTCTGAATGAAGCAGTGGTAGAAATTGGAGAATCCTAAAAACTGCTGGAGCTGCTTCCTGGATGAAGGAGTGGGCCAATCTACCACTGCTTTTACCTTGTTGGGGTCGGGGATGATCTCATTGTGGGAGATGATGAACCTAAGGAAGGATATCTTGGAGGCGTGAAACTCACATTTTTCGGCCTTCACAAAGAGCTTATTTTCCAAGAGCCACTGCAGTATTCGCCTCACGTGCACCCGATGCTCATCCAAGGACTGTGAAAAAATCAGGCTATCATCCAGATAGACAAACACGAATGCACCCAAAAAGTCCCTCAGCACATCATTAATCAGACGCTGGAATACGGCGGGGGCGTTGGTCAGCCCGAACGGCATGACCAGATATTCAAAATGCCCACTAGGGGTCCGGAAGCCCGTCTTCCATTCGTCGCCCTCCCGGATCCACACCAGATGGTAAGCATTGCGGAGGTCCAGCTTGGTGAACCAAGAGGCCCCCCGGAGGGAATCAAATGCCGTATTAATTAATGGAAGAGTGTACTTGTCCTTAATGGTGACATTATTTAACTCCCGAAAGTCAATACACGGCCTCAGCGAGCCATCCTTCTTGCCCACAAAAAATACCCCACCCCCACCACCGAGGGCGATGACCGGATTATGCCCAAGCTTAACGATTCCTTTATATAAGCCTCCATGGCCTCCCGCTCTGGTGCTGACAGGCTGTAGAGTTGACTAGACGGCAGCAGGGCTCCAGCATGGAGATTGATTGCACAGTCGTATGGGCAGTGAGGGGGGAGGGAAAGGGCCTGGGTCTTGCTGAAGGCGGCCCCCAAGTCGTGATATTCCGGAGGGACCTTTAGACAAGTCGGGGGGGGGGGGGTGACGGAGGCACCCAGGGGCACGGATGGCGAGCAAGCAGTGGACTGCAGGCAGGCACTAAGGCAAAATGAACTCCATGAGACCACGCTCCCGGAGCACCAGTCAATAGAGGGATTGTGAAGACGGAGCCGGGGATAGCCGAGGATTACCGGGGAAAAGGAAACCGGCAGCACAAATAACCTAAGCTCTTTCCGATGATTACCTGACACTATGACTGACACCGGGGCTTTCTGTTGGGATATAACGGCAAGGGGGACTTTGGACAAGGCAGTGAGTTTGAGGGGGGTCTAACGATTGACAGGGGAGCCCCAGCTGGGTTGCCAGTTCCCACGAGATGAAGCTCTGCTCAGCCCCTGAATCAATCAATGCGTGTGTGACTATTTTGGTGTGATTGGGAATAAAGCGAATAGGAAGGAGAAACCTAGAGAGGGGATTGGATTGAGGAGAGTCCGTGAGTTCCCCTACTGCGACGCACGGACTCCCCCTTTTGGCCGTATGGGACATGATGTTACCTCGTTTGCCTCGCTCCCACAGTAGAGGCACAACCCCAGCTCGAGGTGGCGCTGTCTCTCCACTAACGGCAGCTTAGACCAGGGGTGTCCAACCATGTGCCATGGAGAGCCAAGACCCTGCAGGTTTTACCTCCAACCAGTGTCTTCAACAGCAGATTTCTGTGAACTTCTTCCCACTGATTGCTGATAAGTGAAAACACCTGCTGAAGAGACTGGGTAGAAGAGAAAACCTGCAGGGTCTTGGCTCTCCATGGCACATGGTTGGACACCCCTGGCTTAGACTGTCCCACTACCATAGACTCCGGGGCATTCGGGGAATCAGAGGAGGGTAGGGCCAATAGGGGGTGCTGTAGGGAGCGGCGATGTTGGTGCTGCCATGAGAAAGGCAGAAGGCAGGGTATGCTGGCCCTGTCGGGTTCACTCCTCCATTCGTCCATCTCCATCTCTATCTGGCCGATGAGCCGCTGGAGTCACCGAATCTCTACGTTGATCCTCGCTTCCATCTCTCCAAGATCCCACTCCTGACACCAGTGTGACTTTTCATGCAGGTTCACGCAATAAGAAGAGATGGCTGTGACACAACAGGCTTTATTCAACATACACTAACAACACAGAATGGAGGGGAGGTCATTTACACAAGCCCTCATTAAGCTCATGGTGACACAGACACATGATCTATCACATACAGGGAAACAACGCTAGCTGGTCTTATAACACAGTTATAATGGCACAGCAATAACACTTAGAACATATGGATAATAACAGTGTTTGAATCCTCCACAGCGCAAGCATGCCAGGAAAATCTCCACCCGTTTATCACAGCCCCGCCGCTACAATAGAATCAGAAAGGCATGCAACTAGAATTGCACTCACCAGAAAGGCAGACCCATGCCCTGAAGCCCTATCCTAATTGGGGTGGAAGTCAAAGGTAAATTCTAAGTATCTCACTCCCTATTGTAATGGGAATGTCCAGATTAACTAGAAACAGACCCTACCAATCTTCAGGGTCAAAGGCAGGGTCAAGGTCATTTCTTAATTGGATGTTGTATGCCATTATAGCTTATATTCAAATTGTGCTAGCACTAAAATGTGGCATATTGGAAATACCACAACGTACACCATGGGCGTGGGGACACATGCACGAGATGACATCATCACTGTGGTGTAGTGAGTATGGTAGTGTGTGTGTGCTGCTGTACCTGCCCCTGGCGTGATGTCAGGCGGGCACGGCCCATTGTATATATACTTCTGTGTTCTATAATAAAGACTGGTGGTGTGGTTGATTCCCTGCATGACAGAGACTCCGACTCTTTTCCTCATACATAACATTTGGTCACGAGAAGAAAAATTATGGCAGTGTATGGGCTACCTTCACCCCTGATATTGTTTCTGGAGTACACGGGAGAGCTGGTGATTCTGTGGCTGAAGTGCCATGTTTGAGGATTACGTCGGGGTGCTGGGCCTAAGTAGACTCGATGGGAGACGACGACGAGCTCTTCTTGCCCACCATCTCGATGCAGAGGGCCAAAGAATTCTCGATACGCTGGGTGAGACGGAATGCAATGAAGATGCTGTCGAGTGGTTGGCCAAATTCTTCGCTGGGCAGACGAGGAACACAACGCTGTGGGTGGCGGGAGTGTTAGCGCCAACTGAGGCTAGGCTAGTTAGCTTGGAGAAGCTAACAGCATATTCAGTGTCTATGGACAGGCTAGCCACAAAGCTAACTGCATGCCGAAAGCATCTCCATCATCTCCATCTCCTGGACATGGAGATGATGCAGCATAGTGCCTGGGACGACAGTGCTGAGAGCAGCGGCGAGGTGCCTGGGTCGCCGAATGACGCTGGCAAAAGTGATGCTGTGAGCCCCGGGAGTGAGTAGCAGCAGCTGTGCACCACGGAGGTTGGGCATTCACACACTGATGCCACCATCAGTGTGTGAATGTGTGTGTGAATGGGTGGATAGCAGGATCTGTAAAGTGCTTTGGTCATCAAGAGATGACAATAAAAGCGCTATATAAGTGAATGCCATTTACCATTTTACCATTTACAGGCTACCAGCTAGGCATCAAGGTGGGACCGGGGCCGCAAGTGAGGGGAGTCCCCAGTCACTGAAGACGGCACGCCAGCCAAGAAGTGCAGAAAGGTGCAGGACTGTAGCGCTGGTGTGTTTGATGGCGCAGTGTGTGACAACAGCGGAGAAAGAGAGCAGCAGCAGGAGCCATCCCTGCAGCTGGAGGCTGGGTAGCGGGAGAGCGGGAAGACTGAGAGCCGCGAGGAGGAACAGCTGCAGCCGGACATGGAAATGATGCAGCATAGCACTTGGGATGACAGTACTGAGAGCAGCGGCGAGGTGCCTGGGTCGGCGAGCGACGCCGACAAAAGTGATGCTTGTGAGCTGCAGGAGTGAGTAGCAGCAGCTGTGCACCACGGAGGTTGGGCAGTGTCTCAGTGTCGGAGCTCCACATGCCTTGGACGAGGGTGCTGGGCGGTATGGCAAGGCACCTGAGGCAGCGAGCAACGGCGATGAGTGGGCTTTGGTTTTCCCCTGAGTGCAGCCACAGGGGGCCAGAGTGGTTGGAGCCACGGCGGCAGTGTTGAAAGCAGTTCGGGGCAGGTCCCGAGAAAAGAAGCAATCGATTATGAAGAGGAACACTCTCATGGGAGAAATTGTTTTTTGATCCCAGAGGCAGACGGCGGCCAGGGGCACACATGACTTGGGGCTGCCCGGGGCCTCCGAGCCTGTCTTATCTTCGGTGGCCAAGGGCGTGGATGGTTCAGCCCTGTCCTGGGCCCCCGGGCTGGTTTTACCCCTGGCTACCAACGAACATTGATGTCACATAAACATTAAAGTGTAACTATGTATATATACTGCTGGTGTGCATGAGAGTAGGTATGGGATGGGATTATTTTATATGTTTTCAGAGACTAAGTCTGATTTTAGTTGTTTTGTGTGAATATGATAGGATATTTTATTACAGTTCATGATTCCCTGGTGTTCTTTTGTGCGTGATTAAGGTCCTAAATTGGGCAGGGTCTCAAGTGTGTGTGGTTTTGCATTTTTGTAAGGTGGAGGGGAATTGTGGTGTAGTGAGTGTGGTAGTGTGTGTGTCCTGCCGTACCCGCCCCTGGTGTGGCATCAGGCAGGCACGGCCAATTGTATATATACTTTTGTGTTCTATAATAAAGGTTGGTGGTGTGGTTGGTTCCCTGCATGAGAGAGATTCCGGCTTCTTTCCTCATACATAACAATCACATCATGACTATAAAGGAGGACTAATGGCAGGAGTTATCCTCTTTTTTGACGCTCCACCTTCCAACTACCAACTGCCCTGTATCCACTCTCTACTAGCTTGTTTGTTAGCTTGTTCAATAAAGCTACCCTCAACCCGTGGATGTGCCCCCTGGTCTCAATTCAACAAACACAGACAAAACATTGGCGACGAGGTAAACTGGTCTTCTGGGGGAAAATTAATTATTTTCCTGCAGATGGAAGCGTGTCTAGCACCACTGCCGCCGTTCCTCACCACGCCAGGTGAGCTGCCCATTCCATGGCCTCGTCGGTTTGAGTCATTTGAGATGTACGTGTCAGCTACGGACCTAGCTAAAGCTAGCAAGCTTCGACTGTGAGCTATGTTGGTGCACAGCCTCAGTAGCAAGGGACAGCGTGTATTTAGAACGTTGGGTCCCGGGGACACCTACAATGAATGTGTTGCCTTGCTGGCCAAACATATTGTGACACCCGAGAGTGTGTTGGTACGAGAATTAGGTTTTGCCAACGCCAACAGGGAGTGGCAGAGACGATACAGCAATACGTCGCCAACCTCCACTGTTTGGTGAGTACATGCAGGTTTGCCCAGTTGGAAGATGAGATGGTGCGGGACCAGCTAACGGAGCACACCACCAACATGAAGCTGCAGGAGAAGCTGTTGATGTCGCCAGACGACATGCCGCTGGTGAGAGCGGTGTAGTTGGCGTTCCAGTTGGTGCTGCCGCCCAACTAACATTGCAGCTAGGAGCTTTGCAACAACCTTCACAAGCACAGACACCGCAACCTTTTCGGAGGACCCCGAGGTGAACATCACGGGATGACAAGACATCATGGGACACTGACCATGTGGTAGCTGTGGTTTCCTTGCGCACCGGACATGAGCGCGCTCCTGCCCAGCAAAAGGACAGAGATGCCAGCGCTGGGCTAACCTTAACCATTTTGCAGAAGTGTGCTGTTCAACACTGTCAACAACAAGCTCACCACTCAGCTCAATTGAACTGCCTATGCTAACCACCATTCATTCAGTGAACTGTAGTAATTCAGCATACAAGTGGTGCACAGTAACGCTCGATGGTATCACTCTGCTGTTGCTACTGGACACTGCTGCTACGAGGTCACTGGTGAACTGGATCACGGTGAAGAGGTTCTTTCCTCGGCATCCAGTTGTGCTGGACGCGGTGGAGCTCTATGGATACGGGCACACCAGAATCAGCCTCGTAGGAACCATCATGTTAACAGTTTGCTATGGGTCCAAAGTCCTCTCAGCGTTCACGTTCCAGGTAGCGACACATGGCGACAACATCCTAGGATGTGACCTCTTTCACGAATTGGGTTTCACCATCATTATCCACCCAGGGCTTTGTTTGACCGCTGATGGCCAGAGCACGTTTCACCCAGACGTGGGTACAGCTGTTCCAGGCTTCGCATCACATGGAGAGCAGAACACGGACTTGACTTAGATCTTCGCCCGGCATAAGCCTCATGGAGCTGCCGTACAGCTGCAGGAGATTGGGTCTGTGGTCAAGCAGGACCCCGCTGAACGATACCAACCTGGAACTCATCCTGCCGCCACTGAGAACACCACGCTGCCGCAACAACCAGCAGCATCCACCACCAACAAGACGAGAGAGCAGCAGCTGCGCCGCCTGAAGCTCGCTAGGTCAACACTCACGATGCTTGATTGGGTTCGGGTCCGCGGATCCAAACGCTCTGATGACCTGCAGATGCTCCTGTCACCACCGATGCAGATCACCACACAAGTGAGGCCAGCCACATTCCAGATGGTTGATGGTTCGCGATGGGACATCAGCTGTTTGAGGAAGGTAAGATCAGCAGCTGCCCCAGATCAATATGCAACATTGGAACTGACACAGCCAGTGTGGGACCCGGACTGGGACTTTGCAGATGAGCAGGCCTTGATTCCAGCAAGATGGCACCCATGTCAACACCCACCGCTGGCTCGCCAGAGGTCCCCTGAGGTTGAACAGTAAAATGACTCTGTTTTGTGATATGTTTAAACAGAGCATGGTTCGTTCTTAAGTGGCAGAATAATCCACTCAACCATGCAGGGTTTTACCAGCAGTCTACCTGGTTATCCAGGTTCAAAATGATGGTTATGGTACAATGGCTGCATTATTGTACTTTACCACCATGCATACTGTATGTTAGCCACAGCACTGGTAACAATACACTGTTGTATATACAGTATGTGCGTTCTGCTTTGCTACAACCCTGACACTGTTATGTTCTGGACATTTTGTCCACACTTCCTGTTGTTTTATGAACCATTTGCACCATCTGAAATTTCCCCATTGTGAGACTAATAAAGGCTTATATTGTCTTATCTTATCTTATTATTATCCTTATGTTATTGTTTTTATTATTTAAGTTCTTTATAAGTTCTTCTCGCCGTCACAGGCTCGTGGCTCTGAGAGAGATCCGTCGCTACCAGAAATCCACGGAGCTGCTCATCCGTAAGCTGCCCGTCCAGCGCCTGGTGAGGGAGATCGCTCAGGACTTCAAGACCGTCCTTCGTTTCCTGAGCTTCGCCGTCATGGCTCTGCAGGAGACCAGCAAGACCCACCTGGTGGTCTCTTCTTCGCTAAGGGGGTCACCATCATGCCCAAAGACTTCCAGCTGGCCCGCTGCATCCGCGGAGAGAGAGCTTAGACTTTCTGCTGCACATCCACCAGCCATAATGCTCTGCACTGTGTGTCTATATATATACATTTATAGTAATATGGACATATGTTTACTAGATGTTGTTTTTTCTTGCCTTCTGATTGTTGCTCTGAGTGTTGCTGTCCCTATGCTGTTGCAATCCTGGAATTTCCCCATTGTGGGACTAATAAAGGCTTATCTTATCTTATCTTATCTTTATGTCCAGCACCAGCTGTTACTTTTCTGTGTTTTCCCTGTGTTTCCCTATCTTGACCTTGATGGATCAGTGTGTTTATTTTTCATTATCATATTTTCAATCATGTTCTGTAATTTTGTTCCTGCATGTATGTTAGTATCATTCTCTAGCTCCACGGTATCTATTAATTGCACAGCCCCACCCGTCCTGTCTCCCTCACCTGTAGCTGATCCCCTGCTATCTGTTGGCCTCTGATTAGTCTCATCTGTTTTGTGTTTGGTATCACCTGTGTCATTTATTAGCCGTCCTTGTGTCCATAATTGGTGAAATAAGTAATAGGGTGGAAGGCAGTTTATAGTGTTTATTATAGAACTTACAAATGAACAGCAGTGGACTACAGCGCTCCTGATCCAGGCATCAACGGTGAAAAGAGGACGTGCCTCTTCTGGCTGTGACCTTTATACCCTGGCTGGTGTCACCACCGGAAAGGTGGGCCGCCAACCCCCTCTATTCCCCGGTCATTCCCAGGCTGCCATCTTACCACTGTTTTCATATGTAACATCGCTCCCCCCCCCCCCCCTTTAAAAAATGCAGGCACACAGATTGGCCCACCCAAATTTAACACCTGACTCACACTCTAACAGGGAAAAACAGTATGTACAAAACAAATAAATAAATAACCTATCCATTCATACAACCAAGGCTGGGAGGCTGGGTAGACTACCAGCGCCCCCTACACGGCCAGGCGGATTATTCTGCCGCCTTATCCCGAACAGTCCAAATTAAAATACAGCCGTGTGTCTAACAAAAATTAATCCCAGAACCGTTTATACATACAATAAATAACAAACAATAAACAGTTCAAACTCACAACCTAAACATCCCCTACTGTCACGAATGCGCCTCTAGCGAGGTGCAGAGAGTGAAACAGATTCACGCACAGGATTACACCCAAGGCAGATTTATTAACACAAAGAACTAAAGTCCCAAAAATGGTGCAACAGACAAAAAATACAGACACAAATACACTTACATTGGCATCCCTGGGCCAACATCCCCCAGTGGACGCAGGAGAGTCAGGGGAACACGAACGAGAAGGTGATAATAGGAATGCACAACGAGAAGTGCAGAGGAAAACCACGACGAAACGTGGCAGCGACAAACAAATAATCCAGCAATGGATGAAACACAAGGAACTGGCTAAATAAACAAACTAATGGCATGGTGATAGGATGCACCTGAGTGAGGAAGTGGGGAAAGTAATCAAAGAGAGAGGAATCAGCTGACACTCATGAGAGGGGCGTAGTCAGGTTGTCAGACTGACAGGCAACGCCCACACCAAGTGCAGGCCCAACTTGCTACCTGACAGCTCCCAGTCAGACAACCAATACTAAACAAACAAACTCAGAAGGAGACTAGAAATGGATTGCAAAATAAGACATGATATGGCAAAAGCAAACTAAATGGAGACCGTAAGAGAACTCAAAGGCAAATCAATACTCAAATACATATGAAAACTCAAAAAGCATAGCAAGGCACAAATAAATACACAAACCATGAAAAGCCATGAGACTGGGCCTGGGAGAAACCTGGCTCAGTACAAAATACAACAATACACAGATGAATATGAAATATAGAGGAAAGTCATGGAACTGAGCCTGGGAGAAAAACCGGCTCAGTTCATGACAGAGCCCCACTCTCAAGGGGTGGTTCCAGACACCAAGAGTAACATCACAAAGAAAAAGAATAAACCTGCCCCCTCCCCCCAAGCAAGAACAACAACCATCCACCCAGGGCGGGAGGTAGGGGGAAACAGGTCACTGATGGGCCAGTGGCTGGCTGGGCCAGTATTGCACCTGGGGTGGACCCAGGTGCAATACTGGCCCAGCCACTGTCCCAGTCCACCCGGCTGGACCCCAGCTACACCCACGGTGGACCCGGCTGGGCCATGGCTGCACCCACGGTGGACGGACCAACCCGCAGGAGCACCAAACTGAGGAGTCGGTCTATAGGAGGGACTCTGATGACCTCAGCGGGGGGATCTGGACTCATGATGTCATCTGCTGGTTGAACCAGACCCATGAAGACCCTTGGCGATGGTGGATCCTCTCTGGCAACCCTAGGGGAAGACTCAAGAATGACAAGAGAAGAGTTGTGGTTAGGGTCGCTGGCAGCAGCAGAGCCCGGTGAAGTGACTTCAGATGGAGCTGAGGGCTGTACCCGACTCTCTTCACCAAAAGTCAGGCAAGATCTCTCCAAAACAGCCAAATAAGAAACACAAGAGAGATTACTCGCCTGAGCTCGAGCTCCACCGCCATCCAGGACTCTGTCAATCCTGGCGACGACGTCTCGGGCCCGGCCTCTAGGAAGTCCAGGTCTGGTTCCCACTCTGCTGCGGTAGCCTCTGCAGCAGGCATGATGGTGGTTGCAGTCCAACAGCCCCCAGGCGCAGGCTCCAACGCAGGTAACTGATCTGGCGAGGAGGCTGGGGGTTGGCTCCGTGCAGGTTCTGGAGTCGGGTCCTCCTGGGCCCTGGGCTCCTCCATCATCCGGCGGCTAGGTTCTGGGGCCAGCGGACACTCAGGAAAAAATGGAGGGACACAGAGAGGATTGGGACAGGGTTAACATGTGCAGCTGGAGGAGAGAGCCCAGCAGACTGCTTTAACTGAGCTTCTCTCCTGGGAGACAGACAAGGTTTATCATTATAAAATTGAATAGAAGGAACAAACACTTGCCTGTCATCCCGGTCTTTGATGTTGACAGCTGCAGATGATGGGCAGTCATCCCGCTCTGTGCCCATGTTAGATCCGGGCCCTCTAGTGGAGTGTGGAGGAGCCATCTCCATGGTGACGGAGGTGGGTGTAGCCGGGAAAGACCTGGAGGGTCTCTCGTCAACGGGAGGAATTGTCAAGGTGACTGAAAGTACAGCAGCAGTGGCGGGAAAGGAGGGTGGCGTAACAGCGGGGAAAAAAACAGAGCAAGAGAGTGGCCCGGCTGCGGGAATAGTCAAGCTCAAGCTGTCGAAGAGGAGGAAGGCTTCCTCCGATGGTTGGCCCTGGGATGGCGTTTATTAAAAATCAAAGGTATATAAGTGAGATGCACAGTGGCCTGGGAGCTCTTTTGTGATCCTGATCTGTTAGAGAGAAATAAAGTCTGTGTTGATCCAGCTCGTTGCCTTGCCTGATCATTCTCTCTACACTGGTGACCCTGACATGCCATGGAAAGCAAAACAAGCACCCTGGAGACATCCTGGAGAGGAAACACCAGCGCTGTGTGTTCTGGTTCAGTCAAGCTCCTGGATTTCTGGCTGCACGACCCGACAGCGTGGTTTTTACACATTGAGGTCCAGTTCGCTCTCAGTGGGGTGACAGCAGACGAGACGAAGTACTACTATGTGGTTGCTGCACTGGACGCGCACACCACACAACAAGTGGAAAGCCTGCTCCAAGAGCCGCTGGTCCAGGAAAATACGAGGCACTCAAAAAGACGCTTATCCAGCACTACACCCTTTTGGACAGTGAAAGAGCGGAAAGGCTCCTAACACGTTCAGAATTACGAGAACAGATTGGCCATGGAGTTGATGGCAAGCATGTTGGCATTGATGGGCAGAGATGACGAGTCCTTCCTGTTTGCCCACCTGTTTCTCAGGAACTTCCCGGCTGCAGCGAGGGCAATCCTGGCAAACTCGCCACTGCTGGCGACGAGGAACTACTGCACACTAGCTCAGGAAGCGGATCGCATCAACCTCGCGACCAGAACCTTTGTCGTGAACGCAGCAGCACTGGAGCCCAGAGGGGCTGCCAGCGAGATTGAGGAGCCACTGGTGGTGGCTGGAGCAGATGCCAGGAGACACAAGAAGGAGACGATCTTCCACTGTCATTGCTGTTTCGGATTGGACGCATGGTGATGCTTGCCACCGTGCCAATTCAAGCGATCGGGAAACGCCAAGGCTAGCAGTGAGCAGTGGCTGTGACTGCTGGTGACAGAGACAAGCTGTTATACATCACAGACACACGTTCGGGGGACAGTTTCTGGTGGACTCCAGCTCCCAGAAGAGCCTCATCCTGCCGTTCAACACAGACAGGGTGGCAGGACGAAGCGGTCCCGAGTTGGCGGCCGCCAATGGATCAGACATAAAGACATTTGGTGAGCGGATACTGACTATATGTTTGCTTGGGCACAACTTCCAGTGGACTTTCAGAGCATGATCCTGTTACCGGACAAGTTGATCACAGTGTCGGACTTTCCGCGTCTGCAGACGGTGAGAGCACTTCAGGAGTTTTGGGGAATGGTTAATTCTAACAACCATTTCCTCTCCCGCACAGCCCAGCTGATGCAGCCATTGTACGGCATGATTAGAAAAAAGAAACCTGCGGACAGCATCGACTGGACTCCCAAGCGGGGCCAGGCTTTTTTTGAATGCCAAAACAGTGCTGGCAAAGGCCGTGTTGCTACTGCACCCAGACCCGTCTGCATGGATAGTGCTTAGTATGGATGCATCTGACGTGGCTATAGGGGCAGTGGTGGAGCAGTGCGTCGCAGGTTCGTGACAGTCACTTGCATTTTTCAGCAGAACTTTGCGCGACAACGAGCGCAAATACAGCGCATTCGACAGAGAGTTGCTGGCTCTCTACCTAGTGACACGCCATTTCCAGTTCTGGCTGGAGGGGCGCGACTTCACCACGTTTGTAGACCACAAGCCGCTGATGTACGCCATGGCCAAGGTCTGGGAACCGTGGTCAGCCCGGCAGCAATGGCAGCTGGCCACAATCTCAGAGTTTACGACCGACATTCGGCACGTTGCCGGTAAACTCAACGTGGTGTCAGACTGCCTCTCGCGCGCATTGGTCGCCCCAGTCTACATGGGAATAGATTTCCCTGCTATAGCTGTGGAGCAAGCCAGGGATGCGGACATTTGCACGTGCCAGTCTGAACCAACAGGGTTAAGGCTGGAGAGCAGGGTACTGTAAGAAGGGTGCCCTCCCCTACTCTGTGACGTCTCCACAGCCCGCCTGCGCTCTGTGGTCTCGCGCTCTTGGTGCTGTCATGTTTTTGAGTCAGTCCACTCCCTTGCGCACCCGGGAGTGCGCTCTTCAGTGAAACTAGTGGGGGCGAAATTCGTCTGGCCAGGTTTTTTTTTTTTTTTTTTTTTTTTTTTTTGTTACTTATTTGTACCCGTAGGTAGACTTGGTTTGCAGTCTGGTGACAAGCCACCGGCTGCTGGTCGCTGCGTGCGCAAGCGCCCTAAACCTACATGTTTTTGGTGTGCGGGAGGAAACCGGAGAAATCCCGGAGTAAACCCACGCAAACACGGGGAGAACATGCAAACTCCACACAGCTCACTGTTGGTTGGGGGCTGGGATCGAACCCACGATCTCATGATCCCCGCGGTCCCCCGGCCGAGGGTAAAACTGTGCTGCCACAGTGATAAACCACTGCGCCACCGTGCAGCCAGGTTTGAGTAAAGAGGTGAAAGAGTGGGCTACAGCTTGCTTTGCATGCCAACAAGCAAAGGTGCATAGGCACACCAGAGCTCCCCTCGAGCCATTCCAAATCCCAGCTACAAGGTTCGACCACATCCACGTGAATCTGGCTGGGCCCCTTCCGCCGCCACAGAGGTTCACGTACATTTTGACGATCGTGGACCGCACCACATGCTGGCCCGAAGCGGTACCGCTGGCTTCTACCACGTTTGCAGAAGTGGCGCACGCCTTTTTGTCAGCTTGGGTGGCACGTTTTGGATCTCCTTCGGACATCATGTCCGACAGAGGCCCACAGTTCGATTCAGAACTCTGGTCCGCGATGGCCTGGAGCCTGGGGGTCAACATTCACGGTACTAGGTTTCTTCCTGTGAAAAGGGAGTTTTTCCTCTCCACCGTTGCCAAGCGCTTGCTCACAGGGGATTGCCTGATTGCTGGGATCTTTCTGCAATTGTGGGGGCTTCCCCTACAGTTGAAAGTGCTATGAGATGACTGTTGTTGTGAAATGGTGCTATATAAACAAATAAATATTAATAATAAATAAATACTACCATGTACAACCCCCAGGCCAACGGGTTATGTGAGTGTGTCCACAGGTCACTTAAAGCAGTGCTCAGGGCTTCACTCATGGACGCAAATTGGGTAGACCGCCTGCCTTGGGTTCTTTTAGAGTTGCATTCTGCACCGAAGGAGGATTTGGCAGCCTCCCTGGCAGAAGTCATTTTTTCCCAACCACTGTGGATCCCCAGAGAATTTTTACCGGACAACCCCGTGCTCGAGGCCGAGCTGCCTTCGCATTCTCTATGCAACACAGAGGTGGGGAGTGTACTGGGCCCCGCCCACCACTGTTTTCCCTGCGCATTCGTCCCAATAAGTTTGCAGAATGCCTCTTTTGTTTTCGTCAGGCACGATGCGTACCAGACCCCGCTGCACCCACCATACGACGAGTCGTTCAGAGTGTTGGAACCAGGGTGAAACATTTCATGTTAGACTTGGGGGGACGTAGAGAGACTGACTCTGCATTGACAGGCTTAAGTCCGCTTTTGTGTTGGCAGACAAACTGGTGGTGCTGGCCCGGGCTCCCCGGTGTGGACGTCCCCCGTTGGGGGCTCCGCAGGATGGTGATTCCTCAGCAGGGACCGGCACACATGAAGAGGATGTGTTTTCTCCCCCTCCCCTTTTCCTTCCACAGACGGACGTGCCCCCCGGTGCACCCCACCAGCAGGGCAGTTTGACGGGATCGGCGACAGCCTTTATGGATGCTGGCTTAAGCCCAAGGAACGGGGGGGGGGGGGTTAAAGTGTTAGACTTCTCCACCCAGGGAGTAATGGACCATGAGAGGAGAGGTCGCCGGGGGGTCCAGATGGAGCAGTCAAGGTTGGGCACCCCCCAGGGAGAAGAGGAGACGCTGGGCCGCCGGTAGAGGAGTGTAGTGCGGCACCAGCGCAATGTTTTGTTAATGCGCCGCGCAGGCTTTGTTATGTAATGGATATGAAGTCGGAGCCCTGGGCCACTATGTAAATAATTAAAGGTATATAAGTGAGATGCACAGTGGCCTGGGAGCTCTTTTGTGATCCTGACCTGTTAGAGAGAAATAAAGTCTGTGTTGATCCAGCTTGTTGCCTCGCCTGATCATTCTTTCTACAACACAAACTGTGAAAAGCCATGAGACTGGGCCTGGGAGAAACCTGGCTCAGTACAAAATACAACAATACACAGATGAATATGAAATAGAGGGCGAAGTCATGGAACTGAGCCTGGGAGGAAAACCGGCTCAGCTCATGACACCTACTGGCGGCCCCCCACCCAACACACCCAGCCCATACTTGGGCACACAATCCAAATGCGTTGGGCACGTCAAATAGTTACCACTAATTTACATTAGCGCAGTTTATCAGGTTGAGCCTAAAAACACCCACTAATAATACACCAAATACCCAAAATACTCTTCTTCCATCTAAACAAACAACTCAGTGTTCTTTTATTTTTTCTTTTCTTTTTTTTTTAGCTCGTACATCTTCCCATTTTCCAAAATACATTCAATTTAGCAGATCCACCTTAACGATCTGGCTTATCACATATATATATTACACACTAGATTCAAACAATCTTTACCAATTTTTCTTTCCTTAATAAATACACAAAACAACACTGTCCACCACCCTCCCTGTGTGCAGAGACGTGTCTCCGTGGAAAATGAAGCCCCGAGAATACTTTATATCAAAGAGATTTCAACAGTTTTACTTTAGGACATGACTTGAGGTTGAACAAGGTGAAAAAAATTTGAAAGCTATGGTATCGCAATTCCCACCCCTAGTTGTCATGGGAGAAGGTGGGGGGGGTTCCATGGAAAGGTTGGGCCAAGGTAGTCCTGCTATTTTAGCTTTGTTAACGAGACTTTTTATATGTTTGCAGATACTAGAGAATTTCAGTGTGCTACAATAATGTGGAAAAAGTTAATAACATGTTTCAATGTATTTCAAAATGATAAAGTTTAATATATTCAATACCGATTGCACAGAGGCTGCAAATTTCATATATTCCCCTTAAGAAACTGTTGAAAATATGAGAAAATCGCTGATTAATTAACCATATTAATCACAATAAAATGCTTATATCATTCTGAATCAATAATTATTATCACTATAAATTTCAAGTCATTAAGTTCCACTGTCAATTATACTTACTGAGTGAATGTGTAAGAAATGACATGTTCGAGGTTTTAATTGTGGTTTTCGATATATTTTATTTTGTGTTATTATTAAAAGATATAAACAGATGAAAACAACAAGTTCTGATGATTATAGAGATAAATAAAATTGATTATAATACAAAAAATAACTAATCATTATCATTAACAGCCAATCATATTGTGTGACATCATGAAAAGGCACAGGACCCGAGCCGATTTGAGAACCCGAGCACATCTGTGACCTACACTGTCCCTCAAAAATGTGGTGCTTTGACACTAGATTCAGTAGAATGGAGATGACACAACTATGGAAACGAAAATACTCAAATGGTTTCATACACACACAAAAACAAATCAGACTACAGAAAACACACCGATATAAACAGTAATTTTAAGCAGGATTTTAGCCTCTAAAAACAGAATGGGTTTGAGATAATTCAATATTCAGAACATTTTCATCTTGTCCACCCCTACATACAGTACAACACACCCACAAACACAGCCTGAAGAAACTACACTGACTGGTATTGCTCCATGTGCCTCTAAATACTTCTGCATGACTTAAAAATATTCAAATTATTATGGAAGCATTCCTTGTTATGCAAAGTTTACTCAACCTGACACTAGTTAAAGAGACATCTGTATTGGGCTGGGCGATATGGGTCAAAAATCATATCTCAGTATAATTATTCAGTATCTCGATACTCGATATAGAGGTAGAGATATACAGTTGAAACCAAACATTTACAGTATATACACAGTATAAAAAGACAGCCTTTATTTAATCAGATTAAACTCCTGTTTTAGGTCAGTTAGGATTATTTTCAGCAAATTATTTCTATTTGCTAAATAATTTTTTATATTGGCTAAATCCTTTTTTAGAGAATTTTTTTATTACTTTCTTCAAAGTCAGAAGTTTACATATACTAATATCAGGAAGAGAATTGTGGATCTCCACAAGTGTGGTTCATCCTTGGGTGTAATTTCAGAAGCTTCAAGGCACCACATTCATCTGTTCAAACAATTACACACAGCCATCATACCACTCAGGAAGGAGATGGGGTCTGGGTCCCAGAGATGAATGTGTTTTGGTGCAAAATGTGCGCATCAACCCCAGGACAAAAGCAAAATACCTTGTGAAAATATTGGCTGAAGCTAGGGCTGCACAATTAATTGAATTTTGATCGCAATCACAATTTTGTCTGCCACAATTAAATTAACGTGATCGTCGGCGATATTAACATTTAAAATGCGGGCTCTGCTGCATATCAAATCTAGGTGGTGGGCCGAGCGGCTCCATCTGCTTTAGTTTTTGAGATGATCGATCCCCATCTAGAGAGTAGCTGAGTTTCACAGATAGGCTAACTCATATTTTTCAGAACATGAATCTGTTTGTTGGCAGGTTAAGTATGTGCATATTTTTTATGAAAATTAAACTTTAGTTACTAAACCTGATAAGGCGGCTCTGAGGCCATCACTAAGGACCTCTAAACTAGACTGGTCACACAATACTGATGCACTCTACAAGAAGGGACAGCGCAGGCTGTTCCTACTGAGGAGACTCAGGTCTTTTGGTGTACAAGGGGCGCTGCTGAAGACATTCTATGACACGGTGGTGACATCAGCCATCACTTTTGGAGTGGTCTGCTGGGGCAGTGGCATTACTGCAGCCGATAGGAAGAGACTGAACAAACTGATCAAGAAAGCTAGCTCTGTCCTGGGGCAGCGCCTTGACCCGGTGGAGGAGATGGGAGAGAGAAGGACGGTGGCTAAACTGTCATCTCTGCTGGAGTCCGAGTTCCACCCTATGCAGGACATACTGGATGCACTGAGGAGCTCATTTAGCAGCAGACTACATCATCCCAGGTGCACAACCAAGAGGTTTCGCAGGTCCTTCCTACCAACGGCTGTCAGACTGTACAACCTAAGCAGGGCTGCTCGCAGAGATAGCAAAAAGACGTGACAACCTAATAGTTTTGAATGCAAAAGATGCAATAGACTTACACAATGGTCCCCTCCGGCATACAACTAGGAAAATACCGGTCGCTATGGAGGGTGAGGATATGTATGGGCACATAATCATACCATGTAGGATAACTAAGTAGACGGTTGTGCTGTTTCATCCCATCTAGCATCAATGCTCTGCACTGTGTGTGTTTATATATTTACATATTTATTCCATCTAGCTACAATGCTCCGCACTGGGTGTGCTTATATATCTATATATTTATTCCATTTAGCTATAATGCTCCGCACTGTGTGTTTATATATTTACATATTATTCCACCTAGCTGCAATGCTCCGTACTGTGGGTGTTTATATATCTACATATTTATTCCATCTAGCTACAATGCTCCTCACTGTGTGTTTATATTGTGGCGGATAAAATAAGGGAACCCTGTGTGAAGGCACGGAATAAGTGCAGGCAGGACACGGCGAACTGAAGTTTAAAAGGGTGTTTTATTCATCCTCCATCACGAGGGTCACTCCAGCGCTGTGGGAGTGCGCTGGAGCGATCCCAGTGTCTCTAGTCAGCAAACAGGCAATGCAAGTGGTCAAAAAGAGAGAGAGAGCAAGTGATATGGTTGACTTATATACCCAGCTAGACAATGCATGCATGGCACATTAGCATCACAGTAAACTGCAGGAAGGCATGGACATTTGCATTAGAGTCACACATATCAATAGCAAGATTACTGGCGCCGGGATTAGACAAAGAGAGGCTGCCTATTGATATCAGTCCATACATCTCACTGTTCTGCTAATTGCTCCAGCTGAGCGCTCTGCTTGTCCGTAGGCTGTGGGGGTCGCCCACAATATACTCATATATTTATTCCATCCAGCTACAATGCTCTGCACTGTGTGTCTGTATATATATATATATATATATATATATATATATATATATATATATACAGTATATATATATATATATATATATATATATATATATATATATACATACTGTATATATATATATATATTTATAGTAATATGTACATATGTATATTAGCTGCTCTTGCCTTTTTTTTTTGTTTTTTTTTCTTGCCTTCTGATTGTTGATCTGAGTGTTGCTATCCCTGTGCTGTTGCAATCCTGGAATTTCCCCATTGTGGGACTAATAAAGGCTTATCTTATCGTAGCTTATATGCTTAACCAATCAAAACAGCGCTCCATGATCACTTGACTTGAGTTCAACCAATGAGATGCATCATTGTCGGAAGTAACCGTAAAGGAAAGATGGGCTGATGAGGCTGCAATTTCATCAGCCAGGTAAGCACAATAATGTTATACAGTATTTATGTCCCTGTATTTTCTTTTCGTGTTACAGATTTCCATAGTTAATATTACAACCAAGTGCTGTTGCAACTACAGTGATACAATTTGTATCACTGGATATTTATTCCCAGCTTTGCTACAATATTTTTTTTCAATATCTATTTATTTATATTATTTCTATTTTTTTCAATATCTAGTGTATTTTTTCTTATTAGCTTTGTTTCAAATTGCTTTATTACTTATTTGTATACTGTTGAACATTTGTTCTTGAAACACAAGTTTCTTTTGGATAAATCTTATCTAATCTTGCATTATATATTTATATTTTTTAGAAATTGTTCAGATGAAGATCCATCCACCACGACCAGCAGTAGAACAGGAACAGCTGGAGAACTGATTCCCGAACTACCACAGAGCTAAGAAAACGCCTGGACATGGACACAGAAAACAGCCTGTAAACTGGACACTGTAAGTTCTGGGCAAACACAAATATTTGAGAACATGTATAAGAGGTTCAGTTTAATTTTTGCTATCACAAAACTTTTGTTTATGTACATTTGAAATATTTATAAAGAGAAAACCAGTGAAAATTCAAATCCGTTTTTATTTTGTAATTATACATGGTTTTGAATGAATGGAGTGGTTAACACTGCGGCAGCACAGCAACTCACCCTTGGCCGAGGGATCCTGGGTTCGATCCCAGCCCTCAACCAACAGTGAGCTGTGTGGAGTTTGCATGTTCTCCCTGTGTCTGCATGGGTTTACTCCAGGATTTCTCCGGTTTCCTCCCACATGCCAAAAACATGCAAGTTAGGTTAATTGGCATCAAACTGGGGATTCTAAAATTGTCCTGAGGTACGACTGTGGGAGTGAATGGTTGTCTGTCTCTCTGTGTTGGCCCTGCGATGGACTGGCGATCTGTCCAGGGTGTACCCTGCCTCTCGCCCAAAGATGCTGGGATAGGCTCCAGCCCCCCCGCGACCCGAAAGGGATTAAGCGGAAGAAGATGAATGAATGAATAATAAATACACCCGGGGCACAAACCCAGTAGAGTCACAACTATACACATAATGACATAGGGCCTAAAACTCAAATCACATCAACAATCATACCCACAGTTATTTTACAAACCCAGTAGAAAGCCCCCCCCCCCCCCCCCCCCCCCAGGATTGCCATCTTGTGGTTCCCAGCCAGAATATCTCCGCTTCCTTGTTTCTGGTGACGGGCTGCGCCATCTCCTCTTCTCCACCACCCAACGCAGCTCGTTGGGGTGCCTCCACGTCTCGTCTGACAGACGAAGATAGCAGTCACTCCAAGTCGCTTCCACCTGTACAGTAGCTGCCCCTGGTCATCATACAGCCCACAACGCCTGTGGATCCCCTTTGACCGAGCTTCAACCCAAGGGTAAACCATATCACTGACACCCAGGGGGGCTCTAAAAAGCTTTAGAGTTTTAATATAGGTCTCCCCGGATCCTCCTGTCGTGGGGGTGCGGGGGGGGCTTCCCATTTGGAACTGGTCCATTTACCAGTCCGGCCTGAAGCCCTTTTCAAAGGCCCCCTTCTGGTGCGTTTTAAACGCGCACCTGTTGGTCTAGCCCCAGTGCTGTTCAGCGCTGATGTCCCAGTCCCGCCTACCAACCTGGGGGCCCCGTCGTGCCGCCCAGCTCCCACACCCAGGGTAGCTTGGGCTCTGGCATCGGGTCCATCCCGGGAAGGTGCCCTATGACGGTCCTCCTTGCTGTCTTTTCCCAATCTGGACCAATCGGCGTCCCATACCGCGTCATCGTCCACATCCGGCAGGGGTCGGTTCCACAAACCTCCACCCAACCGCTCCTTTCCGGTGTCATTGGCAATGGAGAAGCCCAAGAAGTAGAACATGTCGTATCCCATAATGTTGGATCCCGTGGCAGTCACCGCCACCTGGATATCCGCCATGCTCCGCGACTTGTACTGTGCCATTAACTCGATGTACCCCAATATGGCAATCCTATTCCTACCATAACCTTAAAATGGGGCTGCCGTCCTCTGGATGTGGTACCGGGGAAACAGACTCTTCACCGTTTGCAGATTCAGAATTGAAGCCACCGCTCCCGTATCCACCAGCAAGAATACCCCGACTCTGTCCAGAGATACCGTGCAGTAGACAGGGCCGCTGGACTCCGGTGCAACCGTATAAACAACAGTGGGAGTCTTCACGGAGGAGCCCCCACCCTTTTCACGTTCTCCTCATTCAAAATTTCTACAGGACTGTGTGAAGTGGTTCAGCAGGCCACATTTCCCACAGTGCTTTCCTTTTGCCAGACACTCTCTGGACTTGTACCTGTGTCTAGCGGACCCACAGCTGTAACATCTCAGCGTTACCGGGGTAGACCTTATTTTGACAATGGAGGCATATCCTCAACGTCATCTTCATCTTCAGGGCCTGCTGTCAGCACCTTTAGTCGATGGTCATTTAACGTGGAAGAGGAGGACTCTCTACTGAGGTCCCTCGCTAAAACTTTAGTCGCCTCAAACTGCTGAACAATTTCAATAGCGGCAGCCAGAGTCAATTCACCCGAGTAGGTGAAGAGCCGTGACCGGGCAACAGGGCAGCAAACATGCTCTGCCAACTGATCCCGGACCATCTCGTCCTGTAGAGCTCCAAATTTGCACTCTGCCACCAGTTGGCGTAGGTCTGCACAAACCTCTTCACTGACTCTCCTGTCCCTCTGGCAGCGCTGTCAAAACTGCATACGCCGAACGATGACATTGTCCGGCGCACGAAAATATCACGCCATTAGCTCTACTACCTCCTCAAAACTCTCGGCTCCCTCCAATATCTCAAGAATTCTTTGTCCTTCCATGCCCAAATTATGGACCAATATTGCTCTTGCCTGCAATTTCTTCAACTCACAGAGGTCGAAGGCCACCAGGTAGTTGCTAAACGCAGCATACCACCTAGGTCAAGGCACGGGCTTCCAGAAATGGCCAAAAACTGGTTGCAGTCTTTTCCAGGCCGCCATCTTACCACTGTTTTCATATATAACAGTCCTCTTCTGTTGCCTGGTGCTGGAACATTGTTTAGTTGTTGTGTTGATCGTTGCACGGGTTGTACCTCTGGCGCCCGTCTTTGTTATCCTTTAGTTAAAACCAAATCATGTGTTTGTTTGACAGCTTGTTTACTCTCTTTTTTCTTTTGAATTCTTGGATGGAATATGGGTGGGCAATATAAGCTGCGGCTTCAGCCATCACCCATTTCGGATAACTCACGTGGAATTGTTTAGTAGAAGGAGTCTTTGTCTAATTTGACCTTGTTGTTATATTATACAGTTTCTTTTAACCTGTACTGTATTATCCGAAATAAATAAAATAAATTCATTCATTTGTTTGACAGCTTAGGCTTCATCATCCTGTGCTGTGGAATAAATCCTCAATTGCTTTTCACCATACCCACTTTAAGGAGTTAATTTACTGTCTGCCGGAGGCAGCCCATGACAGAATGTTCCAGCCACATGACTCTGCGGGCACGGATACCTTCATTCTGGAGGAGAATGAGAGTTGGGTGGTCCAAACCATGGAGGAGTTTGTCTCCGACAACCGGGCTTTTTCATCTCCGGAGGCAGCTCTCATTTTTCCGGCCGGCATGGCTGAGTGTTTGGAGGTGAATCTCAGCCTGCGCAGCCACTCTGGACTGTTTGGCCTGTTCCTCTCAGGACTAGTGAGAGACTTTCCCCGTTTTGGAGCCTGTGTCAATGATGAAACATCCCCAGGTTCCACCATCTTCTTCACGGAAGCTTGTGCCGATGATTGAGCGACCCCTGGCTTCTACAATCTCCGTCCCTCACTGCTCGCCAGTTCCGACACCACGGAAGTTTGTGCCAACGGTCAAACATCCCCTGACTTCCACAGTTGAATCTGTGCCAACAATTAAGCATCCCCTGGCTCCTATAACCTCAGTCCCTCGCCATGCTTCAGTTCCAGTTCCTCGCCGCGGCCCAGCAGCTCTTCGCCAGGAAGTCACCGCAGTCACCTGGAGTGACTTGTCTGGGTCTGCAGTGGCAGTTTCTACAGCAGTGGCGGCCTCAGCGGCAGCGGGACAATATACGAGGCAAGTACTGTTTTCTTATTTTTTAATATCTAATAGTGAGAAGTCTTGCCTTGTTCCCAGTGAGGAGCCTCAGCAGCCATTACCCTCAGCTGCTGAGCCCTCACTTTTTGTTTATGCTGCCGCCCCCATTTGCCTGCCATCATCTGCTTCTCCCTTCTCCTCTCTCCCAAGCTCGTCATCTGGTGATCCGTCAGCTGCCTCCTCATCTGCTGCTCCATCAGCTTCTCTGCTCCTGAGCTCCTCTTTTGCTGTCATGTCTCCTGCTGCTCAGTCTTGGAATTGCCCTCATCCGCAGTTGAGCTTCATTCACTGCTCCTACAGTGTCTCCTGAGGCCATCACGCCACCAGCAGCTTCACCAGAGACTGTCATTCCAGCAGTGGTGGACCAGGAGTTAAGGCAAGTGCTTTTTCTCTTATTTTTAACATCCATTTTCAAAAAGGCTTGCCTTGCTACTGGTGGGGGGCCCCAATTGCAGATCCCATCTGCCTCTGGGTCCTCTCCACTGGTTTCTGCTGTGGACAATTATTGTGTGGACTTGACATCAACATGTGTTTTTTCCTCCCAGTCTGAGGTGGCTGCATCAGGGATGGAATTTCTGTCTCCCGAGCACGCTACTCCCCAGCCTTCATCGTCTTCATCTGGGCTCACCATTTGCCAGCCTTCATCATCTTTATCTGGGCTCGTCATTTGCCAGCCCTTCATCGTCATGGTCTGGGCTCACCATTTGTCAGCCTTCATCATTTGAGCAGTCCGCTCAACCTGGGCCGTCAGAGCAGTCCGCTCCACTTGGGCCGTCAGAGCAGTCTGCTCCACCTGGGCCATTTGAGAAGTCCGTGCCACCTGGGCCGTCTGAGCAGGCTGCTCCATCATCATTGTTTGAGGTCAGCGCTCGTCAGCCACTGGCTTCTGAAGTAAAAACTCCTATGTTGTTAACCCCTGAGTGGGAATTTACTGTGTTGGTGCCTCTAGAGCTAGAATCACCTATGTTTGTGCCTTCAGAGCTAAAGGTTCCTATGTTGGGGTCCCCAGAGTTCATAGTTTCTGTGTTGTTATTTTCAGAACAAAAGGCTTGTGTGTTATTTTCAGAGCAAAAGGCTCATGTGTTATTTTCAGGGCAAAAGACGTGGTGGCTTATGGACTTGGGTAGGCCTCCTGACCCACCTCGTTCACCAGTCTGGTGGCCTTTGGACTTGGGTAGGCCACCCGATGCACCATGTTTCTTTGTCTGGTGGTCCATGGACTTTGGTAGGCCACCAGATGTGCCATTGCCCTCCTGTTGTGGTCTTGGGACTCCGGCCCGGACCACCTGATGAACTGTTTTTTGTTCTGTTAGCATATTGACTCTTTCCTTCGAGTCCTTTCCCTGTCCACCTGCCTGACTTGGTGTTTCTTGTTTTTCTTTTTGGGGGCATTTAGAATTTGTCCTTAAGGGGGGAGGGGGGCACTGTCATGTTCTGGACATTTTGTCCACGCTTTCTGTTGTTTTTTGAACCATTTGCACCATTATTATCCTTATGTTATCATTTATATTATTTAAGTTCGTTACGTCCTCAATCCCACTGATATGCCTTCCACAGAGGAAGGAGGGCTTGTGGACAAGGGGGACGACTTGCCCATCTCAGGGGTCGAGGTCGCCAAAGTGGTTAAAAAACTCTTCGGTGGCCAGGCCCCGGAGGTTTAGAGATTCGCCCTGGGTAGTTAGAGTAATATAAATAGTGAAGATTAGTTAGTTTGATATTACACAAAGTGCTTGCATACACATATTTCTTAGATTCACACACACAATTCCAAAAAGTGCTTTAGCTCTACACACATGCACACACACATACAAACTTCACAGGAAAGTCTTTGTTCCTCTTTCCACATATGGGCATGTGTAGGGCTAAAGAAAACATGGATGCTGAGAGGGAAGCAGACATCTTGACAAGATGAAAGTCATAAAAGAGTTCTGAAGCTATTTTGGACACTGAAAAGGACAAGTTGAAACAGTGGACATGTATTGTGGGAAAGTAACGCCCACTAATGGTGAGCCTTTATACAGCTGTGACTTCCTTTGTTGAGGGTCTTTTCCAGGAGAGGGGGCTGGAAAGATCCATGGCCATGTGACTCCTTGCGCATTCCAATAAAGTTCAGCTGGAGAAAATAATATTTCTTTTGTGATTATTGGTTGGTTAACTGAAAAGATTCTGCTAACTGTGCAGAAAATTAATTTTTACAGTACCTCAAGGCTCTGGATGTTGTAGGGCTGTCATGGTTGACACGTCTCTGCAACACTGCGTGGAGGTCGAGAACAGTACCTTTGGCATGGCAAACCGGGGTAGTGGTTCCTCTCTTCAGGAAAGGGGACCAGAGGGTGTGCTCCAACTTTAGAGGGATCATACTCCTCAGCCTCCCTGGGAAGGCCTATGCCAAGGTACTGGAGAGGACAGTCCAGTCGTTGGTCGAACCTCGGATTCAGGAGGAGCAATGTGATTTTCGTCCTGGCCGTGGCACATCAGACTAACTCTTTACCCTCTCGAGAATCCTCAAGGGTTCGTGGGAGTTTGCCCAACCAGTTTACATGTGTTTTGTGGACTTGGAGAAGGCATTCGACTGCGTCCCTCATGGTTTTTTTGTGGGGGGTGCTTCAGGAGTATGGGGTATCGGGCTTGTTATTATGAGCTATCCAGTCTCTATATGACCGTTGTGAGAGTTTGGTTCGTATTGCCAACACTCGGTAGGACTCATTCCCAGTGAGAGCTGGACTCCGCCAGGGCTGCCCTTTGTCATCAATCTTGTTCATAACTTTTATGGACAGGATTTCTAGGCACAGTCAGGGAATGGAGGGTGTCATGCTTGGTGACCACACAATCTCATCTCTGTTGTTTGCAGATGATGTTGTCCTGTTGGTTTCCTCCAGCAATGACCTACAGACCTTACTGGGACGGTTTGCCACTGAGTGTGAAGCGGCTGGGATGAGAATCAGCACCTCCAACATACATCCCCACCCCTTCCAACGCTCCCATAAACATACCCACAAAATACACACACAGGCACATACACCACCCCCTACTTCTCTTACACATATATGAAATAAAAGAGACATTGCTTGGCACCGAGGCACCATGTGAAGGAGCAACCATCCTGTGGAGCCCCCCACGCCGGGAGACCACACAGCCTATAGCCACAGGGGATGCCACAGAGGCCACCCCAACCAGGACAGGCCAGGGCCCACACCACAGCTGTAGGCAGTGGCATAAAGCCCATACTCATAAACTGAACTAAGAACACATCAAAATAGGAAATTCTAAAAGCAAATGGAGCTAAGAATAACATAAAACAATGGAACATAAATTACTACTTCAATAATAGTTAAACAGGTTTGTTAAAAGCCAAATTTAAAAAGGTACAGAAAGAAACTGAGAACACATAAAACAAGAGGAACTAAAAACCCATACTTAAAAACTGAACTAAAACGCATCAATAAAAAAAGATGAGAAAATCTAAAAACAAATGGCACCAAGAAGAACATAAAACAATGGAACATAAATGACTACTTCAATAATAGTTAAACAGGTTTGTTAAAAGACAAATTAAAAAGGTGGGGTTTTAGCCTGTTCTTAAAAACATCTATTGACTCTGCAGCCCTGAGGCTCTCTGGCAGGCTGCTCCACAGATGAGGACCATAATAATGAAAGGAGGCTTTACCAAAGGTCTTGGTCTTGACTTTGGGAACCATTAAAAGGCCAGTACCAGAGGACCTCAGGGTCCACAAGGGCTCATAAGATAAAAGCAGCTCAGAGAGATAAGAAGGCCCAAGACCATTGAGGCATTTAAAAACTACTAAGAGAACCTTAAAATTAATCCTAAAACATATGGGGGGCCAATGCAGCGATTCTAAAACTGGTGTAATATGCGCCTGCCCCCTGGTCCTGGTCAGCACTCGTGTTGCTGAATTTTGGAGCAGTTGGAGATGTGCTATCCTTTTTTGGGGAAGACCAGAGAGCAGGGGCATTACAGTAGTCTATACGACTGGTAATAAAAGCATGCATCAAGACCTCCGTGCTGGCAAGAGAGAGAAAAGGGCGGACTCTGGCTATATTCCTAAGATGGTAAAATCCAATTTTTTTTTTTTTCCACAATATCTTTATTGAACCTTTTTTTTTTTTTTTTTAACAAACATGATACAAACAATCAAACACTAACACTAAAGTACTACAAAAAAAAAAAAAAAATGCACTAAAAACACCAACAACCACCAACAAAATCAAATCTTCAACAATGCTCCTCTGTTTAGTCTAGACAATCCAATACATAAGTATACATATTATGTTCACCAGTTTGGAATTTACAAGGTCCACACACATCATTCACCTTCTTCTTCAAGAGTTATGTTTAAATTTTTTACATAATCAATAAAAGGTCTCCATATATTCTCAAACACAATTTCCTTTGATTTTAGTATATATGTTATTCTTTCTAATGGAAGGTTTGTTAACATCTGTCTTAACCACTGAGTCACATCTGGTCTATGAGTCTTTTTCCATAATAGTGCAATACATTTTTTGGCATTAAGCAAACTGAGGTCTATGAATGTTCTTTCACTTTTATTAAAATTATGCTTTTCTGGGTACAGACCCAACAAAAACAGTTTAGGATTCAATATGATTTGTTTTGAGATTATTTTTTCAATTGTTACCCTCACCTCTTCCCAAAACATTCTTATTAATCTACATTTCCCATAAACAATGAAATAGGGTTCCTTTACTTTCCATGCATTTTGTGCATGTATCTGGTATATTTTTGTTATATCTATTTAACTCCTCCGGTGTAACATACATCCGCATTAACCATTTGAAATGTATCAATTTAAGGCGTGCATTTATTGATTTGGTTTGAGCTTCTGTACAAGCCAATTCCCATTGTTCCTCTGAAATTTCAATTTGCAGATCTTCTTTCCAGTAGTTTAATCTTTTCAGTGAATTTTCACTTGAAGATAGTGTCAATGAGTTATAAAACTCTGAAATAATACCCTTTCTTTTACTATCTTTCATCATCATTTTTTCCAAGGATGAATAAATAGGTCGAGTGAGAGCTTTATTTTGATTTGATCGAATAAAGTTTCTAAGTTGAAGATATTTAAAAAAATGTGTTCTATTGAGATTAAATTTGATCCTCAGCTCTTCAAAAGACATTATGTTGTCTGCACATGGCAAATATAAATCCTGAATCTTTTGTATCCCTTTTAAATTCCATACTTTAAATACAGCGTCCGCTCTCCCTGGTTTAAAATATTGATTACCCCATATTGGACTAAATTGTGACAATAACTGTGGTTCTTTTAAATAGTTTTTAGCTTCACACCATATTTTGATCATATGCTTTACAAATGGATTTTTAACTTGTTTTTGTAATTTTTTTGCCGAATCTGAGTATATGAATATGGGAAGAGGTAAAGGTAAATTGTATGATTCCATTTCAGTCCAGTGAGGGAGATCATTTGATGAAAAATAATATGTCATAGACCTCAGTTGTGCCGACCAATAATACAACATAAAATTTGGACATTTCAGACCTCCACGATCAAATGGTAAATATAATAAAGACAGACGTAATCTAGCCCTCCTGTTGTTCCATATAAATTCCACTAACTTTTTTTTTATTCTTGAGAATAGATCTAAAGGTGGTGATAAGGGAATGTATTGAAATAAATAAAGTATTTTAGGTAAAATATTACTTTTAAGTATATTGATTCTCCCGATCATCGACATTGGTAGTGACATCCATCTCTGAGTTAACTCACTGATATCTGACATTAAGGCTTCATAGTTGACACTGGCGACTGATTCTAGCTTAGGCATAATTTGGATTCCTAAATATTTAAACTGATTTACAACATTGAATTGATTTACCTCAGGGGCTGGGTAATTTCTCTGGGTCTCATTTAGCATTAATATTGAAGATTTAGTTTTATTTATTTTATATCCTGATATTTCCCCAAAATTCTTTATTAAATTCAACAAGGTTGGAATTGATTTTTTTAGATTCGATATAAACAAAATTATATCATCGGCGTACAGGGAGATTTTATGTTCTGTTGGTCCAACTTTAATTCCATATATTTGTGAATGTAAACGTATCGCTATCGCTAAAGGTTCAATTGCCATAGTAAACAGTAAAGGTGAAAGTGGACAGCCTTGTCGACATCCTCTATTGATTTTTATTGGTTTTGAAATATTGTTATTTGTTAGGATTTCTGCTGTAGCATTATTGTATATTATTTGAACCCATTTTATGAAATTATTTCCAAGTCCAAACCTTTGTAGGACTTCAAAAAGAAAGGGCCATTCAACTCTATCGAAGGCCTTTTCGGCGTCCAATGATAGGAGAGCTGTATCCGGTGCTTCTTTATTAAAATAAATAATATTAAATAGTCTTCTTACATTATGGAAGCCTTGTCTACCCTTTATAAAGCCATTCTGATCTCGATTAATAATATTTGGTAAAATTTCTTGTATTCGTCTTGCTAAAATTTTACAGATTATCTTAAGGTCGGCGTTTAATAGGCTTATTGGTCTCATATTTTCACATTTATTAGAGGGCTTACCTGGTTTTGGCAGCAGTATAATTAAGGCATTATTTATGTATGATGGTAAATTATTATTTTGAAATGCTTCTAAAACCATTTCCAAAAAAGGTTTTATTAATTTATTCTTAAATTTTTTATAAAGGTCAACTGGAAGACCATCTGGTCCTGCACTTTTTCCTGATTTCATATTATCAATGGCTAGCCCAACTTCTTCTTGACTAATTTTAGACTCCAATATCTCCCTGTTTTCATTTGGAATACACGGTATAGATAGTTCGTTCAAAAACCCATTTAGTTTTGTTAAATCAGGTTCATTTTTGGTATCATATAATTTTTCATAGTAATCTCTAAAGGCTCTATTAATTTCTAAAGGATCTATAACTACCTGTCCATTACTTATAATACTGGTAATTGGTGTTTTAATTTCCAATTGTTTAATCTGCCATGCTAATAATTTTCCTGATTTTTCACCTTGTTCATAAAAAGATTGTTTCAATCTTAGAAGACTCGAGGCAGCTCTATTCGCTGATTTTTTGTCGTATTCAGCTCTCAAAATCAGTAATTCATTCTCCAACCTTGGGTCACTTCCTGCATACACTTTTTCCTGAAGATTTTTTATTTTATGTTCCAATTTAGCTCTCTCCTCTCGAGTCTTCTTAGATTTTGATCCTGTATAACTAATAATATGTCCCCTAATAAAAGCTTTGAAAGCCTCCCACTTTACACATGCTGATGTTTGTGTAGTATTGATGTCAAAGAACTCGTCTATCTGTTTTTCTATATACTTGACAAATTCCTCATCCTGAAGCCATTTATGCTGAAATTGCCATCTACCTGATTCCTTTGTCAATTTTTTATCTACATATATTAGACAACAGGGTGCATGATCAGAGATCACGATGTTATCATAAAAGCAGTTTTGAATCTTGGACCTTAATTCTGTGGAAATCAAAAAATAATCAATACGTGAGAATGTCTTGTAGGTACTGGAATAACAAGAATAGGCTTTAACTTGTGGTTTCATTTCTCTCCATATATCTAACAATCTCAATTCTTTCATAAAATGATTAATAGTCATCCTACATCCAATGTGCGTACAATCCAGTCCTGTTGATCTATCCACACCTGGATTCAATGTACAATTAAAATCCCCTGCTATTATATGTTGCCCTGTAAGTGATGATAAGATGAGAAATAAATTAGCAAAGAACTTCTGATCATCTATATTGGGACCATATAAGTTCACAAGATTTATATTTTCTAATAGCAAAGAACCTTGAATGATTACATATCTTCCAAATTTGTCTCCAATTACATTTTTCACTTGAAAAGGAACTGATTTATGTATGAGAGTCATAACTCCCCTGGCTCGGGATGAAAATGAAGAGGTGAATACACTTCCCTGCCATCTACTCCTAATTCTTTTAACATCCTCCTCTATCAGATGAGTTTCTTGTAAAAACACAATTCTTGAACCCATGTCCTTTATTTTATTCATAACTTGTTTAAGTTTTTTTAAATTTTGTAGACCTCTGCAATTCCATGAAGTTAAATTAAGATTAACACTTTGGTCCATGATCAATAGAGAGTTTGGGATTACCTTGCAGTGTAAACATGCTCATACAGAGAAGCAAAAACATGAGTGGTTGAACATTCATCCTACAAACTACACACAAACAAATTTCCCCTTCCCACACTTGTGGCAAACCCCCCAAAATCAAAAGAAAAATTCTGTCTCCCGATATAGCCATCGACCGTTCCACACCCACGGGGAACAGCCTAAGCCACTCCTTCATCCTCCCAATCACCCTAACTCTACTGCTTTTAATGACGTAACATTAACTCTCCTCTGTAGTTTTCCAACTTAACTCCAAAATTTTTAACAACTTTGTACATCATAGTTTTTTTTTTTGTTTTGTTTTTGATTTGTTTTTTTTAATATATAATACAATCTATATTTTGTAAACTTACTATTTACTTCAAGTCAGTCAGATGCCTGTGCAAATGCTTAATTATTCTACCTTATATTTTGTTCATGCTTAGCTCCCACCAGTCTCTTCTTCTTCTTTGATCTTCTTGATGAACTCCTGCGCCTCCTCTGGGGTCTTGAAGATGTGGGTTCTGCCCTCATACGTGGTCAGCAGTCTCGCAGGATAGATTACACCATGACGAATCCCAAGGTTGCGCAGCTCCTTACGTACGGGATCAAACTGCTTCCTCAATTGCTGGATTCCTGTGGCCAAATCTGGGTAGAACCGCACCTGCTGGTCCTGGTGTTTAATCTCTCCTTTAGCACGTGCAGCGTTGAAGATCTTCATCCTGTCTCTGTTGCTAAGAAACTTCATAATTAAGGTCCTCGGCGGTCCCTTATCTCTCCGTGGGCCAATACGATGTGCTTTTTCCAGAACCACTGCTGATTGCAACTCCTCGCTGCCCAGCACCTCCGGAATCCACTTTTCCAGAAAGGAACATACGTCCCGACCTTCTGATTCCTCTGGAAGACCCACCAGCCTCAAATTATTCTGTCTCGACCGAGATTCCAAATCCAAAATATTATCTTCCAGAGATTTATTTTTTTTTTCCAAAGTGCGCACCTTTAATTGAAGACGGGTGACGTCATCTTCAGCACTAGCGAGACGGAGCTCCATCTGCGCCGTTCGTTCTACACAGTCACCCAATTCCTTTCTTATTCCTTCCAACGCTGTCATAATCCCATCAAATCTAGAGGAAAAGTCCGCTCTCATTGAACTCATGGCTGCCATCAGCGCATCTGCGCCATTCCCCGCAGAAATCGCAGCGTTGCCAGCCTCCTCCGCCATATATGGAGTTTTGTTTGCTGCGTCACAGACCTGAAAGTCCGTTAATTTGGACTGTTTCGGCGGCTCGCTTTTTCCTTTTCCTGGTTTTCCAGCCTTAGGCTTCGCCGACATATCCTCGCCCAAATGCTGGGATACGTTCTGTCCCAAATGAGAGAGTTATTTGCCGATTTTTTTTTTTTCCAGGAGCAGAGCAGAGCGAGACACGTCCGTCCTACGTGGCAGCCATAACCGGAAGTTGTAAAATCCAATTTTTGTTATATTTTTAATGTGTGAAATAAAATTAAAGTCAGAGTCTAGAAGAACGCCCAGGTTCTTGACACAATGTGTAGGTTTTAGACCTAGCAATTTGGGTAAAAGTTTTTCTGTTGTCTTCAGGACCATTGATTAAAACTTCTGTTTTGTCCTGGTTGAACTGTAGGAAGTTCTATGCCATCCATGACTTTATATCTAAAATACAGTTCAAAAGGGCATTAATTGGTTTTGTGTCATCAGGAGACGTGGCAATGTACAGCTGTGTATCATCAGCATAGCTATGAACATTGATGCCATGTCTCCTGATAACATCCCCAAGTGGTAACATATAAAGATTAAAAAGTACTGGCCCTAAAATTGAACCTTGGGGTCCCCACATTTGTTTTCATGGATTGCCGAAGAACATGTATTCATACTTACAAAATAGTGACAGTCTGTGAGATAGGAATGAAACCATTCAAGAACAGTACCTGAGAGGCCAACCAGGTGTTTGAGGCTGCTTAATAAAATGTGGTGAACAAAAAGGACTTTAGGGTTATTGTTATGTTTTGAGATTATGGTGGCAAAACACTCTGTTCTCAATGTTTTGACTGCATTATTGTACATTTTTAATTTATTCTGTAGTATTTGGTAACTGATAGTTATCAATTTGGAATTGATATCTACAATCATCTTCTGTAGTTTTGTTCCCGTGTGTATGTTAGTATCATTCTCTAGCTCCCCGGTGTCTATGAATGGCACAGCCCTGCCCGTCCTGTCTCCCTCACCTGTAGCTGATCCCCTGTTATCTGTTGACCTCTGATTACTCTCATCTGTTTTGTGTTTGGTATCACCTGTCTTTTATTAGTCGTCCTCTTCTGTTGCCTGGTGATGGAACATTGTGTTATATCCACAAACCTGGAATGAAGACAGATGAGGATGCTGTGCTCGAACTGAACTTTATTACAAACTGTTGTATTGCAAAGCACATGTACACTCAGAACTCTGGATATGCATACCTGTAGTCAACAGCAACTGTAACTCTCAACTCACTCCCAACTGCCATGAGATGGCGGACCACCCAATATATACTGGTGTGGTGACATTAGCCGTAGGCCGCATTCCACTCCACATATTAACAGTATTCTTACACTACATTCTACCCCCCTTGCAAAAACACAGAACATATGTTAATCATTTAGCCCTCCCCAATTTGGTATATTTGTATGCATCTATCTATCTATCTATCTATCTATCTATCTATCTATCTATCTATCTATCTATCTATCTATCTATCTATATATACAGTATATATATATATATATATATATATATATACTGTATATATATATATATATATATATATATATTGTGGTGACCCACCACAATCTACATGGACATTCAATCTTCACACTCAGCCAGCTGCACTAAGCAGACGACAAATTGCATACGGACAGAGAACCCCTGGGGGGACAACCAGAACAATGAGCTATTGTTATACATCCCTGGATTAAGGAGAGGAAGTCCGGACACCAGTTGGTCACGCGATTGATATGTATTTGTCATGGCCGCCAATCATCGCACCTGTGCACGCACCTGCCTGCCATCTCCAGCGACCTATTTATTCCATCAGGACCAGTGCTTGGTGCGGAGTCGTCTGGTTCCTTTCCCAGAATCCTGCTACGCCAGCCTTCGAGCTTCCCAGCTCATTGTGCATCTACACGTCGGCTTCCAAGCCATTGGTGTTCCCTGTCCAGGCCTGCACCTCCTGCACCATCCTACAACAAGTAAGCCACCACGCTTTCCTTTCACCCTGTCTGCTTCCCCTGTGCACAGGCGGAGATCCGTGGCGGCGGACCATTCCCTTCCCGGCGGCGGATAATCAACCTCCCTCGCCAACTCCCAGCTCACCGGCCACCTGTGAGCACTGTCTTCCTGGCTGCAGCTTCGGCGCTACCTGGGCTACATCCTACCACCTTGACAGTAAGCACAATTACATCCAAAGTGCCCGACGGACTAAGCTGTCACTAACTGCCTCTGTCACTTCCCAGGGTTGCCAGGTCGTACGGTGCTCTGCCGGCCCCAGCTGGAAATCCAGATTACATTACATTACACTACACAACCCTGCACGCATGCATCCACTCACACACATTTATTCAATAAAACGGTTAATTGTATCTACCTGGAGTCGTGTCTGCTCTGTGGGTCACAAATGCCATGCCAGTATTGACTGATATGTATATCAATATGCAAATGTGCCATGCATTCTCTCTTGTCTGTATAAAAGAGCTTACTATACATGCCTCAGGTGCACAGACAGCACAACACAGCACACAGCGCTACAGTGTGTCTCATGATGTTGGAGGAATAAAACTCTGAAATACTTCAGGTCGTTGCATCTTGCCTGAACTTATTTGTTCCTCTACACTGGTGACCCTTGACAAAGAATGGAACATGAGGTGAACACCCCGGAGATGACCCTGACCGAGAAAGCCCCAGAACGCGTCATGGTGTGACCCTCGCCTGATCTCTTCCCTCCACACTGGTGACCTGACGAGGGAGAACGACCATCTGCTCCCTCTCACCGTGCTGTGGACACAGAGGACCAGAGAATGCCTGCAACCTCTTCATCCTCACCGGAGCGCATCTCTGGGACCAAAACGCACCATGAACGACACGAGCGAACGAAGGAAGCAGCCTGAACGGGGACAATCATCGACGCCAACTGCACTGATTTCCACCGAGCTCCCCGACTTTTGACTAAACTCTGGACAGCGGACCTCCCGTGCACTGAAGCCCCGCACGCTCACCGCAGGATTACAAGGACAGCGCAACTGCCACTTATGTGGTCACTGCGCCAAGCGCGCGCCACGCACGAGACAAAACCGGCTCCACAGACTGATACATCATCCTCCGCCACTGCACATGCACGAGAAAAACGGCCGATCGCCACCCTCGGAACCTTCAGGGCTGCTCAAGCACCTGGAGCAGACGTGCAGCCCGCACACAGGACGTTGTATGGGTTTCTCAGTCACGGCACACAACGGGAATTTTGCCGATTGCTTTCCCCGATGACTTTAGGGCTGCTCCCGCACCTAAAGCCAAACCGCCTCACACCCTCACACAGCTGCAGTTGTTTCACAGCCACTACGCATCCTCGGGGAATTTGGCCGCTCGCCTTCCCCACATCCTCGCTGGATCGAACCGCAAAAGAGTCAGAGATATAATTTTTTTTTTCACAGCTGCTGTGAATCTCCGCCAGGCTTAATGGGAAAGTCCCTCACCATCGCAGATCCACACGCAATTTTTGCACGGCCCAGACACCTTTGACGTCCCGGGCCGGCACTTGCTTACTCCCACCCCCTTCCCCCTCCCCCTTCCCCCTCCCCCTCCTCCTCCACAGCGCTTTTCCCGCACCTCACTCCCTAAAGCCAGCCAATCGCCGTCTTGTTCCATTACGCACGAAACACACCGGCCCGTGAGTCCACAATCCACGGCTGTTCAGCGTGCTGGAACTTGGAGTGGAGCACACTGCCCTTTCCACCTCTCCCCCATCCCCCCCATGGACTGACATGCCCTCCGACAGTTCTACCGGAGCTGGAGCCAAACGACGGGGGGGTGGGGGGTGGTCACAACCCTTGCTGAGTGTTCTGGGGGGAGCCCTGTGGTTACCCAGCACAATCTACATGGACATTCAATCTTCACACTCAGCCAGCCTGCACTAAGCAGACGACAAATTGCATACGAACAGAGAACTCCTGGGGGGACAACCAGAACAATGAGCTATTGTTATATATCCCCGGATTAAGGAGAGGAAGTCCGGACGCCAGTTGGTCATGCAATTGATATGTATTGACTGATATGTACATCAATATGCAAATGTGCCATGCATTCTCTCTTGTCTGTAAAAAAGAGCTTACTATACATGCCTCAGGTGCACAGACAGCACAACACAGCGCACAGTGTGTCTCATGATGTTGGAGGAATAAAACTCTGAAACCTTCCAGCTCGTCGCATCTCGCCTGAACTTATTTGTTCCTCCACTATATATACGTATATATATATATATATATATACTGTATATATATATATATATATATATATATATATATATATATATATATATATATATATATATATATATATATATATATATATATATATACACACATGGACAAAATTGTTGGTACTCCTCTGTTAATGAAAGAAAAACCCACAATGGTCACAGAAATAACTTGAATCTGACAAAAGTGGTAATAAAAAAAAAAATTCTAATTAAAAAATCTAATTAACCAATGAAAATCAGACAGGGATATCTCTAGAATACCGTGATAGTCTTGAGATTTCATTGTACCCTGCACAGATTCAAGACACCCTGTGCCAGATGCAGCAAAGCAGCCCCAGAACATAACAGAACCTCCTCCATGTTTCACAGTAGGGACAGTGTTCTTTTCTTGGTATGCTTCATTTTTGCGTCTGTGAACATAGAGCTGATGTGCCTTGCCAAAAACTTCCAGTTTTGTCTCGTCTGTCCATAGGACATTCTCCCAGAAGCTTTGTGGCTTGTCAACATGCAGTTTGGCAAATTCCAGTTTGGCTTTTTTATGATTTGTTTTCAACAGTGGTGTCCTCCTTGGTCGTCTCCCATGAAGTCCACTTTGGCTCAAACAACGACGGATGGTGCGATCTGACACTGATGTACCTTGACCTTGGAGTACACCATGAATGTGTTTAGAGGTTGTTCTGGGCTCTTTTGTTACCATTCGTATTATCCGTCTCTTCCATTTTTCATCAAGTATCCGCCTGCAGCCACGTCTAGGGAGGTTGGCTACAGTCCCGTGGATCTTAAATTTCTGAATAATATGTGCAACTGTAGTCACAGGAACATCAAGCTGCTTGGAGATGGTCTTATAGCCTTTACCTTTAACATGCTTGTCTATAATTTTCTTTCTAATCTCCTGAGACAACTCCTTTGCTTCCTCTGGCCCATGTTTAGTGTGGTACACACCATGTCACCAAACAGCACAGTGACTACTTGTCACCCTTTAAATAGGCCGACTGACTGATTACAAGTTTGTAGACACCTGTGATGTTAATTAGAGGACACATCTTGGTTGAACATGTCCCTATGGTCACATTATTTTCAATCTTTTCTAGGGGTACCATCATTTTTGTCCAGGCCTGTTTCATGAGTTTGTTTTTTAAAGTAATTCTGTTGAACCACAATTCAAAAGCATTGTCTGATTTTCACTGGTTAATTTTCATAGAATTTTTATTTATTACCACGTTTGTCAGATTCAAGTTATTTCTGCGACCATTGTGGGTTTTTCTTTCATTAACAGAGGGGTACCAACAATTTTGTCCACGGCTGTAACAGACAGACAGACAGACAGACAGACAGACAGACAGACAGACACACACACACATACACACTCAACATTTAGAACCATATTAGAACCTGGAACTAGGGTCAGCGGGTGGACCACCACTGGACCTGATGCGGCTGGGTGGGTTATTCTGCCACCTGTGTCAGCCACGCTCCTACATGAAACGTCAATCCTTTTCTTTTTACAGTCTTCCATGGGGAAAGCAGTTCTGCTAGAGGGGCCTTGTAGCAGGCCCTTGGCGGACGCGCCCCTGGAGATGCCGGACACCCTGGGCCAGGACTGATCTTCATGACGTTGGGCCCAGGGTCCCACACTGCGGCAGCTGACTCCCATGAAGCCTTGCCGTTTGGAGCAGCCACCTGGACATGCCGTAGTTGGTTTGTGTGCCAAACCGAACCGTCTGTCAGTCGAAAGCACGCCGATCCATTTCGCCATGATCCTAAGCGGTGCCTGTTATCTCGTCGATGATGACTTGGCCAGCCATTGATCTGGTCTCTCACTGATGCTGACTCAAACCCAGTCCATGACTTGGAGCGGTGCCTTGCTCAGTCTCATGTGCCACTGTGATTGCAATGGCGCTGCATACTCGTCCGGTTTGGGATCTCCGTCGTGCTGTAACGGTTCTGTTGTTACCGTGTTTGTCACAGACCCTTCACCTGGCTTCGTTGTTGCTGTTTCCGTAGTCTGAAGCTGGTCGTGGGTACGGAAGGTGTCCAGCGTTTCTCCCGTGTTGTTTGTTGTCACGGACTCTTCACCTGTCGGCTCGGTTGTAACCCCTGTAGACTGATGTTGAACGTGGGTACGGAAGCAGTCCACTTCCCCCTCTCTCCCGTCTGATGTGCTTTGTTGTGCCGCGTCGTAAACAGTGTCTGTGCCCGGTTGTTGTTGTTGTTGTGCCTCGAGGTTTTCTGTGTGTATGGGCTCCCTCTCCTGCGGCTCCAGCTGGGTGAGGAACGGAGGCGAGTCCGGGTCGCTGCCCCCCTCCTGAGCAGCTCTCCTCCTGAGTGCACGGGGTGGATGGTTTGGTGTCGTGCCGCCCTGAATTTTCTCTTCCCACACCACGTCATCGTTGTCGAGGTCCGTCGTGCCCCAGTTGCCACACCTGGACCATTCGAACCTGGGGCTGTCTCGGATAGCGAAGCCCAGTCTGTAGAAGAGGTCACATCCCATAATGTTGTCACGGTGCACCGCCACTTGGAACATGAAGTTGTACACAATCTTAGACTTGTAGTAGACCGTTAGCTCAACTGTTCCTACATTACTGAGTCTGTGACCGCCGTATCCGTACAGCTCTGCTGGGTTCTTCTTCATTTTGTGGTTGGGGAAAAAATTCTTCACCGTAGCTCAGTTTAACATCAACCTAACCGCTGCCGTGTCAAGCAGTGGTGGTACAGCCACGCTGTCTAATTCAACCATACTGTATGCATAACCACTGATGTCAGGGCTTACCGCATGAATGGTGGTCATTGGCGGGCGGCTTTGATTGCTTAGTGGGCTCTACAGCGCCAGCGATCGGCACATTTTAGCGAAATGGTTAAAGCGCTCACACTTGTTACAACGTTGTCCTCTCGCCAGGCAAAAACGTGCTCTGTCCTTGTGCGTTGGGGACCCACAGCTACCACAGAGGGGGCCTCTCGGAGTGGCCCTTCGGTTAACGGCGTTTGTCTCGTACTCATCTGCTGTGTCTTCATATTCCTCCATGCCGACCGTGTTAGCCAGCATCATCTGTCCGGCTAGCTTCTGTAGTTGGCGCCCACCTAGCGCTGATGTTAACTTCTCTGCTGACTCAAGCTGGAATGCTAGCTCTATCGTGCTAGCTAGCGTCATATCATTTGGCACCGTTAGCATCTTAGTGCTTAGCCTTGGGTTACACATGTGCTCAGCTAACTGGTCCCGCACCATCTTGTCTTCTAACAGTCCAAAATGGCACATGCTAGCCAGATGTCTCAAGTCGGTGATGAACTGTTGTGTGGACTCTCCAATTCTCTGTCGCCTCTGGCAGAATTGAATTCGTCATGCTATCACATTGTCTGGTGTAGCAAAATAGCTAGCTAACAGTTTGACAGCATCCACATATGAGTCCGTCGGACCCAGCGTGTGAAAAATCCTCTGGCCTTCTATGCCAAGGTTGTGGACAAGCAGGCTTGTTTCCTTACTTTATCCAGTTTTCCCAGGTCCAACGCCACAACGTAAGTCTCAAATTCGTCCAGCCATTGTGGCCATGGGACGGTTGGTTCACCTGGAGACTCGAGGAAAGGCCTTAGCAGTCTCAAGCACACTTCCATGGTTCGAAATTCTCGTCACCAAATGTTATGTCCACAAACCTGGAATGAAGGCGGATGAGGATGCTGTGCTCGAACTGAATTTTATTACAAACCGTTGTATTGCAAAGCACATGTACACTGGCTTTATTCTGCCTTCATCATCTTACGCTGTGGAATAAATCCTCATTTGCTTTTCACCATGCCTGCCTTAAAGTGTAAATTTACTATCTGGCGGAGGCAGCCCATGACAGACACGAGATGAGTTCCAAGTCAGTTGTCTAGCTTAGTCCACTTACATCTACGTATGCGCCACACAGTAATAACACCTGCCAACAGCCAAGCCACATTTGTATGTTAGCTAGCTCTGTGCTACTTTACATTATGTGGGTCTGGCTGTGTATGTGCTGTGCTAGCTGTCGGCCACTACAATGCCACAATGATTGTTAAAAAGGCCAGTGTCACATGGAGTGTTCCACCTCACCCCTTTCGGAGTGGTACATTCTAGCTCCTCAGTGTTCAGCCTGACTGCTGTGAAGGGAGAGTTCTTTATTCCAGTTTGACTGAGAAGAAAACTGGGTGTTTCTGCCCTTTTTTCAGCATTGTGGTGTGCGTCCATTGAATTGTGAGTACTGTCCAGCGCATTTATTCTAGTTTTGAATATTTCTTAACATTGTAAGGATAAGTTTCAGATTTGTACCTCCAGATATGTCCAGACATGCCCAATTAAAGGTGCAATATAGAACATTCTGACCTCCTGGCCAGTAGGTGTCACACTTACTGTTGCCTCATGATAACATTGTACGGGTTGCTAGGTAGAGACATAAACGGTGCTGGAAATAGCCATCAACAGGCAGCAGCAGACTGTATGGTAATCATTTTCATTGTGATTACAAGCCAGAAAAATCATGTCAAGCGACGAATCTTTTGTGGTATACTGTCCTGTGATTTTAACTGAGTTTCTTTGATGTGTATCTCCATTCAACATTTTTTTAAAATTACTGCCATATAATTATTAATAATTTATAGTAATGCTAACATTTCACAGACGTGATTGAACATGACAATTACATAATTTTGACAATGTAATCATGGCAAAACTGTAGCTGACTTTAAGGACTTTGCTGTTGGTTGAGTGTTTTGTGCAGATATGCTGTAACACATGCTTGTGGTTCTTTCTTCTTTTAGATTTGATTGGCGGTTTGCAACCAGCTTACAGGTGCATTACCACCACACACTCTATATATGCCTCCTTCTTTTTCTTCTTTTAGATTTGATTGGCAGTTGGCAGCCTGCTTACAGGTGCATTTCCGCCACGTACTTCCCTCTATCTGGTCAGGAGCTGTAGCCCTTCTATCATCATTGCTGTGTCCAGTCGAACCTTAACTCTATCTTCAGACATCACTCTTCTTCGTCTCCTCGTACTTCACTCTATATCATCACTCTATCTGGTCAGGAGTTGTAGTCCTTCTATCATCATTGCTGTGTCCAATCGAACTTTGACTCTATCTGCAGACATCACTCTTCTTCGTCTCTTGCTCTATATTTCCATCTAATCAGTCAGCTGCTTACATTACCGCCACATACTTCACTTTATCCATACTTGTGGTTCGTTTATGTTCAGCGTTTTAGCTAAGAATACTGTTCTAAAACGAGCTGTTGCTATGGCTAATCCATTGCCTTATTCTGCAGCCAGAGGTAGATACCTCCAATGCCAACTTGACTGACGTCAGCCATGGTCAAAGCAGAGGGAGAGGCAGGAGGGGGCAGAGAACCAGAGGAGTAAGGCACAGAGACGGTGACCATATAGATGAATCTGTGGTAGCAGTATGATGAATAAAATGGCAGTGTGAAACTACCGGCTTTGTTTTGGTTTGCTCTGTCGAGTTATAAGGTTGGCATAACAATTTGTTTACATCCTAGGATAGACAGATAGAAGGACCACAAAGAGGTCAGGAAAGAGCAAGAAGGAGTAGAGGAGGAGGAGGAAGAGGAGGAAGAGGCAGAGGTTGAGGAGGCAGAGACAGACAGATGGAGAGGAGGAAGAAAGAATCTTGGCTCTCAAAGGGGAGAGAAGGGTTAGGACAGAGGTTTGTATATATTCAATTTCTGGATCATTTTCATCATATCACAGCACTATTTTGTCATATATCAAAAAATATTTAAACTAGATACACAATATCTTATTTTTACCTATATGATTCTGTTTAAAGCCATACTAAATATTTTTTTTGGCTATATCCATCTTCTCAGGAGCTCCTCAACTCAATGACCCTGGAGAAGTACAGGGAATTTGGTAGGGAGCTTTTTCTCAGGCAGCCAGGGTTGGTTTTCGATGCCCTGATGATGCACCAAAGTCGGCATGGTGCACCATCACCGATTGATCTGCCATGTGTGCCATGGCGTACATGTGGTAACTGTAGGGAAATGCCCACAGATCGATAGAGGAAATGCTGTGGCCAGGAACCAATTCATTGTATTGGCCAGCAGCCACACTTCTCCCTGTACTGTCTTGATGAAGCCAACTTGCATATTCACAGGCAGCACAGGGAGGACTTGCTGGTAGTCATGCCGGCAAGAAAGCCTGGAGATGACAACCAGGAGTACCATTATGCTGCCTATAGGGATTTTATATTTTGGCAGCATGGCTGTCTGGGCCAGGGAAACCAGTTGGTCATCCCCAGTTGCTGTGTGTGGGCAATCAGGGACCGTTACTCTGATCCATACGGACAATACACTGGGTTTGTTCCAGGTTGCTAGCTCATGCTCCTGGTTTGTGGCAGATCCACATGTACATCCATGGTACAAGGTGCATCATCAGGGCATCAAAAATCAGGAGGTGGCAAGTCATTTGTTGGTTCTGTTTCATTTTCTGTTCATTTAAATTGTATTTGTTTTATATTATTGTTATTTTGTTGTTTTATATATTATTGTTATTGTTATATATTATATTATTAAAATAAATTATTGTAAAATGTATGCATGACATTGTGCCTTTTCTAATTTATATGTAAAGGGTGTTGTTGATTCATTGTTACAGATTTACCAAGTGATGGCTTACCTATCCTCTATGCACAACTGAAATACTGTCAGCCTTTGTATAACCTAGTGAAATTACTGAGAACTTCAGTTATACATACCTGAGCAGACATATGCATAGCATTCAATAAGCTCACTTTTTGAAATTATTTGTCGTGCAGTAATACTCCAGTTGTTTTCATATGGATACTCAGTGTAAAAAATTCAGTGCATTTCAGAAAATAAACACATCAGTAATCCAATCTGACACAAAATCACTAGTCATAGTCCTAATAATATCTATAAAAAAGTATTCTTTAAATATTTAAATTTATATTGGATTACTGTATAATCTTAAAGTTTTGTTAGTATTTTATAAAAGGTAAATTCTCAGCAATATTACATTTTCTGACAGTGTACTAATATAATGTTATAAAGCAAATCAACCTCTACTAAACTTGTCTATGAAAAATATTTAAAATTCAGCTTTATTATATAGCACCAGTTCACAATAACAGTCAGCTCATAGAACTTTGAAGTGTTGGACAAAGACCCCACAATTCCAGAAAGACCTCAACAATCAGGTGATCCCCTGTGAGGATCACTTAGCCACGGTGCAGAGAGAAAAACTCCATTTGAACAATAGGAAGCCTCCAGCAGAAGTGGTTTTGGCATCTCATCAGGATGCCTCCTAGTTGCCTCCCACTTCAGGTGTCTGGAACACGTCCCCCGAGGATGAGACCACGGGGCAGACTATGACTCCGAGCTGGCATGGAGCACCTTGGTGTCCCCTCTGAAGAGCTGTAGGAGGTGGCTGGAGAGAGGGAAGTCTGGGCTGCTCTACTTGGACTGCTGCCTCCATGACCCGGATCCCCAGAAAAGCTGTTGAGGATGGATGGACGGACGGACGGATGGATGGGCAAAAGAAAATGTTGACACTATTCTCAGAAGTAGAAATAGTCTGTCTCACAAATATCAGAATTTCAAAACAAAGTCAGATGTAGGCATCTTGCCCCTGTGTGATTGTTGGTTGAACTGGATTAGCATGGTCCACGTAGCCGATCTGGGAGAGCAATATAGAAAAATAAGATGAGGAATTGGACACAAACTTCATATCTTTTGTTGTCTCCTTAGTTTGTGTCGCCCTTACTTCTGATAGTAAGTTATAAAATACTAATGTCCAAATAAAAAGAAAGAAAGAAAGAAAAATAGTCTAAAGAAAAAAATGCATAAAAATATGACAAAATCTGAGCTTGTAGACATTTTTTCCAAACATTACAAATATGCTACAATGAGTGTGCTTGGAATGGAATCTATGCACTCTGTTGGACAGAACAACATCACAGCGCCCAGAAAGACAGACCGCACTTGTGGCCCTGGAAGTGAACAGGTACAATGTAGACATAGCTGCACTTAGTGAAACAAGATTGCCTGGATATGACAGCTTGGAAGACCATGGGTACATCTTCTTTTGGAGTGGGAAATCAACTCAAGAAAGGAGAGAAGCAGGAGTGGGCTTTGCAGTTAGAAAGGAGATAGCAGCAATGCTTGATGAGGAACTGGTGCCAGTCAACGACAGGATAATGACTATGAGACTCCCACTACAGCGGAAGATGTATGCCACACTCATCAGTGTATATGCCCCAACAATGACCAACACAGAAGAGGCAAAGGAAGAGTTCTACAGTGATTTACGTGAGACTATCAGGCATGTACCGACTGATGACAGGCTGATACTTGTTGGAGATTTTAATGCCAGAGTTGGTTCAGACACTGAGAAATGGAAAGGAGTGCTAGGCAGTCATGGAGTAGGCAAGTGCAATGCTAATGGAGAACTTCTACTTGCGCTATGTTCAGAGTACAACCTTGTGATAACCAACACTCTATTTAAGCACAAGGATACACACAAGAAGACATGGATACACCCAAGATCCAAGCACTGGCACTTGTTAGACTACATCATAGTAAGGCAGAGAGACATAAGGGATGGATTGGACACCAGAGCAATGACAGGTGCGGACTGTGGTACTGATCATGTTATGTTGAGATCAAGATTAAGGATTTACAGACGAAAACAGCACTGCAGGACGGGTGCAAAGCCACCACGGAAGCGAAACACTAGTGTACTGAAAGGCCAAAAGAAGCAGGAAGAACTTACACAGGAAATGGATGAAAACTTGAAAGACTGGGACAGCAACAACTCAGAGAATGACATAGAAGAGAAATGGGCAACACTGAACGATACGGTGTATCAGACTGTGAGTGATGTATTAGGCCACCCTGAGAGGAAACATCAAAATTGGTTTGATGAGCATGATGAACATCTGAAGAAACTACTAGAAGCGAGGAATACATCTAGGCAGGAAAATCTACAGTGTAACACAAGGCCGAAGAAGAAGAAATACTCAAAGGCTCAGAGTGAGCTACAGAAGTATACCAGAGAGATGAAGTCCAACTGGTGGGATGAAAAAGTGGAGGAACTTCAAAATGCAGCAGACAGGAAGGACATGAAAACATTCTTCACAGGTTTGGGAGAAATCTACGGCCCTAAACCAAGAGAATTGATCCAACTAAAGGCTATGGATGGTGAAACGGTTTTGCAGGAGAAAGACAAGATCCTGGACAGATTTGCAGATGACTTTGACCAACTACTAAGCAACCCTGGAGATCTCACTGAAGAGGCTAAAGAAGCTCTAGTGCAGCGACCAGCTGTATCAAGTCTGGATGAACCACCAAATCTTGATGAACTAATGGCAGCTATCAGGACAACACAGGATGGTAAAACTCCAGGAAGGGATGGAATTCCAGCAGAAGTGTGGAAATTTGGTGGTGTTCAGCTGACCAATTCCCTGCACAAGCTCATCCAAGAGATATGGGATGCCCAGAAAGTACCTCAAGATTGAAAGGATGCAAGTATTGTGCCTTTGTTCAAGAAAGGTGACAGGAAAGATTGTGGAAATTACCGAGGTATATCACTGCTAGCCACTGTTGGTAAGATTCTCTCACGTGTACTACTGAACAGACTCAATGAACACATCTCGCAGAATGTACTACCGGAAACCCAGTGTGGCTTTAGAAGTGGAAGAAGCACAATGGACATGATTTTCTGCTTGAAACAGGCTCAAGAAAAGTGTATCGAACAGAACATGCCGCTTTATGTAGCCTTCATAGACTCCAGTAAAGCCTTTGATACTGTTTCGCGACAAGGACTTTGACAGATACTCAAGAAATATAGCTGTACAGAGAAGTTTGTCAGCCTGATCGAGGCACTCCATACAGGTATGCAAGCAAACGTGGCAATGAGTGGTTCAGTATCTAAAGACTTTTCAGTAAGCAAAGGGGTGAAACAAGGGTGTGTGCTGGTGCCTACACTCTTCTCGCTATATCTGGCAGCCATGCTTGAGGTGGCCTTCAAAGACACTTCAGAAGGAGTATACATTCAAACAAGGAATGAAGCAAAGAAGCAGACTTGTTCAGTGTGGCACAGTTTAAAGCCAAGAGTAAGACATCGATAAAGGTAGTAAGAGAAATGCTCTTTGCCGACGACAGTGCTCTAGTTGCACACAGTGTGGAAGATATGCAATCTTTAGTGGAGAAATTTGCAAGAGCAGCTAGCCAACTCAGCCTCAAAATCAACATCAAGAAGACAGAGTGCCTTTATCAACCACCAAAGTTCCAGTTATCAACATCACTACCAGAAGAGATCAGCATTGGTACAGAGCCACTTGTCAAGTGCAAGACTTTCAAGTATCTAGGGAGTACTGTTTCAGAGAATGCTAGGCTGGAGGATGAACTATCTCTCAGAATGGGAAGAGCAAGCGCTGTGTTTGGAAACTTGAGGGAGAGACTGTGGAACAATCGACATGTGTCTATCCGTGTGAAATGCAAAGTGTACAGAGCGACAGTACTGGTTACTCTATTGTACAGTGCTGAAACTTGGACTGTCTACAGAGTGCAGGTAAAGAAACTCCACGTGTACATGAAGAGACACCTTCGAGCCATAATGAACATCTCATGGAAAGACAAGTTAACCAACGTAGAAGTGTTGAAACAAGCTGGTCTACCATCAATGGAGGACATGCTAGTACAGATGAACCTAAGATGGCTTGGACATGTTGAGAGGATGGACCACCAGAGTCTCCCTCGGCAGTTACTCTACTCACAGTTATGCAAGGGCAAACGCAATCAGGGTAGACCAAGGCTCAGATTTAAAGACACTGTAAAAAGAAACTTGAAGAAGCTGAATATAGACAGGAGTTCCTGGCAGCGGAAGGCTAAGGACAGAGCTGCGTGGAGGAATCTGATCAGACCTAAATGAAACAGTCATTGTCGCCCACGACAGACTGTTATGATGAGTGTGCTTGGTCTACTAATGCAAAATATACTGTCGGTGATAGAAAGAGTGGTAGGGTAGGTAGAGAAATGGAATTGGATTTTACCTGTGTGCCATGTGCTGTGTTCACTCCTGCTGCAGCATTGGACCTGATTCAAGAACAGGAAAAAGATTTTCAGTTCCACATCCTTGGAACACCAAGTGAACTGCCACCTTGTAATTTCATTAACAAGGAAATTTTAAGACATTTTGGCGTCCCCATTTGTAAGATGCCCTTGAGCAGACATTCAAAAAAGAAACAAAATCTCTTCTATCTATCTAGGCCTCTCCTAGCTTGTGTCCTCAGAATCTCTTCCATTGGTGGCAGTGGTGTTGCAGGAACAAGGCCAAGTGCACGTGGGTCGTCTGGGTGCAGTTGTCTATGTTGTGGCAGCCCTGCATCTGCAGAAAGGCACTTTGAAAGAATGCAGGCCAGAAGGGGTGGAATGTGGTCCTAAGTCTTCTCCTCCTTGATCGCGCCGGCACTCCAGCGCCTTGTATTCTTTTTATACAGTCTCCTGGTCCTGAGAACACAAAGTATCAGAAAATTCATATTACTAATTAATTCAGTTTGAAAAATGATAAATAAATATGACTGGATGGATGTACCAGACTATTCACTAAATATTAAGAAAAACAATTGTTTCTGTAAAATTTACAAAAAGGTTTAAAATTAATAAATCACCCCCCAAAAAAGACATTTTAAATTTATAACCCAAGTATTAAGGTTTATAGATTATTGTGTGTAAAATGTTTTGGTGGCACAAAACTTACATTGGCTTGCTGTCAACTGTCTTCCTCACTGGACGGTCCATGTGCTGGTTATAGTCCAGTGCAGCTAAAAGGGTCCGGGCCTCATATCCAAGTGGGCTAAAGGAGAACCTTTTGTTGGCATACATTAGAATGTGATTTTGAAAAGCCTCAAGGTCTGCAATTGATCTGTGAAAACACATTCATCCATCCATCCATCCATCCATCCATCTTCTACTGCTTTTCCAGAGGTCCAGGTCACAGAGGCAGTAGTTCAAGCAGAGAAGCCCAGACTTCCCTCTCCCCAGCCACCTGCTCCAGCTCTTCAGAGAGGATACCAAGGCGTTCCCAGAGCAGCTGGGAGACATAGTCTCTCCACCGAGTCCTGGGTCCACCCCAGGGTCTTCTCCCAGTGGGACGTGCCCAAAACACCTCAAGTGGGAGGCATCCAGGAGGCATCCTAATCAGATACCCATATCACCTCAACTGGCTCCTTTCAGTGTGGAGGAACAGTGGTTCTACTCTGAGCCTCTCCCGGGTGACTGAGCTCCTCACCCTGTCTCTAAGAGTGAGTCCAGTAATCCTATGGAAAAAGCTCATTTCAGCCGCTTGTATCCGCAATCTCATTCTTTCGGTCATTACCCAAAGCTCATGACCATAGGTGAGAGTGAGAAAACACATTCATATTAATGATTATCCTTTGTCTTTCTGTTGGCATTAAAGAACTTCCATCATACTCACCTAAAGCTCAGGTATTTGTGGACCATCCGTAACCACCGCTTGCCCATCACAATATTGTTGAGGACCTGGAAAGCTACTGAGCCTTTTTCCAGCCATTGTTTGGTGGAGCTGTTCTCCAGTACCTCATGCAGACATTGTCCTTCCACCCATTTGTGCTTGTTCACCACATGGTGGAGAAGGCCAAGCCATAATTTCTAAAAAGAGGTGAAATAAAATGTTACAGTTTTCTACTTGAGAAGCCCTTAATCTGATTTTAAATTCAACTATTATAGGGCTCAAGAAGTCAAGTGACTTCTGGTGTGCACTAAATTTACTTATGAATAAATTATGATACCTTTCTTTTAATATTGGGGCTAAATGATAACAATAACAACTGCATAACAAATTTTTTCTCCAACAAAGAAAAATTGCACATCAAGGGTGATACTTTCTTGACAAAGTCATTGATAGGTAAAGACTGGTAGCACAATTATTTGTGTTGTTGCAGTAATACAAGAAATGTTGCACCTACCATGAATTCGTCATGCATTGCAGCTTTGTTACAGCACCACCAAAAATGATTAACAATATCACACAGCCACAGATGCAATACAGCCTGCCCCTTCGTTTTAGCTGCCTGAGGAGTACATACACAATTCCATCTTTTATTTTTTGTAATTCATTTCTGGATAGTTAGGATATTGTAATGATTGGCAAGACTTACAGATGAGATCTTTTTACAAGATTCTTGGCTCCATGCCACATGTTAAAGCTTTGCTTGACACCAGGAAAAATGCCACGGTCTGAATGGCAGACATTGCATTTTTAATTACATCACTAATTAAAATATTCAGCTATACAATTTTAATACCCACTTACCCATGAGTGCTGAGATCTGTGAATGGGCATCAGTGCACACTACGACCACCTTCACTTCTGTGAGGAGTTGGGTCATGGTGTCCATAAAGGCCTTCTCCTTCATTACAGCGGAGTTGTGGTCAGTCTGACGCTCGTCAACGCTCCAAACTGAAATGATATCTTTGCTTTCATGGCCCATAGTCCGTGTATGTGCAGCACTGAGCACAGTGACCGAGGCTGTCCATCCTCCCATCAGCTATAGCCACAGATTGAAATTGATTAGCTGTTAATTTACTGAAAAATGACATAATGCACGGCCCAGGAGACACACACGCAGGCTCAGGATAGATTTAACAGCTTTATTAGCAACAGGGAAGTGTATGGCTGCGTGTCTGTGGAATAAGAATGTATTGGTGGTGGCATCTGCGTCAGGCACGGGGGCAGGAGGCCGTACAGCCGGACAACCCTGTGGGAAAGAGCAGAGGGAGAAGGGTAACGGGCACCACACCAATACAGGGAATAATGATGGTAGCTGGCTTACTTGGTTGTGACAGGTGGCTGGCGTCGACAAGGGCGGAGCCCGGGAGACAGCGACCTGCGGTACCTGTGGCAGCAGCGTAGAGCCAACGGCGAGGAGATGAAGTCCGCCGCCGGGAATGTCCACCTGTGCACAGGGGAAGGCTAGAGGAGAGAGGTAAGGGGAGCTTACCCAGGATATCTTCACTAGTAGGTTTGAGGTCCGTAGTAGCGAAGGGGCCGAAGTAGAGAGACGGCTTCAGGCCGAAGCCCAGGGCAGAGTGGATTAAATACCCCGCCGCTGACGAAGAGCAGGTGTGCGCGCGGCTGGCGCCGCTGATGAGCGGCAAGTCATAACAAAAAAATCTAATACATAAAAATAATCTCTCCACATCAAACCCACCCCCAAACAAAATAAACAAAAATGCACTGATTAGCACCACTTCTCTGTCTTTGATCCTATTTATTATCTCCTGTGGAGCCCATAATTATAACTTATGTGACTCACATGTGGCTGGCTGAATTCAGCCAAGAGAGACTTTGAGCTAGCCATGTGTATTGACTTCACACCTCAAGAGGACGATGTGTCTGCACCCCCTGGGGACTCAGGAGGACTCAGGAGAGAGGAGAAGATTACCCGGGTTGACCTTTTGGGGGTCAGAGAGGAGAACAGAAGGACTCTGGGTGTTCTATTACAGATGAGAGGATGTAACTGAGTATTGTGACTTTTGTGTGATGTATTGTTCGAGATGAGTGTATAAATGTATGTGTGTGACTGCGTCCTGTCTCCTTTCACTCCGATCGAGAGAGGACGTAGGATGAATAAGAATTAAAGCAGATACTGGAAAATCATCCAGTCTCCTCAATTCTTGACTCCTACAATTGGTGACCTACGCATGAATCTGAGCACGCCGAGGCTGGAGGACAGCCTCGTGATCGATATGGAAGAGCTGGGAGACAGCCGCTCAGACCCAGATTCACCGGGGAATGCCAGCAGGGGCACAAGACTGATTAAGCTCCCCGAGTTCTGGCAAAACGACCCGCACTCGTGGTTCCAGCATGTGGAGTCGCGGTTCCTGCTCGGGGGAGTTTCAGCGGATGACATTAAATTCCATAATGTCATCGCGATGCTCGACAGCCGCACGGCTCAGTGTGTGCGGAGCCTGGTGCAGCAACCACCCGCTGCCGGCAAATACGACACGCTGAAAGCCACCCTCATCAGGAGCTTCATGCCGTCATCTGAGGCAAGAGCCAGGCAGCTACTGGACCTGCGCGACAGAGGTGGATGCAGGCCGATTGTCCTCATGGAGGACATGCTACAGATGATCGGGATGGACAACGACGTGTTCCTTTTCAAACATATTTTCCTGACAACCCTCCCAGCGCACACGAGAGGTTCCCTGTCCAGCAGACGATGCGTGACCCAGCAGGACTTCCGCGAGCTGGCCCAAGAGGCGGAGCGGCTCCTCAACGCCTGCGAGGAGCAAGAGGCTTCCGTGGCAGCGGCAGACCTCGGCGCGGCGGCCGGGGGCAGTGTGGAGCCAGAGACAGCAGTGACCACCTCAGCGGCGACAGCAGCGGCGAGATTCCGTGGCAGGGGAGATGACGGCCTCTGTTTTTACCATCGACGTTTTGCTGGGAAGGCGCACAAATGCATCCCGCCCTGCAAGTTCAAAAAGCAGGGAAACGACCGGGCCAGGAGCCGTTAGCAGTTTCCACTCTCGGCGAACGGAACAAGCTGCTTTATCTGACAGACGCGGGCTCCGGGCAGCAATTCCTAGTGGACACCGGAGCCCAGAGGAGCTTCATCACTGCCACCTATACTGATCGGGCCGCTGGACCCCGCGGAGATGGAGCGACAGCGGCCAACGGCTCCAGCATCAAGACGTACGGAGAGAGAACCTTGTCTCTGTCCTTCCACGGCCGCGCCTATGAGTGGAACTTCATCGTAGCGGCAGTGAGCTTCAATATGTTAGGTGCTGATTTTCTGTGTTCACATGGTTTGTTAGTTGATCTGGCCAACAAACGCCTAGTAAATGCACGCTCTTTCTGTTCTATCCCTTGTGCAGCTCGGGTGTCCCCGCCGCCAGTACAGACTAACGTCGCCACAGCAGGTGGTAAGTTTCACAGCCTTCTACACCAGTTCCCAGCACTCACAGTTCCCACTTTTTCAGCTAAGGTGGCGAAGCACGGGGTGGAGCACTTTATTACCACGAGTGGCCCACCCGTTTTTGCGAAGGCTCGGCGCTTGGATGCAGCTAAACTCTCCATTGCGCGCGAGGAGTTCGCCAACCTGGAAAGGTTGGGCATAATTCGCCACTCGAAGAGCGCCTGGGCTTCCCCCCTCCATATGGTACCTAAAGCTGACGGCTCATGGAGACCTTGTGGCGATTACCGCAGGTTGAACAATGCCACAGCGCAGGACCGGTACCCGATTCCGCATATCCAGGACTTTTCAGTGCACTTGGCGAAGACGTGCATTTTTTCTAAAATAGACCTGGTCCGCGGTTATCACCAAGTCCCGGTCCGACCAGAGGACATCCCCAAAACAGCCGTAATAACCTCGTTCGGGCTTTTTGAGTTTTTACGAATGCCTTTTGGCCTTAAAGGCGCCGCACAAACCTTCCAACGGATGATGGATGCAGTGTTGCGCAACCTTTCTTTCGTTTTTGTCTATTTAGACGGCATTTTGGTAGCCAGCACCTCCGAGGAGGAGCACGCAAAACACCTCACGACAGTTTTTCAGAGGTTAGGAGAGCATGGGTTGATAATCAACCCGGCCAAGTGCCACTTTGGCGTGGCACAAATCGATTTTTTAGGGCACCGCGTTTCCTCGGAGGGAGCAGTTCCTCTGCCGGCCAAAGTACGCGCAGTGGCAGATTTTCCCCAGCCTCGAACGGTAAAAGTGTTGCAAGAATTTTTGGGGATGGTAAATTTTTATAACCGTTTCATACCCCACGCAGCGCAGCTTATGCAGCCCTTGTACACCACGCTTAAAAAGCAGAAGCCCTCCCATGTGATTGAATGGTCCCCGGAGTGGGAGCGCGCATTCACAGAGGTTAAACGAGCACTGGCAAACGCGGCACTGTTGGCCCACCCAGACCCGGCAGCCCGCATAGCGCTAACCACAGATGCGTCAGATGTGGCCATAGGGGCCGTTGTAGAACAGCAGGTTGCCGGGGTTTGGCAACCACTCGCATTCTTCAGCAGATCCCTATGCGAGGCTGAGCGAAAATACAGCGCGTTTGACAGGGAGCTGCTGGCGCTCCACTTGGCTATTCGCCATTTCCAGTTCTGGCTGGAAGGGCGGCGTTTCACCGCGTTTGTCGACCACAAACCGCTCACTTTTGCGATGTCCAAAACTTCAGAACCGTGGTCAGGGCAGCAACAGAGACAGCTGGCCGCAATTTCTGAATTTACCACCGATATTCAGCACGTAGCCGGTAAAATCAATGTGGTGGCAGACTGTCTGTCACGCGCAGTAACAGCACCCGTCCGCGCGGAAACGGATTGCGCGGCCGCTTACCCAGAGCGCGGTAACAGCGCGGACACGCGCGCGGCTCCGGTCCACGTGGGAATAGATTATGCAGCCATGGCGGCGGAGCAGAGCGAGGACGCGGACGTGCGCGCGCTCCTGTCTGGACCAACAGGGTTAAGGCTGGAACGCAAAAGTCTACAAACCGGTTCCCCCCCACTTATCTGCGATGTATCCACAGGGCGACCGCGCCCGGTGGTGCCAGCCATGTGGCGCCGTCGCGTTTTTGACGCTGTGCACTCCCTAGCGCACCCAGGGGTGCGCGCTCCGGTGAAAATGGTGGCGGAGATGTTTGTTTGGCCGAGCCTGCGCAAGCACGTGAAGGAGTGGGCTAAAGCCTGCATGGCTTGCCAGCGGGCGAAAATTCACAGGCACACTAAAGCGCCCTTAGAACCGTTCCACATTCCGGCTAAAAGGTTCGATCATGTGCACGTGGACCTCGTGGGCCCCCTACCCACATCACAAGGGTTCAAGCACCTCTTGACGATGGTGGACCGAACCACTCGTTGGCCGGAAGTGGTCCCATTAACATCGACCACAGCGGCAGAGGTGGCACGCGCTTTTTTAACAGCCTGGGTAGCGTGGTTCGGGGTCCCGTCAGATATTACGTCTGATAGGGGACCTCAATTTGCGTCGGAACTGTGGTCAGCAGTGGCCAGCGGCTTAGGAGCGGCAGTACATCGCACTACCGCTTATCATCCCCAGGCCAACGGTTTATGCGAGCGTTTTCACAGGTCTTTGAAGGCAGCCCTCAGAACGTCACTGACGGACACAGATTGGGTAAACAAACTACCATGGGTTTTATTGGGGTTGCGTTCGGCACCCAAAGAGGATCTAGATGCCTCACCAGCGGTACTGGTCTTTGCACAACCGCTCAGGCTGCCAGGCGAGTTTTTACCCGACCACACGGCACCAGGGCCCTCCCCGATCCGGGGGTCTCTGAGTAACACGGGAGCAGAAATGCTCCCGGGCCCCGCTCATCACTCTTTCCCGCATGTGTTCGTGCCCCAGGCTTTACGAGATGCAGAGTTTGTTTTTGTCAGGCACGATGCGCAGCGGCACAGCCTCCGCCCACCTTACGACGGTCCATTTCGAGTGCTAGAAACCGGGGAGAAATATTTTATGCTAGATTTGGGGGGCAGGAGGGAGACGATCAGTATCGATAGATTAAAACCTGCTTTTGTGTTGCATAACGAGCCTGTGCGACCGGCGGGCGCGCCTCGACGTGGCAGACCTCCCAAGGTCCCGGGACCCCCCACAAGGGGCAAATAACCCTTCTCCCCCTCACTCCACAGATGCACAGCAGGACGGCCCAACACAGAGCAGGAGACCTGCATACAGCAGATTCGGGAGAAGATTGAAACCTAAGCTGCATGCAGAATGATGTGTTTTTTGATCAGGTTGTTTAGGTTGCTGTGAGATTCTGTTGGGGGGGGTGATGTGCTGTATGACTATGGTATGACTGTATATGGGTGCCCAGTCTTTCGCGTGGAAGGGGGGAGTGATGTGGAGCCCATGATTATAACTGATGTGACTCACATGTGGATATTGTGACTTTTGTGTGATGTATTGTTCGAGATGAGTGTATAAATGTATGTGTGTGACTGCGTCCTGTCTCCTTTCACTCCGATCGAGAGAGGACGTAGGATGAATGAGAATTAAAGCAGATACTGAAAAATCATCCAGTCTCCTCAATTCTTGACTCCTACACTCCCGTATTTTCTCCATCCAGCTATCCTTGATATTGTCCACACATCTAACACAATGTAAAATCAGTTTATTTTATAGAAGTCAAAAACGTTTGATCGCATAAACTAAAGATCCATTGTTTGACATATTGGAAGCTAATGCTAACTGTAGCAAATTTTGATCCTGGCTAAAGTAGACCACATTAAAATTTTGGGCAATGAGTGCTTCTATTGATAAATGGCCACAAGTGTGTGGAAGATCATCTAACACAATGTAAAACTAATCCGTTTTTAAAAACTCATAACGTTCGTTAGAGAAAAATGGAGTTCCTTCCTTCACGGTTTCGGAAGCTAATGCTAACTGTAGCAAGTGGGGATTTTAACTACACTAGACCAGAGTGGAAAAATTAGTTTGGAAAGGATTAGCGAGCAATTCCTGTGGTCTATCCCATCACCATACACCAACTGATATCATCACACAGTCATATTAATAACAGGAACATGTCAGAGACCATCTGTAGAAGGTTACAGAAAGCTATGCAAACACTAGTTAACTTAGCTTAGCTTAGCTTATAGGTCCAGAAGCAAAGTGGCAACCTCTTTATGGCTTTTCAACCCTTTATGACTGGTCAGTTCACACCAGTGATCAAAAGCTGAACCAATACTTATTCTGGAGTCTTGCTCCTTCATTCATCCCTTCTTACTTGAGAAAGACAATGGAATGAGCTTTTACTTTCAGAAGCAGCCATGGCAGCCTATACTCACAGTTTGGCAACCCGAGCGTTACGGCAAGGCGATGGCACGTGACATCAATAGATTCATTGTATTGGCTCTGAAATACTGCCAAAACACTTTTTTGTCATCATCAATCTTCTAGAATGTAAATATTTACATTATTGTTGACCCGCCAAAAATTACAATTTTTTTTAATTAATATACTAACTAACTAACCTGCACTTATATAGCGCTTTTCTAGTCACAAAGACCACTCAAAGCGCTTTCATTAATACTAACCCTCTATTCTAAGGGCCTATAGGAAACAGATATCTAGGGACAATTTAGAACAGCCAATTAACCTAACATGCATGTTTTTGGCATGTGGGAGGAAACCGGAGAAATCCCGGAGTAAACCCACGCAACACGGGGAGAACATGCAAACTCCACACAGATCACTGTTGGTCGGGGGCTGGGATCGAACCCACGATCCCACGATCCCCACAATCCCCCGGCCAAGGGTAAACTGTGCTGCCGCAGTGCTAACCACTGCGCCACCGTGCAGCCTACTACTACTACTACTACTAATACTAATTTTTAGAAGAACATTAAGACTTACTACATTGTGCACATTTCTAAACACTTTGTTGATGTATTTTTTTTAAAAAAATCTTTGTTTTCATAAAAATCTTCTATATTTCACCTTTAATTCTGCACCTTTTTTAAATTTTTGTTGCTGTATTATTTTTCATTTGTTTCATGAAAAAACTGTCTAGTGTGCCTTTAATCTGACATTCTGCTGATGCAACAGATATTTCTCCAGCAGGACTAATAAAGATTTATCTTATTTTCTAAATAAGGATTCGGTAATTGTGGAGTGTAGATGGAGAACCTGGCCCTCAGTTCTAACACCAGGGTCAATGGATGACTCTGTGGGGTGAGGGGGTTGAAATTCTTCCATAAATCTGACACCCTGCAGATTGGAAGAGAGGTGGAACTCTACTAGATTATTCTCTGAGGAACATGTATAACAACTGTCCCCCGCTCCCTCCACACGAGAACCACTCCAGTGTTTTGAATGGATGAAATGTTCAGCCAATCTGGTGGGGGAGAGGAACACGCGGATCCCGTCACGTCCCCACTGTGACGTCGCATACAGGGGCGGAGCAAGAGGGGCTTCTGTCCAATAGGAGTGAAGCTCATGAATAATGTTTCCCAGCCCAACCCTCTTCCTGTACGGTAGCAGGCCGTTCTTGACCCGTCCCACTGCACGACACAAACGCTCCAAACCAATGCCGGTGGCTGATATTTAACCGTAGCCGCCACCCCCTTCTCCGCTGTGCAGTTTTCCTCCTTTACAGGACTGTCAGCGACAGCTGCCAATGCTCCGTGGGTCCTGGTGAAGCTGGAGCAAAACCGAAGGGTGAGTTGACGGCTGTGTTTTGTCTTCTGCCGTGGTCAGATTTGAAAGGCTTCCCTAGCGTGCGCCGGGCGGATCAGGACTCTTGTCTCCGGTGTGTTTCTACGCAGCCGTGCCGCAGTTGTAGCTGCTTCATGTCACGTTCGCCTTCAGCACAGCCGTGCACACGGGAACATGCATTTTTAACCGTGCACTGTCTCTTGTCTGCACGCAGCTTTTGAGACATGGAGGATTTTTGTCAGGATATTGGGCCTAGTGGACGGCAGCCGCGTTATTCGCGAAAAGGCACTTTGGCAAAGCCGTGATGATGCGGATGATGGTGTCAGTGTAGTCCATCCACACTGAAGCCGGTGGTACCCAGACAGTTAAAGGGAATCCCCAGCTTGAATTCAGAAGTAATGATTGTGGTCATGATGACCTAGCTGTGAAGATCCCCCCAAAGGTGGCTTAGAAACTCAGAATGTAAAGAGCTACATGTGGCTCTAGACTGTTTATACGAGGAAGCGGTTGGTTATTAGTCAACCCGAGCTCTACTTTATCATGAAGGCCCGTTTGGGCCTAGAGCCAGTGTTTTACCGGTGTTATCAGTACTATACCGCAAAAAATTGGGCTTAAAAAAAAAAAGAAGCTAAAATTGGATGTATATATTTTATGTATGCATCTGGATAACAAGGAAATCTAACCTTAGATTAAGTACCAAATTTTCTGAAATAAGTTAAATACCCTTATTGTTATTATTAACCTTTATTTATACAAGTAGTCCCGTTGAGACACAGGGTCTCATTTTCAAGAGAGACCTTGCTCAAACAGTGCATGGGAAGAAATAATACCCTGCTTTTAGCCGAAGTTGTGTCTTCTTCCCATGCAGTTTTTATTGTAAGAGACTTTTGCTTGTTTTTACTTTTTTTTTCCTTTTGCCAGATAATCTTGTTTCTTTTAAGTAATGTAGGTAATTTTTGAAAGCTGCATTTTTGCACATGAACCCTTGTGATAGTTATTGTATTTTCGTATACTTTATTGATCCCCAGAGGGGAAATTGAGGGCATCCACCTGGATGGATGAAGCAGCCACGGTACGGCGCTATCCCTTAACCATTCACACACACATTCACACCTAGGGCCACTTTAGAGTCTCCAATTAACCTAACCTGCATGTTTTGGCCTGTGGGAGGAAACCGGAGAAATCCCGGGGTAAACCCACGCAGATACGGGGAGAAACATGCAAACTCCACACAGATCACTGTTGGTCAGGGGCTGGAATCGAACCAGGGATCCCATGGCCAAGGGTGAGTTGCTGTGCTCTGCGCCACCGCACCACCCTTATGTTATGAGACTATCTTAACTGTTAACTCATTAAATTCAAAGTTCTGAGCAGGATGACTGTGCACATAGATAGAAGACTGGTTCTTCTATCTGCTGTGCACTGATTCATGTAACCTTTCACGTGACTGCTTCAGTTTTGATTGGAGCACCTCAGCATGTTCAAGATCAAGTCAATACCTGACCTGTGCCCTGGCATGTCCCGTGTTTTCTCATGCCACTCCCCTTTAAGAGGTTTCACAACATCTTCAAGTATGAACTGAGCACAACTTTGGGAAGCTCCTTATGAGGTCCTCTATGCTAATGGGAAGACGGGAGCTCATACAGCACTGTAGCAGCTTAAATATAAATGATCACACCAAAAACCCATGCAGTATACTGTACATTGTTGTACACGTCACAGCCTCCGCCCCCTTCTCTCCACTCTGCAGGGAAACTGCGGTTTTCCTCCTTTACGGACACAAAAGACTGTGTGAAGTAGAGTATATCAAAAATGTTAGAATGAGAACTGTTAAAGAGAGAATTTGGAAAGCTCGTGTTATCATCATAGTTGTGTAATGTTGCCAGAATTGTGCAACGATGCCTCCTGCTCATTGACGGCTGTGGTCACAAATGTTTGCCAAGAGGAAGTTACTCATTAAAAAGTTTCACCTGCAGCTGTCATTAAGAGGCGGTATCATCAGAATGTTGGGCAGAAATCCACTTATTTTAGACTTGTTTTTTTTTTTTTAAAGGGGTCATTGACTGAAAAATTGTGCTTTTGTAGGTTTTAACCTACTGAAATATTTCTTTTGGTCACGTTTATCAAGAAAAGCTCAAAACACTTGCTTCTGTTCAACAACACACAGCCTCTGTATTGGTGGTGTCTCTGAGGAGCCGTTTCATCTCTTCCAGGTTTGCTGTGAAACATCATAAACATGGTAAACCCAGCCTTGATACCCACCTCGTGCGCTGCTATTTGCCAGCCAAGCTGTCTGTCATGTTGATCAGTTGGTAGCCAAAGGCATTAGTGTTAGGGCTAACAGTGCTAATTAAGCAATATTACACTTGAGGTCGTACAATATCAATGAATATAGTAACTGGGGATGCGATTTGTCATATGCCCTCCACTGCGGGTCGGGCATATGACAAATCACATCCACAGTTACTATATATGTATTATATAGCTTAACAAGTGTGAATTATATTGTTTCTAAAGATTTTGGTGACCCTAAAGGATTATTTATGCTCCACTTTGCTCCACTCTGTGCATCTATTTGATGCACACTTCCCAAATCATCACTGACTGTGGAAATGTCACATTGGACCTCAAGAAACTTGAAGTCTTTGCCTCTCCACTTTTCTTCAAGACTCTGGAACCTTTATTTCCACATGGTAGGACTTGGCACCTGATTTAGGGAGACCTGTCATCTGCTGCTGTTGGCCCACTGTGTTTTATCAAGTCCAAAGTTGGTACAGCCATCTACCAGGGAATTTTAGAGCACTTCATGCTGATGAGCTTTATGGAGATGCTGATTTCATTGCTTGATTGGCCAGCAAACTCTCCTGACCTAAACCCCATAGAGAATCTATGGGGTGTTATCAAGATGAAGATGAAACGCCACACCCAACAATGCGGATGAGCTGAAGACTGCTATTAAATCAAACTGGGCCTCCATAACACCTCAGCAGTACCACAAGTTGATCAGAATTTATTTTTAAATTGAATTTATGTAATCTATTTTTTTTATTTATTTATTTTTTTTTTTTAGAAACTGAGTTTTGGGGTTTTCATTGGCTATAAGCCAGGGATGGGCAACTTTGGTGGTAGTGAGGGCCACAAATTTTTTTCCTCACTTCCCGAGGGCCAGATTTATTTGTAAACCTTGGAAGAAAAGGGGGGGTATTTTCTTAAAAGTCAAACGTTTCACAATTAAAACTGAAAATACAAATGAAAATAAAAGCTATTCAGTGTTTTATCGTTTTTAGAATTGAAATTGCTGTTGAAATTATATCATGACCTAATTTTTAAAACTCTCCATCAAAATGATGAGCAAAGAAAAATTCTGGATGGTAATTAACAAAAAAGCTAAGAAGAAAAGGAAATATGATGATGAAGAAAAATGTTTTTAAAATATGAAAAGAATATGATCAAAGTAAAAAATAGTTTTACTGATAAATGTTACATTTCTGGTTTAAATTAGTCTTTGTTTTTTTGCAAATCTATATTTTATTTTGGTATTAGATGTGCAAGAATCCACTGATAAATTTGCATAATTTTATTTAAAAATTTATAACTTTTTAGTTGTACTCGGGTTTTTTCTAAATTAGTGTTATTCTGTGGTAAATTTCCCATTTCTTACATAAATTTGCCTTTCAGTTTGAAACTTATTGTAAATACTCCTCAATGAGGTGCTGAAGCATTTATTGTTGTTTAATTAAAAGCAGCCTACTTTGTACATTTATTGCTGTTCACAGCCTATTAATGTGGTGTCAGCACGCCACACTTACAGTGGTGTGAAAAAGTGTTTGCCCCTTCCTGAGTTCTCATTTTTTTTTGTACGTTTGTCACACTTAAATGTTTCAGATCATCAAACAAATTTAAATATTAGACAAAGATAACACAAGTAAACACAAAATGCAGTTTTTAAATGAAGGTGTTTATTATTAAGGGGGAAAAAAAATCCAAACCTACATGGCCCTGTGTGGAAAGTGATTGCCCCCTAAATCTAATAACTGGTTGGGCCACCCTTAGCAGCAACAACTGCAATCAAGCCTTTGCGATAACTGGCAATAAGTCTTTTTACAGCACTGTGGAGGAATTTTGGCCCACTCATCTTTGCAGAATTGTTGGAATTCAGCCGCATTGGAGGGTTTTTGAGTATGAACCGCCTTTTTTTTTTTTTTATTTAAGTTTTTGTAAAGGGTATACAGGTCGTTACAGCAATGCAGTGTTTACATTTTCATCACATGTTCCCTTATTTTCTGATATCTGACAACATTGGAAGATTAATTCTTACAACACCCCTTATTTTTTTTTTTTTTAAAGTGAAAGAAAAAGTGAAATTAAAGAGAAAAAAAAACAAAACAAAAAACAAAAAAAAAAACCCAAACAAACCAGTAAAAAACAAACAAAAAGAAAAAGTAAGTAAATAAAGATAAAAGAGCATCTGAGTAGCATTGGAACAAAGAGCAGAACCATTATTGAAATGGTATTTGTCAAAGATTAGATCTAATGGAAGACACATATTCGGTCCAGGGTTGCCAAAAGTTCATGAACCCATCCATGTCCTGTCTCAGTGCGAATGTCAACTTTTCCATCGAGTAAATGTCTTGGATCACGTTAGTCCAATCTTCAGGTGTAGGACAGTCCTTCAACATCCATTTTTTAGTTAGAGCTTTTTTGCTTGCCAATATTAAAACATTGAATAAGTATTTTTCTCCTCGTCTTTCCAGTGAGTCCGGTAGTAAACCCAAATACAAAGTTACAAAAGAAAAGGGAACTGTAATTTTGAATATTTTCCCCAATATTGTCTGTACATTGGTCCAATATTGGTGGATAACTGGGCATGACCAAAACACATGAAAATGATTTGCAGTCTTTTCACCACACAAGCGCCAACAGTTCAATCCCTTATGGGTAAATTTGATTTGTGCAGGTGTTCTGAAAAATCTTGCCAAGTTTTTCCATCCAAATTCTCTCCACTGCTGGGATGAGGTACTTTTCCATTGCTGTTTATTTAGCTTTTCCCATATTTCCAGATGTAAAGTGAAATTCCCCTCTTTTTCCCATCTCTCTTTTATATAAGATGTGTTGTCTCCTTTTAAGTCTTGAAGACCTTGGTATATTTTAGAAATGTATCTGATCCCTGGGATCCCTTTATATGCCATTAAGAAGACCTTCAGAACACCTGACTGGGCCCTTTCCAAAACCTCCTTTTTAAGTATATTGTTTATGTGGTGTCTAAGCTGGAAGAACCTGTAAAGGTCTTGATTTATTAGGCCTTGTTTTTTCAAATCTTCAAAACTTCTTAAGATTTGCCCTTTAAAAAAATCGTAATATTTTATCAGCCCCTTCTCCTTCCACTTTTTAAATCTGGTGTCTGTTTTATTAGGAGTAAAGTCCTGATCATAGGCGATCCATTGCAGAAGTCGATAGGGCTCTTTAGTTTGATTCTCTCTGACTATCTTAAACCAAATTTTTAGCGGGGTCTCTATCCACGGGTTAGTGTTATTCAAAAGCTTAGGTAAGACATTGTTCCCTATTATCGCCTGTAGGGGGATGTCACTTGTTATTTGGCATTCGATCTCCTTCCATTGTGCAGAGTAGACTGGGTTACATATCTCTACTAAAGTTTTAATTTGTGCGGCTTTAAAGTAGTCCCTGATATTTGGCAGCGCGAGCCCACCTTTGTCTTTGTTTAGCTGTAGGGTTCTATATCTGATTCTAGGTCTCTTGCCCTGCCATATGAATCTTGAGATCCTTCTGTCCAGCTCCTGCCATGTTTTTTTGGGAGGTTCTACCGGTATTGTTTGGAAAAGGTATAGAAGACGTGGAAGTATATTCATTTTGACTGCTTCAATTCTTTGTGCAATACCCAAGAATGGTATCATATTCCATCTTGCTAGGTCAGATTTTATTTTTGTCACCAGTGGATCATAGTTTAGTGATATAATTTTGTTGAGTTGTTTCGGGATATTGACCCCCAGATATTTCATAGATTCCGACTCCCAGTTAGTTTTGAGTTTGCTTAGTGAATAATGATTTGGGTCATAGTTGAATGTTAAAACTTGGGTTTTATGCATATTTAATTTGTACCCCGATAAATCTCCATACTCTGAAAAAACTGAGGTTAGTTCTGGTAAAGAAGTGTCCGGCTGCCCTAGGTATATTAAAATGTCATCAGCAAAGAGTGCTATTTTATGTTCCTTCTGACCAAGTGTAATACCTTGAATTTTTTGGTTTTGTCTTATCCATTGGCTCAGAGGTTCTATGAAGATTGCAAAGAGCAGTGGAGACAGGGGGCAGCCCTGACGACATCCTCTTTCCAGTTCAAAAGATGATGATAAATTACCGTTAATCCTTATTTTAGCTGTTGGTTTTTTATATAATGCCTGTATAGTTCTAATGAAGTTGTTATGAAAATTGAAACTGGATAAGATTCTGTATAGAAAAGACCAGTCAACCGAATCGAATGCTTTTTCAGCATCTAATCCTAATATGACTGCATTTAAGTTATATTTTTTTATATGATGAATTATGTGTAAAGTGCGTCGAATGTTGTCTTGTGTCTGTCTTTGTCTTATAAAACCTGTTTGGTCTAAATGAATTAGGTCTGTCAGTATATTCTCTAACCTTTTGGCAAGGATAATGGTAAAAAGCTTATAGTCCTGATTTAGTACACTGATTGGTCTGTAGTTGGAGCACTCTAGTTTATCCTTTTCAGGTTTAGGTATAACTGCAATGACCCCTTCTCTCCAGGAGGGGGGGATTTCCCCTGTGTGGAGGACATAATTAAATGTTTTCAGGAGGAGAGGAGATAGTTGCTGTTTAAAGGTTTTGTACCACTCTGCTGTATAGCCATCAGCTCCTGGGGATTTGTTAGCTTTAAGTTTCATAATTGCTTTTTCCAATTCTTTAGAATGTATTTCTGACAGTAGTGTTTTATTTTGTGACTCCGTAAGTTGGGGAAGGTTTAATGTGTTTAGGAATGCCTCGGATGCGTTTTTATGTTTTTTGTGGGAGTATAAGTTCTTATAGTAATTCTCGAAGTTTTTAAGAATATCCTGAATTCTGAATTTTATTTCCTTTGATACTGGGTCTCTGATTTTGTAGATTGCTCTTTCTGTTTGATGTTTCCTCAATTTATAGGCTAGCAATTTTGCCGATTTACTGCCTGCTTCATAGTATTTTTGTTTCAGAAATGTAAGTTTCTTCTGGATTTCTATTGTGTAGATCTCATTTATTTGGTTTTTAATTTCCTTAATCTTGAGCGAGTCAGTAGAATGAGTGTTGCCTTTGTGTTCTTTTTCTAGGTTCCTAAGTTCTGACTCTAATGTGGATAGTTTTTCTTGTCTTAGTTTCTTTTGGGTTGCCAGTTTTGCAATAATCTTTCCTCTTATTACAGCTTTACATGCATCCCACAGTATTAAAGGGGATACTTCTCCATTATCGTTATCTTCCAAATATCTGAGAATATCTGACTCCAATTCATCTTTCAATGGTCCTTTCAGGACATTTGAATTTAACCTCCAAGAAAATGTATTATTTGTGTATTTTTGGATATTTAAGTCCATGTAGATCGGACTGTGGTCGGAGAGATCCATCAGTCCTATTTTACATGTTTTTACTCTACCAATGTCTCTATTAAACATAAAAAAATAGTCAATCCTTGAGTAAGATGAATGTGGAGTTGAGTAAAATGTATAGTCTTTTACACTGGGGTTGAGTTCCCTCCACACATCACAGATTCCCATTTCTTTTAGTAGCATCCGAGTCTTCCTGTTTTGGGTGTTATTTTGATGTGGGGAATTACCAGAAGCATCCCAGTATGGATTCAGTCTAAGATTGAAGTCCCCACCACATATCACTAAACCTTGAGCTTTAGTTATCATTAGGTCGAATACATTTTTATAAAATTTCCAGTTAGCCCCTGGGGGAGCATACACATTCAGCAGGGTGATATCTTCTCCCTCTAGCCGCCCAGTTACCAAACTGTATCTCCCTTCTTTATCTTTGTGTTCTGATTTTTTTTCAAATGTAATTTTGGTTGATATCAATGTCGCTACTCCCCTCCTCCTCCCTGATTTATATGAAGATGAAGAGATCATTTTAAACCCTTGTCTACTGAGTTTATTGTGTTCCACGTCTGTTAGGTGGGTTTCTTGTAAAAGTATTATTCCTGCTTTGTCTTTTTTCATTTTGCCTAGAATCTTGGATCTTTTAACTGGATTCAGGATCCCTTTTACATTATATGAAATTATTTTGGTTACACCCTGTTTCTCCATTGTGTTGTTTTGTTTAGTATAACTGTGTGGTGGCCCTCTTTTGTGCTACTCAGAAACTGAAAGAACATTAAAAACAAGAAAAACATTAAGAACATAGTGTAAAAAACTTTAAAACAAAAAACTGTCAAAAGAACTTCCTGAGCTGAGGTCTTTTTAAAGACCCTGTAAGAGCCTTGATGGAGTGAAGGCTCTGAGGGAAATTCCTCAAACTCTGTTACGTGTTGAGGGCCCTCTCGTACCACTGAAAGTAGTCCCATGCTTTTAACGTGAGTTTCAGAACCCAATCCAAACTTGTAATGATTTTTTTTTTTTTTTTTTTCCTTTTATGCCTAAACCCTGTGAAATTGTGTGCACCCTCCCACCCCCATCACATCAAACATTCACGCAAAAACAGTATTTGTTAGTATGAGCAGAACATGTGGATTATTGTCACATTTCTATTTTAACAAGTTTTTTTTTTTTTTATTACAAAGACTTATTTGTTTCAAATAATATGATTGTTCCATGAAATGTTTTACCACATGCTGAATATGCATCTCCTTTAATGTTTGTTACCTTGTATGAGGGGGGTTGGATGTGCGGATTGATTCAAGAGGAAGGGAAAGAAAAAAAAAAAAAAAAAAAGGTCGCTATTCCAACCTGAAAACGGATAGTTTATCCGCGACGCTCTGGTGCTGGGTTTCCCGCTGCTGGTCCGTGGATTTTGAGGGTCTTTGTGTTGTCCATGTTTGCGCTTTGATCTTCTCACTCGGGTCTGCTGCGGGTTTAAACACCGTTACCGGGAGCCCTCTTCTCGCCATGTCAGCTGTTGCTTCTTCCGCCGAATTATAGAGACACGTTTCATCGCCGTAGAAGACCCTTAACTTCGCAGGAAATGGTGTCTGAAAGCGCAATTTCTTCTCTCTTAACACCTTTTTCGCGTCATTGTATTCCCTGCGCTTTTTAAGGACCTCCGGGGCGTAATCGTGTTCCACGTAGACTTTTCTCTCCTGGTGCATAAATCCTTTTTTCTGCCAGGCCAGTCTTACAACCTCTTGTTTTATTTTGAAATTGGAAAATCTTACCAACACCGAACGTGGGGGCGCTTCCGCCGCCGGCCTAGCGGCTAATGAACGATGTGCCTTTTCTATCTTCAAGTCGGTGGTTTGTGGAATATCCAATTTCTCTCTTAGTAAGGATTCCACGCATTCTGCCATTGAGTTAAAACCATTTTCGGTTCCTTCTATCAGACCATGAATTCTTATGTTGTCTCTTCTTTGTTTTCCTTCTTGGTCGGTTAGCTTAGCCTCTATAGCTGCTTGTCTTTTGCGTAGGTCCAGCACAGAATCTTCGAGCACTTTTATTCGATCCTCTGTTTCCAAGATTCGGTTCTCGGCCTGGTCCACTCTGCTGTTTGTCCTTTTCAATTCTTCTCTGAATTCCCGAAATTCGGCCGTAACATCTCGGCGAAATCGTCGTAGTTCCTCAAATAGTGATTTCAGGCTAACCCTTTTGTTAGCTATCACCAGCTCCTCGTCTTCTGAACGGGGATCTTCCAGTTCAGATTCTCCGGCCGATACGTGTCCTAGCCTGGAGAATTTCAGTTTCTTCTGTTTTCCTTTAGACATGATGATTTTGTCTTTTGATTTTCACTCCTCCAAAAATCCGTTAAGTTTGATTTTCAAGGTGTTATCCTGGATTGAGTCTGAGAGCTTCAGTGTTAAGCTGCAGTCGCCATGGCGTCCAGACCGGAAGTCATGAACCGCCTTTTTAAGGTCATGCCACGGCATCACAAATGGATTCAGGTCAGGACTTTGACTCGGCCACTCCAAAGTCTTCATTTTGTTTTTCTTAAGCCATTCAGAGGCGGACGACTTGCTGGTGTGTTTTGGATCATTGTCTTGCTGCAGAACCCAAGTGTGCTTCAGCTTGAGATCATGAACAGATGGCCGGACATGCTCCTTCAGGATTTTTTGGTAGACAGCAGAATTCATGGTTCCATTTTCCACAGCAAGTCTTCCAGGTCCTGAAGCAGCAAAACAGCCCCAGACCATCACACTACCACCACCGTATTTTACTGTTGGTATGATGTTCCTTTTCTGAAATGCTGTTACTTTTACGCCGGATGTAATGGGACACACACTTTCCAAAAAGCTCAACTTTTGTCTCATCAGTCCACAGAGTATTTTCCCAAAAGTCTTGGGGATCATCAAGATGTTTTCTGGCAAAACCGAGATGAGTCTTTGTTCTTTTTGCACAGCAGTGGTTTTCATCTTGGAACTCTGCCATGCAGGCCATTTTTGCCCAGTCTCGTTCTTATGGTGGAGTCATGAACGCTGACCTTAACTGAGGCAAGTGAGGCCTGCAGTTTTTTGGATGTTGTTGTGGGGTCTTTTGTGACCTCTTGGATGAGTTGTCGCTGCGCTCTTGGGGTAATTTTGGTCAGCCGGCCACTTCTGGGAAGATTCACCACTGTTCCATGTTTTCGCCATTTGTAGATAATGGCTCTCACTGTGGTTCGCTGGAGTCCCAAAGCTTTAGAAATGGCTAGAAAATTCCAAAGACGTGATAAACCACAGTTAATTTATGTTTTAACGGGGACAATCACTTTTTCACACAGGGCCATATAAGTTTGGATTTTTTTATGCTTAATAATAAACACCTTCAATTAAAAACTGCATTTTGTGTTTACTTGTTATCTTTGTCTAATATTTAAGTTTGTTTGATGATCTGAAACATTTAAGTGTGACAAACATATCAAAAAATGAGAAATCATGAAGGGGGCAAACACTTTTTCACACCACTGTACATACCTTAAAAGATGCACAGATACATCTCAATAAATTAGAATGTCAACAAAAAGTTGATTTATTTAGGTAATTCAATTTAAAAAAAAAAAAGAACTTCTATATTATATAGATTCATTACACAGAGAGTGATACATTTCAAGAGTTTATTTTAATTTTAATGATTATGGTTTACAGCCCATGAAAACCCCAAATTCAGTTTCTCAAAAAATTAGAATATTACATAAAATTAATTTTAAAAAATAGTTTTTTAATAGAAATGTTGGCCGACTGAAAAGTATGTCCATGTACACACTCAATACTTGGTCAGGGCTCCTTTTGGATTAATTACTGTATCAGTGTGGCGTGGCATGGAGGCGATCAGCCTGTGGCACTGCTGAGGTGTTATGAAGGTCCAGGTTGCTTTGATAGTGACCTTCAGCTCGTCTGCATTGTTGGGTCTGGTGTCTCTCATCTTCCTCTTGACAATACTCCATAGATTCTCTATGGGGTTTAGGTCAGGACAGTTTGCTGGCCAATCAAACACAGTGATGCCATGGTCATTAAACCAGGTTTTGATACTTTTGGCAGTGTGTGTGTGTGTGTGTGTGTGTGTGGTGCCAAGTCCTGCTGGAAAATGAAATCGGCTTCTCCATTAACTGCATTTAAGAATGCGGTTTAAATACGTTCAAACGGGATATAAATAATTGATTTTTGAAAATGGACTGGCAGGCCGCAGTGGATGATGCCGGGGAGCCGCATGCAGCCCCTCAGGCTGCCAGTTTCCCTTCCCTGCTGTAAGCCATCATCATCTAAATTAAAAGAAATGAACACTTGAAATATATCAATCTGTGTGTAATGAATCTATGAGTTTCACTTTTTGAACTGAATTACTGAAATAAACGTTTCAATGATATTCTAATTTATTGAGATGCACCTGTATGTCAAACATTCCATTAAGACCTGTGGGAGCTGTCAACATGTGGCAAAAGTATGGTCGATGACCCCTTTAAATCAGGCCAATTTAAATATGTAATTACATGATGTGCAGCTTTGTGGAAGAACAGTACTGTTCTGTCCTGAATACCAGTCATGGGGCTTCAAATATTCAGGAGGAATCCAGGGCTGAGATCCAAATATTCTCTACTTTATTTTTTTCTGTCTCTCAGTAAACTGCATTGGTAAACTACTTTTTTTTAAAAAAAAAGTGGGTTTTCATGTACATTTTCAACTTTTTTTCATATACTTGCAACCTTACTTGTATGTTTGGGGCCTTTTTTCAGTTAAATGTACTTCTTTAAAAAATTATTAAGTATGCATTTTTTTCCTTGTAGATGTTAATTTTTATGCTTGTAAATTTTAGGACTTTTCTGTAATTTTTGTGATTCAGTTTGAACCCTCCCCCCCATGTGTTTACAGATGTATTCATGTAAATTTGATTTTTATGGCAACTTTGCCATAACGCTGACACTTTTCTCATAAATTTGTTTTTCAGCAAAATGTGCATTTTTTTTTTCTAATATTAGTAAAGCTAAACGTGTAATTTACATTTTATTAAAATAAACCATTTTGGAGGATAAAAAGAGTAATATTTGAATACCAAATTTGATCAGTGTAACCAATACTAGTGTAATAATCAAATATCTAGATAATGGAATATTTGGGGACAGCCCTGATAATTACATATGTTTGAATGGTATATTCTCTGGTATTGAAGCTTTTTTTTTTCTTTCCATTTTTTCAGTTCCAAATATGTGACCTGCCATTAGTAAACCAGCAACAAGTCGGCCTGATGTGATTCCTAAAAAACACAAATACATTTTTTTTTTTTTTTGGGGGGGGTGGGGGGGGGGGTTGTGATTTTCGTTTTGTTGCTAACTATGCAAGTTGAAGTCATGAAGAAGCTACTCCATGCTTCAAATAAGAGTTTGGGAGATTTTAAAACTGTAAACTTTGTATTTGAAATGGAGTAGACAATAGACAATCCTTGGAAATTTTGAACCTGATTTTCTCAAAGGAATAGTTTGAGAGGCGCTAACATTCAAATGGCCACATCTTCTTCAAATCTTTTTGGATTTCAATGTGTTCGACAATAGACATCATTGGGAAGCTTGGATTCCACACTTTGAGAATCTGTGAATAAGTCAAAATACCCTTCGGGAGACTTGTTCCTGGTTTTTCAGTGGTTGGTCACTTTATTGATCCTGTTGGCCTCAAACGCTACATCTGTCAATTCTAAATTAGAAGATGCTAATTAAATAAATAGTGTAGTTTTCTTGAAATGTCATTGAAGGAACTAAAATAAAAGCCATGATCTCTCTGGCACAAAGGTTCAGCACATGACCACTGTGTTTTTGTGTGTGTTTGGGGGGGGGGGGGTTGTAAGGAGTTCCCATTTCAGCATGCTGTGTTGTATATTTACCCAGCATGCCACTGGCTCGCAGCCTGTCCGTCACGTCCCTGTCAGGGCTGGAGGTGTGGGACGAGGAGTTTGAGCTAGAAGATGCTGTTCTTTTTGAAATCGCCTGGGAGGTTGCCAACAAAGGCAAGTGCTGCTGTGTGTGTGTGCCACATACTGTATATAAAAATGTATTTCAGATTGGCTGGCTGACGTCTTTCTGTGTGTGTTGCACGTGCAAAGTTGGAGGCATCTACACAGTCATCCAGACCAAAGCCCGTCTGACTGCAGAGGAATGGGGGGAGAACTATTTCCTTGTGGGACCCTATGTGGAGAGCAATGTGCGCACACAGGTGGAGCTGATCGAGCCCACAAACCCCGTGATGAAGCGGACCATTGACAAGATGAACTCCAGCGGGTGTAAGGTACGCCCCTATGGGCAGTGCACAGCAAACACACACGCACTCAGGAGTTAAGTTTACACATTCCCTCTAAAGGGCATCCATTTTTACTCGTGCACTTTGAAGCCAAGTTAGAGTTCGACTTTAGCCCCGGTTTTATTTCTGACCACACCTGATCTGATCTTTCTGTCCTTGACTACGGCTCAAAAACCGGCTGACATTTCCCTGCAAAGGTTAAAAGTTGTATCAGTGTCTCTGTGTCTTGCTCTGACACAGACAGGCTCCAGAAATAGATGACTGCTGTATTTTAGTGCTTTGTGCTGTGTCACGCTGGAGCTGCTGTGGAGTTGTGGGTCTGTGCAGCCAGTCCAGCAGATTTCTAATTTATGTTGAAACATTCAAGAACCCCTATAATAAAAACAACACGGCACTTTTTCTGGCCTTAAACTGCAGAGTATCAGTGAAGAATCTGGATTCAGTTACACTGAATCTGTTTCATGTGTAACTAATCAGCAGAGGTGGTGAGTAGAGAGTTGTTTATTCAAGCAAGAATACTCAAGGAACTCCACAGAACTTTACTGAGTAGTTTTATTGCTGGGTACTTTTTACCTCTCAGCCACAAAGGGAGCACAAGCCAGTGTACTCCTAGTGCTGGTCTCAAGCCCAGGTAAATGGGGAGGGTTGTGTCAGGATGGGCATTTGGCACAAAATCTTGGCCAAATAAATGTGCAGATCATTATAAATAAGACTTCCATACCGGATCGGTCAAGGCCCAGGTTAACAACAACCGCCACTGGTGCTGTTAACCGACAGGGTGCCTGTTAGAAAAATTCTTCTTAACCTTCAGTCAAGAATCAGGCAGGATCAAAGTTTCAGCAAATTTCGTTACACTGGCCAATGGAGAACAATACAATAACAGCCTCAGAGTCTATTCGTGCATTATTCTGACTCAAACACACATTGCTCAGTCCTTTAAGCTCTCCGTTATCCGAGAGGTGGAGGAGAAAATGTCCATGGTGATTGGTTCTGTACACCTGGTCAGAACTTGGTGTACAGATTCTCTTTCTCAGCAACCGTCAGACTTTATCAGCACCAGTCACACCAGAACAGTACAAGTGAACTAAAACAAGCGATAACACAATACAGCTGCATCAGCATCTTTAGCACTTTCACACAGACTCTGAGACAAAGCAGATTACAAATATGAAACTTTTCTATCAGTGCCGGTGGAAAATGGGCTGCTGTTGGTCGAAGAGGAGGAGAGGTGGAAGGCATGTTTTGTGACGGAGAGAGAAAAGGAAAGGCAGAATTGTGGAGGGGAGAGTGGGGACTTTAAATGTAGGGACTATGACTGGCAAAGGAAGAAAGTTGGTCGATATGATGATGCGAATGAAGGAAGATATACTGTAGGGGTGGGAATCGTGAGGGAACTTGCGATTCGATTCAGATCACAATCCAATCACGATTCCACGATAATCACCATATCATGATAATTGAGTATCATAATCCCATGTATTTCAAAATTTTTCACCTTATTCAACTTCAAATCATGTCCCAAAGTAAAACTGTTGACATCTCTTTCATATAATAAAGTATTCTCCGGGCTTCATTTTCCGCGGAAATGCGTCTCTGCCAGTGTTACTGTAATGCCACAACTTTTACAGTAACATGCTGTGTAACGAAATTACTGTTTAAAAATTCAGTAATGTGTTTACGGTTACTGAAATTTAGTCAGATGTATTACTCGTTTTATTAATATGGATACATATTTTGGTGCAAATAAATCCAAACTGACCCTACCTAGCTAACAAGCAGTCAGTCAGAGCCTCTTCACTGCTGCAGCCACAAATGGAGCTTGCTATTGCTGGGAAAAGATGAAGTTACTTTCTTTTCCTGGAAATAGATTATTTTTTTCTTTGTCGCGGTTAAAGACAAGTGGGTTGCAAGCTAAATGCATTTGAGACCGACTGCACTCTCCAGAAGCACCTAAGAACAGCAACAAGGCCCTGAAAAGCTAGTGCTATGCTTTGTTAAGCTAACACCGTGTTAGTGGATTTACATTATATGAACAGTGGCTGGATTTCGAGCACAGGTATGGATCTGGACTGTTGGTGACCCAGCAAGAATTACACCGACTGATTGCCAGATATGTCGTTACAGAATGAAGATCTAATAACAGTCATTTTCCATCAGACAGCTGAGACCAGCTGAGATCCACTGAAGTTAAAACACATTTACTTGCTACCTGGATAAAGATTATTCAAAAATGGATTTGATCTCCAAAACGACTGGATCATGGCTCTGTCACAGCAGACATTTGGACTTTGGATAATGGACATTTTCTTTGGATCACTGCACAACGGATTAAATCCATATAAGGAACTGACAGCTTTACGCAGTGTTGCCAACTCACTCTTTTTCCCTCTCTCTCACTCCACAAATCCTATTTCTCACTCCAAAATGAGGAAATTTCTGGCAATTTTATGTTGATTTTCTTCTGATTTTTCCCACAATAAGAGCTCTCAAGGCAGGATAAAGCAGACTGAACATGTTCTTAAAGCGCTGTCTGAAACAGTCTGTTTCCAGCCTGACATTAATAAGCCCCTAATGTAATCCATTAATTAAATTATCTTGCTATGTGTGCAAGATGACTTAATTGTGCATTTAAAAGTAACGGGAGAGTTACTTTTCCAAGTAACTAGTTACTTCAGTCAAGCAGTAACTCAAAAGTAACTCAGTTACCTTTGAAAAGAAGCAACTAGTAACTGTATCTTGTTACTATTTTTTAGTAACTTGCCCAACACTGGTCTCTGCACACAGGGAGGGTGGTGGACAGTGCTGTTTGGAATAGACGCCCATTGCAGATGTGTTTAGCTGACTCTGGACTCTTTAAAAAAAAAAATAAAAACAGCTGAAAACTTTTTTGTTTAACGAGGATTTCCGTTGAGTTTCAACTGCTTTTTAATGGTAAGTCTGATATTTTTAAATTATTCTTAAATTATCTCGTGTTTTAACTTGATTTTGAATTTCTAAAATTATTTTTATCTATCAACTTCCTTTTATTCCATTTTATTGTACAGCGCGTTGTGATTATATGTCTCTGAAAAGTGCTTCAAAAATAAACTTTACTTACTTGGTGATCGGAGAAAAAGCTCGATGCCGGTGTCTCTTCAGCTTAGCCGGTGCTAATGCTGCTCCGAGATGTGTGTGTGATCCACCTTGATCTGAGTGTTTTCTGTTGTTTTCGTGCAGTGCTTCTTGAGGGTTGTGTGTCGTGTCAAGGTCTTTCCTTCCATCTTTGTTATAAAATCCGTAAAGGCCCGACATTTGAGTTAACTTGGAGCTAACTGTTTCCAAACTTTCAAAGCTGGCTGCAAGTCTCCCAGACTTCAATTGACTGGGTGTTTGCTTTGCGCCATCTAGTGGAATGAAAACACCATTGATTAACTAATAACCCAAAAGTACATGTGTGCGCATTTTTTTTTTTTTTTTAAAAATTAAAGATCAATCCGTGCGTTTATGGATCGATGCATTGTCGCCAGTGCCAAGTGTCGCAATCCATCACTGAATTGATCTTTTTTCCCCACCTCTAATACACCGTGTGTACAAGAAACCAGATGGCAGGTAAGCAAGGCCAGTAGCATTGGAGGTGAATTCAAACTGTTCTACCATGATGTAGATAGGAAGAGAAATGGACCTATGGACAATTTAGAGTCGCCACTTAATGTAACATGCATGTCTTTGGGTTGTGGGAGGAAATTTGAGCCCCCAGAGTAAACTCAGACAGCATGGAGAGAACATGCAAACTCCACACAGAAAGGTTCCCACCCCTACCAGCCTGGGGATTTGAACCTGGTACCTTCTAGTTGTGAGGCAACAGTGCTAACCACTGTATCACCATGCCGTAGTAAGTAGTGTACAACCAAAGGTCACCACATTAGTCAATGTATCCCATAGTGCAATGCACAGATCATGGAACACTGGGAAGAGAAGTTGGCATCACAACATAAACTGTCTTAAAGTATTTCTGTGTACTGATATGGTAAAATCAATTTGATTGATTTAACCAGCCCCCCCGCGACCCGAAAAGGATTAAGCGGAAGAAGATGGATGGATGGATAACTGTCCATCTGGGCCTAACTGTATATATACTGTATATTGGCTGCAAAGTACATGTAGATGTTCACTTTTTAGTTACATTAGTCTGTAGTTTTTGTAATTTCCCAGTTTGGGATCAATAAAGTACATCTATCTATCTTATTGTCTCTGTAATAATGTAATTAATGGCACAGAGAAAATAAGCTGAATCGTAAGTCGAAAGCTCAAATTTCTTATTGTCTGTGTAGTTCAGTATATAGTCCCTTACTGTTGAATTCACTATCTAGTGCAGGGGTGTCAAACTCATTCCATGGACCCTGCATGTTTTACCTCCACCCAGTGTCTTCAACAGGTGAATTCACTGAATTTCTTCCCACTGATTGCTGATCATTGAAAACACCTACTGAAGGCACTTGGTGGAGGTAAAACATGCAGGGCCTTGGTCCTTCATGGAATGAGTTTGACACCCCTGATCTAGTGAGTACCTCCTCATGAATCGGTATCTTACGGTATAGGAGTTTGGGTGCCCAAAAGAGCCCAGGAGCTATGTTGTTGGGGGCAGCATGCCAGTGGTAGTCTCCCAAGGCAAAGTGGTCCTGGTTGAGCAGCCAGACCAAGACATGGGTCCACCCTCCAGTGGGCTCACCATCTGCAGGAGGGATCATGGTGCTATGTGACAGGTGGCAGTTTGGGCTTCTCTACTTGGACTGCTGCTCCTGTGACCCAGACCCCTGGATAAGGGGTTAATCCTTGACCTGACCTACTTTTTGGTCCCAAAAGTCAAAGTTAGGTCATCCATACTCTTAACACAGTAATGATTAAAGCTAGGCTCTCCAAACATGGTACACATGTTGACCTTGTGATCCTCATGTGCTTCTATAGTTTTGGGGTCAAAAAGTCAAACTGGAAAAGGTTTGCCAACATGTTTATACTGTACGGCCCCATTTACACTTGACATTAAAGTGTGGTGAAGGACACATGTTGACCACATTTTAACAAAAGTGAAAATGTAATAGAAGTATACAGCAACTCTACCCCAAAATCCACATCTTTTTAAGCTTGAAGAGTTTATAGTTCAAAAAAGATGGATGGAGGCTTAGAAATACATGTTGGGGGGGGGGGGAACCTATGGAAAGATATTATTCATCACTGGCAGGACATGAATAATTTTGAGTGGAATTGCATCAAGTGTTCTCACCTGCTTTTAATCAAGCAGAGATATTTCATGCTGTTTTTGTCCAGTTATTCAAATTAATGTATCATTTTTACACCCACCTGCACATACGTGTACACTTGTGTTCTCCTGACTCACTCACAGTGGACTGCTTGTAGTTTAATCATTGTAAAAGAGATTGTATGTTAATACCAGGTGTAAATGCATTTGGCTGTAATCCAATCACTAAACAAGTCCTTAAATGCCAAGTGCAAATGAGGGAACTGATAAATATCCTTGCATTATTTACATGTGCTCACATCTCTTGAAAGATGAGGAAGACATGGGAAAGCTATCTCAGAGCTGTTAGCGTAGGGGTGTCAAACGTATGGCCCACAGGCCAAAACTGGCCCGCCAGAGAGTCCAAACTGCACCGCAGGATGAATTTGCAAAGCGTGAAAATTAAATGATAATACATGAGCTGCACTTTTTCAATAAAGTAATTGCTATTCCCAATTTGTTCATTTGGGGTTGCACAAGAGTAGCAGACACAAAAGTGATCCCCAATTTACACTGAGGGAGTCTGTTATGCAGGTTGGGAGGACAGGATTTCTTCCAGAAAGACTCTCCAAGGCAAACTTTTTTTGCACGTCTACTATTATCTCTTCTAGCCCATAACGGAGTGGTAAAAATATGCAGCAAGTCTTTTTTATGGATGCCGGATCCAGCACACACTGAAATGTCACGGTATTTACTGTATTTAATAACTGTTCTTTAAAAATACATTTACCCCCGTGTGTCACAGCTCGTGTGTGTGTGTGTGTGGGGGGGCAGTTTGCTGCCTTTTTGCTGGATGTTTCATGGTTGGAACCAGTTTTTTGTGACAAGTTTTTTTTTTTTTTTTTTTTTTTTTTTTTGAACATGTTCAAAACAAGAGAAGCTGCCAATGTCTTGCCAAAAAGTGATGGGCCACCAGAAACTGACGGGCTTGCTGTGGGAGCACACCTTGCTCAGCTAAAGCAGTTTCTTTTCTGATTCTGAGGCCGACAGCTGCTTTTGAGAAAAGTGGACGTAACTTTTTGTCCATGCAGTTAGCGAAGGTATGTCTGTGAATATTTAATGCGGTGAGGGATTGTCATAATTTTAGACCCATGAGTTTTGTGTTAAAATGTCATATCTGATTATTCTATCCTGTAGCAGCTTTTAACGTTTTGCCTTATGTTAAGAAAAGTGTGCTGAAGTTAACAAAATCCGTGTATAACAATATAAAAGTCAATAAAGATTTTCTTTCCCATGAATACTAGTGTTTGTGTATTATTTTCCTCCTATAATTATATATTGTAAGTAGAATCCATAAAATGTATGCTTCATCTGCCAAAATTTCATTAAGGCTCCCAATTTGGATTCAAACATTTCATCTGCCAAAAAATTACTTGATTTGGTTCTTCAAGGTTGAATTGTGAAGATTATAATATAACATGTTCTGTCCAACTTGAGAATAGTCTCAAAGGGCTGTTACAGCTTATAAATACAGTAGTGTGAAAAAGTGTTTGCCCCTTCCTGATTTCTCTCTTTTTTTTTTTGTATGTTTTTCACATTTAAATGTTTCAGATCATCAAACAAATTTAAATATTAGACAAAGATAACACAAGTTAACACAAAATGCAGTTTTTAAATGAAGGTGTTTATTAAGGGGGGAAAAAAATCTAAACCTCCTTGGCCCTGTGTGAAAAATTGATTCCCCTCCCCGTTACAACATAAATTAACTGGAGTTTATCACATCTTTGAAAGCTGAGTTCAATTTCTTTAGCCACACCCAGGCCTGTTTACTGCCACACTTGTTCTCAATCAAGAAATCACTTAAATAGGACCTGCCTGACAAAGTCAAACAGACCAAAAGATCCTCAAAAGCTAGACATCATGCTGTGATCCAAAGAAATTCAGGAACAAATGAGAAACAAAGTAACTGAGATACATCAGTCTGGAAAAGGTTATAAAGCCATTTCTAAAGTTTTGTGACTCCAGCGAACCACAGTGAGAGCCATTATCCACAAATGGCAAAAACATGGAACAGTGGTGAACCTTCCAAGCAGTGGCCGGGTGACCAAAATTACCCCAAGAGCGCAGCAACGACTCATCCAAGAGGTCACAAAAGACCCCACAACAACATCCAAAGAACTGCAGGCCTTACTTGCCTCAGTTAATTTTTTTTTTTTTTTATTACTTATTTTGTACCCGTAGGTAGATTTGTTTTGCAGTCTGGTGACAAGCCACCAGCTGCCGGTCGCTGCGTGCGCAAGCGCCCCTTAACTCCCTAACCTGCATGTTTTTGACATGTGGGAGGAAACCGGAGAAATCCCGGAGTAAACCCACGCAAACACGGGGAGAACATGCAAACTCCACACAGATCACTGTTGGCCGGGGGCAGGGATCGAACCCACGATCTCACGGTCCCCGCGATCCCCCGGCCGAGGGTAAACTGTGCTGCCACAGTGCTAACCACTGCGCCACCGTGCAGCCCTGCACCCCTCAGTTAAGGTCAGTGTTCTTGACTCCACCATAAGAGAGATTGGGCAAAAATGGCCTGCATGGCAGAGTTCCAAGATGAAAACCACTGCTGAGCAAAAAGAACATAAAGGCTTGTCTCGGTTTTGCCAGAAAACATTTTGATGATCCCCAAGACTTTTGCAAAAATACTCTGTAGACTGACGAGACAAAAGTTGAACTTTTTGGAAGGTGTGTGTCCCATTACATCCGGCGTAAAAGTAACACAGCATTTCAGAAAAGGAACGTCATACCAACAGTAAAATATGGTGGTGATAGTGTGATGGTCTGGGGCTGTTTTGCTGCTTCAGGACCTGGAAGACTTGCTGTGGTAAATCGAACCATGAATTCTGCTGTCTACCAAAAAATCCTGAAGGAGAACATCCGGCCATCTGTTCGTGACCTCAAGCTGAAGCTCAGGAGAGTGATCCAAAACACACCAGCAAGTCCACCTCTGAATGGCTTAAAAAAAAGCAAAATGAAGACTTTGGCGTGGTCTAGTCAACGTGCTGACCTGAATCCAATTGAGATGCTGTGGCATGACCTTAAAAAGGCGGTTCATGTTCAAAAACCCTCCACTGTGGCTGAATTACAACAATTCTGCAAAGATGAGTGGGCCAAAATTCCTCCACAGTGCTGTAAAAGACTCATTGCCAATTATTGCAAACACTTGACTGCAGTTGTTGCTGCTAAGGGTGGCCCAACCAGTTATTAGGTTTCGGGGGCAATCACTTTTTCACACAGGGCCATGTAGGTTTGGATTTTATTCCCCCCTTAACACTGGTCAACACCAAATTTATTGTCTGTTTTTTTTTTTTTTTTTTTTTTTTTTTTTTTTAGCTGATTTAGGACAATTTTGATGTGCTGAATCCAAAAATCACATTGGTTTTGTTCAGTCAGGTGAACTTTTTGAATTATAGCCACATGTTGTTTTATAAGTTTTTGTTTACATGTATGGGTATTTTTGCTTTATATGATGCAAAATTCTTTTTTATGTCTTGAAATTCTCTGAATTTTGAACAATGATGATGTAACAGTCAATTTACATGTACTTACCTTTTATATAAAGGTAAGTACATGCACAGTACTAAGTACTAAGTAAGTACAGGTTTTTACTTAGCACCTGATCGAGAGAAACGGATATCATTTTCGGATTCAGTGGTGCAAAATTGTCTTGATGCTTGAGGCTATCTCAGCATCTTTGGGCAAGAGGCAGAGTACACCCTGGACAGATTGCAAGTCCATTGCAGGGCCAACACAGAGAGACAGACAACCATTCACTCTCACATTCATACCCAAGGACAATTTAGAATCCCCTGTTGATGGCAGTTAACCTAACCTGCATCTCTTTAGCCTTTGGGAGGAAACTGGAGTACCCGGAGAAAACCCACGCAGACACAGGGAGAACATGTAAACTCCACACAGAAGGGTCACCGATGGTCAGGGGTGAGATCGAACTTTCTTACTGTGCCGCCACAGTGCTAACCACTGTACCACCGAGCCACCCCTTTTGCAACCCTGGAGATTTAAAACCTTGACTTTTTGACTCTAAACCCATAGTCAGAGGTCAGGGTGAACTTGTGTACAAAGTTTGGTGACACTAAGTTTATATGGCATTTTGTCCTCTACTGTTGAGCGTGCAATCCCAAAACCATGGTCACAGTTCAGGGTCACAGGGTGAATCTGTGTACAAAGTTTAGTGGCCCTAGCATTACTTGTTCTCTAGCAATGGGGCATAAGGAATGCTAACCTTGACCTTTTAACCCCAAACCCATAGTCAGAGGTAAGGATCTCAAGGTGAACTTGTGTACCAAGTTTGGTGGCCCTAGGTTTCTTTGTTGTTGAGATACAGTTTATTGACATTCTGACCTTGACCTTTTGACCCCAAACGTATAGACCTAGGTGCTAGTCCCAAGGTCAACCTGTGTGTGAAGTTTGGTGTCCGTAGCCTCATTCCTTGTTGGGTTAGAGCTTGGATCTAGCCACTGACCGCGCTACCCACAGGACTTGTTGCTGTGGGTAATAAGTGCTTTTTCTAGCACTTTTCTAGGATTTTGTATAATAAAGAACTCCTAGTAAAGAACCAGGCTGTCATCTGTGGACCTCTTGCACAATGTAGAGTGATGTACTTCTGCATTCCTGTCCTTCTGCAGCTCCGGTTCCACTTCCATTATATTTCCCCATTCCCTGGTGCTTTCTCATCAATAGGTCAATTTTATTACTTTGACTTATCATTGTACATATCGCAAATAGTGTACGGGCAGATGGTGTTTTCTTTATAAAGTTGGTGTTTCACATTTTGATCATTTTTGTAACCATATTGAGTTGTTTAATAGTTCGTCCATTTGACTTAACATAGCACAACTATTGTGTCGTTTATGTCTCTGCCATTTCAAATACCACTGCATCGGCTGTAATAGACCTGTGAAATGGTCATGTATTGTGCAAAGTTGTTTTTTTGTTTGTTTTTTTTTTTTTAATAACCCTCTAATTTGTGTTCCTTTGCCTGATTCTCCCCACAGATCTACTTTGGCCGCTGGCTCATTGAAGGCAGCCCCTACGTTGTTTTGATTGATGTCGGGTTCACCGCCTGGTCTCTGGACCGCTGGAAGAGTGAGCTGTGGGAGCTTTGTTCCATTGGCGTGCCGTGGTTCGACCGCGAGGCCAACGACGCCGTGCTGTTTGGCTTCCTGACTGCCTGGCTTCTGGGAGAGGTCAGCAGCTAAGACTAAGTAAAGACTTTTGATGTGTGAGGATGAGAACCAATACATGTGCAGAACCATGGTTGTTTGTATGTCTACATTCCTCGGTGTGTAGCTTTATTTTATTTTATTCATTTATTTATTTATTTAACCAGGCAGGACATATTAAGAACACATTCTTATTTACAACTGTGGCCTAGAGGAAAGGGGGAAGGGGCAGCTCACATTCATGCCTCCCCAGTTGATGCCAGTTAACCTAACCTGCTTGTTTTTGGCCCTCGTGGGAGAAAACTGGAGCAATCCCGGAGTAAACATGGGGAGAACATGCAAACTCCACACAGAAAGATCACCGTTGGTCAGGGGTGGGATCAAACCCGAGATCCTATGGCCAAGGGCGAGTTGCTGTGCTGCCACAGTGCTAACCACTGTGCCACCACTGCTGCCCATGCTTTAAGCTAGCTGTGTTCTTTCGTGGAAGTTACGGTTGCTCAAATACATGTACAGATACATTACTCTTAAAGTTCATTTATGTTGGGTGCTACCCAGACATTTGCTTTTCCTGATGCTCATTCATTACACCAGTATTCAGTTTTCAAACTTGGTATTCCAGTATTCACTTTATCCCCACAAACTCCATTTTAATGCAAAAATAAATAAATAAATTTCATCATAAATGTGTAAGAATAAAGTTTGTATGAGGGGAAAAATTGCAAGCTTTTTTGAGGAAATGTTATAAATTTACAGGAACAGCCATATAAATAAAATAAAGTACTGGGGAAAAAATAATTTGATTTCTATACATTTGTACCTTTTGAGACTGTGGTGTCAAAAGTTGGGCCAGATAACCTGTATACGATCATGACTAATAAAACCTCTTTAAACTAATGTGTGCAGGCAGCAGAATACCTCACTAACATTTGTATTTATTAAGTATTGTGCAATACAAAATGAATGCATGGGAGGGTCTGTTGATGGGAGAATGGGATCCAGCAGTTTATGACACCTTTTCCGTTGTTATGTGGCGGGACCTTTGACTCATAAAATCCGTTTTATTATGTGTCCTTGAACCCAACGTGGTAGTTTTTTTTTTTTTTTTTTTTTTTTTTTTTTTTAATACTGATGCTACACAGCGGGGTATTTTCACTGCAGCCATTTTCTACCAATAGGTCCCTTAAGTACTAATGCATCACAAAAATTAGAATATTGTGAAAATTTTAATCTTTTTTTTTTTTTTTTTAATTCCAGTATAACTTTCATATTTTAGATTTCTTGCAAGGGATACAAGCGGCTGAAATGAGCTTTCTCTGTAGGGAGGCTGGACTCACCCTGATGGTATGTGCCCACCTCAATGTGCGTTTTTCCACTTCCAGTACGTTCTCCATGCGGAACACCTTGCAATGCATTCTTGTAGCATTGCATCGACAATCATGAACAGTCAGGTCGAATTGCTCACTCCTCATTAGCTTAAAATTGCTGGCCTCTTCAGTTTATGCAAATGAGGAGCAGGCGCATGTAGGTGATCAATTAGCAACCTCATGCTGAACTTTTAAAATAGCGGTTGTTAGTGAAAAGTAAATGCATATTCAGCAACTACACTATTTGCTTCTTGCCTCAATTGTTTTCAGAAACATGTTTTGCTGTTTAGATTTGAAGATATAGGAGAAAGTTTACTATTCTGGTGCCATCTTGGATCCAGGTGAACAGGCTTGAACAGACTGCCCACTGGAGGATGTGTCGACCAATGACGTGCAGCTTGCCTGTTTCGCCAAGTTGCGCATACATATGTCAATCATTTGTTGTGGTTACGGCCCATTCATATTCCTGATGGATCCCTGAAGTGAATACGGCGTGGAGATGTAGTGTCGAAAGACGCCGAGGTGGACACGTACAGTTAGAGATGGGGTGAGGAGGTCAGTTATGTGGGAGGGGCTCAGAGGTGAGCCACTACTCCTCCACATCGAAAGGAGCTGGTTGAGGATCCTTCCTGGATGACCTCCCACATGAGGTGTTTTGGGCACATCCCACTAAGAGGAGATCCCGGGGCAGACCCAGGCAGGACACGCTGGAGAGACCATGTCTCCCAGCTGGCCCGGGAATGCCTTGGTGTCCTTCCTGATGCACTGGAGGAGGTGGCTAGGGAGAGGGAAGCCTGGGCTTCTCTGCTTAGAATGCTGCCTTCGTGACTCAGACCCCTGGATAAACAGCTGATGGATGGAAGGGGATCTATTTCAAGGCTTTTTGGTTTTAATTTTGATGGTTATGATTTATAGCTTAGAAATTTGGCATTTCTAATAGAATCATTAGCATATGGGTGTTTTTATTTATTAGGGGTCCAATGTGTGACATTGGTGGCAACATTTAAAACTGATCAAATCTGCACATGAAATTGACTAATCACTATCCAGTTGTGTCAGGTTTATGAAACTATTAACTATTTTCGTAACAGCATTCGCGTTCAGGAACTCTTGAGGATGAGCGCTCACTTCAACTACTTGTAAATGGAGACGTAAACGGGACACTCGGGCTTTTGTTTCCCCGTGTGCCAATGCACTTTGCAATGGCACACGTTTTACACGAAACAACTTCAACACTTCCAGTATTTTTCACGCATCAAAACTCATCAACAGCTACATTTTCATGACATATTAAGATGTGATAACGTGTATACATACCTTCAAATGCTCCCTGTTTGTTGGATAAGACGTAAAATCACAAAAGGCGTAAATGCGGGACACGGAAGTTTGGACCGTCGATAACTTCAATATAAAGTGACCACGGTTAATCCTCTCCACATGGGTTGAGCACATCCGGGGTAGAGAAAATAAAAGTGCTTTCCCAGGGCGGTCACCTCGCCAGACGGGGCTGCGCGCGGCCGACCAAGACCGAAGACGTAAATTTTTTAAAGGACACCATATTCGATGTGTCATAAATGTTTGAGATTTTATTGAAATATTCTACATCTGAGCTTCACAAAGACTGATCTCCTTTTTACGTGTATGGTTTAGGATTTGAAAGGTGCAAAGTGAAAAGCATCAGCACTTCCTGTTTTCTGGTTACTTTACCAAATAACTTGCATGTTGCTGCGTAAATTTGGGGACACGGAAATTTACGTCGTACGAGTAAATTTGCAGGGGTCGCCGTACAAAAACCATAGATCCGATCACATTGGGGAATGTTTTATTTTGAATTTGCATTACAACTCTGTTATCTCTTGCATTTTGAGTAGAAAGAGTTACTCAGAGATCACGTTACAGTACTTTGAAATTGATGCGATTTTCATGTCACACAAAAACTGGGAAAAATGAGGGGACACGACCAATAGTTTCGATTCTAACGGCAAAATCAATGATTTTTTTTTTTTTTTTAAATTGCAATGCAAGTCTGAAACTCTTTTATGTTCCCTTGCATATTATAAAAACGAAACCGACATCTGCAAATTACAGAAAAAGAGAGAGCGCTTGAAAGTCGGATACCCCTGATATAGTGCACTGGACCCCTCCCCCCAAAAAACACCCATATTTAATTGAGATGGAGTAAATTATTATTCAGACCGTATAAATACAGCATATTCCAGTGACCAGTTCAGTCCAAACAACCACAATCATGGGAAAACTACTGACTGACAGTTGTCCAGAAGACGATCATGGAAAAACTCAAGGAGGGTAAGCCACAGAAGGATGGCGCTGTATTGGTTGTTGTCATGGAAACAAAGGAAACCTGGTTTTTCAGTTCAAACATGCTGGTCGTTGAAAATCTTCACCCAAATCTAGTGTTTCTGTGTGGATGAAGGGCCAAAACTGTGCCTAAAAAGCTTTGTTTTTAAAAATACCCATGTATGTGGGGACAAGAACTAAGTTGGCAAACCAATCAGACTGACTGTTTTGTTGCCATGTTTGGGTTAAGGCTTTCTGAATGGGCCGATCAGATTAGGGTTCGGGTCAGAGCAGGATGAAAACTAACTGTTTCAGAGTTTTAAAGACTTGAGCTGTAAAATAACACAAATGGTTTGTTTAATGTACATGTGTATTCTTGAAGGTGCCAAAACTACTTTAATAGATAGTTTTTACATGTAATTATTTTGGTGACTACTCATATATATATATATATATATATATATATATATATATGTGTAGTCATGTGAAAAAAAAATTAGGACATTTGGACATATGGATATTTAATATCAATTTTAAAAGGAACTCTGATTATATTGGCATGTTAGCTCTATTTGCTTTATTTTTATGTTACTAACATAACTACAATATAATTATTTTGAAAATAATTCCCAGTTTTATATATTTTTAAAAAACTTTATGATGTAAATCGCCATTATTGTTTACGTCGCAATGCATTCTGGGTAGTGACGTAGAAGGGTTGCATCCGTTTTTTCTGTCTTATACAAGCCAAGAGGCGAAGCTACGAACTACTGCCATTTGTCAGTGAAAATGCCACATTGCGCGGCTTTTGGATGTAATTTTCAATCAAAGGGAAATAAAGAGAGCGGGGTGAGCCTCCATAGCTTTCCTAAAGAGGGAAAGTGGAGGAAAAAGTGGGGCGGCAGCGGCTCAGCAGGTAGAGCAGGTCGTCTAATAACCCGATGGTTGGCGGTTCACACCACACTCTCCCCAGATATCCTGCCGTTGTGTCCCTGGGCAAGACACTTCACCCGCATTTCCTCCAGTGCCCATAACACTGGGTATGAATGTGTAAAAATGTTTAAATGCTCGGTGGTGGCCGGAGAGGCTGTTGGCGTGGATTGGCAGCCACATTTCCGTCACTCTGAGTCTGTGATCACGTTCATGCCTGATAAAGCTGATATATATATTAATCACGCTGTAATAAAGCACAATTTCGCTCTTTGCGCACCAGTGTGGCGGATGAAATAAGGGAACACAGTGTGGAGGCATGGAATAATTGCAGGCAGGACACGCGAACTGAAGTTTAAAAGGGTGTTTATTTCATCCTCCAGCACGAAGCTCACTCCAGCGTTATGGAGCAAGCCCTTTTTTTTTTATTCCTTATTTTGTACTAACCACAGTGTGCAGTGGTTAGCACTGTGGCAGCACAGTTTACCCTCGGCCGGGGGATCGTGGGTTCGATCCCTGCCCCCGGCCAACAGTGATCTGTGTGGAGTTTGCATGTTCTCCCCGTGTTTGCGTGGGTTTACTCCGGGATTTCTCCGGTTTCCTCCCACATGTCAAAAACATGCAGGTTAGGGAGTTAAGGGGCGCTTGCGCACGCAGCGACTGGCAGCTGGTGGCTTGTCACCAGACTGCAAAACAAATCTACCTATGGGTACAAAATAAGTAATTAAAAAAAAAAGGGCTCGCTCCACAGCGCTGGAGTGAGCTTCGTGCTGGAGGATGAAATAAACACCCTTTTAAACTTCAGTTCGCGTGTCCTGCCTGCAATTATTCCGTGCCTCCACACTGGGTTCCCTTATTTCATCCGCCACACTGGTGCGCAAAGAGCGATATTGTGCTTTATTACAGCGTGATTAATATATATATCAGCTTTATCAGGTGCGTGGATGTGAGTGAGTGATGGCGTTTGCGCAGCCGAGGCGCCCCCCCCCCCCCAGTGTGTGTGGCGAACGGTGTGTGATTTGGTGCGGATAAGTAGAAAGAGCGAGGCGACCAGAGCAAGTAGAATTTGTTGCTGACAACAGTGCGGTATATAAATAAAGCCCCAACGCTTCAGCAAAACGGCCTGTGCTTCTGTGTACCACAAGAGTGAGGTTTACTCGGGAATTAAACCGCGGAGGAAGATACATCTCCCCTGCGTCCCAAAACCACGGTTAGGAGACGAAAGGCAGGAACGGTCAACACAAGCGTGCGATCAGACATGTCTCATGCGCGCGCTTTGAGCGATATTGTGCTATTATCACAGCGTGATTAATGCATATGTCAGTTTTATCAGGCATGCGTTACAGCCCGTGATCAGTGACGGAAGTGTGGCTGCCAATCCACGCCAACAGCCTCTCCGGCCACCACCGAGCATTTAAACATTTTTACACATTCATACCCAGTGTTATGGGCACTGGAGGCAATGCGGGTGAGGTGTCTTGCCCAGGGACACAACGGCAGGATATCTGGGGAGAGCGTGATGCGAACCGCCAACCATCGGGTTATTAGACGACCTGCTGAGCCGCTGCCGCCCCACTTTTTCCTCAACTTTCCCTCTTTAGGAAAGCTATGGAGGCTCCCCCGCTCTCTTTATTTCCCTTTGATTGGAAATTACATCCAAAAGCGGCGCAATGTGGCATTTTCACTGACAAATGGCAGTAGTTCGTAGCTTCGCTTCTTGGCTTGTATAAGACAGAAAAAACAGCTGCAACCATTCTACGTCACTACCCAGAATGCATTGCGACGTAAACAAAAATCGTAATAAAGTTTCTTAAAAATATATAAAACTGGGAATTATTTTCTAAAAAATTAAATTATAGTTATGTTAGCTACAATGCTCCGCACTGGGTGTGTTTGTTTATATATCTATATATTTATTCCATCTAGCTACAATGCTCCGCACTGTGTGTTTATATATCTACATATTATTCCATCTAGCTACATTGCTCCGCACTGTGTGTTTACATATTCATATATTTATTCCATCCAGCTACAGTGCTCTGCACTGTGTGTCTCTGTGTGTGTATATATATATTTTATAGTAATATGTACATATGTATATTAGCTGCTCTTGCTTGCTTGTTTTTTTTCTTGCCTTCTGATTGTTGCTTTGAGTGTTGCTATCCCTGTGCTGTTGCAATCCTGGAATTTCCCCGTTGTGGGACTAATAAAGGCTTATCTTATCTTATCTTAAAAGAGCTCTCTGAGGCCTTCAGAAAGAAGATTGTAGCAGCTTATGAGTCTAGTAAGGGATTTAAAAAGATCTCAAGAGAATTTGAAATCAGCCATTTCACTGTCCAGAAAATAGTCTACAAGTGGAGGACATTCAAAACAACTGCCAACATGCCCAGGTTTGGCTGTCCAAGCAAGTTCACCCTGAGAGCAGACCGCAAGATGCTAAAGAAAGTATCCAAAAACCCTAAAATGCCATCACAGGACCTACAGCAGGTTCTTGTTACTGTTGATGTGAAAGTGCATGCCTCTACAATCAGAAAGAGACTATACAAGTTTAACTTGCATGGGAGGTGTGCAAGGAGAAAACCTTTGCCCTCTAAGAGAAACATAAGATAAGATAAGATAAGCCTTTATTAGTCCCACAACGGGGAAATTCCAGGATTGCAACAGCACAGGGATAGCAACACTCAGAGCAACAATCAGAAGGCAAGAAAAAAAACAAGCAAGCAAGAGCAGCTAATATACATATGTACATATTACTATAAAATATATATATACACACACACACACACACAGACAGTGCAGAGCATTGTAGCTGGATGGAATAAATATATGAATATATGAACACACAGTGCAGAGCATTGTAGCTAGATGGAATAAATATGTAAATATATAAACACCCACAGTACGGAGCATTGCAGCTAGGTGGAATAAATATGCAAGTATATAAACACACACAGTGCGGAGCAATGTAGCTAGATGGAATAATATGTAGATATATAAAAACACAGTGCGGAGCATTGTAGCTAGATGGAATAAATATATAGATATATAAATATAAACACACCCAGTGCTGAGCATTGTAGCTAGATGGAATAAATATATAGATATATAAATATAAACACACCCAGTGCAGAGCATTGTAGCTAGATGGAATAAATATGTAAATATATAAACACACACAGTGCAGAGCATTGTTGCTAGGTGGGATGAAACAGCATAACCGTCTATTTAGTTATCCTACATGGTATGATTATGTGCCCATACATATTCTCACCCTCCATAGCGACCGGTATGTTCCTAGTTGTATGCCGGAGAGGACCATTGTGTAAGTCTATTGCATCTTTTGCATTCAAAAAACTATTAGTTTGTTACGTCTTTTTGCTATCTCTGCGAGCAGCCCTGCTTAGGTTGTACAGTCTGACAGCCGTTGGTAGGAAGGACCTACGAAACCTCTCGGTTGTGCACCTGGGATGATGTAGTCTGCTGCTAAATGAGCTCCTCAGTGCATCCAGTATGTCCTGCATAGGGTGGAACTCAGACTCCAGCAGAGATGACAGTTTAGCCACCGTCCTTCTCTCTCCTATCTCTTCCATCGGATCAAGGCGTTGCCCCAGGACAGAGCTAGCTTTCTTAATCAGTTTGTTCAGTCTCTTCCTATCGGCTGCAGTAATGCCACTGCCCCAGCAGACCACTCCAAAAGTGATGGCTGATGCCACCACCGTGTCATAGAATGACTTCAGCAGCGCCCCTTGTACACCAAAAGACCTGAGTCTCCTCAGCAGGAACAGCCTGCGCTGTCCCTTCTTGTAGAGTGCGTCAGTATTGTGTGACCAGTCTAGTTTATTGTTCAGATGAATACCCAGGTACTTGTAGGATGTCACCATCTCGATGTCTGTTCCCTGTATATTTACTGGTGCTGTGAGGGGCTGCCCATGCCTGCGGCAGTCCACCACCAGCTCCTTAGTTTTCCTCGCGTTGATCTGGAGGCAGTTCCGATGGCACCAGTCCACAAAGTCCTGGATAAGCCCTCTGTACTCAGCTTCATCTCCGCTGGAGATGAGACCAACGATCGCAGAGTCATCAGAGAACTTCTGTAGATGGCAATGTGTTGTGTTGTGTGAGAAGTCCGCAGTATAAAGAGTGAACAGGAAGGGAGCCAGCACCGTTCCCTGGGGGGCCCCCGTGCTACTGATGATCGTGTCGGAAACACAGTCCCGGGTTCTCACAAACTGAGGCCGGTTCGTGAGGTAGTCCAGGGTCCATGATGACAGGTGCTGGTCCACCCCTGCGCGCAGCAGCTTGTCCTTCAGGATCATCGGTTGGATGGTGTTGAAAGCACTGGAGAAGTCAAAGAACATGATCCTCACCATATTCCCGGGCTTCTCCAGGTGGGACAGAGAACGGTGAAGGAGGAAGATCACCGCATCCTCCACCCCAATGCCATGCTGGTAGGCGAACTGGAGTGGATCCATCGCTGGTTCCACCAGGGGGCGGAGATGAGCAAGGAGCAGTCTCTCCAGGGTCTTCATCAAGTGGGACGTCAAGGCCACCGGTCTGAAGCTGTTCAGGTCTTTGGGGTGGGAAGTTTTTGGTACAGGTACCACACAAGATGTTTTCCACAGCTGTGGTACCCTCCCCAGTTTCAGGCTCATGTTGAAGATATATGTCACAATCCCACACAGCTGGTCTGCACAGGACTTGAGGAGCTTTGCGCTGATGCCGTCCGGTCCCGACGCCTTCCTCGCCTTGATCTTCCTCAGCTCCGTCCTCACCTGGGTCTTGGTCAGGGTCAGGATGGGGGGCTGTGTGTTGGGAGTGGGGGGGGTGTCGTTGGAGTGGGGAGTGGGTTGCAGGACTTGATTTCTTAGAGGCAGCAGTGGTTGTTGTGCAGACAGGGGGGAGGGCGGTTGGTCAAATCTATTGAAAAACAGATTCAGGTTGTTCGCCCACTCCCTGCCCCCCGTGGCCTGGGGGGAGGTATTCTGGAGCCCCGAGATGGTTTTGAGGTTTCTCCAGACCCCGCTGATGTCGCTCTGTTGCAGCTTGTCCTCCATCTTCTTCCTGAAGCTGTCCTTGCCTTCTCTGATCTTTCTCCTCAGCTCCCTCTGTACGGACTTCAGCATCTCCCTGTTCCCCGACCTGAAGATCCTCTTCTTCTCTCTCAGAAGTGTTTTTATCTCAGGGTTGATCCAGGGTTTGTTGTTTGAGTGACGCCGTATGGTCTTGGTGGGAACGGATTTGTCCACACAGAAGCTGAGGTAGCCCGTGAAGGTGTGAATGAGGCCATCGATGTCCTCACCATGTGGATCGCAGAGCTGCTTCCAGGCAGTGGCTTCAAAACAGTCCTTTAGAGTGTCCATTGTCTCCTCAGACCATAACTCCACAGTGTGCATGGCCGGAGGTTGTCTGTGCACTAGGGGTTTGTACACCGGTCGGAGATGAACCAAGTTGTGATCCGATCTCCCAAGTGGGGGGAGTTGTGATGAGGTGTACGCCTCCTTAGTGTTTGCGTAGAACAAATCCAGTGTTTTATTGTCTCTAGTGTGGCATGTGACATACTGGGTGAAAGTGGGCAGAATGGGAGACAGTGAAACGTGGTTGAAATCGCCTGAGATGAGGAGAAGAGCATCTGGGTGTTCTGTCTGCAGCCTGCTGGTTACTGAATGGATGACGTCACGCGCTGTCCCAGCGTTCGCCGTCAGATTTGCATAAACAACAATGCAGATCACGTGTGAGTGTTCTCTCGGGAGATATGTAGGCCTCATGCTAACAGCTAGCAACTCAATGTCTTTGCTGCAGTGTCGTTGTTTAACAGTGATATGTCCAGGTCTGCACCAGTTGTTGTTAACATACATTATCACTCCACCGCCCCTAGTTTTGCCACTCTCTGGTGTTCGGTCAGCTCGTATCATGTGAAAACCCTCCAGCTCAATGTTAGCATCTGCTGCTAGTTCAGTTAGCCACGTCTCAGTAAACAAAAGGAGAGAGCACTCCCGGTAAGTGCTATCATAACGGGAGATAGCCGCTAGCTCATCTAACTTTCCCAGTATCGACCGTACATTTCCCATGACAACAGATGGAAGGGAGGGTCTGTACCTTATATTTTTTGTCCTCCGCCTTACTCCAGCCCGGCAGCCGCGGCGTTTTCGCCTCAGTTCTCTCGGTATGTCGAGTTTTTCCAGTGGGACCGGGTGGCGGTTAAATGCTAGCAGCTCTTCCCTGTTGTATCGAATCCTGCTATAAACAGTGGCTCCGTCCACCGGCTCAGGAGACATTTGGGACGATCTGTGTGTCCGTGATATAAGTGGGGTGAAAAAAAAAAAATAAAAAGTGATCAAAAGAGAGAGGAAGGGAAAAAAAAACTCGGAATCGAGCCGCTGTTGCAAAAGGCAGCCGACTGGTGTGGCGCCGAGAGATGAATGAAGGCCAGACTGAGGTTTGCCAGAAAGAACGTAGACAAAGGCCAGGGGCCTCATGTACAAAGACTTGCGTGGATTTCATACTGAAAGATGATGTACGTTTAAATCAAGAAAATGCCGTAAGCAAAAAAAAAAAATCCAGATGTATGAAACAGTGCGTACGCAAGAATCCTAGCACATTTTCTTTGTACATCCCAATCTACTTGAAATTGAACGCATTTGAGGAAATACCAGGCTCATCCCTTGAAACGCCTCCATTTGAAGATGCAAATAGATATATACAAGCGCTGCACGTTTGATTCTCCTGTATCCACAATCAGAAATAATGGATTTAATGGAATTTCATGGACTGTGAGTTGGAGGTGCTCCTGAACAAGGTAGAGGCACATAAAAACGTTTTGTTTGGCATGCTGTCCTCCGGCATTAGTGCCGGATACAGGTAATTCAATAGCCTGCTCACAGCCCTGTAAGATTTGTATATCGTTTTCCTTTATTCTGACAAGGATGAGAAGGAGATGTTTATTTTACCTGGACATGTTTCGACTGACATTTACAGTCGTCCTCAGAAGTGTCAGGTGATCGCTGTGATTTGTGACCAGCTGGGTGTATCAGCTGGTTGAATTAAAGGAAAACAGTCACGAAAAACAAGACAATATGAACCTATTTTAGTGGGTAGCCACGGTCACCTGTCAGTTGAAAGCGGATCATATTAGACTCGACAAGTACGTATTTTATGTCCAAAATGCAAATCTCATCCTTTAGTTATATACAACTTACATGGATTACACACACTACTATTGTAAATGAAGTGCACCAGGGAAAGGGTGAGATTGTTGCATTTCAAACTTTACGCATGTGCTTATTGACTTAACTACTGTACACACAGAGGCAATTGGGGTGCTTGGTAGAATGCTGTGAAACTGTAGTTTAATCAGCAAAAAAAGGAATTCACTTACTCAAACCACTGACTTGTAATGAAGCCTTGAAGACAGGGTGATATTTGGGGGCGCACAGGCACGTTGCGCATGAGGTGGGTTATTAGGACAATAAGCGACTTTCGCATCTCGGCTCATGCAAAGCATCATGGGAACGTGGCTACCAAACATGCTCTATTGATACATTTAATTTATGGAAAGTTCCTGATCTACGAGCATATTGTATGTGTAGGGGTCTTTCCGGTTGTACCTGCAAACGCAAGGATGAACTAGTTGCACTTGCATTCGTAGCCACATTGCAGAAATTGGCCAAAATGGCCCCCCCTGTATGTACGCTGACATAGCAGATTTTTTGTTGTCAAAGGACCAAGCACCCTTACTTGCGAGACTCCGAAACGACTACAAAAAAGGTAAACGAGTGGTTTGACAGCTCAACTTTGGTTTTGTTATTCTGAGTAAATTTCACTACAACGCATTGCCTGCTTACTTAGATCTAGAGGTTGATACTACTATAAGTACCACACATTTTCAATGATTGACAATTTTATTTTATACCAGCCAACTTATCAATGGCCTTAATTACATGTGTGTGTAGATCAAGCTTCATTACCAATATACAAAGAACTATATCCTAGATCCAGGCCTGCCTGTCCGTACCTACTACTTCAGGGTTTAGACTCATGTGAATTAGTCTAGAACTTGAACAGTACACAACACTATTTAATTATGTTATAATATAGACTTAATGATTTAATCCACCAATTACGTCCGTCCGGATCCTTCAGCTCGGTGGGGAATGTATATAACGTGAACGGCGGCGGACATGTACACACGCTGGTCCCGAAGTTACACACATGTATGCTGCAAGTTTACTTTTTCCACCGCTCTAGGTGATACATGCCATTCCACACTTCACTACGGCACAATGTGCACCTGGCATAACGGCGATTTAAAGCTTGAAGCAGACTTTAAGCGGCAATTGTTCAGGTGTGACAGTACTGTCTCTATATAAAAGCAAGGCGGCTACCTGAATGTTTGGTAGTCGTGAACTTTGAACTCGCATAGTCCGCACATGCACACTAGTAATGCGAAAGTCGCTTATTGAATTTACTCGTCAAGAAGCCACCCATCCGCACAGTGCCAGCTTGTAGTTTGTTTCCAACAGTGCTGTTCATTAGAATCATTAAGAAATCTGGCTCTCACTGCAAATTGCGCTTTGATGTTGGCCTGTTCAGCTGCATTGTATAGGAATATGATTTACCTGGGTGACAGCCGGATAATGCCATCCCACACAGCTGGCATAGCTCGGCTCAGGGCTGACTGGGAAATTCCTGATTGGTTTGCCAGCTCCCTCTGGAATGCCCCTGTTTCCAAGAACCCCCGAGTTGTCAGTACCTGCACTGGGACGGGCAGAGCACGGCTTCTCGCCGTGTCGCACTCCAAGAGCGGTCATAGCTTGGAGCACAGTTCCACAAGGACTGCCCATAGAAAACTAAATCAGCTGACAAGCCAGTCATCATCCTGGTTCAGAAAATCTTCAGTCTCTAAATACCCTTTATCTTCTGACTGCACAATTTGCAATATCCTCTAATAATGCTAACGCCATTGTTGTTAGAGGCATTTTCTGCACTTCTTTGCGCTTGCTTTTATAGCCACTCATCTAATTGCACACACTTCAATGATTGTTCATATGTTTCTGGTGTGTACAATAATTTTCACGTCATTATCAGTCTCTCAACATCACCTCTAGTGTCACCAACGGACCAATAACAATAGAAACGTACATACGCCAGCCATGAAGTTGGTGTGGGGCTGTGCATATTTCCACGGTCACTTCATTCTTGATACATCTGAAATTTTCTGTGGAAAAGGACGTATTCCATATTTTTGTGTGCAGGTACCCTTTATACATGAGGCCCCTGGACTTCTAGAATAATGTTCTTTGGACAGATGAGTCTAAAATTGAATTATTTGGACACCAGAACAGAGGACGTGTTTGGCGTAGACCAAATACAGCATTCTAGGAAAAGAACCTCATACCAACTGTGAAGCATGGAGGTGGAAATGTCATGGTTTGGGGATGCTTTGCTGCAACAGGACCTGGCCAGCTCACTAGCATAGAATCCACCATGAATTCTACTGTGTATCAGAGGGTGCTTGAGGACCACGTGAGACCATCTGTAAAACAATTAAAGCTGAAGTGGAACTGGACCCTGCAACATGACAATGGCCCAAAACATACCAGTAAATCCACCAAGGACTGGCTAAAAACTACGAAATGGAAAGTCCTGGAATGGCCGAGTCAAAACTCAGATCTTAATCCCATTGAGATGCTGTGGGGTGACTTGAAATGGGCTGTACATGCAAGAAACCCCTCAAACATCTCACAGCAGAAAGAATTCTGCATTGAGGAGTGGAGCAAACTTTCCTCAGACCAATGTCAGAGACTGGTAGATGGCTAAAAGAAGTGTCTCGCTGAAATTATTTCAGCCAAAGGGGGTAACACTAGCTATTAGACAGTAGGGTGTCCTAACTTTTTTTTCCTGTTAGAATACACATTTTTATTTTTTGTTTAATGAGTAAAACAAGGTTAATTTATTTACCTGCAGTTAAATCACCTTCTTTTCCAGAGATGAATAAAACAAGATTAGACATCAATATGTGAACATTTCTTAATAAAGAAATGAATATTTAATGGGTGTCCTAATTTTTTCACATGACTGTAGGTAAAAGTAAAAAGTAACTCTGAGTACAGTTTCTGGCTACTGTACACTCCTCCCCCCATCTTCTATGTTTCAGTATGCTGCCCAGAGTGAGGAGCCTCCGCATGTTGTCGCTCATTTCCATGAGTGGTTGGCCGGTCTGGGCCTGGTGTTGTGCAGACAGAGGCAGTTACCTGTGGCAACCATCTTCACGACCCACGCCACACTCCTGGGACGCTACCTGTGCGCCGGAAATGTCGACTTTTATAACAATCTGGCAAATGTAAGTGTACAGGAGTCTATCACATAAAGATGCCGTCAGTCATTGTGACTGCTGATGTTGGCAAAATTAATCAGCTCTTCAGTGCTTTTTGCCTTGTCAAAATTTGCTTGGAATCACAAACTGTATTTGAGTTTTAAAATGAAGGTGAAACTGCTGAGCTATAAATGTAAACTTTCACAGTTTACTCTCACAAATGAAACTTTTCTCTTTCAAGTTTTGTGTTTTATCTGCTTCTTTTCTTATAAATTTGCAGTTTTTTGATTGCATTATTTTTTTTTTTAAATTAAACTTGTTCTTAAATTTTGTTTCCCAATACAAATTCTGTCTTAGAAATTCGAGGCTTATCTCTTAAATGTAGTGTTTATTCATAAATTTGGGACTTTTTACCTCCACCAAAGGAGGAAGTAATGTTTTTGTCAGCGTTAGTTGGTTTGTTGGTTTCTGTTAGCAGTATTACTCAAAACGTTATGAACAGATTTTGATGAAATCTTCAGGAAAGGTGTGTAATGGCATGGGGAACAAATGATTCGATTTTGGTGACTGAGAGTGCATACCTCCACCAAGGGCTTTGTTTGTATTTGTGCAGCAGGATTACACAAAAACTACTGGATGGATTTGGATGAAATTTTCACCAGAGGTGGTTCTTGGCCTACACACGACCCCATTACATTTTGGAGGTGATCCATGAGTGCATACCTCCACCAAGGCTGAATCTTCTAGCAGTGGTTTAGCAGGATTACTCAAAAACTACCGGATGGATTTTGCTGAAATTTTCACCAGAGATGGTCCTTGGGCTGCAGAAGAACCCATTAGATTTTGGAGCTGATCTATGAGCGCACACCTCGACCAAGGTCCTATCTTGCAATGTATGGAGGCAGGGAGGTACGGACAGATGGATGGACAAAGGGAGGGAATGAAGAAGCCTTGGTGGAGGTATGCACTCCGAGTGCTTTTCTAGTTTTGTAAATGTAAAGCTTTATTCTCATAAATTTGTCTTTTCTCAAAACATTGCATACCTTTGTTCTGTCGTGTTTTTGGTAAGTCACAAGGAGCCACTGGTTATGTGCAAAGAGATGCAAGTGTCTACATTAAATTATTAAAGATGGAATATTACAGCGGGCTCTTATTGATTTAGGAAGCTGCTGGCTTCATTCTTATCCTCCTGCTGTCCCGTTTGTCTCAGTTTAACGTGGATAAGGAGGCCGGAGACCGTCAGATCTACCATCGTTACTGTCTGGAGCGGGCGGCGGCCCACTGCACACACATATTCACCACTGTGTCTCAGATAACTGCCATCGAGGCAGAACACCTGCTGAAGAGGAAACCAGGTGAGGAGCAGTGAAATGGTGCGTGACTTTGCTGATGGTTCACTCCGATTATCATTTCTGGCAGAATGAGCAGATCTCACATGGTTTATTTCCTGCTGCTGCTCTTAACCCATGAAGCTACCCTGCTAATAATGGAGCATAGCTGAATTGTCTGTATTTCCCGCTCTCTACTTACTTTTTCAGATTAAGCACAGGTAGGTAGAATAGCCAGATATTGTACTCAAAATTAGGGCTGGGCAATAAATAGATTTTAAACATAAATTTGAAATAATTTGTTTGGACAACGTTTAAAAAAAGTTGTGATCATTCCCTTTCACTGAGTCTCTCTGACACAAACCCACATGTAATGAAACATGGTGAAGGCATCAATGAGGTACATTCATTTTACACAAAGTAACAAGATGGGCTTGGCCTTTGTGTATTCAGTTTTAATGGGTTTTAGGCCCTTTAAAGACTCTAACAGCTTAGCAGCATACAGTGGATATAAAACTGGAGTGGTGGCTTAGAGGTAGAGCATCCGCCCCACAACCGGGAGGTCGGGGTTCATATCCCGGCTGGGTCATGCCAAAGACCATATAAAAATGGAACTTCCTGGCATCCAGCTTGGTGCTTAGCAAAAATGGAATAGAGGAGGGAAATGTGGATGGCAGTGGCTCAGGAGGTAGAGCGGCTCATGCAATAACCAGAGGGTTGGCGGTTGGAATCCCGCTCTCGCCACCCATCCTGCCGTTGTGTCCCTGGGCAAGACACTTTACCCACCTTGCCTTCAGTGCCCATGACACTGGGTACATACAGTGGGGCAAAAAAGTATTTAGTCAGCCACCAATTGTGCAAGTTCTCCCATTTCAAAGATGAGAGAGGTCTCCAATTTTCATCATCGGTATACCTCAACTATGAGAGACAAAATGAGGAAAAAAAAATCCAGAAAATCACACTGAATGATTTTTAATGAATTAATTGGTAAATTCCTCAGTAAAATAAGTATTTGTCACCTACAAACAAGCAAGATTTCTGGCTCTCACAGACATGTAACTTCTTTAAGAGGCTCCTCTGTCCTCCACTCGTTACCTATATTAATGGCACCTGTTTGAACTCGTTATCAGTATAAAAGACACCTGTCCACAACCTCAAACAGTCAGACTCCAAACTCCACTATGGCCAAGACCAAAGAGCTGTCAAAGGACACCAGAAACAAAATTGTAGACCTGCACCAGGCTGGGAAGACTGAATCTGCAATAGGTAAGCAGCTTGGTGTGAAGAAATCAACTGTGGGAGCAATCATTAGAAAATGGAAGACATACAAGACCACTGATAATCTCCTTCGATCTGGGGCTCCACGCAAGATCTCACCCAGTGGGGTCAAAATTATCACGAGAACGGTGAGCAAAAATCCCAGAACCACACAGGGGGACCTAGTGAATGACCTGCAGAGAGCTGGGACCAAAGTAACAAAGGCTACATCAGAAACACACTACGCCGCCAGGGACTCAAATCCTGCAGTGCCAGACGTGTCCCCCTGCTTAAGCCAGTACATGTCCAGGCCCGTCTGAAGTTTGCTAGAGAGCATTTGGATGATCCAGAAGAGGATTGGGAGAATGTCATTTGGTCAGATGAAACCAAAATAGAACTTTTTGGTAAAAACTCAACTTGTCGTGTTTGGAGGAGAAAGAACACCATACCTACTGTGAAGCATGGGGGTGGAAACATCATGCTTTGGGGCTGTTTTTCTGCAAAGGGACCAGGATGACTGATCCGTGTAAAGGAAAGAATGAATGGGGCCATGTATCGTGAGATTTTGAGTGAAAACCTCCTCCCACCAGCAAGGGCATTGAAGATGAAACGTGGCTGGGTCTTTCAGCATGACAGTGATCCCAAACACACCGCCCGGGCAACGAAGGAGTGGCTTTGTAAGAAGCATTTCATGGTGCTGGAGTGGCCTAGCCAGTCTCCAGATCTCAACCCCATAGAAAATCTTTGGAGGGAGTTGAAAGTCTGTGTTGCCCAGCGACGGCCCCAAAACATCACTGCTCTAGAGGAGATCTGCATGGAGGAATGGGCCAAAATACCAGCAACAGTGTGTGAAAACCTTGTGAAAACTTACAGAAAACGTTTGACCTCTGTCATTGCCAACAAAGGGTATATAACAAAGTATTGAGATGAACTTTTGTTATTGACCAAATACTTATTTTACCGAGGAATTTACCAATTAATTCATTAAAAATCCTTCAATGTGATTTTCTGGATTTTTTTTTTTTTTCTTATTTTGTCTCTCATAGTTGAGGTATACCTATGATGAAAATTGGAGACCTCTCTCATCTTTTAAGTGGGAGAACTTGCATAATTGGTGGCTGACTAAATACTTTTTTACCCCACTGTATGAATGTCTCCCTCATGGATCGTCACCTTATCGTGGTGGGGGGGTTTGCATGCCCCAGTGATCCCTGGAGCTATGTTGTCCGGGGCAATTTGCCTCTGATAGGGTCTCCCAAGACAAACTGGTCCTGGGTGAAGGGCCAGACTAAGAACGATCCAACAGACTCTCATGATAAATTGTATATCAAGGATTCAGTGTACCCCGCCCGGTATGGGGTTACCGGGGCCCCACCCTGGAGCCAGGCCTGGGGGAGGGGCTCGAAGGCTAGCGTCTGGTGGCCGGGTTTCCACCCATGGGACCCGGCCGGGCTCAGCCCGAAGGAGTTACATGGGTCCGCCCTCCAGTGGGTTCACCACCTGCAGGAGGGATCATGGGGGTCCGGTGCTATGTGGATTAGGTGGCGGTCAAAGGCGGAGACCTTGGCGGACTGATCCCAAGCTTTCTAAACTGGCTTTTGGTACGTGGAATGTCACCTCTCTGGTGGGGAAGGAGCCTGAGCTGGTGCACAAGGTTGAGCGATACCGGCTAGATATAGTCGGCCTCACCTCAACACACAGCTCCGGTTCCGGAACCAGTCTCCTGGAGAGGGGCTGGAGCTTGGCCTTTTCTGGAGTTGCCCCGGGCGAGAGGCGACGAGCAGGGGTGGGTATTCTGGTATCGCCCCACCTTGCTGCCTCTATATTGGAGTTTTCCCCGGTGGACGAAAGGGTTGCTTCCCTGCGCCTTCGGGTTGGGAAACGGGTCCTGACCATCATTTGTGCCTATGCACCAAATGATGTTTCAGAGTACCCACCCTTTTTGGAGTCTGTGACTGGGGTGCTGGAGGGTGCTCCTCCTGGAGACTCCATTGTCCTACTGGGGGACTTCAATGCGCACGTGGGCAACGACAGTGAAACCTGGAGGGGGGTGATTGGGAGGAACGGCCTGCCCGATCTGAACCCGAGTGGTGTTCAGTTATTGGACTTCTGTGCTAACCACAGTCTGTCCATAACGAACACCATGTTCAAGCATAAGGGTGTCCATATGTGCACCTGGCACCAGGACACCCTAGGTCGCAGGTCGATGATCGATTTTGTTATCGTATCATCAGACCTGCGACCGTATGTCTTGGACACCCGAGTAAAGAGAGGTGCAGAGCTGTCAACTGATCACCACCTGGTGGTGAGTTGGATCCGATGGCAGGGGAGGAAGCCATTCAGACCTGGTAGACCCAAACGTATAGTGAGGGTGTGCTGGGAGCGTCTGGCTGAGGCCCCTGTCCGGGAGGTCTTCAACTCCTACCTCCGGAAGAACTTCAACCACATTCCGAGGGAGTCTGGAGACATGGAGTCTGAATGGGCCATGTTCTCCACCTCTGTTGTTGAAGCGGCAGCCCAGAGCTGCGGCCACAAGGTGGTCGGTGCATCTCGTGGTGGCAACCCCCGAACCAAGTGGTGGACACCAGTGGTGAGGGGGGCCATTAAGCTGAAGAAGGAGTCCTATCAAGCTTGGTTGGCTTGTGGGACTCCCGAAGCAGCTGAGGTGTACCGGCAGGCCAAGCGGAGTGCAGCTCGGGTGGTTGCTGAAGCAAAAACCCGGGTATGGGAGGAGTTCGGTGAGGCCATGGAACAAGACTTTCGGTCGGCTTCAAAGAGATTCTGGCAAACTGTTCGGCGGCTCAGGAGGGGAAAGCAGCTCCCCGTCCACACTGTGTATGGTGCGGATGGGACACTGTTGACTTCAACTGGGGATATCGTCGGGCGGTGGAAGGAATACTTTGAGGATCTCCTCAATCCCACTGATGCACCTTCCACAGAGGAAGCAGGGTTTGGGGACGAGGGGGATGACTCGCCTATCACAGGGGCTGAGGTCGCCAAGGTGGTTAAAAATCTCCTTGGTGGCCGGGCCCCGGGGGTGGACGAGATTCGCCCTGAGTACCTCAAGGCCCTGGATGTTGTTGGGTTGTCATGGTTGACACGCCTCTGCAACATTGCGTGGAGGTCGGGGGCAGTGCCTTTGGCATGGCAAACCGGGGTGGTGGTTCCTCTCTTCAAAAAAGGGGACCGGAGGGTGTGCTCCAACTTTAGAGGGATCACACTCCTCAGCCTCCCTGGGAAGGTCTATGCCAAGGTACTGGAGAGGAGAGTCCGGCCGTTGGTCGAACCTCGGATTCAGGAGGAGCAATGTGGTTTTCGTCCTGGCCATGGCACATCGGACCAGCTCTTTACCCTCTCGAGAATTCTTGAGGGTTCGTGGGAGTTTGCCCAGCCAGTTTACATGTGTTTTGTGGACTTGGAGAAGGCATTTGACCGCGTCCCTCGTGGATTTTTGTGGGGGGTGCTTCGGGAGTATGGGGTATCAGTCTTGTTGTTACGAGCTATTCGGTCTCTGTACGACCGTTGTGAGAGTTTGGTTCGTATTGCAAACACTCGGTCGGAGTCATTCCCAGTGAGAGTTGGACTCCGCCAGGGCTGCCCTTTGTCACCGATCCTGTTCATAATTTTTATGGACAGGATTTCTAGGCGCAGCCAGGGAACGAGGGTGTCATGCTTGGTGACCACAGGATCTCATCTCTGTTGTTTGCAGATGATGTTGTCCTGTTGGCTTCATCCAGCAATGACCTACAGCTCTTGCTGGGACGGTTTGCTGCTGAGTGTGAAGCGGCTGGGATGAGAATCAGCACCTCCAAGTCCGAGTCCATGGTCCTCAGCCGGAAAAAGGTGGATTGTCCTCTCCGGGTTGGGGACAGGCTCCTGCCCCAAGTGGAGGAGTTTAAGTATCTTGGGGTTTTGTTCACGAGTGAGGGGAAAATGGAGCGAGAGATCGACAGACGGATTGGAGTAGCATCTGCAGTGATGCGGACGTTGTACCGGTCTGTTGTGGTGAAGAGGGAGCTTAGTTCTAAGGCAAAGCTGTCGATTTACCAGTCAATCTACGTTCCTACTCTCACCTATGGTCACGAGCTTTGGGTAATGACCGAAAGAACGAGATCGCGGATACAAGCGGCTGAAATGAGCTTTCTCCGTAGGATTGCTGGACTCACCCTCAGAGATAGGGTGAGGAGCTCAGTCATCCGGGAGAGGCTCAGAGTAGAACCGCTGCTCCTCCAAATTGAAAGGAGTCAGATGAGGTGGTATGGGCATCTGATTAGGATGCCTCCTGGACGCCTTCCACTTGAGGTGTTTCAGGCACGTCCCACTGGGAGGAGACCCCGGGGCAGACCCAGGACTCGGTGGAGAGACTATGTCTCCCAGCTGGTCTGGGAACGCCTTGGTATCCCCTCTGAAGAGCTGGAGCAGGTGGCTGGGGAGAGGGAAGTCTGGGCTTCTCTGCTTGAACTGCTGCCTCCGCGACCCGGACCTCCGGAAAAGCGGTAGAAGATGGATGGATGGATGTATGAATGTGTATAAATGTTTGGTAGTGGTTGGAGAGGCCGTTAGCGGGGCTTGGCAGCCACGTTTCTGTCAGTCTGCCCCAGGGCAGCTGTGGCTACAGTAGTAACTTACCACTATCGATGTCTGTCTTGAGTGAATAAATAATGGACTCGCTGTAAGTGCTTTGAGATGTCACTTCACATGTAAAGCACCATATAATTCTAATCCATTACTATTATTATAAAAAAGTCTACATACCTCTGTTGAAATGCCAGGTTTTTGTGATGTAAAAAATAAGACCAAGATGGATCATTTCAAAACTTTATCCACCATTAATGTGACCTATAACCTGTACAACCCAATTGAAAAACAAGCTGAAATCTTTTTTTTTTTCCACAATATCTTTATTGAACCTTTTTTTTTTTTTTTTTTAACAAACATGATACAAACAATCAAACACTAACACTAAAGTACTACAAAAAAAAAAAAAATGCACTAAAAACACCAACAACCACCAACAAAATCAAGTCTTCAACAATGCTCCTCTGTTTAGTCTAGACAATCCAATACAAAAGTATACATATTATGTTCACCAGTTTGGAATTTACAAGGTCCACACACATCATTCACCTTCTTCTTCAAGAGTTATGTTTAAATTTTTTACATAATCAATAAAAGGTCTCCATATATTCTCAAACACAATTTCCTTTGATTTTAGTATATATGTTATTCTTTCTAATGGAAGGTTTGTTAACATCTGTCTTAACCACTGAGTCACATCTGGTCTATGAGTCTTTTTCCATAATAGTGCAATACATTTTTTGGCATTAAGCAAACTGAGGTCTATGAATGTTCTTTCACTTTTATTAAAATTATGCTTTTCTGGGTACAGACCCAACAAAAACAGTTTAGGATTCAATATGATTTGTTTTGAGATTATTTTTTCAATTGTTACCCTCACCTCTTCCCAAAACATTCTTATTAATCTACATTCCCATAAACAATGAAATAGGGTTCCTTTACTTTCCATGCATTTTGTGCATGTATCTGGTATATTTTTGTTATATCTATTTAACTCCTCCGGTGTAACATACATCCGCATTAACCATTTGAAATGTATCAATTTAAGGCGTGCATTTATTGATTTGGTTTGAGCTTCTGTACAAGCCAATTCCCATTGTTCCTCTGAAATTTCAATTTGCAGATCTTCTTTCCAGTAGTTTAATCTTTTCAGTGAATTTTCACTTGAAGATAGTGTCAGTGAGTTATAAAACTCTGAAATAATACCCTTTCTTTTACTATCTTTCATCATCATTTTTTCCAAGGATGAATAAATAGGTCGAGTGAGAGCTTTATTTTGATTTGATCGAATAAAGTTTCTAAGTTGAAGATATTTAAAAAAATGTGTTCTATTGAGATTAAATTTGATCCTCAGCTCTTCAAAAGACATTATGTTGTCTGCACATGGCAAATATAAATCCTGAATCTTTTGTATCCCTTTTAAATTCCATACTTTAAATACAGCGTCCGCTCTCCCTGGTTTAAAATATTGATTACCCCATATTGGACTAAATTGTGACAATAACTGTGGTTCTTTTAAATAGTTTTTAGCTTCACACCATATTTTGATCATATGCTTTACAAATGGATTTTTAACTTGTTTTTGTAATTTTTTTGCCGAATCTGAGTATATGAATATGGGAAGAGGTAAAGGTAAATTGTATGATTCCATTTCAGTCCAGTGAGGGAGATCATTTGATGAAAAATAATATGTCATAGACCTCAGTTGTGCCGACCAATAATACAACATAAAATTTGGACATTTCAGACCTCCACGATCAAATGGTAAATATAATAAAGACAAACGTAATCTAGCCCTCCTGTTGTTCCATATAAATTCCACTAACTTTTTTTTTATTCTTGAGAATAGATCTAAAGGTGGTGATAAGGGAATGTATTGAAATAAATAAAGTATTTTAGGTAAAATATTACTTTTAAGTATATTGATTCTCCCGATCATCGACATTGGTAGTGACATCCATCTCTGAGTTAACTCATTGATATCTGACATTAAGGCTTCATAGTTGACACTGGCGACTGATTCTAGCTTAGGCATAATTTGGATTCCTAAATATTTAAACTGATTTACAACATTGAATTGATTTACCTCAGGGGCTGGGTAATTTCTCTGGGTCTCATTTAGCATTAATATTGAAGATTTAGTTTTATTTATTTTATATCCTGATATTTCCCCAAAATTCTTTATTAAATTCAACAAGGTTGGAATTGATTTTTTTAGATTCGACATAAACAAAATTATGTCATCGGCGTACAGGGAGATTTTATGTTCTGTTGGTCCAACTTTAATTCCATATATTTGTGAATGTAAACGTATCGCTATCGCTAAAGGTTCAATTGCCATAGTAAACAGTAAAGGTGAAAGTGGACAGCCTTGTCGACATCCTCTATTGATTTTTATTGGTTTTGAAATATTGTTATTTGTTAGGATTTCTGCTGTAGCATTATTGTATATTATTTGAACCCATTTTATGAAATTATTTCCAAGTCCAAACCTTTGTAGGACTTCAAAAAGAAAGGGCCATTCAACTCTATCAAAGGCCTTTTCGGCGTCCAATGATAGGAGAGCTGTATCCGGTGCTTCTTTATTAAAATAAATAATATTAAATAGTCTTCTTACATTATGGAAGCCTTGTCTACCCTTTATAAAGCCATTCTGATCTCGATTAATAATATTTGGTAAAATTTCTTGTATTCGTCTTGCTAAAATTTTACAGATTATCTTAAGGTCGGCGTTTAATAGGCTTATTGGTCTCATATTTTCACATTTATTAGAGGGCTTACCTGGTTTTGGCAGCAGTATAATTAAGGCATTATTTATGTATGATGGTAAATTATTATTTTGAAATGCTTCTAAAACCATTTCCAAAAAAGGTTTTATTAATTTATTCTTAAATTTTTTATAAAGGTCAACTGGAAGACCATCTGGTCCTGCACTTTTTCCTGATTTCATATTATCAATGGCTAGCCCAACTTCTTCTTGACTAATTTTAGAATCCAATATCTCCCTGTTTTCATTTGGAATACACGGTATAGATAGTTCGTTCAAAAACCCATTTAGTTTTGTTAAATCAGGTTCATTTTTGGTATCATATAATTTTTCATAGTAATCTCTAAAGGCTCTATTAATTTCTAAAGGATCTATAACTACCTGTCCGTTACTTATAATACTGGTAATTGGTGTTTTAATTTCCAATTGTTTAATCTGCCATGCTAATAATTTTCCCGATTTTTCACCTTGTTCATAAAAAGATTGTTTCAATCTTAGAAGACTCGAGGCAGCTCTATTCGCTGATTTTTTGTCGTATTCAGCTCTCAAAATCAGTAATTCATTCTCCAACCTTGGGTCACTTCCTGCATACACTTTTTCCTGAAGATTTTTTATTTTATGTTCCAATTTAGCTCTCTCCTCTCGAGTCTTCTTAGATTTTGATCCTGTATAACTAATAATATGTCCCCTAATAAAAGCTTTGAAAGCCTCCCACTTTACACATGCTGATGTTTGTGTAGTATTGATGTCAAAGAACTCGTCTATCTGTTTTTCTATATACTTGACAAATTCCTCATCCTGAAGCCATTTATGCTGAAATTGCCATCTACCTGATTCCTTTGTCAATTTTTTATCTACATATATTAGACAACAGGGTGCATGATCAGAGATCACGATGTTATCATAAAAGCAGTTTTGAATCTTGGACCTTAATTCTGTGGAAATCAAAAAATAATCAATACGTGAGAATGTCTTGTAGGTACTGGAATAACAAGAATAGGCTTTAACTTGTGGTTTCATTTCTCTCCATATATCTAACAATCTCAATTCTTTCATAAAATGATTAATAGTCATCCTACATCCAATGTGCGTACAATCCAGTCCTGTTGATCTATCCACTCCTGGATTCAATGTACAATTAAAATCCCCTGCTATTATATGTTGCCCTGTAAGTGATGATAAGATGAGAAATAAATTAGCAAAGAACTTCTGATCATCTATATTGGGACCATATAAGTTCACAAGATTTATATTTTCTAATAGCAAAGAACCTTGAATGATTACATATCTTCCAAATTTGTCTCCAATTACATTTTTCACTTGAAAAGGAACTGATTTATGTATGAGAGTCATAACTCCCCTGGCTCGGGATGAAAATGAAGAGGTGAATACACTTCCCTGCCATCTACTCCTAATTCTTTTAACATCCTCCTCTATCAGATGAGTTTCTTGTAAAAACACAATTCTTGAACCCATGTCCTTTATTTTATTCATAACTTGTTTAAGTTTTTTTAAATTTTGTAGACCTCTGCAATTCCATGAAGTTAAATTAAGGTTAACACTTTGGTCCATGATCAATAGAGAGTTTGGGATTACCTTGCAGTGTAAACATGCTCATACAGAGAAGCAAAAACATGAGTGGTTGAACATTCATCCTACAAACTACACACAAACAAATTTCCCCTTCCCACACTTGTGGCAAACCCCCCAAAATCAAAAGAAAAATTCTGTCTCCCGATATAGCCATCGACCGTTCCACACCCACGGGGAACAGCCTAAGCCACTCCTTCTTCATCCTCCCAATCACCCTAACTCTACTGCTTTTAATGACGTAACATTAACTCTCCTCTGTAGTTTTCCAACTTAACTCCAAAATTTTTAACAACTTTGTACATCATAGTTTTTTTTTTTGTTTGTTTTGTTTTGTTTTTTTTAATACAATCTATATTTTGTAAACTTACTATTTACTTCAAGTCAGTCAGATGCCTGTGCAAATGCTTAATTATTCTACCTTATATTTTGTTCATGCTTAGCTCCCACCAGTCTCTTCTTCTTCTTTGATCTTCTTGATGAACTCCTGCGCCTCCTCTGGGGTCTTGAAGATGTGGGTTCTGCCCTCATACGTGGTCAGCAGTCTCGCAGGATAGATTACACCATGACGAATCCCAAGGTTGCGCAGCTCCTTACGTATGGGATCAAACTGCTTCCTCAATTGCTGGATTCCTGTGGCCAAATCTGGGTAGAACCGCACCTGCTGGTCCTGGTGTTTAATCTCTCCTTTAGCACGTGCAGCGTTGAAGATCTTCATCCTGTCTCTGTTGCTAAGAAACTTCATAATTAAGGTCCTCGGCGGTCCCTTATCTCTCCGTGGGCCAATACGATGTGCTTTTTCCAGAACCACTGCTGATTGCAACTCCTCGCTGCCCAGCACCTCCGGAATCCACTTTTCCAGAAAGGAACATACGTCCCGACCTTCTGATTCCTCTGGAAGACCCACCAGCCTCAAATTATTCTGTCTCGACCGAGATTCCAAATCCAAAATATTATCTTCCAGAGATTTATTTTTTTTTTCCAAAGTGCGCACCTTTAATTGAAGACGGGTGACGTCATCTTCAGCACTAGCGAGACGGAGCTCCATCTGCGCCGTTCGTTCTACACAGTCACCCAATTCCTTTCTTATTCCTTCCAACGCTGTCATAATCCCATCAAATCTAGAGGAAAAGTCCGCTCTCATTGAACTCATGGCAGCCATCAGCGCATCTGCGCCATTCCCCGCAGAAATCGCACCGCCGCCAGCCTCCTCCGCCATATATGGAGCCTTGTTTGCTGCGTCACAGACCTGAAAGTCCGTTAATTTGGACTGTTTCGGCGGCTCGCTTTTTCCTTTTCCTGGTTTTCCAGCCTTAGGCTTCGCCGACATATCCTCGCCCAAATGCTGGGATACGTTCTGTCCCAAATGAGAGAGTTATTTGCCGATTTTTTTTCTCCAGGAGCAGAGCAGAGCGAGACACGTCCGTCCTACGTGGCAGCCATAACCGGAAGTCAAGCTGAAATCTTTTAAAGGGAAAAATAAAAATAAAAAACTTACAATAACGTGGTTGCATAAATATGCACACCCTTAAACTAAGGCTACGGTCACACTGCAGGTCTTGATGCTCAATTCCTATTTTTTGCCAAGATCTGATTATTTTTTTTGTGTGGGTGTTCACATTATTATTTAAATGAGACCCTCATCAGACTCCAGTGTGAACAACCTACGGCTATGAAGTGACCCGCATGTGCAGAAGAAAACGTAACATCAGACAGTGTTGTGTTTGGGGGACAAAACCCTGATGCAGCGCAGCAAAATAAAATGTTGAAATTATAAATATGAGACCAGCTCCCTTCCTCTACACACCAGATGACCGCTGTGACCAGCTCTGCTTTAAAAGGAACCCTGATTATATTGGCATGTTAGCTCTATATGCTTTATTTTTATGTTAGTAACATAACTATAATTTAATTTTTTTGAAAATAATTCCCAGTTTTATATATTTTTAAAAAACTTTATTACGATGTAAATCACCATTTGTGTTTACGTCGCAATGCATTCTGGGTAGTGATGTAGAATGGTTGCAGCCGTTTTTTCTGTCTTATACAAGCCAAGAGGCGAAGCTACGAACTACTGCCATTTGTCAGTGAAAATGCCACATTGCGCCGCTTTTGGATGTAATTTCCAATCAAAGGGAAATAAAGAGAGCGGGGTGAGCCTCCATAGCTTTCCTAAAGAGGGAAAGTGGAGGAAAAAGTGGGGCGGCAGCGGCTCAGCAGGTAGAGCAGGTCGTCTAAATAACCCGATGGTTGGCGGTTCGCATCACGCTCTCCCCAGATATCCTGCCATTGTGTCCCTGGGCAAGACACTTCACCCGCATTGCCTCCAGTGCCCATAACACTGGGTATGAATGTGTAAAAATGTTTAAATGCTCGGTGGTGGCCGGAGAGGCTGTTGGTGTGGATTGGCAGCCTCATTTCCCTCACTCTGTCTGTGATCACGCGCTGTAGCGTATCCCTGATAAAACTGACATATGTATTAATCATGCTGTGATAATAGCACAATATCGCTCAAAGCGCGCGCATGAGACATGTCTGTGATCGCACGCTTGTGTTGACCGTTCCTGCCTTTCGTCTCCTAACCGTGGTTTTGGGACGCAGGGGAGATGTATCTTCCTCCGCGGTCAATTCCCGAGTAAACCTCACTCTTGTGGTACACAGAAGCACAGGCCGTTTTGCTGAAGCGTTGGGGCTTTATTTATATACCGCACTGATGTCAGCAACAAATTCTACCTGCTCCGGTCGACTCGCTCTTTCTACTTATCCGCACCAAATCACACACACCTTTCGGGGGGGGCGCTAGTTTCACTCCGCTCCGCGAGTGTCTTTCCGCTTTGAGTGTCTCAAGCGTGCGCTCGAGGAAGCATTATTTTAAGGTGAAACTTATATATTGTTGATTTACTTACAATAGAATGCTCAAACACAAAAAATTGTCTACAAGCATGATGGGCACTGAACTAATAAACATGGACTCTCAGCAACATAAAGCAATTTCTCTGTTGCTTTCTCAGAATGTGGGTTGAACGTCCATAAGCAGCGCTCCACGTATTTTTTTTTTTTTTCTCCTGACTGTTGCCAGCCAGATCTTCGACATGTCAAGCCAAGCACGCGCTTTGAGCGATATCACAGCGTGATTAATACATATGTCAGCTTTATCAAGTGTTGTGGGATGTGTCTGGTGCGTGTGTTTGGATGGGGCAGCTCGGTGCGTGGACTTGAGTGAGTGATGGCGTTTGCACAGCAGAGGCGTGCCCCCCCTCCCCCCCGAAAGGTGTGTGTGATTTGGTGCGGATAAGTAGAAAGAGCGAGTCGACCGGAGCAGGTAGAATTTGTTGCTGACAACAGTGCGGTATATAAATAAAGCCCCAACGCTTCAGCAAAACGGCCTGTGCTTCTGTGTACCACAAGAGTGAGATTTACTCGGGAATTGACCGCGGAGGAAGATACATCTCCCCTGCGTCCCAAAACGCAGGGGAGATGAAAGGCAGGAACGGTCAACACAAGCGTGCGATCACAGACATGTCTCATGCGCGCGCTTTGAGCAATATTGTGCTATTATCACAGCGTGATTAATACATATATCAGTTTTATCAGGCATACGCTATAGCGTGATCACAGACAGAGTGAGGGAAATGAGGCTGCCAATCCACACCAACAGCCTCTCCGGCCACCACCGAGCATTTAAACATTTTTACACATTCATACCCAGTGTTATGGGCACTGGAGGCAATGCGGGTGAAGTGTCTTGCCCAGGCACACAACGGCAGGATATCTGGGGAGAGCGTGATGCGAACCGCCAACCATCGGGTTATTAGACGACCTGCTCTACCTGCTGAGCCGCTGCCGCCCCACTTTTTCCTCCACTTTCCCTCTTTAGGAAAGCTATGGAGGCTTACCCCACTCTCTTTATTTCCCTTTGATTGCGCGGCTTTTGGATGTAATTTCCAATGTGGCATTTTCACTGACAAATGGCAGTAGTTTGTAGCTTCGCTTCTTGGCTTGTAAAAGACAGAAAAAACGGCTGCAACCATTCTACGTCACTACCCAGAATGCATTGCGACATAAACACAAATCGTAATAAAGTTTTTTAAAAATATATAAAACTGGGAATTATTTTCAAAAAAATTAAATTATAGTCATGTTACTAACATAAAAATAAAGCATATAGAGCTAACATGCCAATATAATCAGAGTTCCTTTTAACAGAAGTGGTCGATTAAACAACTCTCTTTAAAATGAGACCCTGTGTCTCAATGAGATTCCATCCATCTTCTTCCGCTTAATCCTTTTCGGGTCGCCGGGGGCTGGAGCCTATCCCAGCATCTTTGGGCGAGAGGCAGGATACACCCTGGACAGATCGCCAGTCCATCACAGGGCCAACACAGAGAGACAGACAACCATTCACTCTCACATTCATACCTAAGGACAATTGAGAATCCCCAGTTTGAGGCCAATTAACCTAACTTGCATGTTTTTTGCACGTGGGAGGAAACTGGAGAAATCCCGGCGTAAACCCCCGCAGACACGGGGAGAACATGCAATGAGATTACCTATATAAATAAGGTTAATAATAAACTACACGGCTCATACCAGCGGCGTAACACCGGTCCTGCTGCAGGAAGGAGGAGCCACCAGAGACTCCCCTCTCCTGTGTGTCCCGCTATCTGGCCATTCTGCTCCACAGTCATGTTCATGTTAACTTTACATTTTAGATATTACAGCAGCCAGGACTCACGGTGTGCTGTTTACAGGGAAAAAGTAATTTGCAGTGTCCAGTAAATGTGCCGTTGTGAAGTTACTGTGCAGTTGGAGCTGACAAAATTACAATCCAGTGATAAAGGGAAGAAGATTGATTTAAAAAAAAAAAAAAAAAAAAAGAGCACAAATCAGCTGTGTCTGCCATGCTCGCTGCATCCTCAATCTCAGAATTGTAGCGTCTGTCTCACTTCAATGAGGAAAAAGTCGGATGAAATGTGACATGACAGTTCAGACTGAGGTCGCTTTGGAAAATATCAGATACGTATCCAAATTAGTACCACATATAAAAGTGGCCTGGGTCTAGTGTGGAAAAAATCGGATATGTGCTGTTCAGTCATTAAAAAATCAGATATGGGTCACATTTGTGCAAAAAAATAAATCTGAATTGAGCATTAAAACCTGCAGTGTGACCGTAGCTTAATACTTTGTTGTAGCACCTTTGGCTTTTATTACAGCACTCAGTCGTTTTGGGTAGGAGTCTCTCACCGTGGCACATCTTGATGTGGCAATATTTGCCCACTCTTCTTTGCAAAAATGCTCCACATCTGTCAGATTGTGAGGACATCTCCTGTGCACAGCCCTCTTCACATCACCCAACAGATGGTCGATTGGATTCAGGTCTTTACTTGGGCTGGGCCATTCCAAAACTTTAATCTTCTGGTGAAGCCTTTCTTTTGTTGATTTGGATGTGTGCTTTGGGTCATTGTCGTGCTGAAAGATGAAGTTCCTCTCCCAAGATATGAGAATAAAAGCGCTATATAAGTGAATGCCATTTACCATTTCATCTTCAGCTTTCTAGCAGAAGCCTGAAGGTTTTGTGCCAACACTGACTGGTATTTGGAACTGTAAATAATTCCCTCCACCTTAAATAAGGCCCCAGTTCCAGCTGAAGAAAAATGGCCCCAAAGCATGATGCTGCCACCACCATGCTTCACTGTAGGTATGGTGTTCGTTTGGTGATGAGCAGTGTTGTGTTTGCGCCAAATGTACCTTTTTGAATTATGGCCAAAAAGTTCAACCTTGGTTTCATCGGACCATAACATATTTTTCCACATGCATTTGGGAGATTTCAAATGTTTTTGCGAAATGTAGCTGGGCTTGGATGTTTTTCTTCATAAGATAAGGCTTTCACTTTGCCACTCTAGATGGGAGATTGTTACGTCCGCCAGGCCGAAAAGGCCAGGAGGAGGTAATGTTTTTGCCGGGGTTTGTCTGTTTGTTTGTCTGTCTGTCTGTCTGTTGGTTAGCAAGATAACTCAAAAAGTCTTGGACGGATTTCCATGAAACTTTCAGGCGTTGTTGGAAATGGTACAAGGAAGAACTGATTAAATTTTGGGGATGATCCGGATCACCGTCTGGATACAGGAATTTTTTAAAGCATTCTTTAACACTGTGACATACGGCTATTTTCAACAGGTGCGCAGGCGCAATGGAGGGCGCTGGTCATCATGTCTGACAAACATAAACTCCGCCTTCTTCAACGTTTTAGGCACAAAAGCACGCGGAAAACACCGTGCCTGTGTTTGCGCGACGCTGCAAAAGCTGAGACGGGCAGCTGTCCGCCGCCGGATTACTTGGCAGAAATTCCCCGGGCAGCCATAGGCGCTGCGCAAAAACCAGCTGCTCGGCAGCGTGCTGTGTGCCTGTGTTTGCGCAACGCTGCAAAAGCTCAGACGGCCAGCTGTCCGCCGCTAGATTATTTGGCAGAAATTCCCCGGTCAGCCATAGTAGCTCCGCAAAAAGAAGCTCTCTGCCGGGCAAGTTTCCAAATCATCTTTGGCCGCGGAGCACAACCCCAATAAAGATAAAGATTAGATGTACCACGAAGGTCGAGTGCAAGCAAGATGTTTGTGTCTGTGAACATTCCGTCTTTTGGCGAGCGGATACGTAACGATGTTTACAGTTTGATGACAAGGTTGCTGCCATGTAACAATCATCTTATATCAGCAATTGTCAACTCGTCACTCACACTTTAGCATTTGGAAGTGGTGGCGTTCCATTTTATACTGAGTCCAGTATTGTATGTTATTGTTGTTACAAGACCGCCGACTGTCTGCTGATCTGTATATACTTTTATTTATTTATTTATTTTCTACTCCTTTTACTTCTGCATTTAATATGAACCCTGAGTTTGAAATAAACGTTTGAATTTTGAATAAAACCCATGCCAACCCGTCTACCTAATTGGCATCCGTCAGTGAAGCCCTCAGTGCTGCTTTCAGTGATCTAAAACGCTCACATAACCCATTGGCCTGTGGGTTGTACGCAGTTGTGTCATGACTTCTTTTGTTTTTTCTTTTGAATTCTTGCGTGGAACATGGGTGGGCAATATAAGCTGCGGATTCAGCCATCACATATTTCGGATAACTTATGTTGAACTGTATAATCAGAGGAGCTATTGTCTAATTTGACCTTGTTGGATTTTATTACCCCCTTTGTTATATCATTCACTTTCTTTTAACCTGTACTCTTAATCTATTCGAAATAAAGATTAATTCATTCGTTCATTCAATTGCAACGCCCCCAGCCTGGGAGTTTGCAGATGCAGGACATGGACACAGCACCAACACTTCAGTTTATTACCTCCGCCAAGGAGGTAATGCTTTTACTACTGAACCACTAATCCTATCATTGTGAATCCAATTGCTACTCAGATGTTTTCATGGTCAACGAATCTGACAACGTACATGCAAACACTGTATGGGGGGAACTGTGGCGCTTGGCGGAGGTCTGCGCTCTCCGAGTGCTTTTCTAGTTCTCACATGTACTAAACAGCAATTACTTGCCAGAAATTTGTGCAGCGCCTTCGGTGTTGGTGTCGGCCTCTTGGCAGCCTCCCTGACTTGTTTTTTTTCTCATCTTTTCATCAATTTTGAAGGGACGTCCAGTTTTTGGTAATGTCACTGTTGTGACATATTTTCTCCACTTGATGAGGACTGTCTTCACTGTATTCCATGGTATATTTAATGCCTTGGAAATTCTTTTGTACCCTTCTCCTGACTGATACCTTTGAACAATGAGCTCCCTCTGATGCTTTGGAAGCTCTCTGCGGACCATGGCTTATGCCGTAAGATGCAACTACAAAAATGTCAGTAAAAGCCTTCTAGAACAGCTGAACTTTATTTGGGGTTAATCAGAGGCACTTTAAATGGTGGCAGCTGTGTGCTGACTCTCATTTAACATGAGTTTGAATGTGATTGGTCAATTCTGAACACAGCCACATCCCCAGTTATAACGGGGTGTGCATATTTATGCAACCAGGTTATTGTAAGCTTTTATTTTTCCCCTTAAAAGATTTCAATTTGTTTTTTTTCAATTGGGTTGTACAGGTTATAGGTCACATTAATTGGGGGGGGGGGGGGGTTAAAATGATTTATCTTGGTCTCATTATTTTTTTTTTTTCCATCACAAAAAACTGGCATTTGAACAGGGGTGTGTAGACTTTTTATATCCACTGTATCTCCAGCAATTGGGTTCACTCATCACTCTTATCAATGAGAGCTCCTTAGAGCTGAATGTTTCAAAAACTAAGGAGTTGTTTTGCTGTAAAAGAGTGACACCTGATGATGCTGCCTGCACACTGTTTCAACCACTGGAGATTAAGGTGGTGGAGCAGTTAGAGGCCTTTAGGTACAGTGCTGTGAAAAAGTATTTGTCCCCTTCCTGATTTCTTACATTTTTGCATATTTGTCACATGTCAGTGTTTCAGATCATCACATAAATTTTAATTTTTGACAAAGGTAACCCAAGTAAATGCATAATGCAGTTTTTAAATTTATTAAGAGAAAAAAGCTATCCAAACCTACCTGTAAAAAATACAGTAATTCTAAAATTTCCTGGTAGATGGCTTCAGTGACCTTAGACTTAATAAAACACAGTTGACCAACTCCAGCAGATGACATGGCTATCCAAATCAGGTGCCAAAAATCAAGGTTCCAGAGTGTGGAGGAAAACTGGAGAGGTACAGAATTCAAGTTGCGTGAGGTCCACTGTGAAGTTTCCGTGAGGATTTGGGAGCCATGTCATCTACTGGTGCTGGTCCACTGTGTTTTATCAAGTCCAAAGTCAGTGCAGCCATCTACCAGGAAATTTTAGAGCACTTCTGCTGACGAGCTTTATGGAGATGCAGTTTTCATTTTCCAGCAGGACTTGGTATCTGCCCACACTTCCAAAAGCACCAATACCTGGTTTAAAGACCATGGTATCACTGTGCTTGAATGGCCAGCATACTCTCCTGACTTAAATCTGAATAGAGGATCTATGTGGTATTGCCAAGAGGAAGATGAAAGACACCAACCTAACAATACAGACGAGCTGAAAGCTGCTATCAAAGCAACCTAGGCTTCCATAACGCCTCAGCAGTACCACCTGGACCACAAAGCTGATGCAGTAATTCATACAGAAGGGACCCAGACCACATATTATGTACATGGACATACTTTCCAATCGACCAACATTTCTATTAAAATAATTAAAAAAAATAATCTTATGTAAATTCTAAATTTTTTAGAAACTGAATTTTGGGTTTTCATTAGCTGCAAGCTATAATCATCAAAATTAAATTAAATGCTTGAAATGGCTCACTCTGCATGTAATGTATCTGTATTACGAGTTTACTGAAATTTACCTTTCGATGATATTCTAATTTATTGAGGTGCACCTGTACAGTGAGAACCATGGTCCACAAATGGAGAAAACTTAAAACAGTGGTGAACCTTTCCGTGAGTGGCTGGTCTACTAAAATTGCTCCAAGAGCACATAGACAGCTCATTCAGGAGGTCACAGAAGAACCAAGAACAACATCTGTTGCAGGCCTCACTTGTTTTAGTTTGGATACTGGTCCATGATTCAACAATAAGTAAGAGACTGGGTAAAAATGGCATCCTTAGGAGAATTCCAAGGCGAAAACCACTGCTGACCAAAAATAATACAAAGGCTTATCTCACATTTGCCAAAAAAACATCTTTATGATCCCCAAGACTTTTGGGAAAATATTCTGTGGACTGATAAGACAAAAGCTGCACTTTCTGGAAGCTGTGCGTCCTGTTACATCTGGTGTAAAACTAACAACATTTCATAAAAAGAACATCATACCAACAGTCAAACATGGTGGTGGTAGTGTGATGCTCTGGGGCTGCTTTGCTGCTTCAGGACCTGGACCACTTGTCATAGTTGATGGAACCATGAATTCTGCTCTCTACCAGAAAACCCTGAAGGAGAATATCTGCCCATCAGTTCATGACCTCAAGCTCAAGCCCTCCAATGTGGCTGAATTAAAACATTTCTGCAAAGAAGAGTGGGCCAAAATTCCTCAACAATGATGTGGAAAAACTCATTGCCAGTTATCATAAATGCTTGATTGCAGTTGTTGCAGCCAGTGGTGGCACAACCAGTTATTAGGTTTAGGGGGCAATTACTTTTTCACATAGGCCCAGGTATGTTTGGATAGCTTTTTTCCTTTATTTAATGAAATCCTCATTTTAAAAACTGCATTTTGTATTTACTTGGGCTATCTTTGTCTATTATTTTTTGACGATCTGGCACATTTAAGTGTGACAAATATGCAAAAATATAAGAAATCAGGAAGGGGCAATACTTTTTCACAGCACTATGTGTTTACTTTCCTGTGTCTTATGATGTTGTTCTTGATGTTTTATTCTGTGTACATTGAAAGCCACATTAAAGGCAAATTTCCACTGGTTTGCAATGGACAGTCAAGTTTTTCTGATTCCTCCTAGGCCTTTCCCCCCAGAACCAGACTAGGAGTGTAATTTATGGAATTCTGTGGTTGAAATTACTGCAGTTGTCATAAGTGTAATTCTATCTTTACTGTATTCTTGATACAGAAAGTTGAAACAATTTACAATAACAATAAAAATTATCAAAACTAAAGGTTGAAAATGTATAGAGTACGTAGAACTATGAAGTCATAAAAAATATAAAAATGTGGAAACAAGAGCTCACAAGTCTGGATTTATAGAAAATGTATAAAGCAAATTTTAAAAGGAGCCAGAAAGTTGAAAATGTATACATAAATTGTATCAATTATGTTGCTGTTTTAGCAATCAGAAATTTGTGGATTAGTCTTTGATTAGTCCTTTATTTATTTAAAAAAAAAAGGTTAGTTAAAGCCAGGTTTGCACTTTATTCCCAACTGGGAATCGTGATTGTTTGAAATAAAGTTTTGGAAAAATTCATTTTAATTGTAAAAAAAAAAAAAAAAAAAAAAATCATCCATTCAGTTTTAGACCATATCACCCAGTCCTTCTGAAAGAGGTACGGTAAAAGTAGTATTACCTTATATTATTTACTCAAGTATACAGCTAGTGAGTGTAATTGTGAGATAAATTACTTGAGTAAGAAAGTTCTAAAAGTTACCGTCTCTTAAAATCATTACTTTTCTCATATATTTGGATTTAATCATAAATCTGACTTTTCATTCCCAGATGTTTTACTGTTTTATTATTATAAATTGGGGGGGGGGGGGGTCTGCATAAATTTGACTTCAAGGTTTTTCTTGAAAATGTAGTTGTTTTTTTTTTCCCTGATAGATTTTCCCCAAATTTATTTTTGAATGAGAAGATGGGAAGACGGTGTTTCCTCTGGCTTAAAGACCTTGGCACAGTGGCAACATATTTTTCCGGGGTGGGGGTGGGGTAGAAAACACATGACACTATTGTAACCGGAATATGTTAATTTTATACTGTTTATTTCTTTTTTTTTTTAATTTTGCACAGTAACTTTGCATATGGAACTTACCGTTTGAATGCTGGAATATTGGACAAGTTGGGGTTCCACCCAGATGTTCTGTGTTTGGACTTTTTACTGGTGTCATCCTTCTCTCCTTCCTCTGCTCTCACCTCTCCTGGACCCTCTGCCTGAACACTTTCCTCTCCTTGGCTTCTCTCTTCTGTCTCATCTTGCCCTCTCTGAGCTCCGTCCAATTCAGGTTCTCTCTCTGTCTATGGTGGTATACAAACAGGTTAGAAAATATCAAGTGTCATGTTTTGTCCTGCAGGATTTTTTGTCATGGTTTACATAAATGACAAAAATGTGTATTTTTTTTTTGTATTTTTATTCTAGTGTTTCTTTTTTTCCACATCGAGAGAGTAGGGAAAGGGGAAAAAACATTCATAATAGTAATTTACTCATGCATACTTAAATTGTATGATCAGAGGTAGGTATAGTAGCCAGAAATTCTACTCATGTAAAAGCAGTGCTATGAAATTAATAATTAAAAGAAGACAACCAAAAATTTCTAGTTGAGATCAGGGTACAAAGAGCACCCACTTAAAAACTTGAGTAATGACTTCAGTCTTGAAGGTTTGAGGTTTTTCTCCAAAATTTACAACAATTTTCTTATAGTTTTCTACTTTTCTCTGTAAATTTATCTAAATTTGAAACCATTTTCCTCAAATTTGTAATTTCCTCTTGTAAAATTGACCTTTCTTTTACATTTGAAACTTTATTATAAATTTGTGGATTATTTTCTGGCTTATTTTTGTCTATTTTTTTAAAAAATATATATATTTTTTTTAAATAAATTTGAAACAGACTGTGGTAAAATTTTGACTTTTTTTTTCCTTATAAAAATTTACATTTTTGACCATAACTTTGCAGTCGGAACAGAACAATAATTTAACTCTGATTTCAAAGGAAAAAATATTAATAAAATTGTATTTAATGAAATAAATTAACGTAAATGACCAAGGATGCGGTTATTTCTGTTATAATACTTCTATATATTTGTAGTTTTTTAGAAATCTCCTGACCACCCAGACGGCAGGAAAAACCTCCCTTATTTTGAAATCCACATGTTGGCACATTTAGTTTGCCTGAAAACTGCTGACAGATTAAAATCATTGACTTTGTGAATTTCAGTCATCTTAACTTGCCAGGTACATAATGGTGAACATAACTTAATATTGTAGTGGCTGGTGAAATATATCCTCAGCAATTCATCAGTCCCCCTTGCCTTTCCCTTCATATGAAGCCGGCTGCATATGAATTCTAACCACACCTGTTAGCTAAGTGACTCTTCCATTATTGCTCCTGTTACCAGCAAGTTAAAACCAAAATAAATGCCTTCACTGCTTACATACCTCTTCTGATTTTTTTCCGTGTTTAAAGTACTTTAATAAACTCATGTTTCTCTCGGACAGTGATGCTAGTGAGACACTTTGCCTGGCAACTGGAGCGGTCACGGGGCAGGGCGCTTCTGAACTCTGCGTGGATGACAGTCACGCACGTTATTTGTGAGCGCGCTTGCGGACCATCATTCTTTCATATTTTTTCATAAATTTATATTTCCTCTTATTGAGTGGCGGAATAGTTTCAAGAGTGGTGACAAATGTTACTAGAGGAAACCCTGGGAACAGATGGGAAGAGATATGCAGTACAGCACATGGTTGCAAGCTCAAATTCATGGAGGGAATTCAAATGGAAGGTAATAAATAGATCCTTTAGAACACCAGAAATAATGGCAGAAATATGCCCATGATATCAAAATGTTTGTTGGAGAAAATGTGTTCCATATTTTGGGAACCACACCCATATATTTTGGTCATGCCCAAAATTAGGTACATTCTGGAATGACATCTTTGATGCCCTCCACAGGATAGTGAACCATAACTTGGCAAAAGACTCCAAGGTTGTACTACTGGGATTAACACCAATGAGTTTGAGGGGACTGCTAGGAAATACCTCTTCCAAATATTATTGACAGCAGCAATTAAATGTATCACAATTAGATGGTTAAATCCTGCCCCTCCAACATACCATTTGTGGGTTGGTAAGGTACGGGAAATCTATCAGATGGAACAAATAACATACTCCTTAAGACTTCAGAAGGACCTATTCACAAAAAGGTGGAAATCAGTCAATATGATACTTCAACAATGAGGGGAAGGGTTACAGACCTGAGGATGGAAGGGAGCTACCAAATTGTTTTTTTATTTATTTATATTTTTTCTTTTCTTTAATTATAATTTTTTTTGAGGGAGTGTTTTTGTTTTGTTTGCTATCCCTTTTTTGTGAAGTTAATCATTAACAATGTTATAAATGAACTTGACAAGAAATGTGAAACTGACAGTTTATAAGTGTAATGTGCAAACCACTGAATGTTAATAAAAATGTAAGTTAAAATTTTTTATTTTTTTCTAATAAATGTATTGCTTTTTTGTATAATTTTGCAATGTTTTACTTGTAAATTTACAGGTTTTTTTTGTTGTTGTTCTGAACTTGTGACATTATTATTCTCAAATTTGCAGTTTTACTCACTATTTGTAAAGTTTTTCCTGATAAATTTGTGACTTTTTGTAATGGAATACTTTTAAATTTACACCTTTTTGCATTTTTTGCCCTTTAACACAAATTTAGAACTTAATATAACTTTACTCATAATTTTGTAACTGTTTTGTAAATGTTGCCCCCCTCATAAATGTAGAATTTTTAGACTACACTCCTGCCAATTTCTGAGGTTCTGCTCTTAATTGTGGCTTTCCTAATAAATCGGTGTTTTTTCATAAATTTGACTTTTTTCTTGTAAATTATCCGTAGTTTTCTTATAGATTTTGGGGGGGTTTCTCCATAAATTTGACATTTTTCTTGTAAATTTACAGCTTTTTACCTGATAAATGTGCAGCTTTGTGATAAATGCTACTTTTTGTAATAATTTTGTGACCATTTTCCTCACACATTTACAACCCCTTTACCTCATAATTTCACATCATTTCAGCTCATTCTGGTGAAGCTGAAAGGAGCCAGTGCAATGACACAGCATCCGTCCATCTGTACATATTCACGAAAATCACTGCTCCTCCTAGGTAATTAACGTGATGGTCACCAAACCCCCACACATGATGATCCTCAGGTTCATCATGGTTATGACCAAGATCAAGTTCAGGAGATCTGAGCATTCTCAGATGATTTCATCAGGTCTGTGAAAAATCAAATCTGAGCTAGCCATATGTTCCCAGTAATGTAAACCAGGTTATATTTTAAAAAAAAAAAAGAAAAGAGGGGAAAAAAAAGGTAATAATAAGTCAAGTATTTCCTGAGCCAGAATAGGAAAACAATGACTGGATTTGGAGAAAAACAGATGGAGAAACTTGACTCACTGTCATTTTAAGTAAGTAAAATCAAAATGAACTCTGCTTGACTGAAAGTATCCTGTAATAAAATTTGTGCAGATTTGTGAGGGACAGCTCTCTGTACAGCACTGCAAGAGCCAACCTGAGAAGAGGCATAAAACGCACTAAGAACGCCTACAGGAGGAAAGTGGAGGACTTGCTCACAGACAACAATCCCAGCCAGATTTGGAGAGGCATCCAGTGCCCCCCAACACTGGACAGCAGCCTTACTCTGGCAGAGGAGCTTAACAGTTTCTTTGCCCGGTTTGAGCTCACCTCCCCCTCTCCCCCCCACTACCCCCCCCCAATAGGTGCATGAAGTGAGGAGGCAACTAAGAGCAGTGAACCCCCGCAGAGCTGCTGTTCCTGACGGCATCCCAGGAGTGGTGGTCAAAGCATGTGCAGACCAGCTGGCAGAGATCCTCCTACCAAGCTGTTCAACCTCTCCCTGACGCACGCCACCATCCCCTCCTGCCTCAAGGCCTCCACCATCATCCCCATCCCCAAAAAGTCCACAAATGATAGTGTGAATGACTACAGACCCATAGCACTCGCATCTGTAGTCATGAAGTGTTTTGAGCGACTGGTGTCCCAGCACATCAGGGACTGGCGTCCCCTCTCCTTCGACCCCCACCAGTTCACCTACAGGGAGAACCGGTCTACGGAAGACACCATCACCACCACACTCCAGAGCGCTGAGCCACCTGGAGAACCCAAGGAGCTACGTGACTCAGTTGTGTGTTCTGCACTCTACACTGTTGTGTACATAGTTCCATCCCAGAAGCCACTACCATACCTGTGTATATTTCCAGAATCGTGGGCTACTTTTATTTCAGTTGTGTGCTTAATCATGTGTTCTGTAGCCATGTTTTATCTAATCCTTCTCTCATACTTAATTGCGCGGTAGCCTGTTGGAGCACCCTTGATTGGAAAAACCTGTGGGATTAAGCACCTGAATTGTAATTTCTTCCATCACACACAGACATTGTCACTCCCAATGGGCTCAACTTGAAGAAGTTCTCAGCTGTGCACGAGTTTCAGAACCTCCACGCTCAGAGCAAGCATCGGATTCAGGAGTTCATCAGGGGACACTTCTATGGGTCAGAAAAGTTTAATAATTAACCATGAAATGAAGCAGGAATTTCTCATGTTGAATATTCACTCTGAGCGTATCTTTGTCATTAGGCGTCTGGACTTCAACCTGGACAAGTGCCTGTTCTTCTTCATCGCCGGACGGTACGAGTTCTCCAACAAAGGAGCTGACCTCTTTTTGGAGGCCTTAGCAAGACTCAACTATCTTCTGAGAGTGAGTGTGTCAACAAATATAGCTGGGTTTACGAGGTGGATTAACTTGATAACATTTTTTTTTTTTTTTAAATATCATCTGTCAAAGGTGAACCACAGCGATGTGACTGTCATCACATTCTTCATCATGCCAGCTCGGACCAACAACTTCAATGTGGAGACCCTGAAGGGCCAGGCAGTCAGGAAGCAGCTCTGGTGAGGTCATTTTAGGCCAGTATGTTCCTTGTTTCATTTATACTGAACCCACTGGTAAAAACAGTTCCAACTGTGCTCTCCCGTTTTTCTCACTGGCAGGGATACCGCTCATACTGTGAAGGAACGCTTTGGGAAGAAACTTTATGAGTCACTGTTGGTGTAAGTCCACATTTTTAACAAACAAATGATGCTACAGAACAGTGTTTTTTTGACCCCTTTTGAGTGACTGCATCCTTTTTACATTGACAAAAATCTTGCAGCACATGTTACAAAATGGCACATTGTAGCCTAATACAGCATATGTAATGTCTATTTAGTCTTGTAATAACTTTATACTCTGTGTATACCACACAACAACTGGATCATCAGTGGATGGTGCTACAGGATGACATTTGTACACTTTCTGTACTCACCGCCTCCACTGAAATTTCTTTTCATCGAAAAAATTAAACTTGTATAGATTCATTACACACAAAGTGATGTATTTCAAGTGTTTATTTTTTTTTTAATTTTGATGGTTATGGCTTAGCTACAATGCTCTGCACTGTGTTTATATATTCATATATTTATTCCATCCAGCTACAATGCTCTGCACTGTGTGTCTGTGTGTGTGTATATATATATTTTATAGTAATATGTACATATGTATATTAGCTGCTCTTGCTTGCTTGTTTTTTTTCTTGCCTTCTGATTGTTGCTCTGAGTGTTGCTATCCCTGTGCTGTTGCAATCCTGGAATTTCCCCGTTGTGGGACTAATAAAGGCTTATCTTATCTTATCTTATCTTATCTTATCTTATAGGTCATGAAAACCCCAGATTTCTCAAAAATTAAATATTGCATAAAATTAATTAAAAAAATTGATTTTTAATAGAAATGTTGGCAGACTGAAAAGTATGTCCATGTACACACTCAAATACTTGGTCAGGGCTCCTTTTGCATGAATTAGTGCATCAATGCTGCATGGCATGGAGGCGATCAGCCTGTGGTACTGCTGAGGTGTTATGGGGGCCCAGGTTGCTTTGACAGTGGCCTTCAGCTCATCTACATTGTTGGGTCTGATGTTTCTCATCTTCCTCTTCACAATACTCCGTAGATTCTCTATACAAGTTTAGGTCAGGAAGGTTTGCTGGCCAATCAAGCCAGTGATAGCATGGTCATTAAACCAGATTTTGGTACTTTTGGCAGTGTGGGCAGGTGCTAAGTCCTGCTGGAGAATGAAATCAACATCTCCATAAAGCTCATCAACAATGGAAGCATGAAGTGCTCTAAAATTTCCTGGTAGATGGCTGCACTGACTTTGGACTTGATTTGGGGAGCCATGTCATCTGCTGGTGTTGTTCCACTATTTTATCATCAGTGACTGTGGAAACGTCACACTGGACCTCAAGCAGCTTGGATTCTGTGCGTCTCCACTTTTCCTCCAGACTCCAGGACTTTGATCTCCAAATGAAATGCAAAATTTACTCTCATCTGAAAAGAGGACTTTGGACCACTGAACAACAGTCCAGTTTATTTTCTCCTTAGCTCAGGTAAGACGCTTCTAAGGCCATCTCTGGTTCAGGAGTGGTTTGACGCAAGGAATGCGACAGTTGTAGCCCATGTCCTGGATACCTCTGTGTGTGGTGAATCTTGAAAGTCTGACTCCAGCTACAGTCCACTCCTTGTGACTCTTCTCCAAATTCTTGAAGGCTGCGGTTATCCCTGTTGTCTGTGCACTTTTTTCTGCCACACTTTTTCCTTCCACTCAATTTTCCGTTAATATGCTTGGATACAGTATCCTGTGAACAGCCAGCTTCTTTAGCAATGACTTTTTGTGGCTTACCCTCCTTGTGGAGAGTGTCAGTGATGGTCTTCTGGACAGCTGTCAAGTCAGCAGTCTTCTCCATGACTGTGTAGACCACTGAACCAGACAGAGATTGAACTTTTTCACAATATTCTATTTTTTTATTTTTATTTTTTTTGAGAAACTGAATTTTGGGTTTTCATGAGCTGTAAGCCATAACCATCAAAATAAATAATAATAATAAAAAAAAACCTTGAAATATATCATTCTGTGTGTAATGAATCTAAAAGGGTTTCATTTTTTTGAATTGAATTACTGTAATAAATCAACTTTTCGGTGACATTCTAATTTATTGAGATGCACCTGTACTATCCGATTGTTCATTCTTCCACCCACTGACATGGAAGAGCCACTACATGCACCGATGCACATCAGTTGCAACTTATTTGCATATTTTTTGGAACACTTAAGTGAAAATAGACAATTTCTCACAGCACTCCAATTGAAAAACACTGCTACAGAACATCCAGTTTTTTAAAGGTCCAGAACAAGAGAGAAACACCTTACTTCAAGAGCAATACAGTATCCTCTTAAATTACACATAGATGTTTGTTTTTTTAATTTTTCCTGAATATACAGTACTTGGATCACAATAGGCATATATATGTTTTAAATGAGAGACCCAATCACAAGTCTTACAAATGAAGTCCTAGTGCAGGATCCCCCAAGTTGTGCCTCTTCTGCTATTAACCTGTAGCTCCCCGTGACTTTGCTAAATTTTAAAAAGAATAATGACTAAATCCTGAGTTATAACCTACAGCATTCTGAGAATTTTTATTTGTGTGCTGATTGGATGCATTCTTGCATTCTAAAATGGGTTTCTGCCGATGTGTATAGTGATTTATCTTGTCTTCTTTTTTTTTTTTTTTTTTTTTTTTAAATTGAATGGCGATGGACAAGTGGATTGTGATGGATTTGGAAAAAATAACTGTTAAAAAACAACTTTTACAACAGTCGCTCAGTAGAGAAAAGAAATGAGACATAAGAGAAAATGGTATGTATAGTGACCACTGCTGCCGTCATTTGTCAATATATGTAATTACTGGGGTTACGATAAGTCATACAAATGCTCTGTATCTGCTAACATCCTAAATCTGATTGGCTATGGAAGTGGCGCAGTGGTGAATGAGCATAGATGAGAACCAAGAAATGTATCCACATCAAACAATGAAGAAGTCATTCTCTCAAGTGACAGACCTAATCTCAAAGCATTTTGTCTGTGTTTGTATTCATCTTAAAATTACAGCATTTTGAAAATGTAGTTTAAAAAGTTGTAATCAATTATTACTAGACATTACAGACTTCTGTCTGAGCAGGCTAACCATCAAACTTTCCTCCAGTATTAAGTCTAATAAATTCTCTCCTTTAGTGGGCAACTGCCAGATGTGTCAAAGATCCTGGACAAAGAGGACTTCACCATAATGAAGCGCGCCATCTTTGCTACTCAGAGACAGTCTCAGCCTCCCATCTGCACCCACAACATGCTGGAGGACAGCAGCGACCCCATCCTTAACTGTGTTCGCCGCATCGGCCTTTTCAACAGTTCCTCTGACCGGGTCAAGGTGAGTCAAGGTCCACACGGGAACCAAGATGCACATAAATGATCACACTGAAGCCTTTTCACTATGTCCTTTAACCTTTTAGAATTATAGTCACACTTACTGCAGAACGGTGGTATAGTGGTTTGCACTGTTGCCTCACAGCGAGAAAGTCCTGGGTCTGAGCCCATCAGCCAACCATCTGGGGTCTTTCTGTGTGGAGTTTGGACTGTGAGAGAAAGTCATAGGACCTGGAGCGAACTCGTGCAGAAACATGGAGATCGTGCAAATACATGCATGTTGTGTGAACTGGGGATTCTAGGCTGAAATTGTAATAAAAAAGGAGTTTTTCATCTCCTGCTTTCTTAAATATAGGTGAAATAAATACACACTGTGTAAAATATTGTAGGGTTCTACAACTAACTAACTAACCTGCACTTATATAGCGCTTTTCTAGTCACAAAGACCACTCAAAGCGCTTTCACTAGTACTAACCCTCTATTCTAAGGGCCTATAGGAAACAGATATCTAGGGACAATTTACAACAGCCAATTAACCTAACATGCATGTCTTTGGATTGTGGGAGGAAACCGGAGCCCCCGGAGTAAACCCACGCAGCACAGGGAGAACATGCAAACTCCACACAGAAAGGTTCCAACCCCTGTCAGCCTGGGGATTCGAACCAGGAACCTTCTAGCTGTAAGGCAGCAGTGCTAACCACTGCACCACCGTGCTGCCCTGAAAGTTTCACAGCCACATGTAATTCTTTTGTCTTAAGTTTTAAATTTACTTGAAAAGATCAAAGTAAGTTTTGTCACGTAGTTATACTTGTTGCAATGCACAGTGGATTTTTATTTTTGTACCTGTAACCAAATACAAGAATATTCTGTATGTACTGGGGCTGGAATAATTAACACATTAATTTTTGCTATCGTGGACCGATTAATGCATTAAAAAACTGATGCTGTCAGGCCACCCTCTGATGTGGTGTCAGCAGTGGTGACTGGTTAGTCTCAGCAGCTGGCTCAGCTTAAAACAAGAGTAGTTTTTGTTTTTCAGCATTTACATTTACAACACACTAAACAGACCCTCCAGTACTCAGCAACCTGATCCTGCACACGCACACTCACACACTTGATGTGGTGTTTTTGATTGGGGCTGCTCACTCAAATGTATGAAAAGATTGAGCTTCTGTCAGAGTGAGTGGAGAAAAACACACACTCGAATATCATCACATCATCATAGCAGTCTGTCGGGGACGACAATGACCGTTTCATTTAGGTCTGATCAGATTCCTCCACGCAGCTCTGTAATTTGCCTTCCGCTGCCAGGAACTCCTGACCTTGCAAGCAGTTTCATGAAATGATCAGTCAGAGAGCAACACTCGAATATAAAGTGAGTAAAAGCTTCTAACTCACCATTAAGATCAGGAGCTCTGGGGATCGATTAAAAATTGCTGTTTTTGTAGTTTAGGGGTTGAGGTGGTTAGGAAAGTTAACTTCAGTAGAAACACTGACTTCCTCTTTGTTTCAAAATAAAATGGGAAATATGACAACAAAATGGTAGTTTTGCACAGACATGGACTCTATTTACGATGAACGAAAAAAGAATATTACAAGTTGCTATCATAAACTGTAAATTTTTAAAATATACATTGATTATCAAGTGCTCCTCCGTGCATCGCCACCTTATCGTTGTGAAGGGGTTTGAGTGCCCGAATGATCCCAGGAGCTATGTTGTCGGGGGCAACTTGCCCCTGGTAGGGTCTCCCAAGGCAAACTGGTCCTGGGTGAAGGACCAGACTGAGCAGTCCAGTGGATCTCCATGAAAAACATTACATCAGGGATCCAGTGATCATGGGGGATCATGGTGCTATGTGAACCAGGCAGAAGTCTGGGCTACTCTGCATGGACTGATGCCCCCGCGACCTAGATTCCCGGATAAGTGGTAGACGATGGATGGAAGGATTAGCAAGTGTTTTATGGTGCTCTAGCATTTTTGTTGAATATAAGCCACAAGTATGTTCAATAAATGAATGCAATTAAAAGTTGCTATACTTATTTTTCATTGACCCTTTTATGCAAGTTTAGCAATTAATCACACTTATTTGTAGAATAATGTGCTTTTAAAAAAAAAAAAAATAAATCAATGCACAGTCGTAGTATAACCAGCCACAGCAGGACGCAAGCAAGCCTAGATAAATGGGGAGGCTTGTGTCAGAAAGGGCATCTGGTGTAAAAATCCTTCCAAATCGAATATGGGGACCCATGATCTGCTATGGCGACCCTGAATCGGGAGCAGCCGAAAGTGTGTGTGTGTGCGCCTATATAGCCCTAGTATGCACACAAGATAATACAAAATTTTAAATGGATGAGATGAGATGAGATTCAACTTTATTGTCATTACACATGTATGAATACAAAGTAACGAAACGTGACTAGGCATTTGGGCACGCTCTGCAGAGCGCATCCAAGGCCGGGGCAGCCGCTAGGCGCCAGTCATAAAGAAGAAAGGAAAAAAGAAAAGAAAAGAGAGGATATGACACAATAGGCGAGAGAAAAAAACATGTTTTATCAAATTGACGCTTAATGAGTAAGCAAAATTTTGATTGCAGGCAAAAAAAACCTCAATGCATATTTAGCAGACATTTAGTAGACAAATCACACACAGAAGGAGAGCAGTGTGTGTATATCGTATGCATGTAGTGTTGTATGAATTGTGTAGTGTAAATGTAACAGTTGTTAGTGAGCAGCAGAGGGCGCCTCCTGGCAGTGGATAGATGTTATAATCATATGACTTATAAACAAGTCCAGAGTCCAGAGTCTCTCTCTCTCTCTCTCTCTCTTGCTTGCAGAAGGCACATGGGCATTGTCCTCGGGGGTCCAATCCGCTGACGACCAACAACTGATTGTTGATTGTTTGGGTAGACATGAGCCGATCCTTCCACTTATCTCAGTCAGGAGGAATGTAAACACGGGGCAAACAAGGTCAAATCAAATCAGCACAGTGCACTCAGAGAATAGAATTTGTCCTCATCCGTGTAGTTCTGTGCTTTCATTATATATGCAGGCTTAAACTGTTTTTCCATAGAGAGCACAGGGCTTCAGATGTATTCCTTCACTGAATCACTGTCATTCAGTTCACCGTTGCCGCTACTCGTGCCCTCCCCAACTGGTCGAATTTGATGAAGGAGCTTGCTGGGTCCGCTTGAACAGCTCTCTCACTTTCCTTCAATTTCTGATGCATCAGGGAGCTCCACAGCCAAAAATAGAAGTCCTGAGATCATAACCAATAATGTTTCCATAGACGCATGAATTCCAATGTCCATGAGTCTCCTCGTAGGTTCCAATTCTTGGGCTCCCCCTTGGCCCAATTCTTGTTGAAAAAATAGTGACAATAGCACATTTAAGCCGCTTCCAAATCCATAATTTCTGTTTAGATTAAGATTCAGCAGAAGAAGAGCGACTAAACACAGACAAAAACACAACATTGCAAAAGCTGGGAATAGGTCAGGAAGGCAGGGGAGGAGGGAAGAAAAATGCGACTGCTCTCTCTCAAGGCAAGATGGGAAAAAAAAAATAAAAAAAAAATAGTATACATCTATACTGTGGAGATACAGTTGGACGTAGTGCACAAGCTGTGCAAACTTGCAAGTGGAGTAAGGCATCCAAAGAGACTCACAAATGTCCTGGGAAAAAGTTGCACTTTAAGAGGGGTAAGAAAGCTCATCCATTACCAATGATGAACTAGATTTTAAGGCTTAAACTGTACAAAATGCCTCTCTTCACCCCCAACTGCCCAAAAAATTATCAGCAGCCCTCTGCCCTCCCTGCCATCTCCAGAGCCTCCTGTCTCAGAAGGATCAAGGCCATCACAGGAGACTCCCTCACATCCCACCCACCACCTGTTTGACCTGCTTCCCTCTGGACGACAGTTCAGATCGATCAGGTCCCACACCTCCAGACTGACAGTTTCTTCCCTTGGGCCATCTGAACTGCAAACAGTCAGAAGCCCCATCCCCCCTCCCTCCGAACGCTCACATGCACAGAACTGAGGACCCTTTAGTTATCACTATAACTCACCTGTCTTTGCACTCCTCGCTTTCATGTATATTGACCCATCCATGAAATCACTACTGTACATACTTGCCATAATCCTTGGGCCATTTTACTCAATTGTGTGTTCTGCGCTCTGATGCACATAGTTCCACCTGTGAAGTCACTACTGTACCTGTGGATATACCTATGGCCTATTTTTATTTCAGTCGTATGGCTAATCGTGTGTTTTATTCAAATTCTTCTCCCTTACTTTATTCCACAGTAGCCTGGTGAAGCACCCAGTTTTGTTGTGCTGTACAACTGTACAATGACAATAAAGCCTATTGTATTTTATTCTAGAGGTTATTTACTTCTGCTCTGTGTAAAAACAAAGATTGCAGCTCCTTTATTTATGACTTCCTGTATTTATTCCACTGTGTGACCTGAAATTTGCAACATGTCATGAAGTGAAATGTGTAGCTGCTGAAATTCTTTATAACAATAAATACAGTAGATATAAAAAGTCTATACACCCCTGTTCAAATGCCAGGTTTTTGTGATGTAAAAAATGAGACCAAGCTAAATCATTTCAAAACTTTTTTTCTCCATTAATGTGACCTACAACCTGTACAACCCAATTGAAAAGCAAACTGAAATCTTTTAAGGGGAAAAATAAAAAAATAAAAAACTTACAATAATCTGATTGCATAAATGTGCACACATGGTTATAAATGGGGATGTGGCTGTGTTCAGAATTAACCAGTCACGTTCAAACTCATGTTAAATGGGAGTCGGCACACACCTGCCACCATTTAAAGTACCTCTGATTAACCCCAAATAAAGTTCAGCTGTTATAGTAGGCTTTTCCTGACATTTTTGTAGTCACACTTTACAGCACAAGCCATGGTCCACAGAGAGCTTCCAAAGCATCAGAGGGATCTCATTGTTCAAAGGTATCAGTCAGGAGAAGGGTACAAAAGAATTTCCAAGGCATCAAATATACCATGGAACACAATGAAGACAGTCATCATCAAGTAGAGAAAATATAGCACTACAGTGACATTACCAAGAATGGACGTCCCTCCAGAATTGATGAAAAGACGAAAAAGAAAACTGGTCAGGGAGGCTACCAAGAGGCTAATGGCAACATTGAAGGAGCTGCTGGAATTTCTGGCAAGTAATGGCTGTTTAGTTCATGTGACAACAATCTCTCGTCTTCCTTCATATGTCTGGGCTATGGGGTAGGGTGGCAAGATGGAAGCCTTATCTTACGAAGAAAAACATCCAAGCCTGGCTACATTTTGCAAAAACACACTTGAAATCTTTCAAGTGCATGTGGGAAAATATGTTATGGTCTGATGAAACCAAGATTGAACTTTTTGGCCATAATTCCAAAAGGAGTATTTTTTTTTCCACAATATCTTTATTGAACCTTTTTTTTTTTTTTTTTTTAACAAACATGATACAATCAAACACTAACACTAAAGTACTACAAAAAAAAAAAATGCACTAAAAACACCAACAACCACCAACAAAATCAAGTCTTCAACAATGCTCCTCTGTTTAGTCTAGACAATCCAATACATAAGTATACATATTATGTTCACCAGTTTGGAATTTACAAGGTCCACACACATCATTCACCTTCTTCTTCAAGAGTTATGTTTAAATTTTTTACATAATCAATAAAAGGTCTCCATATATTCTCAAACACAATTTCCTTTGATTTTAGTATATATGTTATTCTTTCTAATGGAAGGTTTGTTAACATCTGTCTTAACCACTGAGTCACATCTGGTCTATGAGTCTTTTTCCATAATAGTGCAATACATTTTTTGGCATTAAGCAAACTGAGGTCTATGAATGTTCTTTCACTTTTATTAAAATTATGCTTTTCTGGGTACAGACCCAACAAAAACAGTTTAGGATTCAATATGATTTGTTTTGAGATTATTTTTTCAATTGTTACCCTCACCTCTTCCCAAAACATTCTTATTAATCTACATTCCCATAAACAATGAAATAGGGTTCCTTTACTTTCCATGCATTTTGTGCATGTATCTGGTATATTTTTGTTATATCTATTTAACTCCTCCGGTGTAACATACATCCGCATTAACCATTTGAAATGTATCAATTTAAGGCGTGCATTTATTGATTTGGTTTGAGCTTCTGTACAAGCCAATTCCCATTGTTCCTCTGAAATTTCAATTTGCAGATCTTCTTTCCAGTAGTTTAATCTTTTCAGTGAATTTTCACTTGAAGATAGTGTCAGTGAGTTATAAAACTCTGAAATAATACCCTTTCTTTTACTATCTTTCATCATCATTTTTTCCAAGGATGAATAAATAGGTCGAGTGAGAGCTTTATTTTGATTTGATCGAATAAAGTTTCTAAGTTGAAGATATTTAAAAAAATGTGTTCTATTGAGATTAAATTTGATCCTCAGCTCTTCAAAAGACATTATGTTGTCTGCACATGGCAAATATAAATCCTGAATCTTTTGTATCCCTTTTAAATTCCATACTTTAAATACAGCGTCCGCTCTCCCTGGTTTAAAATATTGATTACCCCATATTGGACTAAATTGTGACAATAACTGTGGTTCTTTTAAATAGTTTTTAGCTTCACACCATATTTTGATCATATGCTTTACAAATGGATTTTTAACTTGTTTTTGTAATTTTTTTGCCGAATCTGAGTATATGAATATGGGAAGAGGTAAAGGTAAATTGTATGATTCCATTTCAGTCCAGTGAGGGAGATCATTTGATGAAAAATAATATGTCATAGACCTCAGTTGTGCCGACCAGTAATACAACATAAAATTTGGACATTTCAGACCTCCACGATCAAATGGTAAATATAATAAAGACAAACGTAATCTAGCCCTCCTGTTGTTCCATATAAATTCCACTAACTTTTTTTTTATTCTTGAGAATAGATCTAAAGGTGGTGATAAGGGAATGTATTGAAATAAATAAAGTATTTTAGGTAAAATATTACTTTTAAGTATATTGATTCTCCCGATCATCGACATTGGTAGTGACATCCATCTCTGAGTTAACTCATTGATATCTGACATTAAGGCTTCATAGTTGACACTGGCGACTGATTCTAGCTTAGGCATAATTTGGATTCCTAAATATTTAAACTGATTTACAACATTGAATTGATTTACCTCAGGGGCTGGGTAATTTCTCTGGGTCTCATTTAGCATTAATATTGAAGATTTAGTTTTATTTATTTTATATCCTGATATTTCCCCAAAATTCTTTATTAAATTCAACAAGGTTGGAATTGATTTTTTTAGATTCGACATAAACAAAATTATGTCATCGGCGTACAGGGAGATTTTATGTTCTGTTGGTCCAACTTTAATTCCATATATTTGTGAATGTAAACGTATCGCTATCGCTAAAGGTTCAATTGCCATAGTAAACAGTAAAGGTGAAAGTGGACAGCCTTGTCGACATCCTCTATTGATTTTTATTGGTTTTGAAATATTGTTATTTGTTAGGATTTCTGCTGTAGCATTATTGTATATTATTTGAACCCATTTTATGAAATTATTTCCAAGTCCAAACCTTTGTAGGACTTCAAAAAGAAAGGGCCATTCAACTCTATCAAAGGCCTTTTCGGCGTCCAATGATAGGAGAGCTGTATCCGGTGCTTCTTTATTAAAATAAATAATATTAAATAGTCTTCTTACATTATGGAAGCCTTGTCTACCCTTTATAAAGCCATTCTGATCTCGATTAATAATATTTGGTAAAATTTCTTGTATTCGTCTTGCTAAAATTTTACAGATTATCTTAAGGTCGGCGTTTAATAGGCTTATTGGTCTCATATTTTCACATTTATTAGAGGGCTTACCTGGTTTTGGCAGCAGTATAATTAAGGCATTCTTTATGTATGATGGTAAATTATTATTTTGAAATGCTTCTAAAACCATTTCCAAAAAAGGTTTTATTAATTTATTCTTAAATTTTTTATAAAGGTCAACTGGAAGACCATCTGGTCCTGCACTTTTTCCTGATTTCATATTATCAATGGCTAGCCCAACTTCTTCTTGACTAATTTTAGACTCCAATATCTCCCTGTTTTCATTTGGAATACACGGTATAGATAGTTCGTTCAAAAACCCATTTAGTTTTGTTAAATCAGGTTCATTTTTGGTATCATATAATTTTTCATAGTAATCTCTAAAGGCTCTATTAATTTCTAAAGGATCTATAACTACCTGTCCATTACTGATAATACTGGTAATTGGTGTTTTAATTTCTAATTGTTTAATCTGCCATGCTAATAATTTTCCTGATTTTTCACCTTGTTCATAAAAAGATTGTTTCAATCTTAGAAGACTCGAGGCAGCTCTATTCGCTGATTTTTTGTCGTATTCAGCTCTCAAAATCAGTAATTCATTCTCCAACCTTGGGTCACTTCCTGCATACACTTTTTCCTGAAGACTTTTTATTTTATGTTCCAATTTAGCTCTCTCCTCTCGAGTCTTCTTAGATTTTGATCCTGTATAACTAATAATATGTCCCCTAATAAAAGCTTTGAAAGCCTCCCACTTTACACATGCTGATGTTTGTGTAGTATTGATGTCAAAGAACTCGTCTATCTGTTTTTCTATATACTTGACAAATTCCTCATCCTGAAGCCATTTATGCTGAAATTGCCATCTACCTGATTCCTTTGTCAATTTTTTATCTACATATATTAGACAACAGGGTGCATGATCAGAGGTCACGATGTTATCATAAAAGCAGTTTTGAATCTTGGACCTTAATTCTGTGGAAATCAAAAAATAATCAATACGTGAGAATGTCTTGTAGGTACTGGAATAACAAGAATAGGCTTTAACTTGTGGTTTCATTTCTCTCCATATATCTAACAATCTCAATTCTTTCATAAAATGATTAATAGTCATCCTACATCCAATGTGCGTACAATCCAGTCCTGTTGATCTATCCACACCTGGATTCAATGTACAATTAAAATCCCCTGCTATTATATGTTGCCCTGTAAGTGATGATAAGATGAGAAATAAATTAGCAAAGAACTTCTGATCATCTATATTGGGACCATATAAGTTCACAAGATTTATATTTTCTAATAGCAAAGAACCTTGAATGATTACATATCTTCCAGATTTGTCTCCAATTACATTTTTCACTTGAAAAGGAACTGATTTATGTATGAGAGTCATAACTCCCCTGGCTCGGGATGAAAATGAAGAGGTGAATACACTTCCCTGCCATCTACTCCTAATTCTTTTAACATCCTCCTCTATCAGATGAGTTTCTTGTAAAAACACAATTCTTGAACCCATGTCCTTTATTTTATTCATAACTTGTTTAAGTTTTTTTAAATTTTGTAGACCTCTGCAATTCCATGAAGTTAAATTAAGGTTAACACTTTGGTCCATGATCAATAGAGAGTTTGGGATTACCTTGCAGTGTAAACATGCTCATACAGAGAAGCAAAAACATGAGTGGTTGAACATTCATCCTACAAACTACACACAAACAAATTTCCCCTTCCCACACTTGTGGCAAACCCCCCAAAATCAAAAGAAAAATTCTGTCTCCCGATATAGCCATCGACCGTTCCACACCCACGGGGAACAGCCTAAGCCACTCCTTCTTCATCCTCCCAATCACCCTAACTCTACTGCTTTTAATGACGTAACATTAACTCTCCTCTGTAGTTTTCCAACTTAACTCCAAAATTTTTAACAACTTTGTACATCATAGTTTTTTTTTTGTTTTGTTTTTGTTTTGTTTTTTTAATATATAATACAATCTATATTTTGTAAACTTACTATTTACTTCAAGTCAGTCAGATGCCTGTGCAAATGCTTAATTATTCTACCTTATATTTTGTTCATGCTTAGCTCCCACCAGTCTCTTCTTCTTCTTTGATCTTCTTGATGAACTCCTGCGCCTCCTCTGGGGTCTTGAAGATGTGGGTTCTGCCCTCATACGTGGTCAGCAGTCTCGCAGGATAGATCACACCATGACGAATCCCAAGGTTGCGCAGCTCCTTACGTACGGGATCAAACTGCTTCCTCAATTGCTGGATTCCTGTGGCCAAATCTGGGTAGAACCGCACCTGCTGGTCCTGGTGTTTAATCTCTCCTTTAGCACGTGCAGCGTTGAAGATCTTCATCCTGTCTCTGTTGCTAAGAAACTTCATAATTAAGGTCCTCGGCGGTCCCTTATCTCTCCGTGGGCCAATACGATGTGCTTTTTCCAGAACCACTGCTGATTGCAACTCCTCGCTGCCCAGCACCTCCGGAATCCACTTTTCCAGAAAGGAACATACGTCCCGACCTTCTGATTCCTCTGGAAGACCCACCAGCCTCAAATTATTCTGTCTCGACCGAGATTCCAAATCCAAAATATTATCTTCCAGAGATTTATTTTTTTTTTCCAAAGTGCGCACCTTTAATTGAAGACGGGTGACGTCATCTTCAGCACTAGCGAGACGGAGCTCCATCTGCGCCGTTCGTTCTACACAGTCACCCAATTCCTTTCTTATTCCTTCCAGCGCTGTCATAATCCCATCAAATCTAGAGGAAAAGTCCGCTCTCATTGAACTCATGGCAGCCATCAGCGCATCTGCGCCATTCCCCGCCGAAATCGCACCGCCGCCAGCCTCCTCCGCCATATATGGAGCCTTGTTTGCTGCGTCACAGACCTGAAAGTCCGTTAATTTGGACTGTTTCGGCGGCTCGCTTTTTCCTTTTCCTGGTTTTCCAGCCTTAGGCTTCGCCGACATATCCTCGCCCAAATGCTGGGATACGTTCTGTCCCAAATGAGAGAGTTATTTGCCGATTTTTTTCTCCAGGAGCAGAGCAGAGCGAGACACGTCCGTCCTACGTGGCAGCCATAACCGGAAGCATCCCAAAAGGAGTATTTGGCGCAAACGCAACACTGCTCATCACCAAAAGAACACCATACTTGCAGTGAAGCATGGTGGTGGCACCATCATGCTTTGGGGCTGTTTTTCTTCAGCTGGAACTGGGGCCGTAGTCAAGGTGGAGAGAATTATCAACCGTTCCAAATACCAGTCAGTGTTGGCACAAAACCTTCAGGCTTCTGCTAGAAAGCTGAAGATGAAGAGGAACTTCATCTTTCAGCACGACGATGACCCAAAGCAGACATCCAAATCAACAAAAGAATGGCTTCACCAGAAGAAGATTAAGATTTTGGAATGGCCCAGCCAGAGTCCAGACCTCAGTCCAATTGACCATCTGTGGGGTGAGCTGAAGAGGGCTGTGCACGGGAGATGCCCTCGCAATCTGAAAGATTTGGAGTGTTTTTGCAAAGAAGAGTGGACAAATATTGCTACATCAAGATGTACCATGCTGAGAGACTCCTACTCAAAAAGACTGAGTGCTGTAATAAAAGCCAAAGGTGCTGCAAGAAAGTATTAGTTTAAGGCTGCATGTCTACCAAATGCATTTTTTGTTGCCCGACCACCCTGAATGTCTTTTTTTTCAGTGCTTGTGCTCTGGAAGAAAAAGTCTGTGCCCTGTATCCCAGCAGCAGCTTGTCACTCATAGCTCAGCACTTCTGCTTTTGCTATAGATAGATGGATGCACTTTATTGATCCCAAACTGGGAAATAGCATAGTCAGATTTTCTATTTATTTTTTAATAGCAGTCTCTAAATAACAATGGACAGGAAACGTATTCTAGCAGCTCTGGATGCAAAATATAATGACACGGAAAACAGGAGTCTGAGTACAGACTGTACTGGCGTCCTATATCCGACCTTTCCGTATTCTGATTAGCTGCTTAGAAAGGTCTGACATTGACGAGCTCAACTGCAGTCTGAAAAGTTGAAATTTTTTCAACTCTGAGCGCCCTGAGCACCACGACAAAAAAGCGGCCACAGCTGAGAGCGTTTCAGCGCCGAGGGTGCTCAGCGCTCTAAACGCTGAACTACATAGAGAATGAATGGAAAATAATCACCCACAGCTGGAAAAAAAAAAAACACGTTTGGTGGACATGCAGTCTAAGGGTGTGCATATTTCTGCAACCAGGTTATTGTAAGTTGTTTTTTTATTTTTCCCCTTAAAAGATTTCAGTTTATTTTTCAATTGGGTTGTACAGGTTGTAGATCATATTAATGGTGGAAAAAGTTTTGAAATAATTTATCTTGGTCTCATTTTTTTACATCACAAAAACCTGGCATTTGAACAGGGGTGTGTAAACTTTTTATATCCATTGTATATACGTATGTTCCTACAACTGAATGACTTTTCCCTCTGTTAGATCATCTTCCATCCAGAGTTTCTTTCATCCACATCTCCCCTTCTTCCAATGGATTATGAGGAGTTTGTCAGAGGATGCCACCTTGGCGTTTTCCCTTCTTACTATGAACCGTGGGGCTACACACCAGGTATGACTTGCACATGCCACAAAAGTTGCCGTTTGTGTGGTGAATATAAAAATGCTAATGACTCCTTGTTTTGTGATCATCAGCTGAGTGCACTGTGATGGGGATTCCATCGATCTCCACTAACCTGTCAGGATTTGGCTGTTTCATGGAGGAACACATAGCTGACCCCTCAGCATATGGTGTGTACCTTTTATATGCTGTCTTCTTATTTTATCTCCAGAAGGGGAGAGATTCTGTCATGAGTTGTTTTCGTGTCTATTTCTGCACACTGTAAGCCGTGACGTGCAGTCGGGAGGGAAGTGAGATTGAAAATGACAATAAGTAGCTGTACAGTACCATTGCCCCAATGAGAGGGGGCGTGCTTGAGCACCATAAGCATGAGATTTTTTTTTAAATTAAAAGAATACAAGGGCATTTTTTACCTCCGCCAAGGAGGTTATGTGATCATCGGCGTTGGTTTGTCTGTCTGTTTGTCTGTTTGTTTGTTAGCAAGATAACTCAAAAACTTATGGACGGATTTTCATGAAATTTTCACAGATTGTCAGAAATGGGGTATCCTACAGATGATTACATTTTGGTGGTGATCCGGATCACCGTCCACAAGAAAACCGCCATTACGGAAAATGCCATTTTCGTGAATAACTACTGAACCATTAATCCTATCATTGTCAATCCAATTGCTAGTCATATGTTTTCATGGCCAGGGAATCTGAAAACGTACACACAAACACTGTATGGGGGAACTGTGGCTGCCATTACGGAAAATGCCATTTTCGTGAATAACCACTGAACCACTAATCCTATCATTGTCAATCCAATTGTTAGTCATATGTTTTCGTGGTCAAGGAATCTGAAAATGTACACACAAACACTGTATGGGGGGAACTGTGGCCGCCATGACGGACGATGCCATTTTCGTGAATAACTACTGAACCACTAATCCTATCATTGTGAATCCAATTGCTAGTCATATGTTTTCATGGTCAAAGAATCTGAAAACGTACACACAAACACTGTATGGGGGGAATTGTGGCGCTTGGCGGAGGTCTGCGCTCTCCGAGTGCTTTTCTAGTTTTAAACCAAGTTACAGTGATTCATGTCCAGAAGGTTAGGCAAATTTACTTCATTGAATTTACTTCATAAATTTACTTCATGGGCTGCACGGTGGCGCAGTGGTTAGCACTGCGGCAGCACAGTTTACCCTTGGCCGGGGGATTGTGGGGATCGTGGGATCGTGGGTTCGATCCCAGCCCCCGACCAACAGTGATCTGTGTGGAGTTTGCATGTTCTCCCCGTGTTGCGTGGGTTTACTCCGGGATTTGTCCGGTTTCCTCCCACATGCCAAAAACATGCATGTTAGGTTAATTGGCTGTTCTAAATTGTCCCTAGATATCTGTTTCCTATAGGCCCTTAGAATAGAGGGTTAGTATTAATGAAAGCGCTTTGAGTGGTCTTTGTGACTAGAAAAGCGCTATATAAGTGCAGGTTAGTTAGTTAGTAATTTACAATTGCAGGTAAGTCCATGCATGCATAGTTGTTGTAAATACTAATAATAATTTGTAATAATTCAATTCAACTTGATTTACATAGCACCATTTCACAACAACAGTCATCTCATAGCACTTTGAACTGTAGGGGAAAACCCCACAATTGCAGAAAGGCCCCAGCAATCAGGTGATCCGCTGTGAGCAAGCACTTGGCGATGGTGGAGAGGAAAAACTCCCTTTTAACAGGAAGAAATCTCCAGCAGAACCAGGCTCAGGGAGGGGCAGTCATCTGCTGTGACTGGCTGGGGGGTGAGAGGATAGAGAAGATGAAAAGATAACACATGTAGAGAGCAAACAGCACGATGGGGACTCAATTTATGGGAGAGAACAAACATATGTAAATGACCAGCAAAAGCATTTCATTGAGAGTGAAGAAAGGAGTGAAACCCAGTGCATTGTTGGAGATCCCCTGGCTGTCTCAACCTATTAGTAGCATAACTAAGAGAGGGTTCAGGGTCACTTGATCCCACCCGAACTATAGACTATGTCAAAAAGGAAGGTTTTAACTCTATTCTTAAAAACAGAGATTGAGTCTGAGTCCCAAATCCAGATTGGCAGCTGGTTCCAAAAGAGAGGAACTTGATAACTGAATGCTCTATCTCCCATTGTACTTCTGGAGATTCTAGGTATTAGAAGTAATCCTGCATTTTGGGAGCGTAGTGCTCTGTTAGGATGATAAGGTACTATCAGACCTTTTAAATAACAAGGGGCCTGGTTACTTAGAGCTTTGTAAGTGAGAAGAAGGATTTTAAACTTGATTCTAAATTCTGTGGGAAGCCAATGAAGGGAGGCCAGAACCGGAGAGATGCAATCTCTTTCTAGTACCTGCTAAAACTCCAGCTGCAGCATTTTGGATTGGCTGAAGACTTTTTAAAGATGTTTTAGGACAGCCTAATCTAGAGCTAACAAAAGCGTAGATTAGTTTCTCAGCATCACTCTGAGACAAGATGCTCCAGATCTTGGCAATATTACGCAAATGATAGAAGGCGGTCTTAGAAACAAATTTAATATGTGAATTAAATAGTAGATTAGTTTATTTGACAGGGACAGTGCAATAAACATAGACAATTAATCAAAGACAATCAATCTGATGTGTTGCACATAGAGTGTATAGCTATTAGCTAATTTGCAACTCTTGTCCCTGGATAGGCTTTAGAAAAAAGAACTGATCTTGATCAAAAATAACTCAAAGATTCCTCACAGAACTATTAGGAGAAAGAGTAACCCAATCCAAACTAAAACTTTGATTTGGAAAGGTATTTCTAAGGTTTTTTGGACCAACTAGAATGACTTCAGTCTTATCTGAATTTAATAGCAAGAAATTACAAGTCATCCAAGCTCTGATTTTCTTAAGACACACCTCTAATTTGGCTAACTGATTACTGTCATCTGGCATCATAGACAAAACCACCGGAGTGGTGGCTCAGTTGGTAGAGCATCCGCCCCACACTCGGGAGGCAGGGGTTCAAATCTCGGCCGGGTCATGCCGAAGACCATATAAAAGTGGAACTTCCTGCCATCCAGCTTGGTGCTCAGCAATAAATGGAATGGAGGAGGGAACTCTGTGGCGGCGCCTTGCATGGCAGCGGCCCTCTGATTCTGCACTTGGGGTGTGTGTGATTTACACTGTAGATAGGTAAAGCACAATCTCGTTCTGCTGTACATGATTGGTTGTACGGTTGAATGCCAATGAGGGTGTTTAAATTAAATATAATTGTGTCATCTGCATAACAATGAAAGTGTATGCAGTGCTTTCTAATAATACTGCCTAGTGGAAGCATATATAAACTAAAAAGAATAGGGCCTGGTACAGATCCCTGTGGAACTCAGTGGTTGAGCTTTGAGTTAGAAGAAAACTCATTGACATGAACAAACCAGAACCTATCAGATAAATAAGATCTAAACCACTGCAACGAAGTTCCATTAAGTCCAACAAGATGTTCTAATCTATCAAGTAAAATATTATGATCAACAGTATCAAAAGCTGCATTAAGGTCTAAAAGGACTAGCACAGAAACAAGCCCATTATCAGATGTGATTAGGAGATGGTTAGTGACCTTTACTATAGCCATTTCAGTACTATGATGAATTCTGAACCCTGATTGAAACTCTTCAAATAAACCTTTTCCCTGTAATAGCTCAAGTAGGTTCATTTTGTCTTCTTTTAATTATTTACCTTTTGTTCTTATTAAAGACAAAATTAGAAAGGAGATGTTTTTACTTTCTTTATATGTTTCGACTGTTCACTGCAGCCTTCGTCAGAAGTGTCAGCTGATTGCTGCGAGGTGTCATTTTATCAGCTGACTTTTGTAGGCGGGGCCAGCCCAGTCGACCTGTCAGATCCAATGAGCCGGCCCCGCTTTCTGCCGTCCGATGGTCTCTGGAGAATGTGGTCAAAAAGAAAACAAACAGGAAACAATACACAGAACAAAAGCCAAAATCATAAACAAGGACACCATAACTATACCATACATCCGAGGGATAACCAAACCAATTCAAAGGATCCTGAAAAAATACAAAATAAACACAGCAGTAAAACCACACAAAAAATTAAGACAGTTATTAGTACACCCCAAGGACAAAATAGAACAAGACAAAAAGTGCAATGTAATATATAAAATATCATGCAGATCATGCAACAAAACCTACATTGGAGAAACCAGAAGATCATTCACCACAAGGAAAAAAGAACACCAGAAGGAATGTGAGAAGGAAACACAAGGACAACTCACAAGGTCACGAAAAGAAAAGGCAGAACAAGAAACATTAAAATCAGCATTATCAGATCACTGCAAAAGAAATAATCACATCATGGACTGGGACAACGCAAAAATTAGCAACAGAGACAAACGCTGGATCAAGGAGGCCATGGAAATCAGGAAACGGGCAAAAGATAACATGAACTGGGATGAGGGGGCCTTTATACTTTCCCACACCTGGGACCACATTCTCCAGAGACCATCGGACGGCAGAAAGCGGACTCGGTGGATCTGACAGGTCTGCTGGGCTGGCCCCGCCTATGAAAGTCAGCCGATAAAATGACACCTCACAGCAATCAGCTGACACTTCTGACGAAGGCTGCAGTGAACAGTCGGAACATGTAAAGAAGGTAAAAACATCTCCTTTCCATTTTTGTCTTTAATAAGAACAAAAGGTAAATAACCATTTCCCTGCAAGTGGTCAAATAATTGCATAGTATAGCAACACCTCTTTCTAAGATTTTTGAAATGAAAGGCAGATTAGAGATTGGTCTGTAGTTGACTAAAACTTCTGGATTCAACATTGGCTTTTTAAGTAACTGTTTAATTACAGCAGTTTGAAAAGCCTGCGGTACATGGCCTAATGTTAATGAAGAATTAATTATTTGAAGACTAGAACTAAAAGTTCTTCAACTACAAGTTGAAGACTTGGATGAAGAAATTATTTTATCTAACTCTAAAAGGCCAGTTAACGTAAACTCATCCCAATGAATGTCAGTTGAAGGAGTTGTAGTTGTTACTGTGTTTAAATTAATGATTGGAAGGATCTGACTGACTTTATTGCCGATAGATGAAATTTTATTAGAAGAAATTCATAAAGTCTTGACTAGAAAGTTCGAAGGGAATGCTAGATTTGACAGTCCTGACTCTTTCTCAGCCTGGCTACAGTGCTGAAAAGAAACCTGGGATTATTCTTATTCTTTTCTATTAATGCAGAATAATAAGTTTTTCTGGCTTTCTGAAGAGATTTTTTTTGTAAATTAGAAGTTGATTTCTCCAAGCTGGACAGATTTCATCTAATTTAGTGGCGCTCCATTTTCTTTCTAATTGACGAGTCTTCTGTTTTAAGCTACGAGTTTCTGTGTTGAACCAAGGAGTCATCAACCTCTGATTAGACTTTTTTCTTATTTAAAGGGTCCACCATGTCTAGAGTCTGATGCAAAGAAGCTTTAACACTATCTACCATGCTGTCAAATACAGGAGGAGTAAAATCTCCATAACTTACACACATGGACAAAATTGTTGGTACCCCTCTGTTAACTAGAAAAGCACTCGGAGAGCGCAGACCTCCGCCAAGCGCCACAATTCCCCCCATACAGTGTTTGTGTGTACGTTTTCAGATTCCTTGACCATGAAAACATATGACTAGCAATTGGATTGACAATGATAGGATTAGTGGTTCAGTGGTTATTCATGAAAATGGCATTTTCCGTAATGGCGGCCACAGTTCCCCCCATACAGTGTTTGTGTGTACGTTTTCAGATTCCTTGGCCATGAAAACATATGACTAGCAATTGGATTGACAATGATAGGATTAGTGGTTCAGTAGTTATTCACGAAAATGGCATTTTCCGTCATGGCGGCCACAGTTCCCCCCATACAGTGTTTGTGTGTACGTTTTCAGATTCCTTGACCACGAAAACATATGACTAGCAATTGGATTGACAATGATAGGATTAGTGGTTCAGTGGTTATTCATGAAAATGGCATTTTCCGTAATGGCGGCCACAGTTCCCCCCATACAGTGTTTGTGTGTACGTTTTCAGATTCCTTGGCCATGAAAATCCGTCCATAAGTTTTTGAGTTATCTTGCTAACAAACAAACAGACAGACAGACAGACAAACCAACGCCGATGATCACATAACCTCCTTGGCGGAGGTAATGAAAGAAAAACCCACAATGGTCACAGAAATAACTTGAATCTAACAAAAGAGGTAATAAATAAAAATTCTATGAAAATTAACCAATGAAAATCAGACAGTGCTTTTGAATTGTGGTTCAGCAGAATTACTTTAAAAAAAACAAACTCATGAAACAGGCCTGGACAAAAATGATGGTACCCTTAATTTAATATTTTGTTGCACAACCTTTTGAGGCAATCACTGCAATCAAACGATTTCTGTAACTGTCAATGAGACTTCTGCACCTCTCAGCAGGTATTTTGGCCCACTCCTCATGAGCAAACTGCTCCAGTTGTCTCAGGTTTGAAGGGTGCCTTCTCCAGATGGCATGTTTCAGCTCCTTCCACAGATGTTAAATAGGATTTAGATCAGGGCTCATAGAAGGCCACTTTAGAATGGTCCAATATTTCGCTCTTAGCCATTCTTGGGTGTTTTTAGCTGTGTGTTTTGGGTCATTATCCTGTTGCAAGACCCATGACCTGCAACTGAGACCAAGCTGTCTGACACTGGGCAGCACATTTCTCTCTAGAATACCTTGATAGTCTTGAGATTTCATTGTACCCTGCACAGATTCAAGACACCCTGTGCCAGATGCAGCAAAGCAGCCCCAGAACATAACAAAACTTCCTCCATGTTTCACAGTAAGGACAGTGTTCTTTTCTTGGTATGCTTCATTTTTGCGTCTGTGAACATAGAGCTGATGTGCCTTGCCAAAAAGTTCCAGTTTTGTCTCGTCTGTCCATAGGACATTCTCCTAGAAGCTTTGTGGCTTGTCAACATGCAGTTTGGCAAATTGAAGTCTGGCTTTTTTATGATTTGTTTTCAACAGTGGTGTCCTCCTTGGTTGTCTCCCATGAAGTCCACTTTGGCTCAAACAACGACAGATGGTGCAATCTGACACTAATGTACCTTGACCTTGGAGTTCACCATGAATGTGTTTAGAGGTTGTTCTGGGCTCTTTTGTTACCATTTGTATTATCCGTCTCCTCCTGCGGCCACGTCCAGGGAGGTTGGCTACAGTCCCGTGGATCTTAAATTTCTGAATAATATGTGCAACTGTAGTCACAGGAACATCAAGCTGCTTGGAGATGGTCTTATAGCCTTTACCTTTAACATGCTTGTCTATAATTTTCTTTCTGATCTCCTGAGACAACTCTCTCCTTTGCTTCCTCTGGTCCATGTTTAGCGTGGTACACACCATGTCACCAAACAGCACAGTGACTACTTGTCACCCTTTAAATAGGCCGACTGACTGATTACATGTTTGTAGACACTAACTACTAACTAACCTGCACTTATATAGCGCTTTTCTAGTCACAAAGACCACTCAAAGCGCTTTCATTAATACTAACCCTCTATTCTAAGGGCCTATAGGAAACAAATATCTAGGGACAATTTAGAACAGCCAATTAACCTAACATGCATGTTTTTGGCATATGGGAGGAAACCGGAGAAATCCCGGAGTAAACCCACGCAACACGGGGAGAACATGCAAACTCCACACAGATCACTGTTGGTCGGGGGCTGGGATCGAACCCACGATCCCACGATCCCCACAATCCCCCGGCCAAGGGTAAACTGTGCTGCCGCAGTGCTAACCACTGCACCACCGTGCAGCCCCTGTGATGTTAATTAGAGGACACATCTTGGTTGAACATGTCCCTATGGTCACATTATTTTCAATCTTTTCTAGGGGTACCATCATTTTTGTCCAGGCTTGTTTCATGAGTTTGTTTTTTAAAATAATTCTGTTGAGCCACAATTCAAAAGCATTGTCTGATTTTCATTGGTTAATTTTCATAGAATTTTTATATATTACCACTTCTGTCAGATTCAAGTTATTTCTGTGACCATTGTGGGTTTTTCTTTCATTAACAGCGGGGTACCAACAATTTTGTCCACGGCTGTATCTCCGTTGTGCTGACACATGACATGAATTTGCTTGAATTTGGTAACGGCATCATCTGAGAGACATCTACTGTAGTAATATTTTTCTTTCGGAGCCAAATAGTCAGAAATGGTAAAATCAAAAGTTAACAGATAATGGTTTGACAGTACAGAGTTATGAGGAAACACTACCAGATTTTCTATTTCTATGCCATATGTCAGAACAAGGGCCAACGTGTGGTGGAGATAATGGGTAGAATTTCCTACTTTCTACAAAAACCCTATCGAGTCTAACATTGAAATAAATGCCATATTAAGGCAATCACTGTCTACAGTCTTGTGAAAAATTAGGACACCCCATTAAGAAATGTTGACATATTGATGTCTAATCTTGTTTTTATTTATCTCTGGAAAAGAAGGTGATTTAATTGCAGGTAAATAACAAAAAATAACCTTGTTTTACTCATTAAACAAAAGATATCAACAAAAATGCATATTCTAACCAAGGAAAAAGTTACGGCACTCTACCGCCTAATGGCTAGTGTTTACCCCCTTTGGCTGAAATACAGCCGTGGACAAAATTGTTGGTACCCTTCTGTTAATGAAAGAAAAACCCACAATGGTCACAGAAATAACTTGAATCTGACAAAAGTGGTAATAAATAAAAATTCTATGAAAATTAACCAATGAAAATCAGACAATGCTTTTGAATTGTGGTCCAACAGAATTACTTTAAAAAAACAAACTCATGAAACAGGCCTGGCCAGAAAGTATTCACAGCGCTTTGCTTTTTCCACATTTTGTTGTTACAACCTTTTTGCAAAACGGATTAAATTCATTTTTCCTCAAAATTCTACACATAATACCCCATAATGACAACTTGAAAAGTTTTTTGGTTTTTTTTTTTTAGATTTTTGCAAATTTATTAAAAATAAATGAAATCACATGTACTTAAGTATTCACAGCCTTTGCCATAAAGCTCAATATTGAGCTCAGGTGCATCCTGTTTCCACTGATCATCCTTGAGATGTTTCCAAAGCTTAATTGGAGTCCACCTGTGGTAAATTCAGTTAATTGGACATGATTTGGAAAGGCACACACCTGTCTATATAAAGTCCCACAGTTGACAGTGCATGTCAGAGGACAAACCAAGCATGAAGCCAAAGGAATTGTCTGTAGATCTCAGACAGGATTGTCTGGAGGCACAAATCTGGGGAAAGGTACAGAAAAATTTCTGCTGCTTTGAAGGTCCCAATGAGCAAAGTGGCCTCCATCATCCGTAAATGGAAGAAGTTCGGAACCACCAGGACTCTTCCTAGAGCTGGCCGGCCATCTAAACTGAGCTATTGGGGGAGAAGGGCCTTAGTTAGGGAGGTGACCAAGAACCCGATGGTCACTCTGTCAGAGCTCCAGTGTTCCTCTGTGGAGAGACAAAAACCTTCCAGAAGGACAACCATCTCTGCAGCAATCCACCAATCAGGCCTGTATGGTAGAGTGGCCAGACGGAAGCCACTCCTTAGTAAAAGGCACATGGCAGCCCGCCTGGAGTTTGCCATAAGGCACCTGAAGGACTTTCAGACCATAAGAAACAGAATTCTCTGGTCTGATGAGCCAAACATTGACCTCTTTGGCAGTGTTGGGCAAGTTGCTAAAAAATAGTAACTATTTACAGTTACTAGTTACTTCTTTTCAAAAATAACCGAGCTACTTTTGAGTTACTGCATGATTAAAGTAACTTGTTACTTGGAAAAGTAACTTTCACGTTACTTTTAAATGCATACTTAAATCATCTTGCACACACAGCAATATCAAGGGCCCCTTGTTCTCATCAGAAAAAAGAAGAAAAAGAAAATTGATGAGGAAAAAAGTCTCATCTTACAGAGGGAAAAAATATCTCAGATTTACACAAACTTTCTAATCAGTAGAAAGTCAGAAATTTTCTAGAAATAAAACTATGAATTCACAGAGAAAATTTTGGACTCCCTGGTGGGCAGTTTTTGGCCCATGAACCGTATGTTTGACACCCCTGGACCAGTCCATTAAAAATGCATATTTAGAGGATTTACTTCCATGAAATAATTGCTTATCACAACAGCATATAAATGAATGAGATAAAATAAAATAGAAAGCACAGATAAATGAAAGTTCACCACTTACAAGAAGCTGTTCTTTACTGCAACAAATCAGTCACTTTTTCTGTGTGTAAGAAAACTTTAAATGCATTTAATGTGGACATTAAATGTGAGCATCTTGCTCAAAAAAATACTCATATTTAACCACAGAGGTAGGAGCTTGTAGAGGCTACTCACTGCTCGGACAGCAGGTGATCCGGGCTTGATATGAGAAGTCGCCACCGCCACGGCGTTTCTTCACTGGGTTGTGATGTGAACTGGGGCAGGACAGGAAACAGACCCACGGAGGAGGCTGTGTGACGGCTGCGTCAGTTACGGTAGGGTCAGTTTATATTTATTTGCTTGCTTTTGCCTTTGACATGACAACCTCCAGTGGCTTGAGACCGCTGGTGGCGCTGGGGATGGAAATCCCGCCCATAGCCACCGAAACTGTGTATTGATCCCCAGTTGGCAGCTGATGAGGAGTGTGTCGGGTAACTGCAAGTTGTATGATCATCTATTTGTGCTAAAATATCTATCCATATTAATAAAATGAATAACGCATCTGATCAAATTTCAGTAATTGTAATGCATTATTGATTTTTTTAAAACAGTAATTTTGTTACACAGCATGTTACTGCAGAAGTAGTGGCATTACAGTAACACGTTGTGCAGCACAGTGGTGCAGTGGTTAGCACTGTTGCCTAACAGCTAGAAGGTTCCTGGTTCAAATCCCCAGGCTGGCAGGGGTTGGAACCTTTCTGTGTGGAGTTTGCATGTTCTCCCTGTGCTGCGTGGGTTTACTCCGGGGGCTCCGGTTTCCTCCCACAATCCAAAGACATGCATGTTAGGTCAATTGGCTGTTCTAAATAGTCCCTAGATATCTGTTTCCTATAGGCCCTTAGAATAGAGGGTTAGTATTAGTGAAAAGCGCTTTGAGTGGTCTTTGTGACTAGAAAAGCGCTACATAAGTGCAGGGTAGTTAGTTAGTTAGTTACTTCCAACACTGCTCTTTGGTGTGAATGCTAGGCGTCGTGTTTGGAGGAAACCAGGCACTGCTCATCACCAGGCCAATACCATTCCTACAGTGAAGTATGGTGATGGCAGCATCATGCTGTGAGGATGTTTTACAGCGGTAGGAACTGGGAGACTAGTCAGGATAGAGAGAAAGATGAATGCAGCCATGTACAGAGACAACCTGGATGAAAACCTGCTCCAGAGCACTCTTGACCTCAAATTGGGGTGACAGTTCATCTTTCAGCAGGACAGCGACCCTAAGCACACAGCCAAGATATCAAAGGAGTGGCTTCAGGACAACTCTATGGATGTCTTTGAGTGGCCCAGCCAGAGCCCAGACTTGAATCCCATTTAACATCTCTGGAGAGATCTGAAAATGGCTGTGCACCGACGCTTCCCATAAAACCTGATGGAGCTTGAGAGGTGCTGCAAAGAGGAATGGGCGAAACTACCCAGTGATAGGTGTGCCAAGCTTGTGGCATCATATTCAGAAAGACATGAGGCTGTAATTTCTGCCAAAGGTGCATCAACAAAGTATTGAGCAAAGGCTGTAAATACTTCTGTACATGTGATTTCTTAGTTGTTTTTTTTTTATTTTTAATAAATTTGAAAAAAATCTCAAAAAAAACTTTTTTCACATTGTCATTATGGTGTATTGTGTGTAGAATTTTAAAGTAAAAGATGAATTTAATCCCTTTTGGAATAAGGCTGTAAAATGGCAAAATGTGGAAAAAGTGAAGCGCTGTGAATATTTTCTGGATGCACTGTACTTGTGTAACCAAGGGTCTATGCATGTTGTCTATACTCAATGAGTTATAAAATGAAAACATGGACTTTTATTACTGCCTTTTCTGTGTATTTCATTAATAGGTAATTCAATAAAAAAAAAACCCTTACACGTGTTTTGTTAAAATTATTTATAAAATGTGATTTGTAAATCTGACCCTGAAAGCATCATAACCTCACCAGCTATGAACCTCACCGCATTTCACTGACTGTAAGAATGAATGAATGAATTAATAAATAAATAAATAAAATGGATTTAGCTTCTTGATACATTTCATAAGCAAGAGCATGATTTGAGTGTTTTCCAGTGCAGAAGCATCCCCACCCCCACCCCCCCTTTCTTGATTTAAGTCAATTCAGTCACTGCAATTCATATTACACCAGCAAAGGAGGAGTCTGCTCCAAGCATTGAAAAATAAGTCAGATTTTTAGAAAATTATGCTCCTTTTATATTACTAGTGCATGCCCGTAGAAACCAGGTATCGGCAAGTATTTCTGCATGGCCGTAGAAAGCAGGTGTAAGCCAGCATTTCTGCTTGCCCGTAGAAAGTTACCGTTACCATGGCAACAGTAATCATGGTGATGCCTGCCTTTGATCTTTGACATCATCATTCGTTCAGTGATGCCTGCCTTTGATCTTTGATGTGTGTGTCTGGTAACAGTAACCATGGTGAAACCTGTGTTTGATGTTTGCCATCACCACTCGTTCAGTGATGGCTGCGTGTGAGCTTTGATGATGTCATAGCAAGTCCTATGATCGTGACACACACACACAAACAGTTATGTCTTCATACACCCAACTGACAATGTCTTCCAGTTTGCCACCTGGAATCATGTCTTTCATCGAGTTCAATTGCAAACTCGCCCTGCTCTGGAACTACAGTCCTATGGTTTATATGATGTCATGTGGACATCATAGGAACATCATAGGGGGGCCTATGATGTTAGTGAGCGTTATGGTGTGTGTGATGTCACCTAGACATTATCATGCTATGATCGCCAACAGCATAGGAACATCATAGGACATCTTGCAGACCTCATACGAACATCATAGGCAGTCCTATGATCGTGAGACACTGACAAGAGATTTCTTGAATTTATAGAGTGATGTCCTAGCGAGTTCTATGATGCCTGCATTGATCTTTGATGTCATAGTGAGTTCTATGATTGTGAGTGATGGTCTCTATGACATCATATAGACCTCATGTGCACATCATAGGAACATCATCGGACATAAGATAAGGTAAGCCTTTATTAGTCCCACAACGGGGAAATTCCAGGATTGCAACAGCACAGGGATAGCAACACTCAGAGCAACAATCAGAAGGCAAGAAAAAAAGCAAGCAAGCAAGAGCAGCTAATATACATATGTACATATTACTATAAAATATATATATACACACACACAGTGCAGAGCATTGTAGCTGGATGGAATAAATATGAGTATATAAACACACAGCGCGGAGGATTGTAGCTAGATGGAATAAATATATAGATATATAAACACAGTGCGGAGCAATGTAGCTAGATGGAATAATATGTAGATATATAAACACACAGTGCGGAGCATTGTAGCTAGATGGAATAAATATATAGATATATAAATATAAACACACCCAGTGCGGAGCATTGTAGCTAGATGGAATAAATATGTAAATATATAAACACACACAGTGCAGAGCATTGTTGCTAGATGGGATGAAACAGCACAACCATCTACTTAGTTATCCTACATGGTATGATTATGTGCCCATACATATTCTCACCCTCCATAGCGAACGGTATTTTCCTAGTTGTATGCCAGAGGGGACCATTGTGTAAGTCTATTGCATCTTTTGCATTCAAAAAACTATTAGTTTGTTACGTCTTTTTGCTATCTCTGTGAGCAGCCCTGCTTAGGTTGTACAGTCTGACAGCCGTTGGTAGGAAGGACCTGCGAAACCTCTCGGTTGTGCACCTGGGATGATGTAGTCTGCTGCTAAATGAGCTCCTCAGTGCATTCAGTATGTCCTGCATAGGGTGGAACTCGGACTCCAGCAGAGATGACAGTTTAGCCACCATCCTTCTCTCTCCTATCTCCTCCACCGGATCAAGGCGCTGCCCCAGGACAGAGCTAGCTTTCTTGATCAGTTTGTTCAGTCTCTTCCTATCGGCTGCAGTAATGCCACTGCCCAGCAGACCACTCCAAAAGTGATGGCTGATGCCACCACCGTGTCATAGAATGTCTTCAGCAGCGCCCCTTGTACATCAAAAGACCTGAGTCTCCTCAGCAGGAACAGCCTGCGCTGTCCCTTCTTGTAGAGTGCGTCAGTATTGTGTGACCAGTCTAGTTTATTGTTCAGATGAACACCCAGGTACTTATAGGATGTCACCATCTCGATGTCTGTTCCCTGTATATTTACTGGTGCTGTGAGGGGTTGCCCATGCCTGCGGCAGTCCACCACCAGCTCCTTAGTTTTCCTCGCGTTGATGTGGAGGCAGTTCCGATGGCACCAGTCCACGAAGTCCTGGATAAGCCCAGGACTTCCCATCTACATGATGGATGCCATCATGTAGACATCGTAGGACATCATAGCTGTCCTATGATGTGTATCTGGCGTCATATAGACATCATGACTATACTATGCTGTCTATTTTTGCTGATGTCATAGTGAGTTCTATGATCTGCGATGATGTCATAGCAAGTCCTATGAGTGTTGACAATGTCATAGTGAGTCCTATGATCATGAATGATGTTTGCCTTTGATTGTTGATGTTTGATGATGTCATAGCGAGCCCTATGCCCTTTGATGGTGTCATAGCAAGTCCTATGATCGTGAGTGATGCCTGCCTTTGATCTTTGATGTTCTATGATGGAGAGTGAGCATGAGTGATGATGCCTGGCTTTGATCTTTGCTGATGTCATAGCGAGTCCTATGATCGTGAGTGATGCAGTCCAAGGACGGATAATGTTGTGGTGTCTCTTTGACATCGCCGACATCATATAGACATTATCAGTCCTATGGTTTAATATGACAGACATCCTATGGTCTATATGCCAGACATCATAGGAACATCTTAGGAACATCTTAGGAACCATGCCCGTAGAAACCAAGTATAAGCAAGTATTTCTGCATGCCCGTAGAAAGCAGGTGTAAGCAAGGGTGTAAGCAAACACGTCTGCACTCATTCAGTGATGCCTGCCTTAGGGCGTCCTATAATGTCCTATGATCGTGATACACAGACGGACACACAAACTGACAGAGATTTCTCGAATTTATAGAGTGATGAAGAGTGCACAAACAGTCTTCCCTACTGTTCTGCAGAATGGAATATTTCCTCAGCTTTGAAAAGGTTGGCAGAAGTTGTCTCAGAAACCAAGAAAATGCAGTTGTTGTTGGGGTGGAGTGAAGAAGCTGCAATTCTATCGTCAGGGACTCCTTAAGGACGTCAGGGAACTGTGCTAAACAAAAACAGTGTGGACCAGTGCAGGCCCCCTCCTGACAGAGGAGCAGAGGGCCATTTCACTTTGCACAGAACAAGTCACTTGACACCAGTGAGAGTGCCCTAAAATTACACACACAGCAAGAGTTGACAAAGTTTGAGTTTGTTTTTAAAAAAACAACTGTGTCAGGAGTCAAGGGTGTCTGGGTCTTAAAAAGTATTAATTTCAATTGTTCTTTAAAAATTGAGAAATAGTCCTTAAATTCTTGCTAAATAGCTTCAAAAATACAAGAGTCAACATGCTATAGTGCTGCTTTTACTCATCAAAAAGTTATTGCTCTGAATGGCTGGGCACTAACATACTGTTGATCTAAATATACAAAGATACAGTATGTACTTACATTTATACTTTTTTTGGGGGGGGGGGTGTAACCAGTAATGCAGTTGTGTCAATGAATTGTTTGTATGCAATTTATTTTAAAAATGATTTTATTTTTCTTGTGTAACAATCAGAGTTTGAGAATTGGATCTTATTATTACTGCAGCTGCACTGATGTCACCTTCCTCAAAGTGAGTAGTCTGACGAGTATGTTAGGTGGAGCACTTGCCCCTACTGAGTACAGATACCAGTAGATGACAACATTTATATTATCCCGAGGGTGGGTGAGGGCTGCCGTCTCTGACTGTCTTGTTTTTAGAAAAGGAGTAATTGCTGACGCTGTCTCTGTCCTTTCCCTTTACAGGCATTTACATCCTGGATCGGAGATTCCGTGGGGTTGATGAGTCATGCAATCAGCTCACCTCCTTCCTGTTCCAATTCTGCAAGCAGAGCCGGCGCCAGCGAATCATCCAGAGGAACCGAACCGAGCGCCTGAGTGATCTCTTGGACTGGAGATACCTTGGCAGGGTGGGATTACAAATGTCCTTCTGCTCTCTCACTGCCTTTGCAGGGTGGGCTCAGGGGTCTCTTGAGTGCATCATGAGTGTGATAATGTACTTTATTACATTGGCACCTGACATTTGTAGGGTTCTGGATTTGGACCTCTTGGTCAGCCTGGGCCTTTCTGCATGCAGTAAGCATGTTCTCCCTGTATTCGATTTTCTTCATGATCAAAAGTAGGGGTCTGTATGGCTCTGGATCCATATCATATGTGGCTGTTTTGCACGTAACAGCTGACCCACTGAGGAACTGACCAAAAAAAAATTTACAAACAAAGAATGACTAAATTAAAGATTTTAAAAAATATCAGATTTCCATGAAAGTCACAAATGCATAAGAAAAGTTGCAAATTTCTCAAAAAAGCTATAAATTAAGAAGAAAATGGCAAGTCTATAAGAAAGTAGTACATTTATGTGGGGAAAGTCAAATTTACAAACATTGCAGATTGAGGAAAAAGTTGCATATGTTTGAGAAAAGTATTAATAATAATAATAATACATTTTATTTGTTAGTGCTTTCCAAGGCACTCAAAGATGCTTTACATTAAAAAAAAATAAGTTTATAGTTGTAAATTTACAAGAAGTTGAATATTTAAGAAGAAAAGTTGAGATATGCCGCAATAAGTATAAAATTGTTCTTTTAACATTAATAACAGTTTTTTTTCCCTCCTGAATATGCATATTCTATACATATAATATATACACTTGCTGGCTGTCAAGTGTGGATTAATGAACCAGCTGAGAACATAAATGTATGATGGGGCGAGTAGAATATAGAGAGAAGCCGTAAACGCCATGGTTGATCTACTAAGCCAACTAGGCTAGCTGTGCTCTTGGTGTGTGGCTTTGGAAACTGACATGGATTTATCTCCCCCCCACTGTCTTAAAATGGTCAGATAAAGCTGTGAAGGCAGAATCATTTCAGAGAGCTCCAGTTGGACGTTACAGCTGGAGGCAAATCTAAACTGCTCACTGAATGACTACATTTACACCTGACACTCGGATCACTTTGGGATTTGATATTGTAAAGTACTCATGTAAATACATTCAAAGGTAGTCGGGGACACATGTTGACTATAATTTACTGAGGTGTAAATGCAATTCTTTCTCCAATCTGCATATAACGGCGTAGCCACAGAGGCCCATGTCATTGTAGTAAAAAGCACAGATCAGCACTGTTCTCTTACAGCCTACAACTATTTTTTTAAAGTGTTGTTTAGTTTTTGAATTCACTTTGAGCTGTTTTTGCTGCTTGTTTTACAGTTGGAATAGTAAAGCCAAGCCAAGTTTGTCATCCAGTCCATATAGCCAAGCATGTACATTAGGACGAAATTGCATTTCTCACATTGGAGGGGCCGCCACAGCAAATTTCCTTTCCCCTTTCTATTATGCTGAGCACCAAGCTAGAAGTACCATTTTTATCTGGTCATTATATGACCCGGCCGGGGCTTGAACCCACAACCTCCCAGCTGTGGGGCAGATACTCAACCACTAGACCACTACTCCAGAGTCTTACCACTATGGCACAGGGTTGATCACCTGGTCTAGGGTTGGGGATGAGCGTATGTTGGGCGCGGTTCACGAGTGGTTCCTTCCAGTGGTTGAAGGCCTTCATCAGCACTTTCAACACGTTGACAGTGGATGCTGAGGCTGAGTCGTCCTCTGAGACACTGATAATTTGTATATTGTGGCATTGAGACCTGGACTTCAGATCGTCACGCTTGTCTTCTAATTTTACCATCATTTTAGGCATGTGTCCCACATTAACTTGAAGAATAACCATATCATCTGTACAAAGATACAGACTTTCCCACCTCTGCTGCAGTACCATTTAGCCCAGTAAGGCTTGTCTGCATGGTGGAAATTTGAGTAAATAATTCACTTTTTATAGTGGGCAGCTCAGACTTAATGGAGAAGTTGTCGCCAATTGCTGTCTGTAGCTCTGCTTTGAATACAGCAGCAACGTCCTGGCGCAGATTCGAGAGGTCGTCGTTTTAAGCGTAATGACATCTGTGGCGGCAGCAGCTGAAGGGGTGAAGTGAGCCTACTACTGGCTGAGGAGTTATCATGGGTGACAGGCCACAAATGAGGCTGGATAGTGTTGCCTCCTTTTTATTAAGCTTTAGAGGCATTACAACAGCAAAAAGATGGTGACCGAAACCCCACTGTTGCTTAGATAAAGCTTACAAAAATGCTTGAACTGCAAAAAAGTGACTAATAAGAAGAAATGTAATTAATCTGCAGGAGCACGCTGTAAAGCAAACTACAGAATGTTTCATGAGCTGCTGCTTGTTTTACAACATAGTAACATTTTTACTTGGTTTTCTCTCAAAAGTTTGAAGACTGATCAAGACTCAGATGCTCAGACCCAACCTCATTCATTATCTGTCATGGTCTGCTGCCTCCTTGTCTAAAATAATGGGTCTGTCTACACACTTGCAGCTCAGGTGTTGCCTTTGGCACGACAAACCACTTGCTTACCCTCTTTATAGTCGTTTCGGAGTCGTGCAAGTAAGGGTGCTTGGTCCTTTGACAACAAAAATTCTGCCATGTCAGTGTACATACAGGGGGGCCATTTTGGCCAATTTCTGCAACGTGGTGGCGAATGCGAGTGCAACTAGTTTATCCTTGCATTTGTGGGTACAACCGGGAAGACCCCTACGCATACAATATGCTCGTAGATCAGGAACTTTCCATAAATTAAATGTATCGATAGAGCATGTTTGGTAGCCATGTTCCCATGATGCTTTGCGCGAGCCAAGATGCGAAAGTCGCTTATTCAGTGCATTATTCTCCACCTACCTGCTCAGACTTTTTTAGCTCCTTCATCAAAGCTCAGGAGATCTCGGTGCTTACTGTGTCCTTATGATTATATGAAAATTGTTACTCCTTGTAGGCTGTTTTTCAACTGGGGGTTGCGCGGTGGCGGAATGGTTAGCACTGCGGCAGCACAGCAGCTCACCCTTGGCTGTGGTATCCTGGGTTCGATCCCAGCCCCCGACCAACAGTGATCTGTGTGGAGTTTGCATGTCCTCTCCGTGTCTGCGTGGGTTTACTCCGGGATTTCTCCGGTTTCCTCACACATGCCAAAAACAAGCAAGTTAGGTTAATTGGCATCAAACTGGGGATTCTAAATTGTTCTTAGGTATGACTGTGAGAGTGAATGGTTGTCTGTCTATCTGTGTTGGCCCTGCGATGGACTGGCGATCTGTCCAGGGTGTACCCTGCCTCTCACCCAAAGATGCTGGGATAGGTTCCAGCCCCCCCGCGACCCAAAAAGGATTAAGCAGAAGAAGATGGATGGATGGGTTCCTGAAACATTCAGGTTCCCATGGAAAACTTAATTGGTCTAAAAATGTGCACATAATTTGTTGTGCACGGGTTCTGTAGGCATCCATGAAAACCTGAACGTTCCAGGGACTCCTGGTTGAAAAACACTCTCCTGGGCAATTGCCCTAATTCTCAACAAACTCACTCATCATGATCCTCAAGTTTGTCTGCATCCGGGTTGAGGTTAAGCTCAAAGGTCAGGAGATCTTGGCATTTAGGATTTCATGAAAATTGGTACTCCTCCTAGGCAACTGCCCCCAAGTTCAGCAAACTTGAACATAATGATCTTCAGGTGGGTCTGCATCTAGGCTGTGCTCAAGGTCAGTGATCAGGAGATCTGAGCACTTTGAGGTTGATTTCATCAGGCCAAAATGAGCTACTCCATCATTGACCATCCAGTTGTTTTACTCAAATGTATAGAAAATAATCCCCCTCCCAAAAAATACTAATCTTACTTTAAAGAATGGTGAATACTAAGAGTCTCCTGAGCAGGGAGGACATCAGATTAATGCTTCATCTGCTGTGCTGGCTTTTTTTTTTAAAAAAAAAAGGTAAGAGGGTATGCTGTCACAGAACTAATAATGATAATAATACATTTTATTTGTAATGCACTTTACATAAAAAAAAATCTCAGTGCTACATGTAAAAAGCATAAAACTCAAATTCATAAAAAAGGGGGGATAAGAAGATAAAACCAAAAATTAAAAAAGAAGACGTTCAAACAGCAACTCAATGATCAAATGTTCTGCTAAAAACGGGTTTAAGTTCTCTTTTAAAACAGTCTGTGGATTGTGGCGCCCTCAAGGTGTCAGGGAGGGCATTCCACAGACATGAGGTAGCAGCACAAAAAGCCCTATTCCCCATGGTGCTGAGTTTTGTCCTGGGTGTATGAAGGTGGTTTGAGTGGATGGAATGGAGGGAACGTGTTGAGTGGGGGGGGATTTCCCTGGATGCACTGGTGAGTGAGGAGGGAGACCTTATATTTGATCCTGATGGAAACAGGAAGCCAGTGAAGTGATTTAAGAATGATTTTGCACCCTCATCAGGACCCTAGCTGCAAAGTTTTGGATGTACTGCAGTCTTTGAAAACTCTTGCCACGGATCCCAATGAGGAGTGCGTTGCAGTAATGCAGTCTGGAGGAGACAAAGGTGTGGACCAGCGTTTCAGCATCTGGGAGGATGAGAGAGGGACGGAGTTTTGTAATGTTACAGAGGTGATTTACATGGGATTCAAAGGTGAGGTTTGAGTCCATTTTTACACCGAGATTGGTGACTGATGAGGGAAGGGGGATATTGTGACCACAGAAGGTGATGCAGGTTATGGATAATGACGGAATCTGGTGAGGTGTGCCAACCATGATGACTTCAGTTTTGGAGCTGTTGAGTTGAAGAAAGTTGTGCTCCATCCAAGCCTTTATCTCCTCCAGACAGATGGTAAGAGGTGATGGTGATGATGACAACAATGGAGATGGAGCTGCAGCAGTGGTTTTGACATACAACTGTGTGTCATCGGCATAATGGCGCCTGATGACTTGGCCAAGGGGGAGCAGATAGATGATGAAGAGGATGGGGCCAAGGACTGACCCTTGGGAGACCCAGCAGGTGACTGTATGTGCATTTGATAGAGCCTGTCCAAGGGAGATGTCTTCTGTCTGGTTGGTGAGATATGAGTGGAACCAACTGAGGGCAGTGTCAGTGAGTCCAATGAGATGGTGTAGCCGGTTGAGGAGGATGATATAGTCAACTGTATCAAATGCAGCAGATAGGTCGAGGAGGATGATGAGAGAAGGAGAGCCAGTAGCAGCCACCATTAAGAGATCATTTGTGACTCTCACAAGAGCTGTCTCTGTACTGTGTGCAGAGCGGAAACCAGACTGGAATTTTTCAGAGAGGTTGTTCTGATTGAGATGATCCTGTAAATAGGTAGCAACTGCTTTCTCCAGTACTTCAGAAATAAATGGGAGATTGGAGATGGGCCTGTAGTTTGATAGGATGTCTGGGTCAAGGGTGGGTTTTTTGAGCAATGGTCGAATTAATGCATTTTTAAGAGCAGGAGGGACATGACCAGATTGGAGGGAGTGATTGATAACAGTGGTGATCAATGGGCTTAAATTAGAGATGTATGCTTTTACCAGGTTGGTTGGAAAGGGCTCTAGAACACAGGTGGAAGATCTCATTCTCCTGATGATATCCTCAACCTCTTCCTGAGTAACTTCAGGAAAGCAGCTGATGGGGTGGGAGATGGAGGACAGAGTAGATGTTGGAGGAACAGTCGGTTGCAGAACCAGTGAGGGTAGAGTGAATAGAGGCATTCTTTGTTTTAAAGAAAACCATGAAGTCATTACTGTTTTTCTGAGATGTTTGTAGGTAGAGGAGATTGTGATTTAAGAAGATTACTGACAGTGAAGAATAGCTGCTTGGAATTTCCTGGACTGTTTCTGATAGCATCTGAAAAAAACCTGCCTGTGCTTCTTTGAGAGAATTTGTGTAAGCCTTTTGGTGTTCCTGATAGGACCTGTTTGTGGACAGTGAGCTCAGAGGCTTTGTATCACCCTTCCAGGACCCGACCTGCTGCCTTCATCTTTCATAGCTCATCGGTGAACCAGGGTTCTGTAACTCATGGCAGTTACAGAACCCTGAATGGCAGCATTTATTCATATGCAGTAAAACACACAAAAAAACATACACAGTACTGAGTCACAGCTGCACACAGAGCTTACTTGCATTGTGGAAAGCTAATGTTATCATTTCATCTTGTATTGACAAAAAATAGATAAAGGCTCAAAACAGTAATTCACTTTAGTGTACTCGTTGTTCTTTACCCACACGTCATTACAGTTAAACGGTGTAGTATTAACATCAAGTAAAAAAAAAAAGGGCACTCTGTGTACTGCTGTGACTAAATACTGTATGTGTTTTTTAATATATCCCCCACTGGTCAAAGACCAAAGGGGTTGAAGGGGGATTATGGTATGGAGCGGTCTGTCCGTAAGTCTGTCCCACAATTGTGAAATCAACTCCTCATACAGTTTTGCGCCGATTGTTTTGAAACTTGGTACCATGGTTTGATACACTCTGATCAGAATCAGAATCAGCTTTATTGGCCAAGTATGCACAACACATACAAGGAATTTGACTTTGGCTAAAAACTTGCTCTCGTTGTTCAGGTGAAGGATTTAAATAAGGATTCAATGACAGAGTATGTACAGTAAATTACAGTCTGTCCACATTTCTATAAAAGGATGGAAATATATACAGGAATATATGCAGTTATTTACTCAGACTGACCACACTTGCAGAAATATATGAAAAAATATACAGTCACACAGTATTTCAATGTGAACTCAGATTCAGTGATATAATGTGAATGAAGTAAAAAGCAGTGTGAGAGTTATGTGCAATGTAATAATGGATGAAAAGTCATGAGTACAGCAACAGGTAGGACTAGGTGAATGTTAGGAGTTCATCAGAGTGATGGCTTGAGGAAAGAAACTGTTCCTGTGACGGGTGGTTTTGACCTTCAGTGATCTGTAACGACGACCAGAAGATAGAAGTTCAAACAGTTTGTGGCCGGGGTGTGATGGGTCAGCACAGATGTTTCCCGCCCGTTTCCTGGTTATGGACCGATATAAGTTCTCAATGGAGGGTAGGTCGGTACCAATGATCTTCTCCGCAGACTTAATGATCCGCTGCAGTCTGGTCTTGTCCTGTTTAGTGGCAGATCCAAACCAGACAGTGATGGAAAAGCAGAGGACAGATTGGATGATGGCGGTGTAGAAGACAACCAGCAGCTCCTGAGGCAAATCAAACTTCGTGAGCTGATGCAGAAAAAACAACCTCTGCTGGGCCTTTTTCCGGGCAGTGTCTATATGGGAGGACCACTTCAGGTTCCGGGAGATTGTGGTACCCAGAAACTTGAAGGAGTCCACAGTGGACACTGTGCTGTTGAGGATGGTGAGTGGGGGGAATGAAGGGGGGTGTCGCCTGAAATCCACAGTCATCTCCACGGTTTTGGCTGGGTTAAGTTCAAGATGGTTCTGGCTGCACCACAGGATCAGCTGCTCCACCTCCCGCCTGTATGCAGACTCATCATCATCCCGGATCAAACCGATGACTGTGGTGTCGTCTGCAAACTTCAAGAGCTTGATCACATCATTGTGATGTGCAATATGAGCAATATATGTGCAATATGAGCAATATGCATATCAAATGATGATGTGCATATTGAAATTTGGCTCCAATCGGATGACTTTTGCTGGAATTTTGGGGCAAAAGGTGAAATGTCAAGGTTAACATTCCCTATGCCCTATTACTGTAGATTGAGTAAAGCTAGGGTCACCAAACTTGGTACACACAGGTTCACTTTGGGACCCTCACCTGCAACTAATGGTTGTATACAACTGTTTTTTGTTGCATATTCATGGATGATAGGCTTATAATAGTTTAGTTCTGCCTCAATTATATGGAAAAGTTGAAAACTGCTTGTCTTCAGTAACATATTGGGGTCTTCAAAGAAAACAGAGGCGAGGGATATTGTACTTGCCTCAGAGTGCTCTTATGTTTTGCTGCATCCAAACTAAAGCTCCCAGACGTTTGCCACTCAGTGCTGTGTAACTATTGTAACTGCCAAGGGTTCTGTTCCAGTACATACCCTCTTATTTCTGACAGGATGCTTATTTATTTAAATTAAATTAAATCACCCTTTATTGTCATTCAGCCATACAACCAATCATGTACAGTAGAACGGAATTGTGCTTCTCCTATCTACAGTGTTAATCACACACACCCCATATATAGAATCAGAGGGGCCGCTGCCATGCAAGGCGCCGCCACAGATTTCCCTCCTCCATTCCATTATTGCTGAGCACCAAGCTGGACGGCAGGAAGTTCCACTTTTTATATGGTCTTCAGCATGACCCGGCCAGGATTTGAACCCCTGCCTCCCTGGTGTGGGGCGGATGCTCTACCAACTGAGCCACCACTCCGGTGGTGCTCATTATTATAAAAACTAGTACATACCCATGCATACCCGTCCATGCCTGTAGAAACCAAGTATAAGCAAGTATTTCTGCATGCCTGTTGCTGAAGGGTCTGTTCTTGTCTGAGACGGCTGTGTTGTTCACAGTCATGCCTGCGGCGTACTGCTCGAACCTGAGGTGTTTCATCTTCACAGCATCTTTTCTGATGTGCAGCAGTTCTCCTCACTCTATTGCTTTCCATCTGGTGGGTCTTCTTGTTATTCTTCTTCTTTGTTGAGATGACTGGTTGAGGGATAGGTGCGTTGTCATTCCAGTTCATGGACAGGATCATGCAAATAGATCTGAGCAAAAAGAGGCTTTCAACCCTGTTCAGGAAGACCCGTGCATGCCCGTCAAAACCCAGAAACTGGAGCACCCGGAGAAAATCAGCGCTTTTCTTGGCATTTTACACATTTGTAGTGTAGACTGCCATTCTTCACAGGTACTGCTTCGAATGGGTGTGGTTTAAAGTAGGGTGTCCTATTCTTAATCAGGTGACAGACTGACACACTGACAGAGATTTCTCGAATTTATAGAGTGCCTTCTGCCTTACTGGATGAGATTTCCAGATTTACTGCTTCGAATGGGTGTGGTTTAAAGTAGTGTGTCCTATTCGGTCTCAGCTTCTCTGTGCCTTGCCTGGTGTGCAGCGTTGGCGGCCAGCCGACTATTCCGTATCTCCTGGGTCTCAGCTTGTCTGTGCCTTGCCTGGCGTGCAGCGTTGCTCGCTTTCCGGGCATTTGGGGCTTCAAGTGACTCAGCACGTGTATGACGCACTGCCACATGTTTCCTGTCTGTCTGTGCATCCCTTGTCTGTCGTACCCTATGCTGGTGAAGGGTGTCCTCCTGTGAGAGGCATCATAGGACACTACATCATAGGTAGCCAGTCCTATTGTCTATATGACGGCATCGCCTGTGATGGTCGAAATGACATCATAAAGACATGAAGGCAGGCATAGGACACTACATCATAGGTAGCCAGTCCTATTGTCTATATGACGGCATCGCCTATATGATGGCATCACGAGTCCTATGTAGCCTGAGATCGTAGGATCATCATAGGACATCAGGCAGACATCATAGGCTGTCCTATGATGTCCTATGATCGTGACAGACACACAGATTTCTTAAATTTATAGTGCAGACAGACACAAACAGATTTCTTAAATTTATAGAGTGATTCTTCTCACCTAACTTAACCCCTTGACGCCTATTGTCGCGAATTTGCATCAATCCAAAAAAAAAGAAAAAAAAAAAACACAACGATTTTCAATTATGAAAAAAAAAAATTGTTCACAGTTGGAAATAAATTCAGGCGTCAAGGGGTTTTAAATATCCCCACCTGCTTTCGATCAGTCTGATTTTTATTATCCCACACACTTGCTCAGACACTTTTTGCTTGACTCATTGGACTGCTGAAAGGAGCATGATCAGAACAATTTGATCTCTGGAAACCCATGTTGATGCAAGGTGTAAATATGTAGTTAAGCTCTAATTGCCATCTGATGACAAAAACTTGCATTGTAATGGCAGGCATACAGTGGGGAAAAAAGTATTTAGTCAGCCACTAATTGTGCAAGTTCTCCCACTTAAAAGATGAGAGGTCTCCAATTTTCATCATAGGTATACCTCAACTATGAGAGACAAAATGAGGGAAAAAAATCCAGAAAATCACATTGAAGGATTTTTAATGAATTAATTGGTAAATTCCTCGGTAAAATAAGTATTTGGTCAATAACAAAAGTTCATCTCAATACTTTGTTATATACCCTTTGTTGGCAATGACAGAGGTCAAACATTTTCTGTAAGTTTTCACAAAGTTTTCACACACTGTTGCTGGTATTTTGGCCCATTCCTCCATGCAGATCTCCTCTAGAGCAGTGATGTTTTGGGGCTGTCGCTGGGCAACACAGACTTTCAACTCCCTCCAAAGATTTTCTATGGGGTTGAGATCTGGAGACTGGCTAGGCCACTCCAGGACCTTGAAATGCTTCTTACGAAGCCACTCCTTCATTGCCCGGGCAGTGTGTTTGGGATCATTGTCATGCTGAAAGACCCAGCCACGTTTCATCTTCAATGCCCTTGCTGATGGAAGGAGGTTTTCACTCAAAATCTCACGATACATGGCCCCATTCATTCTTTCCTTTACACGGATCAGTCGTCCTGGTCCCTTTGCAGAAAAACAGCCCCAAAGTATAATGTTTTCACCCCCATGCTTCACAGTAGGTATGGTGTTCTTTCTTCTCCAAACATGACAAGTTGAGTTTTTACCAAAAAGTTCTCTTTTGGTTTCATCTGACCATATGACATTCTCCCAATCCTCTTCTGGATCATCCAAATGCTCTCTAGCAAACTTCAGACGGGCCTGAACATGTACTGGCTTAAGTAGGGGGACACGTCTGGCACTGCAGGATTTGAGTCCCTGGCGGCGTAGTGTGTTACTGATGTAGCCTTTGTTACTTTGGTCCCAGCTCTCTGCAGGTCATTCACTAGGTCCCCCCGTGTGGTTCTGGGATTTTTGCTCACCGTTCTCGTGATCATTTTGACCTCACAGGGTGAGATCTTGCGTGGAGCCCCAGATCGAGGGAGATTATCAGTGGTCTTGTATGTCTTCCATTTTCTAATAATTGCTCCCACAGTTGATTTCTTCACACGAAGCTGCTTACCTATTGCAGATTCAGTCTTCCCAGCCTGGTGCAGGTCTACAATTTTGTTTCTGGTGTCCTTTGACAGCTCTTTGGTCTTGGCCATAGTGGAGTTTGGAGTCTGTTTGAGGTTGTGGACAGGTGTCTTTTATACTGATAATGAGTTCAAACAGGTGCCATTAATACAGGTAACGAGTGGAGGACAGAGAAGCCTCTTAAAGAAGAAGTTACAAGTCTGTGAGAGCCAGAAATCTTGCTTGTTTGTAGGTGACCAAATACTTATTTTACCAAGGAGTTTACCAATTAATTCATTAAAATTCCTTCAATGTGATTTTCTGGATTTTTTTTCTCATTTTGTCTCTCATAGTTGAGGTATACCTATGATGAAAATTGGAGACCTCTCTCATCTTTTAAGTGGGAGAACGTGCACAATTGGTGGCTGACTTAAATACTTTTTTGCCCCACTGTAAAAGGGCCAGTGAAACCAAGGCAGACCATAACAAAATGTCACTTGGTTTTTTCAGTTTTTTTGCATCAGTAGCTACTCCAGATACCCAAATTAATTTGCAGAACCCCAGGAAAAGTGACATTTTCCTAATGTGTTCCCTTTCACTAAACACCCTGGTGTGAGTTTATGCTTTTTGTTGCTTTCCACACAGCAAAACCCAAAAATGAACTTTAAGCAAAAAAATGGACAACTGATGTCTTATGTTTCTCTTTCTCTTCTGCGTTAGTATTATGTAGCTGCCCGTCACATGGCCTTGGCTAAAGCCTTCCCTGACACCTTCATCTATGAGCCTCATGAACCCACCTCGGTGAGTTTTCTTGTATGGATGAAAGGTGTATTTGCCTTTTTATTACATTTAACGAAGTGAAACATTTTTAGTTTCTGATTAAGACGCTGTCAACTCTGTCCTCAGACTACAGGTTTTAATTACCCCAAACCAGCCTCCGTGCCGCCATCTCCGGCTCTATCCCGTCACTCCTCCCCACACCACAGTGAGGCTGAAGACAATGACGACGAGCGCGATGACGAGCGCTACGACGAGGATTTGGAGGCCGAAAAGGACCGAGTGAACATCCGCCAGCCTTACAACCTGCCTATCAAGAGCAAGTCCCCCACAGTGTCCGGGTCCAATGGTAGTGACGACAGCAGTGCCAGCGAGAAGAACTAAGACGGGCACACTACTGCTGAAACTGACTAGTTAAACATTATCTGTGGCAATCGCTGAGTCGTCCATGTGTTTGCAACCTTTATAGATGAGTGAGGTTGTGTGAATGCGTGTTGTGAAATGTTGCATCACTGTCTGTGTCTTCCCAACCTGTGCGTACCTCAGAATTTTTACAGATATTTGTCAGTTTGATATATTTTTGGTATTGTTTCAGCTACACCAGCACTGTGGCCAGTAACATGGCTTTGAGCATTAAAGGAGACAACTAGAAAGATGACTCTGAAGTGTACTAACATTGGATAACATAGGTATAAAGCATAGGGAAAACAGGAAATGGATTTTATACTTGATTCTAATGTGGGTCAGGGCAGGGAAACCAGCCTAACCTTCCTTTTTACCATCTTTACACATGCAAAGCTGGACTTCCACGTAAAGGCATTTCGTCTATATTGGTTTTCATCAACTGTGTACTGATTCAATGCTTCAGACTCGAAAATCAGCCTTGTTGTAGCACTTTTTTTTTGTTTCACATGTCTTGTTCTTTGCAAAACCTTCCAGAATGAAAACTAGACGTAGAATAATCATAGTAATGCTGAAAAAGTCACCAATATTAAGAATAATGTCAGGTGTGTGTTCTCAGCCTTATTGATTGAGGAACAGCGCCATACTCCTGTTGGTGTGTGCTTTATTTTTAGAGTGGTTTAGTCATTTGTTTTGCCTATTTCAGCAAGTATTTGTTTGTGAGAGGAAAAGGGATGACTGACTCCAGATGAAAGCTATGTTCATGGGGGAAGACAAGAGAAGCAGGGAAAAGTTAAAGTACTGTAGGACTTGTACTGGAAAAGTGATTTTACCAGGCTTATGCTGTCACACTCCTTGTAAGAGTTATATAATTTGTTACAATCTAGCATCAAACGAACATCTAATAAAGATAAATATTATATATGCACACCTATTGGTGTTTTACAGAGAAACACTGACTCTTGTTTGTATTTCTTCTTTATTAGCACACACATTCAAAGGTTTGAGGAAGCTTTCATATTCTCAGTAACATGCTCCAGCAATACTGAATAGTTTCCACCACCATAAACATTCAGTTTATATGGGATTTTGCAGTAGATTCTCCCTTTATGCTGCTGTTAGCCCTCCAGAGTTCTCATTCTTCAGCACAAGTAAACTCTGCCTCCATGACCTTTGCAAGCTGAGAAAAGAAAAATATAAAATTTATTAGTTTATGCATGCATAATCATTCATCAGAGGTAAATCACTGGGCCTATTACAATTATCTAAAGTGCTGATTTGCACCATGCTTTGCTTCTTGTACCAGTGGTTTTGTTCGCTTGTCAGCGCATATCTGTTTTTTTGTTTTGTTTTTCTTTTTCTTTTTTTTTTTACACTTTGTGTCCTCCACATCTAAATACTGATAGACTGTGTGTGCGCCATGTCCTTGTAGGAGGAGACTCATTTGAAGTGGATGTGGCCTGGCACAAAGTTCAGCGCTTCACTGTTGCATTTTCTGTCAATGTGCCTCTGATCAGCAAAAAGCAGGTCTAAAGTCGGTAGCACATTATGAGTCGCTATTTAACCACTTGTGCTCCGTTGTTCCGCGGGCGGGCAAGTCTCTGCGTCCTATGACGCACGAGGGCGCGCGAGAGCGCGCTCGTGCGCATGATGCATGATAAGGATATTGATGGTGATGGTGTAGGTGGTGTGCCCTCCAGGCGCCACTGAAAAAAAAATCTGCAAACACAGCCGCGAACAGATTAGTTCATCTGATTGACCTCTCATTCGACTAATAAGAGCCTTGAATCGGGTTTCTGAAACCTTGAGGAGCCAATGAATGAAAATCTAGGAAGGAGGACCCGCCTACTGTGAACGCAGGAGCCAATTGAAGCACAGAAATTCTGGCTGGGTGAAGCGATATTTACTGCTGCAGAAGGACTCTGTACGAATCTACTACAGACCCAGGCTCACCCAGCAGCATGGAAAACACCCACAAGTGAGACCTGCACTCATTCCAGCAGAATAGACGGAGGCCGACGACAAAAGTCGTAAATCATTCGCCAAAACGGCAATAATGGAATTATGTTGATCGGGATCCACGAGCGGAGCAGCGTCGCGTTCGTCTGACGCGTGGGAAGAGCTGTTCGCCACGACTCTGCTGCTTTGAAGAGGTAAGGTGTTATAAGCTAAATTATTATTTATCCCTGAAAACTGTAATCCAAAAATGACTTTTGACCGATCGGTAAATTACAACTGTACTGCGCACGAAGTGCGTGCGCCGCGATAAACGGTTCATTTGCCGTGTTCGGACCGTAAACGCCCCCCCCCCCCCCCCCCGCTGCAAAAGAGGAGCGGGGGGGGGGGCACGGTCCGAACGCTCCCCGGTCCGCGGGAGGAAGCATATCAGTCTATTCCATCATGTAGCGATGGCCCTCTTCTGTAGCGAGGGGGGGGGGGGCGTTCACGGTCCGTTCACGGTTCCCCCCCACACACACACACACACAGTAGCGAGGGGGGGGGGGGAGCCGCTGTGAAAACATGCAAGGAAAAAAAAAAGTGTATTCCATCATGTAGCGAGGGCCGAATTTGGTCCTTGGTAGCGGGGGGGGGGGAACGACCCCCCGCCCACACACACACACAGACACAGCCCTGAGTGTGACCTTTCATTAGAGCCTAAAATGAAGATTCTACATTGAATTATTCAAAAGTTACAGACGTTTTTCCAGACTGTGCCATTTGGCACAATTTGGCACAGTTCCATAACGCCTGGGAACAGCCTGAGAACAAAGCTGTGTAAAATATTCATTTTTTGTGGTATTGTTACCAAATTTGGATCTCAGCTGGATAACACTTGGTTCTACATTTCTGTTGCATTTTCCAGCCGGATCGGACAGCTGTGTGTTATTTACAAGCATTTGTATCCAAAAAAACAGTGTCCAAATTTTTTTTCTTCAAGTTCAGTATGTTTAGATGACTGTAACTCAGTGGCCGGAGCACGTAGAGAGATTGTTTTTTTTGCCAAAAAATTCAAAGTGTTTTCTTTTAAATGAGACCAACCCCATGACGATGCTGCAAAGGGTTGAATAACAGCTTTCAATTTACTTTGGGCACGTTTTTTTTTTGGCATTTTTAGGAAAATTGCCCGGAGTGCAAGTGGTTAAGCACTTCATAATTTTTATGGACCGGATTTCTAGGCGCAGCCAAGGAATGGAGGGCGTCATGTTTGGGGACCACAGGATCTTATCTCTGCTGTTTGCAGATGTTGTCCTGTTGGCTTCATCGATCAATGACCTATTGGGCTGGTTTGCTACTGAGTGTGAAGCGGCTGGGATGAGAATCAGCACCTACAAGTCAAAATCCATGTTTTTCAGCCAGAAAAGGGTGGATTGTCTTTGAGCTCCTGCCCCCAAATGGAGGAGTTTTAAGTATCTTGGGGTCTTATTCACAAGTGAGGGGAGAATGAAGCAAGAGATTGACAGACGGATTGGAGCAGCACCTGCAGTGATGCAGACGTTGTGGTGAAGAGGGAGCTGAGTTCTAAAGCAAAGCTGTCGATTTTACCAGTCAATCTACATTCCTACCCTCATCTATGGTCATGAGCTTTGGGTAATGACCGAAAGAACGAGATTGCGGGTACAAGCGGCTGAAATGAGCTTTCTCCGTAGGATTATTAGACTCACTCTTAGAGATGGGGTGAGTAGCTCATTCTTCCAAGAGAGACTCAGAGTAGAACTGTTGCTCTTCCACATCGAAAGGAGCCAGTTGTGGTTTGGGCATCTGATCAGGATGCCTCCTGGACACCTCCCACTTGAAGTGTTTCAGGCACATCCCACTGGGAAGAGACCCTGGGGCAGACCCAGGACATGTTGGAGAAACTATGCCTCCCAGCTGGCCTGGGAATATCTTGGTGTCCTTTCTGAAGAGCTGGAGCAGATGGCTGGGGAGAGGGAAGTCTATGCTTCGCTGCTTGAGCTCCTGCCTCTATGACCCGGACCTCCGGAAAAGTGGTAGAAGATGGATGGATGTTTAAAAGGTGTGAACATGCATGTACACCTCTGTTCCTACACAGAAACTAGAATTTCTCAATGTCCCATTATTTTGACTGAGTTCTTAAAAATTACCTCATCTATCATTTTAATTTTCATATGATAAAACAGTGTTTGTTCTCATTGGCAAGCATACACATTAAGCTTATTTATTTTAATCTCTCCTCAAGTGATCTGATGAACAGAGACTGTGGGTTACTTGTTTTTTAGTGACACCAGAGACATGGGGCCACACCATGAGCTCAGACGACGCTGCTGGGTATTTTACTTTTTAATTTAATTTTATCAAACATAATCAAATGTCTGTTGTGTGGCTATGCCACAGCTCTTATCAGTGTGTAATGATGAAAATTCTCCTATTTGAGGGACTGATTTTAGTTGTTCCTACAGCAAATCTTGATGTCAATCGTCACACTATTAAAGCAAGAAATCTCTGTGTGTGTGTCTGTGTCTGTCACGTTTATCGGACATCATAGGACGGCCTATGATCTTTGCCTGATCATCATAGGACGTCCTATGAACTCAGGCATCATAGGACTTGCGATGCCGTCATAAAGATATGTCTATATGAAGGCACATAGACAAATGTGTCTTTATGATGTCATGTAGACCATCACTCGGGCATCATAGGAGTTGCGATGCCACCATAAAGATATGTCTATATGATGGCACATAGACAAATGTCTTTATGATGTCATATAGACAGACCATCACTCATGATGCCTAGACTAATGTGTCTTTATGATGTCATATGGCTAAAAATTGGCAAGGTGATAAGTCATAGGGCCTTTACACAGGGTCACAGGGTCTTTACAGTGTGTTCGTTTTCTGCACAACAGATTTCTGCAGCGATGGCCAATTCTACATTGCCGCTAGCAAAGTTGCCAGATCAAGCAGTCTTCGTATTGTTGCTTAAGATGAAGAAACTAAGCAAAAGCGTCGCTTTCTCAGCAATGTCGTTTTTAAAGAGGTGCTGACACAGTAAAAATGTGTAACCTTGAAGAATGCCAGTCTACACTACAAATGTGTAAAATGCCAAGCAAAGTGCTGATTTTCTCTGGGTGCTCCGGTTTCTTGGTTTCTACAGGCATGCATGGGCCTTCCTGAACATGGTTGAAAGCCACTTTTTGCTCAGATCTATTTTCATGATCCTGCCTATGAACTGGTATTACAACTCACCTATCCCTCAACCAGTGGTCTGAACGAAGAAGAAGACCCACCAGATGGAGAGCAATAGAATGACAACTGCTGCATGTCAGAAAAGATGCCATGAAGATGAAACACCTGAGGTTCCAGCAGTACATCGCACTTGTCTGAGACAGGAGGACACCCTTCACCAGCACAGGGTACGACAGATTTTAAAGCATGTTTTCTAGGACATCATAGGACGGCCTATGATCTCTGCCTCATCATCATAGCGCGTCCTATGAACTCAGGCATCATGGGACGACTCGCCATGCCTACATGACGGCAAATGTGTAAACCTGACGAATGCCAGTCTACCCTACAAATGTGTAAAATGCCAAGCAAAGCGCTGATTTTCTCCGGGTGCTCCAGTTTCTTGGTTTCTACGTGCATGCACGGGCCTTCCTGAACAGGGTCGAAAGCCACTTTTTCAGGATCGTGCCCATGAACTGGAATTACGACGCACCTATTCCTCAACCAGTGGTCTGAACGAAGAAGAAGACCCACCAGATGGAGAGCAATAGAACGAGAACTGTTGCACGTCAGAAAGGATGCCGTGAACATGAAACACCTCAGGAGGTTCCATCAGTACACCGCAGGCATGACTGTGAACAACACAACCGTCTTGAGACAGGAGGAGACCCTTCAGTGGTCTGAACGAAGAAGAAGAAGACCCACCAGATGAAGTCTATATGACGGCACATAGACAGAGCACATGACTCCCTACAAGACATATACAGTATATAGACACAGGTAAGCAACATAACACAGAACAGTGACAGGCAGGAGAAGAAGTAACAAGCAGGGGCAAACAGCCCCAGATGGTAGGGCAATGCATCCCCTCTGCAGGCATGCATGGGTTTCTACGGGCATGCACGGGTATGCACTAGCTAGGACACAGTAGTCTACTTAACCTAGTATCTATGAAATCAAGAAATTGTGTGTGTGTCAAGATCACAGGACTCGCTATGACATCATCAAAGATCAAAGGCGGGCATCACACGTTCATAGGACTTGCAATGACATCATCAAAGATCATAGGACTTGCTACGACATCAAAGATCAAAGGACTAGCTATGACATCATCAAAGATCATAGTGTGGGATAACCCCCACAACAGACTGGGACAGGCACAACGCTCAGCTACAGCAATTAACAGAACAGTGAAATGTGTGTATTAATGTCAACAGGCAGCCCAGCTTCGTCTAGTTTTTCCCTGCTCAGTACTGTGATGTTAATGTGCCATTCATGCATTGTGTTCATGCTTCCTGCCCTTACTGTGTCTATACACTGATAACAATATGTAGATGTGCCTTGTAACCTCTTTTGTCCTGCAGCTCCGGAGCAGAGGCGAATTCCGGCCAGTAATCTCCTTATTGTTATGTGTGTCTCTCAAATGCAAATGCCCATACCTACTGCTGTGAATGCCTTTCATGTATTGTCTGTAGTTGGGTATATAAGCTGCATCGCTCTGTAACTCATTCTCTCACTCTACCACTGCTGCTGACACACGCATTCTGTGTCTCTTCACGAGAGCCTGAGGACCTACTCCAGCCTGCTTGCACAAGGGCTGGAGCGAGTTCCTATGATGGCGGTATGATTTAATAAACCTATTTAAAACCCTCACTTCGCTGCCTATTTTATCATCCGCCACACTGGTGACCCGACGCTGAAAAGAACACGCTGCCAGCGAACGCAGCACCCGGCGGTGATGCTCCGACGACAAGCGAACACAGCAGCCTGACGCAAATGATCTGCCTTCCCTTCTGCTTCAGGGAGACCTCGACAAAGAGACACTACCAAGCGAACTCTCCGGACATCACCCACGACTGGGAAAGCCACAGCAAGCTTCATGGTGAGATCTGCACGTCTGAGATCTGCACATCCACGCTGGGACCGGCCGCTCTCACAGCTTCTGACACACGATTCTGTGTCTCCACACGAGAGCGCACGCACCTCGTCCTCTCTCCACGACGGCGACCTTCAGAGCCGACGGAGAACGCAGCGCGTGGACCTGAACGCACCATGACCCATCTACAGCAACACATTGAACAGGGATGATTATCGGCGCCGACTACGCTGATCTCCAGCAAGCTCCCTGACCTTGACTCTCCTCTCCAGCAGGCCCACCCACGCACGGAACCCCGGCACACGCACCGGGGAGTTACGAGGATGGCGCACCACGCACGGGACACATACGGCTCCACAGACCGCCATCGTCCTTCGCCGCTGCACACAGAGCCTTCAGGGTTGCTCGTACACCTGAGGCACGCACGCAGCTTGCTCACAGGATTTTCTAATGGTCTTAGCCATGGTGCACATAGGGAATTCAGCAGTCTGCGGTCCCCGAAGGCTTTAAGGTTGTGCCCGCACCTAAAGTCAACACGCCAAGTCCCTTTGCTTTTGTTTTTTTTTTTTTTCTTACAGCCGCCACGCAGCCTCGCCACTCCTGTTTTTTCTTCACGGCCGCTATTAATCCTTGCAGGACTTAATCACGAGAGGAGTCAGTGACTAATTTTTTTCCCCCTTACAGCCGCTGTGGATCTCCGCACGTTCAACGGGACAGCCCCTCAACATCGCTGATCTACAAGCAATTTTTGCGCAGCCCAGACGATTTCACCGTCCCCGGCCGGCACTTGCTACCCCCTACCCCCCTCCCTCCACTGCCACCTGCAGTGAGTGTCCCCCGCAGCTCGCTGCCAAAGCCGGACTATCGAGGCCTCGGCCGCCTGCCGAGCCCTCTGGGGGGGAGCGGTGTGGGATAACCCCCACAACAGACTGGGACAGGCACAGCGCTCGGCTAGAGCAATTAACAGAACAGTGTGTATTAATGTCAACAGGCAGCCCAGCTTCGTCTAGCTTTTCCCTGCTCAGTACTGTGATATTAATGTGCCATTCATGCATTGTGTTCATGCTTCCTGCCCTTACTGTGTCTATACACTGATAACAATATGTAGATGTGCCTTGTAACCTCTTTTGTCCTGCAGCTCCGGAGCAGAGGCGAATTCCGGCCAGTAATCTCCTTATTGTTATGCGTGTCTCTCAAATGCAAATGCCCACACCTACTGCTGTGAATGCCTTTCATGTATTGTCTGTAGTTGGGTATATAAGCTGCATCGCTCTGTAACTCATTCTCTCACTCTACCACTGCTGCTGACACACGCATTCTGTGTCTCTTCACGAGAGCCTGAGGACCCGCTCCAGCCTGCTGGCACAAGGGCTGGAGCGAGTTCCTATGATGGCGGTATGATTTAATAAACCTACTTAAAACCCTCAGTTCGCTGCCTTATTTTATCATCCGCCACAATAGGACTTACTATGACATCATCAAAGATCATAGGACTCAGGTTTCACCATAGTTACTGTTTCCATGGTAACTAACTTTCTATGGGCATGCAGAAATGCTTGCTTACACCTGCTTTCTAAGGGCATGCAAAATTGCTTGCTTGTACTTGGTTTCTACAGGCATTCATGGGTATGCACTAGTTTTTATAAATTTGTGGAGAGCGTGAAATAAAGAGGCTGAATTATTTCTCAATTCAGGTTTATTGTCGATCTCACATCTCCAGCAATCTCTCAACAGTAAAAGAGACCGAACTCCCCCAAACCCCCACTTTTATACTTGACACATCAAAGACAGAATCACATAGTCATCACATCCCCCTCCAAGTCCCATTGTCCTCCATATGGTGCCAGGAGGTCAGGAAATCCTCTCAGAGCCTTCACCGACAGCACCTCCACCTCCTGCTGTAATCCCCGGGAGGTCCAGACACATTGTTCCTTCAGAGACGTGAGGTTACAGAATACACATGCAATCCTAAGCATCTCAATCTTGTGCTATGCATCTGCAGTCAAAATATGTTCACCATATCACCCCCCCCAAACGTCGAAGAATGAAACAATGCAGCATAGTCCACACAACATAATCAAACCACACATTAGTCCACATGCCGTCTGGGCTTCAAGCGTCTCCCAAACTTGCTGTAAGCGGGCTTCGCCGCCCCTGCGGCGCCGTCTTGCAGTGAATCTGTTAACTGGGAATGAGAACTGTTATTTGATCCCTGCGGGGGCCCCAGGACATGCTTCTTGGGGGGTCTGCCACGTCGAGGACGCCTCGCCACCCATACAGACTCGTCGTTCATCACAAAAGCAGGCTTAAGTCTGTCTATACTAATTGTTTCCCGTCTGCCCCCCAAATCTAACACAAAATGCTTATCACCCGTTTCCAGCACTCTATATGGTCCGTCGTAAGGCGGGCGCAGAGCTGGGCTCAGAGCCCCGTGCCTGACAAAAACAAACTCGGCATTTTTTAAAGATTTGGGAACAAAAACGCGTGGAAAAGTATGATGAACGGGGCCCAGAAGCATGTCCGCTCCCGTGCCGATCAGTGACCACTGGGCAGGGGGACACTTTGGCGCCGGATGATCTGGCAGAAACTCGCCTGGCAGCCGGAGAGGTTGCGCAAAAACCAACTCCGCTGGGGAGGCCTTTAAGTCCTCCTTAGGCGCAGAACGCAACCCCAATAAAACCCATGGCAGTCTGTTTACCCAATTTGTATCCGTAAGCGACGCTCTGAGGGCTGCCTTCAATGATCTATGAAAACGCTCGCATAAACCATTAGCCTGGGGGTGGTAAGCGGTAGTGCGGTGAATTGTCACACCTAAGCTGTGGGCCATCTCTGACCAAAGCTCAGAAACAAATTGAGGTCCCCTGTTGGACGTAATATTCGACGGAACCCCGAAACGCGCTATCCAAGCCGTCATAAATGCACGGGCCACCTCTGCAGCCGTGGTTGATGCCAGTGGAACCACCTCCGGCCAACGCGTGGTTCGATCCACCATTGTCAAAAGATGTGTGAACCCCTGCGACGATGGTAGGGGGCCCACGAGGTCGACATGCACGTGATCAAATCTCTTGGCCGGGATGTGAAAAGGCTCTAAGGGGGCTTTTGTGTGCTTGTGAATTTTGGCCCGCTGGCAAGCCATGCAGGCTCTTGCCCACTCTTTCACGTGCTTGCGCAGGCTCGGCCAAACAAACTTCTCTGCAACCATTTTCACAGACGCGCGCACCCCCAGGTGCGACAGGGAGTGAACCGAGTCAAAAACGCGGCGGCACCAAGCGGCCGGCACCACCGGGCGCGGCCGCCCGGTCGAGACAATCACAGATTGGGGGGGCATACCATTTTGCAAGCTCCTGCTCTCCAGCCTTAACCCTGTTGGTCCAGACTGGAGCGCGCACACGTCCGCATCTCTACCCTGATCCGCTGCCATGGCCGCATAATCTATCCCCACGTGAACTGGGGCCGCGTGCGCTTCCGCGCTGCTATCTTGCTCTGCGGCTGCGGTAGTATAATCTACCTCTGCGCGGACTGGTGCTGTTACCGCGCGAGAGAGGCAGTCTGCCACTACATTGAGTTTACCCGCTACGTGTTGAATATCAGTAGTAAATTCCGAAATCGCGGCCAGCTGCCTCTGCTGCCGGCCCGACCAAGGTTCCGAAATTTTGGCCATCGCAAAAGTGAGCGGTTTGTGGTCGACAAACGCGGTGAAACGCCGACCTTCCAGCCAGAATTGGAAGTGGCGAATGGCTAAGTGGAGCGCTAACAGCTCCCTGTCAAACGCGCTGTATTTTCGCTCGGCTTCGCGCAAGGATCTGCTGAAAAAGGCCAGCGGCTGCCAAACCCCGGCAACGTGCTGCTCCACAACCACCCCTATGGCCAAATCTGACGCATCAGTGGGGAGTGCTATGCGGGCCGTTGGGTCACGATGAGCTAACAACGCAGCGTCCGCCAGGGGGTTTTTTTACCTCCGCGAATGCGCGCTCTCGCTCCGGGGACCAATCGATTGCATTGGAGGGTTTTTGCTTTTTAAGCGTGGCATATAGTGGTTGCATGAGCTGCGCTGCGTGGGGAAGGAAACTCTTATAAAAATTCACCATTCCTAAAAACTCCTGTAACGCTTTGACCGTTTGTGGCCGGGGAAAATCTGCTACTGCGCGCACTTTGTCCGGTAGCGGAACCGCCCCTTCTGGGGAAACGCGGTGCCCCAAAAAATCGATCTGCGCCACCCCGAACTGGCACTTGGCTGGATTGATTATTAACCCGTGCTCTCCCAACCTCCGAAAAACTGCTGTGAGGTGTTTTTCGTGTTCCTCCTCGGATGTGCTGGCGACTAAAATGTCGTCGAGGTAGACGAACACAAAAGGGAGATCGCGTAACACGGCATCCATCATGCGTTGGAAGGTTTGCGCGGCGCCTTTGAGGCCAAACGGCATGCGCAAAAACTCAAAAAGTCCAAACAGGGTTATCACCGCTGTTTTGGGAATGTCCTCAGCCCGGACTGGGACGGACATGATGATAGCCGCGGACCAGGTCTATTTTAGAAAAAATGCGCGCCCCCGCCAGATGCACCGAAAAATCCTGAATGTGTGGGATTGGGTAGCGGTCATGCGCTGTGGCGTTGTTCAACCTGCGGTAATTGCCGCAAGGTCTCCACGAGCCGTCAGCTTTAGGGACCATATGCAGTGGGGAGGCCCATGGGCTGTTTGAACGGCGGAGGATGCCCAGCCTTTCCAGGTTGGCGAACTCCTCGCGCGCTATGAACAGTTTAGCTGCATCCAAGCGCCGAGCTTTCGCGAAGATGGGGGGGCCAGCTGTGGTGATAAAGTGCTCCACCCCGTGTTTCGCAACTGTTGCCGAAAATGTGGGAACTGTGAGCGCTGGAAACTGGGTGAGGAGTGTGTGAAACTTACCGCCTGCTGTGGCGACGTTGGTCTGTGCTGGTGGCGGGGACACTCGAGCTGCACAAGGAATAGAATAAAAATAACTAACAACCCATGTGAGCACAGAAAATCAGCACCTAACATGTTGAAACTCACTGCCGCTATAATAAAAGTCCATTCGTAAGTGCGGCTGTGCAAGGACAGAAGCAGAGTCCTTTCGCCGAAGGTCTTAATGCTCAAGCCGTTCGCCGCTGTTGCTCCGTCATCACGGGGGCCTGCGAGTCGGTCAGCGTAGGTTGGGGTGATGAAACTCACTTAGGCGCCCGTGTCCACGAGGAAGTGCCGCCCAGAGCGCGCATCTGTGAGGTAGAGCAGCTTGTTCCGCTCGCCGAGGGCCGATGCTGCTAACGACTCCCGGTCCTGGCGTTTCCCGAGCTCTTGAAGTGGCACGGCGGCACACACCTGCGCGCCTTCTCTGCGAAACGCCGATGGTAAAAGCAGAGGTCGTCTCCTCCGCTGCGTCGGGACCGCGCCGCTGCCATTGTTGGCGGGATCGATTCCGCTGCCTCTGGCCTTCCGCTGCTCCCGGCCGCCGCTCCGAGGTCTGCTGCTGCTGCGGTGGTCGCCTGCTCCCCGCAGGAGTCGAGGATCCACTGCGCTTCTCGGGCCAGCGCACAGAAGTCCCGCTGGGTCACACAACGAGAGCCCGACAGGGTCGCCCTCATCTGCGTCGGGAGGGTTCTCAGGAAGATGTGCTTGAACAGGAAATCGTCATTGTCTGTGTCTCTCAGCTGTAGCATGTCTTCCATCAGGTCGACTGGCCTGCGTCCTCCCAGGTCGTGCAGAGCCAGGAGCCTCCTAGATGAGGGCAGCCTTCAGCTCGCTGTATTTGTCGCTAGCGGGCGGCTGCTGCACCAGGCTCCGCACGTATCGAGCTGTGCGGTTGTCAAGCTTGGCGATGACATGGTAGAATTTTGTGTCATCCGCCGTTATTCCCCCGAGTGCGAACTGGGCTTCGGCCTGGAGGAACCACGAGTCTGGGTTGTCCTGCCAGAACTCCAGTAGCTTGATCGAGACGGTGCTCGCTCGAGCGGTCCCTGACGAGTCTGGTTCGGGGGAATTTGTTCTAGACATTGCACGTCTTCGGTCACCAATGTGGAGAACGTGAAATAAAGAGGCTGAATTATTTCTCAATTCAGGTTTATTGTCGATCTCACATCTCCAGCAATCTCTCAACAGTAAAAGAGACCGAACTCCCCCAAACCCCCACTTTTATACTTGACACATCAAAGACAGAATCACATAGTCATCACATCCCCCCCAAGTCCCGTCGTCCTCCATATGGCCCCAGGAGGTCAGGAAATCCTCTCAGAGCCTCCACCGACGGCACCTCCACCTCCTGCTGTAATCCCCGGGAGGTCCAGACACATTGTTCCTTCAGAGACGTGAGGTTACAGAATACACATGCAATCCTAAGCATCTCAATCTTGTGCTATGCATCTGCAGTCAAAATATGTTCACCATAAATTGTATTTTTCAAGCCTGTTTTATAACTGGTGAGTCAGTCTCCAATACACTCCACTATGCTTCATAGAGAATGGCCAACATTTGGAGCCCCAGTCTGCATGAGTGACAGATAGTTTTGGGTGTGGTGGGGGAGAGCTTCTGTTCCTGGAGCAGTCTGTGCCTCCTGGTTCTCCAAGTCCCCAGCAAGATAGGACCAGGACCCCACAGGTCACTTCTGCAAGAAATAATCTAGGTCATTGCTTGTCATTATCTCCGCTGTAGCTCTCCCTCATTTTCCATCTTGTATCTTGCCATTTTCTTTATTTGATTCATTCTCCCCCTCATTTCCCGATAGCACTGGCTCTCATATCTGATATCTTTCCATATAGTAATATACTGTAATATACTGTATATGGCATCAACTGGGGATAAATTGTCCTCAAGTGAAAATGAATGGTTGGTTGTCTCTCTGTGTTGTCCCAGGGTGTACTCTCTAGCCCAAAGATGCTGGGATAGGCTCCACCCCCCTCACCCCCCCACCCACACCACCACCACCTGAAAAGGATTAAGCGGTTGAATTAATTTTAATATTATAAGTCATATGTGTTCTAAGACATAAAATTGTAAGATCAGAAATTATGCAATGACTAGGCAATTTTGGGGGGAAGACTACTTGTTTTTTTTACTTTTATTTGAGAAGTTTTTACCTTGGTTCTTAGCAATCTGAGTTGCATTTAAGACTGGCAAAGCTCCATGCTGGTTATCTGAAACTTAATTTTGTTTTGGCCACTGCATTCCCACACACAAAAAGTTGGTTTTCAGTAGGCACCAGTACCTTTTTATTTGCATACCATAATGTCACCAGTGGGCATGTCCTCCAGTCAACCAAATGACTGCCATTCAATGCAGTATGTCTCATCCATAGAATTTCTGCCAGAATGTTCAGACCAACAGAGAAAGTTTGTGATTGACAGTTTTTAAATTCAGTGACAGCCTATGTACATTTATGGTGTGATCCAGTAAGGAGCAGCTCTGTGTTTATGTGCAGAGGCTGTAGATGGGCCTGAGAGCTGTCAGTTATTTATCATTACTTTCTTTCCCACTGCTGTCACTGGTGCTTGTTTTTGCCTGCGTTCTATACAAGGCAGTGGAACTTTGGTTCCACTTAAACGGATATGAACATGGGCTGGTTCAACAGAATGGGCCGAAGTTCTGAGACCGATACAGATCCTTGCCCTTCTGAATGGGCTCTGAATTTCCATGAGTAACAGCAGATATAGCGCACACAGAGTCCACAGCTGCCAGTCTTTCACAGAAAATTACATTTACTCAGTCACAGCCTTCTAGTCCTGGATAAAACTTTAGTGCCAGTGGACACATTTCCAGATGGACTAGTGATAGGAAAATTTTATTTTTGTCCAAAATAAAATTTTATTTTATTTTCTCCTATTCCCTCAGAGTCTGTATGAAATGTACAAAGTCATGGCAGCTGGACATTTATCTCTTTGTTTTGGTTTTCATGTACTATTGTTATGAGTATGTCTGAGAAGGAGACAGCTTGGAAGAACCAGCCTGAACTACATATTCTCTCATGGACAGTCTTGAGATAGCAGGGTGCTTAAATGACTGAAAGTTGTGTGTGTGAATCAGAATGATGTGCAGATGAATGAATGAATGAATGAATGAATTTATTTCGGATAATACAGTACAGGTTAAAGAAACTGTATAATATAACAACAAGGTCAAATTAGACAAAGACTCCTTCTACTAAACAATTCCACGTGAGTTATCCGAAATGGGTGATGGCTGAAGCCGCAGCTTATATTGCAGCTAGACACAGAGGCTGTTGTGTATTGTTCTCCACTGGCCAGCGCAAATTAAATTTGCTGAAACTTTAATCCTGCCTGATTTTTTTGATTACTGGTGGAAGGAATTTTTCCTACATACAGTACTTAGCGCACCAAACAAGGGACTCCAGATACCCCTCTCCTCCTGGTTCCAGCATTTTGGGCCGGGACAGCTTGTGCACAGCTGCTGAGAAGACCCCCCCCCTCCCCCACCCAACCCACAGGATCGGCTTTCAGGAAGTGTGGCAAGGTCCAAATGCGCTGGGAGCAGACCAGAGGGTGACGGGGCTGAACCAAGGCAGATTGAAGTGAGTAAATTTAATTATTTATTGATGGTTTAGACGTCTGGCATGGCGAGTTCAAATCCGGTCATTGTAACACGCATAGAATTTGGGTTTAAGATAAGATAAGATAAGCCTTTATTAGTCCCACAATGGGGAAATTCCAGGATTGCAACAGCACAGGGATAGCAACACTCAGAGCAATAATTAAGAAGATACGGAAGATATAAATAAGAGCAGTGGATATACATACATACACATCAATATATAAATAAATATACAAAGTGCGGAGCATTGTAGCAAGATGGAATAAACAGCATAACCGTCTACTTAGTTGTCCTACATAGTATGAATATGTACCCATACATATTGTCACCCTCCGTAGCGACCGATACTGTCCTAGTTGTATATACTGGAGGGGACCATTGTGTAAGTCTATTGCATCTTTTGCATTCAATACTATTAGGACGTCACGTTTAGACATCTGGCGCGGCAGGTTCAAGTCTGGTCGTTGTAATACGTGTAGAATTTGGTACCATCGGTTCAAGTCCGGTCAGGAAAGTACCACGGTTATATGGAACCACTCAGTAATAAATGCATTTTTAATGGAATTTAGCTTGGAAATAGGCACGCGGAAAGATACAAAGTACCGCGGAGTGATATTGGCACGGAGTGATACAGAGCACGACAAGAGTGATATTGACGGCCGAAATAAACTAGAAAAAAAGAAGAAGAATGGTTATAATAAGAAATAGCCTTAAAATTAACAGGAATAACTTTAACAATAACTAAAATACCATAAGATATAACTTAAAATGAGGGCAGGAATAAATGTCTTGTCAGAGAAAAAAAAATATGGTGATGAAAGTGTCTGCCTGGTGCCTATCTGGACTGAAATGGGTTTTCCAGATGGAAGATCATTTAGTCTCCATCAATTACATTATCTGAAAGAAAAGTTAGATAAGAAAAAGCAGAAAATAAGAATGTATGATAAATAAAAGAGAGCTTCTTCCACCAGCGGGTGGCTGAAGACAACAGGCCAGTATTGCTTTGTTTGTGGCAATTGCCTGTAACCAAGAACTGCTGAGTGACAAACATGACTCGACCTCTGTGTGCTTTGTTTGTGGCAATCGTCTCCAAGAACTGCTGAGTAACATAACCCCACCTCTGTAAGTGGGTCATGAACATTCTCTGCTCTATGTGTGTGTGCTGAAGATATAACAGCTGAGAGCCGAAGAATGGACAAAGACAATGAAAGGATGGACATTCTTTGGGTGCCGAAGAGAGGGACGAATGGACACTGTTTGCCATAGTTTACTAGCCCAACACATAAGATAAAAAAAAAAAAACCCTGTGGTAAAACGCACGTACACCAACAATTGTTTTTGTTTGTTTGTTTTGTTGTTTGCTTTACCTGTCAACATGATATATTTTTATATGCAGGACAATAGACAAAGTACATACACATTTGAGATATAGTTTACAGTTATAAGTATACAAATGCACTAGCACATGGTAATAAGTATTTCTTAAGTAATCACACCTTTACTAGTACAAAAGAATAATGATAATGTGGTGGCACGGTGTGGGGGATTCTCCTCCCAGAGTCAGGAGCCAGAGGGAAGAGAGAATAATGGACTGAAGGAGGAAGTGGTACCGGGGGGTCTCAGATGGGACAGAAAGGACTATTTGCCCCTGGGGAGTTCAGGAGGCGCCAGAACCACTGGAGAAGGAGAGGGTGTGAGAAGTGGTACTGGCGTTATGTGATGTTAATGTGCCACACATGCCTTTGTTCCACTGAATGTATTGTTGTTGGGCTCCCTGGGTCTCAAGGCATGGAATTAAAGGTTATAAAAAGAAGGTGCTAAGAGACCCAGTCAGAGTTTTACTGTACTTGATGTTGGAGAAGGAACAAAGTTCGTGCGTCGTCCAGCTCGTTGCCTCATCTGCTTCCTTCCTCCACATTGGTGACCCCAAGACGTGCCATGGAGAGCGAGCCAAGCACCGCCCCGGAGACTACCTGGAGGGAGAGCACCAGCGCCGCGTACGGTGTCTGTCAAGCTCCCAGACTTCTGTCTTCACAACCTGACCGTGTGGTTCCTGCATATAGAAGCCCAGTTCGCACTCTGCAAGATAACAATGGACAACACTAAATATTACTATGTGCTCGTTGCATTGGATGCACGCACCATGCAACAGGTGATGAGCCTGCTCCAGGAGCCACCAGCCCAAGGGAAATATGAAGTGCTCAAGCGGATGCTACTCCAGCGCTATGCCCTGTCTGACAGTGAGAGGGCAGAGAGACTCCTAACACATTCAGAGCTAGGTGACAGATCAGCCATAGAGCTCATGGAGAGCATGCTGGCGCTGAGGGGGAAGGACGACGAATCTTTCCTGTTCGCCCACTTGTTCCTCAGGAGCCTACCGGCTACAGTGAGGGTGATCCTGGCCAATGTGCCACGGATGGTTACCAAAGACTACTGCACCCTGGCGCAGGAAGTGGACCGCATCATTTTGGCAAACAGAGCTCTCAGCGTGCAGGCAGTGGTACCGGCATCCATGAGGGACTCCAGCGAGGTTGAGAAGCTGTTGGTGGTAGCTAGGACGGACACCAGGAGATGGAGGAATGGAGTGATCTGTTTCTATCATCACCGTTTCAGCTCGAATGCCCAACGCTGCCTGCCGCCATGCCAATTCAAGAAGCCGGGAAGACGGCACGGCTGGCAGTCTGTAGCAGCCACAACTGCTGGTGACAGGAACAAGCTGCTTTATGTCATGGACACACGTTCGAGGAGACGGTTTTTGGTGGACTCCGGCTCCCAGAAGGGCCTCATCCTGCCGGTCAGCGCAGACAAGTTGGCAGGAGGCAGCGGTCCTGAGCTCACAGCCTCCAGCGGATCCACCATCAGGATGTTTGGTGAATGGACGCTGATGGTATGCTTACACGGATGCAGTTACCAGTGGGACTTTGTGGTAGCTGCATTTTCTGGTTTCAACATTCAATATACTGTATGTCTGAGGGAAATACAGACCAAGGGACAATCAAGCAGGTAATTGTCTATTTTTCTTTGGGGTAAACTCTTATTGGTTGCATGAACACTGACTGAAATCCTGAGCTTAATCTAAACTCTTACTGGTTTCATGAACAGTGACTGAAATCCTGAGCTTAATCTGTCACCTTTAATCCATCCCGTCATAGACAGTGAATGATGACTAACCTATAAGCTTGCCTTAATACATCTACCGTCAAAACATAACATTGTTTGCACAATAGCACATTTCAAATGAATTGGGTTTAGATTGTATACAGGTAAGTGGTAAGTATTTGGAGATATGGTTGTCTTTGTTTTGCTTTCTCCATAGGTAAAAGCAGTAAACAAAATAAAACTAAGAAGATGCTTCTTCTATTGGTGAGTTAAATTTTAATTTCTACAAGATTAAAATGAGAGCAGACAGAAAATGAAAGAAATATGATTTAACAACGCTAAACGCTCTTGTCTTAATCCTAACAATCTGTTATCTATTATGCACTCTGGGTTACCGTTTTTGTATGAAAAGAGCTATACAAATATAGCTTTGATTAATTCATTCTGATAATACATTTGCAAATCTGGTCAAGTTTGGAGTAAAGCCTGATTATCAGCTGAATGAGTGTGTGTGTCAAGAGGAGGGACCTTAGCACACTACACTGGACGACACAGGAAACTGAATAACTAACCAATGTGCAGATCAATTTGTTATATATTGCATTGATGCACCATTTATTTAAAACTTAAGAGAATAAAAGCAGTCCTGTCTGCAACTGCTTTAACCAATTTGAAATGTTATAATTGTAAGAAAAATCAAAACAAAACACCATTGGATTTTGCAAGTGAGACATATAATTTTTTCCTTCCTCTCAGGCGGAGTGTAGAAGGAGACTGAGGCAGATAAGGAGGGGCCCAGATTGCCACCATGGGGATATTGAGAAGATTCTAACAGCTTCATTTCAACGAGCAATAATTCAAATGTGACTATACAACAGAAAGAAGATCATCTGTCTGAAATCATGCCACAAAGGTGCTGTCGATGACCTTCACAGCTGTCAAAGTTGCAGAAAGATCCACCTTCAATCAACCACTTCACAAAGGTCCTGGATTCAGGACTCATCAGCAGTGCCCACCAACCACGAGTGAACTCTTTTGCTGGTCACCTGGTGAGGTGATTGAAGCAGTGGAACAAAGAATGGTTAAAAGCACTGTTTTAGATGCCATAACTTGTTATCACTTTTCATTTATGATGCCTTTTATGGCATCATAGGGGGGAAAATGATAGGAAAATTTTATTTTTGTAACTTTTGTTCCCTCAGAGTCTGTGTGAAATGTACAAGGTTGTGGCAGCCGGACATTTACAGTGGGGTAAAATAGTATTTAGTCAGCCACCAATTGTGCAAGTTCTCACACTTAAAAGATGAGAGAGGTCTCCAATTTTCATCATAGGTATACCTCAACTATGAGAGACAAAATAAGAAAAAAAAAATCCAGAAAATCACATTGAAGGATTTTTAATGAATTAATTGGTAAATTCCTCGGTAAAATAAGTATTTGGTCAATAACAAAAGTTCATCTCAATACTTTGTTATATACCCTTTGTTGGCAATGACAGAGGTCAAACATTTTCTGTAAGTTTTCACAAAGTTTTCACACACTGTTGCTGGTATTTTGGCCCATTCCTCCATGCAGATCTCCTCTAGAGCAGTGATGTTTTGGGGCTGTCGCTGGGCAACACAGACTTTCAACTCCCTCCAAAGATTTTCTATGGGGTTGAGATCTGGAGACTGGCTAGGCCACTCCAGGACCTTGAAATGCTTCTTACGAAGCCACTCCTTCATTGCCCGGGCGGTGTGTTTGGGATCATTGTCATGCTGAAAGACCCAGCCACGTTTCATCTTCAATGCCCTTGATGGTGGAAGGAAGTTTTCACTCAAAATCTCACAATACATGGTCCAATTCATTCTTTCCTTTACACAGATCAGTCGTCCTGGTCCCTTTGCAGAAAAACAGCCCCAAAGTATGATGTTTCCACTCCCATGCTTCACAGTAGGTATGGTGTTCTTTCTCCTCCAAACACGACAAGTTGAGTTTTTACCAAAAAGTTCTATTTTGGTTTCATCTGACCATATGACATTCTCCCAATCCTCTTCTGGATCATCCAAATGCTCTCTAGCAAACTTCAGACGGGCCTGGACATGTACTGGCTTAAGCAGGGGGACACGTCTGGCACTGCAGGATTTGAGTCCCTGGCGACGTAGTGTGTTTCTGATGGTAGCCTTTGTTACTTTGGTCCCAGCTCTCTGCAGGTCATTCACTAGGTCCCCCGATGTGGTTCTGGGATTTTTGCTCACCGTTCTTGTGATAATTTTGACCCCACGGGGTGAGATCTTGCGTGGAGCCCCAGATCGAGGGAGATTGTCAGTGGTCTTGTATGTCTTCCATTTTCTAATAATTGCTCCCACAGTTGATTTCTTCACACCAAGCTGCTTACCTATTGCAGATTCAGTCTTCCCAGACTGGTGCAGGTCTACAATTTTGTTTCTGGTGTCCTTTGACAGCTCTTTGGTCTTGGCCATAGTGGAGTTTGGAGTCTGACTGTTTGAGGTTGTGGACAAGTGTCCTTTATACTGATAACGAGTTCAAACAGGTGCCATTAATACAGGTAACAAGTGGAGGACAGAGGAGCCTCTTAAAGAAGAAGTTACAGGTCTGTGAGAGCCAGAAATCTTGCTTGTTTGTAGGTGACCAAATACTTATTTTACTGAGGAATTTACCAATTAATTCATTAAAAATCCTTCAATGTGATTTTCTGGATTTTTTTTTCCTCATTTTGTCTCTCATAGTTGAAGTATACCTATGATGAAAATTGGAGACCTCTCTCATCTTTTAAGTGGGATAACTTGCACAATTGGTGGCTGACTAAATACTTTTTTGCCAAACTGTATCTCTTTGCTTTTGTTTTCATGTACTGTATTGCTATGAGTATGTCTGACAAGGAGATAGCTTGGAAGAACCAGCCTGAAGTAGATATTCTCTCATGGACAGTCTTGAGATACCAGGATGCTTAAATGACTGAAAGTTGTGTGTGTGAATCAGAATGATGCGCAGAGAGACACCGAGACTGTTGTGTATTGTTCTCCACTGGCCAGTGCAAATTAAATTTGCTGAAACTTTAATCCTGCCTGATTTTTTTGATTACTGTTGGAAGGAATTTTTCCACCAACTAGAGCTTCAATAAAGAGGTGCCTCTCAGGGTTTTATATGAGAATCTGGGAAAACTTGGCATTGAATGATCCAGAACTCACAGAGTAAACTATTCCAGAAGGAATTGTAAGTGGCACTGCCAGTTACAGCTCCAAGCTTGGCTGGATTCCTCCTCACTGTGTGTACTGAAAACCCATCAGGCCCCGTCACCTCCACCTCCACCACGTGAAAGTCACTTAACCTGTTATATGAAGAGAAGTGAAAGCAGATTATTCAAGCAGATATGACGGACTTTGTAAAGTTACATTTTAAGGAACACTCACGTTGTGTCTGACACAATCTCTCCTTGAACACCTGTGAAGCCGAGTGTTCCTGCTGCCACAGCTGCAGCCGCCATGGTGTTTACATTGTTTGGAGCCAGAGGGCACAGCTCTGCCACTGAACCTCTGAGTAAAACACGTCGGCCTTCGTCCTCCTTCCAGTCGAAGAGGACGTCTCCTGTCAGCCTGAAGCAGGATGGATGTTTGGACATTCTAATGAACAGAGCCTGAGAACAAAGAAAGGAACTGATGAAATAAAGATGCATGGCAAAAATTGACCCCAAAAACTAAGAAATCACATGTACATACAGTAAGTATTCACAGCCTTTGCCATGAAGCTCAAAATTGTGCTCACGTGCATCCTGTTTCCACTGATCATCCTTTAGATGTTTCTACAGCTTAATTGGAGTCCACCTGTGATAAATTCAGTTGATTGGACATAATTTGGAAAGGCACACACCTGTATACAAGGTCCCACAGTTGACAGTCCATGTCAGAGCACAAACCAAGCATGAAGTCAAAGGAATTGTCTGTAGACCTCCGAGACAGGATTGTCTCGAGGCACAAATCTGGGGAAGGGTACAGAAATATTTCTGCTGCTTTGAAGGTCCCAGTGAGCACAGTGGCCTCCATCATCCATAAATGGAAGAAGTTCAGAACCACCAGGACTCTTCCTAGAGCTGGCTGGTAGTCTAAACTGAGCGATCGAGGGAGAAGGGTCTTATTCAGTGTGGTGACCAAGAACCCGACGATCACTCTGTCAGAGCTCCAGCAATTCTCTGTGGAGAGAGGAGAACCTTTCAGAAGGACAACCATCTCTGCAGCAATCCACCAATCAGGCCTGTATGGTAGAGTGGCCAGAAGGAAGCCACTCTGTAGTAAAGGGCAAATGGCAGCCCGCCTGGAGTTTGTCAAAAGGCACCTGATGGACTCTCAGACCATGAGAAACAAAATTCTCTGGTCTGATGAGATAAAGACTGAACTCTTTGGCATGAATGCCAGGCATCCATGTGTGTTGTGTGACCAGGCAACTGGTCACACAACACTGACGCACTTTACAAGAAAGGACAGCGCAGGCTGTTCCTACTGAGGAGACTCAGGTCTTTTGGTGTACAAGGGGCGCTGCTGAAGACATTATACGACACGGTGGTGGCATCAGCCATCACTTTTGGAGTGGTCTGCTGGGGCAGTGGTGTTACAGCAGCCGATAGGAAGAGACTGAACAAACTGATCAAGAAAGCTAGCTCTGTCCTGGGGCAGCGCCTTGACCCAGTGGAGGAGATGGGAGAGAGAAGGATGGTGGCTAAACTGTCATCTCTGCTGGAGTCCGAGTTCCACCCTATGCAGGACATACTGAATACACTGAGGAGCTCATTTAGCAGCAGACTACATCATCCTAGGCGCACAACCGAGAGGTTTCGCAGGTCCTTCCTACCTACGGCTGTCAGACTGTACAACCTAAGCAGGGCTGCTCGCAGAGATAGCAAAAAGACGTGACAACCTAATAGTATTGAATGCAAAAGACGCAATAGACTTACACAATGGTCCCCTCCGGTATACAACTAGGAAAATACCGGTCGCTACGTAGGGCGACAATATGTATGGGTACATAATCATACCATGTAGGATAACTAAGTAGACGGTTATGCTGTTTCATTCCATCTAGCTACAATGCTCCGCACTGTGTGTGTTTATATATTTATATATTTATTCCATCTAGAGACTATGCTCTGCAATGTGTGTTTATATATTTATATATTTATTCCATCTAGCTACAATGCTCCGCACTGTGTGTTTATATATTTATATATTTATTCCATCTAGCTACAATGCTCCGCACTGTGTGTTTATATATTTATATATTTATATGTACACATGTATACTCGCTGCTCTTGTTTTTTCTTGTCTTCTGATTGTTGCTCTGAGTGTTGCTATCCCTGTGCTGTTGCAATCCTGGAATTTCCCCATTGTGGGACTAATAAAGGCTTATCTTATCTTATCATGTTTGGAGGAAATCAGGCACCGCTCGTCACCAGGCCAATACCATCCCTACAGTGAAGCATGGTGGTGGCAGCATCATTCTGTGGGGATGTTTTTCAGCAGCAGGAAATGGGAGACTAGTCAGGATACAGGGAAAGATGAATGCAGCAATGTACAGAGACATCCTGGATGAAAACCTGCTCCAGAGCACTCTTGACCTCAGACTGGGGTGATGGTTCATCTTTCAGAAGAAGAACGACCCTAAGCACACAGCCAAGATATCAAAGGAGTGGCTTCAGGACAACTCTGTGAATGTTCTTCAGTGGCCCAGCCAGAGCCCAGACTTGAATCCAATTGAACATCTCTGGAGAGATGTGAAAATGGCTGTGCACCAGCCCTTTCCATCCAGCCTGATGGAACTTGAGAGGTGCTGCAAAGAGGAATGGGCCAAACTGCTCAAAGATAGGTGTGCCAAGCTTGTGGCAAATTCAAAAAGATTTGAGGCTGTAAGTGCTGCCAAAGGTGCATCAACAAAGTATTAAGCAAAGGCTGTGAATACTTATGTACATGTAATTTCTTAGTTTTTTATTTTTAATAAATTTGCAAAAATCTAAAAAAAAACCAAACCCTTTTGTGTAGAATTTTGAGGAAACAAATGAATTTGTCCTGTCCAAATATAACCTGTTGAGCTTTGAAAATCTAATTATGTATACAAATGTGTGTCTTTTGTTTAAGATAATTCATAACTCTACTGCTCCTCCCTTAAAAAGGTTTGTTTCATTAAGTTCTGTAAATACATCTCGGACAACTCGATCAACAGCACGCGGCGAGTGCAGGATTCCTAAGCACAAGACAACGTTAGCAAATTCAACATTTTCATGTGTGGCTATGCGACAGTGGAACATGTTACCAACGGAGTTACTTGCAGTAACAGACTATCACACATTTTCACGCTTGGTGAAAAAACATTTAATCTCTAAGCAAACCTGTGTCCATAATGTACTGTGATGTAAAGATGTTAGAGTGTGTGATGTTGACAGTGGGACCAATAAGAGTCAGTGGTTTGATGTGAAAAATTGTTTATAAGGATGGAGTTATAAAAATGTATTATTGTATGTTTTAGTTCTTATCAATGTTTTGGGTTCTTATCAATGATATTAATGTTTTTTAGTTTTTAGCAATGCTTGGTTTTAGTTTTTTAATCAATGTTTGGTTTTAGTTTTTTTTTTATCAATGCTTACTTGTAGTTTTAGCAAATGTCTGCTTTTTAATGCTAACACCAGCCTGCCCAGGGACTACAGGTGGAAATTAGCACTTGTGCTATAACCTGGTACAATGCATCTTTCTTCTTTAAGGTCAATGTATATTGTGCATGTCCCTGCATAAATAAATAAATAAAAATAAAAATAAAAATAAAAAAATAAAAAATTTAATCCATTTTAGAATAAGGCTGTAATATAACAAAATGTGAAAAAAGTGAAGCGTTGTGAATACTTTCCGGATGCACTGTACGTCCAAAACACACCACTAAAGAATTAAGAGCATTAGGGCAGCCCCTTTGTGCTTTCTGCCTGATGCCCAATTTGTTTTTGCCCTGCTGGATTTATGCTATGAGTGTTGAATGTGAGGCCTGTGCAACATAAATTTCGTCATCCTCTCCACTCCACTAGGCTCTGCAGTACAGCTGTTTCCTCCATGGGGCAAATTATGCAAGTGGTTTCAGTTCCCAGCTGCTGAGAGGACCCTAAGCCATTGGGTGAATCTCAGTATCAGCAGGAAGAAGTTCAATTTTCTGCCAAAGTATGTTTTCTACATTGAGACCCCTTACGATCCATCAGGGGGCTGCATGCCTCTCAAATAGCACAGTAGTGAAGGGTGGTGTATCGCTGCTATACAAAGTCTTGCATAGGGCCCCCAGAAACCAGGACCTGCTTTGCAGGGTCCCTCTGCAGCTGTGCTCGTGCACACAGCATACAGAGACGAAGAGAAAGAAGAAGAATTAAAATTAAATGTGACAAGATGAGACTAGAGATCAAAAAAGAACTGATTAGCTGTAAAAGTAGTAAACACAGGTGTTCCTTTTCTCTCCTTTGTACAGTCACCATCGTTGTTGCTAAAATGTTTGGAGCTCTTGGTTTTCTTCTCTTTTATTTAACCGATGAACAAAGTCGTGCATCATTGCATCTGTGCTACCTATTGGGCTGGGATGAAACCATATTCTGTATAAAACACAGATGATGGTTACACAGTGCACACGTCAAACAGGAGACAGAATTGAAGCATAAATACAGCCACGTGCACGCCAGCCTTGTCCAAAGCATAAGCAGATCAAAGGGCTGTAAATGTAATTTGTTACTACCTACCTCTGTTTACTGCTAATTATGATGCAGAACCTGTAATTTCTGAAGGTTACCTTCAGTGTCCCGCTGTCGTTCATCTTCTGGATGTCTTGGCCTCCCCATAATGCACCACTGGGGACATAGAGGGTTCTGTCATACTGCTGAGAAGCCTGACGTAGTTTTTGGTTCAGATCAGGGTCAGAGAGGGCAGCAGGAGATCCCACCTGAAGAGGAAAGACAAAGGATTTATAGTATGCAGCAAACTGTTAACATAAGCACAGCAGACTTTAATTCAATACTTTAAATGACACCAGAAATGGGGACTTGAGTCGGTAATTTGGATTCAAGTTGCAGATGAAATAAACATCAGAGGTGCTTTGCTACAAGCAGAAACTGCAGAAGCAAAATAGATGAAACATCAGCTTCTCCTCTTCACAGTCCTGGTGGCTGGGTGGTCAGAACTTCGTTAGAGGATCCCTCCTGCATCATCAGCAGGTGTCTCAGGGTCATAGGCGTTTCGCCCCTGAACTTGTGCGCCTCGCCTGAGTGGGGCAGCAAAGATTAATCTTCACTTGGAGAAGGGTTCCAACCACGTTCTCTTGTGAGCCACAATCACCTTGAACTCGCCTTGGCCACTGAGGCTATGTCCCCAATGGCTTTCCTTAGATATTTAGGTTCCAGACCTATCTTGTGTAAAAAATGGTACAAAGATGTGGCTGGAAACCCACGGCTACCAACCTCAACGGGGAATAAAGTAGTGTGCCACCCTTTAATATAAGCCTCATCAAGTAGGTCCTGATATTTTCCTTCTTGAGCTCGTGAGATATGGCCAGCCTCTCCTCCCAAGGCACTGTAAGCTCAACTATTACAATGGATTTTGCACTCCAAGAGCAAAGAATCGTGTCTGGGCGGAGTGTAGTTTTTGCTACTTCTTCTGGGAAGACAAGCTTCTTTTTTAGGTCAACGTGCATCTCCCAGTCTGATGCTTTATGCAAAACAGAGAAGCACGTTATGGCAGTTGTTTTTGCCTTCGGCGACTTATTTCCTGGCTTTTGAAAGCTGATGACCTGAAATGGTGTTGCCTGATGGTTACTGGCTCTAATCCTCTGGAATTCAACCCACTTTTCCATTTCTGCAAGGACTTTATCGTATCTCCACCGGTAATGCCCTTCTTCAAGTGCTCTAGAGCACCCGGTCAAAATGTGATTCAAAGTACTAGAGGTCATACCGCACAGCTTACAAGATGAATCCTCATCTTTGTACCACAGTTTTAAACTAGAAAAGCACTCGGAGAGCGCAGACCTCCGCCAAGCACCACAATTCCCCCCATACAGTGTTTGTGTGTACATTGTCAGATTCCTTGAGCATGTAAACATATGACTAGCAATTGGATTCACAATGATTATTTGTTTATTTGACAGGGACAGTGCAATAAACACACAATTAATCAATGACAATCAATCTGATAGTGATAGGATTAGTGGTTCAGTAGTAAAAGCATTGCCTCCTTGGCGGAGGTAATAAACTGAAGTGTTGCTGTTGTGTCCATCTCCTCCACTGACGGATGCAAATTGGGTAGACAGGTTGCCGTGGGTTTTATATTATATTATTTTGGGGTTGCGCTCCGCGGCAAACGAGAATTTAGAAGCTTCGCCGGCAGAGAGCTCGTTTTTGCGCAGCGCCTATGGCTGGCCGGTGAATTTCTGCCAAATGCGCAGCTCCTATGGCTGGCCGGGGAATTTCTGCCAAATGCGCAGCTCCTATGGCTGGCCAGGGAATTTCTGCCAAAGAATCCGTTGGCGGACAGCTGCCCGTGTGAGGTTTTGCAGTTGCGCGCAAACACAGGCACGCTGGCGGGCCCAGGCCAGCAGTGTTTTCCGCGTGCTTTTGTGCCTAAAACGTTGAAGAACGCGGAGTTTGTGTTGCAGACACGACGACCAGCGCCCTCCATTGCGCCTGCGCACATGTTGAAAATGGCTGTATGTCACAGTGTTGAAAAAATGCTTTAAAAAATTCCTGTATCCAGACGGTGAACCGGATCACCCCCAAAATTTAATCAGTTCTTCCTTGTACCATTTCCAACAACGCCTGAAAGTTTCATGGAAATCCGTCCAAGACTTTTTGAGTTATCTTGCTAACCAACAGACAGACAGACAGGCAGACAGAGAAACAAACACACAGACAAACCCCGGCAAAAACATAACCTCCTCCTGGCCTTTTCGGCCTGGCGGAGGTAATTACTTTGTGTTGGTAAAAGATCAGTCACTGCACAGAGAAGAAAAGCCAACTTGCCCTGGTCCGTGCCCCAGATATCATTCGAGGACAGTGATCGTTCGAGTGCATGATTCCACTGCATCCACTGCCCTTGAGAGGCGAGCGCTACAGCTTTCACACAGCGGTCCTCTTCCACTGCCTCTCTGACCCTCTGTATTACAAGTCTTCCCCTGCTTTTGGTGTCAGCTTTGCTCCACCTTTTACCATTGTAATTTCCTAGCCTGAGTTGTTCCTGACAAACTACACCGACAATTTCGTCATGTCTCCAGTATGCTTCAGCTTCCCTGACAGCTTCCTGGGGTCTCTATTTCGTACCTCACTTAATGGCTATGTTGGAATGCCTGACCTTCTTATCGTCAGAATAGAGCAAAGAACAGACAGACCCTGCCTTAGTGGCCTTGAACTCCTCCACCACCGATGAGATTGGTAGGCGAAGCTTAGAAGTCTTACTGTAGAGCTTGACTGAACTGAAGGATGGGGGAACTCCTAGCCATCTACGAATAAAGTTGCTACAAAGTCTCTCCATTGCTTCTACTCTGGTGACAGCAAAATCATATAGCAGGAATGGCCACTGCAACTTGGGTATGATGCCATACTGAAAGCACCATACCTTAAACCTCCCAAGCAAGTGGCTTCTGTCAATTGTCTTAAGCCAGCTACACAAACTAGCCATGGTCTGCTTCAAATTGCCCCTATCATTCAAGGTACAATCGAAGTACTTTCGCAGGCATTGTACTCCCTGTTCTTGAATTGATGGGATTACACACCCTTCGATGCTGAAGATGCTTTCCATCAGCTTTCCTTTCATAATGCTCAGACTCCTAGACTTTCCTGGATTAAACTGCATTCGTGACCAAGCTGCCATCTTCTCCAGTGAGCTTAGGATCCAACGCATTCCTTGCACTGATGGAGTCATTATGGTTATATCATCCATAAAGACTCTACAAGCTGCATGCCTAGTGCTGTCATCTGCTTTTGGGCCTCTGCATTGTATTCCTCCTACCTTCAATAACAAATTCATAGCAGCCACGAACAAAGCCACAGATATTGTGCACCCTGCCATTATGCCTTTTTCGAGTCTCTGCCATTCGGTGGTGAAATCTCAATAAACTTCATCCTCAGGAAATTCATATTGGACATCACAAGCTTAATCACCTCTGATGGTACTTGGTAGTATTCCAATGCTCTACGAATCAGTTGGTGGGGTACACTTGGATAAGCTATGGCAAGGTCTAGCCTGACAACAGAGAAGGTGGTGTTATTCTTTTCTGAATCTTTAATGACTTGGCTAATCACTGATGTATGGTCCAAGCAACCAGAGTATCCTGGGATGCCTCCTTTTTGGACACTTGTGTCAACAAACTTGTTAGTAAGTAAATATGATATTAACTGCTTAGCAATAATGGACCAGAATATCTTCCCTTCAACATCTAGAAGGGAAATCTCTCGAAACTGGTCAAGTCCAGATGAATTTAATTCTTTAGGAACAAAGCAGCCCTCAGCCAGTGTCCAAATCCAGGGCTCTTGTTTCTTCTTCCAAAGAACTCGTAACAGTTTTGCCAGCCTTCTCAACAAGCGGGGACAGTTTTTATAGATTTTATAAGTGGTACCTGATGGTCCTGGAGCAGATCCTGCCCGGGTTTTCTTCACTATATCCTTTACTTATTCAAGCACTTAGAGTGCTGTGAAAAAATATTAACCCCTTCCTGATTTCTTTCTTCTTTTTTTTTTTAACATATTTTTCAAACGCAAATGTTTCAGATCAAACAAATTTTAAGATTAGACTAAGATAACCTGAGTAAATGCAAAATGCAGGGTTTTTTTTAATGATGACTTCACTTATTAAGGGAAAAAAGTTATCCAAACCTACCTGGCCCTATGTGAAAAAGTAATTTCCCTTGTTAAATCAAGAATTAACTGATTAACTACATTTTTTTGAAAGATGAGTTCAATTTCACAAGCTCCATCCAGACCTGATTACTGCCAGACCTGTTGAATCAAGAAATCACTTAATAGAACCTGTCTGACAAAGTGAAGTAGGCTAAAAGATCTCAAAAAGCAACACATTATGTCACGATCTAAAGAAATTCAAGAACAAATGAGAAACAAAAACCCAGAACATCTAAAGAACTGCAGGCCTCACTTGCCTTAGTCCATGATTCAACAATAAGAAGGAGAGACTGGGCTAAAATGGCATCCATGGGAGAATTTCAAGGCAAAAACCACTGCTGATCAAAAAGAACACAAAGTCTTGTCTCACATTTGCCAAAAAACATCTTGATGACCCCCAAGACTTTTGGGAAAATATTCTGTAGACTGACAAGACAAAAGTTGAACTTTTTGGAAGGCGTGCGTCCTATTACATGTGGTATAAAACTAACAGTATTTCATGAAAAGAATATCATACCAACAGTCAAACATGGTGGTGATAGTGTGATGGTCTCAGGCTATTTTGCTGCTTCGGGACCTGGACGACTTGCCATAATCGATGGAACTGTGAATTCTGCTCTCTACCAGAAAATCCTGAAGGAGAATATCCGGTCATCAGTTCATGACCTCAAGCTCAAGCTCTCCAATGTGGCTGAATTAAAACAATTCTACAAAGAAGAGTGGGTCAAAATTCCTCAACAATAATGGAAAAGACTCATTGCCAGTTATCACAAATACTTGGTTGTAGTTGTTGCCACCAAGGGTGGCACAATCAGTTATTAGGTTTAGGGAACAAATACTTATTCCAAAAAAGAGCCAGGTAGGTTTGGATAGCTTTTTTCCTTAATAAAGGAAATCATCATTTAAAAACTGCATTTTACATATTTAAGCATTTAAGTGTGAAAAATATGCCAAAATATAAGAAATCAGGGAGGGGGCAAATACTTTTTCACAACACTGCAAGTCACCTATACCAGTGACTTTTTGGTGGTACGAGTGGGGGATTCTTCACCCAGAGAAGGCAGCTGAGGGAAAGCGGGAACAATGTGCTGAAGGAGAGAAGTGTCACTGGGGGGGGGGGGGGGGGGGGGGTCTCAGATGAGACAGTAAAGACTATTCACCCCCCGGGGAGAGGAGGAAGCATCAGAACCGCTGGAGGAGGAAAGGGTGTGAGAATGCGGTACTGTCGTTATGTTAATGTGCCACGCATGTCTTCGTTCCACACAATGATTATGGTCGGGATTCCTGGGTCTCAAGGCATGGAATTAAAGATTATAAAAAGAGAATGCACAGAGACCCTGGAGCTTTTACTGTATTTGATGGTGGAGGAGGAATAAAGTTTGTGTGTCATCCAGTTGGTTGCCTCGCCTGCTTCCTTTCTCCACATTGGTGACCCCAAGACATGCCATGGAGAGCAAGCCGAGCACCGCCCTGGAGACTACCTGGAGGGAGAGCACCAATGCCGCGTGCGCTGTCTCAGTCAAGCTCCCAGACTTCTGGCTTCACAACCCGACTGAGTGGTTCCTGCATATGTAGAAGCTCAGTTCACACTTCGCGGGATAACAATGGACGACACTAAATGTTACTACATGGTCGCTGTGTTGGATGTGCGCGCCACGCAACAGGTGACGAGCCTGCTCCAGGAGCCGCCGACCCAAGAAAAATATGAAGCACTCAAGAGGATGCTACTCCAGCGCTATACCCTTTCTGACAGTGAGAGGGGCAGAGAGACTCCTAACACGGTCAGAGTTAGGTAACAGATCAGCCATGGCGCTCATGGAGAGCATGTTGACGCTGAGGGGGAAGGACGATGAATCTTTCTTGTTTGCCCACTTGTTCCTCAGGAACCTACGGGTTACAGCGAGGGCAATCCTGGTCAACTCGCTGTGGCTGGTTGCCAAGGACTACCGTGCTCTGGCGCAGGAAGCGGACCGCATCATTTTGGCGACCTGAACTCTCAGCATACTGGCAGTGGCACCGGCATCCATGAGGGACTGCAGTGAGGTCGAGGAGCCGGGACGGACACCAAGAGACGAAGCAACAGGGCGATCTGTTTCTATCATCGCCGTTTTGGCTTGGATGCCCTATGCTGCCTGTCGCCATGCCAATGCAAGAAGCTGGGAAGATGGTATGTTCGACATTCTGTAGCAGCTGCAACTGCTTGTGACAGGAACAAGCTGCTTTATGTCATGGACACATGTTCGGGGAGACGGTTTTTGGTGGACTCTGGCTCCCAGAAGAGCCTCATCCTGATGGTCACCGCAGACAGGTTGGCAGGAAGCAGCGGTCCCAAGCTCACGGCCGCCAGTAGATCCACCATCAGGACATTTGGCGAATGGACACTGACAATTTTTTTTTTTGTATACTTTATTGATCCCCAGAGGGGAAATTGAGGGCATCCACCTGGATGGATGACGCAGCCATGGTACGGCGCTATCCCTTTACCATTCACACACACATTCACACCTAGGGCCACTTTAGAGTCTCCAATTAACCTAACCTGCATGTTTTTGGCCTGTGGGAGGAAACTGGAGAACTCCCCGGAGTAAACCCACGCAGACACGGGGAGAACATGTAAACTCCACACAGATCACTGTTGGTCAGGGGCTGGGATCGAACCAGGGATCCCATGGCCAAGGGTGAGTTGCTGTGCTGCCGCAGTGCTAACCACTGCGCCACCACACCGCTTGCATGGACGCAATTTTCAGTGGGACTTTGTGGTAGCTACATGTTCTGCCCCCATTTTAGGTGCAGATTTTTTATGTGCTTATTGGTTGTTAGTCGATGTTGCTAATAGGCGATTAGTGGATGCTGTCTCCTTTACCTCACTGCCCTGCACAGCTCGGGGAGGTGGGTCAAAAACACTGGCTAATGTTATAGCGCCAGGGGGTAAGTACCAAGATTTACTTGCACAGTTCCCAGCATTCACAGTGCCGACTTTTTCGGATACGGTAACGAAACACGGGGTTGAACATTTCATCACAACAAAAGGTCCGCTGGTGTTCATGCAACCTCAGCACCTGGACGTGGCTAAACTGGCTAGCGCGTGCGAGGAGTTTGCCAACTGAGAGCAGTTAGGCATCGTTGGGTGCTCCAACAGCCCATGGGCATCCCTGCTACACATAGTACCTAAGGCCAACGGGTCGTGGTGGCCATGCAGCAATTTCCAGCGCCTGAACAACGCCACGGAACACGATCGGTATCCCATCCCACATATACAGGATTTTTCCATGCACCTGGCCGGGGCGCATGTTTTTTCGAAAGTGGATTTGGTGCGCGGTTACCACCAGGTCCTGGTGCACGCGGAAGATGTTCCCAAAACAGCGGTAATAACTCCTTTCGGCCTTTTCGAGCTTTTACGCATGCCGTTCGGATTAAAAGATGCGGCACAGACTTTCCAGAGAATGATGGACACAGTGCTTCGTGAGTTGTCCTTTGTTTTGTCTACTTAGACGACATTCTGGTAGCTAGCGCATCCAAAGAGGAGCACATCGCCCATCTCAAGACGGTTTTTCAGAGGTTGGAAGCACATGTGCTTATAGTGAACCTGGTGAAGTGCCAGTTTGGTGTGCCAGTGATTGATTGTTTTTGGGCCACCGTATTTCGCCGGAGGGCACGATTCCGCTACCGGATAAGGTGCACGAAGTGTCAGACTTTCCACGTCCACAGACCGTGAGGACCCTACAGGAGTTTTTGGGAATGGTCAATTTTTATAACCGTTTCCTTTCCCAGGCAGCCTGGCTGATGCAGCCATTGTATGCCCTGCTTAAGAAAAAGAAGCCCACGGAAAACATCGACTGGACTCCCGAGCGAGTCCAGGCTTTCACAGGCACCAAAACAGTGCTTGTGGATGCCGCGTTGCTAGCCCACCTGGATCTGTTGGCACGGATAGTGCTCACTACGGACGCATCTGATGTTGCCATGGGACAGTGGTGGAGCAGTACGTCTCCGGTTTGTGGCAGCTGCTCGCATTTTTTAGTCGAACTTTGCGTGACAATGAATGCAAATACAGCACGTTTGACAGAAAATTGTTGGCTCTCCACCTGGCAACGCGCCATTTTCAGTTTTGGCTAGAGGGATGCGAATTCACCGCGTTCGTTAACCATAAGCCGCTGATGTACGTGATGTCCAAGGTCTCAGAACCGTGGTCAGCCCGGCAGCAACGGCATTTGGCCACGATCTCAGAGTTTACGACCGACATTCAACATGTTGCTGGTAAGCTCAACATCGTGTCCGATTGCCTGTCATGCGCATTAGTCTCCCTGGTCTACATGGGAATAGATTTCCCTGCCATGGCCGCGGAGCAAGCCAGGGACACGGACATTTGGCTGCTCCAGTCGGTGCCTACTGGGTTATGGGTGGAGAACAGGGTGGTGCAGGAAGGGTGCCCCTCCCCCCACTCTGCAACGTCCCCACCAGCTGCCCACGCCTGATGGTTCCAAGCTCTTGGCACTGCTGCAATTTTGAGTCAGTCCACTCCCTTTCACATCAGTGCTTCGATGAAATTAGTGGGGGCAAAATTCGTCTGGCTGCACTTGCGCGAGGACGTGAAGGAGTGGACTGCAGCTTGCGTTGCGTGCCAGGGGGCCAAAGTGCACAAGCACACCAGAGCCCCCCTTGAGCCATTCCAAATCCCGGCCAGGAGGTTCGACCATGTCCATGGTGGATTTAATGGGACCCCTCCTGCGGTCGCAAGGTTTCACACACCTTTTGACAATCGTGGACCGCACCATGTGCTGGCCTGAAGTGGTCTCACTGGCTTCTACCACATCCGCTTTTTTGTTGGCTTGGGTTGCACGGTTCGGACCCCCATTGGACATCACTTCCGACAGGGGTCCACAATTCATTTCGGAACTGTGGTCCACGATGGCCCAGAGCCTGGGGGTCAAAATTCACCGTACTACCGCATACATTCCCCATGCTAATGGATTATTCGAGCGTTTTCATGGGTCGCTAAAGGCAGCGCTCAGAGCTTCGCTCATGGATACAAATTGGGTTGACCGTCTGCCCTGGGTTCTTTTAGGGTTGTGCTCCGCGCCTAAGGAGGATTTATCAGTCTCCCCAGCAGAACTCGTTTTTTCTCAGCCGCTGCGTATCCTCGGGGAATTTTTACCAGACAACCCTGCGCTCAGGGCCGATCCACCCGTGAAATTTTTGCACAGTATGAAGGCTTTTAATGTGCCGGGCCCAGCCCACCATTGTTTTCCCTGCACTTTCGTCCCCAAGAGTTTACAGAATGCCGGTTTGTTTTTGTCAGGCACCAGACCCCGCTGCACCCACCGTACGACGGACCGTTCAGGGTGCTGGAACCTGGGGCGAAGCATTTTGTGTTAGACTTGGGGGGGGGGGGCGGTTGTAGGGAGACCGTTTGCATTGACAGGCTGAAGCCCGCTTTTGTGTTGGCAGACGAGCAGGTGGTGTTGGCCCAAGCTTCCTGGCACGGACGCCCACCGTTGGTGGCTCCGCAAGTTGGTGTTCCCTTTGTAGGGACCGGCGCTCGCAAAGCTAATGTACTCCCCCACTTTTCCCCTCCACAGACTGACGTGCCCTACTGTACACCCCGCCAGCAGGGTGTTTCGACTGGATCGGCGACCCCCAGCTACAGCTGCTATGGATGCCGGCTCAAGCCCAAAGGACGAGGGGTTAGTGCACTTTCTGTGTGTTCGGGGGAGGGGGGGGCTGTGTGGTGGTACAGGTGGGGGATTCTCCACTCAGAGAAGGCAGCTGGGGGAAAGAGGGAACAATGTGCCGAAGGAGGAAGTGTCACCGGGGGGTCTCAGACAGGACAGTAAGGACTATTTGCCCCCTGGGGAGAGGAGGAAGCGTCAGAACTGCTGGAAGAGGAAAGGCTGTGAGAATGCGGTACTGGCGTTATGTTAATGTGCCACGCATGTCTTTGTTCCACAAAATGATTATGGTCGGGATTCCTGGGTCTTCATGCATGGAATTAAAGATTAGAAAAGAGGATGCATAGATATCCAGGAGCTTTTACTGTACTTGATGTTGGAGAAGGAATAAAGTTTGTGTGTCATTCAGCTCATTGCCTCGCCTGCTTCCTTTCTCCACAAGTTCACACTTGACTCTCACTTGCAATTTGGAACTAATGAACATTTTTTTTATTGTTTTCATCCAAAACAGCCAGGTCAACTCATGTTCACTGCTAAAACAACACAAATAATTGGATCCACAAAACATGAAAATCTGATGTTTGAATCATAAGAGAAAATGGGTGTGAAGATTCCATGACTGGCACAAGAAACTTGAGATCAGGCTATTAGAATGCTCAGAGCTGGAATGTCAGTCTCCAGGGTGGCAGCACATTTTGGAGTCCATCGGTCAATAGTAGGATGCTATATATACAATGGTGTGAAAAAGTGTTTGCCCCCTTCCTGATTTCACATTTTTTGTATGTTTGTCACACTTAAATGTTTCAGATCATCAAACAAATTTAAATGTTAGACAAAGACCACACAAGTAAACACAAAATGCAGTTTTTTTTAAATGAAGGTGTTTATTATTAAGGGTAAAACCTACATGGCCCTGTGTGAAAAAGTGACCCCCCACTACCGTTAAAACATAAATTAACTGTGGTTTATCACATCTTTGGGAAGCTGAATTCAATTTCTTGAGCCACACCCAGGCCTGATTACTGCCACACCTGTTCTCAATCAAGAAATCACTTAAATAGGACCTGCCTGGCAAAGTGAAGTACACCAAAAGATCCTCAAAAGCTAGACATTATGCTACAATCCAAAGAAATTCAGGAACAAATGAGAAACAAAGTAAATGAGATCAATCAGTCTGGAAAAGGTTATAAAGCCATTTCTAAAGCTTTGGGACTCCAGCAAACCACAGTGAGAGCCATTATCTACAAATGGCAAAAACATGGAACAGTGGTGAACTTCCCAGGGGTGGCCGGCCGACCAAAATTTCCCCAAAAGTGCAGTGATGACTCATCCAAGATGTCACAAAAGACCCCACAACAACATCCAAAGAACTGCAGGCCTCACTCGCCTCAGTTAAGGTCAGTGTTAATGACTCCACTATAAGAAAGACACTGGGCAAAAATGGCCTGCACGGCAGAGTTCCAAGACGAAAACCACTGCTGAGCAAAAAGAACATAAAGGCTCATCTCAATTTTGCCAGGAAACATCTTTATGATCCCCAAAACTTTTGGGAAAATACTCTGTGGACTGATGAGACAAAAGTTGAACTTTTTGGAAGGTGTGTGTCCCAATACATCTGATGTAAAGTAACAGCATTTCAGAAAAGGAACATAGTACCAACAGTAAAATATAGTTGTGGTAGCGCGATAGTCTGGGGCTGTTTAGCTGCTTCAGGACCTGGAAGACTTGCTGTGTTAAATAGAACCATGAATTCTGCTGTGTACCAAAAAATCCTGAAGGAGAATGTCCGGCCATCTGTTTGTGACCTCAAGCTGAAGCGCACTTGGGTTCTGGAGCAGGACAATGATCTAAAACACACCAGCAAGTCCACCTTTGAATGGCTTAAGAAAAACAAAATGAAGACTTTGGAGTGGCCTCGTCAAAGTCCTGACCTGAATCCGATTGAGATGCTGTGGCATGACCTTAAAAAGGCAGTTCATGCTCAACTCCCCCCCCCCCCCCAATGTGGCTGAATTACAACAATTCTGCAAAGAATGAGTGGGTCAAAATTCCACCCCAGCGCTGTAAAAGACTCATTGCCGGTTATCTCAAACACTTGATTGCAGTTGTTGCTGCTAAGGGTGGCCCAACCAGTTAATAGGTTTAGGGGGCAATCACTTTTTCCTTACAGAGCTATGTAGGTTTGGATTTTTTCCCCCTTAATAATAAACATCTCTGTTTAAAAACTGCATTCTGTGTTTACTTGTGTTATCTTTGTCTAATATTTAAATTTGTTTGATGATCTGAAACATTTTAATTGTGACAAACATACAAAAAATAAGAAATCAAGAAGGGGGCAAACCACTGTAAAAAAAATATATACGGATATATGAATTCATGTAAAGATATTAGCACAAATTTATCAATATAGATGTTTTTCTTTAAAATATCAAGTTGATACAAAATGGTTTGTCTGTCTTGAACTAAAACAGAGCAACCATCGCCAATTCAGCACAACACAGAACAGCTGTTGTCCTATTGAATCTCTTACTGGGAGAAAAAACAACAAAGAAGAAAGATCTTACCATGAAATGAGAATGGGACAGAAAACGGAGTCCGAATTCTTTAACTATGTGAGGATGACACACCTCAATGATTACATCACACTGCCTGGAAAACACACAAATAGTATGCATCAGACAGGCATCAGCACCCACCATCTAGCAAAGACACATTTATGCATTTATTATGCAACAGGCTTTTTTCTCTAGTAAATAAGACACTTTTTTGTACGACTCTTAAATTTATGACTTCCCTTGTAAATGTTGCACTTTTTTATTTTCTCATGTTCAATTTGCAACATTGTTGTCATAATTTTGAGTTTTTTATCCTATAATTTGTGCCTTTTTTGTTCAAAATTTGAAGCTTTTTTCTTGCAACTTGTTTTGACATATGTATGACTGTTTTTGTATTAACATAGTATTTGTATTGTGAATTTACAACTTTTCTGATTGATTTACTGTGTTGATATTGTATAAAGGTACTAAATAAATCTGGTTCTAATAAAGATAAGATAAGATAAGATAAGCCTTTATTAGTCCCACAATGGGGAAATTCCAGGATTGCAACAGCACAGGGATAGCAACACTCAGAGCAACAATCAGAAGGCAAGAAAAAAAAAAGCAAGCAAGCAAGAGCAGCTAATATACATATGTACATATTACTATAAATATATATATATATACACACAGACACACAGTGTAGAGCATTGTAGCTGGATGGGATAAATATATGAGTATATAAACACGCAGTACGGAGCATTGCAGCTTGATGGAATAAATATGTAAATATATAAACACAGTGCGGAGCAATGTAGCTAGGTGGAAAAAATATGTAAATATATAAACACACAGTATGGAGCATTGTAGCTAGATGGAATAATATGTAGATATATAAACACACAGTACGGAGCATTGCAGCTAGGTGGAAAAAATATGTAAATATATAAACACAGTGCGGAGTAATGTAGCTAGATGGAATAATATGTAGATATATAAACACACAGTGCAAAGCATTGTAGCTAGATGGAATGAATATATAGATATATAAATATAAACATAAACACACCCAGTGCGGAGCATTGTAGCTAGATGGAATAAATATGTAAATGTATAAACACACACAGTGCAGAGCATTGTTGCTAGATGGGATGAAACAGCACAACCGTCTACTTAGTTATCCTACATGGTATGATTATGTGCCCATACATATTCTCACCCTCCGTAGCTACCGGTATTTTCCTAGTTGTATGCCGGAGGGGACCATTGTGTAAGTCTATTGCATCTTTTGCATTCAAAAAAAACTATTAGGTTGTTACGTCTTTTTGCTATCTCTGCGAGCAGCCCTGCTTAGGTTGTACAGTCTGACAGCCGTTGGTAGGAAGGACCTGCGAAACCTCTCGGTTGTGCACCTGGGATGATGTAGTCTGCTGCTAAATGAGCTCCTCAGTACATTCAGTATGTCCTGCATAGGGTGGAACTCTGACTCCAGCAGAGATGACAGTTTAGCCACCGTCCTTCTCTCTCCTATCTCCTCCACCGGATCAAGGCGCTGCCCCAGGACGGAGCTAGCTTTCTTGATCAGTTTGTTCTGTCTTTTCCTATCGGCTGCAGTAATGCCACTGCCCCAGCAGACCACTCCAAAAGTGATGGCTGATGCCACCACCATGTCATAGAATGTCTTCAGCGGCACCCCTTGTACACCAAAAGACCTGAGTCTCCTCAGTAGGAACAGCCTGCGCTGTCCCTTCTTGTAGAGTGCGTCAGTATTGTGTGACCAGTCTAGTTTATTGTTCAGATGAACACCCAGGTGCTTGTAGGATGTCACCATCTCAATGTCTGTTCCCTGTATATTTACTGGTGCTGTGAGGGGTTGTCCTTGCCTGCGGCAGTCCACCACCAGCTCCTTAGTTTTCCTCGCGTTGATCTGGAGGCAGTTCCGATAGCACCAGTCCACGAAGTCCTGGATAAGCCCTCTGTACTCAGCTTCATCTCCATTGGAGATGAGGCCAACGATCGCAGAGTCATCAGAGAACTTCTGTAGATGGCAGTGTGTTGTGTTGTGTGAGAAGTCCGCAGTATAAAGAGTGAACAGGAAGGGAGCCAACACCGTTCCCTGGGGGGCCCCCGTGCTACTGATGATCGTGTTGGACACACAGTCCCGGGTTCTCACAAACTGAGGCCGGTTCGTGAGGTAGTCCAGGATCCATGATGACAGGTGCTGGTCCACCCCTGTGCGCAGCAGCTTGTCCTTCAGGATCATCGGTTGGATGGTGTTGAAAGCACTGGAGAAGTCAAAGAACATGATCCTCACCACATTCCCGGGCTTCTCCAGGTGGGACAGAGAACGGTGAAGGAGGAAGATCACCGCATCCTCCACCCCAATGCCATGCTGGTAGGCGAACTGGAGTGGATCCATCGCTGGTTCCACCAGGGGGCGGAGGTGAGCAAGGAGCAGTCTCTCCAGGGTCTTCATCAAGTGGGACGTCAAGGCCACCGGTCTGTAGCTGTTCAGGTCTTTGGGGTGGGAAGTTTTTGGTACAGGTACCACACAAGATGTTTTCCACAGCTGTGGTACCCTTCCCAGCTTCAGGCTCAGGTTGAAGATGTACGCCACAATCCCACACAGCTGGTCTGCACAGGACTTGAGGAGCTTTGCGCTGATGCCGTCCGGTCCTGACGCCTTCCTCGCCTTGATCTTCCTCAGCTCCGTCCTCACCTGGGTCTTGGTCAGGGTCAGGATGGGGGGCTGTGTGTTGGGAGTGGGGGGGTGTTGGTGGAGTGGGGAGTGGGCAGCAGGACTTCATGTCTTTAGAGGCAGCAGTGGTTGTTGTGCAGTCAGGGGGGAGGGCGGTTGGTCAAACCTATTGAAAAACAGATTCAGATTGTTCGCCCACTCCTTGCCCCCTGTGGCCCCCGTGACTTACCCAGCTGGTCCAGATAAACTCCCGCTTGGATCGTCTGTCAGGTCCTCAGCCCTTTCCTCCGGCTTCAGGTAGCCCAGCTGCTCCAGCTAGCTCTATCCCTGTTACGTCTCCACCATCCCGGCTGACACCAGTCCCCACGCCCACATGCTTCAATGGTAAGCTAGGGGGTTCCTGTTGCAATGTGGGATAGTTTTCCAGTGGGTCCCAGGGGATTTTCCAATCAGTCACAGGCACATAGGCTATGTAGTTAATCTCCTGGAGGGGCAGGCGTTAGTTTGGGATTACACAGTCATGGCTAGGGCTGACTCCGCGACATTAACTTATGGCCAGTTTGTGAGTGAGTTTAACGAGGTGTTCTGCTTACCTCCCGGCTACTCAACTTAAGGCAAGGGAGCAAATCAGTAGCCAATTACGCTGTAGACTTCCGGGTGGTAGCCGCGGCGGTGTGGTGGTCGGATGCCTCTCTGCACAGTATCTTTGTCCGTAGCCTTAGCCCTAGCCTGAGGGACGAACTAGCCTGTTTGGAAAAGCCCAGTAAATTAAACAAGCTCATTTCCTTGGCCATTAGCTGGGACAACCGGTTGAGTGAACGGGCCAACGAGCGTAAAACATCTGGTCACTCACATACCCCGTTTCGCCACTCCCCACAGTGCCCCCTGCTGGCCCTACCTCCCTCTGATTCATTAGACTCCCCTGAGCCCATGGTAGTAGGCCAATCTAAGTTACCACCAGCGGAGAAACAGCACCGCTGGGAGATAGGGCTATGTCTTTATTGTGGCAGCGAGGAGCATGCGCTCGCTACTTGTCCCATACAGCCAAAAGAGGGAGTCCGTGCGTCACAGTAGGGGCACTCACGGACTCAATTCAAAACAATCCTCTCACTAAATTCATGTTACCCATCTGTTTTGTTCATAACCAAGTTGAGATAGCCACACATGCACTCATCAATTCAGGGGCCGAGCAGAGCTTCATCTCTGGGGAACTGGCAACCCGATTGGGGCTTCCCTGCCACCAATTGAGGACACCTCTTAAACTCATCGCTCTGTCCAAAGCCCCACTGGCCATGGAGTCTAAATAAACTGCCCTGATATCAGTTAGGGAGTGGGCAGCAGGACTTGATGTCTTTACAGGCAGCAGTGGTTGTTGTGCAGTCAGGGGGGAGGGCGGTTGGTCAAACCTATTGAAAAGCAAATTCAGATTGTTCGCCCACTCCCTGCCCCCCGTGGCCTGGGGGGAGGTATTCTGGAGCCCAGAGATGGTTTTGAGGTTTCTCCAGACCCCGCTGATGTCGCTCTGTTGCAGCTTGTCCTCCATCTTCCTCCTGAAGCTGTCCTTGCCTTCTCTGATCTTTCTCCTCAGCTCCCTCTGTACGGACTTCAGCATCTCCCTGTTCCCCGACTTGAAGATCCTCTTCTTCTTTCTCAGAAGTGTTTTAATCTCAGGGTTGATCCAGGGTTTGTTGTTTGAGCAACACCGTATGGTCTTGGTGGGAACGGATTTGTCCGCACAGAAGCTGAGGTAGCCCGTGAAGGTGTGAATGAGGCCATCGATGTCCTCACCATGTGGATTGCAGAGCTGCTTCCAGGCGGTGGCTTCAAAACAGCCCTTTAGAGTGTCCATTGCCTCCTCAGACCATAACATCACTGTGCGCATGGCCGGAGGTCGTCTGTGCACTAGGGGTTTGTACACCGGCCGGAGATGAACCAAGTTGTGATCCGATCTCCCGAGTTGGGGGAGTTGTGATGAGGTGTACGCCTCCTTAGTGTTTGCGTAGAATAAGTCCAGTGTTTTATTGTCTCTAGTGTGGCATGTGACATACTGGGTAAACGTGGGTAGAACGGGAGACAGTGAAACATGGTTGAAATCGCCTGAGATGAGGAGAAGAGCATCTGGGTGTTCTGTCTGCAGCCTGTTGGTTACTGAATGGATGACGTCACGCGTTGTCCCAGCGCTCGCCGTTGGATTTGCATAAACAACAATGCAGATCACGTGTGAGTGTTCTCTTGGGAGATATGTAGGCCGCATGCTAACAGCTAGCAACTCAATGTCTTTGCTGCAGTGACGTTGTTTAACAGTGATATGTCCCGGTCTGCACCAGTTGTTGTTAACATACATCATCACTCCACCGCCCCTTGCTTTGCCACTGTCTGGTGTTCGGTCTGCCTGTATCATGTGGAAACCCTCCAGCTCAATGTTAGCATCTGCTGCTAGTTCAGTTAGCCACGTCTCAGTAAACAAAAGGAGAGAGCACTCCCGGTATGTGCTATCGTAACGGCAGATAGCCGCTAGCTCATCTACCTTTCCCAGTATAGAGCGTACATTCCCCATAATAACGGATGGGAAGGTGGGTCTGTACCTTATACTCCTTGTCCGCCGTCTAGCACCAGCCTGACAACCACGTCGTTTTCGCGTTATTTCTCTCGGTACGTCGAGTTTTTTCGTCAGCACCGAGTGGCGATTTCCCTGCTGTACCGTCTCCTGCTGTAAACAGTGGCTCCGTCCGCCGGCTCGGGAGGCATTTTGGGGCGATCTGTGTGTCCGTGATGTATAAAGTGTGTTAAGAAAGAAAGAAAAAAACTCAGAATTGAGCCGCTGTTGCAAAAGGCAGCCGACTCGTGTGGCGCCGGAAGTAAAAAGGTTCTATTAAATCTGTACACATTTTGCTCTTAAATTTACTATTTTTCTAATCAATGTGTCCTTTTCCCATGTGAATTTGCTTTTTTTCCCCAAAACTTTAAAAAATATACACTACCGTTCAAAAGTTTGGGGTCACACAGACAATTATTTTGTGTTTTCCATGAAAAGTCACACTTATTTACCACCATGAGTTGTAAAATGAATAGAAAATATAGTCAAGACATTGACAAGGTTAGAAATAATAATTTGTATTTGAAATAATAATTTTTTCCTTCAAACTTTGCTTTCATCAAAGAATCCTCCATTTGCAGCAATTACAGCATTGCAGACCTAACATGATTGCACAAGGGTTTTCTAATCATCCATTAGCCTTCTGACACAATGAGCAAACACATTGTACCATTAGAACACAGGAGTGATAGTTGCTGGAAATGGGCCTCTATACACCTATCTAGATATTGCACCAAAAACCAGACATTTGCAGCTAGAATAGTCATTTACCACATTAGCAAAGTATAGAGTGTATTTCTGATTAGTTTAAAGTTATCTTCATTGAAAAAAAGTGTTTTTCTTTCAAAAATAAGGAAATTTCTAAGTGACCCCAAACTTTTGAACGGTAGTGTATATATATTTATTTATTTATTTATTTATTTGGCAGTGTTTGAAGGAGCCACATGTTATGAGCAAAAGAGCAGCATGTAAAGTGCATCTGGACAGTATTGACAGTGCTTCACTTTTTTCCACATTTTGTTATATACAGCCTTATTCAAAAATGGATTAAATTCATTTTCCTCACAATTCTACACACAATACCCCATATTGGCAATGTAAAAAAAATTTTTTTTTTAGATTTTCGTTAAATTTATTAAAAATAAAACACTAAGAAATCACATGTACATAAGTATTCACAGCCTTTGTCATGAAGCTCAAAATTGAGCTCAGGTCCATCCTGTTTCCACTGATCATCCTTGAGATGTTTCTACAGCACCCCCCCCCCACTCCGCTTCCCGTCCTGTTAAGCAGCTAGGTGAGCAGAACACAAATCTGCTTCCCTTATTGTGCCAAACAGATTTACTTTTCCAACAAGAGCTTTATACAGTACATATATATGTATTGTACATTATTTATAAATTCCTGTTGTAACAACTTTTAATACTTTATTTAAATTATTGTACCCATGAAGGACCCGACTGATCATCCTTGAGATGTTTCTACAGTGTAATTGGAGTCCACCTGTGGTAAATTCAGTTGACTGGACATGATTTGGAAAGGCTCACACCTGCCTATACAAGGTCCCACAGTTGACAGTGCATGTCACAGCACAAACCAAACATGAAGTCAAAGGAATTGTCTGTAGACCTCCATGACAGGACGGTCTCAAGGCACAAATCTGGGGAAGAGTACAAAAAATTTTCTGCTGCTTTGAAGGTCCCAATGAGCACAGTGGCCTCCATCATCCATAAATGGAAGAAGTTTGGAACCACCAGGACTCTTCCAAGAGCTGGCTGGCCACCTAAACTGATTGACAGGGAGGTGACCAAGAACCCGACGGTCACTCTGTCAGAGCTCCAACATTCCTCTGTGGAGAGAGGAGAACCTTTCAGAAGGACAACCACCTCTGCAGCAACCCACCAGTCAGGACTGTATGGTAGAGTGGCCAGACGGAAGCCACTCCTTAGTAAAAGGCACATGGCAGCCCACCTGGAGTTTGTCAAAAGGCACCCAGAGGACTCTCAGACCATGAGAAACAAAATTCTCTGGTCTGATGAGCCAAACATTGAACTTTTTGGCATGAATGCCAAGCATCATGTTTGTAGGAAACCAGGCACCGCTCATCACCAGGCCAATACCATCCCTACAGTGAAGCATGGTGATGGCAGCATCATGCTGTAGAGATGTTTTTCAACAGCAGGAACTGGGAAACTAGTTGGGATAGAGGGAAAGATGAATGTAGCAATGTACAGAGACACCCTGGATGAAAACCTGCTCTAGAGTGCTCTTGACCTCAGACTGGGGCGACGGTTCATTTTTCAGCAGGACAACAACCCTAAGCACACAGCCAAGATATCACAGGAGTTGCTTCAGGACAACTCTGTGAATGTCCTTGAGTGGACCCGCCAGAGCCCAGACTTGAATCCAATTGAACATCTCTGGAGAGATCTAAAAATGGCTGTGCACCGACGCTTCCCATCCAACCTGATGGAGCTTGAGAGGTGCTGCAAAGAGGAATGGGCCAAACTGCCCAAAGATAGGTGTGCCAAACTTGTGGCATGATATTCAAAAAGACTTGAGGCTGTAAGTGCTGCCAAAGGTGCATCAACAAAGTATTGAGCAAAGGCTGTGAATACTTCTGTACATGTGATTTTAGTTTTTTATTTTTAATAATTTTCAAAAAAAAAAAAATTTTCATGTTGTCATTATGGGGTATTGTGTGTAGAATTTTGAGGAAAAAAAATGAACTGAATCCATTTTGGAACAAGGCTGTAACATAAAATGTGGAAAAAGTGAAGCGCTGTGAATACATTGTGACGAATATCGGATGTGAATACTGGATGCACTCTAAAATGAAGGAACCCAAATGAAATTTAAATAGCCAGTAATAATTACAGTAGAATATGTTGAAAAATGGTGTAAAATGATGCATATTGTTATGGTAAACGATTTATGAATTCTGAACACTACATTACATTGGTCTACACACTGAAAATGCTTAGATAAAAGAGGAAAAGTTTAGGCCCTGACCTGAAATGACCCCTCAGAGTAGACAGTAGCAGGCAGGGAGTGTTCACTTGGATATTGTCATATCCGGCTCTAGGGAGCCGGGCAATCAGAGCCAGGGACAAGCCAGTGAGTCGTGATATTTTATTCAGGGTAAAGGGGAAGGGATGAGGAGAGCACAGATACTCATGCAGACGTACACTCACAGGTTGCACAGCGCAGAGGTAAGCAGCTCGTACCGGACGTGGGGGTAGCAAGACGTACATCCTCACAGCGGGATACAAACACAGGAATGCTGCAAGAGGAGTATAAGCTGACACCAGACGAAGGGGCTTCAGCTTAGCAATGTGTTTATGTCGCAGCCCCGAGTCATCGAGGCTGCTCCTATTTATCCTCATTGGCAGCGCCCCAGCTGATGAAGACTAATTGGCCCCAGCCGTCCATAATGCTGCCAGCTGGGGGCCAGCTGAGACGCTGCTCAATGGGAAGCAGGGATGAGGGAAAACATGGGCTGAGTGCCGAGACGGCATCTCAACCCATGGTGACAGAGCCCCTCCCTCAAGGTCGGGCTCCTGAACGACCAGGAACATCCCAGCCCCACCCCCCCCCCCACCTAGGGTGGGAGGAAGGGAGGCGGACCGGAGGGGAAGAGGCCAAGGGAAGGACAACACCAATGGGGCAATGTAGGGTAGCGGGAAAGAAAAACCCAAATACAATACTGACAAAACAGAATAATTAACCCAGGTACAGATGGGGAGAAGAACTGGGTCAGCACGCCGGTTACATACTACCCAGAGAGTACCAACCATGCGTGACCCAGAGCAAGGAAAAAAAAGAACCACCAAAAAGGTACAGGGCAAAAAATGCTGAGTACGGTTAAATAAAGGGGAACCTATACACAGCGCTAATTTAAGTACATACACACACAGTCACCAAGAAAAGTGAGGGTGACTGGAACAAATGACAATAGAGCATGGTGTTACGGAAAACAAGGCACATGACTCTATAATGAACCAACAGGACAAAAAAGAAATACTGAGTGCAGGCAAAGAAAAACCCACACACACGAATATATAAATACCCAGTCACCTAAAGAAATGAAAGTGACTGGAATAAATGGATAACTGCAGAGCATGGTGTAACGGAAAACAAAACATAACTCTACAAAAAACGAGGCTAAAAACATGGCACAAAAAGTAAAATGCTGAGCATGAGCGATGGAAAACACAGCACTATAAAAACGAATCCACCAACAGGACAACACATTACACCCGAGTGACCTTAATAACAAAAGAAAAAGTGACACCCGAGGTGAATGGCAGGCAGAGTCCAAAAATGGCCGAGATGGCTCCGGAGATCTCCCCGCCCATTGTCCAGCTGGCGAATCAGGGAAAGAGAAGTGTTCGGACGGCGAACTCTGGACCCAGATCCCAGGAATCCAGTCCACCGGCAGCCGAACCAGGCTGCCCAGAGGGAAACACAGACCAGTGGGGGGAACCAGATCACCGAACCGAAAGTTCTGTGGGTCGGGTCGTCGACCCGCACCACTCAACCACCAGGACCGTTGAGACGGGCGAAGGATCAGAGCGGATCCCGGTGGAAGAGGCTCAGGGGAGAGCCGATGACGAGGGCGGCGGGCGTCGGGCCGCAGGAAAACGGCCACCTCCTCACCGGACCTGGACAATACTGGGGCAGCACCCACGTCGGACCCCGATCGGGCCTCAGGCGAACCCACGTTGGACCCCGACTGGGTCTCGGGCGAACCCACGTTGAATACTGCACCAGAACCGACCTCCAACGTTGAACCCGGACCCTCCAGCACCACGAGGAACAGCAACTCCTTGCCGGTGACCCTGGAAGAAGGCTCAGAAGAGAAAACAGAACCGGGATCAGGATCACCGGCAGCGCCAGAACCCGGCGAGACGAGCTCAGACGCAGCGGACGGCTGCACCCGGCTCGTCTCCCCTGGAGATAGGCTGAAGTGCTCGGGGATAAAAAGAGAGAAACGAAAGGAGAGCACTCGCCTGATCTCGGGTTCTGACGCCGTCCAGGACTGCGAAGATCCAGGATCCGTCGTCAGGAGGTCGTTGTCAGGCTCCCATCTAGCCGCGTCGGGCCCCGCAGCCAGCACGATGGTCAGCACAGCTTGAGATCCCTCCAGCTCAGGTAACCCCGCCGACGATCCACTCGGCGTGAAGCCAGAAGAATCTCGTCCCGCTGGACCGAACCGCTCCTCCGTGGAGACCCGGGGACGCTCAATCGTCGGCGTAGACTCCACGCAGCAGTCAGTCCCCCTCCTCCGTCCGCAATGTAGCTGCGGAACCACAGGCCCTCTCCATATCCCACCACGTTGACCCGGAGCCGGGGACCGCTCGGCGGAGAGAGAGACAGAGGATGCGGGATTAGGCATACAGGTTACAGCAGGTGGGGAGAGTTCAGGGAACTGCGAACCCTGAACTTCTCCTCCAGGGATGTGACAGAGCAAATCATTAAGCAGGTGTGAAAAAACAATGACTTGCCTGCCCCCTGGAGGTTGAGTATCGCCTGCTGTAGTGGATTCTGCTTCTTCCTCTCCCCGCCCGGCGATAACGGAGGACCCCCCGGGAATTCGTCTGAGGGTCGCTCGCGTTGTCTCCAGCAGAGAGCTCACCAGGCCGGAATTCCAGGCACACACAGCGGTCAGGAAGCGCGTCGAGGAGGAGGGGGAAACAGCCGGGGTGAGCCAGCCCGAATGTCCAGGAATGACAGCGGGGAAATGAGGCTCAGGGAACGGGGCTGTAGAATCTCCACACAGACGAGGCGAAGAGGTGACAGCTGCGTGGGAGGAACTGTCCTGACGATGGCTCAGAACTGGATCCGGACGAGGTTCGTGCAGAGGTGACTCGGCGATGTGATGGCGGCTATTCCCGGGGAACGAAGCGAGGGGGAAACCCAGGATTCGCCGCTCCAGATTGGAGATCGAGGCGAGGAAGGCGCCGAGCACGGGAAAGCTTCGTAGCCCTGAAGTCCTCTCCATCAACCTCACTGCCGCCGCCACATGCCTGAAGGTGGTGACAGGAAACACAGTAGAGCTCGCGACAGCCACTCGACCCCGGACATAACTGCTGTCAGCTGCGGCTCCTTGAAGGGAATCCCGAGTGACGTGGCGCAGGTCGGGGGAAGTCCTCTGGTTGGCGCGAACTCCCGGACTGGAATGACGGCAGGAACGGGACTCCGAAGCGGGGAAAGACGTCGCCCACTTCGACTCCCTGCCGGGATTTCCATCCACCCCGTGGAGCTTCTCTCGCTGTGTACCTGCAGCGTCTATCCTGGCACTGTCCTCCAGATGGTACAGAGAGTGAGGGTGACAGTCCAGGAGTTCCTCAGCACGGCCCGGATGCCAGCGTCTCGCGTTGGAGGCGTCGTGCAGGGTGAAGAGCGTCCCGTCGACAGCCTCCGAGATGGACCTCAGCTCGTCGCCCTGGCGCCGGAAGTGACTCCTGGGAAACGGCATGCTAGCAGCGCTGACACCCGGACAGAAAGGTACATTTCCACAGCGACTCACGGCCGCCGGCAACTCTTCTGGCTGCGACATACTGTCATATCCGGCTCTAGGGAGCCGGGCAATCAGAGCCAGGGACAAGCCAGTGAGTCGTGATATTTTATTCAGGGTAAAGGGGAAGGGATGAGGAGAGCACAGATACTCATGCAGACGTACACTCACAGGTTGCACAGCGCAGAGGTAAGCAGCTCGTACCGGACGTGGGGGTAGCAAGACGTACATCCTCACAGCGGGATACAAACACAGGAATGCTGCAAGAGGAGTATAAGCTGACACCAGACGAAGGGGCTTCAGCTTAGCAATGTGTTTATGTCGCAGCCCCGAGTCATCGAGGCTGCTCCTATTTATCCTCATTGGCAGCGCCCCAGCTGATGAAGACTAATTGGCCCCAGCCGTCCATAATGCTGCCAGCTGGGGGCCAGCTGAGACGCTGCTCAATGGGAAGCAGGGATGAGGGAAAACATGGGCTGAGTGCCGAGACGGCATCTCAACCCATGGTGACAGATATAAGGAAAAGCCATCTTTATTGTCATTCAAATCTATACAGCCAATCATGTACAATAGAATGAAATTATGTTTCTCTTATCTACAGTGTTAATCACACACACATATATAGAATCAGAGGGGTTGTTGCCATGCCAGGCACCATCACAAATTTCCCTCCTCCGTTCCATTATTGCTAAGCACCAAGCTGGACGGCAGGAAGTTCTGCTTTTTATATGGTCTTCAGAATGACCAGGCCAGGATTTGAACCCCGGCCTCCCAGGTGTGGGGTGGATGCTCTACCAACTGAGCCACCACTCCCATATATACACATTCAGCTGTGAGTGAAAGTGGGGAGAGAGGAGACCAGGAAGGGAGAAGGACCTATGAAGGCTTACAGAAGGGAGTAGATTTTGGCAGCAGTCCACTGTGCTTCTCCTAGCTGCTACAATCCCCTTTACACAAGGGTTGCGATCATTGAGAGATCGCTGAGTGATTAAAAAAATTGCCAGATATAAGATAAGATAAGATAAGATAAGCCTTTATTAGTCCCACAATGGGGAAATTCCAGGATTGCAACAGCACAGGGACAGCAACACTCAGAGCAACAATCAGAAGGCAAGAAAAAACAACATCTAGCAAACATATGTCCATATTACTATAAATGTATATATATAGACACACAGTGCAGAGCATTATGGCTGGTGGATGTGCAGCAGAAAGTCTAAGCTCTCTCTCCGCGGATGCAGCGGGCCAGCTGGAAGTCTTTGGGCATGATGGTGACCCCCTTAGCGAAGAAGAGACCACCAGGTGGGTCTCGCTGGTCTCCTGCAGAGCCATGACGGCGAAACTCAGGAAACGCAGGACGGTCTTGAAGTCCTGAGCGATCTCCCTCACCATATCTCAAGGATCTTCCATTTTCAAGGGTGCTTAAAGATCTCTATAGCTCACCATGAAAATTACCAACAATTGGATTTTTGAGTGCACAAGGATCTCCCAAACATTTACACAGAAACAGCTTTTTGGAGGCTTAGGAGATCTGTCATGATCAGGGCACTACCATGGACCATGCCCACGCTTTATGCTCATTTCGGTTTTTGCCTTTCCATTAGTATTATTATTAGTATTTAGTGCCCCTGTGTTCTCTGATCATTGTCTGTAGTGTCATCTCCTGTTGTCTGTATTTCTTATGGTTGTCTTTTGTATTTGGTTATATTCTATGATCCTGGTTTATTTTTACTGTTTAGTATTATTGTCCTGTTGTCTTTAATCATGTTTTGTCATCCCCTGTCTAAGTTCATGGTTGCATGTATGCATGTTTACCTATTGTCTCCAGTTCCTCATGTTTCCGTATCCATAGCCACTGTCCCTCATGCATGTGCCTGTTTAGCTCCTGATTGTTCTCAGCTATCCTGTGTCTGGTTAATTGTTCCCTCCCCTATATATGTGAGTCTCTGTTCTGTGTTCTTGGAGAGGTCATTTTGTCAGTTCACCCTGCTAGATCCATGCTATGTAATCCTGTCTATGCTCTTTGTCCAAGTAAGTTTACCCTGTTATGTGTTTGTCAAGTTTTAGTTAGTGTTGTCATGTCAGTTTAGTTTAATTCTCAGCCCACGTGCTGCTTTTTTTTTTTGTTACTGGCGTTTTATGTTCAGTCATTTTGCACTGCATCCCTGTCTGCACATGAGTTCTCCCTACAAACCCTCGTCTGCCATGACAAAATCATTGCAAGATTGACCAATTTTTGATCTCTCAATGGTCACCGAATGATCTCTGTCCTGTGTAAACAGGCTGTAAGATGAGGAATAATGTTTCTGTCAGTGGAGAAATATCTCTGCATAGATGAGCAGCCTTTGTGGGTTTGTTTCTCTGATCAAACAGTGAATCTCTTTTCTGGTCAGAGGTTGCTCACACCAGAGGATAAGACGGTATGTAATGCGCAAAGCTTGTATCTCACAGAGTGGTGAATGCTGACGAATGTTGCGATTTTTGGATTTGCCAACTTTCCTGGCAAATCCCAGCCAACGTGACCATGTGGGCCCTCACCAGAGGTTAAATCTGGGCTGTCTTATGGGTTCCATTTGTTACTTTCTTGTAAGTTTGTGACTTTTTCCCCCTAATTTGATAAATCTTTCTTAAAAATTTGAAACTCTCAAACTTGCAACTTTTTTTATTGTAAACTTTCAGCTTTTTTTCTCATAAATTTATTAGTTTCTCTTGTAAACGTATGACTTCTTCCTTGCAAATTTGCTAACTTTGTCTTGTAATTTTGAAACACATAAATTTGCAACTTTTTTTTTTTTTACTGTAATCTTGGAACTTTCTCATAAATGTTACTTTTTTCCTTGTAAATTTACTATTTTCTTGTAAATTTGTGAATTTTTCCCACATAAATTTGTGACATTTTTCTTGTAAATTTGGAACTTGGTCAAAAATTTTCAACTTTTTTTTACAGTAAACTTAAAACATTTCCTCATAAATTTGGGACTTTTTTCTCATTAATATATTTGCTACTTTTTTTGTTAATTTACAACTTTTTCCTCATAAATTTGAGATTTTTTTTTCTTGTAAATGTGCAATTTTTTTCTTGTAATTCTTTTCAAGTCTTTACTTCCACCAATAGGAGGAGGTGGACAAAAGAGTGATGAAGAAGCCAACTCTATTGTCATTCAGTCCATACAGCCAATCCTGTACAATAGAACAAAATTCCATTTGTCCTACCTACAGTGTTAATCATATGTAGAATCAGAGGGGTCACTGTCACCTTCTCCTTTCCCCATCCTATTATGCTGTGCACCAAGCTAGAAGGCAGGAAGTAATTTTTTTTTTTTATATGGTCTTTAGTATGACCCGGCCGGGACTATGAACCCCCAACCTCCTGGTTGTGGGGTGGCTGTGCTATCAACTAGGCCACTGCTCCATCACCCTTTTGTCCATTTCTGGTAAGCTCTTCACCAGGATCCTCCTCAGTCGTGCCCTTCCAGCCATCAGAGGCGGCCGTCACCCTCAGTAGGCAGGCTTCATGCTCAACCACTCGACCTCAGACCACTTTACTCTTTACTGTTTGCCTATTAATAGAGAAGGCCTATGAATTCCCCAAGGACTGCCATCTCTATATAGCCTTTATAGATCTTAAGGCTGCCTTTGACACCGTGGACCACGCTTCTCTTTGGAGTATCCTGCAGACCCTCAGAGCCCCACCCAAGATTGTAGCCATGTTTAAGCGGCTCTATAGCAGCTTGGAGAGCTGTATCTGTGTGAACGGGAAGGAGTCCAGCTGGTTTCACATCAACAGCGGGGTCCGACAAGGTTGTGTGGCCACTCCTGATCTCTTCAACTGTGTCACAGACTATCTGATGACAAAGGCCTGCGACCGGGTCCCTGGCATGCAGCTTGGCAACTACCATCTGGCTGACCTTGAATACGCTGACAATACCATCCTGTTCAGCCCATCCTACAGTCAGCTGAGAGATGCTCTAGTCACCTACCATGAAGAGGCAGTGAAGCTGGGCCTTCAGGTGAGCTGGATGAAGACTAAGCTAATGCATGTCTGTGATGGACTGGACCCACCCCCGTTACAGCTCGGGAATGATGCCATTGAGTTTGTCAATTCCTTTGTGTATCTGGGCTCCACAGTGACCAGCAACGGGGACATGAAACCAGAGATCAACCGCAGATGTGGCTTAGCTGCATCAGTCCTGCAAGCACTATGGAAACCTCTCTCACGCCATCATTCAATCTCCTGAAAGACGAAGCTCTGCACATACAATGCGTCGGCCCTCTCTATTGTACTCTATGGGTCAGAGACATGGCCACTGAATAAGACTCTGGCCTCGAGAGTGGATGGGTTTGATAGTCAGGCCCTCAGAACCATCGAGAACATCAGGTGGCCCCAGCACACTTGTAATGATGCATTCCGAGCCCACACACATCAGCCTGCAGCATCCCACCTTATTACACAGCAGCGCGTCCGCTGGTTTGGTCATGTCCTCAGTCTCCCACCAGAACACCTGACAAAAGCCATCCTCATGTTCAACCCCAGGGCCTCAGGGTGGTAAAGACCTCGGGGCAAGCTACGCACCAGATGGTTTGATGTGGTGAAGAGAGACCTCTGATAGCTCGGAGTCGCTGTTGACGACGCAGAGGAGCTGGCCCAAAACCGGCAGAGTTGGCACGCACTGGTTAACCTAATTGGTCCTACACATGGTGATGGCCACCCACCCCTCACCCCGCAGAGGTAGTAAACGATGGACAAAATAGGAGTTATGTTTTTGCCAGTGTTGGTTGGTTTGTTTGCAGTTGGTTTGTTTGGTCTGTTAGCAACATTATTCCAAAAGTTATAAATGGATTTTGATGAAATTTTCAGGAAAGGTGTGTAATGCATGGGGAACGGATGATTAGATTTTGGTGATGATCTGAGAGTGCATACTTCCACCAAGGGCTTTGTTTGTATTTCTGCAGCAGGATTACACAAAAACTACTGGAGGTATTTGGATACAATTTTCAGCAGAGGTGGGTCTTGGGCTACAGAGGAAGCATTACATTTTGGTGATGACCTGAGAATGCATACCTCTGCCAAGGCTCTTATGTTCTCACAGAGTGTTAGCAACAATACTCCAAAACTAATGGACAGACTTTGATGCAATTTTCACTAGAAGTGGCTCTATGCCTACACACAAAACCATTACATTGGAGGTGATCCATGAGGGACAGAAGGAGCCTTGACAGAGGTATGTGCTCTCTGAGTACTTTTCTAGTTATACCTTTATACGGTAGGCCAGTTCTTACTTTTAGACAATTTAGCATGGGCTACAAATGTACAAATGGCCACTGTATATGATGTCATATAGACATATGACAGGTGTCTGACTATGTGACCAACGGCAGGCATCACTCATGATCATAGCTACAGCCGTGGACAAAAATGTTGGTACCCCTCTGTTAATGAAAGAAAAACCCACAATGGTCACAGAAAGAACTTGAATCTGACAAAAGTGGTAATAAATAAAAATTCTATGAAAATTAACCAATGAAAATCAGACAATGCTTTTGAATTGTGGTTCAACAGAATTACTTTAAAAAACAAACTCATGGGACTTCCGGTCTGGACACCATGGTGATAGCAGCTTAACGCTGAAGCTCCCAGACCCCATCCGTGAAAATACCTTGAAAATCAGATTTAATGGATTTTTGGAAGAGTGAAAATCAAAAGACAAAGTCATTATGCCTAAAGGAAAACAGAAGAGATCGACATTTGCCAGGCCAAGACGCGCATCGGCCGGAGAATCTGACCTGGAGGACAACAACCACTAGGAAACAGAGGAGCAGAATGAAGCTAGCAACACGGTCAGCTTAAAAACGATATTTCAAGAATTAAGAGAATTTCGCCGAGAGTGTTGGGTCGAATTTCGTGAAATTAAAGACGAAATAAAAAGAACAAACAACAGAGTGGACCAAGCTGAGGACCGAATCATGGAAGCAGAGGAAAGAATAAAAGGGCTGGAAGAAACCGTGCTGGAATTACTCAAACGACAGACAAGACTGGAGGCTAAGCTAACCGAGCAAGAAGGAAGACTAAGAAGGGACAACATAAGAATTCATGGTCTGAATGAAGGAGTCGAGGACGGTTTCACCACAATGGCTGCATGCGTGGAAACCATACTGAGAGAGAAGCTGGAAATTGCCCAATCCACCGACTTGAAGATAGAAAGGGCGCACCGTTCATTAGCCCCAAGGCTGTCGGCGGAAGCGCCCCCGCGATCGGTGGTGGTGAAGTTTTCCAACTTCAGAACAAAAGAAGAGGTTTTGAGACTGGCTTGGCAGAAAAAAGGATTTATGCACCAAGAAAGAAAAGTTTTTGTGGAGCACGACTATGCCCCGGAGGTCCTTAAAAAGCGTTGGGAATACAACAACGCTAAAAAGGTACTAAGAGAGAAGAAACTGCGCTTTCAAACTCCATTTCCGGCGAAGCTGTGGGTTTTTTACGGGGAAGAGACGTGTCAACTCGGCGGAAGAAGCAACCAGGGATATGGCGAGAAGAGGGCTCCCGTAACGGTGTATAAACCCGCAGCAGACCCAATCGAAAGAATCAAGGCTCAAACGTGGTGCACACAGAGACCCTCAAAATCCACAGGCCAGCAGTGGGAAACCCAGCGCCAGGGCTATAAGGAAAAACTGGATGCGTTCAGGAGGGAATAACAATATTTTTAATCAATCTGCACATCCAACCCTCCTCCTACAAGGTAACAAACATTAACCCCTTGCACTCTGGTCAATTTCCCTAAAAACGCCAAAAAATAACGTACCCAAAGTAAATCAAAAGCTGTTCTTCAACCCTTTGCAGCATCTTCATGGGGTTGATCTCATTTAAAAGAAAACACTTTGAATTTTTTGGCAAAACAGTCATAATCTCTCTAAGTGCTCCTGCCACTGAGTAACAGTCATCTAAACATACTGAACTTGAAGAAAATAAATTTCGCCTGGGTGTTTTTTTTTGATACAAATGCTTGCAAATAACACACAGCTTCAGATACTGGCTGGAAAATGCAACAGAAATGTAGAACCAAGTGCTATCCAGCTGAGGTCAAAATTTTGTAACAATACCACAAAAATGAATATATTACACAGCTTTTTTCTTAGGTTGTTCCCAGGCGTTTTTGAACTGTGCCAAATTGTGCCAAATGGCACAGTTTGGAAAAACGTCTGTAACTTTTGAATGATTCAATATAGAAGCTTCATCTTGGGCTCTAATGAAAGGTGAAGGGCTGTATGTGTGTGTGTGTGTGGGGGGGTTGTTTATTCATTCATGAATGAATGAATGAAAAAACAAGCCCCCACACACAAAGAAGCATGCCACGTAAAAAATGTGTGGCTTTTTTTTACAAGAAAAAATAACCTACAGTGCACTAAAAATTATACTAGAATATCTGTAATGTAGAAGATAACAACTCCCCCCCCCCCCCCCCCCCCACAGAGGACAAACATCGCCCATCGCTACATGACGGAAAGCGGTGACGGTGCGCCGCGGTCTACTATGCACAGTTACACTAAAATATCTGCAATATATCTGCAATCCGCTACAGAAGAGTAGCGGTGGGTGGGGGTGGGGGGGCGTTAACAACGCACAGTTGTAATTTACCGATCGGTCAAAAGTCATTTGGATTACAATTTTCAGGGATAAAGAATAATTTAGCTTATAACACTTACCTGTCCACAACAGCAATGTCGCTGGCGAGCTTCTCTTCCTCATTGTCAGACGAACATGACGCTGATCCGCTTGTTACGGACTCGTGGTTCTGGTCATGTGACCCAGTCAAACCATAATTCCATTATTGCGGTTTTGCGCTTCCATGATTGCGGTTTTGGCGAACGAATTTTCAAAACAAATAAGAACAGTAGTTAGAAAAAAAGACTGGCGAACGCCTGTGTGTCACCCAGCCTTACACAAAACAGCTTTCGAACTTCTGTGCTTCAATTGGCTGGCTGTATTCGCAGCCATTGGTAGGCGGGTCCTTCTTGCTAGGTTTTCAGTCATTGGTTCTTCAAGGTTTCAGAAACCCAATTCAAGGCTCTTATTAGTCGAATGAGAGGTCAATCACATCTAAACCAATCAAAGCACTCCTTTGGCTTTCTGTTTGCGGCTGTGTCTGTAGTGGAAGAATGGAAATGCAGCTTTTTTTTTTTTTTTCAGCGGCGTTCTAGGACGCCCTCGTGCGCCCTGGGACGCAGAGACGTGTCCGCCCGCGGTACACCGAAGTGCAACAGGTTAAAGGAGATGCAGAATCAGCAAGTATGAAGTGGTAAAACATTTCATGGAACAGTCATAATATCAGAAACAAATAAGTCTTTAAAAACAAAACTTGTTAAAATAGAAATGTGACAATGAACCACATGAACTCTCCACACTAACAAATACTGTACCGTATTAACGTGATTGTTTGCTGTGACGGTGGTGGGAGGTTGCGCACAATTTCATAGGGTAGGCCTATAGGCATAAAAAAAAAAATCATTACGAGTTCGGATTGGGATCTGAAATTCACGTTAAAAACATGGGACAACTTAAGAGAGGGCCCTCAACACGTAACAGAGTTTGAGGAATTTCCCTCAGAGCCAACGTACCATCAAGGCTCTTCTAAGGTCGCTAAAAAGACCTCAGCTCAGGAAGATCTTTTGACAGTTTTTTGTTTAAAAGTTTTATATACTATGTTCTTAATGTTTTTTATGTTCTTAATGTTCTTTCAGTTTCTGAGTAGCATAAAAGAGGGCCACTACACTGTTATACTAAATAAGACAACACAATGGAGAAAGGGTGTAACCAAAATAATCTCATATAATGTAAAAGGGATCCTGAATCCAGTTAAAAGATCCAAGATTCTAGGCAAAATGAAAAAAGACAAAGCAGGAATAATATTTTTTACAGGAAACCCACCTAACAGACTTGGAGCACACTAAACTTAATAGACAAGGGTTTAAACTGATCTCTTCATCTTCATATAAGTCAGGGAGGAGGAGGGGGGTAGCGACATTGATCTCAACCAAAATTATATTTGAAAAAAATTCAGAACACAAAGATAAAGAAGGGAGATTTAGCATGGTACTTGGTCGGCTAGAGGGAGAAGATATCACCCTGCTGAATGTATATGCACCTCCAGGGGCTAACTGGAAATTTTATAAAAATGTATTTGACCTAATGTTAACTAAAGCCCAAGGTTTAGTGATATGTGGTGGAGACTTCAATCTAAGACTGAATCCATACTGGGATGCATCAGGTAATTCTCCACATCAAAATAACACTCAAAGTAGAAAAACTCGGATTCTACTAAAAGAAATGGGAACTGTGACGTGTGGAGGGAATTCAACCCCAGTGTAAAAGATTATACATTTTACTCAGCACCACATTCATCATACTCAAGGATTGATTATTTTTTTATGTTTAATAGAGACATTGGAAGAGTAAAAACATGTAAAATAGGACTGATGGATCTCTCTGACCACAGTCTGATCTATATGGACTTAAATATCCCAAAATACACAAATAATACATTTTCTAGGAGGTTAAATTCAAATGTGCTGAAAGGACCACTGAAAGATGAATTGGAATCAGATATTCTCAGATATTTGGAAGAAAATGATAATGGAGAAGTATCCCCTTTAATACTGTGGGACACATGCAAAGCTGTAATAAGGGGAAAGATTATCGCAAAACTGGCAATCCAAAAGAAACTGAGACAAGAAAAACTAATCACATTAGAGTCAGAACTTAAGAAACTAGAAAAAGAGCACAAAGATAACACTCATTCTAATGACTCCCTCAAAATTAAGGAAATTAAAAAACAAATAAATGAGATCTACACAATAGAAATCCAGAAGAAACTTACATTTCTGAAACAAAAATACTATGAAACAGGTAGCAAATCGGCAAAAATACTAGCCTATAAATTGAGGAAACAACAAACGGAGAGAGCAATCTACAAAATCAGAGACCCAGTATCAAAGGAAATAAAATTTAGAATTCAGGAAATTCTTAAAGGGGACCTGTGGTGGTCGTGAAAAAAAAGATATTATATTGAGCCCCTGTCTCATGTTCTAGTTCAAGTTTAAGTTCAAGTTCAAAGCAGTGCGATATAAATCCATTGCTGATGTGCTGGTTCAGTTATGTCAGCAAAACATGTGCGCAGCCATACTGGCGGCTACATGGCCTGCCAGGATGCTTCCTGTGACATAGTGTCGTGGATACCGCGATCTGGATCAATATTGGCTGAGCCTGGAGTGCCCGGATGAGCAGTGGCTTTCGGGATATTCAAATTCAAATTCAAACGTTTATTTCAAACTCAGGGTTCATATTAAATGCAGAACTAAAACGAGTAGAAAATAAATAAATAAATGCTTAAATTCAGCGGGTCGTCTCGTCTGATCTGAGGTCGTAACGGCCGCCAGACAGCTGGGGATTCGGCGTTGGGCTCTTCCCTCGCTGCTAAAAGTATATACAGATCAGCAGACACTCGGCGCTCTTGTAACAACAAAAACATACAATGCGATATGGATATCGCAACATGGCAGAATGTAAAGCTTTTGGATGTCTCAATAATAAGCGAAAAAACAAAGACAAACACTTCTTTTGTGTACCCAAACCCAACACACCTTGTCGGAAGATCGTAGCGGAAAAGTGGTTGCGCAATCTCGGAACAGGGCACAGACGTTTCCTTTCGGACGAAATTCCATTGTGTGTGAGGACCACTTCGTCACTTTCACCCTCAGAAGACCTTTCTGGCTCAAACCTGTAGCCATGTTGACCGAATTCTTCCTCAGAGTCCGACAATTCAGAACAAAAACACTGACAAAAGCACCCTAGTCGCTGATACAGGCGGAGTATTGACTTTTCAATAGCAACGTGGTGACGTCACATCCGCATGTGTCATGGCTGCGCGCATAGTTTTCATTGGCTGGCCATGCCGGCGGTCGTATTTGCATATTTCTCCGGTGGTAGATGGCTGGCAATAATTATTTAACCAAATAACGAATACTTTGCCTAATGTTTTCAAGTTGAATGCGTTTAGACGACCACCACAGGTCCCCTTTAAAAGCTTTGAGAATTACTACAAGAACTTGTACTCCCTCAAAAAACACAAAAACACATCCGAAGCCTTCCTAAATACGTTAAATCTTCCCCAACTTACTGACTCACAAAATAAAACACTACTGTCAGAAATACAACCTAAAGAATTAGAAAAAGCAATTATGAAACTTAAAGCTAACAAATCCCCAGGAGCAGGTGGCTACACAGCAGAGTGGTACAAAACCTTTAAACAGCAACTATCTCCTCTCCTCCTGAAAACATTTAACTGTCCTCCACACAGGGGAAATCCCCCCCTCCTGGAGAGAAGGGGTCATTGCAGTCATACCTAAACCTGAAAAGGATAAACTAGACTGCTCCAACTACAGACCAATCAGTGTGTTAAATCAGGACTATAAACTTTTTACCGCTATCCTTGCCAAAAGGTTAGAAAATATACTGACAGACTTAATTCATTTAGACCAAACAGGTTTTATAAGACAAAGACAGACACAAGATAACATTAGACACACTTTACACATAATTCATCATATAAAAAAATATAATTTAAATGCAGCCATATTGGGATTAGATGCTGAAAAAGCATTTGATTCGGTTGACTGGTCTTTCCTATATAGAATCTTATCCAGTTTCAATTTTCATAACAACTTCATTAGAACTATCCAGGCATTATATAAAAAACCAACAGCTAAAATAAGGATTAACGGTAAATTATCATCATCTTTTGAACTGGAAAGAGGATGTCGTCAGGGCTGCCCCTTGTCTCCACTGCTCTTTGCAATCTTCATAGAACCTCTGAGCCAATGGATAAGACAGAATCAAAAAATTCTAGGTATTACACTTGGTCAGAAGGAACATAAAATAGCACTCTTTGCGGATGACATTTTAATATACCTGGGGCAGCCGGACACCTCTTTTCCAGAACTAATCTCAGTTTTTTCAGAGTATGGAGAGTTATCGGGGTACGAATTAAACATGCATAAAACCCAAATTTTAGCATTCAACTATGACCCAAATCAATATTTACTTGCAAACTCAAAACTAACTGGGAGATGGAATCTATGAAATATCTGGGGGTCAATATCCCGAAACAACTCAACAAAATTATAACATTAAACTATGATCCACTGATGGCAAAAATAAAATCTGATCTAGCAAGATGGAATATGATACCATTCTTGGGTACTGCACAAAGAATTGAAACAGTCAAAATGAATATACTTCCACGTCTTCTATACCTTTTCCAAACAATACCGGTAGAACCTCCCAAAAAAAACATGGCAAGAACTAGACAGAAGATCTCAAGATTCATACGGCAGGGCAAGAGACCTAGAATCAGATATAGAATCCTACAACTAAACAAAGACAAAGGTGGGCTCGCGCTGCCAAATATCAGGGACTATTTTAAAGCCGCACAAATTAAAACTTTAGTAGAGATATGTAACCCAGTCTACACTGCACAATGGAAGGAGATGGAATGCCAGATAACAAGTGACATTCCCCTACAGGCGATAATAGGGAACAATGCCTTACCTAAACTTTTGAATAAAACTAACCCGTGGATAGAGACCCCGCTAAAAATTTGGTTTAAGATAGTCAGAGAGAATCAAACTAAAGAACCCTATCAATTATTGCAATGGATTTCCCATGATCAGGACTTTACTCCTAATAAAACAGACACTAGATTTAAAAAGTGGAAAGAGAACGGACTGATAAAATATTACGATTTTTTTAAAGGGCAAACTTTAAGAAGTTTTGAAGATTTGAAAAAACAAGGTCTAATAAATCAAGACCTTTACAGGTTCTTTCAGCTTAGACACCACATAAACAAAATACTTAAAAAGGAGGATTTGGAAAGGGCCCAGTCAGGTGTTCTGAAGGTTTTCTTAATGGCATATAAAGGGATTCCAGGGATCAGATACATTTCTAAAATATACCATGGTCTTGAAGACTTAAAAGGAGACAACACATCATATATAAAAGAGAGATGGGGAAAAAGAAGGGAATTTCACTTTACAATTGGAAATATGGGAAAAGCTAAATAAACAACAATGGAAAAGTACTTCATCCCTGCTGTGGAGAGAATTTGGATGGAAAAATTTGGTAAGATTTTTCAGAACACCTGCACAAAGCAAATTTACTCGTAAAGGGTTGAATTGTTGGCGCTTGTGTGGTGAAAAGACTGCAAATCATTTTCATGTGTTTTGGTCATGCCCAGTTGTCCACCAATATATTTGGATAAAATCCATCCGAAATGTACAGACAATATTGAGGAAAAATTCAAAGTAACAGTTCCCTTTTCTTTTGTAACTTTGTATTTGGGTTTACTACCGGAATCTCTGGAAAGACGAGGAGAAAAATATTTATTCACTGTTTTAATATTGGCAAGTAAAAAAGCTCTAACAAAAAAATGGATGTTGAAAGACTGTCCCACATCTGAAGATTGGATTAACGTGATTCAGGACATTTATTCGATGGAAAAGTTGACATTTACACTGAGACAGGACATGGATGGGTTCTTGAACTTTTGGCAACCCTGGATCGCATATGTGTCTTCCATCAGATCTAATCTTTGACAAATACCATTTCAATAATGGCACCTCTCTTTGCTCCAGCGCTACTCAGATGCTCTTTTATTTTTCTGCTCTTTTGTTTTTTCTTTTTTTTTTGTTTTGTTTTTTTGTTCTTTTTAATTTCTCTTTTTCTTTCACTTAAAAAAGGTTGTTGTAATAATTTTTTTCCAATGTTGTCAAAAAACAAAAAAAGGGGGAATATGTGATGAAAATGTAAACAATGCAATGCTGTAATGACATGCCCTTTACAGAAACTTAAAAAAAAAAATAAAATAAAATAAAATCATGAAACAGGCCTGGACAAAAATTATGGTACTCCTAGAAAAGATTGAAAATAATGTGACCATAGGGACATGTTCAACCAAGATGTGTCCTCTAATTAACATCACAGGTGTCTACAAACTTGTAATCAGTCAGTCGGCCTATTTAAAGGGTGACAAGTAGTCCCTGTGCTGTTTGGTGACATGGTTTGTACCACACTAAACATGGACCAGAGGAAGCAAAGGAGAGAGTTGTCTCAGGAGATTAGAAAGAAAATTATAGACAAGCATGTTAAAGGTAAAGGCTATAAGACCATCTCCAAGCAGCTTGATGTTCCTGTGACTACAGTTGCACATCTTATTCAGAAATTTAAGATCCACGGGACTGTAGCCAACGTCCCTGGACGTGGCCGCAGGAGGAGACGGATAATGCGAATGGTAGCAAAAGAGCCTAGAACAACCTCTAAACACATTCATAGTGAACTCCAAGGTCAAAGTACATCAGTGTCAGATCGCACCATCCGTCGTTGTTTGAGCCAAAGTGGACTTCATGGGAGACGACCAAGGAGGACACCGCTGTTGAAAGCAAATCATAAAAAAGCCAGACTGGAATTTGCCAAACTGCATGTTGACAAGCCACAAAGCTTCTGGGAGAATGTCCTATGGACAGATGAGACAAAACTGGAACTTTTTGGCAAGGCACATCAGCTCTATGTTCACAGACGCAAAAATGAAGCATACCAAGAAAAGAACACTATCCCTACTGTGAAACATGGAGGAGGTTCTGTTATGTTCTGGGGCTGCTTTGTTGCATCTGGCACAGGGTGTCTTGAATCTGTGCAGGGTACAATGAAATCTCAAGACTATCAAGGTATTCTAGAGAGAAATGTGCTGTCCAGTGTCAGACAGCTTGGTCTCAGTCGCAGGTCATGGGTCTTGCAACAGGATAATGACCCAAAACACCCAAGAATGGCTACGAGCAAAACATTGGACTATTCTAAAGTGGCCTTCTATGAGCCCTGATCTAAATCCTACTGAACATCTGTGGAAGGAGCTGAAACATGCCGTCTGAAGAAGGCACCCTTCAAACGTGAGACAACTGGAGCAGCTTGCTCATGAGGAGTGGGCCAAAATACCTGCTGAGAGGTGCAGAAGTCTCATTGACAGTTACAGAAATCGTTTGATTGCAGTGATTGCCTCAAAAGGTTGTGCAACAAAATATTAAGTTAAGGGTACCATCATTTTTGTCCAGGCCTGTTTCATGAGGTTTTTTTTTTTTTTAAATAATTCTGTTGAACCACAATTCAAAAGCATTGTCTGATTTTCATTGGTTAATTTTCATAGAATTTTTATTTATTACCACTTTTGTCAGATTCAGGTTATTTCTGTGACCATTGTGGGTTTTTCTTTCATTAACAGAGGGGTACCAACAATTTTGTCCACAGCTGTATGACCTATGATGTTCCTATGATCTCAGACATCATAGGACTCAGGATGCCGTCTCATAGATATGATGTCTATATGACATCATATTGACAAATAGACAGGTGTCTTTGACTATGTGATCAATGGCAGGCATCACTCTCGATCATAGGACTTGCAATGACATCATCAGAGATCAAATGTAGACATTATTCAAGCTCACTCACAATCAAAGGACATCAAAGATCAAAGGCAGGCATCACTCACGATCATAGGACTCGCTATGCCATCGTAACAGATCATAGGACTCACTATGACATCAGCAACGATCAAAGGCAGTCATCACTCACAATCATAGGACTCTCTATGACATCATCAAAACCCATAGCACTCGCTATGGCACCATCAAAGGCAGGCATCACTGAACGAGTGCAGATGTGCTTGCTTGCACCTTTGCTTACACCTGCTTTCTACGGCAAACATCCAACACAGCTTTCACCATGGTTACTGTTGCCAGACACACACATCATCAAAGATCAAAGGCAGGTATCACTGAAAGAATGATGATGTCAAAGATCAAAGGCAGACATCACCATGGTTACTGTTGCCATGGTAACAGTAACTTTCTACGGGCAAGCAGAAATGCTGGCTTACACCTGCTTTCTACGGCCATGCAGAAATATTTGCTTATACTTGGTTTCTCTGGGCATGCACGGGTATACACTAGTAGTCTATCTCTGTCTGTGCGTCACAATCATAGGACATCATAGGACGGCCTATGATGTCTATGATGTCATACAGACATATAGACAGGTGACGTCATATAGACATATAGAAAGGTGTCTTTGACTAGGTGATCAACGGCAGGCATCACTCACGGTGATCCTATGATCTCAGGCATCATAGGACTTGCAATGCTGTCATATAGATATGATGTCTATATAACGTCATAGAGACATATAGACAGGTGTCTCAGGCATCATAGGACTCGTGATGCCGTATCTTATGATCTCATGCATCATAGGACTCGCGATGCCATCATATAGATATGATGTCTATATGATGTCATAGAACATATAGACAGGCGTCTTTGACTATGTGATCAACGGTAGGCATCACTCACGATCATAGGACTTCTATGACCTATGATGTTCCGATGATCTATAGGTAGGATGTCTATATGACATCATATAGACATATAGACAGGTGTCTTTGACTATGTGATCAATGGCAGGCATCACTCACAATCATAGCACTTGCTATGACCTATGATGTTCCGATGACCTATAGATAGGATGGCTATATGACATCATATAGACATATACGTAGACAGGTGTCTTGGACTATGTGATCAATGGCAGGCATCACTCACAATCATAGCACTTGCGACCTATGATGATCCTATGATCTCAGGCATTCAGAGGACGGTCTATGATGTCTGCATGATGTCCTATGATGATCCTATGAACTGCCGTCATATAGATATGAAGTCTATACAATCCTATGATCTCAGGCATCATAGGACTCGCGATGCCGTCATATAGATATGATGTTTATGACTACATTATGTCCTATGATGTCCCTCTGACGCCAAGGATCATAGGACCGCCGATGTCTGTGTGTCACAAGCATGGCACTTTGTGCTGCCATGGGAACCATGTCAAAGATCAAAGGCAGCCATCACTCACAATAATAATAATAATAATTAGCTGATAAACTAAGAGGAAGCCCAATGAAGAAATAAATATGCAAGACAGAATAATTATTATTCTGTCTATTCTTTGCTATTGTTATAATAATAACAATAACAGCAACCCAGGATAATAATAATAAGGTGAAATACAGAAAATCCAAACTTAAAGTGAGGATGTGGGCTGGGATCCATGCCCTGGAGACAAGGAATATCACTCTATATATAATTCAAGAAATCTCTGTCGGTCACTATGTCATGATGTCACAATCATAGGACTTGCAAAAACATCACAGGACTTGCCATGCAATCAAAGGCGGGCTGCGCTCACGATCATAGGACTCGCTGTGACATCACCAAAAATCAAAGGCAGGCATTACTCATGATCATAGCACTCGCTATGACATTATCAAAGATCAAAGGCAGGCATCACAGATCAAAGCCAGGCATCAACGAATGAGTGGTGACATCAAAGATCCAAGGCAGGTTTCACCATGGTTGCTGTTGCCATGGTAACAGTAACTTTCGATGGCCATGCAGAAATGTTTGCTTACTTTGCTTTCTATGGGCATGCACGGGCATGCACAGGTATGTACTAGTTATTGTAATTTACAGAGATGCACTAGTAATGCTGTTTATTCAGTTACTGTTCATTCTTTTATCAGTGATCATATACTTCTGTGGACCTCCATCACACAGACCTCAGCTGTCTGAACTTGTTAGGTTGTCATACTTATGTTGGATTCATGTCTATATAATTAAATCAGACTTTGATTTAAAAAAAAATTTCCCCATTATATGTCAGTGTTTCCTGTATTCCAGCAGTGAGGTCATAGTCTCAGTGTAATGACATACTAGTGTATCTCAGTAAATCACAATGTCAAGATTTGTAATTTATTTAAACAACTATACTTTATTATTATTTATGCAGGAAGGGTTAAAAGTAACAAAAGTTACAATCAACTGGCCTGACTCAGTTAAAAAGTGGTTTACAGCAAGTTCCTGTTCTGCAGAACATTAAAAAAAGAGAGCCATGATCATCAAAATTAGGATAAAAAATGGCTTGCAATATTTCAGCATATGTAATCAATTTTAAATTAAAGTTTAACTTTTAAAATATATTGCAAAATGCATTATCTTTTTCCACAATATTCTAATTTACTAAGATGCACCAGTAGACTCTTAGAGCAGTAGGGATGTCTGTACTTAAGAATAAAATAAATTTTCTAAGCTCTCATCATTTTGTCATTACAAAGTTGTACAGAGTCATTTTCTGTCTCCTTAGTGACAGGCCCTATATAAAATTCCTAACAATAATCAATACTGGGATTGTGCCTAGTGGCAGATGGTGATGCAAGATTTTGTACGGCAAGCAGATTTTTTTTAACTATTTCTTTTTTATTGATCTGTAAATTATTCAGTATTGTGTGTATCAGTGAGTATAGATGCAATGAAACTTGTTCACATGAAATGGAGTATCCTATCAGCCATTGGCTGATATTGTTTTATTTTTGAAATGTTATGTCCCTATGTGTTTTTATGGTGAAACCAAAGACAAATTTCCACATTTGTGGATAATAAAGTATTTGTATTCGTATACAACTCTACACACAAAATGTAATAGCAAGTATGAATATATACAGTAAATACAGTACTAAAGAGTTTATATGCCCCCTTATTTTGCAAGAAACATTATGTTCTGAAAATACTGATTTCTAGGCCACGCCAAACTGATCACATATCCATCCTGGCCACCCCACTGAAAATTTCCTGGCTCTGTCACTGGCTGTATAAAATGAAGTTTTTTGTCTTCTTTGTCTGTTGGCTCAGATTCAGTGAATGTTAGTTACAGAGTGATAAAATCTTATAATCAGTGGCTGCTTTATTGTGAAACCCCGAAAGTGACGTGTATCCATGGGGGGAGGGGGGGGTAACCAAATCCCGCCTAGGGTGCCAAAACGTGTTCACTACTTGGGGAACCAAAAAGAACTTTATTTAGCCTTTATTTATACAGGGGAGTTCGACTGATGGGCATCCTTGCTTTTTCAAGGATGCCCTGTTTAGTAGAGTCATTTTTGGGGGTTTCGTGACCAACCTCCCAGGACCTTTTTTTCTCACTGGATTTAGCATTCTAGACCCATTTTAATGAAAATAAGCTCCCATGTACCTCCCAAAAATTACGGGAAACCTTTTTTTTGCCCCAAATTCAAAATGGCCACCAAAATGCATACCACCACCTATATCTCAGTAACTAATTCAGCTAGGAGGTTGATTTTGGTGTCTAGACATAGGTTTTTGTGGTCAAGCATTCCATTAATGCTATTAGTTTACTTGTGAAACAAACCCATCACGATGAAATCCTATATGGCCGCCAATATGGCCACCGATTAACATTTTTTTTGTTTCTTGACTACTAAGGCACCTAGAAAGCTGATGTTGGTGTCAAAACAGAGGTTTAAGGGGTCATACTATCTGTTTATTCCAATAAAAGTGTGTTTAAATGATTACATAATCGAGAAATCCAAGATGGCGGCCGGCTGTCATTTTCACATGCAATGGACTTTTTCATATCCGTCACCAAATGAGCTAAAAATGTCAAATGAGGTATCCTTACATTCATTTTTAATAATTATTAGAAAGCTCCTGCATTGATTCAGTGATTTCACTGAGGAACACTTGGGTAATCCCCTTAGGATTCCCGGAATCCTATGCTTGATTCATTGATTCCTTTTTGCATAGCAAGAGAGAGGATGCAGTGATTTTGTAACGTCTGTGCTGCCATAATATGTAGTCCTAATCTTTCCAATTTAACCAAGGTTGCCAGGTATGTATAAATTTAGCTTTAAACTTATCTGGAGAGGTTAGAATTCCGAATCTTGTTCCATACTGTATAGTCAGGTAATGTTAGCATATTGACCATGCTGCTTGCTTAATGCTACCGTAATGACAGTAGACAGTACAAGGGCCTTTGACTCTAGGTCTTGTCATCCCTCCTTTTTCTCTCCTCTGTTCTGATAATGACAAATTTGTTTTTGTTTTCAGACACTTATTCATATAAAGTGAGGGATAAAATGGATACTGCAAGTGACAACGATGAATTACCATCAACGTCTTCCGGTGAATACGAATGCATTCTACGTTGTGGTCAACCATGTACCAAAAGTGACTCTTTGGATAATACCAAGGACCAAAAATGGAATTCAATTCGTGAAAAAACTCTACGATGGAAAGGACTTGATCGGTTTCAATGTGGGAATATTGATTGGGCCAAAGGGCCAAAAGGGCATTATATGCACCAGACATGTTACACCAGGTTATCTAACAAGCGTTGTCTATCTCAAGCCGAGAAACGTAAGCATAAATTAGAGGTAGATCTTGAAAGAGACAATCAATCAGTTCAGGGGGATCCATCTCCATCTGCTTCTCTCTTTTCACCGAAGAGGCTCCGGTCCAGCATTGGTATTGTGCATGACAAGAACCTATGCGTGTGGTGCAATAAGGGACCACAGAAAAGCAGTCACCGGGACTGGAAACAATTGCTCCTAATATCAACAAAGGACGCCTGGAGAAAATTCAAGTTACACACTGTACACCTGAATGATCCGGTCCTGAGGTCGAGGCTCAACACGCTGATTGCATCCATTCCAGACTGTGAAACAGCTTTCGGGTGGGAAATCTGTTACCATCGCGGCTGCTGGAAACACTACATTCCTGATTCCCAGCCTCTTACAGAAGAAGTCACTCAACACCTGCAGGATGTAAATCTGCGAGAAGCACAAGCCATCTTCTTCAGTCATGTTCGATTCTAACAGCGTAACACCAGGGATAGCAAGGGCTAACAAGTGGAGGGGACAAAAGAAAAAAAACACAATGAGATTAATACCAGACGCAGACAGTCTGCATCATCACCTCCTCAGGACAAACTACCTTGCGTACTTGCTGACAAACTTCCACCTTCAAAGTCACCCATCACCAATCGGTCATGGGTGGCATTTGGTGAATGGTCTATGTCTACCTGTACGATCGACTCAACCGCCACTTCCCCTGTCAATGCCGAAACCGAACACAGAAGTCAACAGTGAGGAGAGCAGCAGTGGTGAAGACAGTGCTTCAGATAGCGCAAGTTCATACAGTGACTCATTCATTGATAGTGAATCAAGTAGTGATGTGTAGTTGGACATCTTAGTATGATGTGATGTGGTGATTGATAGTGGACTACATGTAACTGAGTTGGACGTTTGCGTGGCATTAACATAAGGTCTAGAGAAAATGTGCCTGCGTAAAGTGTATTCCAAGATGGTGGCTGGGGGCCATTTTGAGCTTGATAGACAATGAGGGCACTAATGAACACAATGGATGGTTCACAGGAGCCTCACTTGACTTTTTTTAGCTCATTTGGTGACGGATATGAAAAAGTCCATTGCATGTGAAAATGACAGCCGGCCGGCATCTTGGATTTCTCAATTATGTAATCATTTAAACACACTTTTATTGGAATAAACAGATAGTATGACCCCTTAAACCTCTGTTTTGACACCAACATCAGCTTTCTAGGTGCCTTAGTAGTCAAGAAACAAAAAAAATGTTAATCGGTGGCCATATTGGCGGCCATATTGGATTTCATCGTGATGGGTTTGTTTCACAAGTAAACTAATAGCATTAATGGAATGCTTGACCACAAAAACCTATGTCTAGACACCAAAATCAACCTCCTAGCTGAATTAGTTACTGAGATATACTGTAGGTGGTGGTATGCATTTTGGTGGCCATTTTGAATTTGGGGCAAAAAAAAGGTTTCCCGTAATTTTTGGGAGGTACATGGGAGCTTATTTTCATTAAAATGGGTCTAGAATGCTAAATCCAGTGAGAAAAAAAGGTCCTGGGAGGTTGGTCATGAAACCCCCAAAAATGACTCTACTAGTTCATACTCACACTAGGAAGCTGCCCAGTACGACCACAGACTGATCTGTGGCCACTGAGCAGCTCCACTGGAGCAGCTGGGGTTAAGGGCCTTGCTCAAGGGTACCACAGTGGGGTTAAGGAGGGTGGGGCAAATTGACTGAACTGGCAACCTTCCACTCAACAGACCACGTCCCTAACCATTAGGTCATCACCGCCCCAGTGGCATGTAATACAACCATTTGCAAATGGTTACAACTCTTTTGAAAATGTTTGTTCTGAATGAACCTTTAAGCTTGTTCATTCTCATGCTTGCATAAGAATGAGGTCTTAGTTATTGGAGAAACAGCAGGATCATGGGACGCCGCGCAGAGAAAAGATGGCAACCGTAGGAAACATCATGTCGGAGCCATGGAGGGGTCATTTGCTTTGATAACAAACACAGCAAGCTTTTGCATACTAAGTTCTGAAGGACAGTCTGTATAATAACAACATATGCCCCTCCGTGGATTGTGGAGGGGTTTGAGTGCCCTAATGTTCCCAGGAGCTACAATATTGTTGGAGCAAGAGAAAGTGGTCCTGGGTGAAGGGCCAGACCAAAAGCGATCCAGTAGATCCCCATGAAAAAAGTTGGATGGATCTGCTCTTCAGTGGACTCAACACCTGCGGTAGGGATCATGGTGCCATGTGAACCGTACGGTAGTCTGAGCTGCTCTGCTTGGACTGCCGCCCTCATGTGTGTGTTTGCACCTCTTTGTAAAGGATGACAGATCATGGAGGATGAGTTCAGCAGGAACTAAGCCTTTGAGCTTGTCAGAGTTTCTGTTCCAGACAAAAGCCAGAGTTAAGCCAAGACCTGGTCCATCTTTAAGGATCCTTTCCACCAGGTACTGCCCTAAGACACACACACAGAGTCATTTAATAAACATGCAGTAATGAAAAGTATGTGCCTGTTATTTGAAAGGGAAGCTCAGACCTAAATGTCCATAACCCACAACTCCAATCCTTGTGGAGGAAGACACAGCTGCCATGTCCTGTGCAGATGAAGCAAACACACTGATCAGAGCCACAATACATGAGTTTCTGTTTCTCCCTCTGATTTGCAACTTATAGGAGGTGGAAGTAACAATTACATTTACTTTAGTCCATGTCCTCAAGTAACTTATTCACAGAATTGTACTTTTGTGAGTAAGACACCTTTTAATCACCTAAGAATATTTTTATGAAAAAATGCACTTTTACTCAAGAACATTTACTTGTATTCTTAGAGTTGCTTTTATATTCACTGATTTTAAACCTGGTTAAAACATGCTTAATACTGGAATAACTTGTTAATAAAATGACAGCATCTTTTGTCATTTTAGTAAATTTATCCTTGAAATCCTTGTTCTTCAATTCTGGCTCAGCTGTAAAAAGATGAGTAACGAGTGGCAAATTCATGGGAACATAAGTTACAAAGTTACCATTTTATATTTAAAAATAGTCAGTTTATCACAAAACATAAATTTACAGCTAAATGTCTCAAGATTCTGAGAACCACACTGTTGTGTGGGGATTTGATAGTTGGGGCTTGCCGTAGCCTGGCCGGGGGTGTGTGGGTGATGACATCAGGCGGGCTACAGCTGTAATATATTGAGTTGTTTTCTCTATAATAAAGTGAGTTCAGTGCTCAGTGGAATGCGGCTCCAGTCTCATGTTATTCTGACATAACATTTGGCGATGAGAATAAACCATGGGAACGTGCATTAGACCGTCACCTCCATTTTTGCAGTCTCCGGGCATACCAGCCATACCATGGGGCTGCTGGCAGGAGACATTCGAGGTGTATGTGGCCGCGGCTGGCCTGAGTGGTGCCAATGAAAAGAGATGGAGGAGCTTACTTGTTCACTGCCTTGGTGAGGAGGGCCAACGGATATTTTTTGGGCTGGGTGGCAACAACTTGCTGAAAGAAGGTTTGGACTTAATGGATTATTTCTTCAGGGACCATTCCAACATCACGGCGTGAAGATATAAATCTTTTGACCACCAACAGTGAGCTGGTGAGTCCACCCAATCCTTCATTATGGGACATCGTAACTTAGCAAGGGAGTGTGCCTTCGGGACTATTGAAGAGGAGCTAGTCTGGGACAAGCTAGCCCACGGTACGAACAATGAGTGGCTGAAAGACAAGCTGACGCTGACTGCGGATATCCTCACGCTAGAGAAGGTGGTTGAACTGACTAGGCAGGTTGAGTCCATCGCCCAGCTGGGCCGGCCAGTGCTAACTAAAGAGAACGTAGCTACTCAAGTTTTCCCTCCAAGTCTAGCCGTTCGCAATGTTGCTAACTCTTCGGGGTGGACCCCCAAAAGACTGTGGCACGGGACAGGGCCTGTGCCATCATTACTAAACCATTGGCGGTGGAGCCTGAGAGTATGATGCAGTTGTGTGTAGTGGGCACAAAGAAGGGACCGTTAAAGTGGTACGTCCTGCAGCTGGACGGAGTTGATGTGCCGCTTATGGTGGACTCAGGAGCTGGTAAGTCCATATTAAGTATGGCTACATTGAAAAGACTTTTCCCAGGCAAAATCATCAATGCAGGGGTGGTGAAAATGTTTGGGTATGGTCACGCTGACATTGAAATGGTGGGCACAGTCAGCTTCTCGGTGAAATGTGGGTTAAAGATTGTTCCTGCATTCACCTTCCAGGTTTTGCGCCAGGGGGCTGACTTGCTGAGAATCGACCTGCTGGGGAAACTGGGATTCTCCATCACAGACCCAGAGGGCTCAACGGTGCTGATGGTGTTCCCCGAATGGCATGTCTGCTGGAGGGTGTTGTTTGCGGGCCATGGATGCATCAAGGCATTCTACCACCGCCTGCTTATCAACCCAAGCGTGACACCAAAAATCCAACCATTACTGCGGCTTCCCCTCGCTCTGCGGGATGATGTTACGGCGGAACTGAATAGGCTACTCAAAGCTGCCATCATTGAGAAGGTGGACGCTTCATCCTAAATTAATAAGTCCTTACAGACACAACATGTGCCTAAGGTCTGGAAAGATGCTGTGGTTGTCCCTGTTCCAAAATCCAGCTGTCCTAAAACGGTAAATGACTTTAGACCAGTTGCCTTGACTTCAATTTTAATGAAAATTTTTGAAAAACTGGTCAGATTTGAGGTCCTAAAGCAGACCGAGCATGCATTGGATCCTTTGCAGTCTGCCTATAGGCCTCACAGAGGAGTGGAGGATGCCACTGTCACTCTGTTTAACATGCTTTTTAAACATCTGGATTTTAATGGGACACACGTCAGGCTTTTATTTGTGGACTTTTCTTCTGCTTTCAATACAATCCAACCTCATATTTTAGTTGAAAGGCTCCTGTAACAATTTGATTTGAGTAATAATCTGGTGGGTTGGATTCTGGATTTTTTAACCAACAGGACACAGAGAGTAAGGGTCAATGGTACATTGTCTGACCAAAAGTGTTCTTCTACTGGCTCTCCTCAGGGGTGTGTGTTGTCACCACTACTCTTCATCCTGTACACAAACATGTGTCAGAGCAGACATGACAACAGACACATTATAAAGTATGCTGATGATTCAGTTATTGTCAGTCTCCTTCAGGATGGTGAGTGGCCATGGCCCAGTAGTTGATGATTTTGTTCACTGGTGTGAGGATTCCTACCTGCAGCTGAATACGACAAAAGCTAAAGATATGATTATTGACTTTAGGAGGAAAACTCCCAGGCACAAAGTCACTATACTAAAAGGTCAGACCACTGAATGTGTGCAATCCTACAAATATCTTGGGACGATTATTGATAGTAATTTAAACTTTGAAGAGAACTGTGAAATGGGTGTGCAAAAAGGGTCAGCAGCATTTGCATTGTTTAAGGAAACTCGCACACTTCCAAATTGACTGAACCATAATGACAATGTTTTATAGGGCTTTTATTGAATCTGTTTTATCCTTTTCTTTAGTGTCATGGTTTGGTCAGATAAAACTGAAACAGAGGAAATCCTTAGACCAGGTAGTGAGATGGTCCAGTCGTTTGCTTGGTGAGTCACAGCTGAACATGACATCCCTGTACACCAGACAGGTACAGAGGATTGCTACCTCCATTTTAAATGATGACTCCCACCCTTTGCACTGCCACTTTCAGCTTCTCCCCTCCAGACGGAGGTTTGTTGTCCCAAAATGTAAAACCCAGCACTACAAAAACAGCTTTGTTCCTGCTGCTGTCAAAGAGTTGAACAAGATGTAGCAATATATTGCACATAATTTAGTTATCTATTTATTATTTTTTATTTTATATTTGTTTATTGTTGTAGGATTTTTACTTGTTTTAAATCTTTTATTGGGTTTTAGACTTCAGACTTTTATTGAGTTTTTAATCTCTTTGACTTAGTTTTTTAACTTTTTTAATATGACCCTTCTCTCTTATCTCTTTGTCTTGTGTCCTGATTGGCGGAGCCTTGAGTACTTTTATTGTGTTTATAGTCAGCTTCATGTGTGCCTGTGTTTGTGTTCATGTTGAATGTAATTGTGGTTTGTAAATATGTGTCTAAAAGGATGTCACCTGACTGCTGTCATGGTCTGAGCGCTGATTCTGTCCGTGCTGTCCGGTATCTTCCCCGTTCTGTGTGGTCATATGGCCGTCCTGGGCTCTTATTGTGACAGCGTCACGGCAGGACTTCTGGCTGTCAGAGCCGCGCTGCGCCGTGACAGCTGGATCATATCTCATTGATTACATTCTCCTTTCCTGATTAGCCCTCTAGCCTTATTTAAGGGAGCAGCTGAGGTTACTCCGGGCTGCGACCTCACACAACGTTGGTTCCCCACAACGTTCGGCTGGAGTCCCTAACCCCGGCTTCAGTCACCCTCTTGTTCCTTCGTGTTCTCAGTAAGAGTTTTGGCTCAAAGTCTGTTGTCTTGTGTCTTAGCCTTCGCCTTAGTCATAGTCTGTGTTTTGCTCCACGTGGCTGATTATTTTGTCATCCTTATCTTTGTTAATAAATATGCAAACTCATTGGTTGGCCTATAGTGTCTCATTAATGGCCCGCGAGGGCCACCCATGACAGTAGGTCGCAGCCAAAACGAGACGTCGGTCATCGTGAGTTTGTTTTTTTGGGCTTGTAGTTTTTTTTCCTTTTTCCTTGTACCAGCGTGTTAGGAGATGACGTCGCCAGGAAAGGGCTATTCTGGGAGCTTAGGCCACGAGCTGATCGTGTTTCTTATAGAGTTTGATGGCCTGCTCTCAAACGCTCGTTGCGGCATCACTCCCGATGCCACACTCTGATACTTGGACCTTGCAGAAGCGGCAATTTACCGCAATCCTCGCCATGCCAACCACGCCGAGGTCAGGACAAGGATGGTGGAAATGGCGGCACTCCGGGAGAAGAACTGTGGACCGGAGGGGAATTTAGGCAGGAAGCCGAAGGGGAGGCATCCCCGTTCCTCACCTCGGGATCCAGTTCCTGTCACCCATCCAGCCCCGGAGTCCACGTCACCCAGGTGCTGTTCCCGCCCACAGCGGAGGAGGACGTCAGCCGGGATTCCCCCAGAGGAGATGCAGTGGACAGCTGAGCTCATCCGGGGCCGTGTGGCTGAGGCTCGCTCCGCCATCCATCGAACTGAGATCATGAAGCATGTGGTGGCGGCAGTCAGACTGGTGGAGTTCAGTCCCGAACTCTGACTATCCCGAGTACGCTGATCTGCTAGCCTCTGTCTCCTCGCAGGAGCAGCGTTTCCCAGACTTAACCTTTGCCTCGCCCTCTGCCGGTAAACCAGCTGTTGCCCCTGCATCACGACAAAAGGGAAAGATAGCAGCCTTCGCCTCCGGGTCATCTGTTTCTGGTGTTCCGGCAAGTGCTTTTTCATTCTCTTCCATCATTTTGTGAATTGTCTTGTCTGTCTCCTGGGGGTGGAGTTCAGAGCACACAGTTCCCCGAGCTTCCGCCACCTGCTGCAGATATTAATTGTGAACCTGCATCCTCTGTGTCTCCTTCCCCTGAGCATCCCCCGGTGCCAGGAATACACCGCCGGACGAAGAAAGAGCCTGTGGCCCTGGAGAGCCTGAAACCAGCCCTGCAGCCACGTCACGGGCAGAGGAGGAGGGTGGACTGCCGATTGGAGCCTGCACCGACGATTAAGCATCCCCGGGTCTCCATGGAGGAACGGTTCGACCCAGCAGGCCACGGATCCCCTGCCACCACACCGTGTGGGCCTTCGGTGTGGACTTCTGTGCCAGGGAATCCCCAAACTGTGAGAACTATCATGCCGGCTGCGGAGCCCGCCACAGTCAAGTGGGAACCAGGATTGGACCTCCAGCTCGTGGAACCTGGATCGTTGAAGTCCTGGACGGCGGTAGAACCTGAGATCAGGCAAGTACTCTATTTTGTCTTTCTCTTTTCTATTCTAGAGCATTATTGCTTGTCTCTTGGGGAGACGAGCCGGGTGCAGCCGACCGCTGCATCCGAGCTTGTCTTGCCGGGCTCTGCCGCTGCCGGTGATCCTGATCCCGTTTTTTTTTGTTGTTGTTCTTCTGAGCCCTCTCCTAGGGTTACCGGTGACAAGTCGGTTCCTGTCACTGTCTTGGAAGTTCCAGGTTCCTGTTTGGAGGTCATCCCTGGTGCTGTTCCAGCCCAGTCAGGGTTCATCGTGGGCGCTGTTCCGGCCCAGTTGGGGTCCATCATGGGCGCAGCACTGTCCCGATCAGGGTCCAGCGAGAGCGCAGTGCCGGTTCGGTTGAAGTTCGGAGAAGGAGCTACAAATCCTCTGATGTTCAACGCTGGACTGGTCCCTCATCCCCCCCCCCCTTCCCCACCGGGTGCCGCTGGGGTTCCCTGGATTCGGCTCAGCTTTCCCTTGCTATACCTCTCGGTAGGGAGGTCGCTTCCGAGTTCTCCCCTTCGGTCCTGGTGGCCTAATGATGCGGGTCGGCCGCCCGGGAAACTGCTTCACTGATTCGGCGTTCTGGGTCGGCCACCCAATGGACTGCCTTTGTTCGGCGACCTGGTCCGGCCACCAGAGGTACTGTTTCTCCCGGCCTGGGACTGGGGTAGGCCGCCTGAACTGTTTCTGTTCCCCCTGCCAGCGATCTGGAAGCTGGATGCAGGTAGACCTCCGAACTATTTGTTTTTTGTCTCTCTGTGCTCTGCCTGCCAACATCCCAGGAAGTGTCCCCCCCCCCCCCATAGTTTAGGGATGCTCGTTCGTTTTTGTCTATTGATAATATTGAACTGTTTGTATATTGCTGCTCTGTTTCATGTTGAGCTATTCTCCTGGTATTATGGGATACTGTGTATTTTTATGTGCCTGTGTTTCAGTTCTTCTTGTTTCTCTGTGGTGTGGTATTATGGGGTACTCTGTACTTTTGCATGTGCCTGTATTTCAGTTTTTCTTGTTGCCTCTGTGGTTAGAGAGATGCTCTTTTGTTTTGTTTTTTCTCTTTGCCTATTATATTTTTGGACTGTTTCATAATGTGCTGTTCTGCTGGTAGCCTTTTGAGTTTTTTTTTCTTCTGGTGTTATAGGATACGTATGTTTTGTATGTACCTATATTTTGTCTGTTAGTGAGTATGTGGTATTCCTTTTTGTCTCCTACTTTGCTTAGGGATTTGTAGCATGTTCTGCCCTGTTGGTTTTTCTATGTTTGAGCCTTGTTATTTTTTGGTTCTTTGTTGCCCTCCTTTGTGTATTTTTGTTTTCTCTTGTTAGTGTGTCCTTTTCTTTTTGTGGTTCTCACCCTCCTGGCCTATTTCCCCCTCCACCCTCCCTGGGTTGGGCCTGGTGGCCTTCTGGTTGGGGGAGGGCTTGGAAGTTATGTGTGCGCCTTTTGAGCGGGGAGTACTGTCATGGTCTGAGCGCTGATTCTGTCCGCGCTTGGGCTGTCCGGTATCTTCCCCGTTCTGTGTGGTCATATGGCCGTCCTGGGCTCTTATTGGGACAGCATCACGGTGGGACTTCCAGGTGTCAGAGCCGAGCTACGCCGTGACAGCTGGATCATATCTCATTAATTACATTCTCCTTTCCTGATTAGTCCTCTAGCCTTATTTAAGGGAGCAGGTGAGGTTACTCTGGGCTGCGACCTCACACAACGCAACGTTCGGCTGGAGTCCCTAACCCCGGCTCCAGTCACCCTCTTGTTCCTTCGTGTTCTCAGTAAGTGTTTTGGCTCAAAGTCTGTTATCTTGTGTCTTAGTCTTCGCCTTAGTCATAGTCTGTGTTTTGCCCCAAGTGGCTGATTATTTTGTCATCCTTATCTTTGTTAATAAATATGCAAACTCATCGGTTGGCCTATAGCGTCTTATTAATGGCCCGTGAGGGCCACCCATGACAACTGCAAAACAAATCTACCTACAGGTACAAATAAAGTAACCTGAACCTGGATATCAAACATCATAGGGGCCAGGAAGAAGACGGGTGGCATCTGGCCATGTATTGACCTTAGGATGTTTAATAGGGCAATTGTGCCGGACAAATACCCGCTCCCTACGATGGAAGAACTCACCGCAGCATTCAGCGGCTCAAGGGTATTCACAAAACTGGATCTCCACCAGGGTTACCTGCAAGTGCCTCTTCACCCAGCCAGCAGGAACCTGACAGCGTTTGTGACCCACATGGGCGTTTTCAGGTACATCCACATGCCTTTTGGTCTCAGCTCAGCATCTAGCTGCTTTCAGAAGGTCATGTCCACGATTCTGGCCGGCCTCAAGGGTGCGGTGGCGTACCTGGACGACATTGTGGTCCATGGTGCATCACGGCAGGAGCACAATGGTCGTTTGGGACGTGTGATGAAGGTGCTACAGGAGCATGGAGTCACATTGAATAGGGAAAAGTGCATTTTCCTGGCAAAACTCATACTGGGCATGAACTCCACCTACCTCTGGACCAACTGAGACCATCTACGACCCCTTCTCCAGAGAGCACGGACCCTCCACAGGACCGGGTCGCTTCCCAACAGCGAAAGATGAAACAATGGTTCGACAGGAAGTTCAGGGTGAGGGCCCATGGACTGGAGGTGTCGGATCAGGTTTGGATTAAACACCCCAACCCCACACATAAGCTGCAACCTGTCTGGACGGGGCCCCTACAAATCATGAGGTGGAGGGGCTGGGACACATTTGAGCTCTTGGACGGGCCACAGTGGTACTCCAGCTGACTCAGGAAGTCCTTGCCTGCCCGGAGTCCAGGAGCTATGGCGGAATGGACTGTAGTGGATTGAGACTTACTGGATGGGGGGATCAGGGACTTGCAGGTGCTGCTGACGGCGCCTGGAGCAGGTTCCCCGTCTAGGGGACTCTCGGTTAGAATACGTCAGAGGCCCAGGTACCTGGAGGACTATGTTTTAAAGACAGCGTTGGCGAATGCGTGTTGGGAATGGGTGGCAGAATAATCCACTCCAACACGAAGGGGCTTTCTGGTAGTCTACCCAGACGCCCACTTAGTTCATTGAGTTTTGAGTGTTCAGTTGTAAAAAAAAAAAACAACGTTGGTTACTAATGTTCTGGGGTTTTTTTGTGTGTGTGTGTGGGGGGAATGTTGTGTGGGGATTTGATAGTTGGGGCTTGCCATAGCCTGGCCGGGGTGTTGTGGGTGATGACATCAGGTGGGCTATGGCTGTAATATATTGAGCTGTTTTCTCTATAATAAAGTGAGTTCAGTGCTCAGTTGAATGCAGCTCCAGTCTCATGTTATTCTGACATAACACACACCACAAAATTGTGAGACACCATGTTTCAAATTTATGAGTGAAAACTTGCCAATTTAACTAACCAAAAGGTTACAAATAGTACAAAGATGCACTAAATTTACAGTAACAGTAAAAAATTTTACTAGAAAATTGTCAAAATTATGAGAAAAAAACATGCAGCTCTTAGTGAAAATAGGCTCAAATTTAATAGAAAAACCTTAAAAAACTGGGAAAAGTAAAGTCATTACTCACTACTCAAATAATGTTTTTAGTAAATGCTTTCTTTGTCGTGAAGCGCTCATTTCACAAGTGCTAATTAGGGCACCAAACGCTCTCTGTGAGTTTGCACATTTATTAACATAAAAACAGACACAAATGTGAACATAGCAAACTAAATCATAAAGTCCATGGCAAAGATAAACAAGAACATTAACATGGAAAACACTGGGAGCAAGCGGGGCTCAACGTCCAGGGGTACATGAAGCCGGAATCGCCAAACAAAGGGGGACAGAATCCAGCCGGAGCACACCTGAAGGCTGCAAATAGGGAAGTATTACCTGGACAGAGCCCTCCACTCACTACTACAGCAGGACCCAAACACACTCAGGATATTTTGGAGCTCCGAAGGACGGGTGCACAGGAAGAACACGACAACCCCCCAGGGGTTTGCCGTGCCCTTATATGCCAAACATAATTGGAAACAGGTGTGGATATATGAGTGGAGAAAATAACAGAATGACAAACAGGTGTGCAGCTCTGACCGGTTTAACAGCCGGAAGCTGCACAACGCAGTCAAAATAAAACACAAATCGGAAAACATAATGACACAAGAACATAACTATAAATGCACAAAGAAACAGAGAAGACTGAGCTAGACTAGAGATGGGGCACGGCACCCCCCGTGCTCCCAGATCATGACATTCTGACTCTTACTGTAACAACATTTACATGACTACTCGTACTTGAGTGATTAATGCCATAAGGTAATACTACTTTTACATGAGTACAAGTTGTGGCTACTTTACCTACATCTGCAACTTATGCAGTTTCTCTGGTACAAGTGCAACAAAATGTAATTTCATCCATGGATACATTTTACTCATTTGAGTATATTTGATTAAAACAAAGCAGACTGTCAATGACAGACTAGCTCATTCTGGCCTGATGAAATCACCTTGAGAGTGTTCAGATCTCCTGACCCTTGATCTTAAGCACAGTCTAGATGCAGACCCACACGAGGATCATAGTGTATAAGTTTGCCAAACGTTAGGGCAATTGCCCTGATCTCCTGACCTTTGACAATGGCCATGAGCAGCACAACTTGGATACAGACCCACGTGGTGATCATTGTGAGTGAGTTTGGTGACCATCAAGGAAAATGACGAGGAGGAGTAGCATTTTTTATGAAATCACATGCGTTTCCAAATCTCCTGACCTTTGACCTTGAGCACAACTTTAACAACATAGTAACTCAAAGTTTAAAACAAAAGACTTGCCAGTTGGGGAAAAAACGGTACTCCACTAAATGAGAATGAATGAATGAATGGGAATGAATTTTATTTAGCTTGGAGAAATCAACTTCTAATTTATATAAAAAAAAATCTCTTAGGAAAATCAGAACAACTTATTATTCTCCATTAATGGAAGAGAACAAGAATGATCCCAGGTTTCTTTGCAGCACTGTAGCCAGGCTGACAGAGTCAGGACTCTGCCAAACCTAGCATTCCCTTAGAGCTTACTAGTCAGGACTTTATGAACTTCTTCAATAAGAAAATCTCATCTGTCAGAGATAAAATCACTCAGATCCTTCTCAGCATTAATTTAAATACAGTAGCAAATGCAACTCCTTCAACCATTCATCTGGACCAGTTTACTCCAACTGACCTTTTAGAGTTAGATAAAAATAATTTCCTCATTCAAGCCATCAACTTGTCTATTAGAGCCACCTGGAGAACCCAAGGAGCTATGTGAGGATGCTTTTTGTGGCTCAGCTTTCAACACCATCATCCCGGACATCCTGATCAATAAACTGCACCTCCTCCAGATCTACCCACCCCCACCCCTGCTCCTGGATAAAAAAAAAAACTTTCTTACCAACCACCCACAAACAGTCAGATTTGGCTCCCTCCAGTCCTCCACACCGTCTCTCAGCATTGGCTCCCCACAGGGCTGCATGCTAAGCGCTCTACTGTACTCCCTGTACACCTTTGATTGCATTCCAACCCACCCAACCACCGTCATCGTGAAGTACGCGGATGATACCACCTTGGCTGGGCTGATCACTGATGACGATGAGAAGGCATACAGGGTGGAGGTAGAGAAACTGCTGCTGTGGTGCCAAGCAAACAACCTGAAACTGAATGTCCAAAAAACCAAAGAACTCATACTGGACTTCAGAAAGAACAGACAGGACCCCCCCCCCCCCCACACACACACACACACACTCATAAATGGTGACCGTGTGGAAACTGTCCCCACCTTCAGGTTCCTGGGCACCCACATCTCCTCTGGACTCTCCTGGACTAAGGCCCTGGTGAAGAGAGCCCAGCAGCAGCTGCATTTCCTCCGTGTCCTGAGGAAGAACAACCTGGACCAGAAGCTGCTGTTGGCCTTCTACCACTGTTCAGTGGAGAGCGTGCTCACCTACTGTCTGGGTGTGTGGTACGTCGGCTCTACGGTGGAGAAGAGGAAGGCTGTGCGGAAGGCCGTCAACACCACCCAAAAAATTATCGGCAGCCCTTTGCCCTCCCTGGAGGACATCTCTAGATCCCTCTGTCTCAGAAGGATCAAGACCATCACAGGAGACCCCTCACATCCCGCCCACCACCTGTTTGACCTGCTTCCCTCTGGACGACAGTTCAGATCAGTCAGGTCCCACACCTCCAGACTGACAAACAGTTTCTTCCCCTGGGCCATCCGGACTGCAAACAGTCAGAGGCCTCAGATCCCCTCCCTCCTAACACTCACATGCACAGAATTGAGGACCTTTTCAGTTATCATAATAATCACACCTGTCTTTGCACTCCGCACTTTCATGTATATTCACCCATCTGTGAAACCACTACTGTGTATATTTTCCATAATCCTTTGGCCATTTTATTCAATCATATGTTCAATTGTATGTTCTGCACTCCACACTCTTATGTACATAGTTCCATCCATGAAGCCACTACCATACCTGTGTATATTTCCAGAATTGTGGGCTATTTTTATTTCAGTCGTGTGTTTAATCGTTTGTTCTGTAATGTGTTTTTATCTAATCTTTCTCTCTTACTGTATTGCACAGTAGTCTGGTGGAGCACCCACAATTTCGTTGTACTGTACAACTGTCTCTCTCTCTCTCTCTCTGGTAGTCCATCGATTCGATGATGACCATCTTCTTTATTTGTGAGTCTGCTGGTGTTTGAATAGTCCGATCCTGGATCTGCAGATTCGGTTACAGACCGGGCATGTGAAGGAGGTGCTGGGGGGAGCAGGGGGGACTTGGCGAGCATGCCTCTTTGCACGCTTTGCTGTCCGGTGTTGTGTGCGCTGTTCCTCCATATAATCCACTCCCTGTGAGGAGTGGAAGCACCAGATGTCTCGGCAGGAAGCGAGTTCCTCCAGTGAAGAGGGGTTGATCTGACATCTCTTCAGGATGGACTTCATTTGATCTTTGAAGCGTTTCTTCTGCCCACCAGCGCTGCGTTGGCCACGGAGCGCCACGGAGTGCCACGTTGTACAACTGTACAATGACAATAAAGCCTATTCTATTCTATCATAATATTTTACTTAATAGATTAGAACACCTTGCTGGACTTAAAGGAACTTCTTTGCAGTGGTTTAAATCATGTATATCTGATAAGTTCCAGTTTGTTTATGTCAGTAATGGGTGTTCTTCAAATTCAAAGCTCAGTCATGTTGTTCCACAGGGCTCTGTGTTAGGTCCTATTCTCCATCATCCATCCATCCATCCATCCATTTTCTACCGCTTTTCTGGAGGTCTGGGTCGCGGAGGCAGCAGCTCAAGCAGAGAAGCCCAGACCTTCCTCTCCCCAGCCACCTGCTCCAGCTCTTTGGAGAGGATACCAAGGCATTCCCAGGCCAGCTGGGAGACATAATCTCTCCAGCATGTCCTGAGTCTGCCCCGGGGTCTCCTTCCAGTGGGACGTGCCTGAAACACCTCAAATGAGAGGCGTTCAAGAGGCATCCAGATCAGGTGCCCAAACCACCTCAACTGGCTCCTTTCGATGTGGAGGAGCAGCGGTTCTACTCTGAGTCTCTCCTGGATGACTGACCTCTTCACCCTATCTCTAAGGGTGAGTCCAGCAATCCTATGTAGAAATCTCATTTCAGCCACTTGTATCCTCAATCTCATTCTTTCGGTCATTACCCAAAGCTCATGATGAAAGGTGAGGGTAGGAATGTAGATTGACTGGTAAATCTACAGCTTTGCTTTAGAGCTCAGCTCCCTCTTCATTACAAAGAGACCAATACAATGTCTACATCATTGCAGATGCTGCTCCAATTCGTCTGTCAATTTCTCGCTCCATTCTCCCCTCATTTGTGAATAAGACCCTGAGATACCTAAGCTCCTCCACTTGGGACAGGAGCTCGACCCTGACCCAGAGAGGACAATCCACCTTTTTCTGGCTGAGGACCATGGACTCAAATTTGGAGGTGCTGATTCTCATCCCAGCTGCTTTACACTCAGCAGCAAATCATTCCAGCAAGACCTGTAGGTCATTGCTCGATGAAGCCAACAGGACAACGTCATCTGCAAACAGCAGAGATGGTCCTATTCTTACTACTTTATATACAGTAATATTATTAGAAAGCATTGCATAAATTTCTATTGTTAAGCAGATGACGCATATTTATATCAAGAAATCAATTAGCTACAGACATGTCTTAAAGAAATCAGAGAATGGATAACTTGTAATTTCTTACTATTGAATTCAGATCACACTAAACTAGCCAAATAATGTACAATGCTGCTGTTTTTCCACATTTTTTTCTGCAGCTAAGTTGCTAAGCTGCTAAGTTGGCTCCCAACTTTACTTATTATCCTTACTTATTTGATTTATTTGCTGTTTTTATCTTAAGAGAAAGCTAAACCAAATTTTATTGTATGATAATGACAATAAAGATCAATCGTTCATTCTTTCATTCAGAGACTGAAGTCATTCTAAGTGGCCTCCAAAAACCTTAGAAGGTATCCCAAATCAAGCACTTAGTTTAGCTGGTTGCTATTCTATCTGCCTCGGTGAAACATAGGCATACAGTAATCAGTTAGCGTGTCTGTTTGTGGCTTTGTGTATCTGTCTGTCTGTCCGCTTCTCTGTTTCAGCTCACCTGGTCAAAATTAAGTGGAACTAAAGACTTATATCATTGTATCGCCATATTTTCTCGACTTTTAATTGCCAGAATTGTGAGAAAAGGCTCTGTTTTCAAAATAAACACAAATTTAACTCACCATTTCTGTCAATGCAGCAATGAAAACAGGAAATGCAATAACTATGCTGGGCCAGTAGAGGTTGGAGTGCCACTTTTTTACAGCCACCCATGCTACCATGCCACAGACACCGAGGCACAGCAGTTAGGTGCTTTTTAAAATTTTTGATCAGGATTTATCCTTTAGCTCAAGTATGTCCATTCCGTCTTCTTTTTCATTCAATTACTAGTTTTTTGTTTTTCTTATTTCAGACAAGGATGAAATGGAGATGTTTAACTTTACCTTGACATGTTTTGACAGATGTCAGTTGTAGCAAAGAAGCGAACTTTGTCATTCAATCCATACAGCCAATCATGTACAGTAGAACAAAATTATGTTTCTCCTGTCTACAATGTTAATCACATCTAGAATCAGAGGGGCCGCTGCCATAAACAACCTTTCCTTCCCCCATTCTATTATGATGAGCACCAAGCTAGAAAGTATCATTTTTTTATGGTCTTTGGTATGACGCGGCTGGGGTTTGAACTCAAAACCTCCCAGCTGTGGGGCGGATGCTCTGCCACTAGGCCATCACTCCAGTCTAGTGTCAAGGTAAAGTTAAACATCTCCTTTTCATCTTTATCCTTTAATTTGCATATCAAACTTATTTAAAAGACTACTTTTTATCATTTGCATAATATTGCTAAGACCCACCTGAGGATCATTGTGAGTGAGTTTGGTAACCTGTGAAATGCTGATGGAGGCTGCCATTGAAATAGCTCCTTTCTGCACTGCTGGAATGAGCTAAACCTATACTTCTACTCAAGTATCTTTTCATACTGTGAGTTACTTGATAGCCTAATAATTCAAAAGTAAAACATAAATTTAACTTTGTCCATCAGAATTAAACCCTTTATTGACATGATTATTCAAGGACTATTCAATTTACTTTTATTACTATTTATATATGATAGAATTTGAATTATAGGGTGCAAAAAGTTCAACATTTACCTGAAAAACAGCACAAATATATCACAATAAAGTTTAAATTTTGCAAGAAAAACTAGGATAGCAAATGTATTAGAAAAAGATGAAAAACATCTCAAATTTATGAGGCAAAAAGTTGTAATTTGACAAGAAAATTTAACAAATCTATGAAAAATCCTCACACATTGGCAAGAAAAAGAAAATTTGAAAAATAAAAGTCTGAAATTTATAAGAAAAAAGCTGTAAATTTAAGAGAAAAGAGTGATAAATCTGTGAGAGTATTTACTCAGTATTAAAATGCCTTTTTGGCAGTTACTTTCTTACACAACACTACCTTTACTTTGGTACAATTTCTGGCTACTCACAACCTCTGCTAATGATTCTGTTTACTTTTATAACTGCAGTCTTTTTGTTCTTTCTTTTTTCTCAAATTTGTGACAGAGCTGCAGAAGGCTTCAGAGCCACAGGTTACAGAGCTGCACACAGCACATACCTGATATTGACTTTTAATCCTTACCTGTTGTCCTTCAGTGGCTTCTTCAATAGTTAATGTATTTATTATCCTACACACCTGATAGTAGAGTTTCCAATCCAATTGTTCATCAACCTTAAAGTACAGCAGCTCCAACTCTGGGAATTGTGGGAGAGCACAAAGTTTAACTGGGAGAAGATATGGTTAATAATTACTGAACTGTTGTTGGACACAAGGTTCCTCCTCTTCAGTTATATTTCAGTTTCTGTGTCAAAAGCTGAGGTGTTACAGCATCTTCTTCTGGCCTGAAGAGGACGATCAAAGCTTGACTGGTACTCTCTTATCCATTGAACCATAGACTAGAACATGTCAGCAGCAGACAGATATCTCCCCTGTTGCTCTCAGTGCTTGGTGCAGCACACTCACGTCTTATGGCAAGCAGTTTTAACATTTAATCACTAGACTGGATTATAAATGCAGACATCCACAATTCAGTTCTTTTTAGCTAGAATGACCATTTCAGAAATCTCCAAAGTCATTCTTACCAGAAGAAATGATGTTACTTTTTCCCATTTGTGTGTATTGGGTTGTGGGCAGTGCGGTGGCGGAGTGGTTAGCACTGCGGCAACACAGCAACTCACCCTTGGCTGGGGGATCCTGGGTTCGATCCCAGCCCCTGACCAATAGTGATCTGTGTGGAGTCTGCATGTTCTCCCTCTGTCTGCGTGGGTTTACGCCGGGATTTCTCCAGTTTCCTCCCACATGCCAAAAACATGCAAGTTAGGTCAATTGGCATCAACTGGGGATTCTAAATTGTCCTTAGGTATGACTGTGAGTGTGAATGGTTGTCCGTCTCTCTGTGTTGGCCCTGCGATGGACTAGCGATCTGTCCAGGGTGTACCCTGCCTCTCGCTGAAAGATGCTGGGATAGGCTCCAGCCCCCCTGTGACCCTAAAAGGATTAAGCAGAAGAAGATGGATGGATGGGTTTTCAATTCCAGATATCTACAATTACATTTTACTTGGAGGGATGCAGGTCTTTATAGGATAAACTCACTTCAGATATCTGCAATGTGGATATCTTTATTTACAATTCTACCTAAGAATTACATTCTTCATAAGAATTACATTCTAGCTAGGACGAATGTAATTGTAAATATCTGATCAGATATCTACAGATGTCGCAGTATGTTTGGGGGCATTGTCCAACTGTACTGCGAAGCACCATCCATTCAGCTTTGCTGCATTTGGCTGAATCTGAGCAGACAGTATATCCCTATACACTTCAGAGTTCATCCGACTGCTTCTGTATTATGTCATGTCATCAATAAACACCAGATATGCATGCCCATGCATCACACTACCTCCACCATGTTTTACAGAAGATGTGGTGTGCTTTGGGTCATGAGCTGTTCCAAGCCTTCGCCATACTTTCTTCTTCCCATCATTCAGATACATGTTGATCTTGGTTTCAACTGTCCAAAGAATGCTGTTCCAGAACTGGACTGGCTTCTTTAGATGTTTTTTTTTTTTTTTTTGACAAAGTCTGATCTGGCCTTTTTATTTTTGAGGCTGATTAATGACTTGCACCTTGTGGTGAGCCCTCTGTATTTGCTATCATGAAGTCTTCCTGAACTCACTAGTGCACTTTTTTTCTCGGAATGCACCAAACAGGTGATTTGGCCCCTCCGAACATTTCCACTTTCTCTCTGATGGGTTTCTTTCTTTTTCAGCCTGGTCTTATTCACTTCCATTGAGCACTTTTGACCATATGTTGTGGGTTCACAGCAACAGCTTCCAAATGCAAATACCGTACCTGGAATCAACTCCAGACATTTTAATTGCTTGATTGATGATGGATTAATGAGGGAATGGCCCATGCAACTCGTGAAATAGCTTTTAAATCAATTGTCCAATTGCCTTAATAACTTTGTCTTATTTTTTAGGATGACAATTTAAAATCTGTCCAGGGACTGTGGATGAAAAATAGCCATTTTGGCTAACTCTGGTGCATTTTACAGTAATGTGAATTAATGTACAATGTCCCTGTCAAATAAACCAGTAGAAAAATTACTTTTGAGCCCCTGAAAGGAGGAGATTTTGTATAAAAGTGGTTGAAATTCTTAAACTATAACTTCAATTTGGACGTGAACACCCTCAAATTAAAGTGACACTCTGGCAAAAATCAAATTTTTCTGTTGTTAACATCTGTAACATGTTTCATGTGATTTACAAGACATATCGAGAGCAAAATCATTCCAAACTCCCAAGTATGTGTTTTGCTGCCGTGAATGTCTGCTTAAGCTCCACCCACCAAAAAAGGCAGATTTGGACATTAGTAGCTACAGTGCATTCAGGAAGTATTCACAGCGCTTCACTTTTTCCACCTTTTGTTATGTTACAGCCTTATTCCAAAATAGATTAAATTCATTTTTTCCTCAAAATTCTACATACAATACCCCATAATGACATGAGAAAGTTTTTTTTTTTTTTTTAGATTTTTGCAAATTTATTAAATATAAAAAACTAAGAAATCATATGTACATAAGTATTCACAGCCTTTGCCATGAAGCTCAGAATTGAGCTCAGGTGCATCCTGTTTCCACTAATCATCCTTGAGATGTTTCTACAGCTTAACTGGAGTCTACCTGTGGTAAATTCAGTTGACTGGACATGATTTGGAAAGGCACACATCTGTCTATATAAGGTCCCACAGTTGACAGTGCATGTCAGAGCACAAACCAAGCATGAAGTCAAAGGAATTGTCTGTAGACCTCCAAGACAGGATTGTCTCAAGGCACAAATCTGGGGAAGGGTACAGAAACATTTCTGCTGCTTTGAAGGTCCCAATGAGCACAATGGCCTCCATCATCTTCTCAGTCAACCTGATGGAGCTTGAGAGGTGCTGCAAAGAGGAATGGGTGAAACTGCCCAAAGATAGGTGTGCCAGGCTTGTGGCATCGTATTCAAAAAGACTTGATGACTTCTGGTCTGGACACCATGGTGATTGCAGCTTAACGCTGAAGCTCCCAGACCCAATCCAGTAAAATACCTTGAAAATCAGATTTAATGGATTTTTGGAAGAGTGAAAATCAAAGGACAAAGTCATCATGCCTAAAGGAAAACAGAAGAAACCGACATTTACCAGGCCAGGACATGCATCGGCCGAAGAATCTGATCCGGAGGATTTCCATTCAGAAGACGAGGAGCTGAATGAAGCTAACAAAAAGGTTAGCTTGAAAATGGTATTTAAAGAATTAAGACGATTTCACCGAGAGTGTTGGGCTGAATTTCGTGAATTCAAAGAAGAATTAAAAAGGACAAACAGCAGAGTGGACCAGGCCGAGAACCGAATTTTGGAAGCAGAGGAAAGAATAAAAGCGCTGGAAGATTCCGTGCTGGATCTACACAAAAGGCAGTCAAGACTAGAGGCTAAGCTAACCGACCAAGAAGGAAGACTGAGAAGAGACAGCATAAGAATTCATGGTCTGAAAGAAGGAGTCGAGGATGGTTTCACCACAATGACAGCATGCGTGGAATCCTTACTGAGAGAGAAGTTGGATATTCCCCAATCCACCGACTTGAAGATAGAAAGGGCCCACCGTACATTAGCCCCTAGGCCGGCGGCGGAAGCGCCACCAAGATTGGTGGTGGTGAGGTTCTCCAACTTCAAAATAAAATAAGAGGTTGTAAGACTGGCTTGGCAGAAAAAAGGATTTATGCACCAAGAGAGAAAAGTTTTCGTGGAACACGATTACGCCCCGGAGGTCCTTAAAAAGCGCCGGGGATACAACGACGCTAAAAAGGTGCTACGAGAGAAAAAATTGCGCTTCCAGACGCCATTTCCGGCGAAGCTAAGAGTCTTCTACGGTGAAGAGACATGTCTCTATAATTCGGCGGAAGAAGCAACCGCTGACATGGCGAGAGGAGGGCTCCCGGTAACGGTGTTTAAACCTGCAGTAGACCCGAGCGAAAGAATCAAGGCTCAAACGTGGTCCACACAGAGACCCTCAAAATCCACGGGCCAGCAGCGGGAAACCCAGTGCCAGAGCTACAAGGAAAAACTGGCCGTTTACAGGAGGTAATAACGATTTTTTTAGTCAATCTGCACATCCAACCCCCCTCCTACAAGGTAACAAACATTAAAGGAGATGCAGAATCAGCATGTGGTAAAACATTTCATGGAACAGTCATAATATTAGAAACAAATAAGTCTTTAAAAAAAACAAAAAAAAACTGGTTAAAATAGAAATGTGACAATGATCCACATGTTCTCCCCACACTAACAAATACTGTATTAGCGTGAACGTTTGCTGTGATGGTGGTGGGAGGGTGCACATAATTTCATAGGGTATAGGCATGAAAAAAAAAAAATCATTATAAGTTTGGATTGGGATCTGAAATTCACGTTAAAAACATGGGACAACTTACAGGGGTAAGAGAGGGCCCTCAACACGTAACAGAGTTTGAGGAATTTCCCTCAGAGCCTACACTCCATCAAGGCTCTTCCAGGGTCTCTAAAAAGACCTCAGCTCAGGAAGTTCTTTTGTCAGTTTTTTGTTTTAAAGTTTTATACACTATGTTCTTAATGTTTTTTATGTTCTTAATGTTCTTTCAGTTTCTGAGTAGCATAAAAGAAGGCCACCACACTGTTATACTAAACAAGACAATACAATGGAGAAACAGGGTGTAACCAAAATAATCTCATATAATGTCAAAAGGATCCTGAATCCAGTTAAAAGATCCAAGATTCTAGGCAAAATGAAAAAAGACAAAGCAGGAATAATATTTTTACAAGAAACCCACCTAACAGACGTGGAGCACACTAAACTCAATAGACAAAGGTTTAAAATGATCTCTTCATCTTCATATAAGTCAGGGAGGAGGAGGGGAGTAGCGACATTGATCTCAACCAAAATTACATTTGAAGAAAAATCAGAACACAAAGATAAAGAAGGGAGGTACAGTTTGGTAATTGGGCGGCTAGAGGGAGAAGATATCACCCTGCTGAATGTATATGCACCTCCAGGGGCTAACTGGAAATTTTATAAAAACGTATTTGACCTAATGATAACTAAAGCCCAAGGTTTAGTGATATGTGGTGGAGACTTCAATCTATGACTGAATCCATACTGGGATGCATCAGGTAATTCTCCACATCAAAATAACACTCAAAGTAGGAAAACTCGGATGCTACTAAAAGAAATGGGAATCTGTGATGTGTGGAGGGAATTCAACCCCAGTGTAAAAGATTATACATTTTACTCAGTGCCACATTCATCATACTCAAGGATTGATTATTTTTTTATGTTTAATAGAGACATTGGAAGAGTAAAAACATGTAAAATAGGACTGATGGATCTCTCTGACCACAGTCCGATCTATATGGACTTAAGTATCCAAAAATACACAAATAATACATTTTCTTGGAGGCTGAATTCAAATGTCCTGAAAGGACCACTGAAAGATGAATTGGAATCAGATATTCTCAGATATTTGGAAGAAAATGATAATGGAGAAGTATCCCCTTTAATACTGTGGGATGCATGCAAAGCTGTAATAAGGGGAAAGATTATTGCAAAACTGGCAATCCCAAAGAAACTGAGACAAGAAAAACTAACCACATTAGAGTCAGAACTTAAGAACCTAGAAAAAGAACACAAAGGCAACACTCATTCTAATGACTCGCTCAAAATTAAGGAAATTAAAAAACAATAAATGAGATCTACACAATAGAAATCCAGAAGAAACTTACATTTCTGAAACAAAAATACTATGAAGCAGGCAGCAAATCGGCAAAATTACTAGCCTATAAATTGAGGAAACAACAAACAGAAAGAGCAATCTACAAAATCAGAGACCCAGTATCAAAGGAAATAAAATTCAGAATTCAGGATATTCTTAAAAGCTTCGAGAACTACTATAAGAACTTGTACTCCCTCAAAAAACATAAAAACGCATTCGAAGCACTCCTAAACACATTAAACCTTCCCCAACTTACTGAGTCTCAAAATAAAACACTACTGTCAGAAATACAACCTAAAGAATTAGAAAAAGAAATTATGAAACTTAAAGCTAACAAATCCCCAGGAGCAGATGGCTATACAGCAGAGTGGTACAAAACCTTTAAACAGCAACTATCTCCTCTCCTCCTGAAACACAGGGGAAATCCCCCCCTCCTGGAGAGAAGGGGTCATTGCAGTCATACCTAAACCTGAAAAGGATAAACTAGAATGCTCCAACTACAGACCAATCAGTGTATTAAATCAGGACTATAAGCTTTTCACCACTATCCTTGCCAAAAGGTTAGAAAATATACTGACAGACTTAATTCATTTAGACCAAACAGGTTTTATAAGACAAAGACAGACACAAGACAACATTAGACGCACTTTACACATAATTCATCATATAAAAAAATATAATTTAAATGCAGCCATATTGGGATTAGATGCTGAAAAAGCATTTGATTCGGTTGACTGGTCTTTCCTATATAGAATCTTATCCAGTTTCAATTTTCATAACAACTTCATTAGAACTAGCCAGGCATTACATAAAAAACCAACAGCTAAAATAAGGATTAACGGCAATTTATCATCATCTTTTGAGCTGGAAAGAGGATGTCGTCAGGGCTGCCCCTTGTCTCCACTGCTCTTTGCAATCTTCATAGAACCTCTGAGCCAATGGATAAGACAGAATCAAAAAATTCAAGGTATTACACTTGGTCAGAAGGAACATAAAATAACACTCTTTGCTGATGACATTTTAATATACCTGGGGCAGCCGGACACCTCTTTTCCAGAACTAATCTCAGTTTTTTCAGAGTATGGAGATTTATCGGGGTACGAACTAAACATGCATAAAACCCAAGTTTTAACATTCAACTATGACCCAAATCAATATTCACTAAGCAAACTCAAAACTAACTGGGAGATGGAATCTATGAAATATCTGGGGGTCAATATCCCGAAACAACTCAACAAAATTATAACACTAAACTATGATCCACTGATGGCAAAAATAAAATCTGATCTAGCAAGATGGAATATGATACCATTCTTGGGTACTGCACAAAGAATTGAAGCAGTCAAAATGAATATACTTCCACGTCTTCTATACCTTTTCCAAACAATACCGGTAGAACCTCCCAAAAAAACATGGCAGGAGCTGGACAGTGTAACGGCAGCAGCTGTGTTTGTTTGATCCATGTGAGAAACATGGCAATTCTTGTGACTGTTGTAATTTCCCCGCTATATATGTCAACAGTGACATCCTTTCTAGTATTTGACCTTTGGTTGTACAGCAATGCCTCCCAAAGATTTGTTTTGGCAGGTATATATACTCACAGCCTGGCTCTGTGTGCCAGTCAAAAGTTGTTTACTTTGTGTCTGGGGGAACCCCCAACATGGAAATGACCTTTGACCTCTGGGGAATCCCTTGGGAATTCCCTACCTTTTTTTTATTTATTTATTCCCTCCATATTTTCTTTTAAAAACCTAGGTTTGGAAATTTGTCCTTTGAGATTTAAAAATTATTGAAATAATTTGTCATCAAAAATACATGAGGTATAAGCATTATTCACAACAGGAAGTAGACGATTTGAGACTTCCTGCTCAGCAGAATATGACAACGGACGGATTGAGCATGGCTGGCTAAGACAAAGATCCAAAGCCATCCAGCTGCTTACCTCAGCCCAGGTAGGGTGAAACTGTCATAATGATGAAATAATCCCTCATATCCAATTATCTACCCGATATTTTGTAGGTTGTTTGAGAGATGATGATATTTTTGAAGTTTGTTGAAGTGTGACTAGACCATGTGACTGTCAGTGGTAATCCATGCCTATGTAACATTTCACCTAGTCTCCATGCATGTGCGAAAAACTGTAATAGTTGTGAGAAAGTAATTTTTGAAGCTTCATTCTGTGAATAGGGATGTATTTTTGACTTGAAGTAAATGCAGTATTATTCTGGTCAGTCACTGCTACAACTTCCGGCCTGCATGGCCTTGGTAGCTTTTAGAAGTGCAAATCTGGCAATCCTTCATTATTTACTGGATGCCTAGTTCTAGTCAATTTTATTGTTATGTTTTTGAATTGACATCTTGACTTTAAATTAGCTGAAATACCAATTTACAAGGTATTTATTCCGGGCTATTAATTGCAGACAAAATGTGAGAGCCTGCAAGGAATTTCTGCCCTCGGAAGGCTGCGACCCGGCAAAGTGGTTAGTGAAATGTTTAACTCTGTTGAAGCTTAATGATGGTTGTTTGAATATGCACATGTCCAAAGAATAGAAACTTTTTGTGTGTGTTTTTAATATGAAAATCTGATGTGCACAAGCCATACAATTTTAAATGTGGATTTGATAATCTGTTGTATTTGTTTACAGTAAATGCTGCATAATTTTTGCTGGTAGCTTTCTTGCAACAACTCAGTAAACCTAAAAAAAAATCTATCAATTTGAGATCATAAATGTTTACATTTGTGTGTATGCAGTATGATTTAATTTCTGTAATACTAGAATTTTGTGTCCACAGCTGAAATAATGTTTCTTGTGTTTGATATGTTTCAGTCTTTACGGTGTTTGATGCATTAAAGTCAAAAGCAAGGACATTAAAGATGTGTCAAACATCAGTTATTGCACACCAAAATGCAGCTCATAATCCGGGGCCGGAACAGACAGAAGGATCTCAAGATTCATATGGCAGGGCAAGAGACCTAGAATCAAATACAGAACCCTACAGCTAAACAAAGACAAAGGTGGGCTTGCGCTGCCAAATATCAGGGACTATTTTAAAGCCGCACAAATTAAAACTTTAGTAGAGATATGTAACCCAGTCTACACTGCACAATGGAAGGAGATGGAATGCCAAATAACAAGTGACACCTCCCTACAGGCGATAATAGGGAACAATGCCTTACCTAAACTTTTGAATAACACTAACCCGTGGATAGTGACCCCGCTAAAAATTTGGTTTAAGATAGTCAGAGAGAATCAAACTAAAGAGCCCTATCGATTTCTGCAATGGATTGCCTATAATCAAGACTTTACTCCTAATAAAACAGACACTAGATTTAAAAAGTGGAAAGAGAACGGACTGATAAAATATTACGATTTTTTTAAAGGGCAAATTTTAAGAAGTTTTGAAGATTTGAAAAAACAAGGTCTAATAAATCAAGACCCTCACAGGTTCTTTCAGCTTAGACACCACATAAACAATATACTTAAAAAGGAGGATTTGGAAAGGGCCCAGTCAGGTGTTCTGAAGGTCTTCTTAATGGCATATAAAGGGATCCCAGGGATCAGATACATTTCTAAAATGTACCAAGGTCTTCAAGACTTAAAAGGAGACAACACATCATATATAAAAGAGAGATGGGAAAAAGAGGGGAATTTCACTTTACAACTGGAAACATGGGAAAAGCTAAATAAACAGCAATGGAAAAGTACCTCATCCCTGCAGTGGAGAGAATTTGGATGGAAAAATTTGGTAAGATTTTTCAGAACACCTGCACAAAACAAATTTACTCATAAGGGGTTGAATTGTTGGCGCTTGTGTGGTGAAGAGACTGCAAAACATTTTCATGTGTTTTGGTCATGCCCAGTTATCCACCAATATTGGACCAATGTACAGACAACATTGGGGAAAATATTCAAAATAACAGTCCCCTTTTCTTTTGTAACTTTGTATTTGGGTTTACTACCGGATTCACTGGAAAGACGAGGAGAAAAATACTTATTCACTGTTTTAATATTGGCAAGTAAAAAAGCCCTAACTAAAAAATGGATGTTGAAGGACTGTCCTACACCTGAAGATTGGATTAACGTGATCCAAGACATTTACTCAATGGAAAAGTTGACATTTGCGCTGAGACAGGACATGGATGTGTTCATGAACTTTTGGCAACCCTGGATCGCATATGTGTCTTCCATTAGATCTAATCTTTGACAAATACTATTTCAATAATGGCACCGCTCTTTGTTCCAACGCTACTCAGATGCTCTTTTATTTTTATTTATTTATTTTTTGTTTGTTTGTTTGTTTGTTTTTTGCTTTTTTTTGTTCTCTTTATTTTCACTTTTTCTTTCACTTAAAAAAAGGGGTGTTGTAATAATTATTCTTCCAATGCTGTCAAATAAAAAATAAGGGAACATGGGATGAAAATGTAAACAATGCAATCCTGTAATGATGTGTATACCCTTTACAAAAACTTAAAAAAAAAAAAAAGACTTGATGCGGCTTGATGTGGCACTTGATCTCGCACAGCCACATTCAAATGGAGCTGCTCTTGGCTCACTTCGCCAGCGGACAGGTGCCACACTGTGAGCCGAGAGCAGCCACATTCAAATCCCCCCTGCTCAGTTGCTGACGGACGGGGTATTGGTTGTTAGTAAAAAGTAAACACATATTTGGAAACTACACATTTATCTCTTGCCTCGACTATTTTCAGAAAAATGTTTCGCTTTTAACTTTTGAAGATATAGGCAAAAATGTAACATCTGGAAGCATCTTGAACAGACTAGCAGCCCACCCACCAAGAGTCGCGGCAAGCAATTACGTGCAAGCCCTGCAGGTCAGGAGCACGGCGACCAATCACATGCAAGCCCTGCAGGCCGCTAATTAAAATTTTCATAGATCCATGCATACTTAGTAGGTGCAAGATTTAAAATCTCTTTCCAAGCAATTCTAAGGCAGTTAAAGTTTGCTGTGGGTTTTTTTTTGGGGGGGGGGGGGTTAAAAAGCCACAATATACTATTTTGGGAAATACGTATTTGTTTTTGAGGTGGTTTTAGAGTTACCGGAGTGCACCTTTAAAGCTGAGAGTCTGCACATTAAGGCCATATTTATTATGTAACTATATCTTGATAGTTATAATAACTATAAACAGTTTTTATAGTTATTACATAAATATAAAAGGGCCTTTTGCCTGAAGTTTGAAATATGTACAGTGGAGATCAAAATTAGAGAACAATGTATTAATACTTGATTTATTCTAAAATATGTTATTCTTCATTGTTCAGAATTTGACAGAATATCAGCTGTGGCTATACCACTGTTGTACTAGCATGTTTTTTTTTTTTTTTAAATAGCCAAGGCACTTCAACAGAAACATTTATTCCGTAAAAAAAAAACAAAAACAAAACTGAGGACTTCCGGTTATGGCTGCCACGTAGGACGGACGTGTCTCGCTCTGCTCTGCTCCTGGAGAAAAAAATCGGCAAATAACTCTCTCATTTAGGACAGAACGTATCCCAGCATTTGGGCGAGGATATGTCGGCGAAGCCTAAGGCTGGAAAACCAGGAAAAGGAAAAAGCGAGCCGCCGAAACAGTCCAAATTAACGGACTTTCAGGTCTGTGACGCAGCAAACAAGGCTCCATATATGGCGGAGGAGGCTGGCGGCGGTGCGATTTCTGCGGGGAATGGCGCAGATGCGCTGATGGCTGCCATGAGTTCAATGAGAGCGGACTTTTCCTCTAGATTTGATGGGATTATGACAGCGCTGGAAGGAATAAGAAAGGAATTGGGTGACTGTGTAGAACGAACGGCGCAGATGGAGCTCCGTCTCGCTAGTGCTGAAGATGACGTCACCCGTCTTCAATTAAAGGTGCGCACTTTGGAAAAAAAAAATAAATCTCTGGAAGATAATATTTTGGATTTGGAATCTCGGTCGAGACAGAATAATTTGAGGCTGGTGGGTCTTCCAGAGGAATCAGAAGGTCGGGACGTATGTTCCTTTCTGGAAAAGTGGATTCCGGAGGTGCTGGGCAGCGAGGAGTTGCAATCAGCAGTGGTTCTGGAAAAAGCACATCGTATTGGCCCACGGAGAGATAAGGGACCGCTGAGGACCTTAATTATGAAGTTTCTTAGCAACAGAGACAGGATGAAGATCTTCAACGCTGCACGTGCTAAAGGAGAGATTAAACACCAGGACCAGCAGGTGCGGTTCTACCCAGATTTGGCCACAGGAATCCAGCAATTGAGGAAGCAGTTTGATCCCGTACGTAAGGAGCTGCGCAACCTTGGGATTCGTCATGGTGTAATCTATCCTGCGAGACTGCTGACCACGTATGAGGGCAGAACCCACATCTTCAAGACCCCAGAGGAGGCGCAGGAGTTCATCAAGAAGATCAAAAAAGAAGAAGAGACTGGTGGGAGCTAAGCATGAACAAAATATAAGGTAGAATAATTAAGCATTTGCACAGGCATCTGACTGACTTGAAGTAAATAGTAAGTTTACAAAATATAGATTGTATTATATATTAAAAAAACAAAAGAAAAACAAAACAAACAAAAAAAAAAAAACTACGATGTACAAAGTTGTTAAAAATTTTGGAGTTAAGTTGGAAAACTACAGAGGAGAGTTAATGTTACGTCATTAAAAGTAGTAGAGTTAGGGTGATTGGGAGGATGAAGAAGGAGTGGCTTAGGCTGTTCCCCGTGGGTGTGGAACGGTCGATGGCTATATCGGGAGACAGAATTTTTCTTTTGATTTTGGGGGGTTTGCCACAAGTGTGGGAAGGGGAAATTTGTTTGTGTGTAGTTTGTAGGATGAATGTTCAACCACTCATGTTTTTGCTTCTCTGTATGAGCATGTTTACACTGCAAGGTAATCCCAAACTCTCTATTGATCATGGACCAAAGTGTTAACCTTAATTTAACTTCATGGAATTGCAGAGGTCTACAAAATTTAAAAAAACTTAAACAAGTTATGAATAAAATAAAGGACATGGGTTCAAGAATTGTGTTTTTACAAGAAACTCATCTGATAGAGGAGGATGTTAAAAGAATTAGGAGTAGATGGCAGGGAAGTGTATTCACCTCTTCATTTTCATCCCGAGCCAGGGGAGTTATGACTCTCATACATAAATCAGTTCCTTTTCAAGTGAAAAATGTAATTGGAGACAAATTTGGAAGATATGTAATCATTCAAGGTTCTTTGCTATTAGAAAATATAAATCTTGTGAACTTATATGGTCCCAATATAGATGATCAGAAGTTCTTTGCTAATTTATTTCTCATCTTATCATCACTTACAGGGCAACATATAATAGCAGGGGATTTTAATTGTACATTGAATCCAGGTGTGGATAGATCAACAGGACTGGATTGTACGCACATTGGATGTAGGATGACTATTAATCATTTTATGAAAGAATTGAGATTGTTAGATATATGGAGAGAAATGAAACCACAAGTTAAAGCCTATTCTTGTTATTCCAGTACCTACAAGACATTCTCACGTATTGATTATTTTTTGATTTCCACAGAATTAAGGTCCAAGATTCAAAACTGCTTTTATGATAACATCGTGATCTCTGATCATGCACCCTGTTGTCTAATATATGTAGATAAAAAATTGACAAAGGAATCAGGTAGATGGCAATTTCAGCATAAATGGCTTCAGGATGAGGAATTTGTCAAGTATATAGAAAAACAGATAGACGAGTTCTTTGACATCAATACTACACAAACATCAGCATGTGTAAAGTGGGAGGCTTTCAAAGCTTTTATTAGGGGACATATTATTAGTTATACAGGATCAAAATCTAAGAAGACTCGAGAGGAGAGAGCTAAATTGGAACATAAAATAAAAAATCTTCAGGAAAAAGTGTATGCAGGAAGTGACCCAAGGTTGGAGAATGAATTACTGATTTTGAGAGCTGAATACGACAAAAAATCAGCGAATAGAGCTGCCTCGAGTCTTCTAAGATTGAAACAATCTTTTTATGAACAAGGTGAAAAATCAGGAAAATTATTAGCATGGCAGATTAAACAATTGGAAATTAAAACACCAATTACCAGTATTATAAGTAAAGGACAGGTAGTTATAGATCCTTTAGAAATTAATAGAGCCTTTAGAGATTACTATGAAAAATTATATGATACCAAAAATGAACCTGATTTAACAAAACTAAATGGGTTTTTGAACGAACTATCTATACCGTGTATTCCAAATGAAAACAGGGAGATATTGGAGTCTAAAATTAGTCAAGAAGAAGTTGGGCTAGCCATTGATAATATGAAATCAGGAAAAAGTGCAGGACCAGATGGTCTTCCAGTTGACCTTTATAAAAAATTTAAGAATAAATTAATAAAACCTTTTTTGGAAATGGTTTTAGAAGCATTTCAAAATAATAATTTACCATCATACATAAAGAATGCCTTAATTATACTGCTGCCAAAACCAGGTAAGCCCTCTAATAAATGTGAAAATATGAGACCAATAAGCCTATTAAACGCCGACCTTAAGATAATCTGTAAAATTTTAGCAAGACGAATACAAGAAATTTTACCAAATATTATTAATCGAGATCAGAATGGCTTTATAAAGGGTAGACAAGGCTTCCATAATGTAAGAAGACTATTTAATATTATTTATTTTAATAAAGAAGCACCGGATACAGCTCTCCTATCATTGGACGCCGAAAAGGCCTTTGATAGAGTTGAATGGCCCTTTCTTTTTGAAGTCCTACAAAGGTTTGGACTTGGAAATAATTTCATAAAATGGGTTCAAATAATATACAATAATGCTACAGCAGAAATCCTAACAAATAACAATATTTCAAAACCAATAAAAATCAATAGAGGATGTCGACAAGGCTGTCCACTTTCACCTTTACTGTTTACTATGGCAATTGAACCTTTAGCGATAGCGATACGTTTACATTCACAAATATATGGAATTAAAGTTGGACCAACAGAACATAAAATCTCCCTGTACGCCGATGACATAATTTTGTTTATGTCGAATCTAAAAAAATCAATTCCAACCTTGTTGAATTTAATAAAGAATTTTGGGGAAATATCAGGATATAAAATAAATAAAACTAAATCTTCAATATTAATGCTAAATGAGACCCAGAGAAATTACCCAGCCCCTGAGGTAAATCAATTCAATGTTGTAAATCAGTTTAAATATTTAGGAATCCAAATTATGCCTAAGCTAGAATCAGTCGCCAGTGTCAACTATGAAGCCTTAATGTCAGATATCAATGAGTTAACTCAGAGATGGATGTCACTACCAATGTCGATGATCGGGAGAATCAATATACTTAAAAGTAATATTTTACCTAAAATACTTTATTTATTTCAATACATTCCCTTATCACCACCTTTAGATCTATTCTCAAGAATAAAAAAAAAGTTAGTGGAATTTATATGGAACAACAGGAGGGCTAGATTACGTTTGTCTTTATTATATTTACCATTTGATCGTGGAGGTCTGAAATGTCCAAATTTTACGTTGTATTATTGGTCGGCACAACTGAGGTCTATGACATATTATTTTTCATCAAATGATCTCCCTCACTGGACTGAAATGGAATCATACAATTTACCTTTACCTCTTCCCATATTCATATACTCAGATTCGGCAAAAAATTACAAAAACAAGTTAAAAATCCATTTGTAAAGCATATGATCAAAATATGGTGTGAAGCTAAAAACTATTTAAAAGAACCACAGTTATTGTCACAATTTAGTCCAATATGGGGTAATCAATATTTTAAACCAGGGAGAGCGGACGCTGTATTTAAAGTATGGAATTTAAAAGGGATACAAAAGATTCAGGATTTATATTTGCCATGTGCAGACAACATAATGTCTTTTGAAGAGCTGAGGATCAAATTTAATCTCAATAGAACACATTTTTTTAAATATCTTCAACTTAGAAACTTTATTCGATCAAATCAAAATAAAGCTCTCACTCGACCTATTTATTCATCCTTGGAAAAAATGATGATGAAAGATAGTAAAAGAAAGGGTATTATTTCAGAGTTTTATAACTCACTGACACTATCTTCAAGTGAAAATTCACTGAAAAGATTAAACTACTGGAAAGAAGATCTGCAAATTGAAATTTCAGAGGAACAATGGGAATTGGCTTGTACAGAAGCTCAAACCAAATCAATAAATGCACGCCTTAAATTGATACATTTCAAATGGTTAATGCGGATGTATGTTACACCGGAGGAGTTAAATAGATATAACAAAAATATACCAGATACATGCACAAAATGCATGGAAAGTAAAGGAACCCTATTTCATTGTTTATGGGAATGTAGATTAATAAGAATGTTTTGGGAAGAGGTGAGGGTAACAATTGAAAAAATAATCTCAAAACAAATCATATTGAATCCTAAACTGTTTTTGTTGGGTCTGTACCCAGAAAAGCATAATTTTAATAAAAGTGAAAGAACATTCATAGACCTCAGTTTGCTTAATGCCAAAAAATGTATTGCACTATTATGGAAAAAGACTCATAGACCAGATGTGACTCAGTGGTTAAGACAGATGTTAACAAACCTTCCATTAGAAAGAATAACATATATACTAAAATCAAAGGAAATTGTGTTTGAGAATATATGGAGACCTTTTATTGATTATGTAAAAAATTTAAACATAACTCTTGAAGAAGAAGGTGAATGATGTGTGTGGACCTTGTAAATTCCAAACTGGTGAACATAATATGTATACTTATGTATTGGATTGTCTAGACTAAACAGAGGAGCATTGTTGAAGACTTGATTTTGTTGGTGGTTGTTGGTGTTTTTAGTGCATTTTTTTTTTTTGTAGTACTTTAGTGTTAGTGTTTGATTGTTTGTATCATGTTTGTTAAAAAAAAAAAAAAAGGTTCAATAAAGATATTGTGGAAAAAAAAAAAGAAAGGTAAAAAAAAAAACAAAACTGAGCAGAATTAGAGAAGAGAAAACACTGTGTCATAAGAGAAGATTTAAACAATGCTTTTTTTTTTTTTTAGGGCTATAGGATTAAAAAATTAATAGGAAGTGTAGAGGCCCTTGCTTTGAATGACTTCAGCACATCTGTGCTCACAGGACATCACTAGTTTCTCACACTGCTCTGGTTTGGGGGACAGGATTATGCAGGGACTGTCAATGGGGAATTGGTTCAACACTGCAGCTGGAATTGCTCACCGCTTCATGTTATGACCCCTGGTGAGATATGCACACATACACACCTCTTCTAATCAGCCTCATGTTCTGCAGCCGTGTCTCATCTCCCACCTGCTGTCATAATCCGAGTGTCGGTTCTGGCCACACTCGGGTCTCATATCTTATTTCCCTGGCTTTGGCAGCAGAGGATTCCTTCCAGCTCCTCGGGCTCTTATTGTGAAGGCGCCCGGGGGAGCTCCCTGCTGTCAAAGTCAGCTGCTGCGCTGCTGTCATTGCGAGCAGCTGCGCCGCATTGGGGTCATTAGCCGCCAGAGATAAAAGCTGGCGCTGAATGTCCTCCAATGCGGCAGTCTCTGTTGTGTTCCTGTTATGCTCTGTTATGTTCCTGTTCTCCTTGCTCATCGTGGTTAACGGACTTGGGAATCTCCTGTTACCCGCCTGTTAATGGTCCCGTTGTTAAGGTACGCTCTGTCTGACTTTACCTTTATTATTATCTCGTCTGGCGCATCGGGTGCTCCCCGGCTCAGGCGTCACCTATTCATTGTATGTATCCTGTGCTTGTCCATCCCTCACTGTAAATAAACATCACTGCAAACTCACTGGTGACTGAGGTGTCTTGTGATGGTCCGTGAGGGCCATCGTGACAGTAGACTGCCGCCCTACGCCCGGAGAGGAGGCGTTGTATCGAGACGCCATTCACCGTACAGTTTGCAGTAGTGGACTGTTTGTTCCTACCTGTCTGAGTGTCTGCAGCTGGGAGTATGACGTCATCCAGGAGCCGCAGTGGGCGCCTGGCCAGGCAGCTAGCGAGAGCTCTGGAAGATATTGACAACGCCATCTTTTCCGCTACGCTGTGGGACGCTCCCAGCGACGTTTTAAGACATTTGGACTACGCTGAGGAATTTCTGCTCAATCTCCCCCTCGAGCTTGACTATCACCCGGAGGTGATGGCGAGGTGGGAGGAACTCGCCGCCCAACGCGAGCCGCTTCGTGGGCTGGAGGAGAGGAGCAGGAAGCAAGGGAGAAGGCATCCACGCTCCCTGCGTCGTTGTTCCGTCCCCGTCCCGGAGAAGAACCAGGAGTATGCACCGTCTCGGGTCCGACGACGACATCGGCGTAACGACGCGGGCTCTCCTCAGCAGAATCCTCAGCTGAAACCCCGTCTGGATGCTGTTCTGGGTCGCCGCAAGGGCTCAACCCCCCACACAGCTGTCACTCCTGCGCCTTGTCAGAGGGGAATCCTCGCAGCCTCATCTTTTCCCGGGCCCTCGCCTGCTGTCCCGTCAGCGCTCCATGCCCGACTGACCCCGGCTGTCGCCCCCTCCTCCTCGTCGCCTATCCTGGCTGCTGTGTGTCTCAGGAGCTCCGTTTCGGCAAGCCCCATCACGGAACCGTCTCGAGTGGCCTCACCTCGTCTTCCCAGAGGGCCCTCTGTCGCCATCCAGCGGGGAAAGGGAGGAACGACGTCCCCCACAGCGGGAACCATCTTACCCTCAAGAGAAAGGCAAGTGCATGATAATTTCTCTCATTACCTCCGCCAGGCCGAAAGGCCAGGAGGAGGTAATGTTTTTGCCGGGGTTTGTCTGTGTGTTTGTCTGTGTGTTTGTCTGTTTGTCTGTCTGTCTGTTTGTCTGTCTGTCTGTTTGTCTGTTGGTTAGCAAGATAACTCAAAAACTTTTGGACGGATTTCAATGAAACTTTCAGGCGTTGTTGGAAATGGTACAAGGAAGAACTGATTAAATTTTGGGGATGATCCGCATCACCATCTGCATACAGGAATTTTTTAAAGCATTTTTCCACACTGTGACATACGGCCATTTTCAACATGTGCGCAGGCGCAATGGAGGGCGCTGGGCGTCGTGTCTGACCAACACAAACTCCGCCTTCTTCAACGTTTTAGCCACAAAAGCACGCGGAAAACACTGCTGGCCTGGGCCCCCCAGCGTGCCTGTGCCAGCCATAGGCGCTGCGCACATTGCGCTGGTCGTCGTGTCTGACCAACACAAACTCCGCGTTCTTCAACGTTTTAGGCACAAAAGCACGCGGAAAACACTGCTGGCCTGGGCCCGCCAGCGTGCCTGTTTTTGCGCCACGCTGCAAAAACTGACACGGCCACCTGTCCGCCGCCCGATTATTTGCCACAAATTCCCCGCCCAGCTATAGGCGCTGCGTAAAAACGACCTCTCTGCCGGGGAAGATTCTAAATTCTGTTTTGCCGCGGAGCGCAACCCCAATATAATATAAAACCCACGGCAACCTGTCTAACCAATCTGCATCCGTCAGTGGAGGAGATGGACACACCAACACTTCAGTTTATTACCTCCGCCAAGGAGGCAATGCTTTTACTACCGTAAAACGGGGCTATAAGGGACGGCGGGGTAATATGGGACACTTTTCTAAATGTAATTCTGCTTTTTTAATTTTGCTTCCGCCTAGATTTGATGAAGGATTCATGGATATTTGACAATAACAACACAACTCAGCGTCCTGCTCAAAATAAAAAAAAGCAGAATTACATTTAAAACATTTCCCAGAAAAGTGTCCCTTATTAACCCGCCGTCCCTTATAGCCCCGTTTTACACTACTGAACCACTAATCCTATCACTATCACATTGATTGTCATTCATTAATTGTCTGTTTATTGCACTGTCCATGTCAAATAAACAAATAATCATTGTGAATCCAATTGCTAGTCATATCTTTTCATGCTCAGGGAATCTGAAAACGTACACACAAACACTGTATGGGGGGAACTGTGCCGCTTGGCGGAGGTCTGCGCTCTCCGAGTGCTTTTCTAGTTTATTTTTATTTTTTTGTTTGTTTTTAGCTCTTTTGTTTTTTTTTTTTGTTCTTTCTTTAATTTCACTTTTTCTTTCACTTAAAAAAGGGGTGTTGTAATAATTATTCTTCCAATGTTGTCAAAAAACAAAAAAAAGGGAACGTGTTGAAAATGTAAACAATGCAATGCTGTAATGACGTGTATACCCTTTACAAAAACTTAAATTAAAAAAAAAAAAAACTCAACTTGTCGTGTTTGGAGGAGAAAGAACACCATACCTACTGTGAAGGATGGGGGTGGAAACATCATGCTTTGGGGCTGTTTTTCTGCAAAGGGACCAGGACGACTGATCCATGTAAAGGAAAGAATGAATGGGGCCATGTATCGTGAGATTTTGAGTGAAAACCTCCTTCCATCAGCAAGGGCATTGAAGATGAAACGTGGCTGGGTCTTTCAGCACGACAATGATCCCAAACACACTGCCCGGCCAACGAAGGAGTGGCTTTGTAAGAAGCATTTCAAGGTCAGCGACAGCCCCAAAACATCACTGCTCTAGAGGAGATCTGCATGGAGGAATGGGCCAAAATACCAGCAACAGTGTGTGAAAACCTTGTGAAGACTTACAGAAAACGTTTGACCTCTGTCATTGCCAACAAAGTTTATATAACAAAGTATTGAGATGAACTTTTGTTATTGACCAAATACTTATTTTCCACCATAATTACCTCCGCCAGGCCGAAAGGCCAGGAGGAGGTAATGTTTTTGCCGGGGTTTGTCTGTGTGTTTGTCTGTGTGTTTGTCTGTCTGTCTGTCTGTCTGTCTGTCTGTCTGTCTGTCTGTTGGTGAGCAAGATAACTCAAAAACTTTTGGACGGATTTCAATGAAACTTTCAGGCGTTGTTGGAAATGGTACAAGGAAGAACTGATTAAATTTTGGGGATGATCCGCATCACCGTCTGCATACAGGAATTTTTTAAAGCATTTTTTTCCACACTGTGACATACGGCCATTTTCAACATGTGCGCAGGCGCAATGGAGGACGCTGGGCGTCGTGTCTGACCAACACAAACTCCGCCTTCTTCAACGTTTTAGCCACAAAAGCATGCGGAAAACACTGGTGGCCTGGGCCCGCCAGCGTGCCTGTGCCAGCCATAGGCGCTGCGCACATTGCGCTGGTCGTCGTGTCTGACCAACACAAACTCCGCGTTCTTCAACGTTTTAGGCACAAAAGCACGCGGAAAACACTGCTGGCCTGGGCCCGCCAGCGTGCCTGTTTTTGCGCCACGCTGCAAAACCTGATACGGCCACCTGTCCGCCGCCCGATTATTTGCCACAAATTCCCCGCCCAGCTATAGGCGCTGCGTAAAAACGACCTCTCTGCCGGGGAAGATTCTAAATTCTGTTTTGCCGCGGAGCGCAACCCCAATATAATATAAAATCCACGGCAACCTGTCTAACCAATCTGCATCCGTCAGTGGAGGAGATGGACACACCAACACTTCAGTTTATTACCTCCGCCAAGGAGGCAATGCTTTTACTACCGTAAAACGGGGCTATAAGGGACGGCGGGGTAATATGGGACACTTTTCTAAATGTAATTCTGCTTTTTTAATTTTGCTTCCGCCTAGATTTGATGAAGGATTCATGGATATTTGACAATTCAGCGTCCTGCTCAAAATAAAAAAAGCAGAATTACATTTAAAACATTTCCCAGAAAAGTGTCCCTTATTAACCCGCCGTCCCTTATAGCCCCGTTTTACACTACTGAACCACTAATCCTATCACTATCACATTGATTGTCATTCATTAATTGTCTGTTTATTGCACTGTCCATGTCAAATAAACAAATAATCATTGTGAATCCAATTGCTAGTCATATCTTTTCATGCTCAGGGAATCTGAAAACGTACACACAAACACTGTATGGGGGGAACTGTGCCGCTTGGCGGAGGTCTGCGCTCTCCGAGTGCTTTTCTAGTTTCGATATTGTTTTGCCTTGTCTGACTCCTGGGGGTGGAGTTCGGGGTATGCAGCCCCCCGAGCTCCCTCCACCTGCTGTGGATGAAAGTATTAACCCTGCTTCCTCTGTGTCTCCCTCCGCTGAGCGGTCCTCGACGCCAGGCCAACGTCGCTGGATGAGGAGGGGGCCTGCAGTTCTGGAGAGCCTGTTTCCGGTTCCGCAGCCACGCCGTGGGCGGAGGAGGAGAGCGGACTGCAGCGTGGAGCCATCGCCGATGAGAAAGCGTCCCCGGGGTTCCACGGAGGAGCGGTCCGGTCCAGCGGGTCAAAGTTCTCCTGCCACCACGCCGTGCGGGCCATCGGCATGGACATCGTTGCCGGAGGACTCTCAAGCTGCGCACACCATCACGCCAGCTGCGGAGCCCGACGCAGCTGAGTGGGAGCCTGAGGACGACCTCCTGACATCTGAGCCTGGATCTTCGCAGTCCTGGACGGCGTCAGAACCCGAGCTCAGGCAAGTGCTCTGTTTTATCTATCTTCTTCACCTCTTAGAGCATTTTTGCCTGTCTCAAGGGGAGATGAGCCCGGTGCAGCCGCCCGCTGCGTCCAAGCTTATCTTGCCGGGTTCTGGCGCTGCCGGTGATCCTGATCCCGGGTTTTCTCTCTCTTTTGAGCCTTCTCCCAGGGTCGCCGGCGAGGGGCTGCTCTCGCCTGCTGCGCCAGAGGTTCCGGTTTCGGGGTTGGAGGTCGAGTCTGGTGCCACGCTGACCCAGTCGGGGTCCGTCGCGGGTTTGGTTCCGGAGGCCCAATCGGGGTCCACCGTGGGTGCTGCACCAGCAGGTCCTGGATTCGGTGAGGGAGTTGCAGATCCCCGGCCACCGGATGCTGGACAGGCTCATTCCCCTCGTCACCCTCATCACCACCGTCATCCTCCTCGTCTCCCTGAGGAGCGCTACCCATCTCCACCTGGGGCCGTTGGGGTCCCGAACGCTCCGCCCGGTTCCCCCTCGTCTCTCCCCTTTTCAGCGGGACCGTCGGCTGCTTCTTCCCAATGGTTCTGGTGGGCTGGCGTTGTGGGGCGGCCGCCTGAAGGACTGTCTCACCGGTTTGGTTCTCTGGGCCGGCCCCCCCGACATTTTTGACTCCCTGTGTGGCGACCTGCTCCGGCCGCCTGAAACTCTCTGCTTCCGAGCATGGGACTGGGGTAGGCCGCCCGAACTGTCCTCTTTTCCCCTCCCTGTTCTGTGGCCTCTTGATGCCGGACGACCCCCCCGAACCTTTTGCCCCCATCCCTCCGGGTCAGGACTGCACCCTCCCCGGGTTTCTGATTTCGTCTGTAGGACTGTTGGGGTGTGCGGGGGGGGGGGGGATTGATTTGTGTTTTTGTGGCTCACTACGTTGTTTCTGGGTTTGGTGGTTCTTTTCCCTCCACCTTATGTTAATGTGTTTTTTGCCAATAGGTGTACTGCCTATTTTGACTCTGTTCTTGTCACCCACATTCAAGGGAGTATTTTTTTTTTCCTGTCTCTACTGCCTTGTTAGTCTTGTTATTTGCTTGTCCTTTTTTTTTTGTCCCTCTCCCTCCTGCCAGCGCCCCATCCACCCACCCTAGGGGGGGTGGGGGGGGGGGCTTGGGTGTTACTCGGGCCGCTCAGAGCTCGGCCTCGAGGGGGAGGTACTGTCATAACCCGAGTGTCGGTTCTGGCCACACTCGGGTCTCATATCTTATTTCCCTGGCTTTGGCAGCAGGGGATTCCTTCCAGCTCCTCGGGCTCTTATTGTGAAGGCGCCCGGGGGAGCTCCCTGCTGTCAAAGTCAGCTGCTGCGCTGCTGTCATTGCGAGCAGCTGCGCCGCATTGGGGTCATTAGCCGCCAGAGATAAAAGCTGGCGCTGAATGTCCTCCAATGCGGCAGTCTCTGTTGTGTTCCTGTTATGTTCCTGTTCTCCTTGCTCATCGTGGTTAACGGACTTGGGAATCTCCTGTTACCCACCTGTTAACGGTCCTGTTGTTAAGGTACGCTCTGTGTGACTTTACCTTTATTATTATCTCGTCTGGCGCATCGGGTGCTCCCCGGCTCAGGCGTCACCTGTTCATTGTATGGATCCTGTGCTTGTCCATCCCTCACTGTAAATAAACATCACTGCAAACTCACTGGTGACTGAGGCGTCTTGTGATGGTCCGTGAGGGCCATCGTGACACCTGCCTCTGAGTGCTGCTCTCCTATTTAACCTCGCCTCACTCTGCTGAGGATGTAAGCACGTCTGAGTTAAATTTCAGCTGTGGTTTAATCATCTGTTGTGCGCGACTGGCCTTGTGTCTGCTGCCCCTGGCATCCAGTTCATTCCCTGTGATTTCCCCTAGGATTTTTCTGCTCTCCTGGATTGGACCTCATCCTGTGTGGAAACCAACCTTACGTGAGCAACCAAACTTGTTTGGGCAATTTTCTACTAACCAACCTCTCAGGAAGGCCTGGGTCCGGGCCCCTCACCTCTCCGGCTCATGCCGCCTCTGCTACTCAACTTCTCACCCGTAAGCCTCCCCCACCTTCCACCGGTTCCATTCTCCACACTGACTCTAAAGGGAGATTCTCCTGTTGCATTCTGGTCACAGCTCCCAGTGTTCTCCCTCCAAGTAAACCCTTCCTCTAGTACTTTATTCCTCACATTGCCAAGTACTTCGTGCTTGCATCTCCACCCCCCACCCCCTTGCAGAAGTGTTCCAGTCCATCTTGTAGTTTAACCTTTCAATAAACAATCTATTCATTCAACAGCATCTGTGCGTGTCTCACTGTTGTGCCCACATATTGGGTCTATAATCTTGGAAACCATGTCAGTTCACTGCTGAACAGGACAAGTATCTGTCTCGGCACAAAATGTCAACCGTTTAAGACAATTTGGATTCAAAGCTCACTCTGCAGTGACCGAAACTCTCATCAGCAGAAAGAATAAAAAAGCTATACTTGTCTTTGCTGAGGAGCATGTTGTGTGGACAGAGGAGAACTGGTCCAGAGTGCACTTCAGTGATGAGAGTAAGTTCAATTTATTTGGGTCTGATGGGAAACAATATGTTTGGCGTCAAACTGGGGAAAGACTGAACCCAAATTGTGTAAAGAAGTCAGTTATATTTGGAGGAGGATGTGTCATAGTTTGGGGGATGTTTTCTTCAACAGGACTTGGGCCTCTTGTACAGCTACATGGCAGGGTGAATGTATATGTTTATATGAACCTCCTTCGGCAACATGCAATTCCTTCACTGCAATTGTCTCCCAATCAGTCCACAATTTTCATGCAAGACAGTGCCCCCTGTCACACTGCAAAATGGGTTAAACAGTTTGGGTTAAAATGGATTAAACAGAGACGGCAAGAAACACACACACACACACACACACACACACACACACACACACACACACACACACACACACACACACACACACACACACACAGAGTGGTGTGAAAAAGTGTTTGCCCCCTTCCTGATTTCTCATTTTTTTGTATGTCACAAAAATGTTTCAGATCATCAAACAACTTTAAATATTAGACAAAGATAACACAAGTAAACACAAAATGCAGTTTTTAAATGAAGGTGTTTATTATTAAGGGGAAAAAAAATCCAAACCTACATGGCCCTGTGTGAAAAAATGATTGTCCCCTAACCCTAACAACTGGTTGGGCCACCCTTAGCAGCAACAACTGCAATCAAGCATTTGCGATAACTGGCAATAAGTTTTTTAATGCGCTGTGGAGGAATTTTGACCCACTCATAGATACTTTATTTCGAACAAAAAAGTATAACAAAAACAAAACAAAAGACAAATGCAATAAAGTAACAGTATACAGTGTTCGAAAGGGAGAAGGAAGAAGTAAACACTTATTAATTCCATCTCCTCTTTTCCATAAATACACCCATGTGAATTATATACAAATTACCACATTTAAGACCCCAAGTAAACAATTAACTGTATTTTGTACATATCAACATTAACACCCATCCATCCTAACATACATTGATGTCCATACATCAAAACCAGCCTCAAACAACACAGATATACACAGTGCTGTCCCACCGACCATTCCATACTGTCCCATAGTGTCCCAGAGTGAGCATAGTGAATCGTACATATAAATACTACCCTTTGCAGCGGATGATAAAATAAGGCAGCGATGCTGAGGTTTTAAGCAGGTTTTATTAATCATACCGCCGTCACGGGAACTCGGCTCCAGCCCCATAGCTTGAGCAGGCTGAAGCCGAATTCCTCAGGCTCTGTGAAGAGGGGACACAAAGTCTGTGTCCAGCAGCAGCAGTTGCAGAGTGAGAGTGAGAGTGAGAGGATGAACATGAAATTCAGACAGCTTATATACTCAGCTACAACAATACATCAAAGCATTCACAGCAGTTGGTATGATCAAAGAGATAACAGAACAGGCATGAGACATTTGCATTTGAGAGACATATTGATCTCAGTCCCTAGGTCACAGTAAGGACAGGATGCATGAACACAATGCATGAAAGGCAACATTAACATCACAGAAGTGAGCCAGACGAAGCGGGGCTGCCTGTAGACATTAATACACATTTCACTGTTCTGTTATTTGCTCTAGCCGAGCGCTGTGTTTGACCAGTCTGTTTGTAGGGGATTACACCAAACCGCCACACCCTTCTAACATATATCCTTTCAGCAAATACTGCTTATACCTCTTTTTGAATTGAATTCTGTTTGTACATAGTTTCAGTTCCGGCTCCAGACTGTTCCACAAATCCACCCCACAGACAGATATGCACATACTTTTCTTGGTTGTTCGTATCTTGGGTTTTGTAAAGTTTAAGTCTCCTCTCAAATTATGATCATTGTCTCTTTTTTTAAAAATATTTTTTGTATATTAGTTGGGAGTTGATTATTAATTGCCCTGTACATTACTTGTGCTGTCTTAAATTTAACTAAATCGATGAACTTTATGACATGTGACTTTAAAAACAACGAATTGGTATGGTCTCTATATCCTACATTATTTATTATCCTTATAGTTCTTTTTTGTAATGTGCATATTGCCTGTAGGTTGGTGTTGTAGGTGTTTCCCCAGACTTCTACACAGTAGTTAAGATAAGGTAGAAACAGTGAATTGTACAGTAAGACCAATGATTTATAGTCCAAGATATGTCTTGTCTTCCCCAGCATGCCTATACATTTTGCTAACTTGGCCCGGATGTGACTGATGTGAGGTTTCCAGCAGATTTTATTGTCTAGCATCACCCCCAGAAACTTATTTTCCTGTACTGTTTCTATTCTGGTATCTATCGTTACCATTATTTCATGATTTATTTTATAATTTCCAAACAACATAATCTTTGTTTTTTTTAGATTTAGAGGTAATTTATTTTTGTTGAACCACTGCGTTAACTTTTTCATTTCAGTTGTGACCACCTCTAAAACCTGCTGCAAATTCTCACCAGTGCAAAGGATATTTGTGTCATCCGCAAACAAAATAAATTTCAGAATTTTTGATACTTGGCATATGTCATTTATATACAAAATAAAGAGTTTGGGTCCCAAAATTGACCCCTGGGGCACACCACAAGTGATGTCCATGAAGAGTGATTTGTGCTCACCAATTTGTACAAATTGTTGTCTGTTACTTAAATAACTTTTCACCCAACTCAGTCCGACCCCTCTTATCCCATACCTTTCCAGTTTCCTTAGCAGTATTCTGTGGTCAGTGGTGTCAAAAGCTTTCTTTAAATCTATAAATACTCCTACAGCAAACTGTTTTTTATCTATATGTAGAACGGCACCGAAGGCGTTATTTCACAAATGTTTTAATTCAGCGATGCAGGAAGAAAGCAGGTGTACATACCAGTAGTCCTGGCTGTGTGTGTGTGCCACGTACGTGACGTGACGACGTGATGACATCATTCTACATCCCCCTTCTTTAGTATAGAACTTTGGTACAAAGAGAACACTATTGACTCTTGGATTGGTATGAGAAAACATGTCACATTCCTGTGAGAGTGAGTATACTGTGACGAATAAACAACTAGTAAAATAACTTTCAATGGCACCACATAACATACCTATCTTGAAAATAAACTAATGCCTGGCTTGCAAATAAAATAAATTCCCGTGACACAACATAACTGATCTAATTTGAAAATGAACTTATGCCTGGCTTGTAAATATGTCTATATTTCAACACGAAACTACAAAAACATCAGCTTCAGTAAATGTCACAATCAGTCTGTATTGTACTTGGGATTAGGCTTCAGGAGTCTACCAAACCTGGAACGGGCCAGGGGGGTCTCGGTGACTTGTGGGAGCGATGGCTCTCCGAGGAGGCCAGGCGTGTGGTCAGTGTGCGCAGCAGGAAGCCTGGGAGGAGCGTGCACAGCGGCCTGCCTGGGGGAAGTGTGCACGGCATCATGCCTGGGAGGAGATGCGGGTAGACTGGGCACAGTCTCACTGCTGGTCTTCTGTGTTGGTGAGTCTGCCGGTGAGGCTGGATCTGGTTCTGGTTCTGTTGGTGGTGGTTCTGTGACTGGCAGCAGGTGTCGCCGGTTCCGGCGGTATTCTTTTCCTCCTGATTCCACCACGTAAGACCGTGGCTCTGCTGCGATTCTTTTGATGATGCCAATTTTGTCATGTCCTTTCTCTGTTTGCAGGCGTACTACTTGGGAGCTTTGGAGCGGGGGAAGTGGCCGGCTGCCACGATTGTAGAATCCTTTTTGTGCTTGCCTCTTCTTTGACAGGTGGGCGTGGATCGACTCTGGATTCTTGGACATTGGCTTAAGCAGGTGCCTGCTGATGGGAATATTTGTGCGTGTCTCTCTGGACATCAGTCTTTGTGCAGGTGAGCCCAGCGTGCCGTCTCGTGGGACATTTCTGATGCTCAGAAGATTGAGGAACAGGTCAGTACCGTCTCTTTTGGATGTTTCCAACAGTCGTTTTGCACTCCGTACGGCTCTCTCTGCCAGCCCGTTTGCTTGATGATACTCAGGGCTGCTGGTGACATGAGTGAAATCCCAGCTTTTCGCAAAGTCTTGGAACATCTGACTAGTGAATTGTGTTCCACAGTCTGACAGCAGCTTGTGGGGGACTCCGTGGACTGAGAAGTGACGTTTCAGCTTGTTAATTACACATTGTGATGTGATTTTCTTGACTGGATCCAGTTCATACCATCCTGAATAGGAGTCTACTAGGACCAGGTAGTGCTGGCTGTTCCATTCGAACAGATCTGTTGCCACTGTTGACCACGGGAGCTCTGGGACTGTGTGTGGTTGCATTGGCTCCTTTTGCTGATGTGGTTTAAGGGCATTGCAAGTGCTGCATGACTGTACAAAATTGTCAATGTCTCTCGTCATTGTGGTCCAATATACTATGTTGCGTGCTCGCCGCTTGGTGGCTTCGGCACCGGGGTGTCCTTTATGGAGCAGCAGGAGATATTCTTTGTGCAGCGTTTGTGGAATTGTTGCTCTTGTACCTTTCATGATTATTCCATCTTCCACACAGAGCTCATCGCGGAACGGGAAGAATTCTTTCACTGTGTCGGGTACTTTGCTCAACCTATCTGGCCATCCATGCTTGATGATGTTGCTCAGGGCCTGGAGGGCGGTGTCTTTCGCTGTATGTGTGCGGAGTTCTTCCTGACGACTGGATGAGATGTGCTGCACCGTCATTACCTCGAAGTCCTCACGTTCAGTGGCATGTGAGGCTATGGCGTTGCTCGGTGCACGGGACAGCATGTCTGCCAAGTGCAATTCCTTTCCTTTCTTGTAAACTAGCGTGAGGTTGAACTTGTGCAGCTTCAGCATCATGCGTTGTAAACGCGCAGGCGCTGTGTGGAGAGGTTTCTTCAGGATGGAGACCAGGGGCTGATGGTCTGTCTCCACGATCACTGGTTTTCCGTATATGTAGTCATAGAATTTGAAACAGGTGAAAACGACAGCAAGCAGCTCTTTTTCAATTTGTGCATATTTTCTTTCTGTTTCAGTAAGAGTGCGAGAGGCATATGCGACAGGACTGCCATTCTGGAGACATGCACCACCAAGGCCATACTGCGAGGCGTCACATGTCAGAGTGACTGGTGTTTGTACGTCATAGTACCGGAGTACTGGAGGTGATGTCACACACTGTTTCAGAGTGTCAAATGCATTTTGTTGTTGTTCAGTCCAAGTCCATGCTGTGTCTTTATGCAGGAGCTGGTGGAGAGGTGCTGCAATGTTGCTGTGGTTTGGAATGAACTTGCCCAGGTAATTTATCGTACCCAGGAAGCGTTGTAGAGCAGCTTTGTCCTGGGGGGCCTGGATGTCAGTGATCGCTTGGATCTTTGCTGGATCGGGTTTCAACCCTTGTTCAGTGAAGACATGGCCCACGTAGCTGACTTCCTTTAGCTGGAATCTGCATTTTTGGGGGTTCAGCCTCAATTTCACGTTCCTTGCCCTGTTGAGCACTTTTTGAAGGTTCTCGTCGTGCTCTTTAAGATTTCTTCCACTGATTATGATGTCATCAACAATTATTGCGCAAGGGAGGCCGGCAAATATTTGCTCCATGGATCTCTGGAAGACCTCAGACGCTGCATTGATACCATATGGCATTCTCAGGTATCGATATCGCCCAAATGGAGTGGCGAAAGTGGTGAGGAATGATGACGTTTGGTCCAGTTTGACCTGCCAAAAGGAGCTCTTGGCATCAAGCACAGAAAACACGGTTGCGCCTGCCATTTGTGCAGCAACTTCCTCGACTGTGCGCATGGGATGATGGGGGCGCATAATTGCTTCATTTAGGTCTCTTGGGTCGATGCACACACGGATCTTGTCAGTGTCCTTTTTGTGTGTCGCTACCATTGAGGATACCCATTCAGTGGGTTCTGAAATGGGTGTGATGACTCCTTGCTGCACCATGTTTTCCAGTTCTGCTTTCACTTTGTCCGTCATGGCAACTGGAATGCGGCGAGGGGGCCGGATGACGGGTGTCACATTCTGGTCCAGTTTCATGTGGTAGGTTACTGGGAGTGAACCTAGTTCGCCATTGAAAAGCTCAGCATAGTTATTAAACCACTTTTGAGAGGAGCTCGGTTCGGTCACGTTCACCTGGAAAACCTGGTCTTTCAGAGTCATCAGGTCCATCTTCATGCAGTCCGGGAGCCCTAGCAGTGGTTGCACTTTGCCGTTTACTACATGGAAACGCAGGTTGTAGGATCTTTGGTCACTGGTCTGGCACTTGAACAACACAGTCCCCTCAGTGTTTATCACCGTGCCTCCATAAGCGATGAGCCTGGCCTTGTTGTCTTTGTTTATTTTTTCTGTGTTTCTCACATACCTGAATGCATCCAGGGAGATTACGTTACACTTTGCGCCAGTGTCTACTTTCAGTTTGAGTGTCTTGCCATTGAGTTTTACATTGCAGTGTAGTTCTTCTTTCACATCATCAGTAGACAGTGTGTTTGTCTTATTTGCGGCTGGTGACAGCCCGTTGATGTCGAATGATTCAGAGTCCTCGCCGTCACTGTCGGAGTCTGCTTGGGCTATTTGGTTGACAGGTTTGTACTGCTTGTTTCTTGCTGCCGATCTGCAGTAGTTTTTGAAATGGTTGGGCTTTTTGCAGTAATTGCATTGCTTCCCATATGCCAGACAGAGTTCCTTCTTCGCTGGATGTTCATGTCCACAGTTGGTACAGCTTATGTAGTCTGATTTGGGACTGTAATGTTCTTTGTACTGCTTGTGGCGAACTGTTTTTTGCATTCTGCGGTCTTGGCGTATTGCATCCACATTTGTTGAACTACGTGGTGTTGTTGCTAGAGTTTTAGTATGTTGTTCTGTTTGTTCATTGATTTGGCACATTTTGATGGCCTTTAGTAGTGTTAAATCGCTCTCTCTCATTAGTATTTTCCTCACGCTATCGGAGCTGATACCAACGACCAGCCGGTCACGAATTAAGTCGTCATGCAATGCTCCAAAGTCACACGTTTTAGCCTTGTTTCGGAGTGCGCTTACATAAGCCTCTATGGTCTCACCGGGTTTTTGGTTCCTTGTGTTGAATGCATGTCTCTCCATTGTGATGTTTGTCTGTGGACTGCAGAGGTATCTGAACTTTCTTTTTAGGCATTCTGGATCCTCCCGTGACTCTGCCGGACGGATCTCCTCCCCCTCGTTATTCCGTTGAGCTGGTGCATAGGTGAACGTGCGTTCCCTTTCAATAGCCTCGCTACCTGCCAAATTGAGGAGTATGTAGGCTTTGGTTCGGTCGGGCTTGTCGTTGTGGGCAGCCGCGATGAAAATGTCGTATTCTTGTTCGAACACTCGCCAGTTTTCTGCAATTTTGTCGTTGAACACAAGCGGGTCCGGACGGCGGAATCCATCAGCCATGCTAGCGTTAGCTGGGGGAGGCACCCGTGTACCACAGAATACGCTTCTAACGTCTGACTAAATAATTAGTTGACTTACTGGGTCTATGTAGAGTTCGGCAGGAAAATTAGTTTCCGCTGCTTTACTTCTGACACCATGTAGAACGGCACCGAAGGCGTTATTTCACAAATGTTTTAATTCAGCGATGCAAGAAGAAAGCAGGTGTACATACCAGTAGTCCTGGCTGTGTGTGTGTGCCACGTACGTGACGTGACGACGTGATGACATCATTCTACACTATACAACTAGTAATTTCTTCTATAAGTTCGATCAGTGCCAAAGATGTAGATTTATCTGCTCTAAAACCATACTGGCTGTCTGTAAGGAGGTTGTGTTTTTCAATGAAATCATCCAGTCTCTTAGTGAAGAGTTTTTCAAGTATTTTGGAGAATTGTGAGAGTAAAGAGACTGGCCTGTAATTTGTGAAACAATGACTGTCTCCTGTTTTGTATAGAGGTATTACTTTTGCTATTTTCATTTTGTTTGGAAATTTACCAGTTTGAAATGACAGGTTACAGATGTGGGTGAGTGGCTTCACAATTCCTTCAATTACTTTTTTCACTATTGTCATGTCAGTTTCATTCCAGTCCGTTGATTTTTTTGTTCTTAAATTTACTCACAGTCTCAATAATTTCCTTTTCAGTAGCTGCACCCACAAAGATTGTGTTTGGATTTCTATCTTCTATTTCATTTACAGAACCATTGTTGTTTGTTTCTGCTGTCACTATTGATTTTGCTAATTTAGGACCAACATTTACAAAAAATTTATTGAAACCACTGACCACATCCTCCATATTATTTATCAAATTGCCATTTTCAATAAAATATTCTGGATAATTAGCATTCTTAGGTTGATTACTAATAATCCCATTGAGTACTTGCCATATTCCTCTTAAGTTATTTTTATTATCCTCTAATATTCTGTTGTAATATTCTTTCTTACAGGTCCTCATTATATTAGTAAGCTTATAATTCTCATCTTTGCAGAATTGTTGTAATTCAGCCACATTGGAGGGTTTTCAAGCATGAACCGCCTTTTTAAGGTCATGCCGCAGCATCTCAATCGGATTCAGGTCAGGACTTTGACTAGGCCACTCCAAAATCTTCATTTTGTTTTTCTTAAGCCATTCAGAGGTGGACTTGCTGGTGTTTGGATCATTGTCCTGCTACAGAACCCAAGTGTGTTTCAGCTTGAGGTCACAAACAGATGGCCGGACATTCTCCTTCAGGATTTTTTGGTAGACAGCAGAATTCATGGTTCCATTTACCACAGCAAGTCTTCCAGGTCCTGAAGCAGTAAAATAGCCCCAGACCATCACACTACCACCAGCATATTTTACTGTTGGTATGATCCTTTTCTGAAATGCTGTTACTTTTACACCAGATGTAATGGGACACACACCTTCCAAAAAGATCAACTTTTGTCTTGCTAGTCCACAGAGTATTTTTCCAAAAATCTTGGGGATCATCAAGATGTTTTCTGGCAAAACTGACATAAGCCTTTATGTTCTTTTTGCTCAGCAGTGGTTTTTGTCTTGGAACTGTGCCATGCAGGCCATGTTTGCCCAGTCTCTTTCTTATGGTGGAATCATGAACACTGATTTTAACTGATGCAAGTGAGGCCTGCAGTTCTTTGAATGTTGTTGTGGGGTCTTTTGTGACCTCTTGGATGAGTCGTTGCTGCGCTCTTGGGGTAATTTTGGTTGGCTGGCCACTCCTGGGAAGGTTCACCACTGCTCCATGTTTTCGCCATTTGTGGATAATGGCTCTCACTGTGGTTTGTTGGAGTCCCAAAGCTTTAGAAATGGCTTTATAACCTTTTCCAGACTGATAGATCTCAATTACTTTGTTTTTCATTTGTTCCTGAATTTCTTTCTTTGTCTAGCGTTTGAGGATCTTTTGGTCTACTTCACTTTGTCAGGCAGGTCCTATTTAAGTGATTTCTTGATTGAGAACAGGTGTGGCAGTAATCAGGCCTGAGTGTGGCAAGTGAAATTGAACTCAGCTTTCCAAAGATGTGATAAACCACAGTTAGTTTATGTTTTAACGGGGAAGCGCACTATTTATTTTTTTTTTACACAGGACCATGTAGGTTTGAATTTTTTTTTACACTTAATAATAAACACCTTAATTTAAAAACTGCATTTTGTGTTTACTTGTGTTGTCTTTGTCTAATATTTAAATTTGTCTGATGATCTGAAACATTAAAGTGTGGTGATTTGCTCTGCCTGCCTGTTGCCTTATTCTCCACAGCTACGCGCACACCTGCTCTCCTCACCAGCTGAACTATTTAAGCCGTGCTGCCCTCTGGTCTGCACGGAGTCGTCTTACTCCCTGGTCTGATGAGACCATCCTACCACTTTGTCAGTCTCCTGAGATTATTCTGTACTTCGTCGTTCTCCGGAGGTTACTCCTCTACTTCGTTGTCTTCCAAGACATCCTTCTCCACTTCGCCGTTCTCCTGGGAGTTTCCACTCCCCGACACCAAGTAAGCTCTTCTCATCACTATCATCACTCTAAGACCTGCTCTCCTGTGTACAGGCAGAAATCCGTGGCGGCTGACCTCCTCCACCTGGCGGCGGACCGAGTACTCCCTGCACCTCATCTTTCCTCCTTCCATTCCTTCTGCAACCGGGGCTGAAGACGCTGTCTTCCTGGCCGGAGCCTTTGGAACCAAGCCTGAGCTGATCTCCACCTCACCAACAGTAAGACTAACATTACAACACAATTCCACCAGTGTTGTCACTAATTCCCCTGTCTCTGCTCCTCCATAGGGTTGCCAGGCTGTACGGTGCTCTGCTCACCCTGCTGCATTCATACATACACGCACACACCCTTACACACATTACATAATAAAGATAATTGAGTCAATTTCTGGGTCTGCTTTCTGGGTCTCAAAACATGTCAGTATGACTCCGTCAGAATGACCCAGCAGACAGTGCGCTCGCACACAAGGTTAACATCTTAGAGGCTCGAGTTGTCCAATTATCACACCAACAAGTCATACTTAAGATAAGATAAGATAAGATAAGCCTTTATTAGTCCCACAATGGGGAAATTCCAGGATTGCAACAGCACAGGGATAGCAACACTCAGAGCAACAATCAGAAGGCAAGAAAAAAAAAAGCAAGAGCAGCTAATATACATCTGTACATATTACTATAAATATATATATATACACAGACACACAGTGCAGAGCATTGTAGCTGGATGGAATAAATATATGAGTATATAAACACACAGTGCGGAGCATTGTAGCTAGATGGAATAAATATGTAGATATATAAACACCCACAGTACGGAGCTTTGCAACTAGGTGGAATAAATATGTAAATATATAAACACACACAGTGCGGAGCATTGTCGCTAGATGGAATAATATGTAGATATATAAACACACAGTGCGGAGCATTGTAGCTAGATGGAATAAACATATAGATATATAAATATAAACACACCCAGTGCGGAGCACTGTAGCTAGATGGAATAAATATGTAAATATATAAACACACACAGTGCAGAGCATTGTTGCTAGATGGGATGAAACAGCACAACCGTCTACTTAGTTATCCTACATGGTATGATTATGTGCCCATACATATTCTCACTCTCCATAGCGACCGGTATTTTCCTAGTTGTATGCCGGAGGGGACCATTGTGTAAGTCTATTGCATCTTTTGCATTCAAAGACTATTAGGTTGTTACGTCTTTTTGCTAGTTCTGCGAGCAGCCCTGCTTAGGTTGTACAGTCTGACAGCTGTTGGTAGGAAGGACCTGCGAAACCTCTCGGTTGTGCACCTGGGATGATGTAGTCTGCTGCTAAATGAGCTCCTCAGTGCATTCAGTATGTCCTGCATAGGGTGGAACTCGGACTCCAGCAGAGATGACAGTTTAGCCACCGTCCTTCTCTCTCCTATCTCCTCCACCGGGTCAAGGCGCTGCCCCAGGACAGAGCTAGCTTTCTTGATCAGTTTGTTCAGTCTCTTCCTATCGGCTGCGGTAATGCCACTGCCCCAGCAGACCACTCCAAAAGTGATGGCTGATGCCACCGCCGTGTCATAGAATGTCTTCAGCAGCGCCCCTTGTACACCAAAAGACCTGAGTCTCCTCAGTAGGAACAGCCTGCGCTGTCCCTTCTTGTAGAGTGCGTCAGTATTGTGTGACCAGTCTAGTTTATTGTTCAGATGAACACCCAGGTACTTGTAGGATGTCACCATCTCAATGTCTGTTCCCTGTATATTTACTGGTGCTGTGAGGGGTTGTCCATGCCTGCGGCAGTCCACCACCAGCTCCTTAGTTTTCCTCGCATTGATCTGGAGGCAGTTCCGATGGCACCAGTCCACGAAGTCCTGGATAAGCCCTCTGTACTCAGCTTCATCTCCACTGGAGATGAGGCCAACGATTGCAGAGTCATCAGAGAACTTCTGTAGATGGCAGTGTGTTGTGTTGTGTGAGAAGTCCGCAGTATAAAGACTGAACAGGAAGGGAGCCAACACCGTTCCCTGGGGGGCCCCCGTGCTACCGATGATCGTGTCGGACACACAGTCCCGGGTTCTCACAAACTGAGGCCGGTTCGTGAGGTAGTCCAGGATCCATGATGACAGGTGCTGGTCCACCCCTGCGCGCAGCAGCTTGTCCTTCAGGATCATCGGTTGGATGGTGTTGAAAGCACTGGAGAAGTCAAAGAACATGATCCTCACCACATTCCCGGGCTTCTCCAGGTGGGACAGAGAATGGTGAAGGAGGAAGATCACCACATCCTCCACCCCAATGCCATGCTGGTAGGCGAACTGGAGTGGATCCATCGCTGGTCCCACCAGGGGTCGGAGCTGAGCAAGGAGCAGTCTCTCCAGGGTCTTCATCAAGTGGGACGTCAAGGCCACCGGTCTGTAGCTGTTCAGGTCTTTGGGGTGGGAAGTTTTTGGTACAGGTACCACACAAGATGTTTTCCACAGCTGTGGTACCCTCCCCAGCTTCAGGCTCAGGTTGAAGATGTACACCACAATCCCACACAGCTGGTCTGCACAGGACTTGAGGAGCTTTGCGCTGATGCCGTCCGGTCCTGACGCCTTCCTCGCCTTGATCTTCCTCAGCTCCGTCCTCACCTGGGTCTTGGTCAGGGTCAGGATGGGGGGCTGTGTGTTGGGAGTGGGGGGTGTTGGTGGAGTGGGGAGTGGGCAGCAGGACTTCATGTCTTTAGAGGCAGCAGTGGTTATTGTGCAGTCAGGGGGGAGGGCGGTTGGTCAAACCTATTGAAAAACAGATTCAGATTGTTCGCCCACTCCCTGCCCCCCGTGGCCCCCGTGACTTACCCAACTGGTCCAGATAAACTCCCGCTTGGATCGTCTGTCAGGTCCTCAGCCCTTTCCTCCGGCTTCAGGTAGCCCAGCCGCTCCAGCTAGCTCTATCCCTGCTACGTCTCCACCATCCCGGCTGACACCAGTCCCCACGCCCACATGCTTCAACGGTAAGCTAGGGGGTTCCTGTTGCAATGTGGGATAGTTTTCCAGTGGGTCCCAGGGGATTTTCCAACCAGTCACAGCCACATAGGCTATGTAGTTAATCTCCTGGAGGGGCAGGCGTTAGTTTGGGATTACGCAGTCATGGCTAGGGCTGACTCCGCGACATTAACTTATGGCCAGTTTGTGAGTGAGTTTAACGAGGTGTTCGACCACTCCGACCGTGATAGCGTGCTTACCTCCCGGCTACTCAACTTAAGGCAAGGGAGCAAATCAGTAGCCGATTACGCTGTAGACTTCCAGGTGGTAGCCGCGGAGGTGTGGTGGTAGGATGCCTCTCTGCGCAGTATCTTTGTCCATAGCCTTAGCCCTAGCCTGAGGGACGAACTAGCCTGTTTGGAAAAGCCCAGTAAATTAAACGAGCTCATTTCCTTGGCCATTAGCCGGGACAACCGGTTGAGTGAACGGGCCAACAAGCGTAAAACATCTGGTCACTCACATACCCCATTTCGCCATTCCCCACAGCGCCCCCTGCTGGCCCTACCTCCCTCTGATTCATTAGACTCCCCTGAGCCCATGGTAGTAGGCAGATCATTATTGCTTGACAATAGTTTTATCACAGCCCTCTGAATCCTAAGCAAATTGGGAGGTGGCTAGAGCTCTCAATCCCCATTTTGCACAGTCAGATAAACCCAAAACTCTGTTTGCTCTTGATGAAATGGTGAGCCACTACCGATATTTAAGATCTCATTTAACCTTTGCCTACCCACAATTTCATTTCATAGTACACCCATCAGGAAACATTAATGGCCCAATGATACAAGCACACAGTTTTTGACAAGTTTGTCTCATGTCCCATCAGACATTGAAAATGGTTCATGCCAAGGACTTATGAAGTGTGGCGAAGGAGGATAATAAGCGGCGAGCTGAGGAGTTTAAAGTGCCTTTATTAAGTCACATCGCCAACACGAGCTCACTCTGGTGCTGTGCAGAGCGGCCCAGAGCGAGCCCTGAGGGCTCTCAGTAGCGTGGAGACAAGTGCAGTCAGTTGAGCAGTTGCAGAGAGAGGGTGAGTTACATGATACGTGCGGTATTTATACCGGTTACAGACAAAGCATGAAAGAGCATGTGCATTTGCATATGAGAGAGACATACATATCAGATAGGCAGGTTGCCAGCACCTGCTCCAGCTTGCAGGACAAAGAGGTGACAAGTCACACTTACATATTGATCTGTCTCTATGTCAACAGTGAGGACAGGACGTGTGAACACAAAGCATGAATGGCACATTACATCACACTAGCGCTGTGGAAAATAACCAGGAGTAGCGAGCTGTCTGTCCTTAGTCTGTGGGGGATGTCCCACACTGCTCCCCCCCAGAGGGCTCGGCTGGGGGCCGAGACCTCGATAGTGCAGCATGGCAGCGAGCAGGAAAGGCTCTGTGCCGGTGAAGGTGGAGGGGGGTGGGGGTTGCCGGGGACGGTGAAATCGTCCAGGCCGCGCAAAAATTGCTTGTTGATCCGCGATGTCGAGGGGCTGTCCCGTTGAGCGTGCGGAGATAACAAGAAGAAAAATTAGTCTCTGGCTCCTCTCGTGGCCATGAAGAAAAGCAGGGGCGGCTGTGGGGGAAAAAACAAAAGCAGAGGGACGTGGCGTGCCTCTTTAGGTGCGGGCGCAGCCCTAAAGTCCTCGGGAATCGCAAAACAGCTGAATTCCCTTTGTGTGCCGTGGCTGAGACCATTAACAAATCCTTCGAGCATGCTGCATGCGTGCCTCAGGTGAGCGAGCAGTGTGGCAATATGTGATAATAAGCGGCGAGCTGAGGAGTTTAAAGTGCCTTTATTAAGTCACATCGCCAACACGAGCTCACTCTGGTGCTGTGCAGAGCGGCCCAGAGCGAGCCCTGAGGGCTCTCAGTAGCGTGGAGACAGGTGCAGTCAGTGAGCAGTTGCAGAGAGAGTGAGTTACATGATACGTGCGGTATTTATACCGGTTACAGACAAAGCATGAAAGAGCATGTGCATTTGCATATGAGAGAGACATACATATCAAATAGGCATGTGCTAGCACCTGCTCCAGCTTGCAGGACAAAGAGGTGACAAGTCACACCTACATATTGATCTGTCTCTATGTCAACAGTGAGGACAGAACGTGTGAACACAAAGCATGAATGGCACATTACATCACACTAGCGCTGTGGAAAATAACCAGGAGTAGCGAGCTGTCTGTCCTTAGTCTGTCGGGGGTTGTCCCACACTGCTCCCCCCCAGAGGGCTCGGCAGGGGGCCGAGACCTCGAGCAGCGGGCCGAGACCTCTGCTGGTGGCCGATACCACCAGCGGAGAAACAGCGCCGCTGGGAGATAGGGCTATGTCTTTATTGTGGCAGCGAGGAGCATGCGCTCGCTACTTGTCCCATACGGCCAAAAGAGGGAGTCCGTGCGTCACAGTAGGGGGACTCACGGACTCACTTCAAAACAATCCTCTCATTAAATTCATGTTACCCATCTGTTTTGTTCATAACCAAGTTGAGATAGCCACACATGCACTCATCAATTCAGGGGCCGAGCAGAGCTTCATCTCTGGGGAACTGGCAACCCGATTGGGGCTTCCCTGCCACCAATTGAGGACACCTCTTAAACTCATCGCTCTGTCCAAAGCCCCACTGGCCATGGAGTCTAAATAAACTGCCCTGATATCAGTTATTGTGTCTGGAAATCACCATGAGCAGCTCAGGCTGTTTGTGCTCCCGGTCTCCACCTCTCCGGTCATCTTAGGTTATCCCTGGCTCCGGTTGCACAACCCCACTATTGACTGGCGCTCCGGGAACTTAGTCTCGTGGAGTTCGTTTTACCTCAGCGCGTGCCTTCAGTCCGTTGCTTGCTCGCCATCCGTGCCTCTCGGTGTCCCTGACGCACCTCTGCCTGACCTGTCCAAGATTCCCCTGGAATACCACAACCTGGGGGCTGCCTTTAGTAAGTCCCAAGCCCTGTCTCTTTCCCCGCACCGCCCATAGGATTGTGCCATCAACCTCTGGTCCGGAGCTCCGCTACCATCAAGTCAGTTGTACAGCCTGTCAGTTCCGGAGCGGAAGACTATGGAAACATATATCAAGGAGTCCTTGAACTCGGGCATAATTCGTCCTTCGTCCTTGGCAGTGGGGGCGGGATTCTTCTTTGTGGGCAAGAAGGACGGCTCGCTGAGACCATGCATCGATTTCCAAGAGCTCAATAACATCACTGTAAATAACCCTATATACATTTCTTCATTTGCTTATATTTTATTTTGGAGCTTATTACTTTTATGTACTATCAGCTACGGTTAGCTTCCTGTTTGATATTCGGTGCTTTTATTTTGAAGGAACTTCCTGTTATAACCGTTAGCGTGAGCAAGCTAACGGCAGCAAAAGACGGGGAAGAAAAGGTTGTGACAGAATATAAAAATGTATTTGTTATTAGCAGCCCCCTTGATAGAGGCACAAGGTATGTTTAATATGTAAATATGACAATTTGAATCTTTGTGTTAACATATATGTATATTTTGTAGAATTTATTGTCAGAGTTAAGGTTATTTTCAGCTAACGGTTGTAAGAGTATGGATTTTAGCTTATACATTGTTTTTCTGTGTGGTTCCCAGCTCTTACGGTGAATTTGAGGGTTTACTGCCATTAAACCTATAAAATCATCAGTAAAGTGTCATCCTTCATCGGGGGGGGGGGTATGCTATAGTAAGAGCTTGCCTCCGGGAGAAGTGAAAGCCTGTCGCCTGATCGAAGCAGGAGCCCCAAGCCAAGAGGAGACGCTTCACCCAATATGCTACAACAACGAGCTGCCCGCGATTTCAAGGAACGGCACGAAAACGACGCGGAGCAGCGAGCTGCAGCAACGGTCTGAGGATACGGTGACAAGCAATTGCTCTCAAAATGGAAGATATTAAATCAGAACAGATAAATGAAAAGGAACAACGAGAGGAAACAGTTAATGAAACGTTACCAAGGCGATCAGAAAGGCCTAGTGTGCCTACAGAGAAAATGCTGTTATATCAAAAGGATGAACAGACTAAAAGAGAGAAAAGGCTGTTAACTATCTATGAACATTGGAAAGGTCAGGTCAGAATTTACAGAGCAGACCTCAAAAGTGATCTGTCAGATTCACAGTTAGCAGAAATGACTGATGATATTGAAAGGACAGTAAATGACATGACAAAGGCATACAGTGAACTAAGAGACCGTAATGCACCATCCCATGTCATAAGGCGTAAAATGGACTCCTGTGAATCTGTGACAAAAGACATGAAAATCATTTCAGAGCGTTTAGCAGCCATAGATGAATATGATGCAGATAGAGAAAAGCAGCGCCTCCATCAACTCTTAACTTATGAACATGCTAAGTCCATTTTTGGCACTTCATCACAGTCCAGTTACCACTCTGAAGCAAGCATCGCTGCCAAAAGAATTGATGCAGCTGCAGAATTAGCTGCTAAGGAAGCTCAGTATAAAATCACACAAGAGGAAATCAAACAAAGGGAAAAATTAAGAGAAATGGAAGAGAAACACAGGAGAGAATTGGATGCACAAAAGTTTGAACTAGAGCGCTTACAAGCAGAAAAGGAAAGGCAAGCTGCACGTGCAAAATTAGAGATTTATGACAAGGAATTGAAAGTTGATATGGACAGTCAATGTATGTTACAGAACAATGGGACTTCTCCTGTCAACCAAAGCTTTGCACAACCAGCCCCATTGCTCTCCACAGGTTCATACCACCCGCTCATGCAACAATATGCATCCCTTCCTGTCAACTATTCTGTGCAACAACCACACTCTCAAGTTGTTTCTCCATCGCCTCCCACAGACATTTCCCAGCTGGCTAAAGCTATCCAAGACAGCATAGCTGTAAACAGAATCCCAGTGCCAGTGCCTATCGTGTTCAGCGGAGATCCCATCACCTATATCGAATGGAAGGCTTCCTCCAGCTCACTGGTAGACTGCAAAGGTATATCTCCTGCTGATAAACTGCACTTGTTAAAAAGGTATATTACTGGCCCAGCACTTAAATGCCTTGAGGGCACATTTTATCGTAGCGACGAAGAGGCATACAAAGATGCCTGGAAAAGGCTTGACCAACCTTTTGTTGTTCAAAAGGCATTCAGAGACAAACTGTCGAAGTGGCCTAAAATCCACTCAAAGGATGCAGAAGGTTTACGGACATTTTCTGATTTTCTCACAACCTGTCTCCAAGCAACACCACATGTAAAGGGCTTAGAGATACTGAGTGACTGTGAGGAAAACCAAAAGTTATTGCAAAAGGTTCCAGAATGGCTCGCAACACGTTGGAATCGTCAGGTCACAGTTGCTCTCATGGAAGGTAAAGATTTCCCCTCTTTCAAGGATTTTGCAGAGTTTGTAGCACTCGAGGTGGAAATTGCATGTAATCCTGTGACTTCTTCCTATGCACTCCATTCATGCAGCTCATCTCTGGAAAAAAGACATGCAAAAGAGATTAAACCAAACAGATTTGCAACCCAAGTCTTTACAACACAAGCTACAGCACATGCAGATAAAGCAAAGTTAAATGACACAAAGTTAAAAGTACCCTGCATATTCTGCAAAGATGAAAGGCATCAGTTGTCAAAGTGCCCAAGCTTCTCAGAAAAGTCACTAGACGACAAACGGACATTTGTAAAGTACAATAGACTGTGCAACGGGTGCTTAAAGGTGGGCCACAATGCCAAAGACTGTCGTCATCGCCACACATGTGGCACTTGCAAAAGACGACACCCCACTTGTTTGCACAATGAGAATCACAAGGCAAATGAAAGACCTCAGAGCTCCACAAACGTTACACCAACCACAGAAAATGATACTATGGCAGCCACAGCTCTGAACGTCACAAAGGTGGGTCAATCAGGTAGTACCTCCATGATTGTTCCTGTGTGGGTTTCCACTACCCAGAGTCCTTCTAAAGAGCAGTTAGTGTATGCTTTATTAGACACACAAAGTGACAATACATTTGTTAGTGAAGAGGTAACTAACCAGTTACAAGCAGACTCTCATCCAGTTAATCTAAAACTAACCACAATGCTGGGAGTTCACATGACAGTCAAAAGTCAGAGAGTACCAGGGTTACGTGTGAGAGGTTACAACTCAGATGTTTGTATTGACCTTCCGCCCTCTTACACAAAGGACTATATTCCGTTTAACTATGACAACATACCCACGAACGAAACTGCAAAGCAATGGCCCCATCTGTCAGAGATTGTTGATAAGATACCTCCTCTTCTGAGCTGTGATGTTGGACTACTCATTGGATTTAACTGTTCCAGAACTCTAGCTCCAAAACAGGTTCTACTTGGAAAGGACAATGAGCCATTTGCAATCCAGACAGAGCTAGGGTGGAGCATTGTCGGTGGCTCCACGTCAGAGTCAAATGAAACTGAAACAAGTCTGTGCCACAGAGTCATGGTAAAAGAACTACCTCCTGTAACACCTATGGATGTTATCAAAGTTCTTGAGTCTAATTTTAAGGATGCAAAGGCAAGCGACAAAATAGTCTCACAAGAGGATCTCATTTTTCTAGACAAACTCAATGAAGGAATAAAGAAAAACGCACAAGGATACTGTGAGATGCCTCTTCCATTCAAACAAAGGCCACACTTACCAGACAACAAAAGGCTTGCAGAAATTAGACTCGAACACTTAAAACGAAAGTTCAACAAGGATGAAAAATACAAAAGGGACTATGTTGCATACATGAATGACATAATTGAAAGAGGAGACATCGAAGAAGTACATAACGAAGGAATACAACGTGAACAATGGTACATCCCACACCACGGGATTTACCATCCCAAAAAGCCCACAAAACTGCGTGTCGTATTCGACTGTTCAGCTAAACACAACGGAACAAGTCTCAATGATCATCTCCTCCAAGGGCCTGACTTAATAAACAATTTGACTGGCATTCTCTTGAGGTTTAGGCAGCATTCTATTGCTTTAACGTGCGATATAGAAAAGATGTTCCATCAGTTTCATGTCGATGAAGGGGACAGGGACTATCTGCGTTTCCTCTGGTGGAAAAACGGTGATACAAGCACACAACCTCAAACCTACAGAATGAAGGTACACCTTTTCGGTGCGGCATCATCTCCAGGCTGTGCAAATTATGGACTGAAATATTTGGCCAAAGAGCACTGTGTCTTGTACCCAGCAGGTTCACAGTTCATGGAGAAAGACTTTTATGTCGATGATGGAGTTACAAGCACAAACACAGTGGAAGGAGCAATACAGTTGGCACAAGAGGCCAGAGAAATCTGCAGCAAAGGTAACCTCCGTCTTCACAAGTTCATTTCTAATGATCTCACTGTTTTGCAAAGTATCCCTCCATCTGAATGTGCTGTAAACACAAACACAAGGGATTTAACATTCAAAGACATGCCACAAGAAAGAGCACTAGGCATCCAATGGAACATTGAAAAGGACTGTTTAAAGTTTGACAACACACTAAAAGTACAGCCAGCCACACACAGAGGCATTCTGTCCACTGTTGCGTCAATATATGACCCGCTTGGATTCTTAGCGCCATATGTACTGAACGGAAAGAGAATCTTGCAAGAAATGTGCCAACACGGTATCGGATGGGACGACCCCCTACTGAACACACTCAAGCCAAGGTGGGAGAGTTGGCAAAGTGACTTTGTAAATCTAGAAAAATTAAACATACCTTGTTGTTATCTACCTGCTAGTTTTGGTGAGCCTAAAGAAATAGAGTTGCACCACTTTTCAGATGCGAGCTCAAGTGGATATGGACAATGTACGTAGCTATCTGAGAGCTAAAAACGCTAAAGATGAGTCACTGCTCTCTGGTAATAGCAAAAGCGCGAGTTTCTCCTACTAAACTCACCACGATCCCCAGACTTGAACTCACAGCAGCTGTAGTTTCAGTCTCAGTCAGTAACATGTTACGGGAAGAACTGTGTTATGATGTGAAAGAATATTTCTGGACTGACTCAAAGGTGGTACTGGGCTACATAAATAATGATGCACGTCGTTTCCACACTTTTGTAGCTAACAGGGTCCAAAAGATTAGACAAAGTACAAACCCTCAGCAATGGTTTTACGTGCCATCAGAAGTGAACCCAGCCGACAGTGCTTCAAGGGGTCTAACTGTCAATGAGTTAATTGAGTCTAGCTGGTTAACTGGCCCCACCTTTTTGTGGAAAAATGAACTGCCCACACCACAAACTGTTGAGCCGGATCTATCCATAGGAGATCCAGAAGTCAGAAAAGTACAGACAATGTTAACTAAAGTCACAGACACTGCGAGTCTTGCTGAACGTCTAAGTAAGTTCTCGTCATGGTCCAGAGCAATCAAAGCTGTAGCACATCTTATAAGAAGGGCTAAACATGTCAAGTCGAATGCACCAGCTACAGTGAGTGAACAGGAAAATGCTGAACTTGTGATCATTTGTGATGTGCAGCATCAAGCATACGAACAGGAAATAAAACTGTTGAACAAAGGAAAACAGCTCCCACTTCACAACAAACTGTTTAAACTGGACATTTTCATGGACACAGATGGTCTCCTCAAGGTGGGAGGGAGACTTCGACATTCACCAACAAGTGACACCTTCAAACATCCAATCGTGATCCCAAAGGATCATTGTGCAGCTAAGCTCATAATATTTCACTGTCATAACAAGGTAAAACACCAAGGAAAGGGATTTACCATAAATGAAATCAGATCTAGTGGCTACTGGATTCCAGGAATGAGTAAAACAGTTGCTTCATACATCGGTCAGTGTGTGACCTGCCGCAGACTCCGCAAAGTTCCAGAGGGTCAGAGGATGAGTGACCTACCTCCACAGCGCTTAGAGCCCTCTCCTCCCTTCACACACTGCGGCATGGACTGTTTTGGTCCGTTTGTGACAACAGAAGGAAGGAAACAACACAAACGGCATGGACTTTTATTTACTTGCTTTTGCTCTCGTGCCATCCACATCGAGCTATTAGAGGACTTGTCTACTGATGCATTCATTAACGCATTAAGGTGTTTCATTTCAATCAGAGGTGCAGTCAGACGAATCCAATGTGACCAGGGAACAAACTTTGTTGCCTTCAAAATGAGTTTAAAGCAGCCTTAAATGAACTAGACACTCAGAAGCTAAGTACTTACTTATCCGAAAGACGATGTGACTTTGTGATGAATGCACCCCACTCCAGTCATGCAGGGGGAGTGTGGGAGCGTCAGATAAAGACTGTCAGAAGTGTACTGAATACCACTCTGTCACTTGCTCATGGTAGACTCAATGATGCTTCATTAAGGACTCTATTCTATGAAGCCATGACAATAGTCAACAGCAGACCCCTAACTATAGATAACTTGAACAACCCTGACAGCTTAGAACCACTTACGCCCAATCACCTGCTCCACATGAAATCCAACGCACCGTTGCCCCCACCTGGCACGTTTCCAAAGGAGGACCTATATGGCAAAAAGAGATGGCGCCGTGTGCAGTTCCTTGCAGAGCAGTTCTGGAGCCGCTGGAGACGGGAATATGTTCACAACATCATTTCAAGGCAAAAATGGCATTCACCAAAAAGGAATCTAAAAGTAGGTGATGTTGTGTTAGACATGGATGAACTAGCGCCCAGAGGTGAATGGAGACTTGCAAGAGTTTTAGAGACTGTTAGTGGAAAAGATGGACTTGTGCGAAGAGCAAAGATTTCGCTTGGAGAAAAGAGACTAAATAACAAAGGTCAACGCTGTAGTGAGCTATCAGTTGTAGAGCGTCCAGTACAAAAACTGGTCTTGTTGTTAGAAAGTTCTTAAGGCGACCTCTTTATATGGGTTCTTTTGCTTGAGAAAATTATTTGTTGATGTTCTTATGGAACCCAAACACTCATAATTTTGGTGTGAGTGTAAATAACCCTATGTACATTTCTTCATTTGCTTATATTTTAATTTGGAGCTTATTACTTTTATGTACTATCAGCTACGGTTAGCTTCCTGTTTGATATTCGGTGCTTTTATTTTGAAGGAACTTCCTGTTATAACCGTTAGCGTGAGCAAGCTAACGGCAGCAAAAGACGGGGAAGAAAAGGTTGTGACAGAATATAAAAATGTATTTGTTATTAGCAGCCCCCTTGATAGAGGCACAAGGTATGTTTAATATGTAAATATGACAATTTGAATCTTTGTGTTAACATATATGTATATTTTGTAGAATTTATTGTCAGAGTTAAGGTTATTTTCAGCTAACGGTTGTAAGAGTATGGATTTTAGCTTATACATTGTTTTTCTGTGTGGTTCCCAGCTCTTATGGTGAATTTGAGGGTTTACTGCCATTAAACCTGTAAAATCATCAGTAAAGTGTCATCCTTCATCGGGGGGGGGGGGGGTATGCTATAATCACCATCAAGGATAAATACACACTCCCACTCACCAACACGGCGTTTGACTCCGTCCAGGGGGCCCCCTTGTTTTACCAAACTAGACCTCCGCAACACCTACCATCTGGTGTGTATTTGGGAGGGTGATGAATGGAAGACGGGGTTCCGGACCCCTAGCGGTCATTTCGAGTACCTCGTCATGCAGTTTGGGCTGACCAATGCCCCCGCTGTATTCCAACGGCTTATCAACGACGTGTTGAGGGACTTTTTGGGTTCATTTGTCTTTGTGTACCTTGATGATATCCTGATTTTTTCCCAGTCCCTTGATGAACACCGGGTGCACGTGAGGCGAGTGTTGCAGTGGCTGCTGGAGAACAAGTTGTTTGTGAAGGCGGAGAAATGTGAGTTCCACACTTCAGCCACGTCATTCCTGGGCTTCATCATCTCGCATAATGAAATCATCGCAGACCCGGGCAAGGTAAAAGCGGCGGTAGAGTGGCTGACTCCCTCCTCCCGGAAGCAGCTACAACAATTTCTGGGATTTGCCAACTTTACTGCCGCTTCATTAAGAACTGCAGCCTTATTGCCCTTCCTCTTACTCATCTCACCTCCTCCAAGGTGCCCTTCCGATGGACGGAGGAGGCTGAAGTGGCCTTTGTGGATTTAAAATCTCAATTCTCATTTCCTCCGATCTTGGCGCAAGTGGACCCCGCTGTGCAGTGCCTGGTTGAAGTGGACGCTTTGGACTCTGGCATTGGAGCCATGCTATCTCAACGCTCCCCGATGGATGACAAGATTCGCCCCTGCGTGTTCTTCTCCCGCTGCCTCTCCCCGGCGGAGAGGAACTATGACAACGGGGACAGGGAGCTCCTGGCGGTCAAGCTGGCACTGGAGGAGTGGCGCCACTGGCTGGATGGGGCCTCCCAGCCATCCATCGTCTGGACGGACCATAAGAACTTGGAATACCTCAGGACAGCTAAACGTCTGAATGCGTGCCAGGCCCACTGGTCCCTGTTTTTTGGTCGTTTTGACTTTACCATCACCTACCGCCCCGGGTCCAAGAACACCAAGCCTGACGCCTTATCTAGGCAATTGGCCTCAGATGCTGCGGAGGTATCGGCACACCCCATCATTTCCCCGTCGTGCATCGTTGGCACCCTCTCATGGGGTCTCAAGGAGAGGGTCCTGAGAGTACAGGAGACTGAGGCGGACCCGAGCGGGGGGCCAGCGGGGAGGTTGTATGTGCCATCTGCTATCCGGGGCGAGGTGATTAATTGGGCCCACTTCTCCGAGCTTTTGTGCCATCCGGGGATGGCACGCACTGTGGCTCTTCTGCAGAGGACCTTTTGGTGGCCATCGCTCTGGAAGGATGTCAGGGAGTATATCCACGCCTGTCCCCAGTGCGCCACCGGCAAGATGTCCTCCTCTCCTCTGGCTGGCCTGCTTCATCCTCTCCCTATCCCTGGCAGGCCCTGGTCCCACATGGCCTAGGATTTCGTTACTGGCCTCCCATCCTCTAACAACTACACCGTCATCCTCACCATTGTGGACAGATTCTCTAAGGCAGCCCATTTCGTCCTCCTGCAGGGTCTGCCCACGGCGAAGGAGACAGTGGATCTGCTCGCCTTCCATGTAGTGAGGCTGCACGGCATCCCTCTGGACATCGTGTCTGACCGTGGGCCCCAGTTTGTTTCACAGGTGTGGAAGGCCTTCTGCAATGCCATTGGGGCTACGGTGAGCCTGTCATCAGGGTAGCACCCTCAGAGCAACGGCCAATGTAAGCGTGCCAATCAGGAACTGGAGGCAGCGCTACAGTGCGTCACCACCGCCAACCCAGCTTCCTGGAGCACCTACCTGCCATGGATTGAGTACACTCACAACACCACTGTGTCTGTCATCTGCCATAGGCATGTCTCCTTTTGAGGCCTCTCTGGGCTACAATCCCCTGCTGTTTCCCGAGGAGGAGGGAGACATTGCCGTACCTTGTGTATGAGCCCACTGAGATGCTGCCGCCGGTTGTGGAAGGCTACACGGACCGCGCTGCGGCACATGGCGGATCGCAACACCACCATCGACAATCGTTGCAGGACCTCGGCTCCACCTTACCGGGTTGGGCGACAGGTATGTCTCTCCACAAAAAATATCAACCTCAAAGGCTGAGTTGAGAAAGCTCTCTCAGCATTTTATTGGGCCCTTTGCTATCACTCATATTGTGAATCCTGTGGCTGTGTGCCTAGCTGTCCCCCTGTCCCTCTGCATCTGTCCCACCTTTCATGTCTCCCAGGTGAAGTCGTTCTGCTCCAGTCCTCTGTGCCCTCCTCCCAAGATGCCACCTCCACCAGTTGTGATCGATGGCAACCTGGGGTGGAAGGCCAACGCCATCCTGGACGTCTGTCGCCGGGGTCGCGGCCTACAGTACCTGGTGGACTGGGAGGGTTAAGGCCCTGGAGGTCCTGGGTGCGTCCCTCCTTCATGTTGGATCCTCAGCTCATCAGGGACTTCCACCGGACGCACCCGGGTAGGTTAGATCAGTTGCCGAGAGGCGCCACGTAGGGGGGGGAGTACTGTGGTGATTCGCTCTGCCTGCCTGTTGCCGTATTCTCCACAGCTGCGTGCATACCTGCTCTTCTCATCAGCTGAACTATTTAAGCCGTGCTGCCGGCAGGTCTGCACGGAGTCGTCTTTCTTCCTGGTCTGATGAGACCGTCCTACCACTTCGTCAATCTCCTGAGATTATTCTCTACTTCGTCGTTCTCCAGGGGTTACTCCTCTACTTCATCGTCTTCCAAAACATACTTCTCCACTTCATCGTTCTCCCGGCAGTTTCCACTCCCTGATGCCAAGTAAGCTCCTCTTATCACTATCATCACTCTACGCTCTGCTCCCCTGTGCACAGGTGGAAATCCGTGGCGGCGGACCAAGTACTCCCTGCACCTCATCTTTCCTCCTTCCATTCCCTCTGCAACCGGGGCTGAAGATGCTGTCTCCCTGGCCGGAGCCTTCGGGACCAAGCCTGAGCTGATCTCCAACTCACCAACAGTAAGACTAACATTACAGCACAATTCCACCAGAGTGTTGTCACTAATTCCCCTGTCTCTGCTCTTCCATAGAGTTGCCAAGCTGTACGGTGCTCTGCTCACCCCGGCCGTTGCATTCATACATACACGCACACACCCTTACACACATTACACAATAAAGATAATTGAGTCAATTTCTGGATCTGCGTCTGCTTTCTGGGTCTCAAAACATGTCATAAAGTGTGACAAATATCCAAAAAAAATGAGAAATCGGGAAGGGAGCAAACATTTTTTCACACCACTGTGTGTGTGTGTGTGTGTGTATATATATATATATATACTATGTATGTACTGTATGTATGTACGTATGTATTTATGTATATATATATATGTACAGTATATATATACACACACACATACAGTGTATATACAGTATATACAGTGGGGCAAAAAAGTATTTAGTCAGCCACCAATTGTGCAAGTTCTCCCACTTAAAAGATGAGAGAGGTCTCCAATTTTCATCATAGGTATACCTCAACTATGAGAGACAAAATGAGAAAAAAAAAATCCAGAAAATCACATTGAAGGATTTTTAATGAATTAATTGGTAAATTCCTTGGTAAAATAAATATTTGGTCACCTACAAACAAGCAAGATTTCTGGCTCTCACAGACCTGTAACAACTTCTTTAAGAGGCTCCTCTGTCCTCCACTCGTTACCTGTATTAATGGCACCTGTTTGAACTCGTTATCAGTATAAAAGACACCTGTCCACAACCTCAAACAGTCAGACTCCAGACTCCACTATGCCCAAGACCAAAGAGCTGTCAAAGGACACCAGAAACAAAATTGTAGACTTGCACCAGGCTGGGAAGACTGAATCTGCAATAGGTAAGCAGCTTGGTGTGAAGAAATCAACTGTGGGAGCAATTATTAGAAAATGGAAGACATACAAGACCACTGATAATCTCCCTCGATCTGGGGCTCCATGCAAGATCTCACCCTGTAGGGTCAAAATTATCACGAGAACGTGAGCAAAAATCACAGAACCACATGGGGGGACCTAGTGAATGACCTGCAGAGAGCTGGGACCAAAGTAACAAAGGCTACATCAGAAAAACACTATGCCGCCAGGGACTCAAATCCTGCAGTGCCAGACGTGTCCCCCTGCTTAAGCCAGTACATGTCCAGGCCCGTCTGAAGTTTGCTAGAGAGCATTTGGATGATCCAGAAGAGGACTGGGAGAATGTCATATGGTCAGATGAAACCAAAATAGAACTTTTTGGTAAAAACTCAACTTGTCGTGTTTGGAGGAGAAAGAACACCATACCTACTGTGAAGCATGGGGGTGGAAACATCATGCTTTGGGGCTGTTTTTCTGCAAAGGGACCAGGACGACTGATCCGTGTAAAGGAAAGAATGAATGGGGCCATGTATTGTGAGATTTTGAGTGAAAACCTCCTTCCACCAGCAAGGGCATTGAAGATGTAACGTGGCTGGGTCTTTCAGCATGACAATGATCCCAAACACACCGCCCGGACAACGAAGGAGTGGCTTCGTAAGAAGCATTTCAAGGTCCTGGAGTGGCATAGCCAGTCTCCAGATCTCAACCCCATAGAAAATCTTTGGAGGGAGTTGAAAGTCTGTGTTGCCCAGCGACAGCACCAAAACATCACTGCTCTAGAGGAGATCTGCATGGAGGAATGGGCCAAAATACCAGCAACAGTGTATGAAAACCTTGTGAAAACTTACAGAAAACGTTTGACCTCTGTCGTTGCCAACAAAGGGTAAATAACAAAGTATTGAGATGAACTTTTGTTATTGACCAAATACTTATTTTACCGAGGAATTTACCAATTAATTCATTAAAAATCCTTCAATGTGATTTTCTGGATTTTTTTTTCTTATTTTGTCTCTCATAGTTGAGGTATACCTATGATGAAAATTGGAGACCTCTCTCATCTTTTAAGTGGGAGAACTTGCACAATTGGTGGCTGACTAAATACTTTTTTACCCCACTGTATATCTTCTTTTTTTATATATATACATTTTTTTTTTTCCGGTTCCGGTTCCGCCGGACCGGTGGCGCCACACGAGTAGGCTGCCCGTTGCAACAGCCCTTTTTTTTTTATCTTCCTTCTTCTTTCTACACCTTTCACTCTGTATATATATCACGGACGCACGGATCGCCCTGGGGGTCTCCCGGGTCGGCGGACGGAGCCACGGTTTGCAGCGGGAGACGCTACAGCGGGGAGGAGCTAGTGCTAGCTAGCACTCGGCCACCGCCCGGTGCTAATGGGAAACTCGACATACCGGGAGCTGTAGCGAAAACGACGCGGGTGCCGGGCTGGAGTTTAGGCGGCGTGCAAGAAATATAAGACAGAATAATAAAGAGCGATGGCAAGAACCAAGCAGACCGCCCGTAAAATCTATTGGAGGAAGAAGCCCCCCAGGAGACAGCTAGCCACCAGGGCTGCTCGGAGAGGCGCTCCGGCCACCGGCAGAGTGAAGAGGCCTCGCCGTCACAGGCCCGTGGCTCTGAGAGAGATCCGTCGCTGCCAGAAATCCACGGAGCTGCTCATCCGTAAGCTGCCCGTCCAGCGCCTGGTGAGGGAGATCGCTCAGGACTTCAAGACCGTCCTGCGTTTCCTGAGCTTCGCCGTCATGGCTCTGCAGGAGACCAGCGAGGCCCACCTGGTGGTCTCTTCTTCGCTAAGGGGGTCACCAAGACTTCCAGCTGGCCCGCCGCATCCGTGGAGAGAGAGCTTAGACTTTCTGCTGCACATTCACCAACCAACCATAATGCTCTGCACTGTGTGTCTATATATATACATTTATAGTAATATGGACATATGTTTACTAGATGTTGTTTTTTCTTGCCTTCTGATTGTTGCTCTGAGTGTTGCTGTCCCTGTGCTGTTGCAATCCTGGAATTTCCCCATTGTGGGACTAATAAAGGCTTATCTTATCTTATATATATATATATATATATATATATATATATACAATATATATATATATATATATATATATATATATATATATATATATATATATATATATATATATATATACATACATACAGTATATATATATATATATATATATATATATATATATATATATATATATATATATATATACACACTACCGTTCAAAAGTTTGGGGTCACTTAGAAGTTTCCTTATTTTTGAGAGAAAAACACTTTTTTTCAATGAAGATAACTTTAAACTAATCAGAAATACACTCTATACATTGCTAATGTGGTAAATGACTATTCTAGCTGCAAATGTCTGGTTTTTGGTGCAATATCTACATAGGTGTATAGAGGCCCATTTCCAGCAACTATCACTCCAGTGTTCTAATGGTACAATGTGTTTGCTCATTGCGTCAGAAGGCTAATGGATGATTAGAAAACCCTTGTGCAATCATGTTAGGTCTGCAATGCTGCAATTGCTGCAAATGGAGGATTCTTTGACGAAAGCAAAGTTTGAAGAAAAAAATTATTTCAAATACAAATCATTATTTCTAACCTTGTCAATGTCTTGACTATATTTTCTGTTCATTTTACAACTCATGGTGGTAAATAAGTGTGACTTTTCATGGAAAACACAAAATAATTGTCTGGGTGACCCCAAACTTTTGAACGGTAGTGTATATATTTATTTATTTTACAGAAGAATTAAATGTCCTTATCACAAGTTCATGTGTAGAATCAGGAAACACCCATAATCATGGACTGAAGTTTAGTTTTCAGCCATTCAACTTTGCCCCTTGTGTGTCAGTGTCATCAATTTATCTCTGCTGGAGAGGTCAAAGGTCAGCTACTGAGCACGAGAACTCAAAACTGGGAGAAAGAGCGTTGATAATCACAGTACAATCAGTTAGCAAGAATCTAAAGTTCACTTCCACTAAACAGCAACAGACTAATAGACACCACAGAGACTGAAGACAGGACATTGGAGAGTGAAGACTGAAGTTCAAGTAGCTTCAAACAAATCTGCTGAACACTCCCAAACGTTTCATTGAGAGAAGATGGACATCCTGGACACACATGCCTATGATCGGCGGCAGAGGAGAAATATGGTAATTTACTCTCACTGACAATTACTTTGTCACTTACTGCAGATTTATCCATAAAAATAATCGGGATTCCAGCCTAATCATCTACTCTGTTCTCCCTTTTTGTCCTTTTCTCTCAGTCCTGTGCTCTTCTTCTCTCGCTCTTGCCTTTCTTTTTGTCTGCAGCTTTGTACTTCTACCTTTGGACCCCTGACTCCCCAGGGTCCATCATATCTGCAGGGGTCAAAGCAGCACCAGTAGTCCTACTGGCGGCAACAGTGCTGAGCTGGAATGGAGGCCAGAGTGTCCTGGGTGTGGTGGGGGGGCTGCTCTTCTCTGCTGTGGGAGATTGCTGCTTGATCTGGCCTGAACTTTTTTTGCATGGTAAAAAACAGTCGTGAGTTACACAGAAACATGAGGACCTTTAATATTGACATATTAAAGGTCCCATTTACTGCATTTTTTGTGGATTAATTTCAAATTCTGACAGGCATCATCAAGAACATATTTTGATAAAAAAAACAATCATTTCTGTGTCATTTTACATGAGATCTAGAAAGCCAGTCTGTGAGCGCTCTCAGAAAATGCTGTTTCAGGCCTCCTTGGTGTTATTCATGAGCCCCTAATCTGATTGGGTGAAAGCTTTATGACTGGCACATGTGGCAAAGCCAGTCACAAGTGAGGAGGGGTAACCTACAGCAGGGCCATCCTTAAAAATAAACTTTTTGACAAAACCTAAGTTACACTTTCCAAGGTTTTGGAATTAATCTGTGATGAAATGGTCAGAACAGGGCAATAATTTTGTGATAAAATCCTCTGGAACATCCATAAAAATACATTTTTGCCACTTCTCTTTTTAGAGATGTATCCTTTGGGAGTTTGTAAAAGGATCCTGTTGTTGCCTTACATTGCTGGAGTGCACAACGTCTCCTCGACATGTTTATAGACAGCTCTGGTAGGAAATGGGATCAGATCAGATAAATTACGCTGGCCAATAATAGAGTTGCAGGCAGGTGTCAAGGCTGGGTTTTCCTTTCATGACATTTTGTAGCAAACAGAGAGAAGTTACACTGGCTCCTCACAGACAATACCAATATAAAGACTGAACCTCTTAAAATTCCAATGGCCCGCCCATCTTAATGTTTCTCCTGCCTCTAATAATGAAGTGTAGTAAACCTGTTTGGAGTTGGTAGTCATGCCACACATCGTTTGACAGCTTAGAATTTCATGTATTTGGTTATTAAACCAGATTTGAGATATAATCACAACAACAAAAGTAAAAAGTGCATCAAACAAACTAGCTCAAAATAACAACATAGCTGTGACTCATCAATCTAGCTTCCCTGTATTCGAAGAATTAGTAATAACCAAACAAATCTTCCTGTTTCATTGCCAAAGGTCCAATAGATCCATCTGAGTCCAATTTTTTTGTTCATCCACATGATTACATGGATAAACATCCATAAAATTGCCATGTTGTTTGAAATAAGCTATGTTGTTTGCTCCGTATAAAAACTACATTTCCAATGGAAATAATGCCAAACAGAAGCTGAAAAGACTCATGTGATTATCAAATTTTAACTGACACCTCATTTGACTTAATCACAGCTTCCATTATGTTTTTACAGCCTTCAATAGCCGATGGGTGTCCATGTACCATGAAGTACCAGTCCCACTTCTCACATGTACAAAATGAGCCATTTGCAACTCAGTCTGTGGATGACTGATGTATTGTGTAGCCCAGTGTTTTTCAACCAGGGTTCCCTGGAACATTCATATTTTTGTGGAAAAATTTCTAATTTCACTTCTTAAGTAGTCCACCAAAGATTTTCATCGGGGTTCAAGTCAAGCGACTGTGATGGCCACTCTAGTATCTTCCAGAACTTCTTCTGAAACCAAACTTTGGTGGACTTTGAGATATGCTTGGGATCATGGTCCTGTTGGAAGGTCCAATGATGGTCAAGCTTCAGCTTCCTCACAGATGACATGATATTTTCTTTCTGATACTTGATTGAATCCATTTTGCCCTCCACATGCTGAAGGTTTTCAGTGTCAAAGGAAGAGAAGCAGCCGCAGAGCATCACTGAACCACCACCATGCTTCACTGTCGGCAGGGTGTTCTCTTCAGTGTATGCTTCATTCTTTCTATTCCAGACATACTGCTGATCCATAGCAAAAAGTCCCAGTTTTGTTTCATCGCTCCAAGAAACAGAATCCCAAAACCTCGCTGGCTTATTTATATAGTTTTGAGCAAATTGGAGTCCACTTTTCTTGTGCTTTTGGGTCAGTAGCAGTGTACATCTTGGAATTCGGACATAGAGCCCTTCAGCATTTAGTATGCGCCTTACTGTGGAAACTGAAACCTCGTGAATGCTGCCACCAAGTCTTGCTGCAGGTCATTTGCTGCTAGTTTAGTTTATGTTTAGTTTATTCACACACACACATTATCAACCGCATGAATGAATTACAATATGAGTTATCAACAGCATGATTAGCAGTATACAATAGGCTTTTTTTTTTTTTTACATTGTTTTGGAGTATGAATGGGTCATCCCAAATAAACTATTTAAAGCTTTTAGTAGGTTTAAATAGTTTAAGGTTTTTGACCACCTGCCTCCTCAGGACTCTGGTGGCAGCCGTTGATAGCTTCCTCTTTCTGCCACGTCCAGGTAGTGTAGCCACTGTTCCTTTAATTTTAAACTTGTGAACTATGCTTCCAACTGTATCTCTAGGAACATTCAGTACTTTTGCTATCTTTTTCCTTGTTTGTGTGAGGACGTGGGCCAGGCCCCATGTCCTCACCTTGTTTTGTAGTTTGTATTTCTTGTCTCTAGGACATGGGCTCCCACCCACATCCTCGCTTTAAGTTAGTTTTATGATTCTGTGTTTAAGATCTTGGTTGTAGGGAGCTTGAAATGAAGAAGCGATATGATTTTATAAACCAAAGTTTAATATCAGCTTCACCTCCCTAACATGTCTCATCTCGGTGCAGAAGCAGAATAAGAGGTCGAGCACAGTCAGACCTTCATACTTATACCCACACTCAACAAAAGACATTGCATATCAAAGCCGACATCCCGCATTAACATAATCCCCCCTCCATTGTCCTCCGTCTCCTCCACCTGACCCTGGGTGGTCAGGGAGATCGATCCGGTCTCCACCGCTGCGACTCCGTCTGCTCTTTGATCCTCGCTGGCGGTTGAGACCTCTTGTCCTGTTCTGAGGCGTGAGGTCATTCCACATATGTAATCACTAAACATTCTAATATGTCTATACATATGTAGGTATGGAATATATGATTAATATAAGCCACAGCCCCCCCTAAACGACTAAGAAAAGGACAATCAAATTAAGTTTACAGTTTAAGATAATCTCTATGACATATTATACTGTTAAACCTCTTGACAGGGAAAACAAGGAAAAATCTTTCCAGCAGTCATGCTCCTGTAGAGAATTCAGTGGTAACCACAACAGTATAGTAATATCACAAATCAGCCTTAAAACTGTCACGGCACAATCTGATAACATAGTTAACAACTCTTGGTCAATTTGCATCAGTCCCTGTGCCGTCTGGGTTTTAATCTTCTCCCGAATCTGCTGTAGGTCCACTTTGGCGTCCTAGTGGGACCTACCTGTAAGGAATCTGCAGCTTGGGGAGGAGAGTGGTTATTTGTTCCCTGCAGGGGGGCTGAGTTTTTTTTCTTGGGGGGTCTACCCCACCGAGGTGCTCTCGCCACCCGTGCAGGTTCGTTTCTCAACAAGAAGGCAGGTTTAAGTCTGTCAATGCTGACTGTTTCTTTTCTGTCCCCTAAATCAAGCACAAAATGCTTATCACCAGGTTCCAGCACTCTGAATGGTCTGTCGTATGGTGGACGGAGGGTTGATTTTAGAGCTTCGTGTCTAACAAAAACGAACTCGGCGTTTTTTAAAGCTTGGGGGACGAAAACCCGTGGAAAAGAGTGATGTGCCGGTCCGGGGAGAGTGTCCAGTCCGGTGCTGCCTAAAGGCCTCAGGGCTGGAAGATTCCCAGGCTCTGGATTCTCCGGTAAAAACTCACCTGGGAGTCTGAGAGGTTCTGCAAAAACTAATTCTGCTGGGGAGGCGTCTAGATCCTCTTTAGGCGCAGAACGCAACCCCAACCCAGGGAAGTTTATTCACCCAATCTGTATCCGTTAGTGAGGCCCTGAGGGCGGCCTTTAAAGATCTGTGAAAACGCTCGCATAACCCATTAGCCTGAGGGTGATATGCGGTGGTGCGGTGAATTGTCGCCCCTAAGCTGCTGGCCATGGCTGACCAAAGCTCTGAGACAAATTGAGGCCCCCTATCGGACGTGATGTCCGATGGGACGCCGAAACGTGCCACCCAGTTTGTTAAAAAAAACGCGAGCGACTTCCGCAGCTGTGGTTGACGCCAAAGGGACCGCCTCAGGCCAGCGCGTAGTACGGTCTATCATTGTTAACAGGTGTGTGAAACCCTGAGACAAAGGTAGTGGTCCCACGAGGTCGACATGAACGTGGTCAAACCTTCTGGCTGGGATTCGAAAAGGCTCTAGAGGAGCTTTTGTGTGTTTGTGTATTTTGGCGTGCTGACAAGACATGCAAGTTTTTGCCCATTCCTTTACATTTTTGCGCAGGCCCGGCCAAACAAACTTTTCCGCGACCATTTTAACTGAGGCGCGCACCCCTGGGTGCGCGAGGGAGTGAACCAAGTCGAAAATGCGGTGGCGCCATGCAGCTGGGACTACCGGGCGAGGTCGGCCAGTTGAAACGTCGCAGATTAGGGGGGGTACACCGTCACGTAAACCCCTTTCCTCCAGTCTTAACCCTGCTGGTCCAGACAGGAGCGCGCGCACGTCCGCGTCACTGTTTTGTTCCTCTGCCATGGCTGCGTAACCTATCCCTACGTGAATTGGGGCCGCGTACGCATACGCGTTGGCGAAGAGTTCTGCGGCTGAGGTAGTATAATCTGTCTCCTCGTGCTCTGGCGATGTCACAGCGCGAGAGAGGCAGTCTGCTACCACGTTAAGTTTGCCTGCCACATGTCGAATGTCTGTGGTGAACTCTGAAATTGCAGCTAGCTGTCTTTGTTGCCTGCCTGACCATGGTTCTGAAATTTTAGCCATCGCAAAAGTGAGTGGTTTGTGGTCTACAAAAGCTGTGAAACACCGCCCTTCTAACCAGAACTGGAAGTGGCGGATGGATAAATGAAGCGCTAGCAGCTCCCTGTCAAAAGTGCTGTATTTACGCTCGGTTTGGTTTAAAGATTTGCTAAAAAATGCTAAAGGTTGCCAGGTTCCACCAACATGTTGTTCCACGACTGCCCCTATGGCCAGGTCTGAAGCGTCTGTGGTTAGCGCTATGCGGGCCGAGGGATCAGGGTGAACCAACAATGTGGCATTCGCTAGAGCACTTTTTACTTCCGCGAAGGCGTGTTCGCGCTCTGGGGTCCATTCGACCGCGTTGGAAGGCTTTTGTTTTCTGAGCACGGCATACAGGGGCTGCATGAGTTGAGCTGCGCGGGGGAGGAAACAGTTGTAAAAATTCACCATTCCCAAAAATTCTTGCAGCGATTTGACCGTTTGTGGTCGTGGAAAATTTTTTACCGCGCGGACTTTGTCTGGCAATGGGATTGCCCCCTTCGGTGAAACTCTGTGTTCCAAAAAATCAATTTGTGACACGCCGAATTTGCATTTGGCTGGGTTGATTATTAACCCGTGCTCTTCTAGTCTCTGAAAAACTGTAGTGAGGTGTTGTTCGTGTTCTTCCTCTGACGGGCTGGCTACCAGCATATCGTCGAGGTAGACTAACACGAAGGGGAGGTCGCGTAATACCGCGTCCATCATACGCTGAAAGGTTTGAGCAGCACCTTTGAGGCCGAACGGCATCCGCAAAAATTCAAAAAGACCGAAAGGGGTTATTACAGCCGTTTTAGGAATGTCTTCCGCTCGAACGGGGACTTGGTGATAGCCGCGGACCAGGTCTATTTTAGAAAAAATGCGCGCACCCGCCAGATGTAGTGAAAAATCTTGGATGTGAGGAATTGGGTAGCGGTCATGCGCTGTCGCATTGTTTAATCTGCGGTAATCGCCGCAAGGTCTCCAAGAACTGTCGGTTTTCGGGACCATGTGGAGTGTCAATGCCCAGGGGCTTTTCAAGCGTCTAATAATGCTTAATTTTTCCAGGGTGGTAAACTCGTCCCGTGCTATGGCGAGCTTGGTCGCGTCTAAGCGCCGAGCTTTGGCAAACACGGGTGGGCCTGCTGTGGGGATGAAGTGTTCAACCCTGTGTTTCGCTACTGTTGCTGAAAATTTGGGAACTGTGAGTGCTGGAAATTGGGTGAGGAGTTGGTCAAACTTACCTCCTGCTGTTGTGACGCTGGCCTGCACAGATGGTGGAGAAACTCGAGCTGAGCAGGGGATAGAAGAAAATGACAGTGCATTAACCAAGCGTCTATTTGCTAGATCGACTAACAACCCATGTGCACACAAAAAAACAGTGCCCAACAAGTTAAAACTCACCGCCGCTACAATAAATGTCCATCTATAGTTGCGGCCGTGGATGCAAAGAGGCAGGTTCCTTTCACCGAAAGTGTCGATGAGCGAGCCGTTGGCTGCCATCGCTCCATTTCCCCGGGGACCCATGGCCCGGTCTGCGTGGGAAGGAGTGATAAAGCTCAGCTGAGCTCCGGTGTCGATAAGGAACTGTCTCCCGGTGTGTCCGTCAGTCACATAAAGCAGCTTATTTGTCTCGCCGAGAGCCGTAGCTGCCAACGTTTTCCGGGCTTTGGCGTTTCCCGAGTTTTTCGAAATTGCAGGGGAGCACGCATTTGTACGCCCTCTCGGCGAAACGCTGATGAAAACAGCAGAGGTCGTTCTGCCTGCTGCGCCTTGGTCGTGTCGCTGCCATGGTGGGTGGGCTCTGCTCCGTTGTCTGCGGTTCTCCGCTGCTCTGGGCTTCCGCGCTGAGATCTGCAGATGCTGCTGTGGCCATCTGTTCACCGCAGGCGTTGAGGCGCTGTGCTTCTCGGGCCAGCGTGCGGAAGTCCTGCTGGGTGTTGCATTGCATGTTGACCAGCGTCCCTCTCGTGTGTGGCGGCAGAGTGCTGAGGAAGATATATTGGAAAAGGAAGTTGTCGTTGTCCTCTTCCTTAAGCTGCAGCATGTCCTCCATGAGGGCCTTGGGTCTGCATCCTCTGTGGCCGTAGATCGCCAGAATCCTCTCTGCTCTCTCCTCGGCTGAGGGGATGAAGTTCTCAATGATGGTCGCCTTTAGTTCTCTGTATTTGTCGTGGGCGGGCGGTTGTCGAATTATGCTCCGCGCACATCTTGACGTGGCGGCGTCGAGTTTGGCGACGATGTAGTAAAATTTCGTCTCGTCCGCCGTTATGCCCGCCAGTGCAAACTGAGCCTCAGCTTGCTGGAACCACGAGCTCGGGTCGTTTTGCCAGAATTCTGGCAGCTTGACGGTGACGGCGCTTGTGTGGGTCGTCCCTGATGTGTCCGCCGGGTGAGAGCGCCTTTCTTCTGCTGTCACGGCGGAGCTGGGGATGGTGCTTGGTTGAGCCCTCTCTGTGGATTCTGCCGTGGGAGAACGTCTTCCATCCGTTCCCCTGTCTGCATGGGCGCCGGCGCTTGCCTGGGTCACCTCCGATGAGTTAATCGTGGGAGAACATCTCTGTTCCATCCTCACGTCTGGTCACCAGTGTAGGGAGCTTGAAATGAAGAAGTGATATGATTTTATAAACCAAAGTTTAATATCAGCTTCACCTCCCTAACATGTCTCATCTCGGTACAGAAGCAGAATAAGAGGTTGAGCACAGTCAGACCTTCATACTTATACCCACACTCAACAAAAGACATTGCATATCAAAGCCGACATCCCGCATTAACATAATCCCCCCTCCATTGTCCTCCGTCTCCTCCACCTGATCCTGGGTGGTCAGGGAGATCGATCCGGTCTCCACCGCTGTGACTCCGTCTGCTCTTTGATCCTCGCTGGCGGTCGAGACCTCTTGTCCTGTTCTGAGGCGTGAGGTCATTCCACATATGTAATCACTAAACATTCTAATATGTCTATACATATGTAGGTATGGAATATATGATTAATATAAGCCACATTGGTGTTTATTTTTATATTGCTCCTGTTTTTTGGGTATGGTTTTCTGTCTTGAATCTTTGGTTATCAGTTTTATTATTCAGGGCTCTATTCATGTTCTGTAGGTTTTGTCCCTGCCTGGCTCTCAGTTGATTATTATTAGTATTATTATTATTGTCATGATTGTCATGGTCTTGTGTTCCCTGGTCCTCTGTGCATGTTTCATGTCCATCTCCTGTCTGTGATTGTGCAGCCCGGCCCGTCCTGTTCTCCGCACCTGCAGCCACTTCCCTACTGTCTCCATTTGTCATTGTCTCTCACCTGTCCTGCGTTCTGTCATTAACCGTTGTCTTTAAATGTCTGTCAGTGTGTGTCCACATGGGTTCGTTGTATGTCATACAGCGTGAACAACACACTTCTGTTCCTAGCCTAGTCCTGTCAGTCCTGTATCCTGCCTTGTTCGAGTCATGTCCTGTCCTAGTGCAGCGGCATAAAAAAATATGCAGCGATGCTGAGGTTTTAACAGGTTTTATTAAATCATACCACCGTCACGAGCTCTGCTCCCGGCACCGTGCATGCGCGCCGGGAGCGAGCCCAGCGGCTCTCGGAGAAGGAGGACACAAAGTCTGTGTCCAGCAGCAGCAGTTGAGGAAGTGGAATTGAGAGAGCGAGTTACAGAACCTGTGCAGTATTTATACCCAACTCAGACAATACATCAAAGCAGATTCACAGCAGTTGGTACGATCAAAGGGACTGCAGAACAGGCATGAGACATTTGCATTTAAGAGACCTACATAACAATAGGCAGATTTGCTAGCTTCTGCTCCAGGTGCAGGACAAAGAGGTTACAAGGCACATCTACATATTGATCTCAGCCTCTAGGTCACAGTAAGGACAGGACGCATGAACACTATACATGAATGGCACATTACATCTCAGTAGTGCAGCGGGAAAAACCAAGAGAAGAGAGCTGACTGTCCTGTGTGTTGTGGGGGGGTTGAATCAACCCGCCACACGCTCCCCCCCAGAGGGCACGGCAGGGGGCTGAGACCTCGATAATCCATCTATGGGAGCGAGCGAGCTGTGGGAGAAGCTCGCTGCAGGCGGAGGGGGAGGGAGGAGGGGGTAGTACGTGCCGACGGGACAGTGAAATCGTCCGAGCCGCGCAAAAACTGCTTGCTGCTCCGCGACGTCGAGGGGTTGTCCCGTTGCGCGTGCGGAGATCACAAGAAGAAAAATTAGTCTCTGACTCTTCTCGTGGCCATGAAGAAAACAGGAGCGGCGAGGCTGCGTAGTGGCTGTAAGAAAAAAAAAAAAAGAAGCAGAGGGACTTGGCTTGTTGGCTTTAGGTGCAGGAGCAACCCTAAAGCCCCCGGGAACAGCTGACGGCTGAAATCCCTTTGTGCGCCTTGGCTGAGACCATTAGTAAATCCTGTGAACAAGTTGCTTGCGTGCCTCAGGTGAACGAGCAACCCTGAAGGGCCTGTGTGCAGCAGTGCAGGAGGATGGGGGTCTCTGGAGCAGTTATTGTCCCATGCGTGATGCGCCGTTCTCGTAACTCCCCGGTGCGTGCGCGGGGGTTCCGTGCGTGGGTGGGCCGCTGGAGTGGCGAGTCAGGGTCCAGAATCTTGGTGGAGATCGGCGCAGACGGCGCCGATAATATCCAGGTTTGAGCTGTGGCTGCAGCTTGGCCATGGTGCGTTGGAGCGGTGGGAGGAAATAGACGATCTTTTGTCCCTCAGGCTCGTGCAGATGTGTTGGAGCAGTGGGAGGGAATAGACGATCTTGGGCACCGCTCGGCCGTGGTGCGTTCAGGTCCACGTGTTGCGTTCTCCGCCGGCCATGGAGGACCCCGTCGTGGAGAGGGGACGAGGTGCCTGCGCTCTCGTCTGGAGGAGCTGCGAGCGCGGCCGGTCCAGCGTGGATGAGCAGATCTCAGACGTGCAGATCTCATCATGAAGAACGGGTCACCAGTGCAGCTGTCCAGATCAGAAGGTTGCTTTGCACAAAACGTGTGCATGTTCGGGGTCACCAGTGAAGCGTTCACTGGCAGCGTGCTCTCTTCTGCCTTCAGGTCATAGTGCGTTGGGGCGGCGAGAGGGAGGAGACGTCTTGTGTCCCTCGGCCGGTTCAGCGTGGATGTCCAGACCAGAAGGTTGCGTCGCACAAAGCGTGTGCGTCTTCGGGGTCACCAGTGCAGCAGCATGAAAAAATAAGCAGCGATGCTGTGGTTTTAAGCAGGTTTTATTAAATCATACCGCCGTCACGAGCTCCGCTCCCGGCGCCGTGCATGCGCGCTGGGAGCGAGCCCAGCGGCTCTCGGAGAAGGAGGACACAAAGTCTGTGTCCAGCAGCAGCAGTTGAGGAAGTGGAATTGAGAGAGCGAGTTACAGAACCTGTGCAGTATTTATACCCAACTCAGACAATACATCAAAGCAGATTCACAGCAGTTGGTACGATCAAAGGGACGGCAGAACAGGCATGAGACATTTGCATTTAAGAGACCTACATAACAATAGGCAGATTTGCTAGCCTCTGCTCCAGGTGCAGGACAAAGAGGTTACAAGGCACATCTACATATTGATCTCAGCCTCTAGGTCACAGTAAGGACAGGACGCATGAACACTATACATGAATGGCACATTACATCACGATACATGCATGGCACATTACATCACGATACATGCATGGCACATTACATCTCAGTAGTGCAGCGGGAAATACCAAGAGAAGAGAGCTGACTGTCCTGTGTGTTGTGGGGGGGTTGAATCAGCCCACCACACTAGTCTGTTTTTGCCTTAGCTTTTGTTTCAGCTTTCGAGCAGTATTTATTTTCTGTTTTAAGCCCTCGAGCTGTGTCTGGGTGACCAGCTCCCAATAAAACTGTCAAACTTACGTCCAGCATTTGGGTCCAGTCTCTACCACATCGTGATAGTTTGTGGAAGGCACTGATCTCTTCTCTGAACTTTCTGGACAATTCTCTTGACTTAGTCATATTTTTCTAACATGCAATCAAATGGCACTATCAACAGTCCAGGTATTTGAGGTGTTCTATCTCAAGCACACCTGATGCAATAATGAAGCCCTTGACTGGGTGCATCACGTGTGTTGGAGACCACACCTGATTTGCAAATGTATGCTCTTATGACGAATTCTGTTCAGGGGGTTGAATAATTTTGAGACTGCAGTGGTCATTGAAAGCAGAATTTAGTGTTGAATTGGGATAAAATCCTTGTAATATTAGTTTTATTTAACTATTTAAACTGTTCTTGTGTAATCTGTTTATTGCTAACACCTGGAAATTTTTATTTTGTGAAAAAAATGCAATGGGGGTTGAGTGATTTTGATTGCAGCTGTAAGTAGCCAGAAATTGCACTCAAGTATTAATTACTCAAGTATTAGTGGTCACCACAGATTTTTTTTCCCCCAATAACGCAGTATTCACTAAAAAGTTTCTTGAGTACGAATGACTTTAGTTTGGAGAGGTTTTTCTTGTAAATTTGTGACTTCTCATAAATTGACATTTTTTTCTCAAATTTGTCACTTTTTCTTGCAAAGTTACTGTCATTTTCTTTGAATACATTTCCATTTTTTTTCTGGCCAATTCATGGAGTTTTCCTCATAAATTTGATTTTTTTTCTAATAAATTCTTTGCCCTTATACATTTGCAGCTTTTTAGTCAATTTGTGAGATTTCTTTCTTATTATATATTTTTTTTCTTAAATTTGTGGCATTTTAATACTTTTATTATAGGGAGTCAGGTTATGCAGCATCTCAGGAAGAGACAGTGAATAAACATGGAAGAACAATGCCCAGGGAGTTCCTGGCGAGATAGCAGGAAGGAGTTAGGGACATAGGGGGTTGAATGCAGTGTAATGTAAATGTCATGCTGTGTGATGAGTATTGCCATGAAACGGGTGAAGAGAGGAGAGCTTGTTGAGATCATTCATTCTGTTCTGTGCTTGTGAGATGTGAAGTGTGTAATAAACCGTCTGTCCATGAATCTGCCTCTTATTTGACACACTCCACAGTGGTGACCCCAGACGAATTAGGGAACACGAGGCAAGAACCCCGGAGCCGGTCCGGTCGGGAAACCCCAGCGACGCAGCAGCCATCCCACAGACAGCCCGGACTGGAGCCCCCAGCAACGTGTGTGCGGTTTCAGTCAAGCTACTGGACTTTTGGCAGCACAACCCGCGCTCTTGGTTCCACCACACCGAGGCCCAGTTCGCCCTCCGGGGAGTAACGGCAGACGACACCAAGTTCTACCATGTGTTAGTAGCGCTGGACGCCCGCACAGCCCAGCAGGTAGCGAGCCTGCTCGATCAGCCTCCAGCCCACAGCAAATACGAGGCGCTCAAGGCTGCGCTGACCCGGTGCTACATGCTCTCGGACTGTGAGAGAGTGGAGAGGCTTCTGGGACGGACCGAGTTAGGAGATGGTTCGGCTGTCGACCTGATGGAGAAGATGCTGGCGTTAATGGGCACGGACGACGGGCACTTTCTGTTTGCCCACCTTTTCCTCCGGAACCTTCCAACGGAGGCGAGAGTGATTCTGGCCAATTCGCCGTTGCTGGCCACGCGTGACTACCGTGCGCTAGCCCAGGAGGCAGATCGGATCATCCTTACCACCAGGGCGATCACTGTCAACGCGGCGGCGGCGGAGCCCAATGAGATGACCAGAGGAGGCGGGGAGCCACCAACGGTAGCGGCAGCGGGGGCCAAGGAGAGCCAGAGAGACACGCTCTGCTTCTACTACCGCCACTTCGGAGAGAACGCGCGCAGATGCGCTCCACCGTGCCACTTCAAGCGCTCGGGAAACGCCAAGGCCGACAGTCGGTAGCAGCTGCGACCGCCGCTGAAGAGAACAAGCTGCTCTACGTGACGGACTCGCGCTCGGGGAGACGCTTCCTCGTCAACACCGGAGCCCAGAAGAGCGTCATCCTGCCATCCTTCGCTGACCGGCTGGCAGGACCTAGCGGCCCCGGACTTGTGGCAGTAAACGGCTCGGAGATTAAGACGTTCGGTGAGAGAACACTGGCCTTATCTCTACATGGCCGCTCATATGAGTGGACTTTTATCATAGCAGCACTGTGTTGTTCGATCCTGGGCGCTGATTTTCTGTATGTGCATGGTTTACTTGTGGATGTTGCCAACAGGTGCCTGGTTAATGCACTGTCCTTTGAATCTCTCCCCTGTATAGCTCGAGGGACCCGGCCAACAGCACAAGCCAACGTCACAGCTCTAGGCGGTAAGTTCCACGCACTGCTCACTCAGTTCCCAGCACTCACGGTCCCGACGTTTTCGGCGGCCATTGCTAAGCACGGGGTGGATCACTTTATCACCACCACCGGGCCACCCGTTTTCGCAAGACCTCGGCGCTTGGACGCAGCTAAACTGGCCATAGCGAGCGAGGAGTTCGCCAACCTGGAAAGGTTGGGCATCATCAGGCGTTTGAACAGCCCATGGGCATCCCCACTACACATGGTCCCTAAGGCTGAGGGATCGTGGCGACCGTGCAGTGATTTCCGCAGGTTGAACAACGCCACAGCACACGACTGCTACCCGATTCCCCACATACAGGATTTTTCCGTTCACCTCGCTGGAGCAAGCATTTTTTCCAAAATAGACCTGGTCCGCGGTTGTCACCAGGTCCCAGTGCAAGCGGAGGACGTACCCAAAACAGCGGTAACAACTCCGTTCGGTTTATTCGAGTTCCTGCGCATGCCATTTGGGTTAAAAGGCGCGGCACAGACGTTCCAGTGCATGATGGATGCAGTGCTGCGCGATCTCCTGTTCGTGTTCGTCTATCTGGACGATATCCTGGTAGCCAGTGCGTCCGAAGACAAACACGAAACCCACCTCACGACGGTTTTCCGGAGGTTGGAGGAGCACGGGTTAATAATCAACCCGGCGAAATGCCAGTTCGGCGTGGCGGAGATTTATTTTTTGGGGCACCGTGTCTCTCCGGAAGGAGCGATCCCATTGCCCGACAAAGTGCGTGCCGTAGTGGCTTTTCCCCGGCCTCAGACGGTCAGGGCGCTGCAAGAATTTTTGGGGATGGTGAACTTTTATAACTGTTTCCTTCCCCACGCAGCGCGGCTCATGCAACCATTGTACGCTGCGCTCAAGAGACAGAAACCCGTGGATGGGGTCGAATGGACCCCGGAGCGAGAGCAGGCATTCTCGGAGGTTAAAGCAGCCCTGGCAAACGCCGCACTGCTGGCGCATCCGGACCCGGCGGCCTGGATAGCGCTCACCACCGACGCTTCAGACGTGGCTATAGGGGCTGTCGTGGAGCAGCGTGTCGCCGGGACTTGGTAGCCGCTCACCTTTTTCAGCAGAACTTTGCGCGACAGTGAACGTAAATACAGCGCGTTCGACAGGGAGTTGCTGGCCCTCCACCTGGCCATATGCCACTTCCAGTTCTGGCTGGAAGAGCGCAGCTTCACCGCGTTCGTGGACCACAAGCCACTAACGTTCGTGATGGCCAAGGTTTCAGAACTGTGGTCGGGCCGGCAGCAGAGACAGCTGGCCGCGATCTCAGAGTTTACTACCGATATTCAGCATATGTCGGGTAAACTGAATGTGGTGGCGGACTGCCTCTCGCGCGCCGTGGTGGCCCCGGTCTACGTGGGGATAGATTATGCAGCCATGGCCGCGGAGCAGATTAGCGATGCAGACGTGCGCACGCTCCAGTCTGGACCAACAGGGTTAAGGCTGGAGAGCAGGGTACTACAAGACGGCATGCCCCCCTAATCTGTGATGTCTCCATGGGACGCCTGCGTCCGGTGGTCCCGGTTGCGTGGTCCCGGTCGCGTGGCGCCGCCGCGTGTTTGAGTCGGTTCACACTCTGGCGCACCCAGGAGTGCGCGCGTCGGTCAAGATGGTGGGAGAGAAGTTCGTGTGGCCGAGCCTACGCAAACAAGTAAAAGAGTGGGCTGCGGCCTGCGTGGCGTGCCAACGAGCCAAGGTACACAGACACACGAAGGCTCCCTTGGAGCCGTTTCGGGTACCGGTTAAGAGGTTTGATCATGTTCACGTGGACCTCGTGGGCCCCCTCCCGCTATCACAGGGGTGCACGCACCTCCTGACAGTGGTGGACCGCACCACGCGCTGGCCAGAAGCAGTCCCGCTGGCGGCAACCACCTCCGCGGACGTGGCACGCGCTTTTTTAACAGCATGGGTGGCGCATTTTGGAGTCCCGTCGGACATTACGTCCGACAGGGGCCCTCAGTTTGTTTCCAACCTCTGGTCCGCGATGGCCCGCAGCCTGGGTGCTGCAATTCATCGCACAACCGCGCACAACCCACAGGCCAATGGGTTATGCAAGCGTTTTCATAGATCACTGAAAGCAGCACTCAGGGCTTCACTGACGGATGCAAACTGGGTGGACAGGTTGCCATGGGTCTTATTGGGGTTGCGCTCCGCGCCAAAAGAGGATTTGGAAGCTTCCCCGGCAGAGCTTGTTTTTGCGCAGCCCCTACGGCTGCCCGGGGAATTTCTGCCAGATAATCCCACGCCGGACAGCTCCCCGTCTCAGCTTTTGCAGCGGAGTGCAAACAGAGGCATGCTGCTGGGCCCGGCCCACCACTGTTTTCCGTGTGCTTTCGTACCTAAAACTTTGAAGAACGCGAAGTTCGTGTTCGTCAGACACGACGCCCACTGCCCACCATTGCGCCCACCCTATGATGGCCCAATCAGAGTGTTGGAAACAGGGGACAAACATTTTTTGCTAGACTTGGGAGGTCGGCGGAAGAAAATTGGTATAGACAGACTCAAACCCGCCTTCGTAGCAGCGGACGAGCAAGTGCTGTTGGCTAGGGCCCCTCGGCGTGGAAGACTCCCACGGAGAGCTCCCCAGGGAAGCGATCCACCAGAGCAGCCACACGGACAGAGCGAAGTCCCCCCCCCCCCCGCCACGGCCCACCCGCAGTCAGACACACTCCCAGCAGCTCCCCACCGGCACAGCAGCGCCACGGAGGCAGTAAACCCCAGTTACAGCAGATATGGGAGGAGACTGAAGCCAAGAGAGCATGTGGACTGATGTTCTAAGATGCTGGGGGGCGGTATAGGGAGTCAGGTTATGCAGCATCTCAGGAAGAGACAGTGAATAAACATGGGAGAACAATGCCCAGGGAGTTCCTGGCGAGACAGCAGGAAGGAGTTAGGGACATAGGGGGTTAAATGCAGTGTAATGTAAATGTCATGCTGTGTGATGAGTATTGCCATGAAACGGGTGAAAAGAGGAGAGCTTGTTGAGATCATTCATTCTGTTCTGTGCTTGTGAGATGTGAAGTGTGTAATAAACCGTCTGTCCATGAATCTGCCTCTTATTTGACACACTCCACATTATCACCTTTTTAATAAATTAGCAACTTTCTGTTATAAATGAATCGGTGAATTCAAAAGGGGCCCAAGTCCAAGAAATATGTTTTTGCAGGAAATCAAATAAATTGCATATCTCAAAGGTAGTCTATGCCAGATGGTTCATACTTTACTCAGATATAGCACAAGGCCATAGCTTAGAAATACTATAATATGAAGCATTTCACTTTTTTAATTTCAGAGGATTGACAAACTAAAGTCCCTGGACTTGGGCCCTTCTTGAATTAAACAATAAGAACATATGAAAAGAAGCGCATAACATCTATTTCTCACATGCTGAAAACGTTTTTTTTTTTTTCATTATGCCATGTTTTGAACACCTTTTATGATCACTTTATATTCAAACTATTGTTTTGATAACTGCCAGCAAATGAGATTTTCATCTAAAAGTGGGCAGATTAACATAGAGGTCCATCTACTGGTAACTAATCGTCAAAGTCAGACTCATCTTCACGCCTAGCATCACAAACTGTTAAATTACTGAGGAACTGCTGAGCCTCTGGTGAAAGATATTTCGCCAATTTCTGAACATCTTGGATGACTGGTGCTGCCACCTATGACTTTAAGTTTAATCCATGCAGGAAGGGCCCAAGTCCTGGACTTGGGTCTCTCTTGCACTCAATGCATAAACAATGCTGTGAATAGTCAATGCATTAAAGTTGACTTGGGACGTTTTTGCACATAATCAGATAGCTTGTCTCTTCAAGTTCATTAAACATGTAATAGACTTGGGCCCTTTTGGAATTCACCGATTCAAATGCATGACCATTTTAAAAACAATTTATAATTTCTTCTGGAAAATTTGTGATTTTCTGAATAAATTTGCAACTTTAACCAATTTGTAAAAATTTTCTCTTAAGATGTGTTTAAAAAAAAGCTATCCACGTTCCCTCTATAATACAAATTAAATAAAGAAATAGTTGTCAGTAATAAATATTTCCTGAACTGGAATACAAGGAGAATTTCAGATGTGATGGGAAGAAAAACTTGAATCACATTCATCTGAGATCAAAATTAAATCAAGAGTATTGTGGTGGCCACACATATGTGACCTATTTTGTGACTCACATTTTAGATCAGAACAAAGACAGAGCTTCCTTGGAGATAACAGGAAGCTGCAATGATGTTAGCTTTGGTATGCAGAGCTTGAGACTGTGGGGGTGTTATTAGAGGATTAAGGAGGAGATGCATGGTAGACTGTGGGGGTGATAGAGAGAGGAGATGCATTGTTACTGCCGATTATAATGCAATGTGATTTGTGATGCATGTGACTTGTGAACTTTGAGAGTCCTGGTATTTAAGGACGAGAGTTCCCTGTAATGTTCTCTTTCTTCTTTGAGATGTTGGTGAATGTGAATAAAGCTGACTTGAGAGAACCCTGTCTCGTCATTTCCACATTCCCACAGTATGTTATTTTATTTGATTAACCACTGAATAATTTTTTTTTCTTCATTTATGTATCTTGCAGTAAATTTACTCATGGCAATTACTCATGGCAGCACAATATTGTGACAGTTCCTTGAATACATGTACTTGATTGCATGTAACCCACGACTTCATTGTTTTTCAGGAATGGGTGCATTTGCTGTGGCTCATCTCCTCTACTCCCTTGCCTTCCTCTCCAGTCGTTATGCAACACGTTCCTCCTCTTCCTCCTGGAACCGTTTTCTGTATCTGATCTTGTTTTTGGTGGGGGCAGGTTTCTACATTTATTTATTTCCATTCTTGCAGAAGGACCCAAACTCTGATCTGCTAACTCCAGGTGTTGGCATATACTTCGTTTTAATTATTCTAATGAGTGTATTAGCCACGAGGACTCGCAATACAGCAACTGTGTTAGGAAGTTTGACTTTTATGGTGTCTGATGTGTCATTGGCGCTGCAGGTTTTTAAGGTGCTGGCACCGATGAAGCATGGTAACACACTTATAATGGGGACATATTATTTGGCACAGCTTTTAATTGCTGTGGGAGACATAAAGCTTGTGGAGAATGATGACGACTTTGCAAAATGGAAGAGGTCCTAATCCATATCCCTGTGGTACTTTTCAAAATCCCAAAGCCAGATATAATATCTAATAGCCCTAGAAAAGTTTTTTCTTTTAGAACACACTCACACTGCCCCATCTGTACCATAGTTAAGCATGTTTGACCCCCAAAGTCCAGACTGACTAGTGTGAGTGATCCTTACTACACTCAAGTAGTATACTCTTCCTCAGCCCTGGTGTGGTTGGGCAAAAGAGCTTGGGCATGGAAAACTGCCTTGTTTTCATGTTGGATCCCCGTCCAACATGAATATGGTGTATCATAGATGCTTGTATTCCCATTGACAGTCACTTAACACTACCAATAAATGGTTTGCATTGATCTGATGCAAGGGTCGAGCGTTTACTCATGTAGATATGAATACAAAGAGGATCCACAAGAATGTAGAGGTATTTGGGAAAATTTTGCGCTTCAGTGGGGGAGAAAGAATGGACAGTCACATTTATGGTACTAAACAACTGTGGACAGTGAGTGCACCCTAGTGAACAATAAACTCAGCGCAGCCCAGTAATCTCAATTGATTTCATTAAGTTCTGGCAAAACAGCAGCATGTATAAATGTAAAGAATATGGTACAATTCATTTATTGTAAATGGGTGTCATAAGTTTTTTTTTCAGAGGTACAATTATAACCTTTGATTTTTACAATATAACAGATTTGTCTACAAACTGACTTATTCAATGAAATGTTTTGTTAGACAGTGTTTGTGTAAATGCATGTGGTGACATCATGTGGAATTTAAAATAAACCTAATGGAGATAAATAGTCCCTGTATTTCTTTAACAGTTAACATCCTTAAAAATGTGTTTTAGGGGAAAAAAACCAACCATAATGAAAGGCTTTGCAATAAAAGAACAGATGATATCTAAATTTGAAAATATACTACAGTACATGTAATGGAGATATTTGGGAAAATAACACCAGCAAACTTAAAACATTAATAAGTGCTGTTATACATCAAAATCCAGATACTGGATTACATCCAAAGTGTAGACAGCAACTGTCATCATTCACAAACATCCATGGCTTCCCTCATGAATGTTCTGTTATTACCATTTACTCTGGTGCCAAATCAGGAGAGAGAAAAAAAAAATAATTCAGCGATCCATTCCAGTGTCAGAATGTTGACTTTGAAAACACTAAACTCAAGCGCCTGCAGAAGTCAAGTTCCTCCTGCAAGAAACAAACGAGGGGATTTTAGAATGTGAAACTGGACCAGGGTTCAAACATTTTAACCTGACACAATCTTTGGCACAAGCAAACAATAAATAAATGAATTTTGGTGACTTGACAAAATTCTGGACATTTCAGACATGGAGGCTGCACTAAGATGAGGATGTGGGCTATATTAATCATATATTATTCCATAACCTACATATGTTGAAGCATGTGGAAATGTTTGGTAATTACATATGTAAAGCAACTTCACACCTCTGAAAGGACAAAGGCTCTCAACCGCCAAGTGAAGAACAAAGACGTTCCCAGACACTGCGGTGGAGACCGGTGGAGCTACCCTCACCCCCTGGGCGAGGAGAGGAAATACCAAGACAATGGGGGGATTAAGATAATGAGGGATGTCAGCCTTTGTTATGCATGTCTTTTGTTATGTGCAAGTATAAAGTCAGTGAGCCGGAGATATTCGGTCTCTTTTCCTTCTGCCACCTCTGCACTGAATGAGACTTGTTAGGAGAGCTGATAAATAAACTTTGGTTTATATATCGAATCGCCTCATCATTTCAAGCTCTTCTACACTGGTGACCCCTGACGCGAGTATGGACCTGAGGTGTTCCCCCGCAATCGACTCATCCGTGGCGACCCAGGCAGACGCCAGCGCCCACGCAGACAGGGGAACAGATGGACGTCTTTCCCCCCCGGCAGAAGGGATTGAGAGGGCTCAACCGAGCACCAGCACCGCTGTGAGAGCCAAAGCAAGGCACTCTCACCCTGCGGACACAGCAGTGATGGTATACATGAATGCCGTCGCTGTCAAGCTGCCAGACTTCTGGCAAGAAGACCCCGCCTCGTGGTTTCAGCAAGCTGAAGCCCAGTTTGCACTGGCGGGCATCACGGCTGACAATACGAAATTCTATCATATCGTCTCCAAACTCGACGCCGCCACTTCGAGGTGTGTGCGGAGCATGATCCAGCGGCCGCCGGCCCAAGACAAGTATGAAATACTGAAAGCAACCATCGTGGCAAATTACGTCCCCTCAGCTGAAGAGAGAGCCGAGAAGATCCTGGCGGTCTACGGCCACAGAGGGTGCAAGCCTAAAGCCCTCATGGAGGATTTGCTGCAGCTTAAAGAAGAAGACAACGACAACTTCCTCCTCCAATTCATATTCCTCAGCACGCTGCCGCCACACATGAGAGGGACACTCGCCAACATGAGATGCAGCACCCAGCAAGACTTCCGCGTGCTCGCCAACGAAGCTCAACGGCTCGTCAACACCTGCAAGGAGCAGACACCCACAGCAGCATCCGCAGACCTCAACGCTGATGCCCAGAACCACGAAGAGCCACAACCCACTGAGCAGATCCAGCCCGCGGTGACAGCAACACGGCCAAAACATAACAGACGGAGCGACGTCTGTTATTATCACCACCGTTTCGCCGAGAAGGCTCACAAATGTGTTCCCCCCTGCAAATTTAAACGCCAAAGCCGAGAGCCGTTAACGGCAGCGGTTCTCGGCGAGAAGAATAAGCTGTTGTATGTGACGGATGGACACACCGGCAAGCAGTTCCTCATCGACACAGGAGCTCAGCTGAGTTTCGTCACGCCCTCCCACGCAGATCGAGCCATGGGCACCCGGGGCAACGGAGCGGTGGGAGCCAACGGCTCTAACATCGACACTTTCGGCGAAAAGAGCCTGCACCTCCACATCCACGGCCGCAACTACAGATGGACATTTGTTGTAGCTGCGGTGAGGTTTAACTTGTTAGGCGCAGATTTTTTGTGTGCACATGGGTTATTAGTGGATCTAGCAAATAGGCGCTTGGTTAATGCACTGTCCTTTGCTTCTATTCCATGCTCAGCTCGAGTTTCTCCACCACCTGTGCAGGCTAACGTCACCACGGCAGGAGGTAAGTTTGAGCAACTCCTCACCCAATTTCCAGCACTCACAATTCCCAAATTCTCAGCCACTGTGGCTAAACACGGGGTTGAACACTTTATTCCCACAACGGGCCCACCCGTATTTGCCAAAGCTCGCCGCTTAGACGCGGCCAAGCTCAACATAGCACGGGACGAGTTTACGACCCTTGAAAAATTGGGCATTGTTAGACGCTCGAAGAGCCCTTGGGCCTCGCCACTTCACATGGTTCCGAAATCCGACGGTTCTTGGAGACCGTGCGGAGATTACCGCAGATTAAACAATGCTACAGCGCATGACCGCTACCCAGTTCCTCACATTCAAGATTTTTCACTACATCTGGCGGGTGCGCGCATTTTTTCAAAAATAGACTTAGTCCGCGGTTATCATCAAGTCCCAGTCCGAGCAGAGGACATTCCTAAAACAGCTGTAATAACCCCTTTCGTCCTTTTTGAATTTCTGCGAATGCCTTTCGGCCTCAAAGGCGCTGCTCAAACTTTTCAACGAATGATGGACGCGGTCTTACGCGACCTTCCTTTTGTCTTCGTCTACCTCGACGACATGCTGGTAGCCAGCTCGTCTGAGGAAGAACACGAGCAGCACCTCACTACGGTTTTTCAGAGGCTAGAAGAGCACGGGCTAATAATCAATCCAGCCAAATGCAAATTCGGCGTGTCACAAATTGATTTTTTAGGACACAAAGTCTCTCCGAAGGGGGCAGTTCCACTTCCAGACAAAGTTCACGCGATAAAAAGTTTCCCACGGCCACAGACGGTCAAATCGCTACAAGAATTTTTTGGAATGGTTAATTTTTACAACCGTTTCCTCCCCCACGCAGCTCAGCTCATGCAGCCACTATATGACGCGCTCAAAAAAAAGAAAGCTTCCAACGCGGTCGAATGGACCCCGGAGCACGAACACGCCTTCGCGGAAGTAAAGAGCGCTCTAGCTAACGCCGCATTGTTAGTTCACCCAGATCCCTCGGCCCGCATCGCGCTAACCACAGACGCTTCGGACCTGGCTATAGGGGCAGTTGTAGAACAGCATGTCAGCGGGATCTGGCAACCTTTAGCATTCTTTAGCAAATCGCTAAACCAAACTGAGCGTAAATACAGCACTTTTGACAGGGAGCTGCTAGCGCTTCATTTAGCCATCCGCCACTTCCAGTTCTGGTTAGAAGGGCGGAGTTTCACGGCTTTTGTAGACCATAAACCGCTCACCTTTGCTATGGCTAAAATTTCAGAACCATGGTCAGGCAGGCAACAAAGACAGCTGGCTGCGATTTCAGAGTTCACCACAGACATTCGACACGTGGCAGGCAAACTTAACGTGGTAGCAGACTGCCTCTCTCGCGCTGTGACATCACCAGAGCGCGAGGAGACAGATTATATTGCCTCAGCAGCAGAACTCTTCACTAACGCAGACACATATGCAGCACCTATCCATGCAGGGATAGATTATGCAGCCATGGCAGAGGAACAAAGCAGTGACGCGGATGTGCGCGCACTCCTGTCTGGACCAACAGGGTTAAGGCTGGAGAAAAAGGGTTTACGCGACGGCGTGCCCCCCCTAATATGCGATGTTTCAACCGGCCGACCTCGCCCGTTAGTACCAGCTACATGGCGCCGCCGTATTTTCGACGCAATTCACTCCCTCGCGCACCCAGGTGTGCGCGCCTCGGTTAAAATGGTCGCCGAAAAGTTTGTGTGGCCAGGCCTGCGCAAAAACGTAAAAGAATGGGCAAAAACTTGCATTTCTTGTCAGCGCGCCAAAATACACAGACACACAAAAGCCCCTCTGAAGCCTTTTCCAATCCCTGCTAGAAGGTTCGACCACGTTCATGTCGACCTCGTGGGACCACTACCTTCCTCCCAGGGTTTCACACACTTGTTAACAATGATAGACCGCACCACACGCTGGCCAGAGGCAGTCCCTCTAGCGGCAACCACAGCGGAGGAAGTCGCTCGCGTCTTTTTGACAAACTGGGTAGCACGGTTCGGCGTCCCATTGGACATCACGTCAGATAGGGGGCCTCAATTTGTCTCAGAGCTTTGGTCAGCCATGTCCAGCAGCTTAGGGGCAACAATTCACCGCACCACCGCTTATCACCCTCAGGCTAATGGGTTATGCGAGCGTTTTCACAGGTCTTTAAAGGCTGCCCTCAGAGCCTCACTAACGGATACAAATTGGGTAAATAAACTTCCCTGGGTTTTATTGGGGTTGCGTGCTGCGCCTAAAGAGGATCTATACGCCTCTCCGGCAGAATTAGTTTTTGCACAACCTCTCAGGCTCCCAGGTGAATTTTTACCAGAGAACCCAGAGCCAGGGCATCTTCCAGTCCCAAGGTTTTTAGGCAGCAACGGACCGAACTTTCTCCCCGGTCCAGCTCATCACTCCTTTCCACGGGTTTTTGTCCCTCAAGCTTTAAAAAACGCCGAGTTCGTTTTTGTTAGGCATGAAGCTTTAAAACCAACTTTCCGCCCAGCATACGATGGGCCATTCAGAGTGCTGGAACATGGTGATAAACACTTTGTGCTTGATTTTGGGGATAGAAAAGAAACAGTCAGCATTGACAGACTTAAACCTGCCTTCTTGTTGAAAGACGAGCCTGCACAGTTGGCGAGAGCACCTTGGCGGGGTAGACCCCCCAAGAGAAAAGACTCAGCCCCCTGCAGGGAACAATTAACCACTCTCCTTCCCACGCTGCAGATTCCTCACAAGAAGGTCCCAGCAGGACGCCTAAACGAACCCACAGCAGTTTTGGGAGAAGATTAAAACCCAGACAGCACAGGGACTAATGCAAACCACTCCACAATTGTTCACTAATTGTGCTGCAACAGTTTAGGACTGACTTATGATTTTACTATGCTGTTATGATTACCACTGAACTCTCTTAGGGGCATGGCTGCTGGAAAGTTTCTTCTGTGGCAAGAGATGTAACACTTAGTATGTCATAGTAATTATCTTAGACTGTGAACCTTTCTATTGTCCTTTCTTAGTCGTTTGGGGGGGGGGCTGTGGGCTATATTAATCATATATTCCATAACCTACATATGTTGAAGCATGTGGAAATGTTTGGTAATTACATATGTAAAGCAACTTCACACCTCTGAAAGGACAAAGGCTCTCAACCGCCAAGTGAAGAACAAAGACGTTCCCAGACACTGCGGTGGAGACCGGAGGAGCTACCCTCACCCCCTGGGTGAGGAGAGGAAATACCAAGACAATGGGGGGATTAAGATAATGAGGGATGTCAGCCTTTGTTATGCATGTCTTTTGTCATGTGCAAGTATAAAGTCAGTGAGCCGGAGATATTCGGTCTCTTTTCCTTCTGCCACCTCTGCACTGAATGAGACTTGTTAGGAGAGCTGATAAATAAACTTTGGTTTATATATCAAATTGCCTCATCATTTCAAGCTCTTCTACAAGGATTTTGTTGGGCGATCGTGGCTGTAGTGGTGTGACAAATTAACACGTGTAGGTATAACAGAAACTGTTCAAGCATAACAGTAGTCACCAAATCAATGATTTTAGTAAGGAGAGTACACATAAAAAGTTACTTGAGTAGTAAATAATTTTACTCAGTAATTTGTGGATTTTTTTTTTTAACTTAAAGGTGACAGAGACAAGATTCTGACCTCCTGACCAGGTGTAGAGACATGTGACAAACTCATTCATGCTAGAGAGCCTAAGTCACACCCCCTCTACTTCTGCACATGGGACCTTAAGTCGGAAAAATTCTCCATTGAAATGAATGGCAAGAGCGAAATTATCTTTTGATCCCGATCGAATTTTGCCACGAGTTACACGTTTGTCAATTTAAAAGATAATTTTCCACATAAATAATAATGTAGGTTGTTGTCTGCTAAGGTATAAGGTTATGAAAATATGTAAATTAAAAACTACAGAGGCACGTACCTGATGTCACGTGTTCAAAGCACGCCCAGGGTGAAGTAACTAACGGTCCTCTGGATCAGTTTTTTTTTTTTCAAATGCTCTCTAGCAAACTTCAGATGGGCCTGGACATGTACTGGCTTAAGCAGGGGGACACGTCTGGCACTGCAGGATTTGAGTCCCTGGCGGCGTAGTGTGTTACTGATGGTAGCCTTTGTTACTTTGATCCCAGCTCTCTGCAGGTCATTCATTAGGTCCCCCCGTGTGGTTCTGGGATTTTTGCTTACCGCTCTCATGATCATTTTGACCCCACGGGATGAGATCTTGCGTGGAGCCCCAGATCGAGGGAGATTACCAGTGGTTTTGTATGTCTTCCATTTTCTAATAATTGCTCCCACAGTTGATTTCTTCACACCAAGCTGCTTACCTATTGCAGATTCAGTCTTCCCAGCCTGGTGCAAGTCTACAATTTTGTCTCTGGTGTCCTTTGACAGCTCTTTGATCTTGGCCATAGTGGAGTTTGGAGTCTGACTGTTTGAGGTTGTGGACAGGTGTCTTTTATACTGATAACGAGTTCAAACAGGTGCCATTAATACAGGTAACGAGTGGAGGACAGAGGAGCCAAGGAAGTAAAGGACGGAGCCTGTATGGCATACAAAAGAAAGTAGGGGGAGCTAGAGAAGATCACAGGAGTAGGAAGGAGGACGACATCATATCCAGGTTAAGATTAGGTCACACAGGGCTGAATAGTACATTAGTTGTAATGAAAAAACACCCAAATGGAAAATGTGATTATTGTGGAAACGATGAAACAGTTGAACATACATTTATGCACTGTCCAAAGTATGAGTTTGCACAGTTGGCACTGGTGAACAGTCTATACAGGAACAAAACCCAACTCAGTATGAAAGAAATTTTGCAGAGAAGTTCAGGGGATGTGGTCTATAAGGCAGTTTTTAGGTTTATTAGGGCAACAGGACTAATTTCAAAGATATAGGCAGAGGACCTGAATATTTTCTTTGCTCGTTTTGAGGTGGAGCCTCCAGAGATAGAAACAACAACGGAGCCTACAGCTCCCAGTAGCCCAAGCCTCATTGTTGAGGAGTATGAGGTGAGGAGAGTTCTGGGAGCAGTCAATATGAGGAAGGCCACTGGACCTGATGGTGTCTCCGGGCGTGTGCTGAAGGACTGTGCGTACCAGCTGACTGGAATCTTTACTACGATTTTAAACCGGTCCTTGTCACAGTCCACTGTCCCACACTGTTTAAAATCCTCCACCATAATTCCTATACTCAAAAAACACAATGTTTACCAGTCTTAATGATTACTGGCCAGTGGCTCTGACTCCAGTGGTGATGAAGTGTTGAGAAGCTTGTCAGAGCCCACATCATATCACTTCTCCCACAGTGTTTGGACCCCCACCAGTTCGCTTATAGGGCCAACAGATCCACTGAGGATGCTGTTGCCACGGCCCTCCATGCTGCCCTGTTCCATCTGGAGCAGCCGGAGAGCTATGTGTGGATGCCATTTGTGGACTACAGCTCCGCCTTTAACACCATCCTTACCGGCAGACTGGTGCCCAAACTTAGGGAACTAGGACTTCCATATTCCACTTGTACTTGGATCCAAAGCTTCCTCTCGGATCGCAGCCAGAGGGTCAAAGTGGGACCTCACATGTCCACTACCATCAACTGGCTCCCCACAAGGCTGTGTGCTGAGCCCCCTACTGTACAGCCTTTACACCTATGACTGCACCCCCATACACAACAGCAACAGCATCATCAAGTTTGCCGACGACACCACAGTGGTGGGGCTCATCTCGGGGGGGGGGGGGGGGGGATGAGACCGGTTTTAGGGGCGAGGTGCAGCAGTTGATAGAGTGGTGTGGAGACAACAATCTTCTTCTAAATGTCACAAAAACAAAGGAGGTCATCATAGACTTCAGAAGAAATAAAACAGACATTCAGCCTCTGACTATTAGTGGCACGGGTGTGGAGAGGGTCAAGGATTTCCGCTTCCTGGGGGTCCACATTCAAGAGGACATGACATGGGGGGTGAACACAACTGAGCTGCTGAAAAAGGCCCAGCAGATACTACATTTCCTTAGGGTGCTGAGAGGAAATAACATCTGTCAGAGACTGCTGTTGTCTTTTTATCGTTGCTCTACTGAGAGCATTTTAACTTACTGTATTTGTATTTGGTTCAGCAGCTGCATGGCAGCTCAGAAGAAAGCTCTTCAGACTGTCATCAACACAGCCCAAAAAATTACTGGTTGCCCTCTCCTCAGCCTTGAAGAACTGCACCACGCCCGTTGCCTTAAAAAGGCACAAAAAATCCTGAAGGACCCCTTCCATCCCAGTCACTCTCTCTTCCAACTACTACCATCAGGAAGGCAGTTTAGAGCAATCAAAACAAGGACAAACAGATTTAAAAACAGTTTTTATCCGACCGCAATTACCTGTCTGAATTCTAGTAGAACATGAGGTTTGAAACTGTGAAATTGAGTGTGTGTGATATTTAAAATAAGTAATTTGAATATTTTTTTAAGCTTCTTTTTACTCCTCATTCACTGATTGGTTTGCAATTTAATTTCGTTGTACTTGTTATAATGACAAAGTCTATTCTATTCTATATAGGAGGGTAATGCCATTTCAAATCACACTCCATTCCAGAAGGTGGCGGTAATGCACCTACAAGCTGTTTGCCAACCGCCATAAAACATCAGAAGAAGAAGCAGCAGGACAGAAGAGCCTCTTAAAGAAGCTACAGGTCTGTGAGAGCCAGAAATCTTGCTTGTTTGTAGGTGACCAAATACTTATTTTCCACCATAATTTGCACATAAATTCTTTAAACATCAGACAATGTGATTTTCTGGATTTTTGTTTTCTCATTTTGTCTCTCACAGTTGAGGTATATCTATGATGAAAACTGAAGACCGCTCTCATCTTTTAAGTGGGAGAACGTGCACAATTGGTGGCTGACTAAATACTTTTTTGCCCCACTGTATAAATGTAGAGAATATGGTACAATTCATTAAAACCTAATGGAGATAAATAATCCCTGTATTTCTTTAACAGTTAACATCCTTAAAAATGTGTTTTAGGGGAAAAAAACAACAACCATAATGAAAGGCTTTGCAGTAAAAGAACAGATGATATCTAAATTTGAAAATACACTACAGTACATGTAATGGAGATATTTGGGAAAATAACACCAGCAAACTTAAAACAGAAATAAGTGCTGTTATACATCAAAATCCAGATCCTGGATTACATCCAAAGTGTAGACAGCAACTGTCATCATTCACAAACATCCATGGCTTCCCTCACGAATGTTCTGTTACTACCATTTACTCTGGTGCCAAATCAGGACAGATAAAAACAAAAAACAATAAAAATTCAGCGATCCATTCCAGTGTCATCAGACTGTTGACTTTGAAAACACATTAAACTCAAGCGCCTGCAGAAGTCAAGTTCCTCCTGCAAGAAACAAACGAGGGGATTTTAGAATGTGAAACTGGACCAGGGTTCAAACATTTTAACCTGACACAACCTTTGGCACAAGCAAACAATAAATAAATGAATTTTGGTGACTCGATAAAATTCTGGACATTTCAGACATTGAGGCTGCACTAAGATGAGGATTTTGTTGGGCGATTGTGGCTGTAATGGTGTGACAAATTAACACGTGTAGGTATAACAGAAACTGTTCAAGCATAACCGTAGTCACCAAATCAGTGATTTTAGTAAGGAGAGTACACATAAAAAAGTTACTTGAGTAGTAAATAATTTTACTCTCAATAATTTGTGAGGATTTTTTTTTTTAACTTAAAGGTGACAAGAGACAAGATTCTGACCTCCTGACCAGTAGGTGTAGAGACACATAAACTCATTCATGCTAGAGAGCCTAAGTCACGCCCCCTCTACTTCTGCACATGGGACCTTAAGTCGGAAAAATTCTCCATTGAAATGAATGGCAAGAGCGAAATTATCTTTTGATCCCGATCAAATTTCGCCACGAGTCACACATCTGTTTGTCAATTTAAAAGATATTTTTCCACATAAATAATAATGTAGGTTGTTGTCTAACTGTTAAGGTATAAGGCTATGAAAATATGTAAATTAAAAAACTACAAACAGAGGCATGTACCTGATGTCACGTGTTCAAAGCACGCCCAGGGTGAAGTAACTAACGGTCCTCTGGATCAGTTGCAGCTTTCAAAATACAAAACAATACCATTGTGTTGGTTTTTTTCCCCTCTTTGGATCCTTCTTTCATCGGTCAGGAAGCAGGAGGTGAGGTTTTACTAATCTGCCGCCATGATCGTGTTTGGTGATGTGGGATGATGACAGAGGTCCTCTAATCATTTTCACAAAAACTAAATATTACGCTGTTATTATATGACAACCGACAACTTCAATTACGTGGAAAATTATCTTTTAAATTGACAAACATCATATGTGTAACTCGTGGCAAAATTTGATCGGGATCAAAAGATAATTTCACTCTTGCCATTCATTTCAATTGAGATTTTTTCCAATTGAAGGTCCCATATGCAGAAGTAGGGGGGGCGTGACTTAGGCTCTCCATTGGCTGTGACATCTTTACCGGCCATGGATTTGTAGACGCTAGATAGAACATGGCTAGCTGCTAGGCTAATCATGTTTCATATACATAGATTACCTATATGATTACAATAAATACAATCAACAATTGTGTATCCTGTTCTCACCATGCTGAAGGTGCTGTCAACCATTATGATTAACTACAGAATACGGCGCCTCCAATTCCCATGAAAATGTTAGCCATATCCTACAGGGTATCATGCATCTATGTTTCCGGCCACTGGAGCATAGACTGGAGTTTCATCATCCAACTGCTCAGATGTAAAAATGATTTTTTTTAGGACCCCTAAAAATTCTTAATATTTTTCATCAATTTATTATTTTTTAAAGAATACAAAGACTTCAATTCTGCACCTTTCTCAACATTTTTTATGTATTATTTAAAAAAAATTTGTTTCATGAAAATATAGTCCCGTTCATCTTTAAATTTGTGACTTTTTTCTCACAAATTTGTTTTTTTTAAAAGTTATTTGACTTTCTGTGCGACTTTTTTCCTTTTAAAACAGACTTTTCTAATATATCTACTACTTTTGTCTTATACTATGTGTAATGTTGTGACAAATGTGTGACTTTTAACTCAGCTTCTTAATGAAAAAGTTTTCAGTTAAATTTGTGACTTTACCCTCTCCAATTTAGAAGGATTTTCCCTTAAATGTATTTGAGGTTGATGAAATGTAAACTATCAATATGCATCCACTAATCTAATCCAAAATCAATAAAAGAAAAGCTATAAAATAAAGTGAGTTAATTTATTTATTTTTAAATGACCTTGTATGAAATACTTTTGAGCCATTACTGAATTACTTTCAGTAGCCTTTTCTTCTTTTATGGTGTTTTCACACTTGAAAGTCTGCACCGAGGTCCGGAGCAAGATCGATGCTGGGTTACTTTGCCTACACTTGGTCTGGTGAGATTTGGTTACACACTGCTCCTTTTCCAAGTGAACTAAACAACTTTATGTGACGCAGCTACTTCTTCTCATGACATTTGTGTTGTTAGCACAGACAGGTAGCTAGCAAACATGCTACTCACCCTCCAAGGCGTTTTCTGCAGTTCTGCGCACATCAGTAACTGCACTAAACTAAACTAAACTAAACTAGTTCAGACTCCATCATATTAGTCGGTGAACTAATTTAGTGAGGCTACAATATTATCCAGGCCTTCATTAAAAAGGCTGGTCGTCCTCATCAACCATGATGATTTTCAGATGGCATTGCTTGTGCATTCCCCCCCCCCCCCCCCCCCCATAAACTCTGTCGCATCCTCTCTGAAAATATCTGGTAAGTTTCAGATTTTTTATTTGTGATGAACAAACAAACGGGTCAAAAACATTACACCCTACACAACTTCATTGCAGGGGGTATAAGAACCACTCAGAAGTATTTCATGCAACACCAAAAATCCCAAACTACCACTTTAAATATCGCCTAAGTTAGAACAGAAAAGCAACAATTCTAATAATTTTGATGATAAAAAAATAAATTCATTAAAATGAGAAGTTCTGATAAATTATTACGGTATACCGTAACCTATTTTTTCCAAATCAGTGAAATTAAAAGTAATCCAAAGATTACGACCAAGTCACTAACTGAACAGTTTTTTCTTCATAAATGTACTCAAGGGTAAAAAGGATCCTACTCTAAAACTACTTTACTGAGTAGTTACTCAGTAAAGTACATTTTGTGAAATGGTTACTTGAGTGCAATTACTTAAATAAATGTTACTAGTCCCTACCCACCATGAAGGTGTTTATCATTAAGGGGAAAAAAATCCAAACCTACATGGTTCTGTGTGAAAAAGTGAAAACACATGACACTGTTCTAGCCAGAATATGTTAATTTTATACTATTATTTTGCACAATAACTTTGCATATGGAACTTACTTACTTGAAGTATTGTACAACCAAGGCCTGAATGTTGGAATATTGGGCCAGTTGGGGTCCCCCCCAGATGTCCTGTGCTTGGACTTTTTACTGGTGCCATCCTTCTCTCCTTCCTCTGCTCTCACCTCTCCTGGACCCTCTGCCTGAACACTTTCCTCTCCTTGGCTCCTCTCTTCTGTCTCATCTTGCCCTGTCTGAGCGCTGTCTAATTCAGGTTCTCTCTCTGTCTATGGTGGTATACAAACAGGTTAGAAAATAACAAGTATCATGTAAATTAGAAGTAGACAACCAAAAATTTCTAGTTAAGGGTACAAAGATTACTAGATGTTGTTTTTTTCTTGCCTTCTGATTGTTGCTCTGAGTGTTGCTGTCCCTATGCTGTTGCAATCCTGGAATTTCCCCATTGTGGGACTAATAAAGGCTTATCTTATCTTATCTTATCTTAAAGAGCACCCACTTAAAAACGAGCAAAGACTTCAGTCTTGAAGGTTTGAGGTTTTCTCAAAAATTTCTAACAATTTTCTTACTGTTTTCTACTTTTCTCTGTAAATTTATCTAAATTTGAAACCATTTCCCTCAAATCTGTAATTTCCTCTTGTAAAACTGACTTTTCATGTGCATTTGAGACTTTATTATAAATTTGTGGATTATTTTATGGCTATTTTTTGTCTATTTTTAAAAATAAAATTATTGTTTTTTTAAATAAATCTGAAACAGACTGTGGTAATTTTTTTTTTTTTTACTTTTTCTTGATAACAATTTACATTTTAGACCATAATTTTTCAGAGTCAGAACAGAACAATAATTTAACTCTGATTTCAAAGAAAAAAATATTAATAAAATTGTATTTAATGAAATAAATTAACTTAAATGGCAAAGGTGTAGTTATTTCTGTTATAATATTTCTATACTGTATATTTTTTTTTTTTTTAGAAATCTCCTCATCACCCAGACAGCAGGAACGCCTCCCTTATTTTGAAATCCAAATGTTGGCACATTTAGTTTGTCTCAAGGCTGCTGACGGATTAAAGTCACTGGCTTTGTGAATTTCGGTAATCTTAACTTGCCAGGTACATAATAATGAACATAAATTAGTTAATTAATATTAACTAAGGTAAAGGTAAAAACATCTTTTTATTCTTGTCTGAAATAAGAAAAACAAAAAACTAACCACATCTGTTAGCTAAGTGACTCTTCCATTATTGCTCCAGTTTCCAGCAGGTTAAAACCATGATAAATGCCTTCACTGCTTACATACCTCTTCTGATTTTTTCCACTTTTGAAGTACTTTAATAAGCTTGTGTTTCTCCCAGACAGCGACGCTTGTAGCGAGACACTCTGCAGCGCTTGCTGACTGAAACATGCGAGCGGGGCACTTCTGAACTCTGCGCGGATGACGATCACGCGCATTGTTCATGTGTGCGTTTGCGGACCGTCATTGCTTCATATATCCATCCATCCATCTTCTACCGCTTTTCCGGAGGTCCGGGTCGCGGATGCAGCAGTTCAAGCAGAGAAGCCCAGACTTCCCTCTCCCCAGCCACCTGCTCCAGCTCTTCAGAGGGGATACCAAGGCGTTCCCAGACCAGCTGGGAGACATAGTCTCTCCACCGAGTCCTGGGTCTGCCCTGGGGTCTCCTCCCAGTGGGACGTGCCTGAAACACCTCAAGTGGGAGGCGTCCAGGAGGCATCCTAATCAGATGCCCATACCACCTCAACTGACTCCTTCCAATGTGGAGGAGCAGCGGTTCTACTCTGAGCCTCTCCTGGATGACTGAGCTCCTCACCCTATCTCTGAGGGTGAGTCCAGCCAGCAATCCTACGGAGAAAGCTCATTTCAGCTGCTTGTATCTGCGATCTCGTTCTTTTGGTCATTACCCAAAGCTCATATATTATAGCTCATATATGCTTCATATATTTTTCTTAAATTTATATTTCCTGAGAGAGTGGTGGATATTTTTCCAGGGGTGGCGGGCCACCACCCGGAGATGTTACCAGAGGAAACCCTGGTGTGTGTTCCATTATATTCGACATAAAAGTAACACAGCATTTCATAAAAGGAACATCATACCAACAGTAAAATATGGTGGTGGTAGTGTGATGGTCTGGGGCTGTTTTGCTGCTTCAGGACCTGGAAGATTTGCTGTGGTAAATGGAACCATGAATTCTGCTGACTACCAAAAAGTCCTGAAGGAGAATGTCCAGCCATCTGTTCCTGACCTCAAGCTGAAGCGCACTTGGGTTCTGCAGCAGGGGATCCAAAACAAACCAGCAAGTCCACCTCTGAATGGCTTAAGAAAAACAAAATGAAGACTTTGGAGTGGCCTAGTCAAAGTCATGACCTGAATCTGATTAAGATGCTGTGGCATGATCTTAAAAAGGCGGTTCACGCTCAAAAACCCTCCAATGTGGCTGAATTACAACAATTCCACAAAGATGAGTGGGCCAAAATTCCTCCACAGCGCTGTAAAAGACTCATTGCCAGTTATCACAAATGCTTGATTGCAGTTGTTGCTGCTAAGGGTGGCCCAACCAGTCATTAGGTTTAGGGGGAAATCACTTTTTTACACAGGGCCATGTAGGTTTGGATTTTTTTCCCTTAATAATAAACACCTTCATTTAAAAACTGCATTTTGTGTTTACTTGTGTTACCTTTGTCTAATAGTTAAATTTGTTTGATGATCTGAAACATTTAAGTGTGACAAACATACAAAAAATAAGAAATCAGGGTGGCAAACACTTTTTCACACCATTGTATATATATATATATATATGCCAACTACCTAAAGTTAGCTTTAACCTTCATGACTTACCTGACTTTCATCTTTCCCTTGGAGCTCTCTGGCTCGCTGCCTTAGTAACTCCTCCAGACCCAGAGTAGGATTCCTGCAGTCTTTGAGTCCTGGTGGGAAGTCTTCCACCAAACTAGGTTGGACATGTATATGGTTACTAGTAGTTACTATCAAGGTTTGAGTGAAGAAGTCAGAGAGGGGACAAATGTTTTTCACCAGCAAAGGGCACCAAGCACATGTTCGTGGAGCGGAGAATGTGGTGTGCGGAGGACTGATACCAGCTGCTCTACCATCCCCATAGAGATGAGTGTGCCTGCGGACAGAAATACACACAAATGTATGTTTATATACTTTATACAGACGTGCTCAAATTTGTTAGTACCCTTGCACAAAAAAAATCTCTAACAGCATTCCTTATTGTTTATATCATATTTAATACAAGTCAGACTTGGCTTCTGATTATTGATTCAGATTAATATTTTATATAATTAAAGTAAAATAGCAAGGAAATAAAGATGGTACCCTTAAATCTGACTTTTTGTGGCACCACCTTTTGCAGCAGTGTGTGCAACCGAGGTGTGGTATTTTGCCTCTGTGGTAGAAACTGGACACTTCCATTCAATTCCAGAGGAAAACAGAAAATGTTGCCTCTGTGATTTACAAGAAGTTGAAAATGAAATGCACCATTTTACTGACCATTATATCATAATCTTAGGCATAGACGGTTCTCAAAACTGTCTGCAGCTTCTCTTGATTTGTTGTTTATATCAGATGAAATCAGACTTCAGTACTTGTTTACATATCAAGTGTTCCAATTTGCTAATTTTTTGTTAGGTATTTACCAACAGCATATGAAGGTACTTTGATGTCTGGTTCTGTTTGGAGGTTTTGGTTATGGAGCGCTGTTCCTCCACTTTATTTTTATTGTACTGGATAAGATTAAGCGGAAGAAGAAGGATGGATGGATTAGTGTCGCCTCTTTTTGTTTTGTAAGTCCATGTGGACTGGGCACATTTTAAGTGTGTGACACTTTGAAATTGAATAAAATAATCAATCACTGCCAACAAGTGATCTCTGTACTTCACAATGAGAAATCTGTATTTGCCAACAGGTAGTTTCTTCTTGGTTACTGGCGGATAGCAAACAACTGAAAGGTGCATACCGCCACCTACTGTACAAGAGTGTGTAACATTATGTCATCTGAGCCCGACCTCTAAATTCTATGACTTAATCCCGTGTTATTTAAAAAAAGAGAAAAGAGCCCTTCTCGTGGTTCTTCCCATTCCCTACCGGCCTCTCGAACTTCATTTTCCATTATCTGTCTTTCATTTCTGTATTTGTGACAGTGTAATAAGATGTGCTCGACATTTTCTTTTACTCCACATTCTCTACATTTGTCACTTTCGCATTTCCCCATGGTGAATAATGTGCCGTTTAAACGTGTGTGATCCAGTCTGAGTCTTGCCATAATGATGTCTTCCCTCCTATTGGTTGTTATGAAATTCTTTATTGCAATAGATTTTTGTATTTTGTAATACGATCTAGCTTTATGATCTTCATCCCATCTTTTTTGCCATAGCTCAGTTCCTTTATTCTTGATTACTGCTTTCCCTTCACCTTTTCCAAGAGACAATGGTATAGTTATGTCTTTTCCAAGAGCACTTTTTGCTAATTTGTCTGCACAGTCATTCCCTTTCAACCCTTCATGTGCAGGAACCCAACAAAACTGAACTTCTCCACCACCCCTGTGTACCCTAAATAAACTGTGATATTTTGATTTTTTTTTTAATTTTGTATACTTTATTGATCCCCAGAGGGGAAATTGAGGGCATCCACCTTGATGGATGAAGCAGCCACAGTACGGCGCTATCCCTTCACCATTCACACACACACCTAGGGCCACTTTAGAATCTCCAATTAACCTAACCTGCATGTTTTTTGGCCTGTGGGAGGAAACCGGAGAAATCCCGGAGTAAACCCACACACACACGGGGAGAACATGCAAACTCCACACCAGATCACTGTTGGTCAGGGGCTGGGATTGAACCCGGGATCCCCCGGCCAAGGGTGAGTTGCTGTGCTGCCACAGTGCTAACCACTGCGCCACCGCACTGCCCTCACCAAGTCTTCCCTTGTAGATTTTAGTGTCTGTATGTTTTTTAGTGCTGCAATTGAGTCCATGCACACCACCACCTGGTCCGGTCTGACCTCCTCCACCCACTGCAAAGCAATAATTATTGCCACCATCTCTGCTGTAAACACGGATGTATTGTTGGAGAGTCTTTTTGCGATGGTCACTTTAAACTCTGGAATGTATACTCCAACTCCAGCAGAGCCCTCTTTATTCTTTAGACTCTTCCTGCTCAAACTGCTTAAGCGGTCTCAGGTCTAAAGGGTGGCATCTCCACACTGCAATTTTCAGATCTTTCCATAGATGTTCAACCGGATTAAGATTAGGGCTCATGGAGGGCCATTCCATTGTGTTTTCTCAGTCATTCGTGAGTGCCTTTAGCTTTATGTTTTAGGTCATTATCCTGTTGGAGCACCCATGACTTGTGACTGAGGCTGACCTTTCTGACACTGAGAAGTATGTTTCACTCCAGGATGCCTTGACAGTCTCGAGACTTAATTGTGCAATGCACAGATTCAAGGTTCCCCATGCCAGATGAACTAAAGCAGCCCCCAAACCAAAGTGAACCCCCTCAATGAGTCACAGTAGGTATGGTGTTATTTTTTCTTTAATTTTCTTTCTGTAAACATAGAGCTGATGTGACTGGCCAAAAAGCTCCAGCTTTGTCTCATCAATCAATCCAAAGGACATTCTCCCAGAAAATAAACAGAATCATTAAACAAGATACATGCACATGTGGTAAAATGCTAAAACTTTCTTTGGTGGTGCCTTATTAAAAATATCTTTCAATGACTTGAGTACAAGAGTATAAAATTGTCTTGCTGTCTTGGGAGCAGGACAATTGAGTAAAATGTGCTTAACTCACTATAAATTTAAGAAATCTGAGTGTCACACTCACAGGACATCATAGTCCTGTGATGTCTGCCTGATGTCCTATAATCTCAGGCATGATAGGACTCGCGATGCTGTCACAAAGATATGATGTCTATATGACGTCATATAGACATATAGACAGGTGACGTCATGTAGTCTATATGATGTCATATAGACAGGTGACTGACTATCAACGGCAGGCATCACTCACGATGATACTATGATCTCAGACAGCATAGGACTCGCGATGCTGTCATATATACAGTATATGATGTCTACATACGTCATAGAGACATATAGACAGGTGTCTTTGACTATGTAATCAACAGCAGGCATCACTCACGATCATAGCACTTGCTATGACCTATGATGCTCCTATGATCTTAGGCATTCAGAGGATGGCCTGTGATGTCTGCATGATGTCCTATGATGACCCTATGAACTCACGCATTGTAGGACTCGCGATGTGGTCATATCACTATATAAATTCAAGAAATCTCTGTGTGTCACGACCATCGGACATCATAGGATGGCCTATGATGTGCATATGACGTCCCTATGATGTCAGCATCATAGGACATCAAGCCTGCCTTCATGTCTTTATGATGTCATATACAGTGAACATCAGGACTCGCCATGCCGTCATATAGACAAAAGCACCATGCCGTCATATACACAATAGGACACAGCACTTTAAACCACACCCATTCGAAGCAGTAAATGTGAAAATCTTAAAAAATAGCACTCGATAAATTCAAGAAATCTCTGTCAGTTTGGGTGTAAATCTGGAAATCTTACACCCATTCGAAGCAGTACATCATCGCTATGCCATTATCAAAGATCATAGGACCTAGGACATCTTCAAAGATCAAATGCAGGCATGACTCACGATCATAGCACTCGCTATGACATCATCACATATCATAGGACTCACTAAGACACCAGCAAAGATCAAAGGCAGGCATCACTGAATGAGTGCTGACGTGCTTACTTACACTTGCTTCCTACGGGCATGCAGAAATACTTGCTTATACTTGGCTTCAATGGGCATGCATGGGTATGTACTAGTGATTAAAAAAAATAGAACTGACAAGATGGTGGATCTTCTTCACCTTTTAATAAAAAAACCATGTGTGAGCCTTGAATGGCCAATACGGCGCCTGGTCTACGCTACCTCATCATGTCTATTTTGGAAGTGGCGTAAGTGACGGGTTTAATATCCTGTAGTGCATTTGTTGTAAATCTGTCCCATTCATTCTTCTACTTCTTTAAAATATACGGGGCTAGTAGAGGGGCTTAGGCCTGACGCTGGAAACTGACAGTGGGTGACTTCTTGGTTAAGGGCTCCCCGCAGCACTGTCTGCCTGCTTGTTGCCTGAAAAGTCAACATGGCTACGGATCCAACAGAAGATGACGTTAAAATGATGTTTCTGTTAAAAAAAATCTAGTTTCTCTAAAATGTGGATAATAAAGCAATAATCAGCCTTAAAAAAAAAAAAAACAAGCCAGGAGCTCTGTTGTTTGGTTCTAGTCTTAACTGTAAAAACTGGACATTGTTTGAGAATCCACAAACATTACTGACTGTGCCCAGTAACGGCTGCAACTGATAGCGAGCCATCTACTTTAGATCTATCAGAGGATATGGAAATATGAAGAGGAAACCAGTGTCTTATGGCCAAGATCTGCTGCTTAAATACATACCGAGAGAACTGAGGCGAAAACGCCGCGGCTGCCGGGCTGGAGTAAGGCGGAGGACAAAAAATATAAGGTACAGACCCTCCCTTCCATCTGTTGTCATGGGAAATGTACGGTCGATACTGGGAAAGTTAGATGAGCTAGCGGCTATCTCCCGTTATGATAGCACTTACCGGGAGTGCTCTCTCCTTTTGTTTACTGAGACGTGGCTAACTGAACTAGCAGCAGATGCTAACATTGAGCTGGAGGGTTTTCACATGATACGAGCTGACCGAACACCAGACAGTGGCAAGGCTAGGGGCGGTGGAGTGATAATGTATGTTAACAACAACTGGTGCAGACCGGGACATATCACTGTTAAACAACGACACTGCAGCAAAGACATTGAGTTGCTAGCTGTTAGCATGAGGCCTACATATCTCCCGAGAGAACACTCACACGTGATCTGCATTGTTGTTTATGCAAATCCGACGGCGAACGCTGGGACAGCACGTGACGTCATCCATTCAGTAACCAGCAGGCTGCAGACAGAACACCCAGATGCTCTTCTCCTCATCTCAGGCGATTTCAACCATGTTTCACTGTCTCCCATTCTACCCACGTTCACCCAGTATGTCACATGCCACACTAGAGACAATAAAACACTGGATTTATTCTACGCAAACACTAAGGAGGCGTACACCTCATCACAACTCCCCCCACTCGGGAGATCGGATCACAACTTGGTTCATCTCCGGCCGGTGTACAAACCCCTAGTGCACAGACAACCTCCGGCCATGCACACTGTGGAGTTATGGTCTGAGGAGACAATGGACACCCTAAAGGGCTGTTTTGAAGCCACCGCCTGGAAGCAGCTCTGCGATCCACATGGTGAGGACATCGATGGCCTCATTCACACCTTCACGGGCTACCTCAGCTTCTGTGTGGACAAATCCGTTCCCACCAAGACCATACGGCGTCACTCAAACAACAAACCCTGGATCAACCCTGAGATAAAAACACTTCTGAGAGAGAAGAAGAGGATCTTCAGGTTAGGGAACAGGGAGATGCTGAAGTCCGTACAGAGGGAGCTGAGGAGAAAGATCAGAGAAGGCAAGGACAGCTTCAGGAAGAAGATGGAGGACAAGCTGCAACAGAGCGACATCAGCGGGGTCTGGAGAAACCTCAAAACCATCTCGGGGCTCCAGAATACCTCCCCCCAGGCCACAGGGGGCAGGGAGTGGGCGAACAACCTGAATCTGTTTTTCAATAGATTTGACCAACCGCCCTCCCCCCTGACTGCACAACAACCACTGCTGCCTCTAAAGAAATCAAGTCCTGCTGCCCACTCCCCACTCCACCAACACCCCCCCCACTCCCAACACACAGCCCCCCATCCTGACCCTGACCAGGACCCAGGTGAGGACGGAGCTGAGGAAGATCAAGGCGAGGAAGGCGCCGGGACCGGACGGCATCAGCGCAAAGCTCCTCAAGTCCTGTGCAGACCAGCTGTGTGGGATTGTGACGTATATCTTCAACATGAGCCTGAAACTGGGGAGGGTACCCACAGCTGTGGAAAACATCTTGTGTGGTACCTGTACCAAAAACTTCCCACCCCAAAGACCTGAACAGCTACAGACCGGTGGCCTTGACGTCCCACTTGATGAAGACCCTGGAGAGACTGCTCCTTGCTCACCTCCGCCCCCCTGGTGGAACCAGCGATGGATCCACTCCAGTTCGCCTACCAGCATGGCATTGGGGTGGAGGATGCGGTGATCTTCCTCCTTCACCGTTCTCTGTCCCACCTGGAGAAGCCCGGGAATATGGTGAGGATCATGTTCTTTGACTTCTCCAGTGCTTTCAACACCATCCAACCAATGATCCTGAAGGACAAGCTGCTGCGCGCAGGGGTGGACCAGCACCTGTCATCATGGATCCTGGACTACCTCACGAACCGGCCTCAGTTTGTGAGAACCCGGGACTGTGTGTCCGACACGATCATCAGTAGCACGGGGGCCCCCCAGGGAACGGTGCTGGCTCCCTTCCTGTTCACTCTTTATACTGCGGACTTCTCACACAACACAACACACTGCCATCTACAGAAGTTCTCTGATGACTCTGCGATCGTTGGCCTCATCTCCAATGGAGATGAAGCTGAGTACAGAGGGCTTATCCAGGACTTCGTGGACTGGTGCCATCGGAACTGCCTCCAGATCAACGCGAGGAAAACTAAGGAGCTGGTGGTGGACTGCCGCAGGCATGGGCAGCCCCTCACAGTACCAGTAAATATACAGGGAACAGACATCGAGATGGTGACATCCTATAAGTACCTGGGTATTCATCTGAACAATAAACTAGACTGGTCACACAATACTGATGCACTCTACAAGAAGGGACAGCGCAGGCTGTTCCTGCTGAGGAGACTCAGGTCTTTTGGTGTACAAGGGGCGCTGCTGAAGTCATTCTATGACACGGTGGTGGCATCAGCCATCACTTTTGGAGTGGTCTGCTGGGGCAGTGGCATTACTGCAGCCGATAGGAAGAGACTGAACAAACTGATTAAGAAAGCTAGCTCTGTCCTGGGGCAGCGCCTTGATCCGATGGAGGAGATAGGAGAGAGAAGGACGGTGGCTAAACTGTCATCTCTGCTGGAGTCCGAGTTCCACCCTATGCAGGACATACTGAATGCACTGAGGAGCTCATTTAGCAGCAGACTACATCATCCCAGGTGCACAACCGAGAGGTTTCGTAGGTCCTTCCTACCAACGGCTGTCAGACTGTACAACCTAAGCAGGGCTGCTCGCAGAGATTGCAAAAAGACGTAACAAACTAATAGTTTTTTGAATGCAAAAGATGCAATAGACTTACACAATGGTCCCCTCCGGCATACAACTAGGAACATACCGGTCGCTATGGAGGGTGAGAATATGTATGGGCACATAATCATACCATGTAGGATAACTAAGTAGACGGTTATGCTGTTTCATTCCATCTAGCAACAATGCTCTGCACTGTGTGTGTTTATATATTTGCATATTTATTCCATCTAGCTACAATGCTCAGCACTGGGTGTGTTTATATATTTATATATCTACATATTATTCCATCTAGCTACATTGCTCCGCACTGTGTGTGTTTATATACTTGCATATTTATTCCACCTAGCTGCAATGCTCCGTACTGTGGGTGTTTATATATTTACATATTTATTCCATCTAGCTACAATGCTCTGCACTGTGTGTTCATATATTCATATATTTATTCCATCCAGCTACAATGCTCTGCACTGTGTGTCTGTGTGTGTGTGTATATATATATATATTTTATAGTAATATGTACATATGTTTATTAGCTGCTCTTGCTTGCTTGTTTTTTTTCTTGCCTTCTGATTGTTGCTCTGAGTGTTGCTATCCCTGTGCTGTTGCAATCCTGGAATTTCCCCGTTGTGGGACTAATAAAGGCTTATCTTATCTCTTATCTTATCTTAAACACATCTGGGTGACTGTCTGTAGCAATTAAGGGCACATTCACATGGCCACTGTTTGGTCTGGACTAAAGGACCAAAGTGTGTATTCTGTGGATAGTTTGGTTTGTTTGGCGCCGTCTGAATGCGCCTGGAACTCTGGTGCAGCACCAAACAAGTGAACTCTGGTCCCCCTGAAAAGGGAGGGGGGGTCTCAGTTCGCTTGCAAACGCAGTCTGGTGCGCTTCGCTTGCCATGTGAATGCAAACGGAGTATCCAGCGGACCAAAGGGCGGACGTGCCCCTCTGCGTTTGTGTAACCACAGCAACACACAGTGAGAAGAGAAACTGGCGTTTACTGTAAAGGTGCCTAAACATCAAACGCGAACGGGCGAATTTTTCGCGCAGCACGATTACATTATAACTCAATGTAAATACATGAAAAGACATTAATTCACCGTCTGGGTGAGATGCAGACAGGCAAAGTTCCCAGTCACGTGAAAAAGTTGTCCCTGTTGAAAACTTGATGCGCGTTTCCTGTCAGCATGTCCATGGTAGGACTCTGTGGGCAATAAATCCAATATCCTGATTCAGCTGAAGAGCTCCTGGTTCTTCAGCCTCCATTTTGGGTAGAAAATAACAATAAAGTCAACCACGCGGATCCAACAAATACTTTTACTGGAGAAAACCGAGGAGAAGTTTAAAAAAAATGTCTCTTGAACTTGGAGTAGTGATGAGTGAGGAGTGAGATGCAGGCTCTGATAGATATTTGGTCTGAGAACCAGATTTCTCAGCTGCTTGTGGCTACACACAAGAATACCGATGTTTTTAAAACGTTTAGCGACATGACGGCAGCATGGGGTTTATACAGACAGCAGAGCTTTTCATTTTTATTAGTTTTGTGGCGCATAAACACCTTACTGAAGGGAACAGTGTTATGCTGAGAATTGCATCCCACCGTCGAATAAACATAATTTAAAGATAATTTACAAGAGGTAATAACAATTTTTACTTCTAAAAATGCAGAAATGGTTACAAGCCTGGCTGTAGTTTATAGTTTTGGTGCATGGGATGCAATTCTTGGCAAGTAAGCAATTCTCGGCATAACACCAGTCCTGGCCAATCGATGAGCTGGATTTCTCTTCTTCGCTGAGATTTTTTTCTCCCTGGTCAGTGGTGGCTTCGGCTACAGCGCCACAAACGAGCAGCTGTTTTAACTGCGTGACGTCGTCCAAGCAGTCTGGTCCGCTTGAGTGAAGTGCTGCGTGAATGCAAACCGAACCAAACGAAGGTGTGAAAATTCTCGCCATCCCCCGCTGAGTCGAACCGAGACTCCTGGACTATCCTGGCGTGAATACAGCCTAAAGGTTCAGCATCTTGCATGATTACACAAATGTGAGGAGAAACGGGTGCAGTTTACATACTCATACCTTTCTGTTCAGGGTGTGAGGTCAGCAAGTTGAGCAAAAGAAACGCAGATTTGGTCCTGAGTTTCTCGTTCTCCGACTGCATGCCTCTCATCAGCACCGAGAACCCATCATGGGTCAGGAAGGCCTGGAGCCCCGCCTCCTGCTCTCTGACCAAACCTGCAGTCCCACAAACAATAGAGGTCAGTTCTGAGAACGTACACACGGGTCAAAATGCTGCAGGTCCTTCACTAATCTTGTTTTTCCTCACAAGAGACGGCATAGAGGGCTTTTACTCTGACGGTGGGGTGGGGGTCCGAATCTGTCAGCTGTAGCAGCTTTGGCAGCGCCCCGATGCCAAGCAGGTAGACCTGCAGCTGCGGCATGTTCTGGGCACAGGAGGCGAGGAGCTCTGCGGCACGCCACCGCAGCCCGCTTTGGACATGGCACAGATACTGGGAGACACACAGGTCCAGTCCACCGAGAGTCATCAGGTCTACAGAGTACAGAAATGGGACACAATGAGGAAAGAGTGGGCCTGCGCTATTTCATCTGAGAGCATCAGACATTTATTTTACTCCAATTATCACACACCTCTGGCATTGTCCAGGTTCTCACACAGCTCTGACAACATCTCAAAGGCCAATTCCCGCTCCTCGCCGTCATCGCCTCCTTCCTCTCCACCTCTATCCCCTTCACGTAGAACAGCCAAGCACTTCTTTATCTGCTCCACTTCATCCATCTGTCCTTTACAGACCTCTGCCAGGGCTTCTCTCAGCCACGCTCTCCTCTGCAATGAAAACAGGGCCAGACTGTGTGCTGCGCTGAATTAAAAACCTCACAGGCAGAACCAGTAAACAGAGATTAAAAAAAGCAAAATAGGTAAAATAATTAAGGCGATTAAATCAAAATAAATTTGAGACAATGGTTACTTAAAGTCTAATAAAACTATTAATAGACAATATGAGAAGATTTACCAGTACATCAGTTAGCTTGTGCATAGTGCTTTGGACTATTTTTTTTTTCTAAGAGCGCCCGTTTCCCAGTTTGGAACAAATCACGGAGTCCTTCATCCATTATTTCATGACATTTAACAGCTCCTTAAATAAGGGTGCGTCCCAATTCACCCCGTCACCCAAACCCTTTGTTTTGCACATTCACAGTGAATGGGTGAAAGGGAGGGGTAGAGTTCAGGGGTGAACTGGGACGCACCCTAAGGCTCAGTCAGTTCAGTTGGAAGAACCTTTGAAAGTTACAGAAATTGCAATGCTGTGGCACTGTTAGTTAAATCATTTATTTGATTACTAATAAAGGAAGAAGTTATGTGAGCTGAACCTTGATAAATGATGAGATGGTCTCAACACATCCACTGGCTTAAAAACTAATAATAGTACAGACTGGATGAATGGAATCACCTGAGGCTCCATGATATGGAATCATCCTGATCTTGTGATAATGCTGAGTGTTGTAATATCATATATTGTGGTTTCCCACCCCGATCGTTGTCTTATTCAACTCCCGGTTAGATCTCACGAGTCTCTTCTGTGCAGACCAAACCAGTGGTAACAGTATAGATGCAAGGAGAAGAAGTAGTGAAGACAGATGAGTCTAAATACCTGGGGGTCAACCATTCAAAGCAATGGACAGTACCCAAGGAAGGTGAAGAAGAGAGTGCAGACAGGGTGGAGTGGGTGGAGATGAGTGTCAGGAGTGATTTGTGACAGACGGCTAGCACCTAGAATGAAAGGAAAGATTTACAAGACAGTAGTGAGACCTGCTATGATGTATGGTTTGGAGATGGTGGCACTGACAAAAGACAGGAGGCGGAGCTGGAGGTGGCAGAGTTGAAGAAAAAAAAAAAAGGAAAAGAGGAAGACCATAGAGAAGATTCATGGAGATGTGTCTGGCTGGCACAGCTATTGACGCCGCCGAGGACACAGTCCAAGGACGGATAATTTTTTCACACATAGGGAACAACTCCCTATAAGAATTCCTGATACAAAGATACACAGTGATGATATAGAGTGAAGTACGTGGCGGTAATGCACCTACAGGTAAGCTGGTTGCCAACCGCCAATCAAACCTAAAAGAAGAAGAAGAAGACAGATGTGCAGAGTGATGATACAGAAGTACAAGGAGATGAAGAACGATGTCTGAAGATAGAGTTGCGGTTTGATTGGACACAGCAATGACGACAGAAGGACTACAGCTCCTGACCAGATAGAGTGATGATATAGAGTGAAGTACGTGGCGGTAATGCACCTGTAAGCTGGTTGCCAACCGCCAATCAAATCTAAAAGAAGAAGAAGATTCGTGGATGTAGTGAAGGAGAGCATGGAGAGGGTTGGTGTGACACAGGAAGAAGCCCGAGATACGCTGATCTATAAAAGTGCAGGTACTCACCTCCTCTGACATGTGTTCCACAGGTTCAGCGCCCTCTGCGCCCGAACCAGCCGCCATTGCCATCTGCAGGACCCCCTGGAGGTTCTGGGGATATCTCCTGTTCTGTCCGTCTTCTGACATGGCGATAAAGGCTGGGAACAGAGGAGGGGACACCATCAACACATAATCAAGCATAGAGCTATAAATATTACACAGAGAAAACAATGTCAGGAGTTGGGAGCTCTGGGGTCATCATGGCACACGGCACACAGAGACAGCAACCCTCCCCACACACTCCCTTCACTTACTATAAATACTGGATAATCACACAGTTTATTTAGATATTACCTTTAAGAAGTCCTACGGACGCGTGTCAGACTGTGTCTGTGTGTGAGTTCACCACCAGCTTTCAACATACACGAAGAAGCAGGAACCTTCTAGATAAACAGTCTCACGAGTAGCAAGGAGGCCGCCATGTTTTACCGTAACATATGAAAAAAAGGGCAATCGAGGCCTGTTTAACGCTGTGTTTGCGCTCATCTAGAGGTTATTGTAGTAGTTATTCTTTATCATTATTCAGTACTTCAGATTATAATTCACTACAAATTTTAACGGTACAGATTCCACATTTAAAATCAACAAAGGCTGAATATACCTTATTATAATAATTACGGTAAGGTGTCATCTTTGCGGACCGTGTTGCGGGGCGGACACAATTTACAAAGAGGAATAGTAAAATTGAGAGGACTCTTCTCCATTGGTGTCAACAGCCACAGGCCAGAACAGTCTTAGAAGTTAGATTTATTTGGTTAATGTTGGTAGCTTACTGATTCTAACGTCATTAGAACATATGATCTAAGAAGGGGGGGGGGGGGGTCATGTGCAATGGAGGGCCAAGACCCTGCAGGCATTACCTCCAACCAGTGTCTTCAACAGCAGATTTCACTGAATTTCTTCCCACTGATTGCTGATAAGTGAAAACACCTGCTGAAGAGACTAGGTAGAAGAGAAAACCTGCAGGGTCTTGGCCCTCCATGGCACATGATCGGAGACCCCTGATCTAAGATATGATGTGGCAATGATTATAAAAATAACTTAATAAATGAATCCTTATAATCATAATAATCAACTTATTTCTATAGATACCATCATAACTATGGTGACAGTAGCAGTGGTTATTGAATAGATTCAATCCATCTTATTCCTGAGGGCGCTGCTGTAGAAACGATTATGGGCGCAACTTCCGGTTTTGGTTGATCATGCACTGAAAAACAAGGATTGTTGGTGTGATCGGTGGTACAGACGCAAGAGCACAACCAGGTATGTTTTCACTTGTATGAATGTCACAGATCTGACGTTTATGAGCCATATATGTCACCAGATCCAAGGCTGCATGAAGTAAAATAATAAATAAAAAAACAGTAACCGCTTGCTTCCTCAGGCTTAACTATTTAAGAAAAATATCAAATAGTTCTTTGTTTTATTTTTTTGCATTTGTTGCACTGCCTTGGAATGATATGAACTTGATATTAGCACCTTCAGCATGCATTAATTTTTAAATCATCTCAAAATATAGGTCAATAAAATTTTGAACAACTGTCAGAAAAGGTCTGTACGTGTTAAGTTAAATAACAAGCATTCACGGCATGACAGCAGCATGAGCATTTTCATTTTGGGATAAAGCGAACAGCTGCAGCTGTCTGTTTTACCCCGACATTAAAACACCCAAGCGCGGTGTTGTGGTTCTTTGCGGCTCTGACTAGATTCTACATCTGCTCTGAGGTAAATTTGATTATGTCCAACATCTTCTAACAAAATGCATCCGACTTTATTGCGGTGGAGACATTGCTATATCTCAGAGCTTTTTATTTGTTTACAGCGTTAGCGTCTTAGCAGCGGTGCTAACAAACGGAGCTACTGTCTGCCAGGCCACTTTTTAAGCTCATCTTCCCATCCCTCCATAGTCCTGGGAAGTGGTATAATTATATTACTGTTTTTGAGGTGCAAAGGGCCGTGTTCCCGCATTTTTGATGCCGAAGTCATTGTTTTTTTTAACAAGGAAAAGTGTCCCGTTTCCGTGACAACCACACTTTCTAAACTAGTACTGGAAGTTGTGCCCATAATTCATGCAAGGCATCATGTGGGCTAGAAATAAGGCGGATACATTAAAACGAATTTGAAAAAACTTTTAAAAACGCTATTTTAAATGCCCCTCTACCCCACTCTTGCTGACTGATTTAACAGTACTTCAGCTGAAACCAGAAGTTGCGCCCATAATCGTTTCTATAGCAGCGTCATCAGGAATAAGGTGTGAAATAATCTTTATGGACACGGTTGTTCTGTTACAGGTCAAGTGGACCCCTGACCAAGTGAGCACCCCAAGTGGACCATCCATCTTCCATCCATCTTCTACCGCTTAATCCTTTTCGGGTCGTGGGGGGGCTGGAGCCCATCCCAGCGTCTTTGGGCGAGAGGCAGGGTACACCCTGGACAGATTGCCAGTCCATCACAGGGCCAACACAGAGAGACAGACAACCATTCACTCTCACATCCATACCTAAGGACAATTTAGAATCCCCAGTTGATGCCAATTAACCTCACCTGCATGTCTTTGGCCTGTGGGAGGAAACCGGAGTACCCGGAGTAAACCCACGCAGACACGGGGAGAACATGCAAACTCCACACAGAAGGGTCACCGATGGTCTGGGGGTGGGATCGAACCCACGATGGTCAAGGGTGGAATCGATCCCATGACCTTCTTGCTGTGCTGCCACTGTGCTAACCACTGTGGACCTCGGAATGCAATCTGTACACGTACAAGTACATTTTCACTCCAGTGATTTGTAAATGCAAAGAAGGAGAACAACAAGAATTTGTGTAAAATTGTTGGAAAGACTTTTCCCAGTCACCAAGAAGTGTAAAAAATATATGTATGTAAGATGACAACTAAGCTGACCCGGAGAAGGTTTTGGCTCCGTTTCTGCTTTCAAAAGACTTTTTCTTCTCCATCGCTGCTGCTCATCATCGCTGCCCCAGATGAAAATCCTCAGTCTGTGGGACTATAATGTTCTGAATGAGGCTTTAGAAAATGACGAATCAGTTTGTAAATCACTGGATTAAAAATGTACATGTATAGATTGGATACCGGGGTCCCACTTGACCAGATCCCGTCCTGTGCGGAGGGACAGGTTTGATCTCGACTAATTGAAGATCTTTGGTTGTCTACCATCCAAGATGGCGGCGCTTGTGGGGCTACGTGCGTGTTTCTCCGGTAAAGCTCGTTGTTTGCTTTAAGTCTTTATTCCGTGTGAATTTTAAGTAGATGCCTGTCGTTGTTTTGTGCATAACACCATATGTTGGTTTCTGATATGCATCTTTATTAAAGAAACGAAGAAGACTTGATGCTGTCTCTCCCGTCAGCAGCAAGGTCACGTTACTCTGGCGGTTAGCTAACATTAAAGCTAACTGAGGATGGAGATAGGATATTAATATTAAATAAATTGAGCCACAGTTAGACACCTGCTATTCAGTTAACTAGCCTTATCTTAACACTGACCCTCTGGACCCATTTATTTACTCAGTGAGCAAGTTTTAGCTTGGCGTATGCTAACGTGAGCAATATAAGCTGCGGCTTCAGCCATCACCCATTTCGGATAACTTATGTTGAACTGTATAATCAGAGGAGTTATTGTCTAATTTGACCTTGTTGGATTTTCTTCCCCCCCTTGTTATATTATTCAGTTTCTTTTAACCTGTACTTTTAATCTATCCGAAATAAAGATTCATTCATTCAAACGTGATTACAAGATACACCTGCTCTACATTCTACTGCATCCCACGACTAGAAAAGAACTCAAAGAGCGCATACCTCTGCCAAGGCTCCTTCCGTCCATCATGGATCACCTCCAAAATGTAATGTGCTCGTGTGTAGGCCACGAGTGAGTTCCGGTGAAAATTGCATTGAAGTCTATCCACTATTGGAGGATTCTTGCTAACCCCGCTGCGAGAAGATAAGAGCCTTGGTGGAGGTATGCATTCCCAGATCATCACCAAAATGTAGTGGCTTCCTCTGTAGCCCAAGAACCACCTCTGATAAAAATTTCATCCAAATCCATCCGTGTGTGAGTTTCTTAAAGATGAAAAGAAAATGATTAACTTAACCCCCTTTCAATCTACCCCGGCAATCCAGGCATACCCAGTGCGTTCTGGGTTCCCTTTGTTGTCTGAATAGGGTTACCTGCACTACCTGATGCAGGCTTGACCCTGCAAGCACCATGGGTGTTGTTGCCCACCTCAGTTCACTGGACATTTGAATACTCGTAGGACTTTCAGCTGCTCCTTTAAATTCATGCTGCTTTTCCCCTCTAGTCCGCTTTGGCACGCACGCAGCGCTGTTCATGCTCACTTTTTTCATCTACCCAGGCCAAGCGGTTGACACATGCGCACAGCCATCATTTGTAGTTTCACTCCTGCCCAATAGGTAGCGCCAATGCGCTGACGTGCCAGGATTTTCACCAACGAAGAAACGCTGCTTGCTTTCTGCTGCTTGACTTCCCCGTTTTCACTCCTTTTCCATAAAGATGCTGCAGCTGAAGTATGTATGTATGATTCATGTATGTTTATTCTCGTCTTCCGCTTCCTCGTTGTCTTTGTAGTTTGTCTTGGTATGCTGTGCCGATATCGCCACCTTGTGAATGGGACGTTCAGTCTTGCGCATGCACTCTTCAACGCGTCCAGGTCGTGGGCAGGCGGCGCGGTCACAAAATTTGGGCTGCACGCGGTCGTCCACGGTCGAGCACTGCGGACACTAGCGGAGTGGAGACGACGACGTAAATTTCGTCACACGAGGTTTCCGGTTACACGTACGTGGACGGCAGAGGTGCAGCATGAATCCAGCTTCAGGGGGTCTCCACAGCAGATCATCTGCCTCCATCTCATTCTGTTGCTTGAAGCTTCGTCTGTAACACCAACCCTCTCCATGTCCTCCTTGACTACATCCGTGATTCTTCTCTGTGGTCTTCCTCTTTTCCTTTTTCCTGACAGCTCCATCTTCAACATCATTTGTCCATTATGTTAACTATCCCTCCTGTGCACGTCCAAACCACCTCAACGTTGCCTCTCATACTTTGCCTCCGAACCGCATTTGATTAAGACAACGTGGATAAACACACAATGAAATAGGTGTCCCCCTCACCATATTGCAGCCCGGTGACAGAGCGTGGAGATGAATCAGAAGGCTGTCACTATTTTGACAGATTAATATTATATTAACTTTGAAGCTGCAGTAGACAACTGTGTGTGCTACAATTATGTATGACAACACTGTTTTACAGTCTACATTTAACTTGTTTCATTTATTAATTTTTGGTAAAATCCTCCAATACTTTGGAAACTTTTGGCCTTCTCCGTGATTTTCTCTCCGTGTTGCCATGATGTGCTCCACTTCTTCACTCGAACAGTTAAACTGAACATTTCCGCGTCATGCATAGAAACTTTAAAATTAAATGATTTGTCGACAATAAAAATCTGCGTTGACAAATTTTTATGGCCGATGTTGTCAACAACTTCGACTAATTGTTTCAGTCCTAGTTCAGTGCAGGGCAGCCTCTGCTCGGTGCACATTTGTGCATCCCGGTTCACCCTCTATCAACATGCACAAAGTGATCTTCTGCTCCTCTTTTTTTTCTGTGACAGCCCCCTCAGAAAAAAAATATCCTGCTGTGTGTAGCACTAGAAATGAAATGCAACGCACAAACACATGACCCCACCATATAAAAGTGCAAACACACACAGACTATAGCCACAGTGCAGGTTTTGATGCTCAGTTCTGATTTTTTTTTTTTTTTTTTTGCACAAATGTGACCCATATCTGATTTTTTTTTTTTTAATGACTGTCTGAACAACACACATCTGATTTTTTTTTTTTCACACCAGACCCAGGCCACTTTCATATGTGGTCCTAATTTGGATACGTATCTGATATTTTCCAAAGCGACCTCAGTCTGAACGGTCATGTCGCATTTCATCCAACTTTTTCCTCATTGAAGTGAGACACACACTACAATTCTGAGGTGGAGGATGCAGCCAGCATGGCAGACACAGCTGATTTGTGCTCTCTTTTTAATCAATCTCCTTCCCTTCATCACTGGATTGTAATTCTGTTGGCTCCGACTGCACAATAACTTCAAAATTTCGGGGTGGGGTGGGGCGCTGAAACCATCAGACATTACAGGCGCACGGTAACGGCATATATAAGGGCTGTTTAACCGATCAGTTCTGTTAAAGCAGAGCTGATCACAGCGGTCATCTGGCCTGTAGAGGAATGAAGCTGGTCTCGTATTTATGTTTTTAACATTTTATTTTGCTGCCCTGCATCAGGATTAACAAGTTCTGTTCGAAGGGCAGTGGCGTGAAAGTCTTGACACGTATACATCCTACTTCGTTGTGTGTCCGTCACGGGCTTATTCAATTTAAGGTGCTTCACCATCTCCACTATTCAAAGGATAAGCTTGCTAAGATTTTTCCCACTATTGACCCTAGCTGCCCAAGATGTAGCCATGCCCCAGCCTCGTTAGGACACATGTTTTGGCTGTGCCCCGCTCTCACAAATTTTTGGGCATCTATATTTGAGGTCTTTTCATATTTTGCAAACAAGAAGTAATCCCCAGTTCCCACATAGCTATTTTTGGCATAATACCTCCAGATTGCAAACTCACAACTTATCAAGGTAACGCTCTGGCATTCGCTTCTTTACTTGCCCGCGGGCTTATTCTTTTCCAGTGGAAGTTAAATAACCCTCCATCTTTCTTGCATTGGCTAAAGGAGGTGCTTTCCTTTCTACCACTAGAGAAACTTAGATATGTTTGCAGAACCCGTAGGAACTTTGCCTTGACATGGAGTCCTGTTATAGGTTATATTGAGAGCTCTTCTTTTTGTTGAAAATTATGTAATAAAATAATCACAATAATTGTAATAATAACAATATTTAACGAATGTTTGGTTGGAAAATCATAAGGTGATTACAGATGTGTGTCATCTGGGATAAGTTAAAACACAGCAGGGTGACCCTGTCTCTTTTTTTTTTCTTTTTTTTAAGACTTGAGGAATTGGGAGGGAGGGGTTTTCTGTATATATGTAAGTTGTTTTTTTTTTTGGTATATGTTATAAAAAAAAAAAAAAAAAGTTCTGTCCCCCCCCCTTCCTCAATAGTTCTACAATGCTGTGTCTGACGTTATGTTTTTTTCTGTGCATGCAGGTCACTTCATAGCTGTAGACTGTTCACATTGGAGTCTGATGGGGGTCGCATTTAAGTTGTGATGTGAATGCCCACACAAAAAAATTGGATTTCAGCAAAAAATCAGAATTGAGCATCAAGACCTGCAGTGTGACCGTAGCCACAGTGTCTCTTCTTGTAAATATGAAAGCTATTCAGTGCCAAAATGGGAAAAAAAAAACAACCCGATGACATTTATGTAAAATGTCAGGTGTCTTGCCATTAAAAGGGAGGACAAAGCACGGTGACCATTTACAGTGGTGTGATGAAGTTTTGCCCCCTTGCTGATTTCTAATTTTTTGTACTAGTGCATACCTGTGCATGCCCGTAGAACCCCGTGCATGCTCGTAGAGGGGATACATTGGAACAGAATTCTTGCAAGTTACAGGACAGTTGGTATAGCAACACAGCACTAAGTGGCAATCACATGTGATGGCTTTTGTATGCAACAAAACATAAAAATAACACAAAATATGCCCTGCCATCTGGGGCTGTTTGCCCCTGCTTGTTACTTCTTCTCCTGCCTATCACTGTTCTGTGTTATGTTGCTTACCTGTGTCTGTATATACAGTATGTCTTATAGGGAGTCATGTGCTCTGTCTATGTGCCGTCATATAGACATCATCTGGTGGGTCTTCTTCTTCATTCAGACCACTGAAAGGTCTCCTGTCTCAGACGGCTGTGTTGTTCACAGTCATGCCTGTGGCGTACTGGTGGAACCTGAGGTGGTTCATGTTCACGGCATCCTTTCTGACGTCTGTTGCTCTCCATCTGGTGGGTCTTCTTCTTCGTTCAGACCACTGGTTGAGGGATAGGTGCATCGTAATTCCAGTTCATGGGCACGATCCTGAAAAAGTGGCTTTTGACCGTGTTCAGGAAGGCCCGTGCATGCCCGTAGAAACCAAGAAACCGGAGCACCCAGAGAAAATCATCGCTTTGCTTGGCATTTTACACATTTGTAGTGTAGACTGGCATTGGTCAAGGTTACACATTTGCTGTCATGTAGGCATGGCGAGTCGTCCTATGATGCCTGAGTTCATAGGACACGCTTTGATGATGAGGCAGAGATCATAGGCTGTCCTATGATGTCCTAGAAACATGCTTTAAAGTCTGTCGTACCCTATGCTGGTGAAGGGTATCCTCCAGTCTCAGACGGGTGCGATGTACTGCTGGAACCCCAGGTGTTTCATCTTCATGGCATCTTTTCTGACGTGCAGCAGTTGTCGTCATTCTATTGCTCTTCATCTGGTGGGTCTTCTTCTTATTCATTGAGACCACTGGTTGAGGGATTGGTGCGTCGTAATTCCGGTTCATGGACAGGATCATGAAAATAGATCTCAGCAAAAAGAGGCTTTCCGGCATGGACTCACTGTATATGACATCAAGACATGAAGGCAGCCTTGATGTATATGACATCATAAAGACACAATGTGCCGTCATATAGGCATCGTGAGTCGTACTATGATGCCTGAGTTCATGGTCTCTGTCTGTGTGTCCTATGATGCCGAGTTCAAAGACACGTGGTCTATATGACATCATAAAGACACATTTGTCTGTGTCCTATGATGCCTGAGTTCATAGGACGTCCTATGATGTTCAGGCAGAGATTATATGCTGTCCTACGATGTCCTATGAACATGACAGACACACACACACACACACACACACACAGATTTCTTGCTTTTATAGCGTGATAAGAGTGATGTTTGTCACACTTAAATGTTTCAGATCATCAAATTTAAATATTAGACAAACATAAACAAAATGCAGTTTTTAAATGAAGGTGTTTATTATTGAGGGGAAAAAATCCAAACCTACATGGATGGCCCTGTGTGGAAAAAGTGATTGCCCCCTAACCCTAATAACTGGTTGGGCCACCCTTGGCAGCAACAGCTGCAATCAAGTGTTTGCGATTACTGGCAGTGAGGCTTTTAATGCGCTGTGGAGGAATTTTGGCCCACTTATCTTTGCAGAATTGTTGTAATTCAGTCACATTGGAGGGTTTCCGAGCATGAACTGCCTTTTCAAGGTCATACCACAGCATCTCAATCAGATTCAGGTCAGGACTTTGACGAGGCCACTCCAAAGTCTGCATTTTGTTTTTTCTTAAGCCATTCAGAGGTGGACTTACTGGTGTGTTTTGGATCATTGTCTTGCTACAGAACCCAAGTGCGCTTCAGCTTGAGGTCACAAACAGATGGCTGGACATTGTCCTTCAGGATTTTAATGTTGACAGCAGAATTTATGGTTGCATTTATCACAGCAAGTCTTCCAGGTCCCAAAGCAGCAAAACAGTCCCAGACCATCACACTACCACCACCATATTTTACTGTTAGTATGATATTCCTTTTCTGAAATGCTGTTACTTTTAAGCCTAATGTAATGGGACAAACACCTTCCAAAAAGTTCAATTTTTATCTCGTCAGTCCACAGAGTATTTTCCCAAAAGTCTTCAAGATCATCAAGATGTTTTCTGGCAAAACTGAGATGAGCCTTTATGTTTTTGCTTAGCGGTGGTTTCCGTCTTGGAACTCTGCCATGCAGGCCATTTTTGCCCAGTCTCTTTCTTATGGTCGAGTCATTAACACTGACCTTAACTGAGGCAAGTGAGGCCTGCAGTTCTTTGGATGTTGTGGGGTTTTTTGTGACCTCTTGGATGAGTCGTCGCTGTGCACTTGGGGTAATTTTCGTCAGCCGGCCACTACTGGGAAGGTTCACTACTGTTCCATGTTTTCGCCATTTGTGGATAATGGTTCTCACTGTGGTTCGCTGGAGTCCCAAAGCTTTCAAAATGGCTTTACAGTGATCCCTCACTTATCGCGGTTAATGGGTTCCAGAACCGACCGCGAAAAGTGAAAAACCGCGAAGTAGCGTCACCCCTAATGACGTCATCCATAAATAATACGTACGTTCATTCTCTCACTCTCTCTCTCTCATATGATACGTGTGTGTGTGTGTGTGTGTGTGTGTGTGTGTGTACGTGTACATACATACGTAGATGTAAAAGTGTACATAAATATGTTTTTAGAACTCTTTTATTCTTATAACAAGATACGTAACTCAAGATGAAAATGATTTACTGCACAGGTTAATGAGAGCTTTACTGCTCCTCAGGTGACGCCTCATCGTCAGGTGCTAGAAGCGCAGGATCGTCGAGGGCAGCTTCCGATAGAGCTGGAGAAGCTGCAGGAGGCGGCGTAGTGGCTCGACGGGAAGACTATTTCGCACAAAATGGCACAAGAGAACAGCAAAAAGTTCCACGCGGCGAGACTAAAAGTAACACGAGCGATAAAGAGCAATGAATGCGGTCTTCCTTCCTTCATGGGCGCTCGGCAGGGAGAGGAGGTGGGTGAAACGTCTCGGCCAATCAGCTTGCGGGGTGAAACGTCTCGGCCAATCAGCTTGCGAGATTTCCGAGCCGAGCCAACACGAGAACAACGAACAGAGAGGTGGATTTTTTGAGTTGTGCGGCTCTCCGTGTTGATACCTGATGGTCTAATGTAGTCTCCCTGCCTTCTGCTAGCGCCCACCCATTATTTCTCAATTTTGAATTTTTGATGAATATTTTTGAAAAATCCGCGATGCACTGAGGGCGCGAAAGGTGAAGCGCAAAGTAGCGAGGGATCACTGTATAACCTTTTCCAGATTGATAGATCTCAATTACTTGGTTTCTCATTTGTTCCTGAATTTCTTTGGCTCACAGCATGATGTCTAGCTTTTGAGGATCTTTTGGTCTACTTCACTTTGTCAGACAGGTCCTATTTAAGTGATTTCTTGATTAAGAATAGGTGTGGCAGTAATCAGGCCTGGGTGTGGCTCGATAAATTGAACTCAGCTTTCCAAAGATGTGATAAACCACAGTTTATTTTTAACAGGGGGGCAATTGCTTTTTTACACAGGGCCTTGTAGGTTTGGATTTTTTTCCCCTTAATAATAAACACCTTTATTTATAAACTGCATTTTGTGTTTGTGTGTTATCTTTGTCTAATATTTAAATTTGTTTGATGATCTGAAACATTTAAGTGCGACAAACATACAAAAAAATGAGAAATCAGCAAGGGGACAAACACTTTTTGCACTACTCTAACTATAGATCATTGTACACCAATCAGCCACTGATCTGCGCTGAGTTTGACATGGGGCAACAAAATCAAGACTTGTAATCAGTATTGGCTAGCATCACCAACTTGGTACACCTGAGAAATGCACTGTTATCTCTGGGTGATCAGACCCACGTCTCCATGAAGTTTGAAAAAACCATGGAAGGTTATTGAAGTGTTAATTTATGCTAATTGTAGTTGGAAAATTGCTTTGGAAAACTAGTTGAATGCCTTGATTTTGCGATGTGATACTAAAGGTCATGGATTATATTTCAATTAATCATCAGTTTGATTATACTAAATGAATAATAATCCCCCCCCCAAAAAAAAAAAAAAAATTGGCCTTGTTTCATTAAGACACTAATCTGTTACCACCTCACATTTATGAGAGGAAAAGGCTGTAAATTATATGGGGAAAAAACTCACAAATCTACCTGATGAAATATTGCATATATATGAGGGGGGAGAGGTGGGAGTTGTAAAAATCTTATCCATTATCAATTGCAGCAGGACAATTTAGACTTAATCCTTATATCTGTTTTACCTTTATTTTAAGGCTCAGCTATGCTAAGAAAAAAATTATCAAAATGACTCATTGTTGATTTTTCCTGATCCCTCAGATCATCCATATTACCAAATCAGTTAGAACTGTTTCAGGAAAACAAACAAAAAACAAAACAAAAATTCAAATGTAAAATGTATCCAAATATTTTTTTTGATCTTGGAGCACTCCTTTAGTTTTTAGCTAATGGTGATGTTTTCATTCCTTCTGTTCAGCTCTCCAGCTTTCTTCGGCAGGCCTCCTGCACAGCTCAGTCAAACTAGTAAGCATGCATGCAAACTTATCCCGAGATTATTTACTACAGATTTTACAAATGTTTAATTGCTTTATTTCTTTCTGTTCGATAGTGTGCTGTGCCTCTGAGTCGGCGGACATTTGCGGCAGAGGCGAAGAAGGTTTACAGCAGAGACAAGCCCCACGTGAACATTGGAACAATTGGTCACGTTGATCATGGAAAGACCACTCTAACAGCTGCCATTACAAAAGGTGGACTCATTGATGCTATAGTCCTCACTGATTTATTGAGATTCATGTAAAGGTCTCATATTGTGAAATTGGCTGGAAATAATTTTAACTTTTAACATCCTCAAGGACATGTATACACTCCTCATCAGAATCTTGAGAGCGGCGTGAAAATTACAGGTATTCACAGTTTGTGCTGGTGGATTGTAACCAGGTTGTAAGTTGAGCTTCAAAATGCAAAAAGAAGAAACAAGAACAAGAGACAAATCATGGAGAGTGAGCAATTTATTGAAAACTGCATTTTAAACTCAAACAGGCTGTTCATCAGCTGATCAAAAGTTTAAGACCATAACCCCAAACCCCCAAAATAGAACTAAAAGTGTATATATACAGTATATATATATATATATATATATAAAAAAAAAAATAGACTCAGTAGTGAATAGTCCCACCGTTCTTGTTGATCACTTTAAAAATTCATTTAAGATAAGCCTTTATTAGTCTCACAATGGGGAAATTCCAGGATTGCAACAGCACAGGGATAGCAACACTCAGAGCAACAATCAGAAGACAAGAAAAAAAAAACCAAGAGCAGCGAATATACATATGTACATATAAAATATATAAACACACAGTGCGGAGCATTGTAGCTAGATGGAATAAATATATAAACACACACAGTGCGGAGCATTGTAGCTAGATGGAATAAATATATAAACACACACAGTGCGGAGCATTGTAGCTAGATGGAATGAACAGTGTAACCGTCTACTTAGTTATCCTACATGATATGATTATGTACCCATACATATTGTCACCCTCCGTAGCGACTGGTATTTTCCTAGTTGTATACCGGAGGGGACCATTGTGTAAGTCTATTGCGTCTTTTGCATTCAATACTACTAGGTCGTCACGTTTTTTTGCTATCTCTGCGAGCAGCCTTGCTTAGGTTATACAGTCTGACAGCCGTAGGTAGGAAGGACCTGCGAAACCTCTCGGTTGCGCACCTAGGATGATGTAGTCTGCTGCTAAATGAGCTCCTCAGTGTGTTCAGTATGTCCTGCATAGGGTGGGACTCGGACTCCAGCAGAGATGACAGTTTACTACCATCCTTCTCTCTCCCATCTCCTCCACTGGGTCAAGGCATTGCCCCAGGACAGAGCTAGCTTTCTTGATCAGCTTGATTTCTTGATTTAGACATGCTTAATGCAAGTGTTTCCAGGAGGGTTTTGGGACCGTTGCTCCATATGGTGAAGCTGGCCGTGTAGACACAGGCTGATCCTCGAACCAACTTAAGGCTCTTACTGATGCTGACTGCAGCCCAATAACCATAAGATGGCATCTACAAAAGGAGGACTTGAATACCAAAAAACATCTTCAAAGGCTACGTCTCCTCCCATGCCACAAACTTTGCCCATTTGGACTTTGCAAGGGAGCACCAAATATGGGACATCGAGAGGTGGAAGAAAGTTTTATTCTCTGACAAGAAGAAATGTAACCTGGACGGTCCTAATGGGTTTCCAACAATACTGGATCTCCAGTTGGAGATCCAACTGGAGATGTTTTTTCTACGTGGCACAGTGGTGGAGGCTCCATTATGATCTGGAGGGCTTTTTCCTTCAATGGAACAATGGCATCCAACAGCGGCTGGCTATGTGGAGATGTTGTAGCGGGCATCCCTCTTGACTGAGGATCCTCGTCTGTGCGATAATGACTGGGTCTTTCAACAGGATACTGCTGAAATTCACAACACCTGCCTGATGAAGGACTTCTTCCAGGAGAATAACATCGCTCCTTTGGACCATCCTGCTTGTTCCCCTGATCTAAGTCCCACTGAGAATGTTTGGAGATGGATGGCAAGGGAAGTTTACAAAAATGGATGTCAGTTCCAGACCGTGGATGTCCTCCATGAAGCCATCTTCACCACATGGAGCAACGTTCCCACCAACCTCCTGGAAACACTCGCATCAAACATGTTTAAACAAATTTTTGAAGTGATAAACAAGAATGGTGGGGCTACTCACTACTGAGTCCTTTTTTGACACTTTTAGGTCTGTTTTGTTTTTTGTTTTGTTTTAGGGCTATGGTCTTAAACTTTTGATCAGCTGATCAGCCTATTTTGAGTTTAAATATAGTTTTCAATCAATTGTCTACTCTTATTTTTTTTATCTCTTGCTCCTGTTTCTTTTCGCATTTTGAAGCTCTACTTACAACCTGATCACGATCCACCAGCGCGAAATGCGAATACATGTAATTTTTCCCCCAGTCTTAAGGTTTTGATCAGGAGTGCATGTAGTTTTAAATACTAAAAACAATTTCTGTTGTTTTACAGCTTCTCATAATATCTGCCTGTGATTTCTCTCAAACTGCGTTTTCTGCTTTCTCATTTATATTCAGAGAAAACAAATTATGCATGATCATAAACCAATCCCAACAAGCAGCTGGGATTATAAGCTAACCTAACTGCATAGTTGTGGTGTAAAGCCTCCTGTATGGCTGGCTGCGTGTCCACCAAACACATTTTTTCCGCTCTGGGCGGCTATTTTCCATTCATTCTCTATGCAGTCCAGCATTGACAGCGCTGAGCGCCCTCGGTACTGAAACACTCTCGGGGGTGGCCGTTTCTTGTCGCGGCTGTCAGAGCTGAAAAAAGTTCAACTTTTCAGACTGCAGCTGAGCTCGTCAGTGTCAGACCTTAAGCAGCCAATCAGAACTGCTGGGTGGGCGGGACATAGGACGCTAGTACTAGTCTGTACTTGGACTCCTGCTTTCTGTGTTTTCATATTTTACATCCAGAGCTGCTAAAATATGTTTCCTGTCCATTGTTATTTAGAGACTGCTATTAAAATATCATTAGAAAGTCTCTCAATAGGAAAAGCGGAAGTGCTGAGCTGAGAGTGACAAGCTGTTGCTGGGATACAGGGCACAGACTGTTTTTTCCAGAGTGCAGCACACAAACGCTGAAAAAATTAAAAAAAAGGCAGGGTGGTCAGACGACAAAAAATGCATTTGGTAGACACTCAGCCTTACTGTAGCCGACAGCTGTACAAACAGCAGCACAGCAGTTATTCCAATAGTAGCAACAGTCATCACTGCCACAAAACTTTAATGGTTGATTGCAAAAGGCTATAATCTTGCACATTTACATGTTTATGTTCATTAATATCCACTGTCCCTTTTATAAATAAACTTAAATGATGCAGACACATCTTTTTTTCTTGTAATATCAAGTCCGTCAGTGCTGGCCTAACAGCAGCTTCAGCAGCCATAACCTGCGATTATTCAGCCTTGCCTATAAAAATGTGAAATTACTGGTTCTAAGCAGAAGTTGAGCTAAACGTTGTCATTTTGACAGACAGTGTTGTAAAAATTCTGTCATAAGCTATTACAGTGATCCCTCACTTATCGCGGTTAATGGGTTCCAGAACCGACCGCGAAAAGTGAAAAACCGTGAAGTGGCGTCACCCCTAATGACGTCACCCATAAATAATACGTACGTTCATTCTCTCACTCTCTCTCTCGTGTGATACGTGTGTGTGTGTGTAAGTGTACATACATACGTAGATGTAAATAAAGTGTACATAAATATGTTTTTAGAACTCTTTTATTCTTATAACAAGATACGTAACTCAAGATGAAAATGATTTACTGCACAGGTTAATGAGAGCTTTACTGCTCCTCAGGTGACGCCTCATTGTCAGGTGCTAGAAGCGCAGGATCGTCGAGGGCAGCTTCCGATAGAGCTGGAGAAGCTGCAGGAGGCGGCATAGTGGCTCGACGGGAAGACTATTTCGCACAAAATGGCACAAGAGAACAGCGAAAAGTTCCACGCGGCTTGACTAAGCAACACGAGCGATAAAGAGCAATGAATGCGGTCTTCCTTCGATGCATTGGCGCTCGGCAGGGACAGAAGCTGGGTGAAACGTCTCGGCCAATCAGCTTGCGGGGTGAAACGTCTCGGCCAATCAGCTTGCGAGATTCCCGAGCCGGGCCAACACGAGAACAGCGAACAGAGAGGTGGGGCTCTCAGTGTTGATACCTGATGGTCTAATGTAGTCTCCCTGCCTTCTGCTAGCGCCCGCCCATTATTTCTCAATTTTGAATTTTTGATGAATATTTTTGAAAAATCCGCGATGCACTGAGGGCGCGAAAGGTGAAGCGCGAAGTAGCGAGGGATCACTGTATTGTCCTTTTAATTGGGCCACCCTCAGTCAGTCCCTCCACGATTTCATGATGTTGTGATTCTACCAACTCCTGCGACTTCAGCAGGTCCTGCATAATTTCAATTTTGTCCAATCACTGCAACTTTACCGCAATTTTGGCCAATTGTCAACTTCCGCCAATCAAATTTGTCCGAGTAGCGTGCAAACGTGTACGTCATCAGTCTGACCAATTAAATGCAGCGCTGCATTGCGCTCACTTCCATGTTTACAGTGAGTATATACAGAACCCATCAGCAAAAAACAGTGATTTTAAAAAAAACACTCACCTGCAATTTTCCCACATCGATCCTTCCGTCTCCCCCGGCCCACCGGTGAACGTCTTCTTGAGTCTCCTTAATGACCGCGTGTATGAAGTACCGGGTTTGTGTTGAAAAACGTCCGCCTGCCTGAAAGCACCCCTGTTTCGGGAGCACGCATGAGGAGACATGCCATAAAACCACAAAAAAACGAGCAAATTTAATACTACATCTAGTGTTGTAACAGTTTATACTTCTTTAGAGGTAAAAGTCACTACTACATCTTGTCAATGAGTTTAAAGCTGTGAATCTCCAGTCTGGACACGGGCCAATGCATGGTTCAGGCAATCCCCAAGGAGAGCCCCACAACTTACCGCAAAAAAAAAAAAAATCCCGCGAAATCCTGGAGGGACTGCTCAGTGTATTGTATTCTGTCAAAATGACAGACAATAGAGTGTAACGGTACGCATACCTTGGTTTTAAGGCCATGGTTCGGTTCCTTTTTGGTACTGTAAGGAAACAAAATACAAAACATAAAACTGCTTGTCTTTTGTATGAGCGGGAACAGCTTTGACAAAAAAAAACAAAACCTTGCGTCTGTTCTCCAATAAATAAAATGTATACAATAAAACAAATAAATTCTCTTTTTAGCAAATGAACAATGCAGACAAGTGCAACAATAGAAGTTTGAATAGCCTGAATTATTCTTTTGTTTTTAGGAAATTTAAGTTTCTTATTGCCTGAATCAGTGATTTTAACCAGGATGCTCTGGTATGTTCAGGTTTCTGTGGGAAATTATCTAATTTCACTTGTTAACTGGTCAATAATTAGTCATTGTTGTACATACTGTAGGTTCTGAAGGCACCCACGCACAACAACAGCAAATTATTTGCAATTTTTTTAGACAAATAAGAAGTTAAATTAAATAATGTCCTACAAAAATCTGAACATACCAGGGCACCCCTGAAAAACACTGGCCTAAAGTGCAGCATTAACAGATTTAGCTTTTTCTTAAAAGGATGGTATTATTTTCTGGCTGAAGTGGGCACAACAAGGAACTTCATCCCGGGGCTCAGTTACCTTCAGCATGTGTTTTAACCCAGTGTCCTTAAAGGCGACGGACAGACGAAAATTCAATATCGCTAAATCATATCTCAAATTGTTGTCTGAGACGAGCTAATTTGAACCCCACATGTTTTGGTGTCAACGTATGTCGCATAAGGTGACAATGCGCTCTTGAAGTACGCTGTTGTGGAGAGCTGTCTGACCCAGCCAAGCGATCAGTGGCTAAGATGGCCACTGACTGTGTGACGTCATTTCGGTAAGGCACACGGTCGGCGGACATTGCTGTGTTTTACTTGATGTTTACGTTTTAAAATCGTCGATTACGGATTATTTCTCGGAATACTTGTGGATTACAAATTATTTATTAACATTAGGATTTCAGGAATCAAATTAATTATGGTTTGTCGTTGTGTTGTCTACGGGTGCGACGTTATACCAGCGGAGCATGCTGTGAGTGTTTTTGAATTTCCCGTCCCTGGGAAAATCAGAACGGCATGGGTGAAATTCGTTCAGAAAACGCGAAAAAATTGGACTGATGTCGGTAAAACACCCAACATGTGCAGTAGACATTTCGTTGACAGCGATTTCGAGAATAAGATGCAATTTGTGTCACGACTCGCCGCTCATCAGCGGCTTCAGCTGCGCGCACACCTGCGCCTCGTCAGCAGCGGGCTATATTTAGCCCACCTGCAGGACGCTGTCTCCCGGGCTCATCACCTGCCGACGCCAGCCACCTGTCCCTGCAAGTAAGCAACATTATCACTGATTATCCCTGTCTCGGTGTGGTGCCCGTTACCCTTGTCCTCTGCTCTTTTCCGGCTGAACGGCGCGCTGCTCTGCTGCCTGCGCATCGGTGTTCACCCCAACACATCCCCATACCGCATACATCCATTCACACACACCTGCTTGTTGAATAAAGCTGTTAAATCTATCCCGAGCCTGCGTGCGTGTTTCCTGGGCCAGACATTATGTCAATTTGAAATGAAATTTGCAAAAAGATTGCTGATAAAGAAAACGGCTGTTCCAACTATATCCCTCGATTTCCAAGTGTGACTCTGAGAAAGGGGTCAGTGACAGTGGCGTGAAAAGCACGGGTGATCTATCGATGCGATCAGCTGTCAGAAAACGAGAAGTAAACAGGGTAAGTTTTTTATTTTTAATATTCACTGCAAATGTTTACTAAACATCTTAAATGAATTCCAAGCAATGGTTTGCATTGCCTTACCAACTTATCAAATATTAGCATATTAGGGTGTTCATACTAATCAAATATGAAATATTCAGTGCTGTATAGGGAGGTGGTTGTGCCTGTTTGATCAATTTATATTTCTATGTATGTAATCCAATTTGAGACCTCTGGGATAAAATTATGATCTACTTTTTTTGCAGATTTTATCAACTGTTACTCAACCTTCAAATAGTGTTGATGTTTCTGACCAAGCAGAGGAAGCTGATGAACAGGACTTTTATGTAAATCCAAATTTATACCATAAAATGGTAGAAAAATTATTGAAATGTATATGACATGCGACTTTGATGAATGCTGAACTATGAGAATTATAACATTGACATGAACATTAATAAACTCAATATATGATTTTACAAAACTTTATTTAAATAACATTGTTCACAAATCTAATCTTGGTAGGCAAAATCCCTTGTAGTGATGAGATGGGAAGGTTTCTCTGATGAGGCTCACCGCACAGGCAGGCAACATAACCCTCACTTCTTCCCCAAGAAATCCCCAACACCACCGGACCAGTTGCCTGTAGGTTATGAATCTGTATCGCCTGAAAAATATGGGGTTGGCATTGATTACTCCGTTTGCATTGATTATTGAATGTATTGAATGATTTCTTCATAATTCATCTGGAAAATTAAATCAAATGAATAAATATTGTTTATAAAATCACTCGTGTGGACGATGACGGCCGTCATCTGTCTCATCAGCTCCAGCTGCGCACAGACCAGCAGGTGCTAATCAGCGGCTGTTAAAAGTATTGAGAAGATGATGATTAACAACATGTCATCAGGCAGCGAGTGACCAATGGGTAGTTTTAGTTTGAAAATTAAGTGTGTGACCGTGCATGTCGCCAAAGAAAAATATTTCTAAGCATCTTTTACCAAGATAAATCTTCCAGCCGATCGTCGTCAACGTGGTCTGTTCCTGTCTGTGTTGCGTCTTCCTCCTCTCCCTCTGGCTCGAACAAATAAGGCTGACAGGCCACACACCACCCAAAACTGCTTCATCATCAGATTCTTCATTGTCAATGTCATCATTTATACTGTGGTCGTCAAACTCGAGAAAATAATCGCTGTCCGAATCACTTTGCTCTCGTTCTGCAATTTTCTTTGTCTTACCGAAATGACGTCAAGGCTGCGCGCACCTATCGGGAGATGGCAGTACTGCAGCATCAGTGAGTGAAAGATGGGCTATGACCAAATAATGTCATTTATGGAGGCTGGTGACACATATTAAATCAGGGGAATGGGAAGAATGGAATATTTTCATACAATCAGTTGATTGGTTCAATAAAAAAATGTCACTGTTCGTCGCCTTTCACAACTGAACATGGCCTTAGATCCGCTGCTATAAAAACACCAGTGGCATTTGTTATTGCTTTGGCTTGATCTGAAAAGCTCTGGAGAGGCTGTCTAAATGCTACTGGAAGCTGTGCTTGTACTGCGCTAGGTTTTTTTTTTTTTTTTGTGTGCTGCACGTTCGTGTGGTACTGTTTCAAATGAGTTAACAAGGTAACCATACTGCCAAAAGCATATCTGATGCTGTTTTCATCATATTCACTTACCTTGGTCCATTCATATATTTCACCGGAAAGCTGAAGTGTTCCCAGATGAGACATATGAAGCTCTGGCTTCTTTGTACAGCCAGCCATGATGTTCCCTGGGCTGTACTTTGTTTACATGCATGGCACGAGGCAGTTCCTGTCTGTTACTCAACATGGTCCGTGTGGAACCTCAGTATGCCTCTGCACCGAACCGAAGGTGCTGTACCGAAAAATCCAAATACGGATACATGTACCGTTACACCCCTAATAGACAACCTTCAGATTTTTCTGTCACTGCTGAAAAAAATCTGTCAATGAAGGGCAAGTTTCATTTTTACCACAACCTCTGGTTCTAAGGCAGGGGTGGGAAACCATGTGCCATGGAGGGCCAAGATCCTTCAGGTTTTCTCTTCCACATAGTCTCTTCAGCAGGTGTTTTCCATGATCAGCAATTGGTGGTAACAGATTCAGTAAAATCATCTGTTGAAGACACTGGTTGGAGATAAAACCTGCAGGGTCTTGGCCCTCCGTGGCTCATGATTGCCCGCCCCTGTTGTAAAGGCCTCATCAGAGTAGCCTCAAGGCTACAATGCATGCAGGCTGTCGACTGCACTCGTTTACACAGCACATTCAAAGTAGTTTTGAGGCACTGTAGCAGTCTACTCAGCAGCTGTCTTTCACACATGCACATCGAATATAATCTGCAGTTTTTGCATGCCTGTATTGTCGGCTTCAGCCAAGAGCCACCAGCCTGATTTGAATAGCCACACTCCAAAAGCAGAAGAAGAGCACGGTGACGAACATTTTAAAAAATGGTGGCAGTGTGCAAGTATGAAGACAACTACGAGGAACAGGAGCTAAATGTTGTTGTTATTGTTAGCAGCCGATGAGGAAACAGGCAGACAAAAAGACGTAAATATGTTCTTTCCTTGAAGCTGGCATCCATGTTGTTTATTCTCTTCTGTTGAAAATGGCTGGCGAACAACAGGGACACTACTGCCTCCCCTTCTGGCACATGCACACTTCAGTGTGGATCCCCTGCTCCCAAGATGCACGGTCACTTTTTTTTTGGCCTGCACGCGCTTGGTCTGTATTCACTCTCCGTGAAAGGGAAGCTGACGAGATTTATGTCTCACACACTAACGCGTTTACGCCACTGTGAATTGGACATTGGGCATGACTCAGCAGTAGCCTACCTAAGAAATAATTAGTCTTACATTATCTTACTCTTACGTTTTTATTAAAATCAAAACTTTATTTTAGTGCAGTCATTTATGTTAATGTTGGCTCCAGTGGGATGATTGTGTGCATAATGTTGCCAGAAACATGCATGATCGGGAGGGTGGACATGATTGATAGCACAGCCATTAGGACGGTGACGAGAAATTGAAGGCAGAGAGCTTTATTCAGTTGTGGTGGTCTAAAAAATCCATAAGCTAAATAGGCAGCTTCTGTTACAGGGTATCTGAAGAAAAGTTGTGTATTTTTAAGGGAACTGAGCAATTAATATTTTAATAGTATACATTTGACCCATAGGCATTTTAAAAACTTAAAACACACATATTCACAATTTTTCACAATATGGGACATTTTATAACTTTTTATTTCAGATCAGTTTCATTCATCTTGTAGGTGAATTTTTGAGTGCGAACATGTAATCTGTGTTTTATGACCTTTCCCAGTCCTCGCCGAAGCTGGCAGCGCTCACTACAAAAAGTACGAAGACATTGATAATGCCCCGGAGGAGAAAGCCAGAGGAATTACCATCAACGCTTCTCATGTAGAATACACCACAGCCAACAGACATTATGCCCACACAGACTGCCCAGGCCACTCTGACTATGTCAAGGTAAATGGTTCATTTGAAGTTTTTATCCTTCTGTGTGCAGCCTTGTTATTGAGTGAAGAAAGCTTTCCCCTTTCAGAATATGATCACAGGAACATCTCAGATGGACGGTTGCATCCTTGTGGTAGCAGCCACTGACGGCCAGATGCCTCAGACTCGTGAGCACCTGCTGCTGGCCAGGCAGATTGGTGTGGAGCATGTGGTGATCTTCATCAACAAGGCCGATGCTGTGGATGACAAGGAGATGCTGGAGCTGGTAGAGATTGAGATCCGAGAGCTGCTCACAGAATTCGGATACGATGGCGAGAACACACCTGTTGTGGTTGGCTCTGCTCTGTGTGCCCTTGAGGTGAGGGGAACATTTCTTCCTCTGTCTCTACATGGATCCTTTGAAAACTTGTTTTTATGACAACTTGTTGGCTGCTTAGAAAACTGCAGCACTGTTCACTACAATTCATACATGTCACAGCCGCAGCAGGCGGAGCCTTTCTACTGGCTGCAGATCAGGGAGGAGTTGAGATAAAGTGGCGTGACTGGGAGTGTGATAATCACAGGCACTGGACAACATTTCCACCCACATCTGTCCCTGCTCCTTTCCACAGGCTGTAGTGAGGGGCCTCAGCTCCATTAAGCAGGAAGTCCTTCTGAGAAATGGAGTGAATGGGGCTGTAGGTCCCTTAGTAACCACAAAGTGTCTATAAAAACCTTGGTTTTCAAAAGTTCCAGATTATACCCAGAGACTGTAAATAAAGATGAATGACCCACTGCCAATTACATCCATTTCATAAAACTGAAGTTCAAGACCACACACCCATTTTAAAATGTCAGAGGGTTTTCTCTGGTAGCATCTCTGGGTGGCAGCCCACCATGCCTGAAAAATTTCCACCACTCTATGAGGAAATATAAATTTAAGAAAAATATATGAAGCAATGACGGTCCACAAGCACGCACACGAACAATATACATGTCTGTCATCCGCGCAGAGTTTGTCCCGCCCGCATGTTCCAGTCACCAAGCAGAGTGTCTCGCTACGAAAAACACGAGCTTATTAAAGTATTTTAAACGCCGAAAAAAATCAGAAGAGGTATGTAAGCACTGGAGGTATTTATCATGGTTTTAACCCGCAATAATGGAAGAGTCGCTTAGCTAACACGTGTGGTTAGTTTTTTGTTTTTCTTATTTCAGGCAAGAATAAAAAGATGTTTTTACCTTTACCTTAGTTAATATTAATTAACTAATTTATGTTCATTATTATGTACCTGGCCACTTTAGATGACCAAAATTCACAAAGTCAATGACTTGAATCCATCAGCAGCTTTCAGACAAACTAAACGTACCAACATTTGGATTTCAAAATAAGGGAGGTTTTTCTTGCTGCCTGCGTAATGAGGAGATTTCGAAAAAAAACCAAACAAACTATAAATACATAGAAATCAGGGTTTCCTCTGGTAACATTTCCCGGTGGCGGCCCACCATGCCTGAAAAATTTCCACCATTCTATCAGGAAATATAAATTTATGAAAAATTTATGAAGGAATGACGATCCGCAAGCCCACACACGAACAACGCGCGTGACAGTCATCTGCGCGGAGTTCAGAAGCACCCCGTCCGCATGTTCTAGTCGCCAGGCAGAGTGTCTCACTACTAGCGTGACTGTCCCAGAGAAACACAAGCTTATTAAAGTACTTTAAATGTGGAAAAAATCAGAAGATGTATGTAAGCACTGGAGGCATTTATCATGGTTTTAACCCGCTGGTAATGGAAGCAGTAATGGAAGAGTCGCTAAGCTAACAGGTGTGGTTAGGAGCTCGAGTTGGTTCATTTTGTCTTCTTTTTGATCATTAGTTTTTTTGTTTTTCTTATTTCAGACAAGAATGAAAAGGAGCCGTTTTTAACCTTTACCTTAGTTAATATTAACTAATTTATGTTCATCAACAGTTATATCACCTGAAGATAGCCAGGCTATGCATGTTTGTTAGCTAGCTCTGTGCTACATTATATGAAATGGTTCTGGTCATATTTGTGCTGTATGCCACTGCATCACAACACCCAGCCAAGGTGAAAATATCACCAGTAATTCTGTTTTGTTTTTTTTTCCCAAGAGGGAGGTAAATGTGGCATACTGGTTTGCTTGCTACCGGATAACCATGACAACCATTCACTCTCACAGTCATACCTAAGGACAATTTAGAATCCCCAGTTTTGATGCCACTTAACCTAACCTGCATGTTTTTGGCATGTGGGAGGAAACCGTAGAAATCCCGGAGTAAACCCACGCAGACACGGGGAGAACATGCAAACTCCACACAGATCACTGTTGGTTGGAGGCTGGGATCGAACCCAGGATCCTCCGGCCAAGGGCGAGTTGCTGTGCTGCCGCAGTGCTAACCACTTCGCCACCGTGCTGTCTCTCTGTGTTGGCCCTGCGATGGACTGGCGATCTGTCCAGGGTGCACCCTGCCTCTCGCCCTAAGATGCTGGGATAGGCTCCAGCCCCCCCGCGACCCAAAAAGGATTAAGCGGAAGAAGATGGATGGATGGACGGATAACCATGAAAACCGGAACTACCTGTCTCATGGGTCGGGCCGTCAGTGACTCAACCAGCAACCCCGCCCTTCCGAGGGTGTGGAGGGTGAAACTGGGCATCCTGGCAGAACTAAAAACAATATCTGCCACAGGTCTGTGGTGGACCACTCCCAGTTACATGGGGTGAGACTGGACATCCTGACAGATAAGCACATCTCTCACAAGGTCTGTGGTGGACTGTTGCCAGTTGGTGCATCGTGACATGCGCTACACAAAGAGCAGAGAGAGACAAACCTGTCATCTGGTCAGTCACTGCAACAGATACTGGAGTCAGTTTGTCTTGGCCTGTCCTTGCCACTGATAATACCTCTATCTGGCAAGAATGTGCCGCTAGTCCAGCAAAAGCTAGCGGTACTCAAATACTTTGCAAGCAGTTTCATGAAATGGTCAGTCAGAAAGCAACTCATACCAGCTCGGACGTCACCCGGGTTAACAAGGTCAGGAGTTCCTGGCAGCGGAAGGCGAAGGACAGAGCTGTATGGAGGAATCTGATCAGACCTAAATTAAACGGTCATTGTCGCTCCAGACAGACTGCTATGATGATGATTATGTACCTGGCCAGTGAAGATGACCGAAATTCATGAAGTCAATGACTTTAATCCGTCAGCAGCCTTCAGACAAACTCAATGTGCCAACGTTTGAATTTCAGAATTAGGGAGGTTTTCCTGCTGTCTGGGTGGTGAGGAGATTTCTTAAACAAACTATAAATATACAGTATAGTAATATTATAACAGAAATAACTGTCTCTTTGGTCATTTAAGTTAATTTATTTCATTAAATACAATTTTATTAATATTTTTTCTTTGAAATCAGAGTTAAATTATTGTTCTGTTCTGGCTCTGCAAAATTATGGTCAAAAATTTAAATTGTTATAAGGAAAAAGTAAAAAAAATTACCACAGTCTGTTTCAAATTTATTTAAAAAAAAACTAATTTTATTTAAAAAAAAGACAAAAATTAGCCATAAAATAAACCACAAATTTATAATAAAGTCTCAAATGTACAAGAAAAGTCAGTTTTACAAGAGGAAATTACAAATTTGAGGAACATGGTTTCAACTTTTCAATAAATTTACAGAGAAAAGTAGAAAACTATAAGAAAATTATTATAAATTTTTGAGAAAAACCTCAAACCTTCAAGAGTGAAGTCATCACTCAAGTTTTTAAGTGGATGCTCTTTGTACCCTTAACTCAAGTAGAAATTTTTGGTTGTCTACTTTTAATTAATAATTTTAAAGCACTGCTTTTACATGAGTAGAAATTCTGGTTACTATACCCACCTGATCATATAATTTAAGTATATATGAGTACATTACTATTATGAATGTTTTTCCCTTCCCTACTCTCTCAATGGGAAAAAAAAATGAAACGCTAGAATAAAAATACAAAAAATACACATTTTTGTCATTTATGTAAACCATGACAAAAAAAATCCTACAGGACAAAACATGACACTTGATATTTTCTAACCTGTTTGTATACCACCATAGACAGAGAGAGAACCGGAATTAGACAGAGCTCAGAGAGGGCAAGATGAGACAGAAGAGAGGAGCCAAGGAGAGGAAAGTGTTCAGGCAGAGGGTCCAGGAGAGGTGAGAGCAGAGGAAGGAGAGGAGGATGACACCAGTAAAAAGTCTAAACGCAGGACGTCTGGCTGGGACCCCAACTGGCCCAATGTTCTAATATCAAGCCTTGGTTGTACAATACTTCAAATGGTAAGTTCCATATGCAAAGTTACTGTGAAAAATAAAAAAATAAATATAAAATTAACATATTCCAGTAACAATAGTGTCATGTGTTTACTGACACCCCCTCCTTCCCCCAGAAAAATATGTTGCCACCGCGCCAAGGTCTTTAAGTCAGAGGAAACACTGGCAATATTATAACAGAAATAACTGCATCTTTGATCATTTAAGTTAATTTATTTAATTAAATACAATTAATGTTTTTTTCTTTGAAATCAGAGTTAAATTATTGTTCTGTTCTAGTTCTGCAAAATTAAGGTCAAAAATGTAAATTAAGGAAAAAGTAAAAAAAAAAAAAAATTACCAGTTTTAAATTTATTAAAAAACCCCCACAGTAATTCTAAAAAAAAAAGACAAAAATTAGCCATAAAATAATCCACAAATTTATAATAAAGTCTCAAATGCACAAGAAAAGTCAATTTTACAAGAGGAAATTACAAATTTGAGGAAAATGGTTTCAAATTTAGATATGAATTTACAGGGAAAAGTAGAAAAGTATAAGAAAATTGTTATAATTTTTTGAGAAAAACCTCAAACCTTCAAGACTGAAGTCATTACTCAAGATTTAAGTGGGTGCTCTTTGTACCCTTAACTAGAAATTTTTGGTTGTCTACTTTTAATTTACATGACAATTGATATTTTCTAACCAGTTTGTATACCACCACAGACAGAGAGAGAAGCTGAATTAGACAGAGCTCAGAGAGGGCAAGATGAGACAGAAGAGAGGAGCCAAGGAGAGGAAAGTGTTCAGGCAGATGGTCCAGGAGAGGTGAGAGCAGAGGAAGGAGAGAAGGATGACACCAGTAAAAAGTCCAAATACAGGACGTCTGGGTGGAAACCCAACTGGCCCAATATTCCAACATTCAAGCTTTGGTTGTACAATATTTCAAATGGTGAGTTTCATATGCAAAGTTACTGTGCAAAATTTTAAAAAAAGAAGTATAAAATTAACATATAGGGAATGGGCACATGACGTCACCCGACGGAAAAACTGCAAGGAATTGTGGGAAAAGAGTTAAGTCTGTCTGTGCTTACTAGTGAGCAATGAATGCGGTTAGGCTGCGTGTCCACCAAATGTATTTTTTTCTGCTGTGGGCAATTCTTTTCTATTCATTTTTTATGTAGTCCAGCGTTTAATGCACTTTGTGCCCTCTGCGCAAAAACGCTGTCAGCAGTCAGCGCTGTGCTCATGGCGCTGAAAGCTGGAAACGGTTCAACTTTCCAAGCGCTGCAGCGCTCATCAGCTGCACACCTCTCTCACCAACTGATCGGCTTAAAAGTACACCATGATCAATATTTAACAGCCAAAGCTTGGAGGGATATGTATTTTCTTACCAGTTTGATGTGATTTATTCCAGTGAGGGGAGCGTTTCAGAGCAAAATGTGACCTGTGCTGGCAAAGTGAGTTGGAATGCACACCCCGTCATTACAAGCTGCAAGCATGAGAAGTCATAAATCATGACTTTGTCTGCTAGCAGCAAGTCCCGGGAAAACTCCCATGAGTTCCTGGTATCATTGGAAAGCTTAGAAACCGTACTTTCTAAAAATCCATATGTTTTTGTGGGAGATGTAACTCCCGACCAATCGAACGCGAGTTTTCAGCCTAGCCAAAATATAAACAAATTATCTTTTTCCAGGTCCGTTTTTGTGCACTTCCTACAAATTAGATATCATTTTGAAGGTCTTTCAATACAGAATATGGAAATAATGTTACATCAGTTTTGAAACTTGAGTTTTCACAAATCTGAAATCCCCGGCACACTTTGAGTGACAGGTCAGGCAGCTGCCAGGATATCAGGCAGTGTTTTTTTTAATAAGCGCATGAAAAGTGCTGAGGAAAATGGATTGAGAGGATTTTTACTTTCCCTGTGGACATGCAGCCTTATTAAAATGACACTGAATATGTTATTCAAACATAGAAAATGTAAAAAAATGTCATATAAAATCCAGGATGACACAAGAAAGTAAAAACACTTTTTTCCAATATGGTCCTTTCAATCACATTATTATTCCTCCGAGTACCACGCAACATTAGAGTGGGGAAGTTTTGCTGCGTTATCAAATACAGCGCCTGTTCTCAAGATTGGCATGGTGAAAGATTGATCATGGCGTACGATTTTTTTAAACTTTCCGACATGGAAGAAAAGTGGAGCGAATCGGGTCTCTGAGCTAAAAAAAGAGGCGTGGGATGGAATGGATTGCAGCTGTCAGAAGGAGAGACATCAGCTCTGACAATATTCCCGCACACCTGGTTGTGTGTTCACGGCATTTTCATGAAGCTACGTTGTGATTTAAAAAAAAAAAATATTTAGAAGTGCAGAAAGATGTCCCCTCTCCAGAGCAGCTGTCTTTCACGCCGTGCGCTTTGGCATCATCTCAGCCATGGCTGTCTATCATCTGTCAGTAATGTGTAAAAACGCACAGGGCAAAGTCAAATAATTCCCCCACATCATCTCTGCTATTCCCAATTTCTCTTGCTAATCTGGAGCAGTTTTTTTTTAATGGGAGCTTTTTGGTATTGCTGATTTTCTTTGATTTTCTTGAAGTTGTGATTGCTTGTTGTCTTCATTACACACAGATTTAATATCAGCTGGTGACTGAAGTCCATAGAATGTTTGGTATTGTTAAATTAAGCAGATTCTCCTCTTTCAGGTGACTATAAAAACATCACTGTCCTGATTTAGGATGTTTTCATAGCAGCTAATTATACCGGTTATTTTTTTCGGTGTGCCAGTGCGATCAGCTGATTAATCCACTTCCTCAGGTGTTGTGACATTTTGGCATATTTATCAGAACAACACTGGACAGCTTGATCTTACAGACTGTAGTCAAAGATAAAAATCTTTATCCAGAAGCTTAAAAATGCTCATACACATCCCAACAGTTCCCATTATACGTACAGGTATGTGTGTTTAGCTCTGTGTGTGTGTGTGTGTGTGTGTATGCAGCAGGCAGTAACAGCTCTGTACGCTGCAAATACGCCATTATATGGTACCTGTAAGTTAGAAACCTGTTCAGTAAGTTACACATGGGTTCAAAGAGCGTTACTTGTGTTAGAAATAATTTTGGGGTATGCTAGACATTAATCTCAACGTATTTCGACTTTGTAGAAACAATGACTGCTTTCCTTTCTGTTAAATGACGGTTTTCTGGTTGGTCACCCAGAATATTTGAGGTGGCTGGACCCATCCATTGGTGAATTGAACATGAGCCTCTAATGATGTATAGCAGGGGTCCCCAAACTTTTTTCTGTGAGGGCCACATAACTTTTGCCTTCTCTGATGGGGGCCGGGGTCAGTTTGTAACAGAAAAAGTGTGACAGGATCTTCACAGGAAAAAAAGTCAGAAAATAAATAATAACACTATTTATGAAATAAATAATAACCAAATAACCCTCTCTGGGTTCTTCACAGAAAAAAAAGTCCATGGAACATTAACTTTCTGTTGTGCCGTGCACAATCTTAACAGGTAACATCTCAGTAGAATACATTTGTACGCCAAGCTCAGCTGAACCAGTCATCCGTTCGGGCCAGCTTTCGGGTTGCTCAACTGATAGCAAGCAGCGGTAAACCTTTCACTGATGGAGAATTTGTCAAGAAATGTTTGAATGCTGTCGCGGAGGAGGTATGTCCCAAGAAGAAAGATGTCTTTAATGCCGCGAGTCTGTCGACGAGTACAATCACCAGCCGAGGTGCGCCCCCGTGTGAATGGCCCCGCGGAACGGACGGTGTGTGTGAAGTGTGCGGGTGAGCAGAGAGAGAGGCGACCAGAGCAGGTAGCGAACTAGAATTGCTGTTATTAATGGTGCAGTCTGATAATAAAGCCCCCAACTCTTCAGCAAAATGGCCTGTTCTTCGGTGTACCACCATATTGTTGTTAACAACTGTGAGGTTTACTCAGGAGTTAACCCCGGAGGAAAAGCTGCCTCCGGCCCTGGAGAAGACAGATCTCCCCTGCGTCCCCCAACCACGGTTAGGAGACCAAAGCAGGAAAGGTTAACACTAGGATTTTTTTTTTTCTGGGGGGGGTTCAGATAGGGGCACAGACTGCAGAACGGTGGAATAGAATGTCGCGTTCTATGCGTGTATTAGTCTCGATCGCGTGGCCAGACTGGAAAAAAAAAAAATCATAATGCGTCTCTGGTATTGTTCAGGGGGCCAGGCCAAATGTGGAGGCGGGCCATATCCGGCCCCCGGGCCGTAGTTTGGGAACCACTGATGTATAGTTTTTAAATTGCTCATGGGTTTATGCACTCACCCCACAAACCAGGCAGGCAAACACATCTGACGGTGTGACTCCAGGCAGTTGATAGCGATCCGTGGTCCATTTCTCGTGCTCATATCGATCTGTCCTGCTTATTTCAGTTTTTTAGAGGTAACACTCCTTTGCTTCCTTATTTGGTTTCTCTGAATAAGGAATTTTAATTTTCTGTCTGCTCCGTTCCATTGCTAGTATGTCTGTTCACGTTACCAGCTGCAGTGAACTACAAGTAAACAAAGACGCCTGACCCTGAAAATGGCGATGATGGCCCAGAATGCAGCACGGCATGATGTCAGTGCCCATTCTCCATTCTGGTTACAATAGTGTCATGTGTTTTCTACCCCTCCCCCCTTCCCCTAGGAAAATATGTTGCCACTGCACCAAGGTCTTTAAGCCAGAGGAAACACTGTATCAGTGACTAAATGCAACCTAACTGATCTGAAAGTGCAATAAGAACTAGTTATGAAGAAACTTCTGGAGAAAAAGATATTTAAGATACATTTAGTTTTCATTTGGGCGAAGTGCCGCACACAGTGTGAACTTGGAGGAGGCGGGGTTTATTGTCTTACTGCATCCACCAACTAGAAGGTGGTGATCAGGTTCACAGGTTTCAGTTTGGAGAGTTCTCATGTTTTATTTATCCTTCCTTTTAAATGTACTCATACAGTATTGTCCATTCAGGTACTCTGTGGCTTATCATTTATTTAAATATTGTTGAATGAGCAAATGTAATTGCTTAAGTGGACTTCATTGTTTTGAATTTTGGATGTTTTCTTCTGAATGCCAGAACAGGGACCCTGATCTGGGTGTGAATGCAGTGATGAAACTGCTGGAGATCGTCGACTCTTATATTCCTCTGCCCAAACGAGAGCTGGAAAAACCATTCCTTCTGCCCATCGAAGCAATATATTCCATTCCAGGTAGGAGAATAAACACATGGAAATGTCCACAATTACTGATAACACCTTATGGCTGAATCTAATCTGTGAGGAATGATGCCATTAAAGGTACTATTGGCTGAAGTCATTCACTGTAAAGTTTCATACAGCAATATTAATTTATTCTCATAAAAATCAAGTTTTAAAAAAACTTAAATTTATTTATCCATAATTAAGGCCTTTGGTCCTTAACATTTAATCCTTAACATTCACTGTTAAGGCTCTTGAAAATGCCACAGCTTTTATTTTTTATTATTTTTGTGCAGTGAAATCTTTTTTTTTTTGTGACTTTATATCAACCATTTTGCACTTCAGCAAAACGGAACTGAAATGAGCAGAACCAGTAGCAATCATTCAGCACATACCTTGGACCAAATAAGCAGTAGTTTCTGTTCTCCTAAATTTTAAGACAACACTGTCCAGAGTATAGTAACCTTTTATTATTGTGCATAAAGTTTTAAATTTGGTTATATCCTTAAAAAGTCTTAAATTGAATTTGCTTGTACTTGTAGACTCCCTGGTTTTAGCCCATTCCAGTGAAGCTAAAAGGAGTTAATGCGATGACGCGGCATCCATCCATCCACATTTCATGGGAATCACTATTGCTCCCAAGCATTTGTCTTGATGGTCACAAAACTCGCACACAGTGATCCTCAGGCGGGTCTGCATCTAGGTTGTGCTCAAGGTCAAAGGTCAGGAGATCTGGGCACTTGTATGATTTCAGAAAAATTGCTATTTCTCCTAGGGAATCGCCCTAATTCTCAACAGATTTATGGATGATAATCATCAGGAGGGTCTGCGTCCAGGTTGAGGTCAAGGTCATTGTCAAAGGTCAGGAGATCTGGGCACTTGTATGATTTCAGAAAAATTGCTATTTCTCCTAGGGAATCGCCCTAATTCTCAACAGATTTATGGATGATAATCATCAGGAGGGTCTGCGTCCAGGTTGAGGTCAAGGTCATTGTCAAAGGTCAGGAAACCTGGGCGTTTATGATTTCACGAAAATCATTACTCCATTGACTATGACCTTAAGGACATCCTAAATGGGTATGTATCCATTTTGTGATTAAGGTCAAAGTCAGGTGTCAGAAGATCTGAGCACTCTGGGGTGATTTCATCAGGCCAGTATGATCTACTCCATCGTTGACGGTCTGGTTGGTGTAACTCCATGCATCTTTGTTTAAGCCTGAATCTGAAAGATGACTCTTGTCTTTCAGGTAGGGGCACAGTTGTGACAGGCACATTGGAGAGAGGTGTCATCAAGAAGGGAGACGACTGTGAGTTTGTGGGCCACAATCGCAACATCAAGACTGTGGTGACAGGTGAGGAAGGAAGAAAAGCTCCTATTATGGTGTAGAGTAGGGCTGAAACGATTAGTCGATGTTGTCGATAACGTCAACAATAAAAATTTGTTGACAAATATTTTTATTGTTGACAAATTGTTTAATTGTAAAGTTTATATGCATGCCGCAGTAATGCTGTAATTGCAATGCACGACCGGAACTGCTGAGGGCAGTAGTGCCTCTGTTGTCCGGCATACGCAAACAATTTCCAGCGAAGAAGAAGAGGAGCACAGTAGGCAAAAAGAAAGGATGAGCCAGGCAAAGTGGATTTAAAAAAAAGCAGACCCAAACTTTCTGTTGTTTGGGAACATTTTACAGAAGATAACAAAACAAAGCAAGTAAAATGCAGACTTTGCAAGGCAGACCTCTCTTACCACGGCAGCACTACAGTGATGCATGAACATCTGAAACGACGGCATCCGGGAGCCACGACATTACCGTTTGCCTGGTAAGTAGCGAGTAAAGAAAGTTAGCGCCACTTATTTTCAATGGCCAACTGTTTCAATCTTTAGAAAAATGGCAATATTGTTAGTACGTGCTCTTTATGTTAGCTTACCTGTTTGACAATAAGCTTTCTGGTTACTGAGGGCTGAGCTGTTGAAGTCATGGCTAACGTGTTGTTGAATCCAGTAAATGACTGAATTACAGGCGTTACCATCTCTTTTTCATCTTCATTAATATTAGCCCTCATTCTGAATAGTAGTGTATCTGGGTTAATTAGAGCAGTGGTTCTCAACTGGTCTGGCTTTGGGACCCACCATCACCCCTCGATGACAAGCCGCGACCCAAATCAAAGATTTTCAAATTCTCAAATTTACTGAATGTAAAGATTGTGCATTGTGCATTCAGCGCAAAGCTCCTCAAGTCCTGTGCAGACCAGCTGTGTGGGATTGTGACGTATATCTTCAACCTGAGCCTGAAACTGGGGAGGGTACCACAGCTGTGGAAAACATCTTGTGTGGTACCTGTACCAAAAACTTCCCACCCCAAAGACCTGAACGGCTTCAGACCGGTGGCCTTGACGTCCCACTTGATGAAGACCCTGGAGAGACTGCTCCTTGCTCATCTCCGCCCCCTGGTGGAACCAGCGATGGATCCACTCCAGTTCGCCTACCAGCATGGCATTGGGGTGGAGGATGCGGTGATCTTCCTCCTTCACCGTTCTCTGTCCCACCTGGAGAAGCCCGGGAATATGGTGAGGATCATGTTCTTTGACTTCTCCAGTGCTTTCAACACCATCCAACCGATGATCCTGAAGGACAAGCTGCTGCGCGCAGGGGTGGACCAGCACCTGTCATCATGGATCCTGGACTACCTCACGAACCGGCCTCAGTTTGTGAGAACCCGGGACTGTGTTTCCGACACGATCATCAGTAGCACGGGGGCCCCCCAGGGAACGGTGCTGGCTCCCTTCCTGTTCACTCTTTATACTGCGGACTTCTCACACAACACAACACATTGCCATCTACAGAAGTTCTCTGATGACTCTGCGATCGTTGGTCTCATCTCCAGCGGAGATGAAGCTGAGTACAGAGGGCTTATCCAGGACTTTGTGGACTGGTGCCATCGGAACTGCCTCCAGATCAACGCGAGGAAAACTAAGGAGCTGGTGGTGGACTGCCGCAGGCATGGGCAGCCCCTCACAGCACCAGTAAATATACAGGGAACAGACATCGAGATGGTGACATCCTACAAGTACCTGGGTGTTCATCTGAACAATAAACTAGACTGGTCACACAATACTGACGCACTCTACAAGAAGGGACAGCGCAGGCTGTTCCTGCTGAGGAGACTCAGGTCTTTTGGTATACAAGGGGCGCTGCTGAAGTCATTCTATGACACGGTGGTGGCATCAGCCATCACTTTTGGAGTGGTCTGCTGGGGCAGTGGCATTACCGCAGCCGATAGGAAGAGACTGAACAAACTGATTAAGAAAGCTAGCTCTGTCCTGGGGCAACGCCTTGATCCGATGGAGGAGATAGGAGAGAGAAGGACGGTGGCTAAACTGTCATCTCTGCTGGAGTCCGAGTTCCACCCTATGCAGGACATACTGGATGCACTGAGGAGCTCATTTAGCAGCAGACTACATCATCCCAGGTGCACAACCGAGAGGTTTCGTAGGTCCTTCCTACCAACGGCTGTCAGACTGTACAACCTAAGCAGGGCTCCTCGCAGAGATAGCAAAAAGACGTAACAAACTAATAGTTTTTTTTGAATGCAAAAGATGCAATAGACTTACACAATGGTCCTCTCCGGCATACAACTAGGAACATACCGGTCGCTATGGAGGGTGAGAATATGTATGGGCACATAATCATACCATGTAGGATAACTAAATAGACGGTTATGCTGTTTCATCCCACCTAGCAACAATGCTCTGCACTGTGTGTGTTTATATATTTACATATTTATTCCATCTAGCTACAATGCTCTGCACTGGGTGTGTTTATATTTATATATCTATATATTTATTCCATCTAGCTACAATGCTCAGCACTGGGTGTGTTTATATTTATATATCTATATATTTATTCCATCTAGCTACAATGCTCCGCAGTGTGTTTTTATATATCTACATATTATTCCATCTAGCTACATTGCTCTGCACTGTGTGTGTTTATATACTTGCATATTTATTCCACCTAGCTGCAATGCTCCGTACTGTGGGTGTTTATATATTTACATATTTATTCCATCTAGCTACAATGCTCTGCACTGTGTGTTCATATATTCATATATTTATTCCATCCAGCTACAATGCTCTGCACTGTGTGTCTGTGTGTGTGTGTGTGTATATATATATTTTATAGTAATATGTACATATGTATATTAGCTGCTCTTGCTTGCTTGCTTTTTTTTTTTTTTTTTTTTTTTTTTATTGGATTGTGATTTTTTGTCTGAGTGTTGCTATCCCTGTGCTGTTGCAATCCTGGAATTTCCCCGTTGTGGGACTAATAAAGGCTTATCTTATCTTATCTTATCTTATCTTATCTTATTTTGAACCTGAGGTAGAAGAACAGAATATCACAGTATACAAACACAAAACAAATTTAATGATTAACCAAAATGACCAGTAAGTGGCAATACAACAGAGGGAACAATTCCCTTTAATGCTGAATTAGCTGCATTTTAAATTAAAAATTAAACAAAAAGTGCAATTCAAAAGAATTCAAGTCTCAAAATTGACTTTTCTTCTGATTATTTTTTCAATATTTACCTACTGATAAGGTTATGTGCTTTGAAGAAAATGAAGGAACACTCACTAAAACCTGTAACAGTGACATCATAGACCTGAGTCTGGAGGAATTAATGGGAGAACTGGGGATGTTTTTTGCTCTTGACAAGAGTCTCAATGTCTGGAGTTATATTAGACAAAGCGACTCTGAGGTCATGCTCAATGTCCAGTCTGTTTCTCTGTTTTGTCTTCAACTGAACCAGAGCTGAGAAGCCACACTCACAGAGATAGGTAGTGCTGAAAGGTAGGAGGGTTTTTACTGCTCGAATGGCAAGAGAAGGATACTCGCTCATCACAGTGCTGCATGAGAATTGCGAGAGGCTTACCTCCGTGAACCTCTTTTTCAGCGTGCGGTCACATGATAGCTCCACCAGCTGACTCTCTTCGTTGCTTGGCAACGTAACGCTTTCCATGTCGATTCCAAAGGGATCGTGTATCCCAGGGGTCCCCAAACTTTTTCCTGTGAGGGCCACATAACTTTTGCCTTCTCTGATGGGGGCCGGGGTCAGTTTGTAACAGAAAAAGTGTGACGATCGCAGGGGTGTCTAAACGTAAACATTTATTGTTTTCCAGAAAGCCACAAATGACCAAATATTAATAACCCTTTCTGGGATCTTCACAGGAAAAAAAGTCAGAAAATAAATAATAACACTATTAATGAAATAAATAATAACCAAATAACCCTCTCTGGGTTCTTCACAGAAAAAAGTCCATGGAACATTAACTTTGTGTTGTGCCGTGCACAATCTGAACAGGTAAAAGTTCAGCTTAGTTGTCAGAGCAGAATCTCTTCCTTAAATGACTCATATGAGCAGTCTCTCAAAGTTCTTGTGTTTCTTCCTTATAATCCTTTTGTAGGTTCCAGCAGGCTTGTAGACACCGCTGCTGAACAGCCTTTTCTTTGCATTGAGCAAAAAAATAATCGTTTGTCCACTGCAGGTTAAATACCCTGCGTTCTGAATAAATTTTTCTCTTAGCTAACCTTTTCACTATTCCATTTTATTTGACAGGGGTGAGTCTAGGATTTTTTTTTTTTTTCTGAGGGGGGGGTTCAGATAGGGGCACAGACAGAATGTCACATTCTATGCGTGTATTAGTCTCGATCGCGTGGCCAGACTGGAAAAAAAAAAAAAAAAAAATCATCACGCTTACCAGTGTGGAGGAAAAATCAGTGCAGGCGGACACAGCAAGCCGAAGTTTAAAGGTGTTTTATTCCTCCATCACGAGGCTCAGCCTGCGCTCTGTGAGAGAGCTCTGAGCAGATGTCTAAGAACGAATTCTAAGTGCGATAGTGAGGCATGAACAGTCAGCTCTTTATACAGTGATACAGAGAATCCATGGCACGGAATGCATGGCTGAGCACACGCTCAGCAGGGGAACGAGACGGCGCTCGGCCGACATGGAAGCGAGGTGCGGGAGGGGGTGGAGGGGGTAAGCGTCTGATATTGTTCAGGGGGCCGTGCCAAATGTGGAGGCGGCGCGGGCCGTAGTTTGGGGACCACTGGCGTATCCAGTCCGTTTCGCCATGCTCAATTAGCATATACAAACAAACGGTGCGAGTCTTCTTCTATAGTGCGAAATATGGTGTCGCCCACCACCTACTGCCATCTACTGTTAAGGAGTGTGAATGACACTATGTTGATTTATTTCTTGATATTTTATTTGCCCAGGCAAAGGCCCGCGACCCACTGAAAACAGGTCCGCGACCCACTTTTGGGTCGCGACCCACCAGTTGAGAATCACTGAATTAGAATATCCCAATTTGTAATTAAATAAATAAAAACCTACAACCATAATCATCTAAATTAAATCAAACAGCTTGAAATATCACTCATGAATACTGAATATGAAGGTTTACCTTTCTGAATTATATTGTTAAAAAGTGCACTTATAGAAAACTTTCACCTAATGTTAGTTTATGGGTTGGAGCAGATTAAGATATTTAATCAGTTGTTTAATTGACATTAGGCATTATGCTGTCTGTGAAAAACTGATATATAACCTTACTTGTAATAATTAATATAGCTTTGTTTTTTGTCTTTTAGTCATAATCAAAGATGTGTGGATGAGTTTGTCTTGAAGAGAGGCACATGCACTCCTCAAACTGCAGAAGATTTGACAGACCGCATTGTCAACATGATTGTCACTGACATGAGACCACTATCCATGATTGACAATGAGGGTTTTAAGAAGATGATCAGTACATTCCATCCAGGTTACACCTTACCTTCCAGAACCCACCTTACAAAGCTCATGGAGGGAAAATATGAAACTATTCTCAGTAAGGTTAAAGATACTCTTAAATTAACTAAAAATAGGCTTGCCCTGACAGCTGATGCCTGGACCAGTGTTGCTACAGAAGCATATCTTGGCATCACTTGTCACTTTATCAGTGATGACTGGGAGCTTGCTAGCTTCTGCCTCACAACCATGCCACTTGAAGAAAGGCACACTGGACCCAACATTGTTTTTTGGATTGAGCAGGCTGTGGAAAGGTTTGAGATCCCTCCCAAAAAGATTGTGGCAATTGTCCATGACAATGGCTCCAATACTGTGGTGGCTGCAGATATCTTGCAGGAAAAACATGGATGGGTGTCTGTCCGCTGTGCTGGCCACACTTTACAGTTGGTGATCAATCATACACTCAAACATCCTCAGATCAGTAAAGCACTAGCAGCAACAAGGTGTCTTGTCGAGCACTTTAAATGAAGTGAACTGGCTTCAAGCAAGCTCAAGGCCAAGCAAATACAGATGGGAACCCCAGAACGCAAACTTATCCAAGACGTTTCTACCAGGTGGAACAGCACCTATTATATGATCACTCGTCTCCTTGAACAGAGATGGCCACTCACTGCAACTCTGTCTGACCTAGCAGTAACCCAGAGAGGGAAACAATACCTTGACCTTAAATGTGATCAATGGACTCTGCTAGAGGAACTCGTCAAAGCTCTCCAGGCCTTTGAATGTAAACACAGTGGATCGACACTAGCAGATGACATGGTTCCTCAAATCATCACTGACTGTGGAAACTTCACACTAACCCTCAAGCAGCTTTGATTCTGTGCCTTTCCACTCTTTCTCCAGACTCTGGGACTTTGATTTCCAAATGAAATGCAAAATTTACTTTTATCTGAATAGAGGTCATCTGCTGGTGTTTGTCCACTGTGTTTTATCAAGACGAAAGTCAGCGCAGTCGTCTACCAGGAAATTTTACAGCATTTCGTGCTTCCCTCTGTTGACAAGCTTTATAGAGAAGCTGATTTCACTTTCCAGCAGGACTTGGAACCCCCCTCCCCCCATACTGCCAGAAGTATCAAAACCTGGATTAATGACCATGGCATCACTGTGTTTGATTGGCCAGCAAACTCTCCTGACCTAAACCCCACAGAGAATCTATGGAGTATTGTCAAGAGGAAGATGAGAGACACCAGACCCAACAATGCAGACGAGCTGAAGGTCACTATCAAAGCAACCTGGGCCTTCATAACACCTCAGCAGTGCCACAGGCTGATCACCTCCATGCCACGTCACATTGATACAGTAATTATTCCAAAAGGAGCCCCAACCAAGTGTTGAGTGTGTACATGGACATACTTTTCAGTCGGCCAACATTTCTATTAAAAAACTATTTTTTAAAAGTAAATTTATGTAATATTCAAATTTTCTGAGAAACTGAATTTGGGGTTTTCATGGGCTGTAAGCCGTAATCATCAAAATTAAAGTAAATAAACACTTGAAATATATCACTGTCTGTGTAATGACTATATAGAGCTTCTAGAGGTGTGGGTGAGGTTTTGGATTGACTTCGTACTGATAGGATAATATGTGGCACCATAGCATCAGTAACCACAGCGCTCCGTGAGCAAAACAAGGAAGGGAGAAGCGACAAATTTGACTAGAAAAAGGTAATACTGAAGATTTAATCCTTAAAAAATTATACCATACAGTTGCCATAATTGCGTAGGTCTAAAGCAGGGGTGCTCACACTTTTTCAGCATGCGAGCTACTTATAAAACAACCAAGTCAAAATGATCTACCCACTACAAAAATGCAAAACATATAATTATTTATATATAATGTATTATATATAAATGTATACATTTCAAATGTATTAAGGATTCTTTGTATGTACAATGTATGTTGATGTACCTTGCATAATTGAATAAGCCAATATTGCACAACACACATAATAAATAACTATTAACATTTTTTGTAATTACCTGAGTTTACTTTGATGACTTGCACTGAATTGAATCAGCCAGGGATGCATAGTCCGGACAGTAGCTGCTGACAGCCAGCCTCAAGTACATTTCCAAATGTTCATCAGTCATGGTGGAACGGTATTTGGACTTAATGATCTTCATGTAGGAAAAGGCTGACTCACATAAATAAGTGGTAATTCAAGAAGTCTGGGAACGCATCGTCCTGCCTGCACTTGGCAATAAATCCATTCACACGCCCAACCATTGCAGGTGCTCCATCTGTGGTGATAGACACCAATTTGTACACTGGGAGCTGAGTTTTCTCGATAAAGTTTTTAAACGTCTGAAATGTGTCCTCTCCTCGTGTCTGTTCTTTCATGGGAAGTGCTGTCAATTCGCCCTTTTCACATTCCCCACAATGCAATGCGCAACCGGCAACAAACGGTAGTTTGTTTACACTGGCTCACATGCATACACATCGAAATAAAGCCTCAAATCAGGGTTCCAGATGCGTAGTACCTTTCTGTAGTAATCGCCAGGGTACAGACAAGCAACAGGGCATAAGAAGATCATACTATAGGTTTCGCAGCGGTGAAAAAAACGCAGATCTTCGGCGAATTTGGGAGAGCAAAATCTGGCGATTACTACAGAAAGGTACTATGCATCTAGAACCCTGATTTGTGGCTTTATTTTGACGTATCTTGAACTCTGTCTCTGTGTATGCATGTGAGCCAGTGTAAACAAACTACCGGATGTTGCCGGTTGCGCATTGCATTGTGGGGAATGTGAAAAGGGCGATATTCGCTCCTCTTTTGCAGTGAGATCACTAAACACCATACGAATGAAAATGCACATCTGGGCTGTGTCACTCACATCTGTAGATTCGTCCAACTGCAGTGAGAAACACTCACAATCTCTGATGCCCTTCCACATTTGCTGGGTTAAATCCTCAAGCAAGGGCTTAAAATCTGAGGTAATTCGCTGACTAGCTTGTAAGTTTTGCTGCGCTTAGCGCCGTTGTTTACACATGAGCGGTGACCTAAAGGTCAAAATTCAGTTGTCATCTGAATGGTTGCCCTGTATGTCAATCAAGTGACGGGATGTTTGATAGGCTGACAAATATTTTTTTTAATGTCACGCTGCGATCGACCAGTACTACCTCCGCGATCGACCAGTAGATTGCGATCGACCAGTAGATCGCGATCGACGTAATGAGCACCCCTGGTCTAAAGGATAATTTGGCATATGTGGAGAAAACCAGGTGGTGGTGGTGGTGGGGGCAGGGCATGGTGCTGCAAAGGACAGCGGTGGCGCACGGATGAAGTAGCAGCTGAGACTCCCGTTAACCAGGCAGGCTGGGCTTGGCTCCCTGTGAAGGACTGTGATCCGCCGGTTCAACTGCTGCTTCTCCAACACTGGTGTCTGACCGGGCGGACCACAATCCTTTGTGGAGAGGCACGCCCAGCCTACCCGGTCAGTGGTGGACAGGAGTCCCGGCTGCTGCTTCACTCGTGTGGTACCATTGTCCTTTGCAGGACCACGAGCCCCCCCTCCCACGCGAGTTTCTAAAAATTAAAAACTTAATACCACCATGATTGTGGAGTGGAATGGCCAGATCAATTGCATAGCATATGCGGACACATATGCACGCTTTGACTAAACGACGACCATGACCAAACACACAAAAACGGCCAAATAACGAAATAAATAATTTTTTATGAACTGACAAATGGGCAACAGTTGCAAACGGAACATTCTGCTGTGTATAATGATGTTGGGTGTTTTGTACTTAAAATATTGCTAAAATATAAAACGATGCACTACAATGGGTCTCAAATATTTGTAAATATGTCCCATTATAGTACTGCATGAGTTTGATGATAGACTATAAACTACACATATAAACTAAAACAATTATGACTGAACAGCTCCCATTCGCCAAAGTGCAAGATACAACACCTATGAGTATAAGTCATAAAAGATCACCTAAACAAGTGGCCTGATAAACTAATAAGTGGTTCTTAAACAGTGGCTAATATTGGATGTCCCATTCATTTTCAATAAGTCTGTAATTAATATTCACATGTTCAAATAAATCTTAGTGATGTTCAGTCCCTTTCATATTTGTCAAAGTCTAACGTGTGATTGACTACATATAGGCTACACCTATGTATTATACTTTCAAACACAGCCTACATTTGGGCCTGTAAAGCCTGATTGGCCTACCTGTTTCAGACAGGGATACTTGCTTTCTACGGGCATGCAAAAACATCAGATTTTCACATGCATCCTAAAAGTAGATGGAGAACCCAGTTAAATAAATGAGACAAAAATATTTTACTTTGTCATTTATTTGAGGAAAATGATCCAATATTGCATATCTGTGAGTAGCAAAAGTTTGTGAACCTTTGTGTGAGGTGTGACAGCTTTTGTAGAGCAGTCATAGCAAAGCCTCTGGCTGTGATTGGCTGTGTGTGGATAAAGAAACCGTCACAAGTGTGAAACTTTCTGCAGCCTGTAGCAAAACCCAGATGAGATGCTGTGGTGTAGTTGTACTTGCATTACACCCTGTTCTAGGATAAAATTTTGTTTTAAAATTTAAACAAAATTATTCTTCCTACTGCAGCTTTAACCAGCTTGATGCAAATTCAGGTAAATACAGGAATGAGTTGAGAGCCCCCCTTCTGTCACCAATACACCTTTGCTTTCATATAATGGGTAACTTAAACCCTTAAAAATTTCACTTCAACACACAGCTGAAAATATACACTCCCTTCTAAAAGTATTACAACAGTGACACAAGTTTTACTTTAGCTGTTTACCAAAACATATTCAAAATACAGTTATATAACACAGGGTTACAAAAATAATTTTTTTCTAAGTTATCTGTGTTTTTTCAACTGATATAAAACAATTTTGCACCGCTAAATCTGAAAATGGCATCCATCTCTCTGGATCAGGTGCTAAGTAAAAACCTGTACTTACTTAATACTTAGTACTGTGCATGTACTTACCTTTATATAAAAGTAAGTACATGTAAATTGAATGTTATGTCATCATTGTTCAAAATTCAGAGAATTTCAAGACCTAAAAAAGAATTTTGCATCATGTAAAGCAAAAATACCTGTACATGTAAACAAAAATGTATAAAACAACCTGTGGCCATAATTCAAAAAGTTGACCTGATTGAGCAAAACCAATGTGATATTGGGATTCAGCACATCAAAATTGTCCTAAATCAGCTAAAAAAAACGTAGATGATAAATTTGGTGTTGACCAGTGTTATCAATATGGGCTTAAAGTGCAGACTGTCATCTTTAATTTGAGAGTATTCACATCCAAATTGAAGTTACGGTTTGGGAATTGCAAGCATTTTTATACAAACTCTCCTCATTTCAGGGGCACAAAAGTAATTGAACAAATTAATATTACCGTAAATAAAATATTCATTTGTAATACTTTGTTGAGAATCCTTTGCAGGCGATGACTGCCTGAAGTCTGGAACCCATAGACATCACCAAATGCTGGGTTTCCTCCATTATGATGCTTTGCTGGCCTTTACTGCAGCTGTCTTCAGTTATTGCTTCAACTTAAGATAATATAAGATAAGATAAGCCTTTATTAGTCCCACAATGGGGAAATTCCAGGATTGCAACAGCACAGGGATAGCAACCCTCAGAGCAACAATCAGAAGGCAAGAGAAGAAAAAACAAGAGCAGCAAGTATACATATGTACATATAAATAAATATATATATATATATATATATGTAGACACACAGTGCGGAGCATTGTAGCTAGATGGGATAGATGTATAAATATATAAACACAGTGCGGAGCATTGTAGCTGGATGGAATAAATATGAGTATATAAACACACAGTGCAGAGTATTGTAGCTAGATGGAATAAATATGTAGATATATAAACACACAGTGCGGCGCATTGTAGCTAGATGGAATAATATGTAGATATATAAACACAGTGCGGAGCATTGTAGCTAGATGGAATAAATATATGAATATATAAACACAGTGCGGAGCATTGTAGCTAGATGGAATGAATATGCGAATATATAAACACACAGTGCGGAGCATTGTAGCTAGATGGAATAAATATGTAAATGTATAAACACACACCAGTGTGGAGCATTGTTGCTAGATGGAGTAAATATATAAATATATATATAAACACACACAGTGCGGAGCATTGTAGCTAGATGGAATAAATATGTAAATATATAAACACACACAGTGCGGAGCATTGTAGCTAGATGGAATGAAACAGCACAACCGTCTACTTAGTTAACCTACATGGTATGATTATGTACCCATACATATTCTCACCCTCCATAGCGACCGGTATTTTCCTGGTTGTATACCGGAGGGGACCATTGTGTAAATCTATTGCGTCTTTTGCATTCAAAACTATTAGGTTGTCGGACTTCCGGTCTGGACGCCATGGCGACTGCAGCTTAACACTGAAGTTCTCAGACCCAATCCAGGATAACACATTGAAAATCAAACTTAACGGATTTTTGGAGGAGTGAAAATCAAAAGACAAAATCATCATGTCTAAAGGAAAACAGAAGAAACTGAAATTGTCCAGGCCAGGACACGTATCGGCCGGAGAATCCGAACTGGAAGATCTCCGTTCAGAAGACGAGGAACTGGTGATAGCTAACAAAAGGGTTAGCCTGAAATCACTATTTGAGGAGCTACGACGATTTCGCCGAGATGTTACGGCCGAATTTCGGGAATTCAGAGAAGAATTGAAAAGGACAAACAGCAGAGTGGACCAGGCCGAGAACCGAATCTTGGAAACAGAGGATCGAATAAAAGTGCTCGAAGATTCTGTGCTAGACCTACGCAAAAGACAAGCAGCTATAGAGGCTAAGCTAACCGACCAAGAAGGAAAACAAAGAAGAGACAACATAAGAATTCATGGTCTGATAGAAGGAACCGAAAATGGTTTTAACTCAATGGCAGAATGCGTGGAATCCTTACTAAGAGAGAAATTGGATATTCCACAAACCACCGACTTGAAGATAGAAAAGGCACATCGTTCATTAGCCGCTAGGCCGGCGGCGGAAGCGCCCCCACGTTCGGTGTTGGTAAGATTTTCCAATTTCAAAATAAAACAAGAGGTTGTAAGACTGGCCTGGCAGAAAAAAGGATTTATGCACCAGGAGAGAAAAGTCTACGTGGAACACGATTACGCCCCGGAGGTCCTTAAAAAGCGCAGGGAATACAATGACGCGAAAAAGGTGTTAAGAGAGAAGAAATTGCGCTTTCAGACACCATTTCCTGCGAAGTTAAGGGTCTTCTACGGCGATGAAACGTGTCTCTATAATTCGGCGGAAGAAGCAACAGCTGACATGGCGAAAAGAGGGCTCCCGGTAACGGTATTTAAACCCACCGCAGACCCGAGTGAGAAGATCAAAACGCAAACATGGACAACACAAAGACCTTCAAAATCCACGGACCAGCAGCGGGAAACCCAGCACCAGAGCGTCGCGGATAAACTATCCGTTTTCAGGTTGGAATAGCGACCTTTTTTTTTTTTTTTTTTCTCTTGAATCAATCCGCACATCCAACCCCCCTCATACAAGGTAACAAACATTAAAGGAGATGCATATTCAGCATGTGGTAAAACATTTCATGGAACAATCATATTATTTGAAACAAATAAGTCTTTGTAATAAAAAAAAAAAAAAAAACTTGTTAAAATAGAAATGTGACAATAATCCACATGTTCTCCTCATACTAACAAATACTGTTTTTGCGTGAATGTTTGATGTGATGGGGGTGGGAGGGTGCACACAATTTCACAGGGTTTAGGCATAAAAGGAAAAAAAAAAAAAAATCATTACAAGTTTGGATTGGGTTCTGAAACTCACGTTAAAAGCATGGGACTACTTTCAGTGGTAAGAGAGGGCCCTCAACACGTAACAGAGTTTGAGGAATTTCCCTCAGAGCCTTCACTCCATCAAGGCTCTTACAGGGTCTTTAAAAAGACCTCAGCTCAGGAAGTTCTTATGACAGCTTTTTGTTTTAAAGTTTTTTACACTATGTTCTTAATGTTTTTCTTGTTTTTAATGTTCTTTCAGTTTCTGAGTAGCACAAAAGAGGGCCACCACACAGTTATACTAAACAAAACAACACAATGGAGAAACAGGGTGTAACCAAAATAATTTCATATAATGTAAAAGGAATCCTGAATCCAGTTAAAAGATCCAAGATTCTAGGCAAAATGAAAAAAGACAAAGCAGGAATAATACTTTTACAAGAAACCCACCTAACAGACGTGGAACACAATAAACTCAGTAGACAAGGGTTTAAAATGATCTCTTCATCTTCATATAAATCAGGGAGGAGGAGGGGAGTAGCGACATTGATATCAACCAAAATTACATTTGAAAAAAAATCAGAACACAAAGATAAAGAAGGGAGATACAGTTTGGTAACTGGGCGGCTAGAGGGAGAAGATATCACCCTGCTGAATGTGTATGCTCCCCCAGGGGCTAACTGGAAATTTTATAAAAATGTATTCGACCTAATGATAACTAAAGCTCAAGGTTTAGTGATATGTGGTGGGGACTTCAATCTTAGACTGAATCCATACTGGGATGCTTCTGGTAATTCCCCACATCAAAATAACACCCAAAACAGGAAGACTCGGATGCTACTAAAAGAATTGGGAATCTGTGACGTGTGGAGGGAACTCAACCCCAGTGTAAAAGACTATACATTTTACTCAACTCCACATTCATCTTACTCAAGGATTGACTATTTTTTTATGTTTAATAGAGACATTGGAAGAGTAAAAACATGTAAAATAGGACTGATGGATCTCTCCGACCACAGTCCGATCTACATGGACTTAAATATCCAAAAATACACAAATAATACATTTTCTTGGAGGTTAAATTCAAATGTCCTGAAAGGACCATTGAAAGATGAATTGGAATCAGATATTCTCAGATATTTGGAAGATAACGATAATGGAGAAGTATCCCCTTTAGTACTGTGGGATGCATGTAAAGCTGTAATAAGAGGAAAGATTATTGCAAAACTGGCAACCCAAAAGAAACTAAGACAAGAAAAACTATCCACATTAGAGTCAGAACTTAGGAACCTAGAAAAAGAACACAAAGGCAACACTCATTCTACTGACTCGCTCAAGATTAAGGAAATTAAAAACCAAATAAATGAGATCTACACAATAGAAATCCAGAAGAAACTTACATTTCTGAAACAAAAATACTATGAAGCAGGCAGTAAATCGGCAAAATTGCTAGCCTATAAATTGAGGAAACATCAAACAGAAAGAGCAATCTACAAAATCAGAGACCCAGTATCAAAGGAAATAAAATTCAGAATTCAGGATATTCTTAAAAACTTCGAGAATTACTATAAGAACTTATACTCCCACAAAAAACATAAAAACGCATCCGAGGCATTCCTAAACACATTAAACCTTCCCCAACTTACGGAGTCACAAAATAAAACACTACTGTCAGAAATACACTCACCGGCCACTTTATTAGGTACACCATGCTAGTAACGGGTTGGACCCCCTTTTGCCTTCAGAACTGCCTCAATTCTTCGTGGCATAGATTCAACAAGGTGCTGGAAGCATTCCTCAGAGAGTTTGGTCCATATTGACATGATGGCATCACACAGTTGGCGCAGATTTGTCGGCTGCACATCCATGATGCGAATCTCCCGTTCCACCACATCCCAAAGATGCTCTATTGGATTGAGATCTGGTGACTGTGGAGGCCATTTGAGTACAGTGAACTCATTGTCATGTTCAAGAAACCAGTCTGAGATGATTCCAGCTTTATGACATGGCGCATTATCCTGCTGAAAGTAGCCATCAGAAGTTGGGTACATTGTGGTCATAAAGGGATGGACATGGTCAGCAACAATACTCAGGTAGGCTGTAGCGTTGCAACGATGCTCAATTGGTACCAAGGGGCCCAAAGAGTGCCAAGAAAATATTCCCCACACCATTACACCACCACCACCAGCCTGAACCATTGATACAAGGCAGGATGGATCCATGCTTTCATGTTGTTGACGCCAAATTCTGACCCTACCATCCGAATGTCGCAGCAGAAATCGAGACTCATCAGACCAGGCAACGTTTTTCCAATCTTCTATTGTCCAATTTCGATGAGCTTGTGCAAATTGTAGCCTCAGTTTCCTGTTCCTAGCTGAAAGGAGTGGCACCCGGCGTGGTCTTCTGCTGCTGTAGCCCATCTGCCTCAAAGTTCGACGTACTGTGCGTTCAGAGATGCTCTTCTGCCTACCTTGGTTGTAACGGGTGGTTATTTGAGTCACTGTTGCCTTTCTATCAGCTCGAACCAGCCTGGCCATTCTCCTCTGACCTCTGGCATCAACAAGGCATTTCCGCCCACAGAACTGCCGCTCACTGGATATTTTTTCTTTTTCGGACCATTCTCTGTAAACCCTAGAGATGGTTGTGCGTGAAAATCCCAGTAGATCAGCAGTTTCTGAAATACTCAGACCAGCCCTTCTGGCACCAACAACCATGCCACGTTCAAAGTCACTCAAATCACCTTTCTTCCCCATACTGATGCTCGGTTTGAACTGCAGGAGATTGTCTTGACCATGTCTACATGCCTAAATGCACTGAGTTGCCGCCATGTGATTGGCTGATTAGAAATTAAGTGTTAACGAGCAGTTGGACAGGTGTACCTAATAAAGTGGCCGGTGAGTGTACATCCTAAAGAATTGGAAAAAGCAATTATGAAACTTAAAGCTAACAAATCCCCAGGAGCTGATGGCTATACAGCAGAGTGGTACAAAACCTTTAAACAGCAACTATCTCCTCTCCTCCTGAAAACATTTAATTATGTCCTCCACACAGGGGAAATCCCCCCCTCCTGGAGAGAAGGGGTCATTGCAGTTATACCTAAACCTGAAAAGGATAAACTAGAGTGCTCCAACTACAGACCAATCAGTGTACTAAATCAGGACTATAAGCTTTTTACCATTATCCTTGCCAAAAGGTTAGAAAATATACTGACAGACCTAATTCATTTAGACCAAACAGGTTTTATAAGACAAAGACAGACACAAGACAACATTCGACGCACTTTACACATAATTCATCATATAAAAAAATATAACTTAAATGCAGTCATATTGGGATTAGATGCTGAAAAAGCATTCGATTCGGTTGACTGGTCTTTTCTATATAGAATCTTATCCAGTTTCAATTTTCATAACAACTTCATTAGAACTATACAGGCATTATATAAAAAACCAACAGCTAAAATAAGGATTAACGGTAATTTATCATCTTTTGAACTGGAAAGAGGATGTCGTCAGGGCTGCCCCCTGTCTCCACTGCTCTTTGCAATCTTCATAGAACCTCTGAGCCAATGGATAAGACAAAACCAAAAAATTCAAGGTATTACACTTGGTCAGAAGGAACATAAAATAGCACTCTTTGCTGATGACATTTTAATATACCTAGGGCAGCCGGACACTTCTTTACCAGAACTAACCTCAGTTTTTTCAGAGTATGGAGATTTATCGGGGTACAAATTAAATATGCATAAAACCCAAGTTTTAACATTCAACTATGACCCAAATCATTATTCACTAAGCAAACTCAAAACTAACTGGGAGTCGGAATCTATGAAATATCTGGGGGTCAATATCCCGAAACAACTCAACAAAATTATATCACTAAACTATGATCCACTGGTGACAAAAATAAAATCTGACCTAGCAAGATGGAATATGATACCATTCTTGGGTACTGCACAAAGAATTGAAGCAGTCAAAATGAATATACTTCCACGTCTTCTATACCTTTTCCAAACAATACCGGTAGAACCTCCCAAAAAAACATGGCAGGAGCTGGACAGAAGGATCTCAAGATTCATATGGCAGGGCAAGAGACCTAGAATCAGATATAGAACCCTACAGCTAAACAAAGACAAAGGTGGGCTCGCGCTGCCAAATATCAGGGACTACTTTAAAGCCGCACAAATTAAAACTTTAGTAGAGATATGTAACCCAGTCTACACTGCACAATGGAAGGAGATCGAATGCCAAATAACAAGTGACATCCCCCTACAGGCGATAATAGGGAACAATGTCTTACCTAAGCTTTTGAATAACACTAACCCGTGGATAGAGACCCTGCTAAAAATTTGGTTTAAGATAGTCAGAGAGAATCAAACTAAAGAGCCCTATCGACTTCTGCAATGGATCGCCTATGATCAGGACTTTACTCCTAATAAAACAGACACCAGATTTAAAAAGTGGAAGGAGAAAAGGCTGATAAAATATTACGATTTTTTTAAAGGGCAAATCTTAAGAAGTTTTGAAGATTTGAAAAAACAAGGCCTAATAAATCAAGACCTTTACAGGTTCTTCCAGCTTAGACACCACATAAACAATATACTTAAAAAGGAGGTTTTGGAAAGGGCCCAGTCAGGTGTTCTGAAGGTCTTCTTAATGGCATATAAAGGGATCCCAGGGATCAGATACATTTCTAAAATATACCAAGGTCTTCAAGACTTAAAAGGAGACAACACATCTTATATAAAAGAGAGATGGGAAAAAGAGGGGAATTTCACTTTACAACTGGAAATATGGGAAAAGCTAAATAAACAGCAATGGAAAAGTACCTCATCCCTGCAGTGGAGAGAATTTGGATGGAAAAACTTGGCAAGATTTTTCAGAACACCTGCACAAAACAAATTTACCCATAAGGGATTGAACTGTTGGCGCGTGTGTGGTGAAAAGACTGCAAATCATTTTCATGTGTTTTGGTCATGCCCAGTTATCCACCAATATTGGGCCAAGGTACAGACAATATTGGGGAAAATATTCAAAATTACAGTTCCCTTTTCTTTTGTAACTTTGTATTTGGGTTTACTACCGGACTCACTGGAAAGACGAGGAGAAAAATACTTATTCAATGTTTTAATATTGGCAAGCAAAAAAGCTCTAACTAAAAAATGGATGTTGAAGGACTGTCCTACACCTGAAGATTGGACTAACGTGATCCAAGACATTTACTCGATGGAAAAGTTGACATTCGCACTGAGACAGGACATGGATGTGTTCATGAACTTTTGGCAACCCTGGACCGCATATGTGTCTTCCATTAGATCTAATCTTTGACAAATACCATTTCAATAATGGTTCCGCTCTTTGTTCCAACACTACTCAGATGCTCTTTTATCTTTATTTACTTACTTTTTCTTTTTGTTTGTTTTTTACTGGTTTGTTTTTGTTTTTTTTTGTTATTTGTTTCTTGTTTTTTTTTCTCTTTTAATTTCACTTTTTCTTTCACTTTAAAAAAAAAAAAAAAAAAGGGGTGTTGTAAGAATTAATCTTCCAATGTTGTCAGATATCAGAAAATAAGGGAACATGTGATGAAAATGTAAACACTGCATTGCTGTAACGACCTGTATACCCTTTACAAAAACTTAAATAAAAAAAAAAACAAAAACTATTAGGTTGTCGCGTCTTTTTGCTATCTCTGCGAGCAGCCCTGCTTAGGTTGTACAGTCTGACAGCCGTAGGTAGGAAGGACCTGCGAAACCTCTCGGTTGTGCACCTAGGATGATGTAGTCTGCTGCTAAATGAGCTCCTCAGTGCATTCAGTATGTCCTGCATAGGGTGGAACTCGGACTTCAGCAGAGATGACAGTTTAGCCACCATCCTATCCTTCTCTCTCCTATCTCCACTGGGTCAAGGCGCTGCCCCAGGACAGAGCTAGCTTTCTTGATCAGTTTGTTCAGTCTCTTCCTATCGGCTGCTGTAATGCCACTGCCCCAGCAGACCACTCCAAAAGTGATGGCTGATGCCACCACCAACTTAAGGCAAAAAGACCCACAACCAAGTCAAATGCATACTCGATCAAGTTGAGATCTGGTGATTGACTCGGCCATTGCAGAATATTCCACTTCTTTGCCTCATTCCAGAGTTGCATTCACAGTATATTTTGGGTCATTGTCCATCTGTACTGTGAAGCACCATCCATTCAACTTTACTGCATTTGGCTGAATCTGAGCAGACGTTATTATCTCTATACACTTCAGAATTCTTCCAGCTGCTTCTGTCACATCATCAATAAACACTAGTGACCCTGTGCCATTGGAAGCCATGCATGCCCGTGCATCACACTGCCTCCATCATGTTTTACAGAAGATGTGGTGTGCTTTGGATCATGAGCCATTCCAAGTCTTCTCTATACTTTCTTCTTCCCATCATTCTGGTACAAGTGGGTCAGTCCGGAGAATGCTGTCCAGAACTGGGTGACTTCTTTAGATTTTTTTTTTTTTTTTTTTGTCAAGTCTAATCAGGCCTTTCTATTTTTGAGGCTGATTAGTGGTTTGCACCTTGTGTGAAACCCTGTTTGCTGTATTTGCTCTCATAGAGTCTTCTCTTTACGGTAGACTTAGATACTGATACACCTACTTCCGGGAGTGTTCTTCGCTTGGGTGGATGTTGTGAAGGGGTTTTTCTTCACCATGAAAAAGATCCTGCGATCATCCACCACTGTTCTCTTCTGTGGATGTCCAGGCCTTTGAGTTCCTGAGCTCACCAGTGCACCCTTTTTTTTTTTTTTTTTCCTCCAAATGTACAAACTGTTGATTTAGCCATTCCTAACATTTTCACTATCTTGCTGATGGATTTTTTTCTTTTTTTCAAGCCCAAGGACGGTCTGTTTCACTTCCATTGAGAGCGCCTTTGACCGCATGCTGTGGGTTCACAGCAATAGCTTCCATATGCAAATGTCAGACCTGGAATCAACTCCAGACCTTTTACCTGCTTGATTGATGATGGATTTATGAGGGCTATAGCCAGTGCAGCCCATGAAGTAGCTTTTGATTCAGTTGTTCCATTACTTCTGAGCCCCTGAAATGAGGAGACTTTCATCATCATCCGTATTTATTTTTGACAGGACAATTAATCCCTTAGTTGGGGTGGGTCCTGCTTGACGGCACTTCTCAGAGTCCCACTCCAGTGGTTCTTGTCCATTGGTTCAACCTGGGCCAGCTGTAGCTTAACCTGCTCCATACGGACACCCTCTAGCCATGTCTCATTTGGACTTCCTCTTCCTTGGCCTCTGCTGCTACCAGGATTGACCTCCGTGACCTTCCTAATCCAGCCAACACTCCTCTCCACATGGTCGAACCAAAGCAAATGGCACATGCAGGGCACATTCTTAATGTTGTCCAGCTGCAGCCTAACCAGGAGTGCTTGCGAGCTGACCTCATCCTCAGTGGCGACGCCACACATCCAGCGGACTATGGCCTGTCATTCCGCCGCAGATGGTTAAGAAAGGCGGCAGTCATGGTTCATGTCTTGCTGGCATGCAGCAACACACTCCTTACACAGGAGTTGTAGATACAGCCTTTAGAGGTTGGTGGGAGCCAGCGGGTCTCAAGAATTGGGAACACTTGCCTGAATTTATTCCAGGCAGCCTGGCATCTCTTGATGGTGGCAAACTCAAATCCACCACCAAGAGAGCATGTCACCCAGGTAACAGAAAGATGCCACCACTTCCAGCTTGTTGTCACCAACAACCAACTATGTCATAGGTCGACCATCGATTGGCCTGGCCTCCCCACAACAGCGCTTACATCGGAAATCTTGGTCATATGCCCGACCACCAGAGAGGCCCCTGTATCTCTTGTGCACCCATCTCGAGCAACCACTGCAAAGACAGAGCCATAGCCAGTGCCGGAGAGACACACAGCACATGGATACTTGCCGGACTTCTGGAGAACACCCAGGCCTGGGCTGGAAATCATGATCTTAGGCTTCCCATATTCACACGGAGTCCTTTGGCCTCCATGCCATTCTTCCAACGGACTAGCTTCACAAGTATCTCCTCCAGCGTCTCTGCGATGATGACCAGGTCATCGGCGTACAGGATCTCCCAGGGACAATCAATACGGAAATCACAAGACGGGACCTCCAGAACAATGATGAAAAGCAGTAGGCTCAGACAGGACCCCTGGTGCATGTCGACCTTGACCTCAAACTCCTTGCTCAATCCATCATCAATGCATTCTCTGCCACGGGCGTTCTCATACATGCACTGGGTGAGTTGTACAAGCCACTCCTCCAAATCGAATTTCCTCATGGCCCACCAGATGACTCGCCTGGGGACTCGGTCAAACACCTTCTCCAGGTCAACAAAATGCATGTACAGGGGCTTGTTGACGCTGAAGTACTTCTTCTGTAGCTGGTGCACAATGAAGATGGCGTCTGTTGTTCCACGACCAGGCATGAACCCGAACTGCATATCATCAATGCATACCTACTGCAACACCTTCATAACCTGGTCGAGCAGCTTTAGGCCGTGATAGTTGCCTTGCTCAAGTGCAGCACCCTTGCCTTTGTCGAGGCCGTCAATGATACTCTTCTCCCAGTCAGCGGGTATCCTCCCTTACTTCACTATCAATGCAATAAGGTCGCGAATCAGCATGGCACCATTGTTGCCAGAAGCTTTGAGCATCTCGGCGACAGTCTGTGATGGGCCGGCTCCTTTGCCATTTTTCATCTCACCAATGATCTTGGACACCTGCTCCAATGATATTTGACGGGCAGGGCCTTCAACAGGAAGCTCCACCGACAGGGTGACAGGATCCCAGTCGAACTCCACATTGGCCAAGGCCTCATAGTGCTCCTTCCAGGCTGCCTTTCTTGACTCCTCATCCAGGCACATCTCACCCACATTTAGTACAGGCTTCTCACCCTTGACATCTTGGTTCTCCCGTCGCGTCTGGTTGGCAAGATGGAAAATGTCCGAGCTGCTGGAGTCGATGTCTGCAAATGCAGCTTTCTCAGCCTGGGATTTGGCTAGGTACATGGCATGCTTATCCAGGTTCTTGGCCATGTTGTAATCAGCTCTGCTGCCGCCCTTCTTCCAGGCATGAAGGCATGAAACTTTGTATAAAAATATTTGCAATTCCTAAACCATAACTCCAGTTTTGATGTGAATACTCTCAAATTAAAGCCAGGAGTTTCCACTGTAAGGCCATATTGATTATATAACTGTATCTTGAATATTTTTTGGTAAATGGCTAAAGTAACACTTGTCACTGTTCCAATACTTAAGAGGACAGTGTATGATCTTAGTGCTTATTTTAAAGTGTCTTATAAAAGGACAAAAAAAAAAACAACTTTAACAGCAGAATGACATTTCATTTTAAAGATTCTTTAATTAGAAACAACAGGTACATATGTAAACAAGCAGTGGATATTGTGGAAAAACCAGGTGTTCTACCAAGTGTGTTCATAGTAATATTCTTCAAGCATTGTTGTTTTTAGAGAAATTCTAATTTTTGTCTGATAGGTATTGAGATATTCCATAAATCTCTGGATCGGGCGGAGGCAGGAGATACTCTGGGAGCTTTGGTCCGAGGCCTGAAGAGGGACGATGTGAGGAGAGGGCTGGTGATGTGCAAACCAGGATCTATCATGCCTCACCAGAAAGTCAAGGCTCAGGTCTGAACTCACACTCGTAGTCTTTAAATAATTTTGGATGTATTTATAATAACTGAAATATTAATTTAAATAGTCAGTTTTAATTCTGTATTCATTCACTAGTTGGTTATGCTTTCCAGATAACTTTTAAGGAATATTTTTTTAAAGATTCTTTTTTTTAAATGTAATGATTTTGCCTTTACACACAACATTAAAACAAATCTTTGTCTCCCACTGTCTTGTGTGTACTTTGTATAACAGGTGTACATACTGAGTAAAGAGGAAGGAGGCCGACACAAACCTTTTGTCACCAACTTCGTGCCAGTCATGTTTTCTTTTACCTGGGACATGAGCTGCAAAGTTATTCTGCCTGCTGAGAAGGTCTGACGTCTTTGTAGTTGTGTGTACCTTTGAAAAGGCATATCTTAGTTAAGCAATATTACAGTACAGGGAATGCTTTATCATGAATGTGTAACTGTGGTGATTTGGTTGTAGAAGACATCATCACTAGGAGTGGGACAACAGATCGATTCAGTGATGGACTGCGATACTTGGACACTAACGTCAATGCACTGATCCCTAAAGGCATGAATCGATCTTTTATTTTCAAGTAAACGTTGCATACTCTCTTGGGTATTCAACCAATTGCATTTTCAGTCCACTACAGTAAATGGCGCAAAGCAAGCACCCAGACAAGTCATAACTTGTCTCACGAGATTTGCATTCAGCTTTTGTGATAGTTATTGTGATATCGTGGTTATTGTTAAATCGTGACAGGATCATATCGTGACCAAGTATCACTATTCAAATCGAATTGTGAGGTCCCTCGTGATTCCCACCCCTAATCATCACAGTGATATATTCATGTTACCGCACAACCTCGAGTGTAATATTGTTTTTATACAATGATTCCACAAGCACATTTTATTAACTGATGGCAATACAGGACAAAATATTTTCGGTTTGTTTAACCAGTTATTTTGCTCCACTGAGAAAAATAAGCCTGTTTTCCACTAGCCCAGCACACCTCGGTACGGCTCGATTCACTTCAGTACGGCTCGGAATGCTTCTGTCTCCATTAGCACGGTGTTGTGCTTGTGCTGTGTTTTTTTTTTTTAGGAGGTTTTAGAAGCGGGGCAGCAGCAGATTCTCAGCGAGGCGGGGCCACACTCCCGTGACGTTACGCACCCGACTGAGTCCTTATTTACACGAGACAAAAAAGGATCCAAGGATTATTGCCTTGCTCGCTCTGTGGATTTATCTCACAATTAATTTTATCTCATAATTAAGCTGCAACAACACAAGTCACTTTTGTTTTGAATTAACTGCCAAATGACCTAGAAATAATGAGCTGAAACTTGTTTTTATTCGTATTAAATAATGAGACGGTGGCACACTGGCCTACACCAATTATTATTTTTTACATCCTAGGGCATTTTGGATGTACTGAATTAAAAAAATTCATGTTTTTCACCTTCAGGTCAACGTTTGGAACAACAGTATTATTATTTTCCGTTTAGATGATGCTACACTCCTTCTAAAGTATTGTAATTCTCTGAATTTGGAATGCCGATAGAACATTCAATTTACATATACTTACTTTTTTACATACTTTGACTTGTAAGCTTGATCAGTCTCTCCTGCTGCATTTTAAAGTCCAACTGTGCAACTTCTTATAAGTTAACATAAAAAATGTACCCAAAGTTTAGAACTGGATCATGTGGGGCTAATTTTTTATGATATTTCAATAAAAAGAACAGAAAGCTTACAAAAAGATTTCTTTTTTGGTCTAGTTAAAAATTACATTACCTTTACAATGGTTGACCCTGACAGGAAGATCAGTATCATTTTGATCAGACTAGGCAATGGAATTTCTATGTAATTATACTGTTTTATAATTCAGTGTTATAACAGACAAACCACACTTTCCAAAACAATTCCATTTTATTATATACAAAATATTAAAAGAAAAAAAAAACTTTGCAACACAACATGAAGGTTAATCGACATTTTATACACGCCGACCACTGAGTGTCTCTACACCAGCTTCCCAAACTGGGTCACGACTCGGATGAATGTAGGCGTCTCTGCCAGCTGTGGGTCAGGATGGCTCGGTTGAATTAATCCGTGCGGGCTGTCGCGGCGGACGCGTGGGATGATTCTACAAGGAAAATGCACACAATAAAATACAGCACGTAAGTGCAAGATATACAGAAAAGACAATAGTTTTTAACAAGAATACATAAGCTTATTTCAGCGTATTGTTCACATGAATAATTAAAATAAAAGCTTTAGTCCGCATTGTGCTGCAATAAAGCAGCGATCCATCCACAAATGAACAGCTTTTTTATTGCATAAATAAACTGAGCGTCTTACCGAATATATTTGCGAAAAAACGCACAATAAAAAAAAATTAAAACTCACCGTTAAAAGACTCCGATGTTGAGACCTCCCGGTATATTTTTTCATTCCGGGCGGCTCCGTCTAACTCGCGCTGAATACGTTCGTCTGACAATGCAGTGAACAGACACTGCAGCTCCTTATTGGTCCATGGAACACCCTTATTACACGAAGCCATTTTTGATAGAGAATAAATGAAAATAGCACAGCAATACACTGAAAAGGAACCGCCAACAGTGGTTGCGTGCTGAGTAAAGGCGGTCGTGAAGATTCTTTTTTTTTTTTTTTTTTTTTTTTCAAAAACTTTATTGAGAAGGTTGTGAAGATTTGGTAGATGAGGAGGAGGAGAGGGGCGGTTACAACCTGACCAATCAGCGCCGGTTACGACCTGACCAATCAGCGGCGACCAGTCTGTTAACGTCACAACACGGCACAGCTCAGCACTGCTGTATCCTGCCCTTCAGCGGGGCTGAGAATTGCGGCTGTTAAACCGTGTTGGGGCTTGTGGAAAAGCGTACAAAGCGTGCTGAGCCGTCCCGTGTTGCGCTAAAGCGTGCTAGTGGAAAAGGCCCTATAGTTCCTTCTAAATGTACCAAGTTCACTGTTGCTAAGCACATAAGCACAATATAGAAGGGAATAGGCCTATTGTCATTTTACATACATGTAGACAAATTAAATATTGCCCAGTGCAGAAGCACCGGCTTTTGAAATTAACACAGATACAAAAACAACCAGCACAACTGCTTGCCATCTTGAAAAATTGCTTCATGTGTGGTAATGCCCCACTTTGTATGTTCAGACTTGAACCCTTCAGAGACTGCTCTGTGCTGTTGCTTGTGTCAAGGTAAAGGTGGAAAACACACCACATACTGCTCAGGTGAAGTGTGGTGTGTGGAATCCTCATTATGTGGCCTTAAGCTTGATTTATACTTGCACTTCAAAATGACGCCATAGCTCTAGCAGACCTTTTGCAATACCCATGCTGTACCCTACTCCGTAGCCTGACACATGTCTCTAGAAATACCTGTTGCAGTCACTGAGCCGTAACAGCTGTGATTGGTCTGCATTAGATGCTGCACTTTGTGCAGCATCTAATGTTTTAAAAGTGCTATACAAGTAAAGTTTGATTTGATTTGTCTTCTCCTCTATATTTCCTGCTTTGTGTCTCTGCTCATTCACTGCAGAACCACTTCCAAAGGCGGTTGAATAAACAATGGACCAAAGAGAGATTAAGGGAGGATGTTGGGAAATACCAGTATTTGTTTGACTCATCCTCGCTCCATTACAAAGATTGACTGCATGGCAGCAGTCGTACATACCATTTTCTCTTCTCTTTTCTCTGTTGCAGTGGCAGTAAAAGTTGTTGCTTTGAACAAATTTGTGTTCAAACTACACTTGCACTTTGAGATGCAGACCTCATGCCTGTCGCTGTTGTGGCAACATGACTTTGACTTCTGACTTTGTGACCCGAAAGCATAGCCACAAGTCCTAGTTTAGTGACCATACCTTAATTTACTGTAAAGTTAGTGTTTACACACACTCAGATGAGAATGACCGCCTTCGCACACAAATAACTATTATTTTGTTGTTCTGGTCCTCCTTCAGGAAATGGTGATGCCTGGTGAGGACACCTCATTGACATTGATTCTCCGTCAGCCGATGGTCCTGGAGAAAGGACAGAGGTTTACTCTGAGAGATGGAAACAAGACCATCGGCACTGGCCTGGTCACAGAAATCCTCCCCATGACTGACGATGACAAGGTCAGCTTTGGCTGAGGGGAGGTTCTGCAGAGAGCCAGGTTAGGATGAAGGTTGCAGCAGGGGGGTCGATGTGGGAGGGGGTGCCTGTGTCTGTTTAGATAAATCTCTTATTGAAACATGCATAAACACATGCAGGAGAACAGGAAATGACTCTTAAAGAAATGCTGAAATGCAGTTTCACCCAAAATGTTGTTCATCAATTAAAATACAGTATGGCATTTATGTAATAAAATATATTTAAAAGTAAAACATGCTTCCGTTTCTGTTTTAAAAAAGGGGGGGGCAAGTGGAAATAATATGTAAATCAGGGCGCACATACGGTACCTACTGTCACTACTTACGGGAGAAAACTAGGTTATTTTCATCCACACAATTTTTATTTTTTTTTTTATGTCTGACATTTTTCATCAACTTCTATGCATAAACATACCCACACAATGAAGGTGTGGAGGGTGTATTGTGTACCAAAGCTTTAACTCATTCAATTTTCAGGTTTTGTTTGCTCAGAGGTTGAAAAAAATGTTTGTGCATGTAAAAAAAAAAAAAAAAAAAAAATCATAACTGCACGCCCAATTAGACAATGAAAAGTCTGTAGAAAACGATTAAAAGCACATTATAAACCCATCTAAAATTACTTGCGACCAATTTTGTGGCTCCAAATAGTCTGTCCATACTTGTTTCTCTCTCAGTAAACTGCATCAATGTTTGTTAGCTATGTGACTTATATAATATGTACACACGTGGACAAAATTGTTGGTACCCCTCTGTTTGTTAATGAAAGAAAAACCCACAATGGTCACAGAAATAACTTGTCTGACAAAAGTGGTAATAAATAAAAATTCTATGAAAATCAGACAATGCTTTTGAATTGTGGTTCAACAGAATTACTTTAAAAAACAAACTCATGAAACACTAGGCCTGGACAAAAATGATGGTACCCCTAGAAAAGATTGAAAATAATGTGACCGTAGGGACATGTTCAACCAAGATGTGTCCTCTAATTAACATCACAGGTGTCTACAAACTTGTAATCAGTCAGTCGGCCTATTTTAAAGGGTGACATGGTGTGTACCACACTAAACATGGACCAGAGGAAGCAAAGGAGAGAGTTGTCTCAGGAGATTAGAAAGAAAATTATAGACAAGCATGTTAAAGGTAAAGGCTATAAGACCATCTCCAAGCATCTTGATGTTCCTGTGACTACAGTTGCACATATTATTCAGAAATTTAAGATCCATGGGACTGTAGCCAGCCTCCCTGGATGTGGCCGCAGGAGGAAACTTGAAGAAAAATGGAAGAGACGGATAATACGAATGGTAACAAAAGAGCCCAGAACAACCTCTAACACATTCATGGTGAACTCCAAGGTCAAGGTACATCAGTGTCAGATCGCACTATCCGTTGTTGTTTGAGCCAAAGTGGACTTCATGGGAGACGATAAAGGAGGACACCACTGTTGAAAACAAATCATAAAAAAGCCAGACTGGAATTTGCCAAACTGCATGTTGACAAGCCACAAAGCTTCTGGGAGAATGTCCTATGGACAGACGAGACAAAACTGGAACTTTTTGGCAAGGCACATCAGCTCTATGTTCACAGACGCAAAAGTGAAGCATACCAAGAAAAGAACACTGTCCCTACTATGAAACATGGAGGAGGTTCTGTTATGTTGTGGGGCTGCTTTGCTGCATCTGGCACAGGGTGTCTTGAATCTGTGCAGGGTACAATGAAATCTCAAGACTATCAAGGTATTCTAGAGAGAAATGTGCTGCCCAGTGTCAGACAGCTTGGTCTCAGTCACAGGTCATGGGTCTTGCAACAGAATAATGACCCAAAACACACAGCTAAAAACACCCAAGAATGTCTAAGAGTGAAACATTGGACCATTCTAAAGTGGCTTTCTATGAGTCCTGATCTAAATCCTTTTTTAACATCTGTGGAAGGAGCTGAAACATGCCATCTGGAGAAGGCACCCTTCAAACCTGAGACAACTGGAGCAGTTTGCTCATGAGGAGTGGGCCAAAATACCTGCTGAGAGGTGCAGAAGTCTCATTGACAGTTACAGAAATCGTTTGATTGCAGTGATTGCCTCAAAAGGTTGTGCAACAAAATATTAAGTTAAGGGTACCATCATTTTTGTCCAGGCCTGTTTCATGAGTTTGTTTTTTAAAATAATTCTGTTGAACCACAATTCAAAAGCATTGTCTGATTTTCATTGGTTAATTTTCATAGACTTTTTATTTATTACCACTTTTGTCAGATTCAAGTTATTTCTGTGACCATCGTGGGTTTTTCTTTCATTAACAGAGGGGTACCAACAATTTTGTCCACGTGTGTAACTTTTTCATGTGTGGGCAACTTACAGGTGCATCTCACTAAATTAGAATATCATCAAAAAGTTGATTTGTTTCAGTAATTCACTTCATAAAAGGAAACTCATATTTTATATAGATTCATTGCAGAGTGATATATTTCATGTGTTTATTGCCTTTAATTTTGATGGTTATGGCTTATAGCTCATGAAAACCTGAAAATCACTTTCTCAAAAAATTAGAATATTACATAAGATCAATTTTAAAAAAAAATATTTTTTTAATAGAAATATTGGCTGACAAAGTATTTCCATGCACACACTCAGTACTTGGTCAGGGCTCCTTTTGCATGCATTAATACTGCATCACTCTGGCATGGCATGAAGGTGATCAGCCTGTGTTACTGCTGAGGTGTTATGAAGGCCCAGGTTGCTTTGATAGTGACCTTCAGCTCATCTGCATTGTTGGGTCAAATACATATAAAAGGGAGTAAATGGCACTAAGATTTATTTGACTGTGTGAATATTAATTACAGAATACCTAATTACTGAAAATGAATGGGACATCCAATATTAGTGACTGTTTCAGATCCCTTGTTTGTGTGATCTTTTATCACTTATATTCATAATAGTGTATCTTATACTTTGGGGGATGGGAGTTGTTCAGTCATAATTAGTTTATATCACTATTCAGTGATGGAATTCAGTGTAATATTGAATTTCTTCTGTGTATCATCAGTAATCTCATGCAGTGCTATAACAGGACATGTTTACAAATATTTGAGACCCACTGTAGTGCATCATTTTATACTTTAGCAATATTTTGTTATTAAAAGGTTTTTTAAAACTGTAATCAACTGAATTAACTACAAAACATCCAACATCAATAAAGTACATCTATCGATCTATTATTATACACAGCAGAAGGATCTGTTTGACTACAACCGTTGCATCAGTGTTGCCCATTTGACAGTAAATATTTAACTAAAAATGATTTATTTCATTATTTGGGTGTTTTTGTGTTCTGCGTTTGGTCGTTAAGTCATTCCGGCCAGTCCGCTCCACATTCATGGCGGTATTAAGTTTTTAATTTTTAGATACTCGCACTGGAGGGGGGACAGTCCTGCAAAGTACAGTGGTACCACACGGGTGAAGCAGAAGCACTGGGCAGGCTAGGCGTGCCTCCCCGCAAACGATCGTGGAGCGCCCAGTCGGAGACCGGTGTTGGAGAAGCAGCAGCTGATCCGGTGGATCCCAGTCCTTTGCAGGGAGGCAAGCCCAGCCTGCCCGGTTAACGGGAGTCTCGGCTGTTGCTTTACCGGTGGTGCGAGCAATTCAGCTGCTGCTCCACCCTCCCTTCCTCCAGCGCACCCGTGCACCTTGTGTTCTCCATGCCGAATTATCCATTAGACCTATGCAATCATGGCAACTTTATGGCACAATTTTTTTAAGCATTAAATCTTAAGTATCTTTTTCTAGTCAAATTTGTTGCTTTTCGCTTCCTTGTTTTGCACACAGAGCGCTGTGGTTACTCAGCGCCATATAATATGAGAGTTGCAACACTCTGGTAGACTTCTATAGAAACTGAAAGGTGGAAGTCACATGGGTCACGGAGCTGCGAATAGTTCCAAACAATGGATCTTTCTCCATAGATTACCATTCATTTCACAGAGTGTCTGCTTAATAATCCCAGGTAAGTTAATGTATGGCCATTGTTTTGGTCATTTTTACCACTTAACAGGTAGATTCTGTAGTCTGTGATTTTGTTTTAGCTCGCCAGCTTTTTTCATGTTTATGGGCAGTAAAAGCTCATAAACTTGCCATTGTTATTAGCCTGTCCTAGCTCATCTAGCTAGCCGGGTCAGCCGGCATTTCAAAAATCTGATGTACAGTTACTGGGTGAAGGCACAGTTTCTGAGGGACATTAGAGATTGGTAGTAGCATTATATGATGGGACATGACATTAAAGCCTGTGACAGAGCAGATGTGTAGTAGTAGTAGTAGATTAGTTTATTTGACAGGGACAGTGCAATAAACATAGACAATTAATCAAAGACAATCAATCTGATGTGTTGCACATAGAGTGTATAGCTATTAGCTAATTTGCAACTCTTGTCCCTGGATGGGCTTTATTTACTTTATATGTGACTTATTATTTTGTTCATAGCAATTGTAGTAGCATTAGCAGCATCGCAGGACTATGGTGATGGATTTAACACCGCTTACAAAAATGAAATTGTTCTACTTTTTTATCGAGGAAAGCATGAAACCATGAGAGACTGACATGTTTACCAGCAAACCTGCTTTCTACAAGGAGGAAACGTGGAACAAGGTAGGAAATGACCAAATACAGTTCTTTACATCCTCCAAAGTCCTCATTACCAGTGTCAACCCTGGTAATGGCAATGTTATTTTTAACATCCATAAATTAGCACTATTAATATTTTAGGATTCTGCTGAAATAGTCTATACTTAATTGAACAAACTGTTGTGAGAAACATGATAAGAAAGGTACTCAGAATGAAGACTGGTTTAATTATTTAATGCAGTTGTAAACAAAGTGGAAACAATTCAGAGCTACAGAACTTAATGGAATAGAAGTAATAGGAGTTGTGTTGATGTGTGTTTATTTTAACAGTAAATTAAGAACTGAGTGTTGAAACCAATCAAAAATATTCTGGAAACAACTGGCATATTTATAAATGTAAAATATTGTCTTGTATCAAATAGCTCACCTGAAATTAATTAAAAAAAAACTAACTGAACTATGAACAATGAGGAATAATATCTGGTTTCTTTCTTTTCTAATTTCTATTTCTATTGTAATCCAGCAAACAGTTAATTTTGACTTTTTATGTATATATAATTTGAATTGTATGAGACGCTACATGTATTTTTTTTCTCAATTGAACACATTTAAGAGAAAAATCTGAAGTTTTCCAAATAGTTCTCTAATGCATGCATAAAAACTAAAAATGTGCATGAAAAAGTTGCACATTTAATATAAAAATTAAGAAAAAATCATGTTATTTTAAAACTTTTTAAAAAAATTTATTTCAATATAAAAACCATCTCAAAAGTAGCAAATTTATGCAAAAATGATTCAAATTTAGGAGGAATGAAAAGTAGTAGAATTAAAAGAGAAAAGGCACAGATTTGTGAGAAAAACCTTCCTATTTGGGCAGGAATCATCAAGAATTAAGGCACAGTGACGTGTTTTTTTCTGTCATTTCTCTGCAGCGGTTAGAGGGTTGTTGGAGACTGGAGCAGTGACCAGCGGGGCTGGTGGAGTCTTCATTACTGTGAGCAGTGATGTCACAGTAAGGGTTTGTGGGGCGGCTGGAACAGTGGAATGATGAAGGAACTGTGGTTTGATGATGATTAAGCTGTCAGAGTAAAATGGAACATAATATTGTGTAGAAATAGGTAAATGACTCTTGACACTGAACTATTTCTAAAAAAAGAAAAAAGAAGAAGGTTTTCACCTCAGGAATGACAACATGGACTTGTTAGTGTTCCAGGACATGTGGGTGTGACATATTCGTTGAATTCAGATATATTGGTTAATTTTTGTGACTCGTTCATACCAAAGTTATTTTGAGAACATTACAAGTGGTCCGTCATCACATGCAGTAGAGGTTCTGGTACACACGTCACTGACCCTGGTTACATGGTCACAATAAACCGATCACTGGGAATAAACTGATAAGGGTTTTGTTGTGTTTACATGCACTGATTAAATGGATTATTGGAGGGATAACTACTTGAGTTAATGACCATAGTTACATGCCCACTTGAATAATCAGATAACTCCAGAAATCCAGTCATAACCGGTTTATTCGTGTCCATGTAACCATGGTCACTGTTGGACTCTTCCTGGTCTTGTTTGGGAGGACAGCATCAGTCCTCAGTCTGGGTTTGTCAGTTTTGGTTCTTGTGAATTATTCCATCTTAGAATGGGCCTGCACATTGATTCAGTTAAATTTCCTCATTAATATATTTGTTTTACTTCAACATAAAAAAAAATCACAATTTATGTGCAGTCATAAATGTTTGAGCTTGGAGATGGAAATGTTTTGTGGAAATAAAGGTACTGCATAAAGTTTTCTGTTGTTGCAATCTTTCATTAAAGTCATGCTGTTTCTGATAACTTGTCTCAGACGTTTTTCCTCCTTTCTGTGCCTGCTGGAACCCAAACATCTGGATCACTTTCTCAGCTTGATTTGTGTATCCATAAGCTGCTCAGAAAATCATGCTGAGAACCCAATCTGTGAACATTTTAGGATTTTATTGTTTTTGGCATCAAAATACAATTTATGAAGTCAAACCCTTCTGACATTGACGGAAAATAATCACTTTCCACAATTATGTGATGTTGCAATATGGATGAATAAAAAAAAAAATAGAAAAAAGGCTTGCTTTTATTTGAATCACTGGTGCTGTTATTGATTTTAATAAATTCAATTATGTGACCCCAGTCACCACCTGGAAGAGGAGGCAGTGGTGCCAACATGCTGCTCACTGGTATTAGCTGACAGTAATTTGTCAGGCAGAAGTTTAGAGTCAAAAATGAGGAAATGAGAGCATGTCTTTGCATTTTTTTTTCCACAATATCTTTATTGAACCTTTTTTTTTTTTTTAACAAACATGATACAAACAATCAAACTCTAACACTAAAGTACTACAAAAAAAAAAATGCACTAAAAACACCAACAACCACCAACAAAATCAAGTCTTCAACAATGCTCCTCTGTTTAGTCTAGACAATCCAATACATAAGTATACATATTATGTTCACCAGTTTGGAATTTACAAGGTCCACACACATCATTCACCTTCTTCTTCAAGAGTTATGTTTAAATTTTTTACATAATCAATAAAAGGTCTCCATATATTCTCAAACACAATTTCCTTTGATTTCAGTATATATGTTATTCTTTCTAATGGAAGGTTTGTTAACATCTGTCTTAACCACTGAGTCACATCTGGTCTATGAGTGTTTTTCCATAATAGTGCAATACATTTTTTGGCATTAAGCAAACTGAGGTCTAGGAATGTTCTTTCACTTTTATTAAAATTTATGCTTTTCTGGGTACAGACCCAACAAAAACAGTTTAGGATTCAATATGATTTGTTTTGAGATTATTTTTTCAATTGTTACCCTCACCTCTTCCCAAAACATTCTTATTAATCTACATTCCCATAAACAATGAAATAGGGTTCCTTTCACTTTTCCATGCATTTGTGCATGTATCTGGTATATTTTTGTTATATCATATTTAACTCCTCCGGTGTAACATACATCCGCATTAACCATTTGAAATGTATCAATTTAAGGCGTGCATTTATTGATTTGGTTTGAGCTTCTGTACAAGCCAATTCCCATTGTTCCTCTGAAATTTCAATTTGCAGATCTTCTTTCCAGTAGTTTAATCTTTTCAGTGAATTTTCACTTGAAGATAGTGTCAATGAGTTATAAAACTCTGAAATAATACCCTTTCTTTTACTATCTTTCATCATCATTTTTTCCAAGGATGAATAAATAGGTTGAGTGAGAGCTTTATTTTGATTTGATCGAATAAAGTTTCTAAGTTGAAGATATTTAAAAAATGTGTTCTATTGAGATTAAATTTGATCCTCAGCTCTTCAAAAGACATTATGTTGTCTGCACATGGCAAATATAAATCCTGAATCTTTTGTATCCCTTTTAAATTCCATACTTTAAATACAGCGTCCGCTCTCCCTGGTTTAAATATTGATTACCCCATATTGGACTAAATTGTGACAATAACTGTGGTTCTTTTAAATAGTTTTTAGCTTCACACCATATTTTGATCATATGCTTTACAAATGGATTTTTAACTTGTTTTTTGTAATTTTTTTGCCGAATCTGAGTATATGAATATGGGAAGAGGTAAAGGTAAATTGTATGATTCCATTTCAGTCCAGTGAGGGAGATCATTTGATGAAAAATAATATGTCATAGACCTCAGTTGTGCCGACCAATAATACAACATAAAATTTGGACATTTCAGACCTCCACGATCAAATGGTAAATATAATAAAGACAAACGTAATCTAGCCCTCCTGTTGTTCCATATAAATTCCACTAACTTTTTTTTTTATTCTTGAGAATAGATCTAAAGGTGGTGATAAGGGAATGTATTGAAATAAATAAAGTATTTTAGGTAAAATATTACTTTTAAGTATATTGATTCTCCCGATCATCGACATTGGTAGTGACATCCATCTCTGAGTTAACTCACTGATATCTGACATTAAGGCTTCATAGTTGACGCTGGCGACTGATTCTAGCTTAGGCATAATATGGATTCCTAAATATTTAAACTGATTTACAACATTGAATTGATTTACCTCAGGGGCTGGGTAATTTCTCTGGGTCTCATTTAGCATTAATATTGAAGATTTAGTTTTATTTATTTTATATCCTGATATTTCCCCAAAATTCTTTATTAAATTCAACAAGGTTGGAATTGATTTTTTTAGATTCAACATAAACAAAATTATATCATCGGCGTACAGGGAGATTTTATGTTCTGTTGGTCCAACTTTAATTCCATATATTTGTGAATGTAAACGTATCGCTATCGCTAAAGGTTCAATTGCCATAGTAAACAGTAAAGGTGAAAGTGGACAGCCTTGTCCACATCCTCTATTGATTTTTATTGGTTTTGAAATATTGTTATTTGTTAGGATTTCTGCTGTAGCATTATTGTATATTATTTGAACCCATTTTATGAAATTATTTCCAAGTCCAAACCTTTGTAGGACTTCAAAAAGAAAGGGCCATTCAACTCTATCAAAGGCCTTTTCGGCGTCCAATGATAGGAGAGCTGTATCCGGTGCTTCTTTATTAAAATAAATAATATTAAATAGTCTTCTTACATTATGGAAGCCTTGTCTACCCTTTATAAAGCCATTCTGATCTTGATTAATAATATTTGGTAAAAATTTCTTGTATTCGTCTTGCTAAAATTTTACAGATTATCTTAAGGTCGGCGTTTAATAGGCTTATTGGTCTCATATTTTCACATTTATTAGAGGGCTTACCTGGTTTTGGCAGCAGTATAATTAAGGCATTATTTATGTATGATGGTAAATTATTATTTTGAAATGCTTCTAAAACCATTTCCAAAAAAGGTTTTATTAATTTATTCTTAAATTTTTTATAAAGGTCAACTGGAAGACCATCTGGTCCTGCACTTTTTCCTGATTTCATATTATCAATGGCTAGCCCAACTTCTTCTTGACTAATTTTAGGCTCCAATATCTCCCTGTTTTCATTTGGAATACACGGTATAGATAGTTCGTTCAAAAACCCATTTAGTTTTGTTAAATCAGGTTCACCCCCTCATGGATCGTCACCTTATCGTGGTGGGGGGGTTTGCGTGCCCCAGTGATCCCAGGAGCTATGTTGTCCGGGGCAATTTGCCTCTGATAGGGTCTCCCAAGACAAACTGGTCCTGGGTGAAGGGCCAGACGAAGAACGATCCAACAGACTCTCATGATAAATTGGTATATCAAGGATTCAGTGTACCCCGCCCGGTATGGGGTTACCGGGGCCCCACCCTGGAGGCCAGGCCTGGGGAGGGGCTCGAAGGCCTAGCGTCTGGTGGCCGGGTTTCCACCCATGGGACCCGGCCGGGCTCAGCCCGAAGGAGTTACATGGGTCCGCCCTCCAGTAGGTTCACCACCTGCAGGAGGGATCATGGAAGTCCGGTGCTATGTGGATTAAGTGGCAGTCAAAGGCGGAGACCTTGGCGGACTAGATCCCAAGCTTTCTAAACTGGCTTTTGGTACGTGGAATGTCACCTCTCTGGTGGGGAAGGAGCCTGAGCTGGTGTACGAGATTGAGCGATACCGGCTAGATATAGTCGGCCTTCACCTCAACACCACAGCTCCGGTTCCGGAACCAGTCTCCTGGAGAGGGGCTGGAGCTTGGCCTTTTCTGGAGTTGCCCCGGGCGAGAGGCGACGAGCAGGGGTAGGTATTCTTGTATCGTCCCCACCTTGCTGCCTCTATATTGGAGTTTTCCTCCCCGGTGGACGAAAGGGTTGCTTCCCTGCGCCTTCGGGTTGGGAAACGGGTCCTGACCATCATTTGTGCCTATGCACCAAATGATGTTTCAGAGTACCCACCCTTTTGGAGTCTGTGACTGGGGTGCTGGAGGGTGCTCCTCCTGGAGACTCCATTGTCCTACTGGGGGACTTCAATGCGCACGTGGGCACGACAGTGAAACCTGGAGGGGGTGTGATTGGGAGGAACGGCCTGGCCCGATCTGAACCCGAGTGGTGTTTCAGTTATTGGACTTCTGTGCTAACCACAGTCCTGTCTATAACGAACACCATGTTCAAGCATAAGGGTGTCCATATGTGCACCTGGCACCAGGACACCCTAGGCCGCAGGTCGATGATCGATTTTGTTATCGTATCATCAGACCTGCGACCGTATGTCTTGGACACACGAGTAAAGAGAGGTGCAGAGCTGTCAACTGATCACCACCTGGTGGTGAGTTGGATCCGATGGCAGGGGAGGAAGCCATTCAGACCTGGTAGACCCAAACGTATAGTGAGGGTGTGCTGGGAGCGTCTGGCTGAGGCCCCTGTCCGGGAGGTCTTCAACTCCCACCTCCGGAAGAAACTTCAACCCATTCCGAGGGAGTCTGGAGACATGGAGTCTGAATGGGCCATGTTTCTCCACCTCTGTTGTTGAAGCGGCAGCCCAGAGCTGCGGCCGCAAGGTGGTCGGTTGCATCTCGTGGTGGCAACCCCCGAACCAAGTGGTGGACACCAGTGGTGAGGGGGGCCATTAAGCTGAAGAAGGAGTCCTATCAAGCTTGTTGGCTTGTGGGGACTCCCGAAGCAGCTGAGGTGTACCGGCAGGCCAAGCGGAGTGCAGCTTCGGGTGGGTTGCTGAAGCAAAAACCCGGGATGGGAGGAGTTCGGTGAGGGCCATGGAACAAGACTTTCGGTCGGCTTCAAAGAGATTCTGGCAAACTGTTCGGCGGCTCAGGAGGGGAAAGCAGCTCCCCGTCCACACTGTGTATGGTGCGGATGGGACACTGTTGACTTCAACTGGGGATATCGTCGGGCGGTGGAAGGAATACTTCGAGGATCTCCTCAATCCCACTGATACGCCTTCCACAGAGGAAGCAGGGTTTGGGGACGAGGGGGATGACTCGCCTATCACAGGGGCTGAGGTCGCCAAGGTGGTTAAAAATCTCCTTGGTGGCCGGGGGCCCCGGGGGGTGGACGAGATTCGCCCCGAGTACCTCAAGGCCCTGGATGTTGTTGGGTTGTCATGGTTGACACGCCTCTGCAACATTGCGTGGAGGTCGGGGGCAGTGCCTTTGGCATGGCAAACCGGGGTGGTGGTTCCTCTCTTCAAAAAAGGGGACCGGAGGGTGTGCTCCAACTTTAGAGGGATCGACACTCCTCAGCCTCCCTGGGAAGGTCTATGCCAAGGTACTGGAGAGGAGAGTCCGGCCGTTTGGTCGAACCTCGGATTCAGGAGGAGCAATGTGGTTTTTCGTCCTGGCCGTGGCACATCGGACCAGCTCTTTACCCTCTCGAGAATTCTTGAGGGTTCGTGGGAGTTTGCCCAACCAGTTTACATGTGTTTTGTGGACTTGGAGAAGGCATTTGACCGCGTCCCTCGTGGATTTTTGTGGGGGGTGCTTCGTGAGTATGGGGTATCGGGCTTGTTGTTACGAGCTATTCGGTCTCTGTACGACCGTTGTGAGAGTTTAGTTCGCATTGCCAACACTCGGTCGGAGTCATTCCCAGTGAGAGTTGGACTCCGCCAGGGCTGCCCTTTGTCACCGGTCCTGTCATAATTTTTATGGACAGGATTTCTAGGCGCAGCCAGGGAATGGAGGGTGTCATGCTTGGTGACCACAGGATCTCATCTCTGTTGTTTGCAGATGATGTTGTCCTGTTGGCTTCATCCAGCAATGACCTACAGCTCTTGCTGGGACGGTTTGCCGCTGAGTGTGGCAGCGGCTGGGATGAGAATCAGCACCTCCAAGTCCGAGTCCATGGTCCTCAGCCGGAAAAAGGTGGATTGTCCTCTCCGGGTTGGGGACAGGCTCCTGCCCCAAGTGGAGGAGTTTAAGTATCTTGGGGTCTTGTTCACGAGTGAGGGGAAAATGGAGCGAGAGATCGACAGACGGATTGGAGCAGCATCTGCAGTGATGCGGACGTTGTACCGGTCTGTTGTGGTGAAGAGGGAGCGTAGTTCTAAGGCAAAAGCTGTCGATTTACCAGTCAATCTAAGTTCCTACTCTCACCTATGGTCACGAGCTTTGGGTAATGACCGAAAGAACGAGATCGCGGATGACAAGCGGCTGATATGAGCGTTCTCCGTAGGATTGCTGGACTCACCCTCAGAGATAGGGTGAGGAGCTCAGTCATCCGGGAGAGGCTCAGAGTAGAACCGCTGCTCCTCCACATTGAAAGGAGTCTGTTGAGGTGGTATGGGCATCTGATTAGGATGCCTCCTGGACGCCTCCCACTTGAGGTGTTTCAGGCACGTCCCACTGGGAGGAGACCCCGGGGCAGACCCAGGACTCGGTGGAGAGACTATGTCTCCCAGCTAGTCTGGGAACGCCTTGGTATCCCCTCTGAAGAGCTGGAGCAGGTGGCGGGGAGAAGGGAAGCCTGGGCTTCTCTGCTTGAACTGCTGCCTCCGCGACCCGGACCTCCGGAAAAGCGGTAGAAGATGGATGGATGGATGGAAATCAGGTTCATTTTTGGTATCATATAATTTTTCATAGTAATCTCTAAAGGCTCTATTAATTTCTAAAGGATCTATAACTACCTGTCCGTTACTTATAATACTGGTAATTGGTGTTTTAATTTCCAATTGTTTAATCTGCCATGCTAATAATTTTCCTGATTTTTCACCTTGTTCATAAAAAGATTGTTTCAATCTTAGAAGACTCGAGGCAGCTCTATTCGCTGATTTTTTGTCGTATTCAGCTCTCAAAATCAGTAATTCATTCTCCAACCTTGGGTCACTTCCTGCATACACTTTTTCCTGAAGACTTTTTATTTTATGTTCCAATTTAGCTCTCTCCTCTCGAGTCTTCTTAGATTTTGATCCTGTATAACTAATAATATGTCCCCTAATAAAAGCTATGAAAGCCTCCCACTTTACACATGCTGATGTTTGTGTAGTATTGATGTCAAAGAACTCGTCTATCTGTTTTTCTATATACTTGACAAATTCCTCATCCTGAAGCCATTTATGCTGAAATTGCCATCTACCTGATTCCTTTGTCAATTTTTTATCTACATATATTTGACATCAGGGGTGCATGATCAGAGATCACGATGTTATCATAAAAGCAGTTTTGAATCTTGGACCTTAATTCTGTGGAAATCAAAAAATAATCAATACGTGAGAATGTCTTGTAGGTACTGGAATAACAAGAATAGGCTTTAACTTGTGGTTTCATTTCTCTCCATATATCTAACAATCTCAATTCTTTCATAAAATGATTAATAGTCATCCTACATCCAATGTGCGTACAATCCAGTCCTGTTGATCTATCCACACCTGGATTCAATGTACAATTAAAATCCCCTGCTATTATATGTTGCCCTGTAAGTGATGATAAGATGAGAAATAAATTAGCAAAGAACTTCTGATCATCTATATTGGGACCATATAAGTTCACAAGATTTATATTTTCTAATAGCAAAGAACCTTGAATGATTACATATCTTCCAAATTTGTCTCCAATTACATTTTTCACTTGAAAAGGAACTGATTTATGTATGAGAGTCATAACTCCCCTGGCTCGGGATGAAAATGAAGAGGTGAATACACTTCCCTGCCATCTACTCCTAATTCTTTTAACATCCTCCTCTATCAGATGAGTTTCTTGTAAAAACACAATTCTTGAACCCATGTCCTTTATTTTATTCATAACTTGTTTAAGTTTTTTTAAATTTTGTAGACCTCTGCAATTCCATGAAGTTAAATTAAGATTAACACTTTGGTCCATGATCAATAGAGAGTTTGGGATTACCTTGCTGTGTAAACAGCTCATACAGATAAGCAAAAAACATGAGTGGTTGAACATTCATCCTACAAACTACACACAAAACAAATTTCCCTTCCCACACTTGTGGCAAACCCCCCAAAATCAAAAAGAAAAATTCTGTCTTCCCGATATAGCCATCGACCGTTCCACACCCACGGGGAACAGCCTAGGCCACTCCTTCTTCATCCTCCCAATCACCCTAACTCTACTGCTTTTAATGACGTACATTAACTCTCCTCTGTAGTTTTCCAACTTAACTCCAAAAATTTTTAACAACTTTGTACATCATAGTTTTTTTTTTTGTTTGTGTTTTGTTTTTGTTTTGTTTTTAAATATAAAATACAATCTATATTTTGTAGAACTTACTATTTACTTCAAGTCAGTCAAATGCCTGTGCAAATGCTTAATTATTCTACCTTATATTTTGTTCATGCTTAGCTCCCACCAGTCTCTTCTTCTTCTTTGATCTTCTTGATGAACTCCTGCGCCTCTCTGGGTCTTGAAGATGTGGGTTCTGCCCTCATACGTGGTCAGCAGTCTCGCAGGATAGATACACCAATGACGAATCCCAAGGTTGCGCAGCTCCTTACGTACGGGATCAAACTGCTTCCTCAATTGCTGGATTCCCTGTGGCCAAATCTGGGTAGAAACCGCACCTGCTGGTCCTGGTGTTTAATCTCTCCTTAGCACGTGCAGCGTTGAAGATCTTCATCCTGTCTCTGTTTGCTAAGAAACTTCATAATTAAGGTCCTCGGCGGTCCCTTATCTCTCCGTGGGCCAATACGATGTGCTTTTTCCAGAACCACTGCTGAGTGCAACCTCCTCGCTGCCCAGCACCTCCGAATCCACTTTTCCAGAAAGGAACATACGTCCCGACCTTCTGATTCCTCTGGAAGACCCACCAGCCTCAAATTATTCTGTCTCGACCGAGATTCCAAATCCAAAATATTATCTTCCAGAGATTTATTTTTTTTTCCAAAGTGCGCACCTTTAATTGAAGACGGGTGACGTCATCTTCAGCACTAGCGAGACGGAGCTCCATCTGCGCCGTTCGTTCTACACAGTCACCCAATTCCTTTCTTATTCCTTCCAACGCTGTCATAATTCCATCAAATCTAGAGGAAAAGTCCGCTCTCATTGAACTCATGGCAGCCATCAGCGCATCTGCGCCATTCCCCGCAGATATCGCGCCGTTGCCAGCCTCCTCCGCCATAGTTGGAGTTTTGTTTGCTGCGTCACAGACCTGAAAGTCCGTTAATTTGGACTGTTTCGGCGGCTCGCTTTTTCCTTTCCTGGTTTTCCAGCCTTAGGCTTCGCCGACATATCCTCGCCCAAATGCTGGGATACGTTCTGTCCCAAATGAGAGAGTTATTTGCCGATTTTTTTTTCTCCAGGAGCAGAGCAGAGCGAGACACGTCCGTCCTACGTGGCAGCCATAACCGGAGGTCTTTGCATTTTTAATTTTTATTTAAAAAAAAAATACAATTTTATGGCATTTGTACTACATTGAATATTTTCATATAACAGACTGTTGCACCTTGACTACATTGTGTTACAAAGGCGTCTTTTAATATTTTCCACCCTGCTTAGTCACTAGTTTTCAGAGTACAGTGTAATGTTTATATACTAGTACATCTCAATAAATAGAATATCATGATTTACACTTTAATTTCAAAAACTACAATCAAAATTGAATTATAAAAAAGGCCTGAAATATTTCCTTGTGCCTGTAATGAATATTGAACTATGAAAGTTTATTTTTTTGAATTATTTTTAAAAAATCACAATATTCAAATGAGGCACTAATGTGATATGTTTACTTTCACACACACAAAATCTTTCTTAACTTGAAAGGTTTAGGAGTAAAGTGCACAACCCCTGGTAGCTTAGCTAAATCACATTAAACTGACTGACAGCAGGTTTTTTTTTACTATATATTTTCAATTCGGTAATTCTGCCTATTCGTACAAAATAACCCACTGTATTCAAAAGTTGATAATTCAGTCATCAGTCCATTGAAGCCATAATATAAGGTAAGGCTGCACACAACTAGGCAGTGATATTTACACTGCAGCTTTCATCAGTGTGAATCGCCAGTTCTTCCCTCCAAAACATAGTCTTTTTAAAGCTGCTCTTTATATCATAATCCATTTAAATCTGTTCATTATAAGTTTAAACAATGTACCTACTGATAAGGTATTCTGAATATTTAGCCAATATGGCTAAAAAAAAATGCTGTTAATACTGCAGATTGTTACAACCGCCATTCACACACCATTATAGAAAGGCCATTGTTTGGAACTGTTTGGAACTCCGTGAACCATGTGACCGGGCAGCGGCGAGATCAAAGAGTGTCGCAACTTATTATACGGCTCTGTGGTTACTGATGTCACGTATTATAACGGTGTACTTTATAACCTAACCAGGGCTGCTCATAGAGGTTGTATTGAATGCACAAAACGTAACAGCCTTGCACAATGAACAGTCCCCTCCATTATACAACTAGGACAATATCAATCATTACTAAGGGTGACAACACGGCTGATTCAAATATGAAATATACTGTCTGGGTACATATTTATATTCTGCGGGGTAACTTAACAGACCGTTATGCTGTCTATACCATCTAACTGCAATGCTCCCATGCTGTGTATATATCTGTATATGTATTTATATTCATTTGTTCTTATTATCTTATTAATTATTGCTCTGAGTGCTGCTGTCCCTGTGCTGCTGTAATCCTGGAATTTCCCCATTGTGGGACTAATAAAGACTTACCTTGTTATCCAATCAGTACGGAGTCGGTCCGAAACCAAACACCACCCACACTTCTAGAAGCCTGGGCATGAGACAGAGCAGTGGCTAAACTTTTATTGATAAAAATTACATATTTTGACTGAGCGACTCTATACTCGGGGATGCACACCCTCATAACCTCAGCAAAGCACTTATAAAATCTGAGGCCAGTCTGACTAACAGTTCAAGAGATATGCGTGGAACAGACAGACACACAGATTCTTTGCATATATATATATATATATATATATATATATATATATATATATATATATATATATACTGTGTATACTGTGTATATATATATATATATGTGTGGTTTATATTAATCATATATCCCATAACCTACATATGTATAAGCATGTTAGAATGTTTAGTGATTACATATGTACAACGACCTCACGCCTCAGAACAGGACAAGAGGTCTCAACCACCAGCAAAGATCAAAGAGCATCCGAGGCGCAGCGGTGGAGACCAGATTGATCGCCCTGACTTCCCAGGGCCAGGTGGAAGAGACAGAGGACAATGGAGGAGATCGATCGCCTTGACCACCCAGGGTCAGGTGGAGGAGTAGGAAGACAATGGAGGGGGGATTAAGCTAATGCGGGATGTCAGCTTTGATGTGCAATGTCTTTTGTGATGTGTAGGTATAAGTATGTAGGTCTGAATGTGTTCGACCTCTTATTCTGCTTCTGCACTGAGATGAGACTTGTTAGAGGAGCGAAGCTGATAATAAACTTTGGTTTATAAATCACATCGCCTCGTTATTCCAAGTTCTTCTACACTGGTGACCAGACGTGAGGATGGAACAGAGACGTTCTCCCGCGATTGGCTCATCGGAGGCGACCCAGGCAAGCGCCGGCGCCCATGCAGACAGGGGAACGGATGGAAGACGTTCCCCCACGGCAGAAGAGAGGGCTCAACCGAGCACCATCCCCAACCCCGCCGTGAGAGCAGAAGAAAGGCGCTCTCACCCGGCGGACACATCAAGGATGGCCCACACAAGCGCTGTCACTGTCAAGCTGCCAGAATTCTGGCAAGAAGACCCGAGCTCGTGGTTCCAGCAAGCTGAGGCTCAGTTTGCACTGGTGGGCATAACGGCGGATGAGACGAAATTTTATCACATCGTCGCCAAACTCGACGCTGCCACGTCAAGATGCGCGCGGAGCATAATCCGACAGCCGCCCGCCCATGACAAATACAGAGAGCTGAAGGCGACCATCATCGAGAACTTCGTCCCCTCAGCCGAGGAGAGAGCAGAGAAGATCCTGGCGATCTACGGCCACAGAGGATGCAGACCCAAGGGCCCTCATGGAGGACATGCGCAGCTCAAGGAGGAGGACAACGACAACTTCCTCTTCCAACACAATCTTCCTCAGCACTCTGCCGCCACACATGAGAGGGACGCTGATCAACATGCGGTGCAGCACCCAGCAGGACTTCCGCGCGCTGGCCCGAGAAGCGCAGCAACTCATCAACGCCTGCAGGGAACAGGTGGCCACAGCAGCATCTGCAGATGCCCAGAGCAACGGAGAACCACAGACAACCGAGCAGAGCCCGCCCACCATGGCGGCAACACGACCAAGACGCAGCAGGCGGAACGACATCTGCTATTACCACCACCGTTTCGCCGAGGGGGCGTACAAATGCGTTCCCCCCTGCAAGTTCAAAAGTTCGGGAAAACGCCAAAACCGAGAACCGTTAACGGCTGCGGTTCTCGGCGAAAAAAATAAAGTTCTTTATGTGACTGATGGACACACCGGGAGACAGTTCCTGATCGACACCGGAGCTCAATTGAGCTTTATCACCCCTTCCCACGCAGATCGGGCCATGGGCCCCCGGGAAAATGGGGCGATGGCAGCCAGCGGCTCCATCATCGACACTTACGGTGAAAGGAGCCTGCCTCTTTGCATTCACGGCCGCAACTACAGATGGACATTTATTGTAGCGGCGGTGAGTTTTAACTTGTTGGGTGCTGATTTTTTGTGTGTACATGGGTTGTTAGTCGATCTAGCAAATAGACGCTTGGTTAATGCACTGTCATTTTATTCTATTCCCTGCTCAGCTCGAGTCTCTCCACCACCCGTGCAGGCCAGCGTCACCACAGCAGGAGGTAAGTTTGACCAACTCCTCACCCAATTTTCCAGCACTCACAGTTCCAAAATTTCAGCACAGTAGCAAAACACGGGGGTTTGAACACTTCATTCCCACAACAGGCCCACCCGTGTTCGCCAAAGCTCGGCGCTTAGACGCGACCAAGCTCGCCATAGCACGGGACGAGGTTTGCCACCCTGGAATAATTAGGCATTATTAGACGCTCGAAAAGGCCCCTGGGCATGCGCCACTTCCACATGGTCCCGAAAACCGACGGTTCGTGGAGACCGTGCGGGCGAGTACCGCAGATTAAACAATGCGACAGCGCATGACCGCTACCCAAGTCCTCACATCCAAGATTTCTCACTGACATCTGGCGGGTGCGCGCATTTTTTCTAAAATAGACTTGGGTCCGCGGCTATCACCAAGTCCCCAGTTCGAGTGAAGACAGTCTAAAACGGCTGTAATAACCCCTTCGGGTCTTTTTGAATTCTTGCGGATGCCGTTTGGCCTCAAGAGGCGCTGCTCAAACCTCTCAGCGGATGATGGGACGCGGGATTACGCGATCTCCCTTTAGTGTTCGTCTACCTCGACGATATGCTGGTAGCCAGCTTGTCCGGGGGAAGAACACGAACAACACCTCCTCTACGGTTTTTTCAGAGACTGGGAAGAGCACGGGTTAATAATCAATCCAGCCAAATGCAAATTCGGCGTGTCACAATTGATTTTGGGACACAGAGTTTCACCAGAGGGGGCAGTCCCATTGCCAGACAAAGGTCGTCGCGCAGTAAAAAATTTTCCACGACCACAAACGGTCAAATCGCTGCAAGAATTTTTTGGGGATGGTTAATTTTTACAACCGTTTCCTCCCCCGCGCAGCTCAACTCATGCAGCCCCCTGTATACCGCGCTCAGAAAACAAAAGCCTTCCAACGCGGTCGAATGGACCCCGGAGCGGCGAACGCGCCTTCGCGGAAGTAAAAAGTGCTCTAGCGAACGCCACAATTGTTGGTTCACCTGATCCCTCGGCCCGCGCATCGCGCTAACCACAGTCGCTTCAGACCTGGCCATAGGGGCAGTTGTGGAACAACACGTTGGCGGAACCTGGCAACCTTTGGCATTTTTCAGCAAATCGTTAAACCAAACTGAGCATAAATACAGCACTTTTGACAGGGAGCTGCTAGCGCTTCATTTATCCATTCGCCACTTCCAGTTCTGGTTAGAAGGGCGGCGTTTCACGGCTTTTGTAGACCACAAACCACTCACCTTTGCGATGGCTAAAATTTCAGAACCATGGTCAGGCAGGCAACAAAGACAGCTAGCTGCAATTTCAGAGTTCACCACAGACATTCGACATGTGGCAGGCAAACTTAACGTGGTAGCAGACTGCCTGTCTCGCGCTATGACATCGCCAGAGCGCGAGGAGACAGATTATACTACCTCAGCCGCAGAACTCTTCGCCAACGCGGACATGTACGTGGCCCCAATTCACGTAGGGATAGATTACGCAGCCATGGCAGAGGAGCAAAGCAGTGACGCGGACGTGCGCGCACTCCTGTCTGGACCAACAGGGTTAAGGCTGGAGGAAAGGGGTTTACGCGACGGTGTACCCCCCCCCAATCTAAGACGTTTCAACCGGCCAACCTCGCCCGGTAGTCCCAGCTGCATGGCGTCGCCGTATTTTCGACTCATTTCACTCCCTCGCGCACCCAGGTGTGCGCGCCTCGGTTAAAATGGTTGCCGAAAAGTTTGTGTGGCCCGGCCTACGCAAAAATGTAAAGGAATGGGCAAAAACTTGCATGTCTTGTCAGCGCACCAAAATACACAAACACACAAAAGCCTCTCTAGAGCCTTTTCGAATCCCAGCTAGAAGGTTCGACCACGTTCATGTTGACCTCGTGGGACCACTACCTTCGTCTCAGGGTTTCACACACCTGTTAACAATGATAGACCGTACTACGTGCTGGCCTGAGGCGGTCCCTCTGGCGTCAACCACAGCGGCGGAAGTCGCTCGCGTTTTTTTTGACAAACTGGGTGGCACGTTTCGGCGTCCCATCGGACATCATGTCCGATAGGGGGCCTCAATTTGTCTCAGAGCTTTGGTCAGCCATGGCCAGCAGCTTAGGGGCGACAATTTCACCGCACCACCGCTTACACCCTCAGGCTAATGGGTTATGCGAGCGCTTTCACAGATCTTTAAAGGCCGCCCTCAGAGCCTCACTAACGGATACAAATTGGGTAAATAAACTTCCCTGGGTTTTATTGGGGTTGCGTGCTGCGCCTAAAGAGGATCTAGACGCCTCCCTAGCAGAATTAGTTTTTGCACAACCTCTCAGACTCCCAGGTGAATTTTTACCAGAGAACCCAGAACCTGGGCATCTTCCAGCCATGAGGCTTTTAGGCAGCAACGGACCGGACACTCTCCCCGGACCGGCACACCACTCTTTTCCACGGGTTTTTGTCCCCCAAGCTTTAAAAAACGCCGAATTCGTTTTTGTTAGGCATGAAGCTTTAAAATCTACCCTCCGTCCACCATACGATGGACCATTCAGAGTGCTGGAACCTGGTGATAAGCATTTTGTGCTTGATTTAGGGGACAGAAAAGAAACAGTCAGCATTGACAGACTTAAACCTGCCTTCTTGTTGAGAGACGAACCTGCACGGTTGGCGAGAGCACCTCGGCGGAGTAGACCCCCCAAGAAAAAAGACTCAGCCCCCCTGCAGGGAACAAATAACCACTCTCCTCCCCAAGCTGCAGATTCCTTACAGGAAGGTCCCGCCAGGACACCCAAGCGGACCCACAGCAGATTCGGGAGAAGACTAAAACCCAGACGGCACAGGGACTGATACAAATTAACCTAAAGTTGTTAACCACTTGCACTCCGTTGTTCCGCGGGCGGGCAAGTCTCTGCGTCCTAAGACGCACGAGAGCGCCCTCGTGCGCGCTTGGACGCATGACGCATGATGGTGGTGATGGAGATGGTGCTGGCCTCCAAGCGCCACTGAAAAAAAAATCTGCAAACACAGCCGCGAACAGATTAGTTCATCTGATTGACCTCTCATTCGACTAATAAGAGCCTTGAATTGGGTTTCTGAAACCTTGAAGAACCAATGAATGAAAACCTAGGAAGGAGGACCCGCCTCCCAACGCTTTGAATGCAGTGAGCCAATTGAAGCAGAGAAGTTCGTGAGCTGTTTTTTTTAAGGCTGGGTGAAGACTGGCTGCTGCAGCGGATCAAAAAAGGACACAGGAAGAGCTCCACAGACCCAGCAGCATGGAGACCATCCACAAATGCAACCCGTGTGACAGGGAGTGCCATTCGTGGATCGGCATGTTCGGCCACAGGCAGTGCTTATTTTGTATTGGTTCCAGCAGAGTAGACGTTATGATTTTCTTCCATGGTCATTATAGACCCACGGAGGCTGACGACGAAGGCTGAGTGATACACACGCCTTCGCCAGTCTTTTTTTAATTGCTACTGTTATTTGTTTTGAAAAATCGTTCGCCAAAAACCGCAATCATGGAAGCACAAAACCGCAATAATGGAATTATGTTTTGATCGAGTCGCGAGACCAGAACCAGAGCGGACCAGCGTCGCGTTCGTCTGACAATGAGGAAAACAAGTTCGCCAAGACTCCGCTGTGAAGAGGTAAGGTGTTATAAGCTAAATTATTCTCTATCCCTGAAAATTGTAATCCAAAATGACTTTTGACCGATCAGTAAATTACAGCTGTGCGGTTCACGAAGTCTGGAGTTCGTGCGCCGTGGTGCAAGGGGTTGCTCGCAGTGTACAGGCTGTGAACGCCCCCCACCCCCGCTATTCTTCTGCAGCGAGGCGGGGGGGAGCCACGGTGACTGCACTGCTGTCCTACATCACCACATAAGGCTAATCCATTGTGTAGCGATGGCTAAAGTCCATCCTCTGTAGTGAGCGGGGGGGGGGACACCCCCCCCCCCCCCACACACACAGTAGCGAGGGGGGGGGGAGCCGCTGTGACAGCGTTGCTGTGGAAACATGCAACGAGTGTAATCTGTCATGTAGCGAGGGCCGAACTCACACACACACACAGACACAGCCCTGAGTGTGACCTTTCCTTTGAGCCTAAAATGAAGCTTCTACATTGAATCATTCAAAAGTTACAGACGTTTTTCCAAACTGTGCCATTTGGCACAATTTGGCACAGTTCCAAAACGCCTGGGAACTACCTGAGAACAAAGCTGTGTAAAATATTCATTTTTTGTGGTATTGTTACCAAATTTGGATCTCAGCTGGATAACACTTGGTTCTACATTTCTGTTGCATTTTCCAGCCGGATCGGACAGCTGTGTGTTATTTACAAGCATTTGTATCCAAAAAAACACTGTGTCCAAATTTTTTTTCTTCAAGTTCAGTATGTTTAGATGACTGTAACTCAGTGGCCGGAGCACGTAGAGAGATTATGTTTTTTTTGCCAAAAAATTCAAAGTGTTTTCTTTTAAATGAGACCAACCCCATGAAGATGCTGCAAAGGGTTGAAGAACAGCTTTCGATTTACTTTGGCCATGTTATTTTTTGGCATTTTTAGGAAAATTGCCCGGAGTGCAAGTGGTTAACTATTTTATCAGATTGTGCTGTGACAGTTTTAAGACTGATATGTGATATTACTACGCTGTTATGATTACCACTGAATTCTCTACAGGAGCATAGCTGCTGGAAAGTTTTTTTTTTTTTTTTCCTTGTCAAGAGGTTTAACAGTTGGTATGTCATAGAAATTATCTTAAACTGTGGACTTTCTTTTATTGTCCTTTTCTTAGTCGTTTGGGGGGGGGGGCTGTGGTTTATATTAATCATATATCCCATAACCTACATCTGTATAAGCATATTAGAATGTTTAGTGATTACATATGTACAACGACCTCACACCTCAGAACAGGACAAGAGGTCTCAACCGCCAGCGAAGATCAAAGAGCATCCGAGGCGCAGCGGTGGAGACCAGATTGATCGCCCTGACTTCCCAGGGCCAGGTGGAAGAGACAGAGGACAATGGAGGAGATCGATCGCCTTGACCACCCAGGGTCAGGTGGAGGAGTAGGAAGACAATGGAGGGGGGATTAAGCTAATGCGGGATGTCAGCTTTGATGTGCAATGTCTTTTGTGATGTGTAGGTATAAGTATGTAGGTCTGAATGTGTTCGACCTCTTATTCTGCTTCTGCACTGAGATGAGACTTGTTAGAGGAGCGAAGCTGATAATAAACTTTGGTTTATAAATCACATCGCCTCGTTATTTCAAGCTCTTCTACATATATATAAAAAATATTTGACTATCTTAAGTCACTACTTTTTTCTTGTAAATTTATACAATTTTTCTCATAAATTTTCAGTTTTCTTCTCGTAAGTTTGGTAAAGGTAAATCTGTTTTTACCTTTATTAAAGTCAAGCAGTTAGGGGAGAAATGCAAATACTTGAATAACAAATTTGAAAACTGGATGTCAGTGTAACAAATATCCAGATAATTGAACATTTGGATACAGCCTCACTTAAACATATTAAACACTTTTGTTTTGCAAATAAAGATTTTTAATGAATCCTTTTACCCTCCTGTTGTCTTCGGGTCATTTTGACCCAAAGAAAAAGGAGGGATTCTCTAGGTTAACGCTGAATAAAAGGAGGACCATGGGGCATTCCAGACTGCAATTTACCCAGATTTCCAGGGAACCCTAGCGGATTCCCCCATGACATTTTTGGCCGCCTTGGACCTTGGGAAGTACGTAAGGGGAAACTGCTCATTTTGACCCAAGGACAGTCTTTTCGTGCGTGTGCAAGAGCATGGATGGAGTGGGGGCCTGGTTTATATTGGACAGAAGCAAGGGAGGGGGCAGTGCGGTGGCGGAGTGGTTAGCACTGCGGCAGCACAGCAACTCACCCTTGGCTGGGGGATCCTGGGTTCGATCCCAGCCCCCGACCAACAGTGATCTGTGTGGAGTCTGCATGTTCTCCCCGTGTCTGCGTGGGTTTACTCCGGGATTTCTCCGGTTTCCTCCCACATGCCAAAAACATGCAAGTTAGGTTAATTGGCATCAAACAGGGGATTCTAAATTGTCCTTAGGTATGACTGTGAGAGTGAATGGTTGTCTGTCTCTCTGTGTTGGCCCTGCGATGGACTGGCGATCTGTCCAGGGTGTACCCTGCCTCTTGCCCAAAAGATGCTGGGATAGGCTCCAGCCCCCCCCCCCCCCCCCCCGCGACCCGAAAAGGATTAAGCGGAAGAAGATGAATGAATGAAGCAAGGGAGGCACAATCGAAAACGGTTGGGGCACTACTGACCTAAAAACATTAAAATGCCACAAGGGAGCAGCAAAGAGCTACCTCAGGCGTTCAGGTCTGATGCACTGATCAGTTCTGATCTCAGTATTAACAGGATCAGGACATTCATCATTAAGCTGATTGTTATTTAATGAGGTTCTCTTGAAAATGGTTTAATCCCATTAACCCACTTACAGAACGGTTTAATAGATTGTAGCTAACATGTACAAGATAATGTTCTTTTTATCCAGAAATATTTTCCTTGTACATTTTTTAAACCTTTTTCTTGTATCTTTTACTTTTTTGCTAGTTTTTTCCCCATAAACTGCAACATTTTTTATCTTAAATTTGTGACTTTTTTTATAGGTTAATTAGATTCAACTTCATCTGTGTTGATCTTTTTCGCACAAATTTTACATTTAAGTCTACAAAATTTCCACCTTTCATTTTTATTTCCATTGTTTTTTCATAAACTTGCTACAGATTTGTTACTATTATTAATTTACATCTTGTAAATTGTCAGCTTTATTCTTGCAAATTTGTGGGGGGTTTTCCCCTCGTAATTTTGCATCTTTATTATGCTGTGTTTGTGGGTTTGTTTTTTCATAAGAAACTGGTGACTATCATTATGCACTTTTTTTTTAACCCCTCAGCTTCTAAAGGCTGAAGGGGTATTGTCATCACCCCGCCAGGCGGAAGGGCGGCGGCATCAACCCCTACCTTGTAAACATGGTAGAAATGATGGGCTTTTCAAATTCATACCATATGTGTATCTATGAAAAGTCTTGCATGAGTTTGAATTTTGGTGACCTCTGACATTTAGGTTCAGGTCAGTTTCCCCTAAATCTTATAAACACAATAACTACAGAAAGAAATGATGCAGCCTTTTCAAATCAATATCCTTGTGTCTAAGACAAATCTTGGACGGCTTAGACCCTGACCTGCAACGATGTGTTTGGGGTCAAAGGTCAAAGTTAATAGTCCCTTTGCGTTTATAGAGCAAGTAAAGCTAGGGTCACCACACTTGGTACACGTGCTCACCTTGAGACCCTCACCTACAGCTATGAGTTTGGTATCAAAAGGTCAGAGGTGACAATTAATTTTTCCCTATGCCCTATTGCTATAGAACAAATAAAGCTTGGGTCACCAAGCTTTGTACACAGGTTCACCCTGACCTCTGACTATGGTTCTGGGATTGCAAGGTCAATGTCAAAATTCCATATGAACTACATCTCAACAACAAAGAAGGTGAGGGGTACCCCTGGCAGCCACCTGTATTGTCTTATAAATACAATTAAATCAGTTATTAGAGATTATACAGTGCTGAAATTTGAGCCCTGGTTGTCAGGCTGTGAGGTAGAACCAGTAATACAGATCAGACAAGTCTGATTCAGCTCCACGTGTTCATACTGTAGACCACAATTTAAGCAAATCTTATTTGAATGAACTCATCTCAGTCATATCACTGACTAGATTTATACTACAAAAACAAAGATGAATCACTAAATGGAGCCCCTGATGAAGACGCGACAGTTTGTAGAGCAGCTGGATGATAATGTATTTTTATTGTTTATACTGCTGTGGGTGTGTATAGTTTGCTTAATGATTCCCAGCAGGAAGTGCTCCAGTTGCTGTGTGTTTGCGGTCAGTATTTGAGTCAGTGCCTGCTGTAATCCAATAAGCCCGCTGCAGTAATCAAATACTGTATGTCTGCAGGAGGACAGACTGGAGCAGCAGCAGCTACTGAGTGATGTGCTCAGCTGGAGAGTGAATGTCTCACATGCAAAATAACCCAGGCAGAAAACAACATGACGTTTCAGTGCTGCAATTGGTATGAGACTGCAAATACTGCAGACTGGATAAGAAGCTGAGAGAGGTAACTGAACTGGTTCTATAAGCATTATTTTTGCAACACTTGCTCTCTCTGTAAGGTCTGGGGTCACATAAATCAGTAAAACTGGGTTTAATTACACTGGATGAAACATTAAACATGACTGAAAAACATTTTAATCTAGAAGAGCACTCAGAGAGCGCATACCTCCGCCAAGGCTCCTTCTGTCTGTCATGGATCACCTCCAAAATGTAATGGGTTTGTGTGTACGCCTAGAGCCTCTTCTAGTGAAAATTGCATCAAAGTGTGTCCATTAGCTTTGGAGAATTGTCGCTAACACTCTGTGAGAAGATAAGACCCTTGGTGGAGGCATGCATTCTCAGATCATCACCAAAATGTAATGGGTTCGTCTGTAGCCCAAGAACCACCTCTGGTGAAAATTTCATCCAAATCCATCCTGTAGTTTTTGTGTAATCCTGCTGCACAAATACAAACAAAGCCCTTGGTGGAGGTATGCACTCTCAGATCAACACCAAGAGCTAATCATCTGTTCCCCGTGCCATTACACACCTTTCCTGAAAATTTCATCAAAATCCGTTGATAATTTTTTGAGTTATGTTGCTAACAGACAGACAAACCAATGCCACTAAAAACATTACCACCTCCCCTTGGCGGAGGTAAAAATACACTTCAGCACCAGGTGAAGCTACACAGCCACAAAAACGGTAAATTAACCAGTTAAATCTGTGAATAATGTCTGTAACACAAAGTGTAATCTGTGAATAGTGTCCACAGGCTGCTGCGTAAAGGCAACTACGCTGAGCGCGTGGGTGCCGGTGCCCCCGTGTACCTGGCTGCCGTGCTGGAGTACCTGACCGCCGAGATCCTGGAGCTGGCTGGAAACGCTGCCCGAGACAACAAGAAGACCAGGATCATCCCCCGTCACCTGCAGCTGGCTGTCCGCAACGACGAGGAGCTCAACAAGCTGCTGGGAGGAGTCACCATCGCTCGGGGTGGAGTTCTGCCCAACATCCAGGCTGTGCTGCTGCCCAAGAAGACCGAGAAGTCCAAGTAAATGTGGACACCTCATCCCACCACCAAACTAACCAGTTCATCCAACACTTTGTGTTAGATGAACTGGCCAAAGTGACTAGCCAGCAGGACAAAATATTAGACCTAATACAGGAGGTACAAGCCCTACATTCAATAATAAAAGAAAAAGACAAAAAAATTATGGACCTGGAGCAACACGGGCGTCTTTTGGAGCAACGCGTTGAGGATCTTGAACAAGGTTCTCGCATTGATGACCTAGTTATAAGTGGACTAGACATCAGATATCAGTCGTACGCCCATGCCGCTACAGGACTGAGTGGTGAACATGCTTCCGTAAGTGAATCAATGTCCTTAGAAAACCAAGTGCTTCAGTTCCTTAATGATAAAGACATTAAGGTAGAAGCCAATGCGATCTTAGCCTGTTATGCTTTACCGAAGAAAGATAACAAAACAAAGAAATCAATTGTGATGCGCTTTGTGAACAGGAGGGTGAAAAATGACATACTGAGGCAGGCCAAAAAACTAAAGGAAACTCAAGTTTACCTAAATGAACACCTGACAAAAAAAAACGCTGAATTAGCACGGCAGGCATGGATGCTAAAGAAACATAATAAGATACAGTCAACCTGGACAAGAAATTGTAGAATTTGGATTAAACTAAATGGAACACCTGAGCAAGCAAAAAGTATAATGATCAGAGATGCTACTGACTTAGATAAATACAGATGAACACTGACTATGAAACACAGAGTGAGGAAACTCAAACTCTAAAAATATGCCACTATGCTGAACATAAACCACAAGAGATGGAGAATGATATTGATCCTGATAACCACTTTTTCAATAATATTCATAACCACTGTGAATATTACACTGAAAAGCAATTCAAAAGTCAAGTGCAATTAGATGGTAAACTGTCAATAATACACTTCAATAGCAGAAGTCTTAACAAAAACTTCTCACAGATTCAGGACTATTTAAAACAGCTAAACAGAAAATTCACAGCTATAGCAGTCTCTGAAACCTGGCTTAATGCAGACCAGGCTCCCCTGATGGCAATAGAGGGATATCAGATGTTTAACATTAACAGATCTCAAAAAAAGGGTGGTGGTGTTGCACTGTATATTGATGACCTATATAGATGTAAGCTTGTAAATGAAATGTCCTCAGCACTACCAGGGATTCTGGAATGTGTTACTGTTGAGATTGACCTAGACAAAACAAAAAATCTAATCATAAGCTGCATATACTGAACGCCGGGAACTTGCATTGAGACATTCAGAGATAAATTAGTCGAGCTGTACAATAATATTACTAGTAAGAAAATGGTAGCAATTTGTGGAGATTTCAATATTGACCTACTTAATCCACATCAACAAAATGTAGTTACAGAGTTCATGAACTCTATGTACAGCATGAGTCTATATCCCACAATAACACATCCCAGTAGAATCACAGCTCACTCTGCTACACTTATTGACAACCTGTTTGTCAATGTTCTCGACAAGAAAATAGAAAGTGGATTATTGATAAATGATATAAGCGACCACTTGCCAATCTTTGCACTTATCCATGGCCACACGGGGCCCAACCCAGAAAAAATCTCAAAATCGTTCAGACACAAATCACCAAACGCAATCAGTTCTTTTAAAGAGGACTTGCTGAAGCAAGACTGGACAGAAGTCTATGTATCAGATGTAAATGAAGCCTATGACACATTTACAAACATTGTAACCACTCTTTATGAAAAAAACTGCCCATTAGTTAAAAAAAAGCTTAAACACAAATTTACTGACAAACCATGGCTAACCAAAGGACTACAAAAGGCGTGTAAAAAGAAAAATTTATTATATAAAGCTTTCATAAAGAAAAGGACAAAAGAAGCAGAGCAGCGGTATAAAACATACAAAAATAAGTTAACATATATAATAAGATGTAGTAAAAGAGACCATTACAGTAAAGAACTGGAAAAAAACAAAGACAATATTAAAAATACATGGACAATAATCAACAGTATCCTTGGAAATAAAAGCAGAAATACCAGCTACCCAACTAACACTCCAAAAAATAATAAATCGACTCCGAATGTGAATATAGCTTCACCTGCAGATGAATTTAATAATTTTTTTGTTAACATTGGACCTAAACTGGCCCGAGAAATACCCACTACGGTGCCAACAGGTGATTCAATATGCAATAACACTGCTGTAAAAGACACCATCTTCATAAAGAACACAGACGAAAGAGAGGTCATTGAAATTGTTAAATCGTTCAAAAGTAAAACATCTACTGACTGCGATGGTATTGATATGCTACTAGTCAAAACTGTTATCGAATGCATAGTGAAACCACTGACGTATATCTGTAACCTGTCTCTCCAATCAGGTATATTTCCCAATGCAATGAAAATAGCTAAAGTAATTCCGATTTACAAGACAGGCGACAGAGGGGAACTCTCCAACTACAGACCAATTTCACTATTACCGCAATTTTCCAAGATACTTGAAAAAATATTCTATGAGAGAATTGACAACTTCATACTGAAGAATAATTTATTGTGTGAGCAGCAATATGGGTTCAGACACAAAAGGACAACAGCATATGCCTTAATGGAATTTACAGAAAAAATATCAACAGCCATTGAAAATAAAGAGTATTCAGTTGGAGTATTCCTGGATCTTAAAAAAGCATTTGATACAGTAGATCACAATCTATTATTAAAGAAACTACAAAATTGTGGTATCAGAGGGGTAGCACTGTCCTGGTTAAGAAGTTACTTAAAGAATAGATATCAGTTTGTATGTGTTAACAACAAAAACTCAGAGCTACTGAAGGTCACCTGTGGAGTCCCACAGGGTTCAGTTTTGGGACCATTATTATTCAATATGTATATAAATGATATTTGTAAAGTTTCAGAAAAAATGGACTTAATATTGTTTGCTGATGACACTAACCTGCTATGCAGTGGAAACAACTTGGAACAACTTCTGGATACACTCGGAAAGGAATTAGGAAAGCTGAAACTGTGGTTTGATTCAAACAAATTAACGCTCAATTTAAGCAAGACAAAATTTATAGTCTTTAACAACCATCACAACTACCCAGTACCCAAACTCAGTGTAAATGGTGTAGAGATTGAAAGGGTATCCGAAACTAAATTCCTTGGAGTAATAATTGATAACAAACTGTGTTGGAAGCCACATATTAATTATATAAAAGGTAAAGTATCCAAATCAATTGCAATATTACACAGAGTGAAAAATTTGCTGAATCAACCCACACTATACACCTTGTATCATTCATTAATACTCCCATACATGACATATTGTAATGAAGTATGGGGAAATACATATAAAACAAACATATATCCACTCTTTATGCTTCAAAAGAGAGCTATTAGAATAATCAACAAAGCAGCTTACAGGGAACCAACAAACCCACTTTTTCTTAAACAAAAAACTCTCAAGTTGAAAGATCTGATCGACTTTAAAACCGCAATAATAATGTTCAAAGTGAAGAATCTATCACTGCCCGCAAATATCCAAAAGTTGTTCCAAACAAGGGAGAAACGATATCACTTCAGAGGAACATGTATATTTCAAAAGCCTACAGTGAGAACAACCACCAAGCAACACTGTATTTCAGTGCAAGGTGTCAGATTATGGAACGATTTTGGACCTGAATTAAAATCATGTACAAAGCTTGGACAATTTAAACAAAAACTAAAGGAAGAAATACTCCAAACATATTTACAAGACGACATGTAAACTCACATAAGGATTGACATTTCCAGCCTGTGTTGTGTTATAGCTTAGTTTTTCTTTTTTCTCTGTGACACTATGTCTTAGATTTGTTTTTGAATAGTAACCGCTTAACTTAGACTAGCTCAGTTTTCTTTTTCTCTCAGTCATATTTTGTCTTAGCCTTGTTTTAAATTGTAATCGCTCTTGTCTTGTTTTCTCTTTTTTCTCCTTTGAATTCTTGGATGGAATATGGGTGGGCAATATAAGCTGCGGCTTCAGCCATCACCCATTTCGGATAACTCACGTGGAATTGTATAGTAGAAGGAGTCTTTGTCTAATTTGACCTTGTTGTTATATTATACAGTTTCTTTTAACCTGTAATGTACTATCCGAAATAAATAAATAAATAAATTCATTCATTCATTCATTCATTCATTCATTCATTCATAACACATAAGCTAAACCCAGGCAGACATGCTTAGTCCGGGAGCACAATAGAGTCCCCTTGCACCCCTCACGGTAAAGCAACACAATTTTTTTTCTTGAAGTCTTGAGATGTCCACTATGTGAACTGTCCAGGCAACACTGTATTAACTCACTTGCACTATATGTTTTCAGTCCATATACATTACCTTCAAATATGTGTGTCTGCACTGACTTTAGGTACAAATAGTTCACTATGTTGGTTCCTTCAGTTTTTCAAATTATTTTGATCCTACCCAAATAAAGTATACCTTAAATTTATTTATAATACAACTATAACTTGATATTGCTGACATTTTTTGACATATGATACAGTTTTCACCCATCAAACTGGTGTCATTCTGAAAATAAAATCCATCTAGTAAACTGGCTAATCTTGTTTCAGCTCCAGTATGCCACTGTACAGTGGACATCAAAATTAGAGAACAATGTATTAATACTTGATTTATTCTAAAATATGTTATTTCTCATTGTTCAGAATTTGACAGAATATCAGCTGTGGCTATATCACTGCTATACTAGCATGTTTTTTTAAATAACCAAGGCACTTCAACACAAACATTTATTTTGTTCAAAAAAAAAAAAAAAAAAAGCAAAATCAGAGAACAGTAACCATTGTGTCAGAAGAGAAGATTTAAACAATCTTTTTTTAGGGCTATAGGATTCAAAAATTAATAGCAAGTGTAGAGGCCCTCACTTTGAATGACTTCAACGCATCTGCACCCACAGGACATCACTAGTTTCTCACACTGCTCTGGTTTGGGGGACAGGATTATGCGAAGACTCTCAACAGGGAATTGGTTCAACACTGCAGCTGGAATTGCTTGCCGGTTCACTGCTGGGTTAGTGTTCACAGTGGTTACTGTTCAGTTTGGACTCAAAGCTTACTCTGCAGTGACTGAACCTCTCAAGAATAAAAAGGCTAGACTTGCCTTTGCTGAGGAGCATGTTGTGTGGACAGAGGAGAACTGGTCCAGAGTTCACTTCAGTGATGAGAGTAAACCCAGGCAGTCTGATGGGAAACAATACGTTTGGCGTCAAACTGGGGAACGACTAAACCCAAAGTGTGTAAAGAAGTTAGTTAAATTTGGAGGAGGAAATATCATAGTTTGGAGGATGTTTTCTGCAGCAGGAGTTGGGCCTCTTGCACAGCTACATGGCAGGGTGAATGCAGATGTTTATGTGAACCTCCTTCAGCAACATGCAATTCCTTCACTGCAATTGTCTCCCAATCAGCCCACAATTTTCATGCGACAATGCCCCTGTCACACTGCAAAACAGGTTAAACACTTCCTTGAATCTAGCATATTGAAACAATGAAATGGCCAGCCCAGAGTTCAGATCTAAACCCCACAGAGAATCTCTGGAAAATCATTGGTGACAAAGTAATGGCTAAGAAACCCACTACAGTTACTGACCTGTGGAAGAGACTGCAAGAAGAATGGACCAAGATGAAACCAGAGCAGTGTGAGAAACCAGTGATGTCCTGTGGGCACAGATGTGCGGAAGTCATTCAAAGCAAGGGCCTCTACATTTCCTATGAATTTTTGAATCCTATAGCCCCCCCCCCCCAAAAACAAAAACAAATATTGTTTAAAACTTCTCTTCTGATACAGTGGTCACTGTTCTCTAATTTTGCTCACTGCTTTTTTTTTGGGGGGGGGGGGACAAAATAAATGTTTGTGTTGAAATGCCTTGGTTAAACAAAACATGCTAGTGCAGCAGTGGTATAGCCACAGCTGATATTCTGTCAAATTCTGAACAATGAAGAATAACAATATTTCAGAATAAATCAAGCATGAATATATTGTTCTCTGATTTTGACCTCCCCTGTATATGTGGCTATTTATGTTCTGAAATGATTAATAATGTTTTGCAAAGTTATCTGAATGATAAAGAAATATAACTGTCAAGATAAAAGTCTTTTTTAAATACTCAAAATGTCCAACGATAGAAATACTGTGATGAATCAACATAACATACAGTATATGTAGGGCATACTGTATATAACTATATTCTACATTTATAATCAATTCACAGAAGCAGAGGAGTCATCCAACTCACAATAGATATGGCATTCACATATATTCATAATGAAGTTAGATTTATATACACTATGTATAATATAATCATAACATGTTTCACTGGAACATAAAAGTGTGATGAGATAAAATATCCATATCAGCCATCACAGGATTTTATTAACATGTACATCTAAATTTACAGTATCAAATAAATCATCCATGTCACAACAAATATCTTTTCAACAAATCTGAATTGATATCATATATGATATCATACAGTGGATGTAAAAAGTCTACACACCCCTGTTCAAATGCCAGGTTTTTGTGATGTAAAAAAATGAGACCAAGATAAATCATTTCACCCCCCCCCCCCAATCAATGTGAACTATAACATGTACAACCCAACTGAAAAACAAACTGAAATGTTTTCTTTCTTTCAAAGGTCTTTTTATTATTATTAATTGAAGTATCAATACAATACAAAGTATTAGAAATTTTCATTTTTGTTTCAACCAAACAGTAAAAAACTAGAACTTAAAGCCAACAAATGTAAATGCTTCAAAGCACAAAAACCTTTAAATAAACAATAAAAAAAAAAAAAAATACAAAGAAAAATTGTGTGTGTGAAGTGGGGGTGGGGTAAAGGGGATATGAGCTACTCAGAAACTATAATCATGGGTCTTTCAAAGAAATCAAGAAACGGGCGCCATAATTTATAGAATTTGTTTTCAGAGCCACAAACTGTATATCTGATTTTTTCTAAATCCAAACAGGACATTATATCTTTTATCCACTGTAAATGTGAAGGGGGCGAAGAGTCTTTCCACTTCAGTAATACAGCACGTCTGGCCAATAATAATGAAAATTTGAATACTTTTAATTTGGAACTTGGCAAGACAAGTTCTGGAGCCACACCAAAAATGGCGCATAATGGATCAGGTTTAATTTGATATTGCAGGACTTCAGACATAGTGATAAAAACAGAATGCCAAAAATTCATCAATGCAGGGCAGGACCAATACATGTGAAGCAAAGTGCCAGGAGCGCTACCACACTTTTCACAAGTTGGGTCTATATCCGAGTAAATACGTGCTAACTTAACCTTGGACAGGTGCATCCGGTGTACAATCTTAAATTGAATAAGAGCGTGACGAGCACACATTGATACAGTGTGAACCTGGCCAAGAATAGAGTCCCACAGTTCATCAGTAAAAGTAAAATTAAGATCTTGTTCCCAGTTCAATTTGATAGCGGCCAGAGAAGAAGATTGTAAATTTGAAATTAAATTATATAAAACTGACATTACCCCCTTAGAAGTTGGTTTAACTAATAAAAAATCATCTAGAGGATTATCAGAAGGTTTTTGAGGGAATTGTTTTGTCATGGTTTGCACATAATGTCTGACCTGGAGGAAGCGGAAAAAATGTGTAGAAGTGATGTCGAATTTGGTGGAAAGTTGAGAAAAACTTGCAAATTGACCATCAAAATATAAATCCGCAAAAGATTTTAAACCTTTTCTGTGCCATATATGAAATGCACTATCAATAGTTGATGGGGTAAATAAATGATTTGCGGCAATTGGACTTCTAATGGAGAAAAACTGAAGACCAAAGTTTTTCCTGAATTGAGACCAAATTCTAAGAGACTGACGAACTACTTTATTATTACCCAGTGTAGACAAAGCAAGGGGAAGTGGTGAACCCAAAATTGCCGGTAGGGAAGTTTGATTGTCCACATGTGACTCCATAAGGATCCAAATAGGTGATTTGGGTTCCAGATAAAAATGTTTCCAATATAACATGCACCTGATATTTGCTGCCCAGTAGTAATATTGAAAGTTAGGCAGAGCCATGCCACCCACTGATTTGGGTCTTTGAAGAAAAACTTTCCTCAATCTCGGATGTTTACCATTCCAAATAAATGAGGTAATCAGAGAGTCCAAAGACTTAAAAAAGGATTTAGGAATAAAAATGGGGAGACATTGAAACAAATATAAAAACTTTGGAAGTAACATCATTTTTACAGAATTGATTCTGCCAATTAAAGACAAGGATAATGGGGACCATTTGGAAAGTATTAACTTGCACTGGTCAAGTAAGGGGAGAAAATTATTTTTAAACAAGTAATTAAATTGTTTAGTGACACATATCCCAAGATAATTAAAATGATCAATAACAACCTTGAAAGGAAAATTTTCAAAATCCTGAACTTGAATCTTTTCATTAATCAGAAACAGTTCACTCTTATTAAGATTAATTTTATAACCAGAAAACCTACTAAAACTATCCAAAATATTAAGTATAGCGGGTAATGAAGTAAGTGGGTTGGAGAGAAATAATAAAAGATCATCAGCATAGAGTGAAACCCTATGCTCAATGCCACCCCTACGAATGCCTAGAAAGTCCCGGCTCCCACGGATTGCAATAGCTAACGGCTCAACTGCCAAGGCAAAGAGCAACGGGCTCAAAGGACAGCCTTGCCTCGTACCACGGTAAAGTCTAAAATAGTCAGAATAGCGACAATTAGTTAACACTGAAGCTAAAGGACTAGCATAGAGAAGTTTAATCCAGGAACAGAAGGAAGGACCAAAACCGAACCTCTCCAAAGTAAAAAACAAATACTCCCACTCAACCCTATCGAATGCCTTTTCAGCGTCCAAACTAATAAGACATTCAGGTATGTTGTGGTGAGGAGTATAAATAATATTAAAAACTGAAATGTTTTAAGGGGAATAATAATAATAAACTAGAAAAGCACTCATAGAGCGCATACCTCCGCCAAGGCTCCTTCTGTTTCTCATGGATCACCTCCAAAATGTAATGGGTTTGTGTGTAGGCCTATAGCCAGTTGTGGTGAAAATTGCATCAAAGTCTGTCCATCAGTTTTGGAGTATTGTTGCTAACACACTGTGAGAAGATAAGAGCCTTGGCTGAGGTATGCATTCTCAGATCATCAGCAAAATATAATGGGTTCCTCTCTAGCCCAAGAACCACCTCTGGTGAAAATTTCATCCAAATCCATCCAGTAGTTTTTGTGTAATCCTGCTGCACAAATACAAACAAAGCCCTTGGTGGAGGTATGCACTCTCAGATCATCACCAAAATCTAATCATTTGTTCCCCGTGCCATTACACACCTTTCCTGAAAATTTCATCAAAATCCGTTCATAACTTTTTGAGTTATGTTGGTAACAGACAGACAGACAGACAGACAAACCCCGGTAAAAACAATACCTCCTTGGTGGAGGTAAAAATAAAAAACTTACAATAACCTGGTTGCATAAATATGCACACCCTCTTATAACTGGGGATGTGGCTGTGTTCAGAATTAACCAATCACATTCAAACTAATGTTAAATGAGAGTCAGCACACACCTGCCACCATTTAAAGGGCCTCTGATTAACCCCAAATAAAGTTCAGCTGTTCTAGTAAGCTTTTCCTGACATTTTTGTAGTGACATCTTACAGCACAAGCCATGGTCTGCAGAGAGCTTCCAAAGCATCAGAGGGATCTCATTGTTCAAAGGTATCAGTCAGGAGAAGGGTACAAAAGAATTTCCAAGGCATTAAATATACCATGGGACACAGTGAAGACAGTCATCATCAAGTGGAGAAAATGTGGCACAACAGTGACATTACCAAGAACTGGACATCCCTCCAAAACTGATGAAAAGACGAGAAGAAAACTGGTCAGGGAGGCTGCCAAGAGGCCAACAGCAACATTGAAGGAGCTGCAGGAATTTCTGACAAGTACTGGCTGTTTAGTACATGTGACAACAATCTCCCATCTATGGTGGCAAGACGGAAGCCTTTTCTTACGAAAAAAAAACATCCAAGCCTGGCTACATTTTGCAAAAACACACTTGAAATCTCCCAAGCGCATGTGGGAGAATGTGTTATGGTCCGATGAAACCAAGGTTGAACTTTTTGGCCATAATTCCAAAAGGTATATTTGGCACAAACACACCACTGCTCATCACCAAAAGAACACCATACCTGCAATGAAGCATGGTGGTGGCAGCATCATGCTTTGGGGCTGTTATTCTTCGGGTGAAACTGGGGCCTTAGTCAGGTTGGAGGGAAATACGCACAGTTCCAAATACAAGTCAGTGTTGGTACAAAACCTTCAGGCTTCTGCTAGAAAGCTGAAGATGAAGAGGAACTTCATCTTTCAGCACGATGATGACCCAAAGCACACATCCAAATCAATAAAAGAATGGTTTCACCAGAAAAAGATTAAGGTTTTGGAATGGCCCAGCCAGAGTCCAGACCTGAATTTGATCAAACATCTGTGGGGTGATCTGAAGAGGGCTGTGCACAGGAGATGCCCTCGCAATCTGACAGATTTGGAGCATTTTTGCAAAGAAGAGTGGGCAAATATTGCCACATCAAGATGTGCCACGCAGACCAAAAAGACTGAGTGCTGTAATAAAAGCCAAAGGTGCTGCACCAAAGTATTAGTTTAAGGGTGTGCATATTTATGCAAACAGGTTATTGTAAGTTTTTTATTTTTTTTTATTTTTCCCCTTAAAAGATTTCAGTTTGTTTTTCAGTTGGGTTGTACAGGTTTTAGGTCACATTAATGGGGGGGAAAGTTTTGAAACGTTTATCTTGGTCTCGTTGTTTTACATCACAAAACCTGGCATTTGAACAGGAGTGTGTAGACTTTATAGCCACTGTATATCATATGAGGAAGACTGCAGACGCCAGTTAAAACATGTAAAGGTAAAAACATCTTCTTTTCATCTTTGTCTGAAATAAGAAAAGCAAGAAACTAATGACTATATAATATAAACATGTATTAGGTTAATTAGTTTTAGTGGGGATTCCAAATTGGCTACCTTTGGGTGGGGGGCAGGGTACACTCTAGACCAGGGGTGTCCAATCATGTGCCATGGAGGGCCAAGACCCTGCACGTTTTCTCTTCTGCCCAGTCTCTTCAGCAGGTGTTTTCACTTATCAGCAGTCAGTGGGAAGAAATTCAGTGGAGTCTGCTGTTGAAGACACTGGTTAGCGATAAAGCCTGCAGGGTCTTGGCCCTCCATGGCACATGATTGGACACCACTGCCCTAGACAGATCCCCAGCCCATTGCAGGCCCAACACTGAGACGGGTAACCAATCACATGTAAAATCAATTTGAAATCCCCTAATGCCAGTTAACCTAGCACGCCCGTCTTTGGACTGTAGGAAGAAACCAGACTATCCGGTGACACCCCCCCCCCCCCCCACACACACACAGGGAGAACATCCAAACTCCATAAAGGTTTCTGCTGGTCAGCCATTGGGTTCAAACCCACAACTTTCTTGCTGTGAGGCAACAGTGATAACCACTGTCCCACCGAGCTTCCAACTAACTAGACTACAAACCAAACTGAAGGGGAAATGCAGCATGAATAGCAATTCCCCTCTTGTCTGCTTTGGTCCGCGTGTGCTTTGGATGAGCCCGGCACGCACACGGCGCTGTTCATGCTCACTTTTTTCATCTACCCAGGCCAAGCGCTTGACGCATGCGCACAACCATCATTTGTAGTTTCACTCCTGCCCGATAGGTAGCGCCAATGCGCTGACGTGCCATGATTTTCACCAACGAAGAAACGCTGCTTGCTTTCTGCTGCTTGACTTCCCGGTTTTCACTCCTTTTCCACGAAGATGTTGTTGTTGCTGCTGAAGTATTTATGTATGATTCATGTATGTTTATTCTTATCTTCCGCTTCCTCGTTGTCGTCTTTGTCTACTTTGTCTTGGTATGTTGTGCCGATATCGCCACCTCGTGAATGGGACATTCAGTCTTGTGCATGCGCTTTTCAACACGTTCAGGTTGTGGACAGGTGGTGCGGTCACAAAATTTGGGCTGCATGCGGTCATCCGCGGTCGAGCATTGCGGACACTAGCAGAGTGGAGACGATGATGTAAATTTCGTCACACGAGGTTTCCGGTTACACGTACGCGGACAGCAGAGGTGCAGCATGAATCCAGCTTAACAGTATGTCTATTCAGCAATGACAATGGTGATATTCTATAATTTTTATTGGTGTGATGCAAACATAAAGCTGACTAATCACGCTCTAGGCGTGGTAAGGCTGTAGCCTATTCTGACTGGTACATTTTTCAGAATTTTTTTTTTTTTTCGCTCACCATGGCTTCTGTGAGAAAACACCACTGTTTATAACTCAGCTTTTTATCCCCCACCGACGAAGCCCAAAGGGCTCTACAACCCCTTTGGGCAAAGACCGAAGGGGGATTATGTTATGGATCAGGCCATCCGTCCGTCCGTCTAACCATCCAGTCGTCCATCCGTTTGTCCCACTTTTGGGACACTCGTCCAATTTTGGTCTGATTGTTTTGAAACTTGGTACCATGGTTTGATATACAATGAGGATATGCATATTGCAGTTTGGTTCTGATTGGATGATTTTTGCAGGAGTTGTAGCCCTGACCTCTGACCTCCTGTTTCACCTCACTTCATAGACGGTCACTGTCTTGTGAAATCAACTCCTCCTACAGTTATGGTATGATTGGTTTGAAACTTGGTGCGATGGTTGGATATACTCTGATGATACGCATATTTCAATTTCACTATCATTGGATGACCTTGAGGTCAAAGGTCAGAGGTCAGATTTTTCCCTAAATCTTCTAAACACTAACTACTGAAAGAAATGATGTAGGCTTTTCAAATCCATACAGTAGTTGTATCAAATACACATCTTGGATGACTTACACCCTCACTAACTATGGGTTTGGGGTTAAAGGGTCAAAGTTCAAAGTTAACATTGTCGTTACACTATGGTTAATGCTACATTTACTATTACTATAAAACAAGTAAAGCTAGGGCCACCAAACCTGGTATACAGGTTCACCTTGGGATCTTGATCTCTGACTATGGGTTTGTGGTCAAAAGGTCAAAGGTCAAGGTTAACATTCCTTATGCCTTATTAATGTACAATGCATAAAGCTAGGGCCACCAAACCTAGTACACAGGTTCACCTTGGAATCCTGACCTCTCACTATGGTTTTGGAGTCAAAAGGCCAAAACTCATGGTTAGCATTCCATTTTCACTATTACTATAAAACGAGTAAGCTAGGGCCACCAAACCTGGTCCACAGGCTCACCTTGGGATCCTGACCTCAGACTTTGGGTTTGGGATCAAAAGGTCAAGGCTAACATTCCTTATGCCTTATTACTGTACAACGAGTAAAGTTAGGGTCACCAAACTTGGTACACAGGTTCACCCTGTGACCCTGAAATGTGACTATGGTTTTGGAATTGCAAGGTCAAAGGTCAACATCAAAATGCCTTGTAAAGTATATCTCAACAACAAAGAAAGTTAGGATCACCAAACTTGGTACACAGGTTCACTCTGAGACCATGACCTCTGACTACAGATTTGGGGGTCAAAAGGTCAAATGTCAAGGTTGGCACTCCCTATGATCTCTTACCATAGAATGTGTAAAGCTCTCTAGGGTCACCATACTTGCTACATAGGTTCACCTTGGTGTCCTGGCCTACAGCTTCTGGGTTGTATACTTTGTTGTATATTTGTGGATGATGGACTTATCATAATTTGGTTCTACCACAGTAATTATATTGAAAAGTTGAAAACTGCTCTTCGTCAGTAAGTATTGGGATCTTCAAAGAACACGGAGGCAGGGAATAAACCCTATGCAGGACATACTGAATGCACTGAGGAGCTCATTTAGCAGCAGACTACATCATCCCAGGTGCACAACCGAGAGGTTTCGTAGGTCCTTCCTACCAACGGCTGTCAGACTGTACAACCTAAGCAGGGCTGCTCGCAGAGATAGCAAAAAGACGTAACAAACTAATAGTTTTTTGAATGCAAAAGATGCAATAGACTTACACAATGGTCCCCTCCGGCATACAACTAGGAACATACCGGTCGCTATGGAGGGTGAGAATTTGTATGGGCACATAATCATACCATGTAGGATAACTAAGTAGACGGTTATGCTGTTTCATTCCATCTAGCAACAATGCTCTGCACTGTGTGTGTTTATATATTTACATATTTATTCCATCTAGCTACAATGCTCAGCACTGGGTGTGTTTATATATTTATATATCTACATATTATTCCATCTAGCTACATTGCTCCGCACTGTGTGTGTTTATATACTTGCATATTTATTCCACCTAGCTGCAATGCTCCGTACTGTGGGTGTTTATATATTTACATATTTATTCCATCTAGCTACAATGCTCTGCACTGTGTGTTCATATATTCATATATTTATTCCATCCAGCTACAATGCTCTGCACTGAGTGTCTGTGTGTATATATATATATATTTTATAGTAATATGTACATATGTACAGTATATTAGCTGCTCTTGCTTGCTTGTTTTTTTCTTGCCTTCTGATTGTTGCTCTGAGTGTTGCTATCCCTGTGCTGTTGCAATCCTGGAATTTCCCCGTTGTGGGACTAATAAAGGCTTATCTTATCTTATCTTATCTTAATATTGCACTGGCCTTACAGTGCTCTCGTTTACTTTTATTTTAAAGCTCAAATATGTTTAGCCAATCAATGTGGACTGATTAATTGATTGACTCATTTTTAAATATTGCTCAAATTTCCCTTTTTATTGATTCCTTAGTCCTGATTAAATATGTCCTCATACAGTGCTTTGGAGTTTAAAATATGGTAGATTTACTGAAGTATATTATTAAATAATGAAATTCTCACACTATGGAGCTCCCTTAGGGTCCACATTACAGTGTCCTCTACACAGTTAGATAACAGTTGACAGTACAGTCAGTCCGTCCTGATTGTTCCCAAACTGGGTGGATTTTTTCCAGCCAGTGATATTCCATTCACAAGTTCCCATCTGTGACCTTTAAGCACTTCACACCCCTCAAACAAATAGCATGATGCTGTCTGGGCCCGCTGATTTTGCTTTTAATGGAAAGAAGAGCTGCAATGTGATATCAAAAAGATGCTCATAGAGTAGCGTGTTCTGTCTTGATAAGACATCCTGTCTTAAGGTTAAAGACAGCATAAAGGACCTTGTCAACACAGACACTAATGTTTTAGTAAAACTGTGACTCCTTTTTTCTTAAAATTGACTCTTGCTGTAATATGAGATTATGAAATAGAGACAGAAGTATGGAATTTGAATTGTAACATCTGGTTTCCTGTTAACAAGTAAAAATTGCCTTAAGATGACAGAAAACGCTGTAAAGGTGTTCATTTTATTTGTGTAAAAAGGGATATGACATATTTCCACATGTTGACATAGTTCCCAGATGTCATAATGAAATGTCTATAACATGCTTTAAAGTACACCAGGGTTTCAATATTTCACCATCATCCACCCAAATTAAACAGTCTTCTTCACAATGATCCATTTTATTACATGTTACTATAAATGCTAAGGAGGCCCATTTCAACCCACCCTCTAGTGATGGGATCTTCAGTTCACTGAACATACTGATTCAGTCCCATTCATACACAAAAATATTCCTTTAAAACACAGTGCATCCAGAAAGTATCCACAGGGCTTCAATCTTTCCACATTTTGTTATGTTACAGCCTTATTCCAAAATGGATTAAATTCATTTTTTTCCCTCGAAATTCTATACACAATACCCCATAATGACAATGTGAAAAAGTTGGGGTTTTTTTTAGATTTTTGCAAATTTATTAAAAATAAAAAACTAAGAAATCATATGTACATCAGTATTCAGAGCCTTTGCTCAATAATTTGTTGATGCACCTTTGGCAGCAATTACAGCCTTAAGTCTTTTTGAATATGATGCCACAAGCTTGGCACACCTATCTTTGGGCAGTTTCATCCATTCCTCTTTGCGGCACCTCTCAAGCTCCAACAGGTTGGATGGGAATCGTTGGTGCACAGCCATTTTCAGATCTCTCCAGAGATGTTCAATTGGATTCAAGTCTGGGCTCTGACTGGGCCACTCAGGAACATTCACAGAGTTGTCCTGATGCCACTCCTTTTATATCTTGGCTGTGTGCTTAGGGTCGTCCTGCTGAAAGATGAACCGTCGCCCCAGTCTGAGGTCAAGAGCGCTTTGGAGCAGGTTTTCATCCAGGATGTCTTCGTACATTGCTGCATTCATCTTTCCCTCTATCCTGACTAGTCTCCTAGTTCCTGCTGCTGAAAAACATCCCCACAGCATGATGCTGCCACCACCATGTTCCACTATAGGGATGGTATTGGCCTGGTGATAAGCGGTGCCTGGTTTCCTTCAAACATGACGCCTGGCATTCACGCCAAAGAGTTCAATCTTTGTCTCATCAGACCAGAGAATTTTGTTTCTCATGGTCTGAGTCCTTCAGGTGCCTTTTGACAAACTCCAGGCGGGCTGCCATGTGCCTTTTACTAGTGAGCGGCTTCTGTCTGGCCACTCTACCACACAGGCCTTATTGGTGGATTGCTGCAGAGATGGTTGCCCTTCTGGAAGGTTCTTCTCTCTCCACAGAGGAACGCTGGAGCTCTGACAGATTGACCATCGGGTTCTTGGTCACCTCCCTGACTAAGGCCCTTCTTCCCCGATTGCTCAGTTTAGACGGTCGGCCAGCTCTAGGAAGAGTCCTGATGGTTCCAAACTTCTTCCATTTACAGATGATGGAGACCGCTGTGCTCACTGGGACCTTCAAAGCAGCAGAAGTGTTTCTGTACCCTTCCCCAGATTTGTGCCTCGAGACAATCCTGTCTTGGAGGTCTACAGACAATTTCTTTAACTTCATGCTTGGTTTGTGCTCCAACATGCACTGTCAACTGTGGGACCTTATATAGACAGGTGTGTGCCTTTCCAAATCATGTCCAATCAACTGAATTTACCACACGTGGACTCCAATTAAGCTGTAGAAACATCTCAAGGATGATCAGTAGAAACAGGATGCACCTGAGCTCAATTTTTATTTAATTCAATTATTTAATTCAATTTTTATTTAATTAAATGCTTATGTACATGTGATTTCTTCTTTTTTAATTTTTAATAAATTTGCAAAAATCTGATTTTTTTTTTCACATTGTCATTCTGGGGTGTTGTGTGTAGAATTTTGAGGGAAAAAATGAATTTATTCCCTTTTGGAATAAGGCTGTAACATAACAAAATGTGGAAAAAATGAAGCGCCATGAATACTTTCTGGATGTATTGTGTCATTCATCGAATCACAGTGCTGTACTGGAGCTCCAACTGCCTAACACTCGCTGAACTGAAAAATGCAGCTGAGCAGAGCGGCAGGGTTCATTCGTAGTGTACTAGTATGTTCACTAAATGCAGTGGGCAACTGCAGTGATGAAGATGCGCATCTGTGCTCATCTGTCTTTGTAAGTGTAACCATCTTGTGTTATCTCCCTACTATATTAAACGTTAGCTGAGGGGAATCCCCCAGTCAGTGATTCAGCACAGAGCAGGCATTTCCATTCATTGTCTACAATGCTGTTGAAAAAGTATTTGCCCCCTTCTTGAATTCTTATATTCTTGCATTTATCACACTTAAATGTTTCAGATCATCAAACTAACTTTAATATTAGACAAACATAACCCAAGTAAATACAAAATACAGTTTTATTTAATGATTTCATTTATTTAGGGAAAAAAACTATCCAAACCTACCTGGCCCTATGTGAAAAAGTAATTGCTCCTAAACTATATATATAAATTGCCCCTATAGACCAATTTCACTATTGCCGCAATTTTCCAAGATACTTGAAAAAATATTCTATGAGAGAACTGACAACTTCATACTGAAGAATAATTTATTGTGTGAGCAGCAATATGGGTTCAGACACAAGAGGACAACTGCATTTGCTCTAATGGAATTTATAGAAAAAATATCAACTGCCATTGAAAATAAAGAGTATTCAGTTGGGGTATTCCTGGATCTTAAAAAAGCATTTGATACAGTGGATCATAATTTATTATTAAAGAAACTACAAAATTCTGGTATTAGAGGGGTAGCACTGTCCTGGTTAAGTAGTTACTTAAAGAATAGATATCAGTATGTATGTGTTGGTAACAAAAACTCACAGTTACTGAAGGTTACTTGTGGAGTCCCACAGGGTTCAGTTTTGGGGCCATTGTTATTCAATATGTATGATATATGTAAAGTTTCAGAAAAAATGGACTTAATATTGTTTGCCGATGACACTAATCTATTATGCAGTGGAAGGAATTTGGAACAACTTCTGGATACACTCGGAAAGGAATTAGGAAAGTTTAAACTGTGGTTTGATTCAAACAAATTAACGCTCAATTTAAGTAAGACAAAATTTATAGTCTTTAACAACCATCACAACAACTCAGTATCTAAACTCAGTGTAAATGGTGTAGAGATTGAAAGGGTATCTGAAACTAAATTTCTTGGAGTAATAATTGATAATAAACTGTGTTGGAAGTCACATATTAATTATATTAAAGGTAAAATATCCAAATCAATTGCAATACTACACAGAGTGAAATATTTGCTGAATCAACCCACACTATATACCTTGTATCATTCATTAATACTCCCATACATGACATATTGTAATGAAGTATGGGGAAATACATATAAAACAAACATATATCCACTCTTTATGCTTCAGAAGAGAGTTATTAGAATAATAAACAAAGCAGCTTACAGGGAACCAACAAACCCACTTTTTCTTAAATTAAAAGCTCTCAAGTTGAAAGATCTGGTTGACTTTAAAACTGCAATAATAATGTTTAAAGTGAAGAATCTATCACTGCCAGCAAATATCCAAAAGTTGTTCCAAATAAGGGAGAAACAATATCATTTCAGAGGAACATGTATATTTCAAAAATCTTCAGTGAGAACTACCATCAAGCAACACTGTGTTTCAGTGCAAGGAGTCAGATTATGGAACGATTTTGGACCTGAATTAAAATCATGTACAACGCTTGGACAATTTAAACAAAAACTAAAGGAAGAAATACTCCAAACATATATACAAGATGACATGTAAAATCACATAAGGATTGTCATATCCAGCCTGTGTTGTGTTGTACCTTAGTTTTTTTGTCACATTTTGTCTTAGCTTCGTTCTGAATTGTAATCGCTCTTGTTTTGTTTTTTTTCTTTTGAATTCTTGGATGGAACATGGGTGGGCAATATAAGCTGCGGCTTCAGCCATCACCCATTTCGGATAACTTATGCTGAACTGTATAATCAGAGGAGTTATTGTCTAATTTGACCTTGTTGGATTTTCTTTCCCCCTTTGTTATATTATTCAGTTTCTTTTAACCTGTACTATCCAAAATAAAGATTCATTCATTCTATTCTATGTAAACTGAATAATTGGTTGTGCCACCCTTGGTGGCAACAACTTCAATCAAGTGTTTGCGATAACTGGAAATTGCTTAGCTGGCAGTCTTTTACATCACTGTTGAGGAATTTTTTCTCCCTCTCTTCTTTGCAGAATTGTTTTAATTCAGCCACATTGGAGGGATTGAGTTTGAGGTCATGAATTGATGGCTGGACATTCTCCTTCAGGATTTTCTGGTAGAGAGCAGAATTAACGATTCTGTCATTTACAGCAAGTCATCCAGATCCTGAAGCAGCATAGCAACTCCAGACCATCACACTACCACCACCATGCTTGACTGTTGATATGATGTTCTTTTTATGAAATGCTGTGTTAGTTTCATGCCTAATCCAACCGGATTCACGCCTTCCATAAAGTTCAAGTTTTGTCTCACCAGTCCACAGAATATTTTCCCACAAGTCTTGTGGATCATCAAGATGTTTTTTGGCAAATGTAAGATGAGCCTTTGTGTTCTTTTTAGTCAGCAGTGATTTTTGCCTTGGAACTCTCCCATGGATGCCATTTGTGCTGTGTTTGAAATGTTCACTCGTTCCCCACATACTGTACTATATTGTGATTCAGCCATTTTGTAGTGTTGTTTGAAATCTTAGCTGAAAATTTCATTCATTATACAATGCACTCAAAATATCCCATAATGCATTTTGAAAAGTAGTGTACAACTGATGGTCACTACATTAGCCAGTATATCCCATAATGCAATATGCAGCCAAAGGAGCAGTGAGAGAAGAGCTTCATGTCACAACATAAACTGCCTTAAGGTATTTTTATTTACTATTACAGTAAAAAACAATTTGATTTAATATACATTTACTACAAAATACATGTGTTCACATTTTAACACCATTAATCTGTTATATTTTATTGTTTCACTAGGATGACGTCATTAATGACACTAGTAAAACAAGCTGAGTAGTGTCCGAAAGCTGAAAATTTTATTGTTATATTGAGTTTATGGTCCACTATATCTGAATTTACTATGTAGCGAATGGGGAGTGAGTGAGCATTTTTAAACGCAGTCTCTTTCATATTGTTGAATCATGGACCAGTGTCTAAATTGAGGCAAGTGAGGTCTGCAGTTCTTTAGATGTTCTGGGGTTTTGTTTCTCATCCATTCTTGAATTTCTTTAGATTGTGGCGTAATGTGTTGCTGTTTGAGATCTTTTAGCCTATTAACTTTGTCAGACAGGTTCTATTTAAGTGATTTCTTGATTCAACAGGTCTGGCAGTTATCAGGCCTGGGTGTGGTTCGTGAAACTGAACTCAACTTTCCATAAAATGTGGTTAATCAATTATTGCAAGATGTAATGGGGGACAATTACTTTTTCACATAGGGCCAGGTAGGTTTGGATAGCCTTTTTCCTTAATGAATGAAATCATCACTTAAAAACTGCATTTTGTCTTTACTCAGGTTATCTTTAATATTAAAATGTCTTTGATGGTCTGAAACATTTAAAGTGACAAATATGCAAAAATAAAAGAAATCAGGAAGGGGACAAATACTTTTTCACAGCAGCCAATTAGATAAAAGCCTTAATAGTTTAAACACTGTAACATGGACAAAATGAACAGTGTAAAACTGCATTTTCTACTGTCTTAAAGCATTAATGCAGATTGTAAATGAGACTGCAAGCAAATTGGCTTTCCACAAAGAACATGCATCAGACTAGTGTCTGCCATATCATCCCTTATGTTGCTGACCTCCGTCCTTAGTGTGTTTGTTGTCTCTTTATGGTTCTTTGCTGCCCTTCCTTTAAACTGTTAGTTGGTTAAACTGAGTCTTTCCGCTTCTCATGATTGCCAAGTGCTTTCCTATAGGGTAGGGGCCTGTGACTCCAGAACACACACACACACACAAAAGTAATCAAATCATAACTGAATAAAAACAAATATAGATTGACTTTATTGAACAGGAGTGGTGGCCTAGTTGGTAGAACATCCGCCTCACAACCTGGAGGTTGGGGGTTCAAGTCCCGATCGGGTCATACCAATGACCATATAAAAATAGTACTTCCTACCTTCTTGCTTGGTGCTCAGTGTAATAGAATGGGGGAAGGAGAAGTTGTTTGTGGTGGCATCTTGCATGGCAGTGACGATTCTGGTTCTACATATGATTAACATTGTAGATAGGAGAAACATAATTTCATTCATCTGTACATGATGGACTGAATGACAACAGAGATTTCTTCTTCATTAAAGAGGGGGGCTGTATTCTTCTCAGTGGAAAACGTTAATTTGAAGGCATAGCTGAAAATACAACACCAGAGACAATGACTAAATTCACTTTTCTACACAGGTAGAGTGTGTAATCTTTTGGCATGTGCAGTAGTTGTGGGTAGTGTTCTGACAAAATCTCAAAGTTTAGCAGCTAATGCAAAAGAGATGTGGTTTAGGTTGAAAACATCTCAAGTCTTAAGAAAAGCACTCAATAATGCTCAATAACGTTACTTTTTCCACCATCCACCTCCTTATGGCTGCTGAGGCAAAGAATAGAGTTGGTCCAATTAAGGTTAAATTTGCCTTTCTGCAGCCCACTCTGCATGATGGAAGACTGACCCTCTGTGACTTCTTATCCTACAACACTGCAGAGTGGGTGGGAAGAATTCTGGTTTATCCGCAGAACTTTTTCCATCACACAGAAAACTCAGAGAATAAGGTCAGAAAATAGATGCTAGTCAGATTAGACATAGTGAGGTTAAACTTCTGGGGTGGATTAGGGTTGCATCACAGGTCTGCAAAATGTCCTAGAGATATGGCCATATTAAGTAAGAACTGGATGTAAATTTTGGTCTCCCTCACTGGAAAGCACTGAATTAGTTTAATACAGTGAAACAGCCTGGAATATGATGATGTCACAGTATTCAAAACTATTCACAGTGTATTTTGACATGTTAGCTGGAGGACAACTTAATGGTCAAGAGATTCCCAAGATCTCATCCTAACTCTGAGGAAAATGATAGTGGAAAAAATGGCTTTGCATGTGTGATTATTGAAATAAATATTGTCTTTCCCGTCAACTTCATTGTCACTCAGTCTATACACAGCAAAACAAAATTATATTTCTTTTATCTACATTGTTTATTATATTTAAAAGTGGCATGGCAGCTGCCATGACACCCGTCTGTGGATCGTGGGAGAAGACCTAAGCAGTTCTTTGCACAAAAAGTACAAATTCTATATTTTCGTAGTATTTGGATTTAAGGGTAAAGTTGGTGCACTGATGATGAATTAGACCTCACTAAACTTTTAAATCTCATACCCACCCCTTGACTTTTTTAATTTCAAATTAGATTATAATTAAAGTAAAATAAGACCTGCATAGGATTAAAACTGAACAGGTGCCACCAACAAATATCAATATAATTTGCGCATATTCTAGGATACATTGTCATGATGCTGAGCATGGTTGGAGAACCGTGCTCACGCTTAGTTATTTCTAGTTATTTTTCTGTACTTTTGCCACTTCAGTTTTATTACTGAATTTGAGTATGATTTTGTCTGTATTTTGTTATCTGAGTTTGCCCTTTGTTTGTTTTGAGTTGTCCTGTTATCATATCTTTGTTTGGTTATTATAGTTCTGTTTACTAAGTTTATGTGTTTATGAATCATCTTGTACTTCAAATTATATCTCCTGGTGTTTTGACATGAGCCTACTCACGCCTCTGCCTTTAGTTTCCTTCTTCTTCTTTTTCTTCTTTTAGATTCCTGTTAGGTATTGATATTTATTATTATTGTTATTCCAGCACTATTAGAATCTCTTGGTTTTTGTATTCCTTCTTGTCCTTGCCTTGGTGGTTTGTTATAATTTTCTCTTTGTGTATTATTTGGGTTGAATCTTGTTTTTGTAATCATTTCATATTTATAGTTAGTTACTTTTATTATTCCTCCTGTGCTTTTATTTTGATAAGGTTCTTTGTTTACGTCCTTTTCAAGTTCAGTTCACAGTGTGTCACAGTTGTTATTATTTCAGTTCATTATCCTTGCTCCTGTTACCCACACCTGTTGATCATTTGTCTATTTCTCTTTGTCCTATTTAAGGGACGCCGCCCCACAGCTCGGGGCAGCATCCTTCATTGTAATCCTGACATGTATCCCATGCTTGTATCTGCTTGGTCAACTTGACATGTGTTCCACTTCTTGGCTGTGTGCTATTTGACCTTCTTGTTATCCTGCCTGTAAGTTTTTCCTCCCTGGAATGTATTTTGTGTTTTTGATTAAACATTTGCAAACTCACTGTCAGCGTTTGGGCCTCCATTCGTCCCCTGCGGGCTGATTCATGATATACATTTGCCTTCCATAGACACCTGTTTAAGCAATATTATACAAGAGAGTGCATTAGCAATGAATATATCACTGCGGTGATTCGGTTGAAGAAGACATCACTGCAGTGATATATTCAGTGATACATTAGCCTCACAAAGTTAAACCACTTGCAACATGTTCCTCTGGGGTTGGGCACATGCATCTGAAATTTTGTGACCACACTGTGTGTGTTGACTACACATGCGCAAGATCCAACTTCTCTTTCAAAAGGTGGCGCTACTGACACAGCATACAAAGATGAAGGCAAAGAAGATGAAGAAGAGTGGGGTGTATGGGGTGTCAGGGAGGGATAGTACCTCTGACGGGGCAACAGGCACACCTCCAGATGGTTGGTCCACTTTGGTTCCCACTTGGCACTCTACTCTCACCTGTGTCTCCAAGTAGCTGTTTGCATGCAACAGTGGCCTCACCCCAGTAAACTGCTTTGACTGGCGGGCAAAAACCAGGTGAGGGTAGTCAACGGGTTTGATACCCTCGGTGAGGTAGGGCTTGTCTACCTACGCATGTGTAGACTGGACCTGGCAGACTGCGCAATGGAAACCACCAGATTGGCTTAACTGGCAGACTCAGCAAAGCGTTGTGGAGCACATCTAGGGCACAGTGAGACACGTAGGACACTGCTGGCCATCCACTGCATCCTAACCTATCTCCAGCCATCTTGACTATGTCTTGCCACTGGATCCAGATAGGCTGGGATGAGAGAGTGAGGCTGATGACCCTGCGCAACTCTTCCTCACTTAAATCAAATGCACGCGCAAGTCAAGACACCCCCCCCCCCCCAAATTTCCTTCTCATTCCCCCTCTCCCTCCAAGTCCTGTGGTGATGGGTAAGTGACGAAGCAGCAGGTGCGGATACACTAGAAGCTGTAGCCACAGTCCCACACACAGGCGGCCCAGGGCATAGGGTCGCGCTCTACTGGACCGAAGCAGCAGTGGAGTTCGGCAGCTCCCTGGGTGTCTGAGCAGCCCTCTTTAGAATTTGCTCTGCTCACCTCCATGGCCTGAGGAAGGGACTAGAAAAGGTGCCCTAAACATAACCTGCTTCGCTACACCCTGGCCAGCAAGCCGCAGCTGGCGGGGATCCCACCCTAGCTGTCAAAATTCTCAGAAGAAATCAACTAAGGTGACATCACTCACCATTGGCACTTGGAATATGCGAACACTCATGGACAGCTCCAAAGCGGACAGACCTGAGAGACGGACAGCACTTGTTGGAAGAGAACTCAGCAGGTACAACATCCACATCGCAGCTCTGAGCAAGACCAGGTTTGCAGACGAAGGTCAACTGACAGAAGTCAAAGCCGGCTACACCTTTTTCTGGAGTGGCCGAGGCAGCAAAGAACACTGTGAAGCAGGAGTGGGTTTTGCAATCAGATCCAATCTGATCAGCAAGCTTACCAGCCTCCCCAAAGGAACCAATGACCGCCTCATGATGCTGCGGCTCCCACTCCAAGGAAAACGCCATGCCACATTCATCAGTGCATATGCCCCCACCATGACGAACCCAGAGGAGATCAAAGACAAGTTTTATGAAGACTTAGAAACTCTCATTGAAGGCGTACCGAAGGAGGACAAACTCATTGTTTTTGGAGACTTAAACACCAGAGTTGGTACAGACTACCAGGAGGGAGTCCTTGGGAGAAATGGAGTTGGAAAGTGCAACATCAACGGTCTTCTCCTGTTGAAGACGTGCACCTCTCATGACCTTCTGATTACTAATACCGTCTACCGCTTGCCTAATCGCAACAAGACCTCCTGGATGCATCCATGCAGCAAGCATTGGCATCTGATTGATTACATCACTGTGAGAAGGAGAGACAGGCAGGACATTAGAGTGACAAAGGCGATGTGTGGCGCAGACTGCTGGATGGATCACAGACTCATTCTCTCAAAGCTCAACATGCACATCCAGCCCAAACGGTGTCCACAGGGGAAAAAGGCAAACAAGCGACTCAGTGTCAGCACTCTGTGTGACAGAACCTCAGTGAGGACCTACACAGCAAGCTTAGTCAGCTCGACCTCAGGATGTACAGAGCAGAAGAAGACTGGGCATCTTTCAGAGACATGATGTACGACACCTCACTCACTCATCTGGGCCAGAACACACACAAACACCAAAACTGGTTTGATGAAAATGATGAGGACATCCAAAAGCTGCTTGACAAGAAGCGTGAAGCCCACAGAGCGTACCAGCAAGACAGCAGATCTGCCCCAAGAAGGCAACCTTCAACCCCATCAAAGGAAAGGTGCAGGCAAAGCTCAGAGAGATGCAGGACTTCTGGCTCAGCAAAAAGGCAGATGAAATACAGTAGTACGCTGACAGCAACAACTCCAAACCCTTCTACAATGCCCTTAAGACCATCTACAGGCCTCAGTCTTCTGGAACATCACCACTGCTCAGTGCTGATGGGTCCACTCTCCTCACTGACAAGAACGCAACCATGGAAAGATGGGCAGAACATTTCAGCAGCGTCCCAAACAGACCTTCGTCCATCAATGCAGAAGCCATGACTTGCATGCCCCAAGTAGAGGTGAACACGTCTCTGGCAGAACCTCCAATGGAATCAGAAGTCCAAAAAGTGGTCAAACTCCTTTCGAACGGCAAAGCACCAGGCTCTAATGCCATCCCAGCTGAAATCTACAAGGCAGGGGGACCAGTTCTAATACAGAAACTCACCAAGCTCTTTTGGACCATGTGGCAGCAGGAAGTTATCTCCCAAGAGCTCAAGGAAACCTCTATTGTCCATCTCTACAAGAGAAAAGGAAACAGGCAGTCCTGTGACAACCACCATGGGATATCTCTCCTCACCATTGCCAACAAGATCCTTGCAAGAGTCCTTCTCAGTCGCCTCATTCAACACATGCAAGACGGACTCTTGCCAGAGAGCCAGTGTGGCTTCAGAGAGGGTCATGGAACTGCTGGCATGATCTTTGCCACACGCCAACTTCAGGAGAAATGTCAAGAGCAGAACAGGGATCTCTACACAACATTTGTAGATTTGACCAAGGCTTTTGATACCGTCAGTTGTGAGGAGCTGTGGAAGATCATGGTGAAGTTTAGCTGCCCGGACAAGTTCGTCAGCATGGTGTGCCAGTTCCACAATGGCATGCTTGCTCGAGTACTGGATGATGGCGACTCCTCTGAAGCTTTCCCAGTCACCAACGGGGTCAAGCAGGGCTGTGTACTCGCGCCCACACTTTTCAGCATGATGTTCACAGCCATGCTGTCTGATGTCTTCTACGACGAAGAAGAAAGCGCCATCAGAATCAGGTACAGGATGGACGGCAGGCTCTTCAACCTGCGGAGGCTCCAAGGTGGAAGGGGACGCAGTGCGTGACTTCCTGTCCGCAGACGACTGTGCATTCAACGCCGCTACAGAGGCCCAGATGCAGCAGAGCATGAACTGCTTCTCCACTGCTTGGGACAACTTTGGGCACACGATCAGTACTAAGAAAACCGAGGTCCTGCACCAATCTGCACTGCAGAAGACTTACGTGGAACCAGCCATCACTGTCAACGGGGAGACCCTCAAGGCTGTCGACAAGTTCACATACCTTGGCAGCACACGCTCCTGGTCTGTCAACATTGACGACGAGGTCGAATCGCGCATTGCCTAGGCAAGCTCAGCATTTGGATGGCTACGTGCAACAGTGTGGGAAAGGAGAGGCATCAGGCTCACCACAAAACTGAAGTTGTACAAGGCAGTTGTCCTGCCTTCCCTACTGTACGCCTGTGAGACCTGGACAGTCTACAAGCGCCATGCCAGAAAGCTATACCCCTTCCACCTGAACTGCCTCAGAAAGCTCCTGAAGATCACCTGGCAGGACAAAATCCCTGGCACAGAGGTCCTCTCCCGAGCTGAGCCGCCTGGCATCCACACCCTGCTCAAGAGAATCCAGATTAGGTGGGCTGGCCACTTTATTTGTATGCCTATCTCACTCCTACCAAAAAGACTATTCTACGGTGAACTAGCAGAGAGCAAGCACTCACAAAGTGGTCAGAAGAAGCGCTACAAAGACACTTTTCAGGCCTCCCTGAAGAGCTTTGACATCAGTCCTGACACCTGGGAGACCCTAGTGCTAGACCGACCAGACTGGCGTAGCCGTATCAGCAAAGGTGCTGCCTCCTTTGAGCTGAACAGGATTGCCAAAGCCCAGAGAAAACGTGAGCTTTGCAAGTCCAGAGCCACCCCTGTATCTTCTGCCTGCGCAGACCACCTGTGCCCGACCTGAGGCAGAGCCTTCCGTGCCTGCATTGGACTGATCAGCCACAGCCGGACACACCACACCCAGTCCTCTTCCCTGTGATGTCCTTGGTCATCGTCAAGAACGACAGACGAATAACAACAACAACAACAGTAAACACAGGAGTTCTTTTTCTCGCCTTTGTAGAGTCACCATTGCTGTTGATAAAATGCACAAGGCTGTTGCTTTTCTTCCTTTTTATTTAGCTGGTGAACAAAGTGGCACTTCAGCGCATTTGTACTACCTATCAGGCTGGGGTGAAACTGCAGATGATGGTTATGTATATGTCTCAAACATCTGATCAAACATTGATGCAAATGAAGCATACAGTGCATCTGGAAAGTATTCACAGTGCTTTTTTGTTATGTTACAGCCTTATTCCAAAAGGGATTAAATTCATTTTTTTTCCTCAAAATTCTACACACAACACCCCATAACAACAATGTGAAAAAATTTTTTTTTTAGATTTTTGCCAATTTATTAAAAATAAAAAACGGAGAAATCACATGTACATAAGTATTTACACCCTTTGCCATGAAGCTCAAAATTGAGCTCAGGTGCATCCTGTTTCCACTAATCATCCTTGAGATGTTTCTACAGCTTAATTGGAGTCCACGTGTGGTAAATTCAGTTGATTGGACATGATTTGGAAAGGCACACACCTGTCTATATAAGGTTCCACAGTTGACAGTGCATGTCAGAGCAAAAACCAGGCATGAAGTCAAAGGAATTGTCTGTAGACCTCCAAGATAGGATTGTCTCGAGGCACAAATCTGGGGAAGGGTACAGAAACATTTCTGCTGCTTTGAAGGTCTCAATGAGCACAGTGGCCTCCATCATCCGTAAATGGAAGAAGTTTGGAACCACCAGGCCTCTTCCTAGAGCTGGCCGGCCGTCTAAACTGAACAATCGGGGGAGAAGGGCCTTAGTCAGGGAGGTGACCAAGAACCCGATGGTCACTCTGTCAGAGCTCCAGCATTCCTCTGTGGGGAGAGGAGAGCCTTCCAGAAGGACAACCATCTCTGCAGCAATCCACCAATAAGGCCTGTATGGTAGAGTGGCCAGACGGAAGCCACTCCTTAGTAAAGGCACATGATAGCCCGCCTGGACTTTGCCAAAAGGCACCTGAAGGACTGTCAGACCATGAGAAACGAAATTCTCTGGTCTGATGAGACAAAGATTGAACTCTTTGGCGTGAATGTCAGGCGTCATGTTTGGAGGAAACCAGGCACCGCTCATAACCATGCCAATGGTGGTGGCAGCATCATGCTATGGGGATGTTTTTCAGCAGCATGAACTGGGAAACTAGTCAGGATAGAGGGAAAGATGAATGCAGCAATGTACGAAGACATCTTGGATGAAAACCTGCTCCAGAACGCTCTTGACCTCAGACTGGGGCAACGGTTCATCTTTCAGTGGGACAATGACCCTAAGCACACAGCCAAGATATCAAAGGAGTGGCTTCAGGACAACTCTGTGAATGTCCTTGAATGGCCCAGCCAGAGCCCAGACTTGAATCCAATTGAACATCTCTGGAGAGATCTGAAAATGGCTGTGCATGATGCTTCCCATCCAACCTGATGGAGCTTGAGAGGTGCTGCAAAGAGGAATGGGTGAAATTGTCCAAAAATAGGTGTGCCAAGCTTGTGGCATCATATTCAAAAAGACTTGAGGCTGTAATTGCTGCCAAAGGTGCATCAACAAAGTTATTGAGCAAAGGCTGTGAATATGTATGTACATGTGATTTCTTTTTTTTTAAAATTTTTAATAAATTTGCAAAAATCCCCCAAAAACTTTTTTCACGTTGTCATTGTGTGGTATTGTGTGTAGAATTTTGAGGAAAAAAATGAATTTAATCCATTTTGGAATAAGGCTGTAACAAAACAAAATGTGGAAAAAGTGAAGCACTGTGAATACTTTCTGGATGCACTGTATATACAGCCATGTACACAGCAGCCTTGTCTAAAGCGTAGATGGATCATAGATGTGCAAAACATAAAGTCTGTTTAATATTTTCTTTTTCTTGGCATTTTCAGATGAAACAAAGAGTCCATCACCACCAAGGTATTACAGTTGACTGAGTCAATAAATCCAGCTCTAACTTGTCTATTTGGTCGTAAACAGATGTAAAATATCTAGCCAGATGTTTACAAGGGTGGCATTTCTGGGTTACAGAGGTCTGGATTTTTAGGATCGTCTCTTTTCAAACAGTGGAAATTAAGGTATCTGACACAATACACTTCTCACATTTTATAAGAAGCCTCTGATAACTATAATTTAAAGATTATTAGAACACAGCTGAAGCAGGGTGATACACATTCGGTGAAACGTCTGAGTGTGATTATCGGGGGAATGTAGTCACTCCTGGAATTCTATTGTCCAATCAGATTGCTCAGTCGGAACTAACTGTTTAAAGTAATTTGTTAAAATAGAAATGAGGAAGACTGAAATTGTGACTACATCAGCAACAGCGATGAAAGCTCTCAATCAGGTTTCTGTTTCCTGCATGTGATCTCTTTTCCAGTGTTCAAGGTCACAGGGCAGTGAAATCCAACTGAACTGCCAAGTCTCATTTGTACGTATGAAAAGACATGGCTGACACGTTGCATAAGAGTGAAAGAAGAAACCTCTGACTCCAACCAGATAGCGTCCATCCAAATTTCAGAAATAAATTACAGGCCATTCCTCAGTGTTTATCCACCTGTTGATTCACCCAGCCAGCTGCCTATGCTGCACATGTGCACTTGTAGTACGGCTATTATGGGGGGAGAGACAGGTGATTTTGTTAGAAATATTTTATTGCTTTAAGTGGTTTGCCCCACACAGAAATGTCCTTGTGATTAGACAGCTAAAACTCAGGGAGACCTCAGGAGCATATAGTGGAAGAGAGAAAAAAGAGGTCAGAGTTCAAACCACATGCAAACAAACAATCCAAACAAGAAAGATGAGCAGTACTTATTTACACATCAGCCTCATAAATGCACACATCTGAGTCTCTGACCCTACTGTCTCAGCAAATGACCGCTGAAGCACCATAACTTTCTTGAGCCAGCCTTTGAGTCAGCGATATTAAAAAGAAATGTGTTGAAATGTGCTGAATCAGCAGTCAGGTGTGTAAGATAACCCACTTAAAGTTTTTTAGCTTTAACAAATGTGAATAGAAAATAATTCACCTCACTTGGGATATGAGAGAATGAATGACCTATTTATATTACTTCTGTCTTAATGCTATAATAAAATCACCTCAGCGCAGACTGTTGGTTCCAAACAAATAAATTTGAGCTCAAACTGTGTCTATAACTTGTTTTTTGGAACTCTGAGACCACCCAATCAAACTGAGACTCTTAGGGTAAATAATGCCTATCATGATAATGGCTAATTATTAACACTATGCCATCAGAATATGTGCTTATGTGGTAAATACATTTCAACCAACACATTGGCAGTCACAGGAGGAAAATCTGATGGACTTAAAGTTATTTGTTTTCCAAAAAATACATTTTCTTTTATAATTTAACAAAGATAACCCATAAATTCTTTTGACTTCACAAGGTTTGTTCATTTTGAAATGAACTTAAATTCCCCATGGCTACTTAAGTCAAACTTACTGTCCCAAATTCATGAAGAATAATTAATATTTTGGATTTAAAATAATTTTCAAGCACTGTAAAGGACAATATTGTTACATGTTACTGTGCCAGGCAATAACTTGTGATCAATATTGGATGGATTCATTTATATTTGGTGGGTTTTATAGGAATCAGTGCCCTGTTTCAGATTTCTTAACTGTTCCCTAGTTTGCACCTGGGACCACCAATTTAATCATTACCAATATAAGAAGAGCTGAGTTTGTTGCAGTCTTTGTTAGGCAAATGATTAAATGTGCTTATCCACTTTATTCCTGAGGGCGCTGCTGTAGAAACGATTATGGGCGCAACTTCCGGTTTCGGCTGAGGTAGTGTTAAATCAGTCAGCAAGAGTGGAGTAGTGGGGCATTTAAAATAGCAGTTTTAAAAGTGTTTTAAATTCGTTTTAATGTATAGTCCACATATGTGTTTTGCAGTCAAGTGGCAGATCATTTCAGCACTTGTAGTTTTTGTATTTTAGAATGTTTTGCGTAGTTCTGACACTTGCTGCTGTTCGTGGTGTGAGGCTCCTAAACCTCAGCTAAATCTGTGGCCTCAACAGCAATGCATAGATCATGCACTGAAAACTAAGAAGGACTGTTCACGTGATCGATGGTGCAGACACAGGACAGACACAATAGCACCAGGTATATTTTCACTTGCATGAATGTCACAGATCTGATGTTTATACTGTATATGTCACCAGATGCAAGGCTGCATGAAGTAAAATAATAAATAAAAAAAATAGTAACAGTTTACTTGCTAAGGCTTAACGATTTAAAGATATCAAATAGGTGGGGGGTTTTTGCATTCATTAAACTGCATTGGAACGATATGGGCTTGATAGCAACTTCAGCATGCATTAATTTTTAAATTATCTCAAAATATAGGTCAATAAAATTTTGAACAGTTGTCAGAAAAGGTCTGTATGTGTTAAGTTAAATAACAAGCATTCACGACATGGCAGCAGCATGAGCATTTTAATTTTGGGATAAAACAAACAGCTGCAGCTGTCTCTATTTACCCCGACATTAAAACACCCAAGCATGGTGTTGGGGTTCTTTGTGGCTCTGACTAGATTCTACATCTGCTCTGAGGTAAATTTGATTATGCCCAACATATTTTTACAAAATGCAACCGACTTTATTGCAGTAGAAACACTGATATATCTCAGAGCTTTTATTTGTTTACAGCATTAGCATTTTAGCAGCAGAGCTAACTAACGGAGCTACTGTATGCCAGGCCACTTTTTAAGGTCATCTTCTCATCCCACAGTAGTCGTGGGAAGTGGTATGATTATATTACTCTTTTTGAGGTGCAAAAGGCCATGTTCCCACATTTTTGATGTCGAAGTCATTGTTTTTTTACTAGGAAAAATGTCCCGTTTCCGTGATAACCCCATGTTCTAAACTAGTACCAGAAGTTGTGCCCATAATTCACGCAAGGCATCATGGGGGCTAGGACCCCATGTTCTAAACTAGTACCAGAAGTTGTGCCCATAATTCACGCAAGGCATCATGGGGGCTAGGAATAAGGTGGATAGAAGCAGCCCTTTAATCTTTTTTTTTTTTTTTTTTAAAGCAGGTGGTCACTAAACAAGGCAACCTTCACTTTTTTGGATTCACAAGATTTTCAAACCTGCACAGTATCATTTACAAAGACAAAGTCTTGTATTTTTACTGTTATTTTTAGTTCACTTACTTTCATAACATCCTAAGAATATTAACATGTTTAGCTGCTACCTTTAACTTAAGTAGTTTTAGCTTCAAGAGTTACATGTATTTCTGAGGGCACATAAATAAAAGTATTTCTGTGTGTGTTAGTGTGTTGTCTAATACACCTTATTAAATAATGGGAGAGTTTGTAATAGTTCTGATTCTCAAATATATTCATTTTTGTTTTATATTTCTATTTTTAAAATCTATCTATAAATGCACCAAGTCTGTCTCTGTGTGTCTGTCTCTCTATCTGTCTGTCTGTCTGTTCCACACATATCTCTTGAACCATTTCTCAGACTGGCCTCATATTTTATAAGTGCTTTGCTGAGGTTACGAGGGTGTGCATCCCCGAGTATGGAGTCACTCAGTCAAAATATGTAATTATTGCGGCAGATGATAAAAAATAATAAGTAGCGATGCTGTAGGTTTTAAGTGGAGCTTTATTATATCATCCAGCTGTCACGAGCTCCGCTCCTGGCGCCGTGCATGCGCGCCGGGAGCGAGCCCACAGCTCTCAGAGAAGGAGGGCACAATGTCTGTGTCCTGCAGCAGCAGTTGCAGAATCAAAATGAGAGAGTGAGAGTTTGCGTTACAGAGTTGCAGCATATACACTGCCGTTCAAAAGTTTGGGGTCACTTAGAAATTTCTTATTTTTGAAAGAAAAGCACTTTTTTTCAATGAAGATAACTTGAAACTAATCAGAAATACACTCTATACATTGCTAATGTGGTAAATGACTATTCTAGCTGCAAATGTCTGGTTTTTGGTGCAATATCTACATAGGTGTATAGAGGCCCATTTCCAGCAACTATCACTCCAGTGTTCTAATGGTACAGTGTGTTTTCTCATTGTGTCAGAAGGCTAATGGATGATTAGAAAACCCTTGTGCAATCATGTTAGGTCTGCAATGCTGTAATTGCTGCAAATGGAGGATTCTTTGATGAAAGCAAAGTTTGAAGGAAAAAATTATTATTTCAAATACAAATCATTATTTCTAACCTTGTCAATGTCTTGACTATATTTTCTATTCATTTTACAACTCATGGTGGTAAATAAGTGTGACTTTTCATGGAAAACACAAAATAATTGTCTGGGTGACCCCAAACTTTTGAACGGTAGTGTATACTCAACTATATGGCTGTGTTGTGAGACATGTATATGTTGGACACTGCATATGTGATTTAACCACGATGAAGGAGAGCCAGCCCCCTGCGGTGCGGAGCCACAGAGCCTGGACCCCCTGCGGAGGACAGGGGACAGAAGACTTCCTGACCACTGAGGCTCGGGAAGAGAGAAAGGGGAGTTATGTAAATAAAAGGCTAATGAATGTGAATAAAGAGATTTTGAGAGAGATGTGTGATTTCCCCCGCGAGGGAAATGGTTTGATGTCAGAATGTTTAAATGAGAGAACTTTGGTGTGTTCACTCTCTTTGTTCGCTGCTCAGGAATGAGAGCAGACAGTGGAATGATTTCTTGAATAAACTGGAATGAAAGACAATTCGGTTTCGTTATTCAAGTCTCCCCACATTGGTGACTGACGACGTTGAGAATGAATGAAGAAATTCTCAGGGTCCCGGACTCACAGCGCTCAGAGCTGGCGAGCGCAGTGGCCGTTAAGCTGCCTGATTTCTGGCAGGATAACCCACGGTCGTAGTTTCTGCAAGCAGAGTCGCAGTTCGCGCTCGCAGGAGTAACGGTGGATGACACTAAGTTCCACCATGTCATCGCTAAACTGGACAACAGCACAGCTCGGTGCGTGCAAAGCTTGGTGGAGCAGCCACCCGCGACCGACAGGTACGGCAAGCTGAAATCCACCCTCATCAAGTTTTTCACCCCCTCGGCTGAAGTGAGGGCGAGGAGGATCCTGTCTTTGCTAGACCAAGGTGGACACAGGCCGAGCGCCCTGATGGAGGAGATGATACAGCTGAGAGGGTTGGACAACGATGATTTCATTTTTCAGTTCATCTTCCTCTCCAACCTCCCGGCGCATGCGAGAAGCACGCTGGCCGGCAAAAAGTGTCACACCCTGGAGGAGTTCCGGGAGCTGGCCCAGGAGGCAGATGGGATCCTGGACGCCTGCGGCGGGCAAGCAACCACAGCAGCGACCCGAGACAGCGGGGAGCCAGAGGCGGCAGAACCAGACTGGCCGACGACGGCGGCAACACGGCCGCGACGAGGGGGAGCCAATAGCCCGGCGGCAGAGGCGCGGGCACGACACAGCGGAGGAGAAGATCTCTGCTTTTACCATCGGAGGTTCGCAGAGAAGGCACGCAGGTGTGTGCCGCCCTGCATCTTCAGGAGTTCGGGAAACGGCAAGACCGGGGGTCGCTAGCAGCTTCGACCCTCGGAGAACGCAACAAGCTGCTCTACATCACGGATGCGCGCTCCGGACGAGAGTTCCTCATCGACACCGGAGCACAAGTGAGCTTCATCACCCCAACATACGCGGACCGGGTGGCTGGACCCCACGGTAGCGGAGCTACAGCGGCAAATGGCTCGAACATCAACACCTACGGGAGAAGGACCTTGCCTTTATGCTTACATGGCCGCACATATGAATGGACTTTTGTGATAGCGGCGGTGAGTTTCAACATGTTGGGCGCGGATTTTTTGTGTTCACACAATCTGTTAGTTGATCTTGCTAATAGACGGCTGGTAAATGCACTCTCTTTTTACTCTCTCCCCTGTTCAGCTCGAGTGTCCCCGCCACCAGTACAGACCCACGTCGCTACAGCAGGTGGTAAGTTTCACACACTCCTCACCCAATTTCCAGCGCTCACTGTGCCCACTTTTTCAGCGACGGTCGCGAAGCACGGGGTGAAACACTTTATCCCCACTTCTGGTCCTCCCGTGTTTGCAAAAGCTCGGCGCTTGGATGCAGTTAAGCTCGCCATTGCGCGCGAGGAGTTCGCCAGCCTGGAGAGGCTGGGCATCGTTCGTAGGTCGAAGAGCCCGTGGGCTTCGCCGCTGCACATGGTACCGAAAGCCGATGGCTCCTGGAGACCGTGCGGGGATTACCGCAGGCTAAACAACGCTACGGCGCACGATCGTTATCCCATCCCGCACATTCAGGATTTTTCGGTACACCTGGCGGGGGCGCGCATTTTTTCAAAGATTGATCTAGTTCGCAGCTATCACCAAGTCCCGGTCCAACCGGAGGACATTCCTAAAACAGCGGTAATAACCCCGTTCGGACTTTTCGAATTTTTACGCATGCCGTTTGGTCTCAAAGGGGCGGCGCAAACATTTCAGCGGATGATGGATGCCGTGTTACGCGATCTCCCTTTCGTGTTTGTGTACCTCGACGACATTTTGGTCGCGAGTACTTCAGAGGACGAACACGAAACGCACCTCACAGCAGTTTTTAGGAGGCTGGGAGAGCACGGCTTAATAGTTAACCCAGCCAAGTGCCAGTTCGGCGTCGAGCGGATCGATTTTTTGGGTCACCGCGTCTCCCCGGAGGGAGCGGTTCCGTTACCAGAGAAAGTACGCGCGGTAGCGGATTTTCCCCGTCCACAAACGGTCAAATCACTACAGGAATTCTTGGGGATGGTGAATTTTTATAACCGATTCCTGCCCCACGCAGCTCAAATCATGCAACCGTTATATGCCGCGCTCAAAAAACAAAAACCGACCCAGGCGGTTGAATGGTCCCCGGAGCGGGAGCGCGCGTTCACAGAGGTTAAAAAAGCCTTGGCTGACGTTGCGCTCCTGGCCCACCCAGACCCTGCAGCACGTATCGCGCTGACGACAGACGCTTCAGATTTAGCCATAGGGGCCGTTATTGAGCAACAGGTAGCCGGAGTTTGGCAGCCTTTGGCTTTCTTTAGCAAATCTTTAAGCGCGGCTGAACGAAAATACAGCGCGTTTGACAGAGAACTGTTGGCGCTGCATTTGGCTATTCGTCATTTCCAGTTCTGGCTGGAAGGACGGTGCTTCACCGCTTATGTGGACCACAAGCCGCTCACATACGCCATGGCCAAAATTTCAGACCCGTGGTCCGGCAGGCAGCAGAGGCAGCTGGCCGCGATCTCGGAATTTACCACTGACATTAGGCACGTCGCGGGCAAATTCAATGTAGTAGCGGATTGTCTCTCACGCGCGTTCACGACCCCAACACGCGCAGAGGCAGAACGGGCCACCGTGACCGCGCCGCAGGAGAGCGGCACGGTGGCGCGCGCAGCCCCGGTGCACGTGGGTATAGATTACACAGCCATGGCAGCGGACCAGGGGGCGGACGCAGACGTGCGCGCGCTCCAGTCTGGACCAACAGGGTTGAGGCTGGAGAGCAAGTGTTTACAAACCGGTATGCCCCCCCTGATCTGCGACATGTCGACGGGGCGCCCGCGTCCGGTGGTTCCGGCCACGTGGCGCCGCCGTGTTTTTGACTCGGTCTACTCACTGGCGCACCCGGGGGTGCGCGCGTCGGTGAAACTAGTGGCGGAAAAGTTTGTTTGGCCGTGCCTGCGCAAGCACGTGAAGGAATGGGCAAAAACCTGCATTTCCTGTCAACGGGCCAAAATTCACAGGCACACAAGAGCCCCGTTAGAACCGTTCCGCATTCCGGCCAGAAGGTTCGACCATGTGCACGTCGACCTTGTGGGCCCCCTACCAGCATCACAGGGGTTCACGTATCTTTTGACAATGGTGGACCGCACCACACGTTGGCCGGAAGTGGTCCCACTTGCGACGACCACGGCCGCGGAGGTGGCTCGCGTTTTTTTAACGGCTTGGGTGGCGCGTTTCGGGGTTCCGTCGGACATTACGTCCGATAGAGGACCGCAATTCATCTCTGAGCTGTGGTCAGCGATGGCCAACGGCTTAGGAGCCAAAATTCACCGCACTACGGCTTACCACCCTCAGGCCAATGGTTTATGCGAGCGTTTTCATAGGTCTTTGAAGGCAGCATTCAGAGCGTCGCTCACGGATGCAGATTGGGTGAATAAACTTCCATGGGTTTTATTAGGGTTGCGTTCTGCGCCTAAAGAGGACTTAGACGCCTCCCCAGCGGAGCTGGTATTCGCACAAACTCTGAGGCTGCCGGGCGAGTTTTTACCAGAGCACCCAGAGCCCCCACCTCTCTCGGCTCTGGGACCGTTAGTCGGCACGGGGGCAGACACGCTCCCGGGTCCGGTTCATCACGCTTTTCCACGAGTTTTCGTCCCCAAGGCTTTGAAAAATGCCGATTACGTTTTTGTCAGGCGCGAAGCCCTAAAAGCAACGCTCAAACCGCCTTACGAAGGGCCATTTCGAGTGCTGGAGGCAGGTGATAAGCAATTTGTGCTAGATTTTGGAGACAGAAAAGAGACAGTCAGTATTGACAGACTAAAACCTGCTTTTGTCATGAAGGACGTGTCTGTACCGGTCGCGGTGGCGCCTCGACGAGGCAGGCCCCCGCAGGGGGCAATTAATCACTCTCTCCCTCAGTCAACAGCGCCGAAGCAGAAACGCACCGCAGGCAAGGCGGGGCCAACGCACAGCAGATTCGGCAGACGGCTGAAGCCCAAGCGGCGCACAGACTGAATGTTGGTGTTGATTATTCAGTAGTGAGTAAGGTGCTATTTAATTTTAGGAATTAGTCTGTTCTTCATCGTTTGGGGGGGGGGGGGTTATATGGCTGTGTTGTGAGACATGTATATGTTGGACACTGCATATGTGATTTAACCACGATGAAGGAGAGCCAGCCCCCTGCGGTGCGGAGCCACAGAGCCTGGACCCCCTGCGGAGGACAGGGGACAGAAGACTTCCTGACCACTGAGGCTCGGGAAGAGAGAAAGGGGAGTTATGTAAATAAAAGGCTAATGAATGTGAATAAAGAGATTTTGAGAGAGATGTGTGATTTCCCCCGCGAGGGAAATGGTTTGATGTCAGAATGTTTAAATGAGAGAACTTTGGTGTGTTCACTCTCTTTGTTCGCTGCTCAAGAATGAGAGCAGACAGTGGAATGATTTCTTGAATAAACTGGAATGAAAGACAATTCGGTTTCGTTATTCAAGTCTCCCCACAAACTACAACAATACATCAAAGGGCATTCCCCAGCAGTTGGTATGATCAAAGAGATAGCAGAATAGTCATGAGACATTTGCATTTGAGAGACATATTGATCTCAGTCCCTAGGTCACAGTAAGGACAGGACGCATGAACACAATGCATGAAAGGCAACATTAACATCACAGAAGTGAGCCAGAAGAAACGAGTCTGTCTGTAGACATTAATACACATTTCACTGCTCTGTTAATTGCTCTAGCCGAGCGCTGTGTCTGACCAGTCTGTTTGTGGGGGTTACACCAAAGCACATCTACATATTGATCTCAGCCTCTAGGTCACAGTAAGGACAGGACGCATGAACACTATACATGAATGGCACATTGCATCACAATACATGCGTGGCACATTGCATCACAATACATGCGTGGCACATTGCATCACAATACATGAATGGCACATTACATCTCAGTAGTGCAGCGGGAAAAACCGAGACAAGAGAGCTGAGTGTCCTGTGTGTTGTGGGGGGGTTGAATCAACCCGCCACATTATTATCAATAAAAGTTTAGCACCGCTCTGTCACCGCTCTGTCTCTTCATGCCCTTCAGTGTGTGCGGGGTGTCGGGTTGACTCCGTGCTGATTGGTTAATACACGGCATGATGACCAGCCAGTCACCACAGCATTTCGCAAACAAAAAAAAGGAAGTGAAAAGTGACAAATTTGACAAGAGAGAATAGTGAAGATGTAATGCTTAAAAAATTAGTCATGTGAAAAAATTAGGACACCCCGTATAAGCTTGTGTTTTTTTTTTTTTACATATTTGGACATATGGATATTTAATATCAATGTTAAAAATAATGGGAGATTCATGTAATACAACTAAACAATTAAAATGAATTAGACTTTTTTCAAATTTTCTGTAAAATTTAATTCTAAACAAATAGTGTGGAATAAATTAGGACACTCGCCATCTATTTAAGGACACCGCCACATTCATTCCCACTAAAATGGCTAAAATAAATGTGTAATGGTCTGCTCTGGCTGCTTATTCTCCTCAGCTGCGCACACACCTGCTCCTCATCATGGCCAGGGCTATTTAAACCACGCTGCCCTGGGATCTGTGCGGAGTTGTCTGTCTACTCTCAATGAGACCTTCTCGCGCCTTCGTCGTTGTTCCTGAGTTTCCTAGCCTCAGTCTACCTACGTCCTTGTTTCCAGCCTCAGTCCACCCTCGTCCTAGCATCCAGCCTCCTGCCAGCCAGCGTCTGGAGGAATACCTCCTCAGTTCAAGTAAGCCGTCGTACATTCTCCCTAAATCCTCTCTCAGTCCCCTGTGCACAGGCGGAGTTCTGTGGCGGCGGACCTCCCTCCTTCCTGGCAGCCGACTGTGCTACACTGCTCCATCTCGTACGCATCTACCTCCTTCAGCAGCAGCTGGATCAGCGGACACTGTCCTCCTGGCCGTAGCCACCGAGCTGAACCTGAGCCACTCAACATCTCTACAAACAGTAAGCCCAGGACTAAAACTGTACATCTCCACCTGTGTTTGCCACTAACTGTCCCTGCCTCTGTCTGTCCCTAGGGTTGCCAGGTTGTACGGCGTTCTGCTCTCCCCCAGCTGCTACAAGACCACAAACCCACACACTCTCACACATTCATTGTTGTTTAATAAATATAATTGTATCTATTCCTGAGTCCGGGTCTGCTCACTGGGTCGGTTAACCATGTCAAATGCTAAAAAATGCAAATAAAAACAAGGTTAGACATACAGTGGTGTGAAAAAGTGTTTGCCTCAGATCATCAAACAAATTTAAATATTAGACAGAGATAACACAAATAAACACAAAATGCAGTTTTTAAAGGGTGTTTATTATTAAGGGTAAAAAAAAAGCAAACCTACATGGCCCTGTATGAAAAAGTGACCCCCCCCCCCCGCCCCATGAAAATATAAATTAACTGTGGTTGATCACATCTTTGGAAAGCTGAATTCAATTTCTCTAGTCACACCCAGGCCTGATTGCTGCCACACCTGTTCTCAATCAAGAAATCACTTAAATAGGACCTGCCTGAAAGTGAAGTAGACCAAAAGATCCCCAAAAGCTAGACATCATGCTGTGAGCCAAAGAAATTTGGGAACAAATGAGAAACAAAGTAATTGAGCTCTATCAGTCTGGAAAAGGTTATAAAGCCATTTCTAGAGCTTTGGTACTCCAGCGAACCACAGTGAGAGCCATTATCCACAAATGGTGAAACATGGAACAGTGGTGAACCTTCCCAGGAGTGGCTGGCTGACCAAAGTTACCCCAAGAGTGCAGTGACGACTCATCCAAGAGGTCAGAAAAGACCCCACAACAACATCCAAAGAACTGCAAGCCTCCCTTGCCTCAGTTAAGGTCAGTGTTCATGACTCCATCATAAGAAAGAGGCTGGGCAAAAATGGCCTGCATGGCAGAGTTCCAAGACGAAAACCACTGCTGAGCAAAAAGTACATAAAGGCTCGTCTCAGTTTTGCCAGAAAACATCTTGATGATCCCCACGACTTTTGGGAAAATACTCTGTGGACTGAAGAGACAAAAGTTGAACTTTATAGAAGGTGTGTGTCCCATTACATCTGGCGAAAAAGTAACAGCATTTCAGAAAAGGAACATCATACCAACAGTAAAATCAGGGATGGAAATTTTCCGCCGATCCGCGGATTTCCGCCGATTTATTTTCAAATTGATCATTTCTGTGAATCGTCTAAATCCGTTGAGAAAATTTTAGGGGGGGTAAGGTACCTTATTGTTACCGATTTTAGCGAAAATCAACACGATTACATAAGCGCTCGGCGCTTCCCCGGGTCAAGTCTCCCGCGATAACCCGGATGTATTGTTTTCAAGCTACTGCTGTATTGTAAACAGCCCTGCGATTGGATAGTTGCAAACGATTGGACCAATCAAATGGCTCGTTGTATGCTTTGTCAAAAATTCATGGCGGCATTCTCAGGGATGTGATTTTCCTCTAATTCGCCGAATTCCGCTTTATTTTATCTTCCAGGAAGATAAAGTACGTTAAGTACGTTAGCGGCTTGTGGTCCACGAACGCAGTGAAGGTGCGCTCTTTCAGCCAGAACTGGAAGTGGCGTATGGCCAGGTGGAGAGCCATTAACTCTCTGTCGAACGCGCTGTATTTACGCTCACTGTCTTGCAAAGACCTGCTAAAAAGGTGAGCGGCTGCCAAGAACCGGCAGCGCATTGCTCCATGACGGCCGCTATGCCCATGTCCGAGCCGCCAGTAGTGCAGCGTTTGCCAGAGCTGTTTTAACCGCAGAACGCCTGCTCCCGCTCAGGAGTCCAGTCGCCTCTGTCCGCCGGTTTCCGTTTCTTGAGTGCGGTGTACAACGGCTGTATGAGCTGGGCTGCGCAGGGGAGGAAACTGTTATAAAAGTTAACCATCCCCCAAAAACTCCTGCAGCACCCTGACATTGATGTTGAGGAGGAAAAAATAGCAAAACAATTTAGTTACATTACTTTTATGATTCCAAACAGTTTGAAATTGACAGTACACAGTGGACAATGACTCATAACTTTTGAATATTTCTAAGACTTGGCTACATCAGTGATTGTGCAAAATGAACTGCTCAAGTCTCGATGGAGATTGAAACTGGTGATCTGAAATGAATGCTGAAATTATAAAAAGTAATGGTATGTTGGAATTTTATTTCTATTATGGAATAGATAAAATTAACTGATTTTGATTTGATCAAGTGTTAAAGCATGTGATGGATAATGCTTGTTGGAATATTTTAGGAATGCTATCTTCTTGGAACATAAGTCAATATTATACAGTAATAAGTGGCATTCAGCTGTTTGTTTTATGTCATTTAAGCACAGTTCTGGTACTTAAAAATCATAAAAACCCAGGAGCTTCGGGGGGCTTCGCCCCCCTTGCCTCCCCAGTGGGGCTCTGCCCCGGACCCCACTGGGGGACTGTGTCCCCCAGTGGGGTCCACCGGGGGACTGTGTCCCCCAGACCCCCTGCAAAATTTTCAGATAATTTCTCCAACACCAAATCACATCCCTGGTTCGTGTTGGAATTCTGAGCTTTCGGTATTGTTTTCAGCGGAATTATGAGATTTTTATCGAAGGATCAGGAGTCATCTGTGCTAGAAATAGACAAAAGTGTCAAAAATAAGTTCCAATGGAATTGGCTTGAGAGAAAAGTGACGGTAAAGGTGAAAATTGGCTCAAAGTTCAACAAGGTAACAGAAACACTCGGACAGTTTCTGAAGAAACCAGAAAAGGAAATGAAGTTCAAAGTTCAGAGACTGACACAGCTTGCTGCCAAAAGGAAGAAAGTTTCACATTAGAAGTGACTTGGTGACCAGTGTAAATAGTGTAATAAACTCTTATAGAACTGTTAAATATGTTGGACTAAAGACAGTGAGACAACATTGAAGAAAAAGTAAGTTAACTTTTCATTAAATTTAATGATTTATCTAAGTCTAGTATTTCAATTTTTTTTTAATCATTTTTTTCAGTCTAAATTACTTCTGTTTTACTGAAAACCTCTCAGCTTCAGGGGGGCTGCGCCCCCCCGGCCCCCCCATAAGTCAATTGACCAAATTAGATTTCAGCTGAAATCAGAATTTCCTGTTGCCATCCCTGTAAAATATAGTGGTGGTAGTGTGATGGTCTGGGGCTGTTTTACTACTTCAGGACCTGGAAGACTTGCTGTGGTAAATGGAACCATGAATTCTGCTGTCTACCAAAAAATCCTGAAGGAGAAAGTCTGGCCATCTGTTCATGACTTCAAGCTGAAGCGCACTTGGGTTCTGCAGCAGGACAATGATTCAAAACACACCAGCAAGTACACCTCTGAATGGCTTAAGAAAAACAAAATGAAGACTTTGGAGGGGTCTAGTCAAAGTCCTGTCCTAAATCCGAGTGGCATGCTGTGGCATGTGACCTTAAAAAAGCGGTTCATGCTTGAAAACCCTCCAGTGTGGCTGAATTACAACAATTCTGCAAAGATAAGTGGGCCAAAATTCCTCCACAGCGCTGTAAAAGACTCATTGCCAGTTATTGCAAGTGCTTGATTGCAGTTGTTGCTGCTAAGGGTGGCCCAGCCAGTTATTAGGTTTAGGGGGCAATCACTTTTTCACACAGGGCCATGTTGGTTTGTATTTTTCCCCCTTAATAATAAACACCTTCAATTAAAAACTGCATTTTGTGTTTACTTTTATTATAATTGTCTAATATTCAAATGTGTTTGATGATCTGAAACATTTAAGTGTGACATACAAAAAAAAAGAGAAATCAGGAAGGGGGCAAACACTTTTTCACACCACTGTAGATATGTGAACATTTCTTAATAAAGAACTGAATATTTAATGGGGTGTCCTAATCTTTTCACATGACTGTATACTGTAATGTTGCCATGATTGCGTACATCTAAAGGATAATTTGGGGAATGCCAGCCACCGCTCTGTCTCCTGCCCAGGCTTCTAGAAGTGTGGGCAGGGTTTTGGATTAACCACAGGCATCAGTAACCACAGCACTCCACGAGCAAACCAGACTAGAAAAAGAGAAATACTTAAGATTTAAGTCTTAAAAAAATTATACTGTAAAGTTGCTGTGATTGTGTAGGTCTAATCGATAATTCGGCATGGAGAACATGCAGTATGTGGGGGGCGCTGGCAGGGACCCATGGTGCCGCAAAGGGCATCACTGGCACCATGGGTAAAGCAGCAGCCGAGACTCGCGTTAACTGGGCAGGCTGGGCTTGGCTCCCTGCGAAGGACTGCGATCCGCTGGTTCAGCTGCTGCTTCTCCAACACCGGTGTCCGACCGGGTGCTCCACGATCGTTTGCGGAGAGGCACACCCAGCCTGCTCGGTCAGTGGTAGATGGCAGTCCGGACTCCTGCTTCATTGTGGAGCGGAATGGCCAGATCAACTGTATATCATATGCGGACACATATGCACGCTTTGTATTTGGGTGTCACAGAGCAATAATTTCCGAGGGCGTGGAGGATGAAACTGGGCATCCTGGCAGAACGAAAAACAGTATCTGTCACAGGTCTGTGGTGGACGACTCCCAGTTACACGGGGTGAGACTGGACATCCTGGCAGATAAGCATATCTGTCGCAAGGTCTGTGGTGGACTTTTGCCAGTTGGTGCATCGTGACATGCGCTACACAAAGAGCAGAGATAAACAAACCTGTCATCTGGTCAGTCACTGCAACAGATACTGGAGTCAGTTTGTCTTGGCCTGTCCTTGCCACTGATAATACCTCTATCTGGCAAGAATGTGCCGCTAGTCCAGCAAAAGCTAGTGGTACTCAAATACTTTGCAAGCAGTTTCATGAAATGTTCAGTCAGAAAGCAACTCATACCAGCTCGGACGTCGCCCGGGTTAACAAGGTCAGGAATTCCTGGCAGCGGAGGGCGAAGGACAGAGCTGCGTGGAGGAATCTGATCAGACCTAAATGAAACAGTCATTGTCTTCCCCGACAGACTGCTATGATGATGATGATGATGATGATGCACGCTTTGACTAAACAACAAGACGCAAAAATGCCCAAAAAACGAAGTAAATCATTTTTATCTAAATATATACAGACAAATGGGAAACACTGATGCAACAGTTGCAGCCAAATGGCTCATTTTGCTGTGTGTGTATGTGTGTGAACGGTGAAGGGATTGGTACCGTACCGTGGATGCCCTGAATTTCCCTCTGGGGATCAATAAAGTATACAAGACATAAATACAAAAAAAAAAAAGTTCATTGTTTTGTACTTATTTCTAAAATATAAAAGGATGCAGTACAATGGGTCTTAATATATTTGTAAATGTGTCCTGTTATAGTACTGCATGAGTTTATTGGTGATAGACTATAAACTACACATATAAACTAAAACAATTATAATGATGACTGAACAACTCCCATTCCCTAAAGTGCAAAATACACTATTATGAATATACACTACCGTTCAAAAGTTTGGGGTCACTTAGTAATTTCCTTATTTTTGAAAGAAAAGCACTGTTTTTTTCAATGAAGATAACTTTAAACTAATCAGAAATACACTCTAATACCTAATATACATTGCTAATGTGGTAAATGACTATTCTAGCTGCAAATGTCTGGTTTTTGGTGCAATATCTACATAGGTGTATAGAGGCCCATTTCCAGCAACTGTCACTCCAGTGTTCTAATGGTACAATGTGTTTGCTCATTGCGTCAGAAGGCTAATGGATGATTAGAAAACCCTTGTGCAATCATGTTAGCACAGCTGAAAACAGTTTAGCTGGTTAGAGAAGCTATAAAACTGACCTTCCTTTGAGCAGGTTGAGTATCTGGAAAAAATTATTATTTCAAATACAATTCAATTCAATTCAATTCAACTTTATTTATATAGCGCCATTTCACAACAACAGTCATCTCATAGCACTATCAACTGTAGGGGGGACCCCCACAGTTGCAGAAAGACCCCAGCAATCAGGCGATCCCCTGTGAGCAAGCACTTGGCGACGGTGGAGAGGAAAAACTCCCTTTTAACAGGAAGAAACCTCCAGCAGAACCAGGCTCAGGGAGGGGCAGTCATCTGCTGCGACTGGCTGGGGGGTGAGGGGATAGAGAAGAAGAAAAGAACAGACATGTAGAGAGCAAACAGCACGATGGGGACTCAATCTATGGGAGAGAACAAACAAATGTTAATGACCAGCAAAAAAAAAATATTTCATAGAGAGTGAGGAAAGGAGTGAGGCCCAGTGCATTACTGGAGGTCCCCCGGCTGACTAAACCTATTAGCAGCATAACTAAGGAAGGGTTCAGAAACACATGATCCCTCCCTAATTGTAGGCTATATCAAAAAGGTAGGTTTTAGCCCTATTCTTAAAAACAGAGATCGAGTCTGACTCCCAAATCCAGATTGGCAGCTGATTCCACAGGAGAGGAGCTTGATAACTGAAGGCTCTACCTCCCATTGTACTTTTGGAGATTCTAGGTATTACAAGTAATCCTGCATTTTAGGAGCGTAGTGCTCTGTTAGGATGATACGGTAGTATCAGATCTTTTAAATAAAAAGGAGCCTGATTGTTTAAAGCTTTGTAAGTAAGAAGAAGGATTTTAAACTTAATTCTAAACTCTATGGGAAGCCAATGAAGGGAGGCCAGAACCGGAGAGATATGATCTCTCTTTCTAGTACCTGTTAAAACTCTTGCTGCAGCATTTTGGATCAGCTAAAGACTTTTTAAAGATATTTTAGGACAGCCTGATAATAAAGAATTACAATAATCTAATCTCGAGCTAACAAAAGCGTGGATCAGCTTCTCAGCATCACTCTGAGACAAGATGCTCCTAATCTTGGCAATATTATGAAAATGATAGAAGGCAGTCTTAGAAACAAATTTAATATGTGAATTGAAGGACAAATCCTGATCAAAAATAACTCCAAGGTTCCTCACAGAGCTATTAAGAGAAAGAGTAACTGCATCCAAACTGAAAGTTTGATTTGGAAAGGAATTTCTAAGGTTTTTTGGACCAACAAGAATGACTTCAGTCTTATCTGAATTTAATAGCAGGAAATTACAAGTCATCCAAGCTTTAATTTCCTTAAGACAGGCTTCTAACTTGGCTAATTGATTAGTATCATCTGGCTTCATTGACAGGTATAATTGTGTGTCATCTGCATAACAATGAAAATGTATACAGTGCTTTCTAATAATGTTGCCTAACGGAAGCATATATAAACTAAAAAGAGTAGGGCCTAGCACAGATCCCTGTGGAACTCCATGACTAAGCTTTGAGCTAAAAGAAAACTCATCATTTACATGAACAAACTGGAACCTATCAGATAAATAAGATCTAAACCACTGCAACGAAGTTCCATTAAGTCCAACATAGTGTTCTAATCTATCAAGTAGAATATTATGATCAATAGTATCAAAAGCTGCACTAAGATCTAAAAGGACAAGTACAGAAACTAGTCCATTATCAGATGCAATGAGGAGGTCGTTAGTGACCTTCGCTAAGGCTGTTTCAGTACTATGATGGATTCTAAACCCAGATTGAAACTCTTCAAGTAAACCATTTCCCTGCAGGTGGTCAAATAATTGCGTAGCAACAACTCTTTCTAAGATTTTTGAAATGAAAGGGAGATTAGAGATTGGTCTATAGTTAGCTAAAGCTCCTGGATCTAGCGTTGGCTTTTTGAGTAAGGGTTTAATTACAGCCGTTTTAAAAGCCTGCGGTACATGGCCTAAAGTTAATGAAGAATTGATTATATGAAGAATAAAGCTACCAATAAGTGGGAAGACTTCTTTAAATAACCTGGTAGGAATAGGGTCTAAAAGACAAGTTGAAGGTTTGGATGAGGAAACTATTTTGTCTAACTCACAAAGGTCGATTGGAGTAAACTCATCAAGACAGACATCAATAGAAGGAGTTGTAATAGTTACAGTATTTAAGTTAACTGTGGGAAGAATCTGATTGATTTTATCTCTGATGGATGAAATTTTATTATTGAAAAAGTTCATAAAGTCCTGACTAGTAAGCTCTAAGGGGATGCTAGGATTGACAGAGTCCTGACTCTTTGTCAACCTGGCTACAGTACTGAAAAGAAACCTGGGATTATTCTTGTTCTCTTCTATTAATGCAGAGTAATAACTCGTTCTAGCTTTTCTAAGAGATTTTTTATAAATTAAAAGATGATTTCTCCAAGCTAAATAGATTTCATCTAAATTAGTAGAGCGCCATTTTCTTTCTAATTGACGAGTCTTCTGTTTTAAGCTACGAGTTTCTGTGTTGAACCAAGGAGTTAAAAATCTCTGATTAGACTTTTTCTTTTTTAAGGGGGCCACCAAGTCTAGAGCCTGATGCAGAGAAGCTGAAACACTATCCACCATGTTATCAATTACAGAAGGAGCAAGCTGTCTATAGCTTATTTCCGTTGTGTTGACACATGGCATAGAGGAAACAATCTGCATAAATTTGGAAACAGCATCATCTGAGAGGCATCTACTGTGATAATATTTTTCTTTAGGAGCCAAATAGTCAGAAATAGTAAAATCAAAGGTTAACAGACAATGGTCTGACAGTACAGGGTTATGAGGAGACACTACAAGATTTTCTATTTCTATGCCATATGTCAGAACAAGGTCCAATGTATGGTGGAGGTAATGAGTAGAATTTCCTACTTTCTGAGAAAACCCAATCGAGTCTAATATTGAATTAAAAGCCACATTAAGGCAGTCACTATCTACATCCACATGTATATTAAAGTCCCCTACTATAATTATTCTATCAGATTTCAGCACTAAATCAGCTAAGAAATCAGCAAATTCGGATAAAAATTCTGAATAGGTTGATGGGGGACGATAAACTATGGCAAATAAAATTGGGTTTAACCTGAAATTGCTAAAGTGCCCAACACTGAGGACCAGGCCCTCAAAGGAATTATAACATGTTTTTTGCTTTACATTAACTAGTAATTTGGAATGGTAAATTGCTGCTACTCCTCCTCCACGACCAGAACTTCTGGGATTTTGACAGTTTAAATAACCAGAGGGAGTTGATTCATTTAAACCAACATAATCCTCTTACCCTAACCAAGTCTCTGTAAGGGAAATTAGATCAATCTGATGATCAATTAACAGATCATGGACTAACAGAGACTTGGGAGTTAGAGACCTAATATTTAATAAACCACATTTAATTTTTAAATTATGAGGAGGAACAGAGGCCAAATCATTCAATTTAGAGGCTTCATGTTTAATTTGAGTTTTACCAATATTTTGCTTTATCACTTTGGGATGCTTATACATTATATTTTTATTTACTTTGGAGGGAGCAGACAACGATTCTCTGATGGGGAAGACAGGGGCTAAGCTGAGGGGTGGCGGATGAAGAGGAGCTGCAGAGAGGCGTGTAAGACTGCGACTCTGCTTCCTGGTCCCAACTCTGAGTAGTCATGGTTTTGGAAATTTGGATAAAAAGGATGCCAGATTGTTAGATAAATGAGAAGCACCATCCAAAGTGGGATGAATGCTGTCTCGTCTCATAAGACCAGGTTTTCCCCAAAAAGAGCTCCAATTGTCAATGTAGCCCACGTCATTTTTAGGACACCACACATACAAATCATTATTTCTAACCTTGTCAATGTCTTGACTATATTTTCTATTCATTTTACAACTCGTGGTGGTAAATAAGTGTGACTTTTCATGGAAAACACAAAATAATTGTCTGGGTGACCCCAAACTTTTGAACGGTAGTGTAACTCTTAAAAGATCACACAAATAAGTGATCTTGTGGTGGACACCTGACTCAGCAGGAGGACATCCTCTCACACCCACAAGGGCAGGACAATATACATACGGACAAAGAGCCCTGGGGGGCAATCAGACCGGACTGTTAAAGTATGCGTCCCCCGAGAACGGAAAGGACAACCGGGCGCCAGCTGATGTCATGCTAATGATGTTTATTGACTGATGTGTATTGGCTGACAATCACTATGCTAATTTGCCATGCATTCTCTCTGTCTGTATAACATGTATAAAAGAGCTTGTTACACATGCCTCAGCAGCGCAGTAGTTCACACGAGCTACAAAGCGTGTTTCAGTATGTTGGAGGAATAAAACCTTGTGCCCTTCCAGCTCGTTGCCTCTTGCCTGTTCTATTACCTCCACATTGGTGACCCTGGACGTAGCATGGAGCGTCTTGACCATTCCATTTTCTCCACATTGGTGACCTGATGGGAAATGGACTATCTCCCCCGTTGCCGTGCTGTGGACTCACTCTTCATCCACACCGGAGCGCGCTCACTGGAGCAGGCGGCAGTGGGACTGAGATGCACCATGATCGGCGAAACGAGCGAACCGAAGGAAACGGCCTGGAAGGAGAAGATCTGCACTGTCTGCGTGGTTTCTTTACAACTCCCCGACCCTGGCTTCACCTCCCGACTGTGAGGTTTTGACGCATAGATGACCCATGCGCACAACGCAGGATTACATGGAGCACACCTGACAACTACATGGCCCCTGCGCCAGAGCGAACGCCAGGGACAAGTACAGCTCCAAGAACTGATAAAGGTCCTCGGCCGCTGCACGATCCCAGGGAACGCAGTCGATCGCCACCCTCGGACCTTTTGGGCTTCACGCATTGCACCTAAAGGAGTCGGCAGCTCACTCACAGGACTTCTGTTGGTTTCTTCACAGCCGCTACGCATCCTTGGGGAATTGGGCTGATCGCTTTCCCCAGATCCTTGCAGGATGGAGCCCCGTGCCAAGGAAGAGCCCACTGAACTTATTTTTTTTTCACAGCTGCTGCAGATCACCGGAGGGTTACCGGAAAGTCCCTCACCTGAGCCTGATCCGCACGCAATTTTTGTGCGGCCCAGACGCTTTTGATGTCCCGGGCCGGCACTCCATACCTTTCCCCACCTCCCCCTTGCCCTCCACATCGTTCTTCCTGCACCTCCGTCCTGAAGACCTGCCAATCGTGCAGTGCGCGTCGTGCGCACTGCTGAGAAGGTGATCGGCTGCAAGCTCCCATCTCTCCAGGACCTGTACATCTCCAGGACCCGGAGGCGTGCTGGCCGGATCATAGCCGATCCTTCACACCCTGGTCATGTACTGTTTGCCCCCCTCCCCTCAGGTAGAAGACTTCGGTCCATTCGGACTAAAACCTCCCGGCACATGAACAGCTTTTTCCCCTCTGCCATCAGACTGCTGAACATTAAGTGACTTATTGACTCTCGTGCACTATGTACAGCAGCTCAACCAGACTCATGTCATTCATCACTGTTTTTTCTGTTGCATTATCAACTACACTGTGGTACCCCATATTATCTGCTACTTGCTAATTTTTTTAAAACTGCCTTGACTAGTTCTACTCATTATTACTATTATTATTATTATTATTATTATTATTATTATTACTTATTTTTCTACACTTATTGCACGTTTTTAGTCCTTTAGTTTTTTAGTTTATCTCTTTATCTCATCATATTTTTAATGTTGCAGCATGGCACCGAGACAAATTCCTAGTTTGTGTACTACATGAACAATGGCAATAAATCTGATTCTGATTCTGATTCTGATTCTGATTCAATCGCCAGCTTTGTCCATTACGCACGATACGCGCCAGCGGCACCGATTTGTGCCCAAAGGACCGGGGGGTCACAGCCTCTTCTGGGTGCTTGGGGAGGGGGCGCTGTGTGGTGGACACCTGACTCAGCAGGAGGACATCCTCTCACATCCACAAGGGCAGGACAATATACATACAAAGAGCCCCGGGGGGCAATCAGACTGGACTGTTAAAGTATGCGCCCCCCCAAGGACGGAAAGGACAATCGGGCACGAGCTGATGTCATGCTAATGATGTGTATTGACTGATGTGTACTGGCTGACTATCACTATGCTAATGTGCCATGCATTCTCTGTCTGTATAACATGTGTAAAAGAGCTTGTTACACATGCCTCAGCAGCGCAGCAGTTCACACGAGCTACGAAGCGTGTTTCAGTATGTTGGAGGAATAAAACCTTGTGCCCTTCCAGTTCGTTGCCTCTCTCCTGTTCTATTACCTCCACAATCTAACAAAAAATAAAGAGGTAGTTCTTAAACAGTGGCTAATATTGGATGTCCCATTCATTTTCAGTTATTCTGTAATTAATATTCACACAATCAAATAAATCTCAGTTCAGTCCCTTTCATATTTGTCAAAGTCTAACGTGTGGTTGCCTACATATAGGCTACAAATCTGTATTCCACTTTCAAGCACAGCCTACATTTGGGCCTGTAAAGCCTGATTGAGCTACCTGTTTCTGACAGGAATACTTGCTTTCTAGGGGCATGCACTAGTCTCCTTAAGGTAACTGTCCCTTAAGTACAAAATAACAGAAGAATTTTTAATTGATTTTCAGAGCTCCCAAGCTTAATGGTGAGTTAGAAGCTTTTATTCACTTTATATTGGAGGGTGTGTGTGTGTTTTTCTCTGCTCACCCTGACAGAAACTCTCCCTGTTTTCATACTTTTGACTAAGCAATCCTAATCAATGATGCCAGGTTAGGTTAGGTTTGTGTGTGTGTGTGTGTGTGCGCGCGCGCACGCACGCACACGCAGGCACACTTTAAGTAGGGTTTGTGTGTGCAGGATGAGGTTGTCCTGAGTACCTGAGGATCAGTTGAGTGTGGTGTAAATTTAAATGCTAAAAAACAAGAACTACTCTTGTTTTAAGCTAAGCCATCTGCTAAGAAAAACCAGTCACAACTGCTGACACCACTTTAGGGAGTAACCTGACGTCATCAATTTTTTGTAATGCATTAATTGGCCCACATTAATAAAAAACACCTTAATTATCCCGGCCCTAATATACTTATTTATATTTATGATTGTTGTTTCCAGATACCCAATGTTCAGGAAAAAAAAAGAGAATTATTTAAAACAAATAAAGCATTTTTTTAATGCTGCTATCAGGCAGTGGCCATTCTGCTATCACGAGGTGATACAATTTGACTTGATGTTTGTGTACTTGGGTCTTATAACTGGGTCAAAAGTCTTGCTTGAAAACACAAAAGCTGGAATTATGTATTTACTACGTTGTGGTGTGATATTGTTGACTGCCAAACTTATGTATGTGTCCACTCTTCTCTAGTACTGATTTTAACACTCTCATAATTACAATATTAACTCTGACATAGCATTGCTGCAATATCCTGATATTTGGAATACATGTCGCATTAAAAATGCAACAGTTGTTATATTAAAGATCATTGGGTTCCAAGCACGACGCGGCAATCATTATTTTCCAATCAGCTGTTTTACTGTTTACAACAGCATTTAAAACCTATCTTGTACTATGTCTTAGGTTTTAAAATTTGGTATGTTTATAAAGTTGTGATTGTGAGTGTGATGTTTCATCAAGTTTGAATCCCTGCATTAGAAGATAGAGCAGAAAAGACATGCCAAAGACAAACTGTACAACTTCATTGGCCTATAAAATCAAAATGGATTGATATTTTTTGATAATTTAACAACTTTTCATTATCAACATCTGTTGATGAGCCCAGTGTCATGTTCCGCTGCCGGGAAGGCAGCAAAGGACGGGCCCAAATGTAGAAATGAGGTTCAACAGGTTTAATAAAAAAAGGCGCAGCTCAGGGCTGGATAATCACTGGCAGAAAACAAACCAGACGTAATTCGGGTGAGGAACACAATTGGTGTTTACCACGTGACAGCGAACTGAAAACTGATTGGAACATATATACACAGACACTAATGACAAATGGCTAGGATTAATTAAGAGAGAGGAAGAGTGACATAACGCACGGCTCAGGAGACGCACACACACAGGCTCAGAGAAGTTCAAATAGTTTATTAGCAACAGGGGTGAATGGATGTGTGTCTGCGGGATGTAAATGTATTGGTGGCGGCGTCTGCTTCGGGCACAGAGGCAGGAGACCGTACAGCCGGCAACCCTATGGGAAAGAGCACAAGGACACAGGGTGACGGGCACACACCAACACAGGAGGAGAATGAGCGAGAGAGGAGCTTACTTGTAAGGGACAGACGACTGGCACCACAAGGATGGGACCCGATAGACAGCCACCTGCAGGGCTCGGTGCAGCAGCGAGGAATGGCGAGGGAGAGGCGTTGTCCGCCGCCGAGAAATCCACCTGTGCACAGGGGAGCAGACTGGAAAGAAAGGAGGTAAGGGCTTCTTACCAAAAACGTTGTGCTGAAGAAAAGGTTTGACTCACGAGGATGAGTGGCGAAGTCTGACGGCTTCAGGCCGAAGCTCAGGGCGAGGCGGCTTATATCCCTCGCTGCTGATGACGAGCAGGTGTGCGAGCAGGTGGCGCCGCTGATGAGCGGCGCGGCGTGACAGTACTCCCCCCTCTAGCAGTGCCTCCTGGCGATGGCTTCTCTGGGTGCGCTCGGTGGAAGTCAGCGATGAGCGATGGGTCCAACACGAACGACGAGGGTACCCACTGTCGATGCTCGGGCCCATAGCCCTCCCAGTCCACCAAGTACTGCAACCCACGACCCTGGCGCCGGGAGTCCAGGATGGAGGCGACGGACCAGGCCAGATGGCCATCAATCATCCGGGGCGCGGGTTGCGCAGCAGGAGGAGGGCAAAGGGGGTCGGAGACTGCCAGCTTCACCTTGGACACGTGGAAGGTGGGATGGATGCGGAGGGAGGGGGGAATAGCCACACGCACAGCTACCGGGTTGATGATCCGGGTGATGGGGTAGGGTCCCATAAAGCGCTGTGCCAGCTTCCTCCTCTCGCCTTTCAATGTTACGTCCTGGGTTAACACGTAGACTCGTTGCCCAACTCTGTACGCCGGGGCAGGTCTTCTGTGCCGGTCCGCCACAGTTCTGTTGCGCTCCACCGTGCGTAAAAGCGCATTACGCGCAGATGCCCAGATGGAGCGGAACTGCCTGAGATGCGCCCTAACTGAGGGGACAGTTACCTCACTCTCCTGCGCCGGGAACAGCGGGGGGTCGTAACCCAGGGACGCCTTGAAGGGGGGCATCCCTGTAGCAAAAGAGCGAGCGGTGTTGTGGGCGTATTCAACCCAGGCAAGATGGTTACTCCAGGACGTGGGTTTGGATGCTGTTACACAGCGGAGCGCAGCCTCCAGCTCCTGGTTGGTCCGCTCACACTGCCCGTTGGATTGGGGGTGATGGCCGGAGGAGAGGCTCACCTTGGCTCCGATGGCGTTACAAAACGATCTCCAAACCTCAGAGGAAAATTTCGGCCCCCGGTCCGAGACCACGTCCACCGGAATCCCGTGCAGCCTGACCACGTGTTGGATGAGGAGGTCCGCCGTCTCCAGGGCAGTTGGAAGACCTCGTAGGGGAATGAAGTGCACAGCCTTGGAGAAGCGGTCCACGATGATCAGGATGGTGTCGTAGGAATTAGAGACTGGGAGTCCGGTGATGAAATCCAAAGCGATGTTCGACCAGGGCCTGCCAGGGACGGGCAGGGGCTGGAGCAGACCCGCTGGAGGGGCGTTTCTGGACTTATTGGTGGCACAAATTGGACAAGCCCGGGCGTAGTGGGCCGCATCCCTCCGCAGGCCCGGCCACCAAAAGGACCGCTGGAGGAGGTTTATCATCCGGGAGGAGCCAGGGTGACAGGTGAGCTTGGAGATGTGTAGCCAGTGGATGACCTCTCCGCGAACCGCAGATGGCACGAACAGCCTCCCCTCCGGTCCGCCGCCAGGGTCAGGTTCCACTTCCTGCGCCTTCCGGATCTTGCCCTCAATGTCCCAGGAGATGGCTCCCACGACGCACGACCTGGGCAGGATGGTGTGGAGCGTGTCCTCCGACTCCTCGGGGGCGAACTGCCTAGAGAGGGCGTCGGGCAGGCCGTTCTTGGAGCCAGGCCTGAAGGTGATGGAAAACTGGAACCTGGCGAAGAACAAGGACCAGCGCGCCTGGCGGGCGTTCAGGCGCTTGGCAGATCGAAGGTATTCCAAGTTCTTGTGGTCCGTTAGGACCACGAACGGCAGGTCCGCCCCCTCTAGCCAGTGGCGCCATTCTTGCAGCGCGAGCTTGATGGCCAGGAGCTCTCTGTCCCCCACGTCGTAGTTTCTCTCCGCCGGGGACAAGCGCCGGGAGAAGAAGGCGCAGGGCCGTTTGGCGCCGTCGTCAGGCGACCGCTGAGATAGCACCGCCCCCACTCCCGTGTCCGAGGCGTCCACCTCCACGATGCACTGCAGCGCGGGGTCGACCTGGCGAAGGACCCGGGAGGAGGAGAACTCCGCCTTCAGCGCCTGAAAAGCAGCTGCGGCCTCTTCGGTCCACCGGAACGGGACCTTAGGGGACGTGAGGCGGGTCAGTGGTCCGACGATGGAGCTGAAGTTAGGGACAAAGCGGCGGTAGAAGTTCGCGAAACCAACGAACTGTTGCACCTGCTTCCTCGATGCAGGTGTAGGCCATTCCACCACCGCCTTCACCTTCTCTGGGTCTGGATGCACCTGGTCATGTGAGATGATGAATCCCAGGAAGGATGTAGTCTTAGCATAAAATTCACACTTTTCAGCCTTCACGTATAGCCGGTTCTCCAGCAGTCTTTGGAGGACCCGCCTCACATGGACCTGGTGCTCGTCCCTGGACTTGGAGAAGATGAGTATATCGTCCAGGTAGACGAACACAAAGAGGTCGATGAAGTCCCGGAGGACGTCATTGATGAGGCGCTGAAAGACGGCAGGAGCGTTGGTCAACCTGAACGGCATTACCAGGTATTCAAAGTGGCCGTTCGGGGTACGGAAGGCTGTCTTCCACTCATCTCCCTCCCGGATCCGGACGAGGTGGTATGCGCTGCGGAGGTCCAGCTTGGTGAACCAGGTCGCCCCCTGGAGGGAGTGGAAAGCAGTGTCCATGAGGGGACTTAACCGACTGACGTCCGCGAGGCCCCCTACAGTGACTCGCGGACCCCCCCGTTTGGCTTCTGTGGACAAAGCTCTACCGTGTGTTGATTATCTCCGCAATACATGCAGAGATTCAACGCACGGCAGCGTTGTCTCTCCGCCGGGGAGAGCTTTGTCCAACCCGTCACCATTGGCTCCGACTCCTCGGGGTGCGATGGTGGCGGCGTCACCAGGGGGCGAGCTTGGGGCTGGCGCGACGAGGCTCCGCGAGGGCGAGAAGATGATGACTTCCGCCCCGAGGAGCGCTCGCGCAGCCTGTTATCCAAGCTGATGGCAAGGGAAGACAGCTCCGCTAGCGTCTCAGGGAGGTCCCGCCCAGCCAGTTCATCCCTCAGATCGTCATTGAGGCTGCGGAGGAAAAGACCGCAGAGGGAGCGTTCCTCCCAGCCTACTTCCTCTGCTGCTACCCGGAAGTCGACCGCATAGTCCGCGGCCAACCGGCTTCCCTGCTGGAGAGCGAGAAGCCGGTCGACCTGGACTGTCTCGGTACGTGAGTGGTCAAAGACCTCCAGGAAGCGCCTCACGAACTGGTCATAAGTGAGGGTGGCGTAACTGGGCCTCGCCATAACGGCGTAGGTCCAAGTCAACGCTCACCCCTCCAGGAGATTCCCGATATAACCAATCCGACTATGATCCGAGGGAAAGTCTCCGGGCACCCGATGGAATACGGACTCACACTGCATGATGAACCCCCGCGCTCCGCCGAGCTTTCCGCTAAAGCGGGCGGGGGTCGGAATGGGTGTGAGCCGCACCGGTGCTACCAGAGCCTGCTGGACGGCCACTGGAGCGGCAGGAGCCGCGCCACCCTGATGAGCCGGGGGGAACGGCTGCTGGGGGTCCAGGCGGTCCAATCGGTTATTTATGATGATTAATTGATTTAGGATCACCTGTTGCTGATAGGCTATCTGATCCACCCGAGCCTCAAGGTTGGTAAGCCGGTGTGCGAGCCCGCCGTCTGCCGAGCCGCTCTGCTGAAGCCGTACTGACATAACGCACGGCTCAGGAGACGCACACACACAGGCTCAGAGAAGTTCAAATAGTTTATTAGCAACAGGGGTGAATGGATGTGTGTCTGCGGGATGTAAATGTATTGGTGGCGGCGTCTGCTTCGGGCACAGAGGCAGGAGACCGTACAGCCGGCAACCCTATGGGAAAGAGCACAAGGACACAGGGTGACGGGCACACACCAACACAGGAGGAGAATGAGCGAGAGAGGAGCTTACTTGTAAGGGACAGATGACTGGCACCACAAGGACGGGACCCGATAGACAGCCACCTGCAGGGCTCGGTGCAGCAGCGAGGAATGGCGAGGGAGAGGCGTTGTCCGCCGCCGAGGAATCCCCCTGTGCACAGGGGAGCAGACTGGAAAGAAAGGAGGTAAGGGCTTCTTACCAAAAACGTTGTGCTGAAGAAAAGGTTTGACTCACGATGATGAGTGGCGAAGTCTGACGGCTTCAGGCCGAAGCTCAGGGCGAGGTGGCTTATATCCCTCGCCGCTGATGACGAGCAGGTGTGCGAGCAGGTGGCGCCGCTGATGAGCGGCGCGGCGTGACAAAGAGAGGACGACAGACACAATCAGGTGCAGCCATGAGGAATTAAAGAACCAACAACAATGGGCAGAATAAACAGAAAGCACTGTCGCAATGAGTAAACACAAGATGACAGAATAAAGGTGATAATGATACACAGAATGAACCAACAACTAAAGGTGAGGGCAGAGTGACAATAATGACAATTGAAAGGGCATAACTTAAATAGTGGGACATGTTTGCACACATGTCCCCCCATGATAGTGCCCCTTTCCCCCTTAAGGGTGGATTTCAGATGACCCAAACAAACACAAAATGACCCTTCCATGGTGGGTAGTGGGGGAAAAGGCCAGGCAGACCGAAACAAACACCTTCCCCCCACATAGTCCAAACACAAAAACGAGTTTGTGGAAGCAACCCAAAGTCTAAGGCCCCAAAACAAAACAAGGCGTGTCAGGTGGTCTCCCAAAGTCCAAGGGCCACCAGACGAATGAACATGGCACATCAGGTGGCCTATCAAAGTCCATGGGCCACCAAACAAGGGAAAATACACAGGCCTTTTGCTCTGAAAATAACACACGAGCCCTTTGCTCTGAAAATGACACACAAGCCCTCTGCTCTGAAAATGACACTCGAGCCCTTTACTCTGAAAATAACACCATGGGCGGATTTCGCTCTGAAGGTTACAGCATGAGAACCAGTTGAACAGAGGACAGCAACACAGAAGCATTATACTCAGGGGAAAATGACATAAAAACTTTACCCTCAGAAATTTTAACCTCTGAAGAAGATAAAGAACCTTTAAGCTCAGGAGATGACAACATAGAATCTGTAAGCTGAGCAGATGGTAACAGTGGAGCTCTTTGCACAGAAATTAACATAGAAGTCTCTTGCTCTGGAGGTAACAATACAGGTGCTTCTTGCTCTGGGGACAGCACCTGCAGAGTTGTGACCCTAGGAACACCCAGTGGTGGTGTGCCGGCCTCCGAAACGGCAGGTGGAGGCGTGCCAACCTCTGGAGCCGACAGCTGAGGCCTGCCAACCTCTGGACGAGATGGCTGGGGATTGCTGCCTTCTAGATGGGACGGCTGGGGAGTGCTGACCTCTGGATGAGATGGCTGGGGAGTGCTGACCTCTGGATCAGATGACTGAAGCATGCCGTTCTCATGTGCTGATGGTTTGAGTGCACTGATTCCCAAATGAAACGGCTGGGGAATGCTGACTTCAGGATGAGACAGCTGAGGCGCATCAGGAGGAAAGGGGGTGCTTCTCATCAAACTTTGTTTTGACAGGTGACCTTTGACCCGACACCCCCCCTGTCCTGCCCCTGACTTGACCTATGTAATTACATGGGGATTATCTCTAATGACATCGGGATTAATGTGGGGGATCAAATGTCAATTATAATTGCCATATGGGATTAGTGCGGGGATTAGTGTGGGCATAGAATGTCAATTATATATGCTTTTAAAAATGATCTTTGACCTGCGGGATTAGTGTGAGAATGGAATGTTAATTATGGGAGGACAGCTTTCAAGGATAATCGAGCGCGGTGGCGTAGTGGTTAGCACTGCGGCAGCACAGCAACTCACCCTTGGCCGGGGGATTGATCCCAGCCCCCGACCGACAGTGATCTGTGTGGAGTTTGCATGTTCTCCCCGTGTCTACATGGGTTTACTCCGGGATTTCTCCGGTTTCCTCCCACATGCCAAAAACATTAAAGTTAGGTTAACTGGCATCAAACTGGGAATTGTAACTTGTCCTTAGGTATGACTGTGAGAGTGAATGGTTGTCTGTCTCTCTGTGTTGGCCCTGTGATGGACTGGCGATCTGTCCAGGGTGTACCCTGCCTCTCACCCAAAGATGCTGGGATAGGCTCCAGCCTCCCCCCCCCCCCCCGTGAGCTGAAAAGGATTAAGCGGAAGAAGATAGATGGATGGATGGATGTTTTTAGTTTGTTCATTTTACAAAACACACATCAGTCAGAGTGACCAAATAAGCACCGGAATTCTCTTCCATTATCACATAACCTGTACAAAATCCTATAAGGAGAGGGAGTAGGTGGTGACGGTGGGAAATTAGTTTTTCTGCGAACTTTTTCTCTGCCAGCAACTCAAATATGATGAGATTTGCTTTAAAAGACTTCAAACTTAACAGCCACATTAAAATAGTTCTACTTTATTTTTCCAGAGAATATTAAAACAGTCTTTAGAGTTTAGAGTCTGTGCGTTCTCAGCTTCAATCGGCTACTTGTTTTTTCATGTGATTTTTATTTGTGTATCTGTAGCAAATGCAGCTATCACTGGGGAGAATATGGTGGAAGTGATAATAAAAGTTCGGTGCAGCAAGGCTTCATTTATTTGTTTATTCCCTCTCAAGCATCGTATTAAATAAACTTCCCTCGGAGATTGTGTAGTCAGCTGGGACACGAGAGTAAGCTCACCACAATCAGGGGTCACTATGACGGTTCAATATTAATATATATGTGAGAAAAAAGTCACAAAAACTTCTCTGCACAAGGGTATTTTTTATCTCTGTATTAACAAATTACATGTTTGCATGGTGTTGATACAAACTTTGACTTTGAAACCGGTAGTTACTGTATATTCACACAAATCAGCTTCAGCATGATTGCTTCAACCGTTTATTACTTTTTTTGAAAAAGGTCAGTTTAATTTGTGGTGACATTCCCCCTCATATATAACTATTTTATATTTTCCGCAGAATATTCTGTGTTATACCTACACAGCTGTACAAACCAATAAATAAATGATTTTTTTGTATGTTCTTATTATATTTTTGATTTTGTCTGTATGTTATGAGGAGCATGAACAAATAAAATGGAATGATATTAAATTCTCAAGTGTGAAACAAAGCAAAACTTGCAACTTAACACAAATGTCTATCACAGCATGTGGTAGCAATAGACAGTAGTGATGCCCGACAGATCGGGCATCGTGCTTATAGTTTATTGTTTTTTTCTACAGAAATAAATATTGCATAACCAACTTTGTCTCTACCTTGGGCTCAACAATTTCTCAGACTGGTGACCTAAGGCCTGAGGTTGTCTATAAAGCGGTTAAAGATCCTTTTTCTTGAAGAATTGTGTTACCGACACATTCTGGCTCCGAGAAGAACACAAACTGAATTCTGAAAATAGTGGCTTAACTAGTATAAGCTTTAAACAACTAAAAATGAACACTTCAATGGATCAACATCTTGGATCTTCCAAAAAGGACTTCTATGTATTTACTGACTTAAAATACACTGATTCTATGTGCGCTGTTTAATAAGTTTCAAATCTCACACCATTAACAACCCCTTCCCTCCCTCCCCTCAGCAGCATCTTAACCATGTCTCCTGGGGTCAGAAGGCTGCTTACATTTTTCAGTGTTGGCCGGTCATTCAAACAGTATCATGTTATTTAAAAGGTTTTTTTTCTGATAACACAGACATTTTTTAACATTCCATTCAGTTTTTTCCCAATGATCCAAACAATATTTTTCACCCTACAGTTGGTAAATGTAAAAGCGATTGATCAATAAATCAGACTAAAGTGAGTTGAGGACAAATATTCACGATTCACCCCAACGGTTTCCACACATGGGTTAGTTGGTTATATTTAGTGAGTTTAAGTTTATTCGGTTTGGTTTCATAATACATTAAAAAAATAAGAAAGGGCATCCGGATGGTAAAACATTGTACGCGATCTTTACCAATGGGTAAATTATTCTATTCAGTTTATTTCAAAACTTTATCATTTGCAAATGTATTTACCACGGCAAATTCTAATTAAAAAAAACTTTATCTTTAAAAAAAATAAGGCAATGGCTTTTACCTTCTTTTCCAAGTTTCCAAGTCCACATTACTCGTGGGTAGGTAGAGGGCTAAAGAGTATTTATTGACTTTTAGAAAAGCATTTGACACATTAGATCATACCATTTTACCATCCATCTACACAACAAATGCAGGGTTGTTCTATCCAATGAAGGAAGAGGGAGAGTCCTTCTCTATAATGGTCTACAGGTGGGCCCCTACCATCAACCAATGAAACTACAGGGTGGTGTGAGTGAAAAACGGATAAATAAGTAGCCCGAAATCGGGAAAATTAAACAATCTTCAGGAAAAAGACAGAAAAAAACCCACCATGACTAAGACGCCGAGCGACCTTCATCTGATCAGCGAGACACCCTTCTCCACCTTGCTACAGAGCGCTCCGGGATTAGTGCCGAAAAAGAGAATGTTGTATCTGTGGCGCATCCAGACCCCCGTAACTGGAAGTCTTCAGGAGGAATGGCAGTTAGAAGCCAGAGGTAGATGGGGTTATGTGTTCAACTACGCAAGTAGCGAACTGTGTTTTTACCAGTTGGATGAAGGAGAAACTTTTGGCCCGCTCTCCAGAAAAGCCACACTTTTGGCGACGGACTTTAGCGTACTGCAAAATGTGATTTACGCCGATCTGAAATCAAGCAACATACATCGCCAAGACGGTGGCGGAAGACGAGCCTGTTAGAAAAGACCAACAGACCCAGACGCCTGTGTGAGTGAAAGAAGAGCAACTGCCAGTATTCATTACCGGAAGAGTGTTGGCTAGTAGTGTTTGGGAGACGAAGGCGTCCCCATCTGGGAGGTGGCACTTCTGAGCCACTTGTTAGCTATCAACAGGTGACGCCCCATCCAACGACGAATTTATCCTGCAGTATTTCAATTCCGAATGCGGTGTGTTCCAGACAGCGTTACGCCTGTCTACAACGGTGTGGGCCAAAATGGTTGATGAGAAAGGGGAAAAACTCAAGGCCCTCTTTATTTCCAGTTGTGCTGCGAGAGATGTGGTCATGGTGAAAAAAACCCTAGCTTTTCCAGATGACGCCACCCCCACGACCTCCCGCGCCTAATCCCGCCCCTTCCTAACAATTTAAAAGAAGACCGCCAACCACCCATCTAACCCCAAACCAAATTGGAGGCAAACCCACGTGTGACTCTCCAAGGGTGTTTTAAACAAGACCCTTGGGAAAAAATTATTATCTCTGAAAATACTGAGCGAGGATGACTGACCACCTTCACAAACACTCTCCCTGGATACCGAGGGTCCTCCTCAACCGTCTTCACCTATCCTCCCTTCTGCAATGGAGCGGATCCATTCAATGGATGCTGAAGAATACACCGCTGACCCTTCACACAGTTCTCCCTCTACAGGTCTCGACGTGGTTTTTGAGGAAGATGACCCAATATACACGGCGGATCATCTACCCCCTGTGTTTCTGGATATAGTAAAATTTAGGTTGATAAGATTTCTTGATGTTACCATTTGCAAATACAGAGAAGAAATATGCGACGGTTGTTGGATCAACCACTTGGATCAAAACCACCATGATTGCCCGGTGGAGTCCGAGTATTTCATTCTGGCCCACTTTGAAGAGATCACAAAAAGACTGCAGAACAGGCACTACATTCCAGCATTTCAGAGACTGACCGAATTAAACTACATATATACTTGTATACAGGTGTACGTCGGAATTACAGAGGCTTTCCTTCACGAACTTAGACAAACACCACGCATCACCCCCAAGATTTCTGAGATTTCAGAAACGCTGTGTGTGGGCAATGAGAAGATGGCTCATCATTTGCAAAGAGCTGAGGACTATTGGCAAGGTCGTCTGGATGGTGAGAACTTTTGGGAGGAGGATTTTGTGGGCGATTCTGACAACAAGAAGGGTTGTGATATGGACGATGATACAGACTCTGATATTGATTCTGACGCAGTCGAAAAAAACTGACGTTGAAATGTAATAAAATGCTTTTTTAATTAAATTTGCATGCTTTTACTTAAATTATCTTTGTTCCCCAACAAATTGGCTGCTGGGATGAAATAAAAAAGGCCCGTACATCACAACGTGTATCGCTGTATAATTCGCTTTTAGGTAGTGGGGGTTTTTTTTCACTCGAATGCATGGAGAATGTAGATATGTTTAAAAAATGTGTTTTACAATATTGGAGTTTTTTGATTTTGTCAAACCTTTACCATGATTGTAAGGGCAAAATAAATCTGTTCCATTTACTGAAGTGTGGATTACTTCTTTTTTTTGGTCCAAATGATTCAAAAATGAATAAATAGTTGAGAGTTTTGCGTTCATTAGGCATTGTCTTTTATTACGTTGCAAAATGGTACTTACACCCTATAGGGTGGATCTTGTCGGTGTTGAACTGAGCCGTTGAATTTCTGCAAATGTCTTGTGACTCAGTTTTCATTTTTGACGGTAATACAACAAACCCAATATCCACTATTTGATAAAATACTCTTCATGAAATAATGTTGTGTTTATGGTTTGGATTGCATTAGAGTTGTAAAAGGTTAAGTTTAATGTTTATTTGAATGCTTGGTTATAAATGAGGGGGGGAATGTCACCACAAATTAAACCAACCTTTTTCAAAAAAGTAATAAACTGCTGAAGCAATCATGCTGAAGCAGGTTTGTGTGAATATAACTACCGGTTTCAAAGTCAAAGTTTGCATCAACACAGTGCAAACATGCAATTTGTTAATACAGAGATAAAAAAAAATACTCTTGTGCAGAGAAGTTTTTGTGACTTTTTTCTCACATATATATTAATATTGAACCGTCATAGTGACCCCTGACTGTGGCGAGCTTACTCTCTTCTCCCAGCTGACTACACAAATCTCCGATGGAAGTTTATTTAATACGATGCTTGAGAGGGAATAAATAAATAAATGAAACCTTGCTGCACCGAACTTTTATTATCACTTCCACCATATTCCCCCCAGTGATAGCTGTGTTTGCTACGGATACACAAACAAAAATCACATGAAAAAGCAAGTAGCCGATTGAAGCTGAGAACGCACAGACTCTAAAGTCTAAAGACTGTTTTAATATTCTCTGGAAAATAAAGTATAACTATTTTAATGTGGCCGTTAAGTTTGAAATCTTTGAAAGCAAATCTCGTGATATTTGAGTTGCTGGCAGAGAAAAAGTTTGCAGAAAAACCACGCCACCGAGAGGACACACTCCAAGGATGGGTAATTTTTTTCACACATAAGGAGTTGTTCAGAACTCTTTATACAAAGTATGATCGATGGACACGTATGCGGACAGCAGAGGTGCTGCATGAATCCAGCTAGGCTTGCTATCTGCCAGTAGAGAGATAGAGTGATGATATAGAGTGAAGTATGTGGCGGTAATGCACCTGTAAGCTGGTTGCCAATGGCCAATCAAATCTAAAAGAAGAAGAAGAAGAAAACTGACTTCCCACCATCACCACCTACTCCCTCTCCTTACAGGATTTTGTACAGGTTATGTGATAATGGAAGAAAGTTCTGGTGCTTATTTGGTCACTCTGACTGATGTGTGTTTTGTAAAACGAACAAACTAAAAATGTGTCATCGATTGTCCTTGAAAGTTGTTTCCCCCAAATCTGTCATCACAATCACAACGAGAGGTGCAGCTCCTTAAATTTCTTTCTAAAGGAATGGTGGAGGCATTGGAGCTGTGGTGAAAGCAGATGAGGCAGCGGGCACGGGCCCCCGCGCAGCAAATGAGGAAGCTGGCACTGCAGGTGAAGCTGGCACTGCAGCTGCCGTGGGAGCCGGTGTAAAAATAGTCCTGGGGGCCGGCATGTCTGAGCTTCGCTGGAACAGCAGACTCCTCCATTGTCATTCAGTTCCCACCCACAATAGGCAAACACACCAAAAAAAAGAAGAAGAAATGGTGGTGGCTGGAGCGGCGCATCCTGGAATCCTCCTTCCACCCCGGGTTCCCAAATGCCAACTCACAGCCAGGGAACTCACTCCGTTCTGCTGGAGTGAAGATTGGCGGACAGTTGGCTGACTTTGGCAAAGAGGAAACGGTTGGTCATCGTGGGAGAGTGGGGATAGGGAGCTCCCGTTCCCAAGGATGGGAACGAATGCCCCCGCTCACCTCCATCAATGTTGCGGCAGCCTCCCAATGCTCCACAGCATCTTCAGGATTGGAGCAGTGTCACACAATGGCCGCACAGTCCAGTACCTTAATGACCACACAAAGCCGCTCTGTTTGCCACTTCCTCTCGCCGGTCTTGCCCGCTGAGTCCTTAACTGACCGCAAAAAAAAAAAAATTACCATGATCTCATCTCGCTGGGTCCTTTTCTGGTTGCGTCGTACTGTCATGTTCCACTGCCGGGAAGGCAGCAAAGGACAGGCCCAAATACAGAGATGAGGTTCGACAGGTTTAATAACAAAAGTGCAGCTCAGGGTTGGATAATCACTGGCAGAAAACAAACTGGACATAATGCGGGTGAGGAACACAATCAGTGTTTACGACACGACAGCAAACTGAAAACTGAGTGGAACATACTGTATATACACAGACACTAATGAAAAAAGGCTGGGATAAATTAAGAGAGAGAAGGAGAGGGAGAGAGACACAGTCAGGTGCAGCCATGAGGAATTAACAAAGAATCAATAACGATGGGCAGAATAAACAGAAAGTGCTGTCGCAATGAGTAAACACAAGATGACAGAATAAGGGTGATAATGATACACAGAATGAACTGAAAATTAAAGCTGAGGGCAGAGTGACAATAGTGACAACTGAAAGAGGGCATGACTTAAAGAGTGGGACATGTTTACACACATGTCCCCCCATGATACCAAGCTTGATTTCAAGTAATTTGGATGAATGTTAGTTTTACTTTCAGTCACACATTTTTGAAAATATGTAAAAGAACTCAATTTTTAGAGCATAAGACCAATAGAGATAAGCTATGGGAGAGTTCAGAGATGAGAATGCTGTTCTTGAGATATTTGCAAAAAAGTAAAACTGATTGCATATTATAGCACCACCTATGGACACAGTGCCTTGATTTTGGGTGTTTGAGTAGTGGGAAGAACTGTAAAATTTCATGTTTCTGCATGTTACTGTTTTTGATCCCATTGCACATTTAGTGGAGAAAAATAATAGGAAAAAGAATCAAAACAAAAACGGGGATCAGCTCTGAGCCTTTTCTTGTTTGCCATGGTGATGGGCAGGCTGACAGATGAGGTCAGGCAGGAGTCTCTGTAGACCATAATATTTGCAGAAGATATTGTGAGCTGTAGTAAGAGTAGGGAGCAGGTGGAAGAGAACCTGAAGAGGTGGAAGTATGCACTGGAGAGAAGAGGAAAGAAAGTCACTAAAGCAAGACAAAATACATGTGTATGAATGAGAAGGAAGCAGGTGTATTTTTTTTTTGTATTTGTATTTGTAGTTTGTATACTTTATTAATCCCCAGAGGGAAATTCAGGGCATCCACCTGGATGGATGAGGCAGCCACAGTACAGCACCAATCCCTTCACCATTCACACACACATTCACGCCTAGAGCCACTTTAGAGTCTCCAGTTAACCTAACCTGCATGTTTTTGACCTGTGGGAGGAAACTGGAGTACCCGGGGTTACAGAGGAAGATGCAAGGGACAGGGTGAGATGGAGGCAGATAATCCACTGTGGCGACCCCTAAAGGGAGCAGCCGAAAGAGAAAGATACTGTGTGTCAGTTATCTGGCTGCTTTTTTTTTTTTTTTTTTTTTAACTCTCTTGTATTGTGACAGCCCTAGTCTGAAGTTGCTAAAATTCAACACTAGTGAAGAGTGTACACATAAAGACGCTGTTAATTTAATCTGATTTGTTTTTTTCCTGCTTCCCATGATCTCCCTCGGCAGTTACTCTACTCACAGTTATGCGAGGGCAAACGCAGTCAGGGTAGACCAAGGCTCAGATTTAGAGACACTGTAAAAAGAAACTTGAAGAAGTTGGACATAGACAGGAGTTCCTGGCAGCGGAAGGCTAAGGACAGAGCTGTGTGGAGGAATCTGATCAGACCTAAATGAAACAGTCATTGTCGCCCATGACAGACTGCTATGATGATGATGATGATTTTTTTCCACTCATTCTTTGACTGTGTCAACTAGTTTCTGATCAGTCTTACCAGCTGATAACCATAAATGACTCCAGTATGTAGACTTTCACAGACTATATTCAGAGTCTATGGCTGGCACTACTGTTCCAGCACTGTATTGCTGTGTACAAAAGGTGAATTGTTATTTTTTAACAAGGGCTGGTGGAAAAGGCTGAGGGTGGAGGGTGTTCATAAATTTAGCATAAGCAAGACACAAAGATAAATGAAGAACAAATTTGCAAGAATAAAGGTGCAAAAAAAACCAACAACCCAGGAATGAGAAAAAAACATATTTTCACAGAATCAATTAGGAGTTTACAAGAATAAAGGCAAAAAGTAAAAAATGCTAATTTACACAAAAATATCTGCGTATTTACAAGAAAAGCGATGCAAATTTAAGAAAAAACTCACCTAATAAGGCTGGCCACTGAATTGTGTTTTATATGCTTTTATTGTCTTTTTGTAAACCATGTAATTTAGAAAGGCTTTGTCATCATTTTAATGTCAAATTTGATGAACGCTATATAAATAGCATTACCTTCTGATGACTGCTCAAGTAGAACAAAACCAAAAAGATCACTTGAGTAAGATAATTAAATAAAAACTCAGATAAATGTCCCCTTTCCTCTCATTTTTTGTAAAGTTGTAACATTTTTCTTGGAATTTGCAACTTTTTTTCTGATTTCTCCAATTTTTCCAAATTTTTTCACTCTCAAATTTATGACTTTTTAAAAATAGATTTAGTACTTTTTTCCTTCAAATTTGTCACTTTTTGTGATAAATTTGTTATACTTTTTCTGCACAAATTTACAGCTGTATAGATAAATGTTGATTTTTTTTCTGTTAAATTTGTGGCTTTTTCCTCACACATTTTATACTTTTTTCTCATAAAGTGCAGCATCTGTCTGCTTTTTTCTGGATGAAGCCATTGCTGATAAATGATCAGTAAGTAGAGAAGAATCTGATACGCTGAGCTGAACTGTATAAACTGTCCTTGCACTCTTTATGGGACGGGGGGGGGGGATGACAGGTTAAAAAGGGGGATGATTTAGGGCCATTTTGCTAACAAGGGGGATGGCATCCCCCCCTCATCATTACTGGCTCCCAACACTGCTAAATGGCTGTTTGTGATCAGGCACATGGAACATTCAACCCCCAATTACTGTATTTACAAAACTTAGAAGTTAAAAGTTATGGTGGCATTTTATATTCATTAGAAATGTGTGGATTCATCTTTGTTTGATCAAACCTTGATTATAAGAAAGGTTTGGTTTGGTTAAAGCCAGGTTTGCACTTTATTCCCAATATAGGGAATCATATTGCAACGCTGTTTGTAATAATTCCTTGTCTTTAATTAAAAAAAAATCAATTAAAAATGAAAACCAAATGTGGCCTGAAAAAAATCAGGTATTTTATTTCAGGCCATATTGCTCACCCTGACTCTTTAATAGTTTTGTCCAGTCCATTTGCATTGTGTAATGTGGAATATTTAATCCTTTTTCCTCAATAAGTTTTAATAAAATCCATTTTTAACATACAGTCTTTTTCAGCCAGATGAATTTGAGGAATCCTTTACATTAGGGGTAGCCAGTGAGTGCCGAGCCACTGCAGGTTCTGTTTCCAACCAGGATCTTCAACAGGTGATTTCACTAAATTCCTTCTCACTGATGACTGAGCAGTGAAATAAAACCTTCAGTGCCTCACATGATTGCCTATCCCTTCTCTACATGTTCTGCTTTCTTTCAACAATTTTAGCTGTAAATTGTGTATTTGACAATAATACACTGCAATAATACAATTAAACATTTGTTAAAATATAGAAATACAAAACCATGCCATTGTCATGCACTTTAGTATTAGGATTATCTGCATTAGGAACATGACAGTTTTAAAGTTCAGTGACCATCTCGGTGTCTCTAAAGCCGGATAGTCCATGTGCTGGACATCATTAATGCTGGTCTCCATCTGCAGCAGGGTGTCTTCAGCGGCGTCCTCATATCAGCAGAATGACAGTCACAGGTCCTGCCACATGACACCACTCAAAACAACCACCAGGCTGAGGTTAAATCTCGGATTCTCTACGGGAGGATGTTTGATCGTATTCAGTAGTGGTGGACTTACTCAATAACTCAGGCAAACTCTTACTGTCTTCCTGTTTTTCCATGTCTCCTTCTTCCTCCTCATCCCTGCTGATGAAGGCCAGCTCATTCTCATAGCAGAAGGAGTTGGCACCGGACGTTGGATATTTTCTCTCCTCCATATCCTTGGCACTACATCTCGGGGTGGATGGCACTTCAAATGTTTTGTGAAAGTAGGCAAAATCTATCCGGTACTGGCTTTTCTCTTCAAAGATGACAGGCTCAAAGCGGTGACCCCACAAGATCTCAGAGGGCAGGTAGGAGCTGCGTGCTTGTGTTGTCATGGCTGTGGCCTCCACCAGTCCTTCAAGTATGATTACTATCTCAAAGTCAGCCGTTTCCAGATCTTGCTTGCTGATGCCAAACAGCGGACTTTCTTCATCAATCTCGTGTATGACAGTGAGGGGTGCAACCAGAAACAGGCGGTCTAGGCCTTTGTCGTACCCCACGTTCATGTCGATCTGATCCAGGGGGATATACTCGCCTTCCTCTGTGTAGCGAGGCTTCACCAGTTGGGCTCGCACATGAGCTTCCACGATGTGGCTCTTTCTAAGATTAGCAACTCTGAACATGAGGCACAGCTTCCCGTCACGCAAAGCAATTACTGCGTTGTGGCTGAACAGTAGCGTCTGTGCTCGCTTTTTGGGACGTGCCATCTTGGCCATGATGGCACCAATCATGAAAGCGTCAATGATGCAGCCCATGACGGACTGGAAAACCACCATGAAGACAGCTGCCGGGCATTCCTCCGTCACAAAGCGAGCTCCATACCCGATGGTCGTCTGGGTCTCAACAGAGAACAGGAAAGCTGCCACAAATGTGCTAACTTGTTTGACACAAGGAACAAACTCTTCATCCTCCTCAGGATGGTCCATGTCACCATGCAGTAGGCCAATTACCCAGAATGCCAATCCAAACACCAGCCAGGACACCACAAATGCCAAACTGAACAGGAGGAACATGTATCGCCAGCGGATGTCTACACAGGTTGTGAAAATGTCAGCTATGTACCGCTGTGACCTCTCATCCATGTTTGAGAAATGGATGTTACATTGGCCAGTCTTGCTGATGAACCGGTTGTAGTATTTGCGTCTAGTGTGGATCTTGCCATTGCCAAAGCTACCCACAGCAGGCATGGTACTTAGTCTGATGCCCTCTTCTTTACAGGACAAAAAGTTGTGGTGATGGTGGTGGTGGGTTCTTCCCACACTCATGCCTCAGTGGAGCAAAGCCACGGGGCTTCTTCACACGATCAGCCTGGCTCATACACAACTGACCAGGCTCACAGGAAGTGCAGCTCTGCCACAGACTCAAGGTCAGATGTAGTTTCCTTTAAAATAGAAAAAAGGAATATTTAGACAGTTAATCCACAACAGTAGATGAACAGACATAAAACAAGGGATAGAAGGAATAGCATTAAAACAACCACAGATCCTTGAGCTCATGAACATTAGTCTAGTCTAGGGGTGTGCAACCTGTGGCTCAGGAGACACATATGGCTCATTTGCCCCCCCAAATTTGCTCAGAAATGCTCTTTTCATTGCAGAGGATCTTCTGTAGTCTACTAAAAATGATGTTTAAATGTTCTGGATTCCCACTGATTTAAATCCAACTTTTTTCCCCATTACTGCATTGGCAAAATGTTACAATTTTTAACTGCACAATCAAGGTAAATATTTCAGCGGCATTTTTTCTTCAAGGTCCCATTCACTGCATTTTTCCAAATGTTGACAGCTCCCACAGGTCTTTAGGAAATTTTGGTGTCATACTTTGGTCAAATTACCTTTAATCATTTAATTATTGCAGCATTGTTGTGAATCATCTTTTGCAGCCTTCCTCAGAATGGCTTGTTTCAGTGCATGTATCTTTAAATGTCTAAGAACTGCAATTAACTCTGCCCTCATTCACTTCTGCTAATGTTAGCTGGCTAGCTCCTCGCTTTGGCAGTGAGCCTGAGCCAACTACCGTAAACTCATCTTAAAGAATGAATGAAATAAAGCATCACTGGTGGACAGGAGTGTGTGGTTTCAGTGGTTGATAGGATATGATGGGTGCCTGGAAAACAATAAGCACAGAAACATTTGTGAATGAGTGAATTGTGTCCCATAGCAGCTAGGTGATGCTAGCGGTCAAGGGTCTCGGTTAAAGAAAGCAGACTAGTAAACTAAACTAAAATAACATCTAAGAATGATGTATATGGTCAAGTGTTAGCAGATGAACAAGGATTAAGATAAGATAAGATAAGATAAGCCTTTATTAGTCCCACAACGGGGAAATTCCAGGATTGCAACAGCACAGGGATAGCAACACTCAGAGCAACAATCAGAAGGCAAGAAAAAAAAAAAAAAACAAGCAAGCAAGAGCAGCTAATATACATATGTACATATTACTATAAAATATATATATACACACACACACACACACAGACACACAGTGCAGAGCATTGTAGCTGGATGGAATAAATATATGAATATATGAACACACAGTGCAGAGCATTGTAGCTAGATGGAATAAATATGTAAATATATAAACACCCACAGTACGGAGCATTGCAGCTAGGTGGAATAAATATATAGATATATAAATATAAACACACCCAGTGCTGAGCATTGTAGCTAGATGGAATAAATATATAGATATATAAATATAAACACACCCAGTGCAGAGCATTGTAGCTAGATGGAATAAATATGTAAATATATAAACACACACAGTGCAGAGCATTGTTGCTAGGTGGGATGAAACAGCATAACCGTCTATTTAGTTATCCTACATGGTATGATTATGTGCCCATACATATTCTCACCCTCCATAGCGACCGGTATGTTCCTAGTTGTATGCCGGAGAGGACCATTGTGTAAGTCTATTGCATCTTTTGCATTCAAAAAAAACTATTAGTTTGTTACGTCTTTTTGCTATCTCTGCGAGCAGCCCTGCTTAGGTTGTACAGTCTGACAGCCGTTGGTAGGAAGGACCTACGAAACCTCTCGGTTGTGCACCTGGGATGATGTAGTCTGCTGCTAAATGAGCTCCTCAGTGCATCCAGTATGTCCTGCATAGGGTGGAACTCGGACTCCAGCAGAGATGACAGTTTAGCCACCGTCCTTCTCTCTCCTATCTCCTCCATCGGATCAAGGCGTTGCCCCAGGACAGAGCTAGCTTTCTTAATCAGTTTGTTCAGTCTCTTCCTATCGGCTGCAGTGATGCCACTGCCCCAGCAGACCACTCCAAAAGTGATGGCTGATGCCACCACCGTGTCATAGAATGACTTCAGCAGCGCCCCTTGTACACCAAAAGACCTGAGTCTCCTCAGCAGGAACAGCCTGCGCTGTCCCTTCTTGTAGAGTGCGTCAGTATTGTGTGACCAGTCTAGTTTATTGTTCAGATGAATACCCAGGTACTTGTAGGATGTCACCATCTCGATGTCTGTTCCCTGTATATTTACTGGTGCTGTGAGGGGCTGTCCATGCCTGCGGCAGTCCACCACCAGCTCCTTAGTTTTCCTCGCGTTGATCTGGAGGCAGTACCGATGGCACCAGTCCACAAAGTCCTGGATAAGCCCTCTGTACTCAGCTTCATCTCCGCTGGAGATGAGACCAACGATCGCAGAGTCATCAGAGAACTTCTGTAGATGGCAATGTGTTGTGTTGTGTGAGAAGTCCGCAGTATAAAGAGTGAACAGGAAGGGAGCCAGCACCGTTCCCTGGGGGGCCCCCGTGCTACTGATGATCGTGTCGGAAACACAGTCCCGGGTTCTCACAAACTGAGGCCGGTTCGTGAGGTAGTCCAGGATCCATGATGACAGGTGCTGGTCCACCCCTGCGCGCAGCAGCTTGTCCTTCAGGATCATCGGTTGGATGGTGTTGAAAGCACTGGAGAAGTCAAAGAACATGATCCTCACCATATTCCCGGGCTTCTCCAGGTGGGACAGAGAACGGTGAAGGAGGAAGATCACCGCATCCTCCACCCCAATGCCATGCTGGTAGGCGAACTGGAGTGGATCCATCGCTGGTTCCACCAGGGGGCGGAGATGAGCAAGGAGCAGTCTCTCCAGGGTCTTCATCAAGTGGGACGTCAAGGCCACCGGTCTGAAGCTGTTCAGGTCTTTGGGGTGGGAAGTTTTTGGTACAGGTACCACACAAGATGTTTTCCACAGCTGTGGTACCCTCCCCAGTTTCAGGCTCATGTTGAAGATATACGTCACAATCCCACACAGCTGGTCTGCACAGGACTTGAGGAGCTTTGCGCTGATGCCGTCCGGTCCCGACGCCTTCCTCGCCTTGATCATCCTCAGCTCCGTCCTCACCTGGGTCTTGGTCAGGGTCAGGATGGGGGACTGTGTGTTGGGAGTGGGGGGGGGGTGTCGCTGGAGTGGGGAGTGGGTAGCAGGACTTGATTTCTTAGAGGCAGCAGTGGTTGTTGTGCAGACAGGGGGGAGGGCGGTTGGTCAAATCTATTGAAAAACAGATTCAGGTTGTTCGCCCACTCCCTGCCCCCCGTGGCCTGGGGGGAGGTATTCTGGAGCCCCGAGATGGTTTTGAGGTTTCTCCAGACCCCGCTGATGTCGCTCTGTTGCAGCTTGTCCTCCATCTTCTTCCTGAAGCTGTCCTTGCCTTCTCTGATCTTTCTCCTCAGCTCCCTCTGTACGGACTTCAGCATCTCCCTGTTCCCCGACCTGAAGATCCTCTTCTTCTCTCTCAGAAGTGTTTTTATCTCAGGGTTGATCCAGGGTTTGTTGTTTGAGTGACGCCGTATGGTCTTGGTGGGAACGGATTTGTCCACACAGAAGCTGAGGTAGCCCGTGAAGGTGTGAATGAGGCCATCGATGTCCTCACCATGTGGATCGCAGAGCTGCTTCCAGGCAGTGGCTTCAAAACAGTCCTTTAGAGTGTCCATTGTCTCCTCAGACCATAACTCCACAGTGTGCATGGCCGGAGGTTGTCTGTGCACTAGGGGTTTGTACACCGGTCGGAGATGAACCAAGTTGTGATCCGATCTCCCAAGTGGGGGGAGTTGTGATGAGGTGTACGCCTCCTTAGTGTTTGCGTGGAACAAGGATTCCAGTGAGGATGAAATTAATTTATAGAAAATTGTGATCAAAATCAGCCAGATCGACGGTTAAGCTAATGCTAGGCGGCCTGTCTGTCATCCTCTTCTCGCTGAGTCGAGCTCTAATGCAATTAGACAGACTGACTCTGACCACCTAGCTAAGATAATGCTAATATTTAATGTAGCATCACGGTGAAAATGTAACAAGTCAGAATGACACAAGCTATATGATCGACTGTGGATTAGTGAACCAGGCAGAAACATGAATGTCTAATAGTGTGTCTGAACTCTAAAAGAAAATAACAATATAAACCGTGCTTGGTAAGCTAACTCCCTAGTAGCACTGTTAGCTCGAGTGTGCAGCATCTCTGTGACATTAGGTTGGCCAATAATAGATAGAGCAGCAAGGGGGTATCAAGGATGGGTTTTTGTCTTGTACAGGAGCAAACCCAGTACAGTTAGACTGGCTCTTCCAGACAAAATCGGTTTAAAGGCTCTGTGTGTTTTTTTAAGAGTAGTGTGTGTTGTTTTTTTTGTTGTCTTTTTTTTTTTTTTGATAATCACATGATCAATAGATGTATTTTAGAAGGTTAAAACCTACAAAAACATATTTTTTCAGAATGGGCCTATAAGAAACATCTCATGCAGAAAACTTTGTAAACAACAGCTGAATTTTTTTTAGAAAAGAGGATTTTAATTGAATTATGCTGCATTTTGTTTTTCCCATGGTTTTCATACTTTTTACCTGTTTGCTCTGTCTGAAACAATATACACAATTCATGATCTACAGGACCCAGAAATAGCCAACTAATCCAATGGCCTGCCATTTTATCTGACATATCTTTTCCTCTGGCTTGAACAACTATTAAAGTCACTGCAGTACTAATGAGGCCGTGTGGATTCCCTCACGAAGCTAATGAGAGTAACATGGATGGGGTGAGACAGGGCAGAAAACTGGGCATTATAGACACAACTTTAAATGTAGCATGTGGGGGCATGGTGTGGGGGTTTTGTCCACCCAGAGAGGCAGGGGGGGAAGAGGAGGACAATGGACCGAATGAAGAGATGTCACGGGGGGCATCAGACGGGACTATTGTGCGCCCCCCGGGGAGAATAAGAATGACTGGAGCCGCGGAGAGGAGAAAGGTGTGAAAGCGGTGCTGGTGTATGTTATGTTAATGTGCTACATGTTCCTTTGTTAAACAACAATGTATGATGGTCGTTAGCTCCGGGTTTCAATGCATGGGATTAAAGATATAAAAGGGAATGCACAGAAACCCAGGAGTGCTGTAGCACTGTTTTGCTGTTTGCTGTTATGTTGTTGGAGAAAGAATAAAGCCTTTTGTCGTTCAGCACGTTGCCTCACCTATTCCTTTCTCCACACTGGTGACCCTAAGACGTGCCATGAAGTGCGAGCCGAGCACCGCCCTGGAGAATACCTGGAGGGAGAGCACCAGCGCCGCGTGTGCTGTTTCAGTCAAGCTCCCGCACTTCTGACTTCACGACCCGGCAGTGTGGTCTTCGCGCATAGAAGCCCAGTGCCCACTCCGTGGGATAATTATGGATGACACAAAATACTACTACGTGGTTGCGGTGCTGGACGCGCATGCCATGCAACAGGCGAGAAGCCTGCTCCAGGAGCCGCTGGCGTCCTGGAGGGATACCAGCGAGGTCGAGGAGCTGTTGGTGGTAGCCGGAGCAGACGCCAGGAGACTCAGGAACGGGACGATCTGCTTCTGTCATTGCCGGTTCGGCTCAAATGCCCAGCGATGCATGCCGCCATGCCAATGCAAGAAGTCGGGAAACGGCAGGACCAGCAGTCAGTAGCAGCTGCAACTGCTGGAGACAGAAACAAGCTGCTGTATGTCACAGACACACATTTGGGGAGACAGTATCTGGTGGACTCCAGCTACCAGAAGAGCCTCATCCTGCCAGTCAACGCAGACAGGGGGGCAGGGAGCAGCGGTCCCGAGCTTACGGCCGCCAGCGAATCCACCATTGGGACATTTGGTGAGTGGACACGGATGGTACACTCACGGACGCAAATTGGGTCGATCACCGGTCGGAGTTTCTACCAGAATACCCCGTGCCGAGGCTGATTTGCCCGCGCAATTTTTACACAGACGGAGACTGGGAGCGACCCGGCCTAGCCCGCCATTGTTTTCCCCGCACATTCATCCCAAGAAGCTTGCAGAAGGCCGGTTTTATTTTTGGCAGGCTTGTCCATACTGGACCCCGGCATGGACATCCACCATTCGTGGCTCCGCAAGTTAGCAATCCCTCGGCAGGGACCTGCGCTCGCGAAGCCGATGTGTTCCCCCCCCTCCCCCTGCCCCTCAACAGACTGACGTGCCCTCCGGTACACTTCACCAGCAGGACGGTTCTACTGGATCGGCAACCCCCGCTACAGCCGCTATGGGCACCGGCTTGAGCCCAAAGGACCGGTGGGGTGGGGGGGGGGGGTGTTAGTGACCCTTCTGGGTGTTGGGGGGTGGTATGGTGTGGGGGTTTTCTCCTCCCAGAGAGGCAGGGGGAAAGAGGAGGACAATGGACCGAATTAAGAGGTGTCACCAGGGGGCATCAGATGGGACTGTTGGTTCTATGCGCCCCACAGGAAGAGTAAGAATGACTGGAGCTGCGGAGAGAAGAAAGGTGTCAAAGCGGCACCGGTGTATATTATGTTAATGTGCCACACATTCCTTTGTTAAACAACAATGTATGATGGTCATTAGCTCTGGGTCTCAATGCATGGGATTAAAGATATAAAAGGGGAACGCACAGAGACCCAGGAGCGCTGTAGCGCTGTTTCATTGTTTGCTGTTATGTTGTTGGAGAAAGAATAAAGCCTTGTGTCGTTCAGCTCGTTACCTCGCCTATTTCTTTCTCTACAAGCACACTGATTGGATCATCTAAAAGAATGTTCAGGAAAGTGTCCTTTATCATCTGGGATGAAGGTTATTTTAAGTGTTTTTAATATTTTATTAATCACACAGGAATTACATAAATATTTTCTTACATACAGTATATACCTTCTTTTTTACCCTGAAATTTGTGTTAATTTATAATTTCATAGCACAAGTTACACTGAATGTAAAACAAGTTAAACTCCAGGTGGGAGAACTGTACATGTGAGTACATATTTTGGAAAGATTTTGTTACCTGGCCTCCACTATTAATTTACTATTTTCATTTTTGGAACAGCTAGACAAGCCCCAATTACCTGTAGTATGTTAAACTTAACATATAATGCAAAGGTAGATACTTTATATGTCCCATGTACTGCACTTTTTCCAACATATTGACAGCTCCCGCAAGTCTTAATGAAATTTTTGTGACATACTATACATTGTCCAAATTGTCTTTGTTTAATTATTGCACCATCATTGTGAATCATCTTTTGCAGCCTTCCTCAGAAGGACTTGTTTCAGTCCATGTCTCTTTAAATGCCTAAGAGCTGCAGTTAACTCCACCCTTCCTCTTATGTCACAGTTGCTAGTCTTAGCTGACAAGCTCTTAGCTCGGGTAGTGAGCCTGAGCCAACTAACATAAATTTATCTTAAATAATTAATAAAATAAAGTATCGCATGTTTACAGGAGTGTGTGGTTTCAGTGGTCGATAGGATATGTCTGGTCCCTGGAGTACAATAAGACCATAAATATTCACAAATGAGTGGCTAAACTGCTACCTTCAGCTAGCCGCTCTAAGATTGATGTACACTACTCACAAAAAGTTAGGGATATTCGGCTTTTGGGTGAAGTTTCAGGATGCACCTAAAATGCACTATAACCTTTAAAGGTGAACTTAATTTGACCTTCTCTAACCTTTTGAATGCACATGTCCAACTGTTCCATGTTTCAGTACTTTTTGCATAACTTGCTGTTCTCTAACAAGGTGCTTAATGGCAAAATTCACAACAGGTGTTTGATCCATGAATCAACCAATAAATTTTCTGGTTCAATTAGAATTGGTATTTAAGCAGTCCTCTTCATCATGCTGTTCACATTTTACGTCATGAGACCAGGACAACACCTAACAATTGATCAACAGTACCTTGCTATTGTGGGGCTTCAAACAGGATGTTCTCAGAGGGAAGTGGCCACTGAGCTTCGAGTGTCACAGAGTGTCATCATCCGGTTGCAACAGAGATACAGAGAGACTGGAAGAGTCACAGAAATGCATAGAAGTGGACGTCCTGTGGCCACATCCCACGCTGATGACCGCTCCATTGTGAACAGTGCCCTGTGGAACCGGATGATGAATGCCACTCAGATCCAGGCACATTTAAGGGAGGTAAGAGGCACCCAAGTGTCACGTCAGACCATTTGAAACTGTTTACATCAGCGTGGTCTGTGTGCTAGACCACCTGCAAGGGTACACCACCAGGCACAGGTATCATTGTCTTGCATGGGCCAGGGAGCATTTATGCTGGACAAGAGACCAGTGGGCCTCAGTGCTGTTCTCTGGTAAAACTCAATTCACGTTGAGCAGAAATGATGGCCGCCAACGACGGAGATGTCAAGGAGAGTGCTATGCATCAGCCAGACGAGACTTTGGTGGTGGCGGTGTTACAGTGTGGGCAGGTGTGTCTAGTCAATACAGAACTGCCCTACACCTTGTGAATGGTACCATGACAAGCAGATACTACCTGAATAACATCATTAATCCAGTCATTCTGCCCCTGCATGAACAACACAGGCCTAATTTCATCTTCATAGGTGGCTGTGGCGCAGGTATAGTGTGGCCGACTACTGATCAGAGGGTCAGGGGTTTGATTCCTGCTCTGTCTGGAGTCTGCATGTCAGAGTGTCCTTGAGCAAGACAGTGAACCCCCAGTTGCTCCTGGTGGGTCAGGCCAGCGCCTTGAATGGCAGCTACACCACCATCAGTGTGTGAATGGGTGGATAGCAGGATCTGTAAAGTGCTTTGGTCATCTAGAGATAAGTTAAAAAAGCACTATATACGTAAGTGAATGCCATTTACCATTTTCATGGATGACAATGCTTCACCTCATCGAGGTTGCATCATTAGGGAACGGCTGCAGGAGGCAGGGGTATCTCAAATGGAGTGGCCTGCACTTTCTCCAGACCTGAATCCCACTGAAAACCTATGGGATCACCTGAGTCGCTGTGTAGAGGCTTGTAACCCTGCACCCCACAACCTCAATGACCTGAGGGCTTCCCTTCAAGAAGAGTGGAATGCCATGCCTCAGCAGATAATAAATTGACTGGTGAACAGCATGAGATGTCCTTGTCAAGCTGTAATTGATGCTCAAGGGCACATGACAAGTTATTGAGACATTTACATTTTTGTTGAGGTGTACCCACCACTGTTGTTGGCTTTTGTTTCAATAAATTGTTTGAGATGTCGAAATCACCATTGTATGATTCTACTTACATGCCCTACTTTCATGATATAATATCACTGTAGTTTGAACTTTTTACATTTTCTATAAATTTCACCTGAAAGCCAGATATCCCTAACTTTTTGTGAGTAGTGTATATGGTCAAGTGTTGGTAGATGAGAAAGGATTCCATTGGGGGGGGGTTAGAGAAAATAGTGATCAAAACCAGCTGGATAGACAGTAAAGCTAATGCCAGGCAGCCTGTCTGTCAACCTGTCCTCACTGAGGTGAGCTTTAATTCCAGTTGCTTAACAAAGCTAATGCTAGCAGTGTGATGTAGCATCACAGTGAAAATCTAATAAAATAAGCCAGAATGACCCGAGATACATTATCGACCTTGGATTAGTAAACCAGGTGGAAATGGGGATGTCTATTTGGGTGACTGAAATGTAAAGAAAATAACAATATAACAGCATAGCACATATGATAGCACACTTAGTTCTGATGTTAGTGCCACTGGAACGCTGCTCATCTACATGACAGACAGACTGTCAATAATAAAGAAGCAGGCAGTATCAGGGCTGGGCTTACCTTTTCTTGATCTACTGTATAGGGAAAAAACCCCGAAGATTTACATCAGCTGCTCAGAGGATTCGATAATCACATGACCAATAGACACATTTCAGAAGGTTAAATGTACAAAATCACAACTTTTCAGTGAATGGGACCTTTAATTACATGGGCAATATTTTACATTTAGCATATTAGCTTCTGACAATATAAAGAGGAAAAAAGTATAATCTTGAAGACTGGAGAAATGTAGGATTTTCCCCTTTATTATTTAATTAATCAGATTTCAAGCAACAACAAAAAACCTGCAGCTGGGATATTATGCTTGCTGAGAATGTCCTTAGGTGTGTGCAGCATGGCTGGGTTTATGGCTTGTTTTTTTTCAGATTTTTTTAATGAATTTTGTTTAGGTCAATTGTCATTTTACTGTATAAACGAGTTCTCTGACTATTCATAAATCATAAATAATAACTAATATTCTCTTATTTGCAAGACTTCATTAGACTAGATACCATCTTAAAACAACAAATGATTTTTTCCCCCTGTAAGTGGGTATTTTTCAGTGGTGTAGTTGCTAGGAAGCAAGACGTCATGTGTTATGTCTGCTTCTCTGCTTACTGGGCTGAGAGCTGGAGACAGTCAAAAATCTTCTCATTGACAAATATTTCTAACAGGAGAAATCAAAAAAGGATGCGTCTCAGTAAATTAGAATATAGTGGAAAAGTTAATTTTTTGCAATATATTTCAAAAAGATAAAATATCAATGTTCAATGCATGCACAATGCAATATTTCAAGCCTTGTTGACTTAATTTTGAGAAGCACGGGTATGCAGTGGTATTATGTGGTTATCTTAGTTTTTCTGCCTAAAATCATAAACATCTTACCTTATTTGTCAGTTTATTCCAGTAAATTTTGATGTCCAAGTTTCCTTTCTGCTGCATGTTTCACCTCAGGCTTCCTTCACCTCTCCTCCTCTATGGGTAGAACCACTCTATCCTCCTGAGGTGAAAAAGGAAATCACCACAGAAAATCTCCATGCTTTAATGCATCTCTTTCCCCACTAAATCAGAAGAGTGTTACACTCACTCATTCTGCCAAGTCCTCCAAAGTTATGGCTGATCGCCAGGTGATCAGAAGCAGAGCAGAAATTACAAATATATTTTAGTGAAGCAGTGAAGTCATAATTTTCAGCCTCAAAATAGACCAAGCACTTGATGACAGCTACACCAAATTAACTGAATGTATTGCTCACGTGGTCTGTTGAGTCCAATTCAATCAAAAATCTGTTCCTCACAGCTTTTTTTAGTCATGGGCAGTCGGCGGTCTCTCTTCTTCCACGTGTCTCACACTTTCTTGGTATATCTGCTATCTGATCTTGTTCTGCTGCATATCGCACTCTGTATCCCACATCTAGAGAACTATTGCTCACTGCTCTGCTCCAGTCCTCCCCCTCCCTTCCACGGTGTCACTGTACATACTTGGCATTTGGAGTCTACATGCTCTTCTCCTAAAGTGCTAATGATCAGCTGATCATTTATGATGTCAAAACAACCAGATATACTTGTTGCTGTGCCTTCGGTCATTTTTCTTTCAGGACACGCTATCCAACAGCCAAAAAAATAATGTCTATTTTCAAACTCACATGTGTATTAGGCATCCAAAAGTAACCTCTGCTATGTGATCATTGGAAATATGCCCCACATTTCTATTTTACTCACCTACATTATCATGTTGTCTGTTTTTTCCTCCTGACTAAAGCCCATCAGATAATAGAGTGGGTTGGCGTGGTCTCCAAAACATCAGGACTATGAAGAGACCACGTAGGTAGTTCCTTGCTGAACACCACTCATTTGTGTTGTATGGAAAAGCTTCTTGTGTATCAGAATGAGCAGCATGAGAGTTTAACCAATGTTAGATTGCCTGAAGCTAAATGTTGACGGTGAAGCTGAAAAGCATTAAAGTGATGTTTGTATGTTTGTCCACATTTCATAGGAATCGCTACTCCTCCAAAGCAAATGCCCTGATGCTCACCAAGCTCATACACAATGATCCTCGGGTGAGTCTGCATCCAGGTTGTGGTCAACAGTCAGGGGCTACCCTGGATTATCAAGAGGGCTTACCGGGCCAGGAGCCCTGCGGCCTCAGCTTGTTTGGGGCCCCGAAAGAAACCCTTTTTTTTGCTAATTCTGCCATGCCCAACGTTTATTGGAGAGTTTGTTTTGGCGTATCAGCTTTTTATTTGTTGAGGTGTACGCCTGTCCTGCCTGCTTAATTTAACTGGTTAAGAGCTGACATTTGACCTGATTAAGATTGGATGTGGGCCAGTAGTGAATCCGTGGACGAATGAATGAATGAATGTACGATAGTGGCATCCAAAAGAGAAAAAAGAAGAAAGAAAAACAGGAACGTGAGAAGGAGGTTTTAAAAAAACAACTCCTAAATTAACAGGAATTTTTAAAGTTGCAGTACAGCTGGACAGTGTCAACTTTACAGTCACAACAAGATGTTTGTCAAGCTGTTAGCATTACAAACGCTAACATGGGACACACCAGCAGAGCCACTGTCTGAAGATCTGTCAGTCATACACACTGGGAATATTGATCCAGAAAAGGACCAAAGAGCTGCCAGAATGAGGACGCTGATATCAGAACATCTAAACGTTCCTACAAACGGCAGAAACATTATTTCTCCAAGTTCCATTTCAATGTAAACTTCCAAATGGTGAGTACATTTCAAGACAATGGCTTCTATATTCTCCATCAAAGCCTGTTTGTATTGTTTTGTCTGCCACATATACATACAATACAGTGATTTTTTTCCCCACTAAGTTGGGTTCACACTATAACGTTTGGACCGACTTTTACAGACGTTTTGAAAAATCAGAAATTAGTCCAAATGTCATGAAATTATGTTTGTGCACATTTTTTTTAATGCAGCGTACACCAACTTTTACAAACTTTAAAGGATCTTTTTAATGCTACAGCCTTGCTTGGCCATGGATGGGAGCTGTCCGCTACAATTCAGAGATGATGCCATCTTTCTAGACAGGATGGAAAAACAGAAAAGTGTGGGCTATATTAATCATATATTCCATAACCTACATATGTTGAAGCATGTGGAAATGTTTGGTAATTACATATGTAAAGCAACTTCACACCTCTGAAAGGACAAAGGCTCTCAACCGCCAAGTGAAGAACAAAGACGTTCCCAGACGCTGCGGTGGAGACCGGAGGAGCTACCCTCACCCCCTGGGCGAGGAGAGGAAATACCAAGACAATGGGGGGATTAAGATAATGAGGGATGTCAGCCTTTGTTATGCATGTCTTCTGTTATGTGCAAGTATAAAGTCAGTGAGCCGGAGATATTCGGTCTCTTTTCCTTCTGCTACCTCTGCACAAGATGAGACTTGTTAGGAGAGCTGATAATTAAACTTTGGTTTATATATCAAATCGCCTCATCATTTCAGGCTCTTCTACACTGGTGACCCCTGACGCGAGTATGGACCTGAGGCATTCCCCCGCAATCGACTCATCCGTGGCGACCCAGGCAGACGCCAGCGACCACGCAGACGGGGGAATAGATGGACGACTTTCCCCCCCGGCAGAAGGGATTGAGAGGGCTCAACCGAGCACCAGCACCGCTGTGAGAGCCGAAGCAAGGCACTCTCGCCCTGCGGACACAGCAGTGATGGTATACACGAATGCTGTCGCTGTCAAGCTGCCAGACTTCTGGCAAGAAGACCCCGCCTCGTGGTTTCAGCAAGCTGAAGCCCAGTTTGCACTGGCGGGCATCACGGCTGACGATACGAAATTCTGTCACATCGTCTCCAAACTCGACGCCGCCACTTCGAGGTGTGTGCGGAGCATGATCCGGCGGCCGCCGGCCCAAGACAAATATGAAATACTGAAAGCAACCATCATGGCAAATTACGTCCCCTCAGCTGAAGAGAGAGCCGAGAAGATCCTGGCGGTCTACGGCCACAGAGGGTGCAAACCTAAAGCCCTCATGGAGGATTTGCTGCAGCTTAAAGAAGAGGACAACGACAACTTCCTCCTCCAATTCATATTCCTCAGCACGCTGCCGCCACACATGAGAGGGACACTCGCCAACATGAGATGCAGCACCCAGCAAGACTTCCGCGTGCTCGCCAACGAAGCTCAACGGCTCGTCAACACCTGCAAGGAGCAGACACCCACAGCAGCATCCGCAGACCTCAACGCTGATGCCCAGAACCACGAAGAGCCACAACCCACTGAGCAGATCCAGCCCGCGGTGACAGCGACACGGCCAAAACGTAACAGACGGAGCGACGTCTGTTATTATCACCACCGTTTCGCCGAAGAGGCTCACAAATGTGTTCCCCCCTGCAAATTTAAATGCCAAAGCCGAGAGCCGTTAACGGCAGCGGTTCTCGGCGAGAAGAATAAGCTGTTGTATGTGACGGATGGACACACCGGCAAGCAGTTCCTCATCGACACAGGAGCTCAGCTGAGTTTCGTCACGCCCTCCCACGCAGATCGAGCCATGGGCACCCGGGGCTACGGAGCGGTAGCAGCCAATGGCTCTAACATTGACACTTTCGGTGAAAAGAGCCTGCACCTCCACATCCACGGCCGCAACTACAGATGGACATTTGTTGTAGCGGCGGTGAGTTTTAACTTGTTAGGCGCAGATTTTTTGTGTGCACATGGGTTATTAGTGGATCTAGCAAACAGGCGCTTGGTTAATGCACTGTCCTTTGCTTCTATTCCATGTTCAGCTCGAGTTTCTCCACCACCTGTGCAGGCTAACGTCACCACGGCAGGAGATAAGTTTGAGCAACTCCTCACCCAATTTCCAGCACTCACAATTCCCAAATTCTCAGCCACTGTGGCTAAACACGGGGTTGAACACTTTATTCCCACAACGGGCCCACCCGTATTTGCCAAAGCTTGCCGCTTAGACGTGGCCAAACTCACCATAGCTCGGGATGAGTTTACTACCCTTGAAAAATTAGGCATTGTTAGACGCTCGAAGAGCCCTTGGGCCTCACCACTTCACATGGTTCCGAAATCCGACAGTTCTTGGAGACCGTACGGAGATTACCGCAGATTAAACAATGCTACAGCGCATGACCGCTACCCAATTCCTCACATTCAAGATTTTTCACTACATCTGGCGGGCGTGCGCATTTTTTCAAAAATAGACTTAGTCCGCGGTTATCATCAAGTCCCAGTCCGAGCGGAGGACATTCCTAAAACAGCTGTAATAACCCCTTTCGGCCTTTTTGAATTTCTGCGAATGCCTTTCGGCCTCAAAGGCGCTGCTCAAACTTTTCAACGAATGATGGACGCGGTCTTACGCGACCTTCCTTTTGTCTTCGTCTACCTCGACGACATGCTGGTAGCCAGCTCGTCTGAGGAAGAACACGAGCAGCACCTCACTATGGTTTTTCAGAGACTAGAAGAGCACGGGCTAATAATCAATCCAGCCAAATGCAAATTCGGCGTGTCACAAATTGATTTTTTAGGACACAAAGTCTCTCCGAAGGGGGCAGTTCCACTTCCAGACAAAGTTCACGCGATAAAAAGTTTCCCACGGCCACAGACGGTCAAATCGCTACAAGAATTTTTAGGAATGGTTAATTTTTACAACTGTTTCCTCCCCCACGCAGCTCAGCTCATGCAGCCCCTATATGACGCGCTCAAAAAAAAGAAAGCTTCCAACGCGGTCGAATGGACCCCGGAGCGCGAACACGCCTTCGCGGAAGTAAAGAGCGCTCTAGCTAACGCCACATTGTTAGTTCACCCAGATCCCTCGGCCCGCATCGCGCTAACCACAGACGCTTCGGACCTGGCTATAGGGGCAGTTGTAGAACAACATGTCAGCGGGATCTGGCAACCTTTAGCATTCTTTAGCAAATCGCTAAACCAAACTGAGCGTAAATACAGCACTTTTGACAGGGAGCTGCTAGCGCTTCATTTATCCATCCGCCACTTCCAGTTCTGGTTAGAAGGGCGGAGTTTCACGGCTTTTGTAGACCATAAACCGCTCACCTTTGCTATGGCTAAAATTTCAGAACCATGGTCAGGCAGGCAACAAAGACAGCTGGCTGCGATTTCAGAGTTCACCACAGACATTCGACACGTGGCAGGCAAACTTAACGTGGTAGCAGACTGCCTCTCTCGTGCTGTGACATCACCAGAGCGCGAGGAGACAGATTATACTGCCTCAGCAGCAGAACTCTTCACTAACGCAGACACATACGCAGCACCTATCCATGCAGGGATAGATTATGCAGCCATGGCAGAGGAACAAAGCAGTGACGCGGACGTGCGCGCACTCCTGTCTGGATCAACAGGGTTAAGGCTGGAGAAAAAGGGTTTACGTGACGGCGTGCCCCCGCCAATATGCGATGTTTCAACCGGCCGACCTCGCCCGTTAGTACCAGCTACATGGCGCCGCTGTATTTTCAACGCAATTCACTCCCTCGCGCACCCAGGTGTGCGCGCCTCGGTTAAAATGGTCGCCGAAAAGTTTGTGTGGCCAGGCCTGCTCAAAAACGTAAAAGAATGGGCAAAAACTTGCATTTCTTGTCAGCACGCCAAAATACACAGACACACAAAAGCCTCTCTGGAGCCTTTTCCAATCCCTGCTAGAAGGTTCGACCACGTTCATGTCGACCTCGTGGGGCCACTACCTTCCTCCCAAGGTTTCACACACCTGTTAACAATGATAGATCGCACCACACACTGGCCAGAGGCAGTCCCTCTAGCGGCAACCACAGCGGAGGAAGTCGCTCGCGTCTTTTTGACAAACTGGGTGGCACGTTTCGGCGTCCCATCGGACATCACGTCTGATAGGGGGCCTCAATTTGTCTCAGAGCTTTGGTCAGCCATGTGCAGCAGCTTAGGGGCAACAATTCACCGCACCACCGCTTATCACCCTCAGGCTAATGGGTTATGCGAGCGTTTTCACAGGTCTTTAAAGGCTGCCCTCAGAGCCTCACTAACGGATACAAATTGGGTAAATAAACTTCCCTGGGTTTTATTGAGGTTGCGTGCTGCGCCTAAAGAGGATCTAGACGCCTCTCCGGCAGAATTAGTTTTTGCACAGCCTCTCAGGCTCCCAGGTGAATTTTTACCAGAGAACCCAGAGCCAGGGCATCTTCCAGTCCCAAGGTTTTTAGGCAGCAACGGACCGGACTCTCTCCCCGGTCCAGCTCATCACTCCTTTCCACGGGTTTTTGTCCCCCAAGCTTTAAAAAACGCTGAGTTCGTTTTTGTTAGGCATGAAGCTTTAAAACCAACTTTCCACCCAGCATACGATGGGCCATTCAGAGTGCTGGAACATGGTGATAAACACTTTGTGCTTGATTTTGGGGATAGAAAAGAAACAGTCAGCATTGACAGACTTAAACCTGCCTTCTTGTTGAAAGACGAGCCTGCACAGTTGGCGAGAGCACCTCGGCGGGGTAGAACCCCCAAGAGAAAAGACTCAGCCCCCCTGCAGGGAACAATTAACCACTCTCCTTCCCACGCTGCAGATTCCTCACAAGAAGGTCCCAGCAGGACGCCTAAACGAACCCACAGCAGTTTTGGGAGAAGATTAAAACCCAGACAGCACAGGGACTGATGCAAACTACTCCACAATTGTTCACTAATTGTGCTGCAACAGTTTAGGACTGACTTATGATTTTACTATGCTGTTATGATTACCACTGAACTCTCTTAGGGGCATGGCTGCTGGAAAGTTTCTTCTGTGGCAAGCGATGTAACACTTAGTATGTCATAGTAATTATCTTAGACTGTGAACCTTTCTATTGTCCTTTCTTAGTCGTTTGGGGGGGGCTGTGGGCTATATTAATCATATATTCCATAACCTACATATGTTGAAGCATGTGGAAATGTTTGGTAATTACATATGTAAAGCAACTTCACACCTCTGAAAGGACAAAGGCTCTCAACCGCCAAGTGAAGAACAAAGACGTTCCCAGACACTGCGGTGGAGACCGGAGGAGCTACCCTCACCCCCTGGGCGAGGAGAGGAAATACCAAGACAATGGGGGGATTAAGATAATGAGGGATGTCAGCCTTTGTTATGCATGTCTTTTGTTATGTGCAAGTATAAAGTCAGTGAGCCGGAGATATTCGGTCTCTTTTCCTTCTGCTACCTCTGCACAAGATGAGACTTGTTAGGAGAGCTGATAATTAAACTTTGGTTTATATATCAAATCGCCTCATCATTTCAAGCTCTTCTACAAAAGGGACATTTTAAAGAAGGTGATGCATTTTGTGTTAAAAGTTGGTAACAAGGTGTTTTAATACAACTTGGGCGTGCTGATCACGAATATAGTGGTTCCCAATTATGATTTTGAGATATAAGCCCTGAAAGTTAACTTTGAAATGGCTACCCATATATGATACTAAAATAGGCAATTCATGAAGGACATAGAGGTATTATACTAACAGTTGGGGGAACTACTTGTTCTCAATGAAAAATGATGTAGCAAATGTTTTTTATACTTACTTTAAAATTTCACAGTTTTTCCAATAGTTTATGTACAACTTAGACTACACTTTCCCCCAAATTTTACAATTTGTTTTGAGCAAGACCCATAAAGTTGTCCCAGTTGACAGGAAGAGGGACCTTTTCATTGGCGATTTGCTTATGAATTGGTCTGCTGGACTTTGTTCATCATTTATGAGTGCCTGATTTGATGGTCATCTTCTTGTACCTGTCAAAAAGTATGTGAACACGATCAAAGCTGTGTCCGACCTGTAGTACTGCCAGTTTCCAAATGTCTTGCTTCTGGATGGTTTTCCTAGTGAATGAATGAGTGCTGGGCCATCAGTGATCAGACAAGATCACTCCTGTGTAGTGACTGAGGCTGGACAAACAATATTGAGTATGAGGACGTTCAGAAGCAAAGATTTGTCACCTGATCGTAGACTGTCATTTGTTTCAGCCAATGCAAGTGGAACTGGTGTCAGCTAATATTTCAGTATTTTGTGCAAATCCACTTGTCTGTTTGCTTGATATGCTGTTATAAGGCTTTGCAGAATATTTATATCTGCTTTAAGCAGTTCCTTCCCCACATCTTTCCTTGAAAATGCCAGGAGCCGAGCTGGCTTGGTTACCCCCAGCTTGGTCCTGATCTCTCTGTGGGTTTAGGGGCTGTCAGCTGTTCCCACTCCCATATGCCATCTTCCGACGCCGCGCCCAGGTGTTCCTAATTGTGTAACTAGCAATGCTTGTACTTAAGCAGGGCTTTGCCATTCAAGCATTGCTGGATTATTGTTCATGTCTTGGAGAGGAGTTATGCTCTTGGACTTACTTGGACTCCTAGAACCGCTCCAGTCCCGTGAGTATAATCTTTTGGCGTTTCCCCTGCCTGCACGCTTTGGAACTTTGCCCAGTTTCTCCCTATGACTGTAGAGCGTCCTGGAGGACGTCAATGTAACCTTGAGCGCGAATGTTATTTTGAACTGCATGTGAGTTACCCATCTGTTCAATAAATGTGTGTGTGGTGTTAACCCAACGTGTAAATCCTCATCCTTTCTCCCCTCGCCGTGCGCAATGGAGAGGTGCACAGGAGGGTTCATGACAGAATAACTCAGCCAGAAAAAGAGGATTTAGCGGGTTACACCCACACATACCTTTTCCTTTTTGAACAACTATTTACTTACCAGTCTGAGAGCTATGTTGGACCTGTCGGGGATGTGCAGTTATCCTCTGAGTCTGGGGTGCTGCCATACACTCATGGAGATAGACAGGCTCATCTCCTCGGCGAGCACGTGTTCCACCCCGGAGGATGTACTGTGGTATGTGGACCTGGCAGATGTGGCAGCTTGGTGGTGTCCTTAGCTTGTGGATCATCCGGAGGGAGCTGAGAGGTTGACCCGATTGGCAGCGCTACGGCGAGAGTTTGGAGGAGGGGTGAGGAAGTCCCCCAAGAAGACCGGGCTTGCGCCGAAGGGAGGGCGCTCCCGGGGTTCCGCTGATTCTGCTCCATGCCAGGGTTTGGCACCCGTTCCTGCTACGACCCAACCAGCTCCAGCCCCCCCCAGATGGCATCATCCAACATTGAAACGCCTGGAGAAGCCCCCCTTATCGTCAGTTGCCATCGTCCTTCCAGCTGCAGCGAGGTTAGATGGGGCCGCCCTGGGAACGCCCACCTCTGTTGCCATGGAGACTGCTCCTCCTCTACCTGTTGAAGAAGTCCAAATCACCGTGGACACAGAGAGGGATGACAGCCTGCCAGCTGCAGCAGTTGACATCAAAGACCGGGATGACAGGCAAGTGTTTTCTCATTCAATTCAGTTTGATAATAATAAACCTTGTCTGTCTCCCGGGAGAGGGACCCAGTTACAGTAGTCAGCTGGGCTCCCTCCTCCAGCTGCAGCTTATAACTCTTTCCCTACCCCCTCTGTGTCTCCTCCATTTTCTCCTGAGCGTCTGGCGGTCCAGGATCAAAGCCGTCAGGTGGTGGAGGAGCCAGTGGCTTTGTAGGATCCTGCTCCGGAAGCCAGCACAGAGGTGTTTTCCTGCAGCCACGCCGGTAGAGTCCCCCGCGTTGGAGCCACTGCAGGGGAATGAAGGGACTGCAGTCACCATCTCGCCAGCTGCAGAGGCGTCTGCAGTGGACTGGGAGCCTTAGCTGGACCTCCTTGAGGCCGGGCCCGAGTTATCATCGGCAGCATCGACGGAGTCCTGGACGACGGTGGAGCTCGAGCTCAGGCAAGTTTTCGCTCTTGTTTTTCTGATCACAGTATTAGAGAGATCTTGTCTAGCTCTAGGTGAGGAGAGTCAGGCGCAGCGTGCAGCTGCGTCTGAACTTCCTTCGCTGGGCTCCGCCGCTGCCGGTGACCCTAACAACCCTGTTTCTTCTCCCGCTCCTGAGTTATCTTCTAGGGTCACCGGAGAGGAACAACCATCTCCAGGGGTCCTCATGGAACCGGTCTCATCGCCTGACAATGTCACGGGTCCAGCTCCCGTGATGTCCGAGGTCGTTGTGTGGTCTCCTCCGCAGGCCGTGTCACTGTGGGTGCAGCGTGCTGGCTTTGGACCCTTGTGGGGGCTGCGCCCCAGGGTTAGCCCAACGTGGGTGCTGCGCTCTGGCACAGACCTGTTATGGATGCCACACTCCAGCTTGGGGTCCACCACAGATGCTGCAGAGCTTCAGCCAGGAACCACCGCGAGTGCTGAGGAGCTACAGCTGAGAGCCACCGCGGGTGCAGCGACGGCCTGGTCGGGGTCCACCGCGGGTGCAGCAAAAGCCCGGTCGGGGTCCACCACGGGAGCTGCGGGTCAGCTCAAGAACGCTGTGGCCTCTTCCCTGTCTGACGATGTGGGGGTCGCCATCCTATGGTCTGGACATCCACCAGGGAGCCTCCCGGTGGGCAAGCCACCTCCTGCTCCACTGCTCCGGTCTTGGTGGCTTAACGGTGCTGGCCGACCACCGGAGGGACTCACTCCCCGGGTCAGGTGGCCCATGTTGTCTGGCAGGCCGCCGGACTCCATCCACCTGACCTTCTGCTGGGCCTGGGACTCTGGGCGGCCTCCTGAGCCCCAACACCCGTGGACTTGGGGGAGTTAATTGTGGGCCCTGGGCGGGGTATGGTGTTCCCTCCTTTCCTGTTCCCCCTACCTCCCACACGGGTTTGTGTTGTTTGTTCCTGTTGGGGTTGGGGGGGGGGGGGTCTGGGATGTTACTTTGGGTGTCTGGGGATCCACCCCTTAAAGGGGGGGCTCTGTCAGGAGCCGAGCTGGCTTGGTTACCCCCAGCTTGGTCCTGATATCTCTGTGGGTTTAGGGGCTGCTGTGTATGTGCATATTTTGTATTCAGTGCTGTACCTTACCCATAGCCACTGCCTTCTGGCTGGCAGCGGTGAGGTAGCTCCTTTGGCTCTCACTGGTGTGAGCGCTGTCTGACTGTCTGCCAGTCTGAGCATGCCCCCTCTCTAACCAGTGTCAGCTGTTCCCACTCCCATATGCCATCTTCCCACGCTGTGCCCAGGTGTTCCTAATTGTGTATCCAGCAATGCTTGTACTTAAGCAGGGCTTTGCCATTCAAGCATTGCTGGATTATTGTTTGTGTCTTGGAGAGGAGTTATGCTCTTGGACTTACTTGGACTCCTAGAACCGCTCCAGTCCCGCGAGTATAATCTGTTGGCGTTTCCCCCATGCCTGCACGCTTTGGAACTTTGCCCAGTTTCTCCCTATGACTGTAGAGCGTCCTGGAGGACGTCATTGTAACCTTGAGCGCAAATGTTATTTTGAACTGCATGTGAGTTACCCATCTGTTCAATAAATGTGTGTGTGGTGTTAACCCAGCACGTAAATCCTCATCCTTCCTCCCCTCACCATGCGCAATGGAGAGGCGCAAGGGAGGGTTCATGACAGAAACAGTCTACAGGTCTGAGAAGGGAAGTGGTTTTTGCTTCGTAAGTGGTTCATGGAATTTCACTTTCCATGGTTCTTCACATGGCATCAGTCTTTCAAACACAAATTTATCCAGCTGATTTTGTCCAAGTTGTTTGGCATGAAGCTGTGACATTTTTATCTCATCTGTTGCAATGTCCTTTGTAGCAATGTTAATTAAGTGCATCTGGGGTTCAGTTGTGAAGACAATAAATTGTCTCAGTGATTGCAGCTTCATCCAGATTATCTTTTTGGTTTCTACTTTTTGTTGTTTCTTTGTCCACCAGTTCATCTAGGCACAAGTTGTACAACTCACAACAAAATGAAAAAATGCTATATATTCAATTCACAATTCTGAAAGTGTCATAAACAGAGTTCTAGATTTTTCTGCCAGACTCGTATTCATGACTTCATCTGCCATATTATTCATCTGTTACATTTTTTGCCTTTTGGGTTTATGTGTTCTTGTGTTGCTTGCCATTTTTCTCTTTATGTCATAGTGTCATGCGGTGACCCTCGCAGATCACCATAAGACGCCAAGAGTCACCGGTGAGTTTTGCAGTGATGGTGGTTTATTAACAAAGACACGTCACTAACACAAACTGTGAGTCACAGTGGCAAAAGTACACGAAATACGGAGCATGGGATCGTAGGGCTTACCCCAGCCACTACCGATCTAAAACATGACATGGATACAAATTAACACCCTAACCTTAACCTGACTGTAGACACCATACAAGGAATGTCGGACGATTGTCTGACGATACTCCCGCAACTAAACTGCCGTCAGCGCCCGTCTAATAAAGCCGGGCGCTAACGAGCAGTAATGACAAACAGCTGACCAGCCTTGACAGCCGGAAGCCCCACCGAGTGCCTTCACAATAAGAGCCTGGTGAAGCCAGAATATAACCCACAGCTGTCAAAGCCGGCAGCGAGTATACGTAGCCCGAGCGCGGGCAAGACCGGCGCTCGGATCGTGACAGTATCCTCCCTCCGAGGGCGGGCTTCCAGATCGCCCATAGACCACCATGCCCCACCCCACCCCCTCCAGGGTGGGCGGATGGGGGTAGGTTCGGAGGGAGAGAAAGACCGAACACAGAATCAGTACAATAATAAGAAGAAAATCAAGACCAGCCAAGGGAAAAAAAACTAAACACAGCACACTGACCAAAATATCGTATACCTGACATAACGTTTGGCTCAGGAGACGCACACACACAGGCTCAGAGTAGTTCAAACTGTTTATTAACAACAGGGATGTATGGGTGTGTGTCTGCGGAATGTAAATGTATTGGTGGTGGCGTCTGCTTCGGGCACAGAGGCAGGAGACCGTTCAGCCGGCAACCCTATGGGAGAGAACAGACACAGGGTGACGGGCACACACCAATACAGGAGGAGAATAGGCGAGGGAGAGAAACTTACTTGTATTTGACTGATGGCAGGCACTTCAAGGACGGAACCCCGGGAGACAGTCACCTGCAGGACTCGGTGCAGCAGCGAGGAGGGACGAGGGACGGAGTTGTCCGCCGCCGAGGAATCCACCTGTGCACAGGGGAGCAGACTGGAAAAGGAGAGGTAAGTGATCTTCTTACCGCTTAGCGGGGTGCTGAAGAAAGAGTAGTCGCTTCTCATGGAAGGGAGATGAAGTCTAACGGCTTCAGGCCGAAGCTCAGGGCGAGGCGGCTTTTATCCCTCGCCGCTGATGATTAGCAGGTGTGTGAGCAGGTGGCGCCGTTGATGAGCGGCGCGGCGTGACAATACCCAAATAGTGATTACAGAGAACAGCACAGGACAGCAAGAGAAGAAAAACAGAATTACTGGCTCCCACCTAGATACACACAGGACAAAATAAGGCAATCTGCAAGACATAACCACAAATACCCACAGATACTCAAATGACCATTACAAAGAACACACAGGATAGCAAGGAAAAAGAACAGAACAACTACTGGATCAAACCCCACCAAAAAAGTGACCTCTACCCCCCCAACAGTTCATGCCGAACGGCGGAGACCCAGCGCCCCAGGAACAGTTCGGGCGGTCTCCCCGCGTCCAACAGCCGGCAGATGGTCATGGGAGGCGGAACATGACCGGGCAGCTTGTCAAAGTCCCAGGCCCGGAAAGTCCCCTCCCACGGAGGCCGAACCAGGTCGCCCAGAAGAACACATAACATGTCGGGTGGCCGACCCGAGGCGCCGAACCAGCGAAGCAGTTCCTCAGGCAGCCGACCCGCATCCCTCAGCCACCAGTACCAGGGGAAAACAGCCCGCAGCGGCCTCCCTGGCGAAGACAAAACATGGGAGAGCCGGGGCGAGCGTAGCAGGACCCCCACGGCCCCTGGCGATAAAGAGCAGGGGCGATGACTCTGACGAGGGGCTGGGAAGCAAGGATAAACCCGTACTCCGTCCGACGGCGAAGGGTCTGCAGCTCTTCCACCGTCCGCGGACCTCACCGGCGCTGCACCTCTGCTGGACCCCGATTGGGTCCCGGCTGCACCCACATCGGACCCCAATTGGGCCACAGCGGCTCCCGCGCTGGACCTCGATTGGGCCTCGGGCGTACCCATGTCGGACACCGATTGGGCCAGAACCGCACCCGCAGTGGACCTCGACCGGGCCTCTAGCACACCCACGTCGGACCCTGATTCGGCTAAAGCAGCTCCAGTGATGGACCCCAATTGGGTCTCGGGTGCACCCACGTCGGACCCCGATTGGGCCAGAACCGCACCCGCGTTGGACCCCGACCGGGCCTCTGGCACACCCACGTCGGACCCCGATTGGGCCAAAGCAGCTCCCGCGATGGACCCTGATTGGGTCTCGGGCGCACCCACATCGGACCACAGCAGGGCCACAGCAGCCTCCACAACGGACCCCGACTGGGACGGTGCAGCTCCGCTGGCGATCTCCGCCCCTGAACCCGGAACCTCTAATTCAGCGATTCCGACTGGCTCCATGCCAGCGACACTGCAAAGAAGCTCACAAGGAACAGAAAAACCGGGATCAATATCACCAGCAGCAACAGAACCCAGTGAGATGCACTCGGGTGCAGCAGGCGGCTGCCCCTCACTCGCCTCCCCGAGAGGCAGGCACAAATGCTCTAAAACAGGGGACAGAGACACAAGAGGGAGCACTTGCCTGCACTCGGGTTCTGTTGCCGCCCAGGACTCCGACGATCCAGGTTCAGGGCGGCGACTTTCGTCAGCAGGCTCCAACTCAGCTGCGTCGGGCTCTGCAGCTGGCAAGATGATGTCTGCAGCCTGAGGTTCCTCCCGCGCTGATGTCCACGCTGATGACCCGTATGGCGTGGGGGCAGGGGACACTCGACCCACTGGCTCAGACCACTCCGGCGAGGAGACCCGGGGATGCTTCATTGTTGGCTCAGGCTTTGGGCCGCAGTCCACTTTTCTCCTCCGTCCACGACGTGGCTGCAGGGCCAGATCCAGGTTTTCCAGCAGTGCAGGGCCCCTCCTCATCCGACGACGCAGGCCTGGCATTGCGGACCGCTCAACAGGGGGGGACACAGAGGCAGCAGGTTTAGTTATTATAACTACAGCAGGTGGAAGGAGCTCGGGGGGCTGCAAACCCTGAACTCCGCCCCCAGGAGTCAGACAAGGCAGGTTACAATAATGGTGTAATAAATTAACTTGCACTTGCCTTTCTCCTGGAGGAAGGATGGTGCCTGCTGTAGGGGATGCTGTTCCTCCTTCTCCTCGCTGGATGGCGACAGAGGGCCCCCTGGAAGGACGAGGTGGAGCCGCTCTCAGAGGTTCGCTGACGGGCTTTGCCGGCAGCGGGTCCAGCCGGGGATTTTGCTGAGGATTGCCTGGGCCGTTGCGACCCCCAGACGGCGTGAACTCCTGGACCGGGTCAAGGGCAGGAGCGAGATCCCAGCACGGGAAGCGAGGATGCCTCCTCCGCTGCTTCCTGCCGTAGCTCACCTCCAGCCCACGGAGTAGCTCGCGCTGATCAGCGAGTTCCGCCCTCCTAGCGATGACTTCTGGGTGATTGTAATGGTGAGGGAGGCATCCTAGGAGGTCCTCAGCAATGTCCAGCTGCCAGTGCATGTCGTCGGGGTTGTCGTCAAAAGTTGCGGCGAGGAGCACTCCGTCTACATACTCCAGAGCGTCCGCCAGCTCGCGGTCCAGACGGCGACCGCGGCTCCTGGATGACAGCATTTTCCCAGCGTGGACACCCAGACAGGAAGAACAATAGTCCAATTCAGCAAAAACTCACGGTGAAAGGCGTCTCGGTTTGGCATCTCCGTTTAGACATCTGGCGGGAGTATACCGTCATGCGGTGACCCTTGCGGATCACCATAAGATGCCAAGAGTCACTGGTGAGTTTTGCAACGATGGCGGTTTATTAACAAAGACACGTCACTAACACAAACTGTGAGTCACAGTGGCAAAAGTACACGAAACACGGAGCATGGGATCGTAGGGCTTACCCCAGCCACTACCGATCTAAAACATAACATGGATACAAATTAACACACTAACCTTAGCCTGACTGTAGACACCATACAAGGAATGTTGGACGATTGTCTGACGATACTCCCGCAACTAAACTGCCGTCAGGGCCCGCCTAATGAAGCCGGGCGCTAACGAGCAGTAATGACAAACAGCTGACCAGCCTTGACAGCCGGAAGCCCCACCGAGCGCCTTCACAATAAGAGCCCGGTGAAGCCAGAATATAACACACAGCTGTCAAAGCCAGCAGCGAGTATACGTAGCCCGAGCGCGGGCAAGACCGGCACTCGGATCGTGACACATAGTATGATTCTGTATTTATTTTTATTTCTACTTTTATTTGAGTTTGTTATTTCTGTAATTCTCTGTTTCCTTGGTGTGGGCATGCCCTGTCAGCTGTCAGTTGGGTTTGCCTCCCTCTCACGGTCACAGCTGATTATAATTATGTATTGTTGCTTTCTCCTGCCTGTTCAGGTACCCTCACCTGTTGTCTATCATGTTTATTGGTCCGATCCATATTTAAGGGCCTCATTTTCATGTGGGGTTTGTTGCTGGATTGTCTTCCTCTTCTTGTCTCTGCCAGAGCCCAGCCTTGCTCTGGCACGTATTTCTCAAAAAATTTTTCTCTCATTACCCTTTGTGTTCTATACGTTCTGTTGCATTTTGTGTTAGTTATTTTCTGTTAATAAAGTATCCAAACTCACAGTTGGTGCATGGGTCTGTCTTTCTGCCCTGAGGGGCCAATTCATGACAGAACCCAGCGGCCGTAATCGAGACCCAGCCACTGTGAGTTTATTGATTTTTTTTTTCCTTTACTCATCGGCGGCGAAGCCTGTTGTTTTTCCATTTTTTCTTTTTTGGTTTCCCCCTTTTTCTCCCTCGTCACTCGTCTCCACTCTGCTAGTGTCTGCAATGCTCGACTGTGGATGACCGCATGCAGCCCACGTTTTGTGACTGTGCTGCCTGCCCACGACCTGAACGTGTTGAAAAATGCATGCGCAAGACTGAACGTCCCATTCACATGGTGGCGATATTGACACAGCATACATCAGTAGACGAAGAAGACAATGAGGAGGCCCAAAATGAGAATAAAAACATACATGAATCATACATACATACTTTCTTTCACAGCGGCAGCAGCATCTTCGTGGAAAAGGAGGGAAAAGTGAGAAGTCAAACAGCAGAAATAGACTCTATATTTGAAGAGAAACTTTGTGAAGAAGTCCACTGTTTCTTCGTTGGTGAAAATCCTGGCGCGTCAGTACCTTGGCGCTGCCTATCGGACAAGAGTGAAACTACAAATGATGGTTGTGCACATGCATCAACCGCTTGGCCTGGGTAGATGAAAAAAGTGAGCATGAGCAGTGCCATGTGTGTGCCGGGCTCGTCCAAAGCGCATGTGGACCACAGCGGACTAGAGGGAAATGGAGCATGAAGCAGGTTTGAGTCTGGTACCTACTCCCTCTGTGTCTCTTCCTAATTTTTCTGAGTGCCTGCTGTATCACCGGATGATGGAGGAGCCTGCAGCCCTGGAAGACCTAGCCCCGGCCCCGCAGCCACAGTCTGGGCCGAGAGGGAGCGTTTTTTCCAAGCTTATGCCAGAACCTACGATGGAGCGTCCCTGGATTTCAGCTACACCGGAGCCAGCATCTCCAGGAAGTGGACCCCCAGCTGCCACGCCAGACGAGCCGCCAGCATGGGTCACTTTGCCTGGGAGCCTGGAGACTGACTCGACCACCAAACCTGCTGTAGGGGCTGCCGCAGCAGAATTGGAGCTGGACCACCAGAGGACCAGACACGAGAAATTGTCGCCTGGATCGACGTAGTCCTAGACGGCGGTGGAGCTTGAGTTCAGGCAAGTGCCCTCTTCAGTTCTTGTTGTTTCTGTATTGGAGAGGTCTTGTCTTGATGAGGAGAGCCATGTGCAGCCGTCAGCTGCGCCTGAGCTCACCTTGCCGGGCTCCACTACTGTTGGTAACCCTGACCCTGCTTCTCTGTGTTTGTTGTCTGAGCGTTTTCCCAGGGTTGCCAAAGCTAATTCCGATCTGCCAGATGTCCCCGGGGGTCTAGGATCATCTCCTGAGGTCATCGAGGGTCCAGCTCCTCCCGCAGAAACTGCCGCAGATGTCCCACTCCAGTCCAGGTCCTCCGTGGGTGCTGCCATGGCCCAGTCCGGGTCCACTGAGGGTGCAGTGCTCCAGCCCGGAGCCACCACGGGTGCTGCAGTGCTCCAGCCCGGAGCCACCACGAGTGCTGCAATGCTCCAGCCCAGCGCCACCGCGGGTGCTGCAGTGGTCCAGCCTGGAGCCACCACGGGTGCTGCAGTGCTCCAGCCCGGAGCCACAGCAGGTGCTATGGAGCTCCAGCCTGGAGCCACCGCGGGTGCTGTAATGCTCCAGCCCGGAGCCACCGAGGGTGCAGCTCCGCTTCAGCCCAGCGCCACCAAGGGTGCAGCTCCACTTCAGCCCGAAGCCACTGTGGAGGCAACCATGTCCCAGCCTGGGACCACCACGGGTGCGGCTCTGTCCCGGTCCGGGACCACCAAGGGTGCAACTCTGTCCCAATCTGGGACCACCAAGGGTGCCGCTGACCAACCCAAGGGCGTCATGGTTCCCCTTTCTTCAGCTGATGCCGTCAGGGTTCCCCTTCTTCAACTCTCCTCCCTTTTGTTGGGGCTCCCCGTGGGGGAGCCACCTCTTGGACCGTCTGCCCTGTTCAGGTGGCTAAAAAAAATTCAGGCAGACCACCCAACTGGCTGAGCCGCAGAGTTGAGTGGCCCTCGTTCCCTGGAAAGCCACCCAACTCGGTCCATCGTGCCATTTGGCAGGCCTTGGACTTTGGTTGCCCACTTGAACTGCGTAGCCCCTCGGTCCAGGGGGCTTAGAGGAGTTGACGGCCCTTCTCTGGTGTGGGTCCTGAGCAGGTTACTTTTTGTTCCCTCCTGACCTGTTCCCCCCACCACCCACACTTGATGGACTATTGTTGTGCCTACGGGGGGGGGGCAGGGTTTTTCTTTTGGTGTTAACCTGGGGTGTCTGGTATCCATCCCTTGAGAGGGGGGCTCTGTCATAAACCGAGTTCTGGAGTTTTCTGCCAGACTCAGTTTCATGACTTCATCTGCCATATTATTCATCTGTTGCATTTTTTGCCTTTTGAGTTTATGTGTTCTTGCGTTGCTTGCCATTTTTCTGTTTATGTTATATTTTGATTCTGTATTTATTTTTATTTGAGTTTGTTATTTCTGTAATTCTCCATTTGTAGAGGATGCCTTCACAAACGAGACTGAGTTTATTTCTCAGGTGAGGTTTATTCAGCGTTTACATCCTCTAACAAGAAGTGTATCTCAGCAAAAGAGAGAGAACAATCTTTTCTCACAGTTCTTATACCCCCAGAGACACAAAACCCCCCACATCAAATATCACACCTTCAACCCACAGTCCTTCAGTAAACACACATAGCCTCCGAGGCTCGTTGGCGTCTCTATTGTCTCTTCCGCCTCGGGGGCTCCTGCTGGGACATTGTCTCTGACTTCCCGTCTCTCCCGAAACCACTTCACACCTGCTGAGGTCTCTGCCGGGTCAGGTCCTTTTGGACGTTTGAAGTCTGTAGAGTATGCACCGTCACGCCTACTAAATACATGTGAGAGAAAATGCGTACCATACATGCATGCCATATATGCGCCCTAAATGTGCGCCATACATTTCCTTTTCTGTTGACAGCTGTCAGGGGGCGTGTAGCTGGTGTGGGCGTGCCGTGTCAGCTGTCAGTTGGGTTTGCCTCCCTCTCACGGTCACAGCTGATTACAATTATTGCTTTCTCCTGCCCGTTCAGGTATCCTCACCTGTTGTCTATCATGTTTATTGGTCCGATCCATATTTAAGGGCCTCATTTTCATGTGGGGTTTGCTGCTGGATTGTTTTCCTCTTCTCGTCTCCGCCAGAGCCCAGCCTCACTCTGGCACATATTTCTCAAGAGTAAGTTTTTTCTCTCATTACCCTTTCTGTTCTATACGTTCTGTTGCATTTTGTGTTATTTTCTGTTAATAAAGTATCCAAACTCACAGTTGGTGCGTGAGTCTGTCTTTCTGCCCTGAGGGGCCAATTCATGGCAAATAGCTTAACAGATCCTCATCACAAACTGTTCTGGCTATTTGCATTCAGGCTAACTGCACAAAAGTATAGCTGAAATAATATGTCTGAAAGTGTAAAATTCTTAAGTGATCACTTAACACATCAGACATTTAAAAGTCCAGTGACAACCGAGCAAATGAACAGTCGTCTGAAACAGACTGAAGCATAATTCAATAAAGACATGAGTCCTGAAACTGTATCGGATATAACCATGTATATCTGATGAAAATATATTTCCACTTTGTCATGCAATTATTTAAAAAAAAAAGTTTATTGGGTATTTGTTTTCTTCAAGTCATTCATGGTTTGATTTGGATGTGGATCTGAAATAATAAAAAATTAATAATACAGAGAATGTTGGACATAACATGCCAATTGTTGTGACTAATGCTTTAAAAGTACACCAGAGGTCCTTAGATGTTTTTTGTCTCTCTGGTTTTGTTCTAAAACCAATGGCTACTATAAAAAGTGGTATTTAATGCGTCACAGAAAATTAAGAATGTCCCTTATTTGGAATTTAAGCTACTTCAAGATGGAAATTTAGGGGTCTATTTTGAATTTGAATTTTCAGTGCTTAAACCCAAAAATTGAGGTTGGTAACCATCATATTTATGTTCACCATACTCAAATTGTGGTAAAACACCATCTTACCATTTTTTAACAAAAAATCCCTCAAGGTGTCACATTTTCTCAAAATCTGTCCTGTCTATTCTCTTTGTCCAGTAGTTGTAAAATTTCCTTCAGTTATATTATCGTTCATCTTGGCCAGAATTCTGTTTATCTGCTCTGGTGAATGCAAAATTTTGGATTTAATTCAAAACAACTGTAGGGATATTTTCATTTTGAATCATTCTTTTTAAAAAATGACTGGGAATGAGGTTAAAATTGTAAAAACTGTCATCATTAGATAATGAATATCGGATTTGTGTGCACATCGCCTGCTCTTCTCCTGGGTTGTGGAGACCAGTAGGGCAGACTGGTCTGGCAATGGGTTTTTTCCTCTGTGTAGTGAAAAACCCTATTCTGGCTTCAAATAGTTAATATTTAAGCCTTGAACAGAAAACACTGGCTGGGTGTGTTTTTTCATTGTCATAATTAAAGTTGTGGGTTCATACAAAATATTTGTGGGTTGCTAGTCCTGATAGCTCTATATTTTTCTGCTCTTCAATCTAAACCTAGAACTTTGTGGTCATTCACTTTATTAATAATTGGCAGTGGTTATGGATATGGAAGCTGTATCCCTATACGAAATGTCTATTGGTACGGAAGAGTTGACAGTCCGACAAAACCTTTTCAGATCAGCTCCAAGCCAGCTGCTGCTGTGGCTTAGGTAGATAGTATGTTGGGTCTGTGATCAGAAGGTTGCTGGTTTGTGTCTTTCTGTCGGCACCTTGTCCAAACCATTTTACTATGAGATGAAATTTAGACTTAAAATTAAGAGGTTAGCCTTAAGATGTCATGCCTCCTCGGGCACTTTTACACAGCACACCGAGGAGTGAGATGAAGGAATGGATTTACGTGCCAGGTTACACCACAACACATTTATTAAAGTAAAGACAGATTATTCCCAAAAAGATGAGGACGTACAAAAACACAGAAAACACTTACTGCTGGCATTCGGGGGCCGGCATCGCCCAGCGAACGATTGAAGAGAAACGTGTTAGCCACGATTGCACCCCAGAGCCGACATCGCTTCAAGGGTGCATGGAACCACGGCAAACACAGAGTGGCTAACACGTCGTGAAAATGCTGATAATAACAGCAGACTTACAGCATGGTAGACAATACAGGAGACAATGCAATGGTCTAGCAATGCTTGACTGGTAACAGGCCGCTTAAGTACAAGCATTGCTGGCCGGAACAATTAGGTACACCTGGGCGAGTGTGACAAGGTAATCATCACCAGCTGACTGTTAGGAGAGAGGGGGAGTGACTGGATCGACAAACTGTCAGAGCACGCTGCCCGAAAGTAGGTTAAGAGGCTGCCTGGCAGCTGCCGACCAGAGCAGTGGCTGCAGGCACAGCAACATAACTAAAAGAACATAAAAACCATCAAAACAGAAAGGATGACATAATGCACAAGCAACCTGAGCCACCGCAAGTCAGAACCGAGCCCAAAAAACCCAGCTCGGTTCATGACAGAACCCCCCTCTCTAGGAGTGGATACCAGACACCTACAGTGACATCACCTAGAAGCCCCCCCCCCCAGCAGGAACAACAACCCACGAACCCGGGTGGGAGGTAGGGGGAACAGGAATGGTGGGAACATACCACCCCACCCAGGGCCCATAACCAAAAAACAATTTCCCCCCCCCAAGTCCAGAGGCATGGAGGCTCAGGAGGGCACCCCGAGTCCCAGGCCCAGCCTGGGACTCTGTCTGGAAGACAGAGTCCGGCGGCGCCTGGGAAACATGGACCACCTGACCCCAAAAAATCACTCCCTCCGGCAGCCGCTGAAGAACCACCAGTACCGAAGGAGTGAGGCAGGTGGCAGCCTGCCCACCAAGAGGCTTATTGGTAGGTGGTTGGACACCAGAAGGGGAACCCCCACAGGACCTGGTGGGGAGGTGAAGGGGACCACAACTGCGCCGGGCTGAGGAGTGAAGAACTTGGCATCCTCAGGCTGGCCAGCAGCTCCCTCGGTGGTCCCAGCTTGGGATACAGCCACACCTGCGGTGGACCCCAACCAGGCCAATGCCACACCCTCAGTGGACCCCAATCAGGCCAACGCTGCACCCGTGGTGGCTCCTGGCTGGAACTCTGCAGCACCCGTGGTGGCTTCTGGCTGGAGCTCTGCAGCACCTGCGTGGACTCCAGCTGAACCAATGCTGCACCCTTGGTGGACCCCAACCGGGCCAACGCCACACCCTCGGTGGGCCCCGACCGGGCCAGTGCCGCACTCTCGGTGGATCCTGACCGGGCCAGTGCTTGCACCCATGTTGGGCTAACCTTGGGGCGCAGCCCCCACGACGGACCCAGGCCAGGACGTCGCACCCATGGAGACCCAGTCTGCGGAGGGACCCACACGACGGCCTCAGGCAGTAGGGGAGCTGGTTCCGGGCTGACCTCAGCAGGGAGAGCTGGACCCACGGCATCCTCCGGTGAAGAGACCGAATCCACGGAGGCCCCTGTTGATGGTGGAACCTCCCCGGTGACCCTAGAAGAAGGCTCGGGAACAGAGGAGAGACACTGGTTAGGGTCGCCGGCAGCGGAGGGAGTTCAGATGCGGCTGAGGGCTGCACCCGACTCTCTTCACCTAGATCCAGACAAGACCTCTCTAACACTGACATAAGGAATAAAAGAGAGAAAACTTGCCTTAGCTCAAGCTCCACCACCGTCCAGGACTCCGTGGATCCTGGCAATGTTGTCTCGAGCCCGGCCTCCAAGAGGTCCAACTCAGGCTCCCACTCTGCTGCGATGGCCTCCGCAGCTGGCATGGTGGTAGTGGCAGTCCCGGTACCCTCAGGCGAAAGCTCCAACGCAGGTCCCAGGTCTGGCGAGGAGGCTGAGAGTTGGCTCCGTGTGGGCTCAGAAGCAGGATCCTCCAGGGCCCCGGGCTCCTCCATTGTCCGGCAGCAAGGTTCTGAGGCCGGCAGACACTCAGGGGAAAAATGAGGAGACACAGAGAGGATAGGAATAAGGTCAGCATTGGCAGCTGGAGGAGAGGACTCAGCGGACTGCTGGAACTGAGCCTCTCCCTCGGGAGATGAAAAAACCCTTGCCTGTCATCCCGGCATGTGAAGATCGCAGCTGCAGCTGGCTGGCAGTCACCCCTCTCCATGTCCATGACCATACCGGCCCCTTCCAACGGTGACGGAGAAGCCAGTTCCGACGCCAATGACTCCTCCGGCATGACTGCAGGGGGACCAGCTCCGTGCTGGCTCCGGAGCGAAATCCTCCAGGGCACCCAGCTCCTCCATCGTCCGGTGACTCTGCTCACACTCTGGGATTGATGGGGGAGACATGCGAGCTGCTACATCAGCCAAGTCCACATACCACAGTATGTCCTCCAGGGGTGACATATGTGCTTACCAAGGCAATGAGCCTGTCTATCTCCATGTGCGTGCCCGCTAAGTCCAACATAACTCCAAACTGGTGAGTAAACGATTATTCAAAAAAGAAAAAGGCATGTGTCGGTGTAAACCGCTAAATCCTTTGTTGACTGGACCATTCTGTCATGTTACGCAGCGCACCGAGGAGTGAAGTGAAGGAATGGATTTACACGCCAGGTTACACCACAACACATTTATTAAAGTAAAGACAGATTATTCCCAAAAAGATGAGGATGTACAAAAACACAGAAAACACTTACTACTGGCGTTCGGAGGCCAGCATCACCCAGCCAACGATTGAAGAGAAATGTGTTAGCCACGATTGCACCCCAGAGCCGACATTGCTTCAAGGGCGCATGGAACCACGGCAAATGCAGAGTGGCTAACACTTCATGAAAATGCTGATAATAACAGCAGACTAACAGCACAGTAGACAATACAGGAGACAATGCAATGGTCCAGCAATGCTTGACTGGTAACAGGCCGCTTAAGTACAGGCATTGCTGGCTGGAACAATTAGGTACACCTGGGCGAGCGTGACAAGGTAATCAGCCCCAGCTGACTGTCAGGAGAGAGGGGGCGTGGCCGGATCGACAAACTGTCAGAGCATGCTGCCTGAAAGTAGGTCAAGAGGCTGCCTGGCAGCTGCCGACCAAAGCAGTGGCTGCAGGCACAGCAACATAACTAAAAGGACATAAAAACCATCAAAACACAAAGGATGACATAATACACAAGTAACCTGAGCCACTGCAAGTCAGAACCGAGCCCAAAAAACCCAGCTTGGTTCATGACATTAAGATATGGGAATGGGTAAGGTTATAAAGGTAGTAAATAGATATTAATTAAAATTTTGAAACAAATAAGATAAGATAAGATAAGATAAGATAAGATAAGCCTTTATTAGTCCCACAACGGGGAAATTCCAGGATTGCAACAGCACAGGGATAGCAACACTCAGAGCAACAATCAGAAGGCAAGAAAAAACAAGCAAGCAAGAGCAGCTAATATACATATGTACATATTACTATAAAATATATATATACACACACACACACACACAGACACACAGTGCAGAGCATTGTAGCTGGATGGAATAAATATATGAATATATGAACACACAGTGCAGAGCATTGTAGCTAGATGGAATAAATATGTAAATATATAAACACCCACAGTATGGAGCATTGCAGCTAGGTGGAATAAATATGCAAGTATATAAACACACACAGTGCGGAGCAATGTAGCTAGATGGAATAATATGTAGATATATAAAAACACAGTGCGGAGCATTGTAGCTAGATGGAATAAATATATAGATATATAAATATAAACACACCCAGTGCAGAGCATTGTAGCTAGATGGAATAAATATGTAAATATATAAACACACACAGTGCAGAGCATTGTTGCTAGGTGGGATGAAACAGCATAACCGTCTATTTAGTTATCCTACATGGTATGATTATGTGCCCATACATATTCTCACCCTCCATAGCGACCGGTATGTTCCTAGTTGTATGCCGGAGAGGACCATTGTGTAAGTCTATTGCATCTTTTGCATTCAAAAAAAAAACAAAACAAAACAAAAAAAAAACTATTAGTTTGTTACGTCTTTTTGCTATCTCTGCGAGCAGCCCTGCTTAGGTTGTACAGTCTGACAGCCGTTGGTAGGAAGGACCTACGAAACCTCTCGGTTGTGCACCTGGGATGATGTAGTCTGCTGCTAAATGAGCTCCTCAGTGCATCCAGTATGTCCTGCATAGGGTGGAACTCGGACTCCAGCAGAGATGACAGTTTAGCCACCGTCCTTCTCTCTCCTATCTCCTCCATCGGATCAAGGCGTTGCCCCAGGACAGAGCTAGCTTTCTTAATCAGTTTGTTCAGTCTCTTCCTATCGGCTGCAGTAATGCCACTGCCCCAGCAGACCACTCCAAAAGTGATGGCTGATGCCACCACCGTGTCATAGAATGACTTCAGCAGCGCCCCTTGTACACCAAAAGACCTGAGTCTCCTCAGCAGGAACAGCCTGCGCTGTCCCTTCTTGTAGAGTGCGTCAGTATTGTGTGACCAGTCTAGTTTATTGTTCAGATGAATACCCAGGTACTTGTAGGATGTCACCATCTCGATGTCTGTTCCCTGTATATTTACTGGTGCTGTGAGGGGCTGCCCATGCCTGCGGCAGTCCACCACCAGCTCCTTAGTTTTCCTCGCGTTGATCTGGAGGCAGTTCCGATGGCACCAGTCCACAAAGTCCTGGATAAGCCCTCTGTACTCAGCTTCATCTCCGCTGGAGATGAGACCAACGATCGCAGAGTCATCAGAGAACTTCTGTAGATGGCAATGTGTTGTGTTGTGTGAGAAGTCCGCAGTATAAAGAGTGAACAAGAAGGGAGCCAGCACCATTCCCTGGGGGGCCCCCGTGCTACTGATGATCGTGTCGGAAACACAGTCCCGGGTTCTCATAAACTGAGGCCGGTTCGTGAGGTAGTCCAGGATCCATGATGACAGGTGCTGGTCCACCCCTGCGCGCAGCAGCTTGTCCTTCAGGATCATCGGTTGGATGGTGTTGAAAGCACTGGAGAAGTCAAAGAACATGATCCTCACCATATTCCCGGGCTTCTCCAGGTGGGACAGAGAACGGTGAAGGAGGAAGATCACCGCATCCTCCACCCCAATGCCATGCTGGTAGGCGAACTGGAGTGGATCCATCGCTGGTTCCACCAGGGGGCGGAGATGAGCAAGGAGCAGTCTCTCCAGGGTCTTCATCAAGTGGGACGTCAAGGCCACCGGTCTGAAGCTGTTCAGGTCTTTGGGGTGGGAAGTTTTTGGTACAGGTACCACACAAGATGTTTTCCACAGCTGTGGTACCCTCCCCAGTTTCAGGCTCATGTTGAAGATATACGTCACAATCCCACACAGCTGGTCTGCACAGGACTTGAGGAGCTTTGCACTGATGCCGTCCGGTCCCGACGCCTTCCTCGCCTTGATCTTCCTCAGCTCCGTCCTCACCTGGGTCTTGGTCAGGGTCAGGATGGGGGGCTGTGTGTTGGGAGTGGGGGGGGTGTCGGTGGAGTGGGGAGTGGGTAGCAGGACTTGATTTCTTAGAGGCAGCAGTGGTTGTTGTGCAGACAGGGGGGAGGGCGGTTGGTCAAATCTATTGAAAAACAGATTCAGGTTGTTCGCCCACTCCCTGCCCCCCCGTGGCCTGGGGGGAGGTATTCTGGAGCCCCGAGATGGTTTTGAGGTTTCTCCAGACCCCGCTGATGTCGCTCTGTTGCAGCTTGTCCTCCATCTTCTTCCTGAAGCTGTCCTTGCCTTCTCTGATCTTTCTCCTCAGCTCCCTCTGTACGGACTTCAGCATCTCCCTGTTCCCGGCCTGAAGATCCTCTTCTTCTCTCTCAGAAGTGTTTTTATCTCAGGGTTGATCCAGGGTTTGTTGTTTGAGTGACGCCGTATGGTCTTGGTGGGAACGGATTTGTCCACACAGAAGCTGAGGTAGCCCGTGAAGGTGTGAATGAGGCCATCGATGTCCTCACCATGTGGATCGCAGAGCTGCTTCCAGGCAGTGGCTTCAAAACAGTCCTTTAGAGTGTCCATTGTCTCCTCAGACCATAACTCCACAGTGTGCATGGCCGGAGGTTGTCTGTGCACTAGGGGTTTGTACACCGGTCGGAGATGAACCAAGTTGTGATCCGATCTCCCAAGTGGGGGGAGTTGTGATGAGGTGTACGCCTCCTTAGTGTTTGCGTAGAACAAATCCAGTGTTTTATTGTCTCTAGTGTGGCATGTGACATACTGGGTGAAAGTGGGCAGAATGGGAGACAGTGAAACATGGTTGAAATCGCCTGAGATGAGGAGAAGAGCATCTGGGTGTTCTGTCTGCAGCCTGCTGGTTACTGAATGGATGACGTCACGCGCTGTCCCAGCGTTCGCCGTCGGATTTGCATAAACAACAATGCAGATCACGTGTGAGTGTTCTCTCGGGAGATATGTAGGCCTCATGCTAACAGCTAGCAACTCAATGTCTTTGCTGCAGTGTCGTTGTTTAACAGTGATATGTCCCGGTCTGCACCAGTTGTTGTTAACATACATGATCACTCCACCGCCCCTAGTTTTGCCACTCTCTGGTGTTCGGTCAGCTCGTATCGTGTGAAAACCCTCCAGCTCAATGTTAGCATCTGCTGCTAGTTCAGTTAGCCACGTCTCAGTAAACAAAAGGAGAGAGCACTCCCGGTAAGTGCTATCATAACGGGAGATAGCCGCTAGCTCATCTAACTTTCCCAGTATCGACCGTACATTTCCCATGACAACAGATGGAAGGGAGGGTCTGTACCTTATATTTTTTGTCCTCCGCCTTACTCCAGCCCGGCAGCCGCGGCGTTTTCGCCTCAGTTCTCTCGGTATGTCGAGTTTTTCCAGTGGGACCGGGTGGCGGTTAAATGCTAGCAGCTCTTCCCTGTTATATCGTATCCTGCTATAAACAGTGGCTCCGTCCACCGGCTCAGGAGACATTTGGGATGATCTGTGTGTCCGTGATATAAGTGGGGTGAAAAAAAAAAGTGATCAAAAGAGAGAGGAAGGGAAAAAAAACTCGGAATCGAGCCGCTGTTGCAAAAGGCAGCCGACTGGTGTGGCGCCGAGAGGAGAGAAAAAAAAAAAAAAAAAAAAAATGCCTCAGATTTCCGTACCTGTAGCCTGCTGCTTTTAAGATACGCATTAATGTAACGCACTGGCCAATCAGATTCGAGCCATATCTGTAACAAGAATTCTATGGGTTCAGTTCTGTAGCCATAGCCATTGCCTTAGTAATTTAGGAGGTTGAAGGTCAAGCTGATCCATCAGTGACCGCTGCTACGTTGTCACAATAATCCAATAACTAGGAATAATCAGATAATGGTAACTGGATTTGACATGTTTATATGCACTGAATAAATGGATTATTGGCAGCGCAGTGGTGGAGTGGTTAGCACTGCGGCAGCACAGTAACTCACCCTTGGCCAGGGATCCTGGGTTTGATCCCAGCCCCCAACCAACTGTGATCTGTGTGGAGTTTGCATGTTCTCCTTGTGTCTGCATGGATTTACTGCGGGATTTCTCCGGTTTCCTCCCACATGCCAAAAACATGCAAGTTAGGTTAATTGGCATCAAACTAGGGATTCTAAATTATCCTTAGGATGTGAGAGTGAATGGTTGTCTGTCTCTCTGTGTTGGCCCTGTGATGGACTGGCGATCTGTCCAGGGTGTACCCTGCCTCTCGCCCAAAGATGTTGGGGTAGGCTCCAGCCCCCCCCCCCTTCCCGCGACCCGAAAAGGATTAAGTGGAAGAAGATGGATGGATGGTAACCCAATAATTGCCTTTTATCTGATTATTGTTTTTACATGACTACTTTAGTAATCAGATAACTCCAGAAATCCAGTTATAAATGGTTTATGACCATGCATGTAAACAGGCCCATTTTGCATATCATACTCCCATAAATATGTGGGAGGGCCCCAAAAATTGCTCTAGCCCAGGGGTCCACAACCTCCTTAATCCGGCCCTGTTCAGGAGGTCAGGTATATTATGTGCTTTCAGAAAAATCACTACTTCGAGACAGTTGTCCCAAAACTCACCAAACTCATAGCCAGGGCTGAATTTGTGCTGGATCCAGCCGAATCTTGTTTCAGAACCTCCCACGTCGGGAACCTCTTTAGTGGGATCTGCCACCTCTTGTTTTACTATGAAAACATGTAAATATGTTTTGCGTATTATTTTAATGTTATCTGTGTTATTAGTTTTTGCTATACAAAAATCCCCCATTTACCTATTTTACCTGCATTTTGAATTTGAATTTTAGCAAGGGGGTGTGGCTTCGGGCACTTCAGATGACACAATGTGCAGTTTGAATTAGCTCTCAGCATCATGGAGTAAACTGAATTGCCAAAAGACAGGAAACTTAATTGAACAGTTGGTCTCTACGAAGGGCAAACCTTTTGGATGTAGACAGCCCTGTGGAGACAGGAGGAGACATAGCAGTGCCAATGTAGAGGTTGTGGCGACATGAAATAATAAGGAGCGAACTGAGAGTTATTGAGGGAGTTTATTATCATTCATCCCGCCATCATAGAACTCACTCCAGCCCTGTGCAGGCGGGCTGGAGCGAGTCCTCAGGCTCTCGTGAGGAGACACAGAATGCGTGTCGTCAGAAGCAGTGGTCAGAGAGAGAGAGAGAGTTACAGAGCCATGCAGTTTTTATACCCCACTACAGACAATGCATTCACAGCAGTAGGTATGGACATTTGCATTTGAGAGACATACATAACAATAGGAAGATTACTGGCCAGAATTCGCCTCTGCTCCGGAGCTGTAGGACAAAAGAGGTTACAAGGCACATCTACATATTGTTATCAGTCCATAGATCACACTGCTATGTTAATTGTTCCCGCTGAGCGCTCTGGTTGTCCGTGGCTGTTGTGGGGGTTACCCATACACTCCCCCCCAGAGGGCTCAGCGGGAAGCTGAGGCCTCGATAGTCCGGCTTTGGGAGCGAGCTGCGGGGGAAGCTCGCTGCAGGCGGCGGTGGAGGGAGGGGGGTGGGGGTAGCAACTGCCGGCCCGGGACGGCGAAATTGTCTGGGCCGCGCAAAAATTGCTTGTGGATCCACGATGTTGAGGGGCTGTCCCGTTGAACGTGCGGAGGTCTACAGCAGCTGTAAGAAGAAAAAATTAGTCACTGACTCCTCTCGCGGCTATGAAGAAAAAAGGAACTGCAGCAGCAAGGGACTTGGCATGTTGGCTTTAGGTGCACGCGCAGTCCTAAAGTCCTCGGGGACAGCTGACGGCTGAATTCCCTTGTGCGCCGTGGCTGAGACCATTAGAAAATCCTGTGAGCGAGCTGCGTGCGTGCTTCAGGTGTGTGAGCAGCCCTGAAGGTTCTGTGTGCGGCGGCGAAGGACGATGGCAGTCTGTGTGGAGCCGGTATTGTCCCGTGCGTGGTGCGCTGTCCTCGGAACCCCCCGGTGTGCGTGCGGGGTTCGGTGCATGGCAGGACTGCTGTAGAGGTGAGTCAGGGTCAGGGAGCTTGCTGGAGATCAGCGTCGTCGGCGCCAATGGTCATCCCTGTAAGCTGTTGTGTCGTTCGCTCGTGGTGTGTTGGAGCGGTGAGAGGAAATAGATGATCTTTGTTCCTCGGGCTCGTGCAGATGCGTTGGAGCGGTGAGAGGGAGTTTGCTGGAGATTGGTCATGGTGCGTTCAGGTCCACGCGCTGCGTTCTCCGTCGGCCCTGGAGGTCGCCGTCGTGGAGAGAGGACGAGGTGCGTGCGCTCTCGTGTGGAGGAGCTGTGAGAGCGGCCGGTCCCAGCGTGGATGTGCAGATTTCAGGCGTGCAGATCTCACCATGAAGCGTTCTGCAGCTTTCCCGGTCGTGGGTGATCTCCGGAGAGTTTCGCCTGGTGATGGCTCTGCGTCGAGGTCTCCCTGTAGCAGAAGGGAGGGCAGATCATTTGCGTCAGGCTGCTGCGTTTGCTTGTCATCGGAGAGTCACCTCCGGGGCTGCGTCGTTCGTAGTCAGCGTGTTCTTTCTTTCGGGGTCACCAATGTGGCGGCATGGAATAATAAGGAGCGAACTGAGAGTTTTTGAGGGAGTTTATTATCATTCATCCCGCCATCATAGAACTCACTCCAGCCCTGTGCAGGCGGGCTGGAGCGAGTCCTCAGGCTCTTGTGAGGAGACACAGAATGCGTGTCGTCAGAAGCAGTGGTCAGAGAGAGAGAGAGTTACAGAGCTATGCAGTTTTTATACCCCACTACAGACAATGCATTCACAGCAGTAGGTATGGACATTTGCATTTGAGAGACACACATAACAATAGGAAGATTACTGGCCGGAATTCGCCTCTGCTCCGGAGCTGTAGGACAAAAGAGGTTACAAGGCACATCTACATATTGTTATCAGTCCATAGATCACACTGCTATGTTAATTGCTCCCGCTGAGTGCTCTGCTTGTCCGTGGCTGTTGTGGGGGTTACCCATAAGGTGATATTAACCTAAATGGACCTGTTGCTAGCAGAGAATAGTGGTGAACAGACTCTTTTGTTGCCTTGTCAGCCTTGTGGCTCCATACTTGAAGTCACGGATTATAAAAGCTACTGAAGACCATAGACTGTATGCACAGACACAAAGATGATTAAACAAAGAAACAGGATAAATTAAGGGCTGTATGGATAATTTATGGACTGATATCGAAGAATTAAGGTAAGAAGAAATTTTCCTTTTTTTTCCCTCTGCTGTGTCTTTCTTTCTTATTGTTTTGAGGCTGACTATAATTAATGCTACATACTCTGGTGTGTTTGTGTGTGTGTACATATTTTAGTGTACAGTTACAGTAAGCCCCACAAACTTGTCGGTGTCTTTGTAGGGTGTGCGGGGTGTTGGTCAGCAATGCTGAAACCAGATGGAGGAGTCATTAAGTCTGCTTGTTTTTGCTTATTGTCAGTAGGAAGTTTGACTCTTGGTTCCTGATTTTCCCCATTGTACAAATCTAGCTGAAGAAAAAAGACAGAAGTAATGAAACACTACAAACTGTTAACACTGGTTTATGCATCTGCTGTTGATTCTGAGTGAACATAACACATCTATATGAATGTTGCTCTGGTTTTTAAAACGGTGTTGTTTGGGTTTATTTAGTTGGAAAATTTATCACTTAGGCCACCCAACTTAAATTTTCTGTAGTGTTTTTTTTAGTGTGTTTACTCTTTTTTTGTATCGATATTCTTAATTGCATATTTTTTTCGGGGAGTGGGGGGTTACCACATTCCAGTACCTTTACCTCTCCCACTGAGCTGTAGGAGTGTTGGTCTCTCTGTTACGAGACCTCTGACTTTGCAAATTACAGTGGGTAATTAAAGTAATTAAAGTGGGTCTGCACTCTTGCAACCATTTCATCATGCCAGAAAAGGCTACTCTGTCATTGACAGTCTGGTTGCTGATAAATTTGGCTTAGTCTTTTACAGTATTTTGTCATGAACCTCCTCGTGCACTTTTCCACAGCGCACGGAGGAGGGGAAGGAAGAATGGACTTAAGTGCAGGTCACACCAAACACACATTTATTGACACAAAATAGACAGACCAAAATAACATAGACTGCTCGGGTAAAACTTAGAGTCCTCCAGGACGCTCAGCTGGCACGGGAGAAGATGCTGGGCAACAGTGCCTAAGCGTAGCAGTTGTACTGCAAGGGGAAACGCTACAGACAAGCGTAGCAGCACAACTGCAAACAGAAACGCTAACAGCTCTTACTCACCTTGCAGAAACAGTCCGAGTAGTCCAAGTCTGCCAGCGAGCACACACACAAACAAACCTTCACCGACGTGATGGGCACACAGTGAAGAATGACTGTGTGAACTTGTACAATGTTCCAGCGGTGTTTGACTAGCAAAGAACTGCCTAAGTACAAACACTGCTGGTGTGACAAATTGGAAACACCTGGGCAAGGTGCGGGACAGATAATTACTGGGGCGAACAGCTGACTATCAGAGAGAGAGGGGGTGTGGTCGGACCGGCGAATGTTAGACAGTGCCCACCAGGAAGTGGGTCAAACGGCTGCCCAACAGCCGCCGGCCAGAGAGGCGGCTACAGGCATGGAAAAGATACAACTCACAGACATGAAAATAACGAGAAATCAAAAGATGTCATGGTCCGCCCTGCTCATTATCCACAGCTGCACACACACCTGATCCTCGTTAGGCTGGGCCTATATCTTCCACGCTGCCCGGAGTGGCAGTGCGGAGATGTCTCACTGCGCTCCAGGAGAGCTTCATTGCCTAATCGTCTCAGTTACCAGAGCCACAGCCAAGCCAGACCTCACCTATGCCGGAAAGAGCCAACCAGCCTTCCATGTAAGCTCCATTAACAACTTACCACTTCCTACTAATCCCCTGTGCACAGGCAGAGTCCGTGGCAGCGGACTTACCAGCCTCCTCCCCTCACCACCTTCACCTACACTCTCCTGTCGGGACAATACCACCATCTGAAAAGCACTGTCTCCCTGGCCACAGCCACAACTCGGAACCGGTGAAGCTCACCATCTGTTCCCACAGTAAGCTACACAATAACGGTTTAACTCCAGTTGTGACGCCGAGTAACCATCTCTCTCTGTGTGTCTCCAGGGTTGCCAGGCCGTACAGTGTCTCGCTCAGTTCTTGGCAGTTCCAGTTAGCACTCACACCACTAATCATTCAACACTGGTTGCTAATAAACATAATTGTATCAATTTGGAGTCTGTGTTTCGTCACTGGGTCAGCAAACCATGTCAGTACATCTCCGCCAGAACGACCCAGCTGACAGTGCTTTGGTGCACCGTGTCAGCTGCATGGAGATTCAAATTGATCAATTGGTTTATCAGCAGCAGACCATTCTAAACCAGCTAACTCGTGTGACAAAACGGTTGGATAGACTAACTAATTCCCAGCCCTTTTCCCTGCCCTTACCTGTCGCCAGCAGCTCCTCGACTCCCGCTAGCATTCCAGCTAACCAGCTCAGGCAGACTCCTCCTGTTTGGCTTACTCCCGTACCAACTTCCAGCCGTTTCAACGGTAAGCTGGGCGAAGCCAGGGGGTTCGTTATACAATGCGTGGTGGTGTTTCAGCGGGTGCCAGAGGACTTCCCTTCCGATCATAGTAAGATCGGTTATGTTATTAATCTGTTGGAGGGGAGAGCACTAGCTTGGGCCTATGCGGTAATGGCTAGGGCAAATTATGCTAGTCTCACTTTTGGCCAATTCATTAGTGAATTTAATGAAGTGTTTGATCATTCCAATTGAGATAGCGTTCTCACCACCCGCCTATTAAATCTAAGGCAGGGGTCTAGGGTGGTGGCAGATTATGCCGTAGACTTCTGGGTGGCGGCTACTGAAGTAGGTTGGGAGGACGCTTCTCTTTGCTGTATTTTCATCAGGAGTCTCAGTGCTAGCCTTCGGGATGAGTTAGCCCCTTTAGAGAAACCAACTAGGTTATCAGAGCTCATTTCTCTGGCCATTGGTCTGGATAACAGACTGAGGGAGCGAGCGGCGTAACGTAGGTCCTATGGACGGTCCGGGGAACCGTCTCGCCATTCTCCTCAGTCCTCAATACTGGCTTTTCTGTCCTCTGAACCCTCAGCGCCCACAGAGCCTATGACGGTGGGGCATTCTAGGCTATCTGCGGCGGAGAAACAGCGTCGCCGCAAGCTTGGGTTGTACCTGTATTGCGGGAGCGGGGAGCATGAGGTCGGGTCAGCTTCGGTCAAAAAGGGGAGGTCCGTGTGTTAGAGTAGGGGGACTCACGGACGTACCCCAGTCTAATCCCCTATCCAGTTTGCTTCTTTCCATTAGGTTCATACACAAACACACACAGATACCTACACAGGCCTTAATCGACTCCGGGGCTGAGCAAAGCTTTATGTCTAGAGACCTGGCAACCCGTTTGGGCTGTTTGTGTTGTCTAATGCCCCCATGGCTGCAGTATCCCACCAGACAGCGCCAGTCTCCATTATTGTATCTGGGAATCATCGAGAGGACTGGTCCTTCTTTGTGTTGCCCGTCTCGACGTCTCTGGTCATTCTGGGCTACCCCTGGCTATGCCTCCATAACCCGACGATTGATTGGAGTATGGGCAGTATTAAATCATGGAGCTCATTTTGCCTCAGTGCCTGTCTGCAGTCAGCAGCGTGCTCACCTTCAGTGACCCTAGGGGCTCCCTCTGATCCCCCTCCTGATTTGTCTAAGGCGCCTCCTGAATATCATGATCTCGGTGCCATGTTCAGCAAGTCCCGGGCTCTGTCCCTTCCCCCCCACTGACCGTATGATTGTGCCATCAACTTTCGCCCGGGTGCTCCTCTCCCTTCTAGCCGGCTGTATAGCCTTTCCCCGCCAGAGCAGGTGGCTATGGACACGTACATCAAGGAGTCCCTGAGCTCTGGCATCATTCACCCATCCTCTTTGGCGGTGGGGGCGGGGTTCTTCTTTGTGGGAAAAAAAGATGGCTCATTGAGACCATGCATCGATTTCAGGGAGTTGAATAATATTACTATCAAGGATAAGTACACCCTCTCGTTACTTAATTCTGCCTTTGACTCTCTCCAGGGGGCTTCCTGCTTTACCAAGTTGGATCTGCGCAACGCTTACCATCTGGTGCGGATCCGCGAGGGGGACGAGTGGAAGACAGGGTTCCGCACCCCTAGTGGTCACTTTGAATATCTGGTGATGCCATTTGGTCTGACCAATGCGCTTGCTGTGTTTCAGCCCCTCATTAATGATGTTCTGAGGGATTTTCTAAACGTGTTTGTGTTCGTTTACCTGGATGTCTTCTCCCATTCCTTAGAGGAGCACCGTGTACACATGAGATGTGTTCTTCAGCGGCTATTGGAGAACCAGTTATTCATCAAGGCTGAGAAATGTGAGTTTCATACGTCCAAGACGTCCTTCCTGGGCTTCATTATTTCTCATAAGGAGATCCTTCCAGACCCGGGCAAAATTAAGGCGGTGGTGGAGTGGCCGGTCCCGTCCTCAAGGAAACAGCTCCAGCAGTTCCTGGGATTTGCTAATTTCTACCGCCGATTCATAAAGAACTACAGCAGCCTGGCCCTTCCCCTGACGTGCCTTACATCCACGAAGGTTCCCTTCCGGTGGTCGGAGGAGGCGGCGGCGGTGGCCTTTGCGGACCTGAAGAAGCAATTCTCTGATTCGCCGATCCTGGTGCAGGTGGATCCCAGCCTGCAGTGCCTCGTGGAGGTAGACACCTCGGATTCAGGTGTGGGGGTGGTTCTTTTTCAACGTTCTCCGATGGATGTGCCTTTTTCTCCAAGTGACTATCTCCGGCAGAGCGGAACTATAGCATCGGTGACAGGGAGTTGCTGGCAGTCAAACTGGCTCTGGAGGAGTGGCGCCATTGGCTGGAGGGGTCCTCGCAGCCGTTCGTAGTTTGGACGGACCATCGCAATTTGGAGTACCTTAGGACAGCCAAGCGCCTGAACGCCCGTCAAGGCCGCTGGTCTCTTTTCTTTGGTCAATTCGACTTTACTATCACCTACCGCCCTGGGTCCAAGAATACGAAACCAGACGCCCTCTCCAGGCAATTTGCCACGGACACCCTGGAGGCTGAAGACCATCCCATCCTCCCTATCTCCTGTGTCGTGAGCGCCCTCTTGTGGGGAATTAAGGAGAGGGTCCTGAGGTCCCAGGAGTCGGAGAGGGACCCGGGTGGGGGGCCAGCGGGGAAGCTGTTTGTGCCATTGGCCGTCCAGGGTGATGTCATCCAATGGGCCCACGCATCCAAGTTTGCCTGCCATCCTGGAAGATGACGCACAGAGGAGTTGTAGCAACGCTTGTTCTGGTGGCCCTCTCTTCAAAAGGATGTCGGGGAGTACTTAGGGGCCTGTCCCCAGTGTGCCACCGGAAAGTCCCCATCGTCCCTACTGGCAGGGTTGTTCCACCCCCTTCCGGTTCTTGGCAGACCCTGGTCCCATGTGGCATTGGACTTCGTTACCGGCCTCCCTCCTTCCAACAATCACACCGTGGTTCTCACCCTTGTGGACAGATTCTCCAAGGCGGCCCATTTTGTTCCTCTTCCGGGTCTGCCTACGGCAAAGGAGACGGCTGACCTGTTGGTCCAACATGTGGTGAGACTTCATGGGATCCCCACGGACATCGTCTCAGACCGGGGGCCCCAATTTATTTCCCAGGTGTGGAGGTCCTTTTGCAGTGCCCTTGGAGCCAAGGTGAGCCTGTCATCTGGATACCATCCACAGTCCAATGGCCAGTGCAAACGTGCCAACCAGGAGCTGGAGGTGGTGCTGTGGTGTATGGCTTCTTCCAATTCGACAGCATGGAGTTCCTTCCTACCATGGATCGAGTACGCCCACAATTCAAAGGTCTCTCCGGCCATAGGTATGTCCCCATTTTAAGCCTCTCTTGGGTATTCTCCCCCTTTGTTTCCTGAGGAGGAGGGTGACATCGCTGTGCCATCTGTACGGGCGCACATGAGACGCTGTCGTCATCTGTGGAGGGCAAATTGGGCCGTGCTACATCGTATAGCCGAACGCAATACTGCTGTGGCAAATCATCATAGGATGCCAGCTCCTGCGTACCAGGTGGGTCAGCAGGTTTGGCTGTCTACAAAGAACATTAATCTGAAGGCTGAGCGCAGGAAGATGCAGCAGCAGTTTATTGGGCCGTTCGCCATCTCTTGCATCATCAGCCCTGTGTCGATACGGCTGGATCTCCCCCCCCCCACTCCGCATATGTCCCACATTTCATGTGTCACAAGTTAAACCTGTGTCTTCCAGCCCCCTGTGCTCTCCTCCCAGGTCGCCACCACCCCCTAGGATGATCAATGGCAGCCTGGCGTGGAGTGTGACTGCTATCCTGGATGTCCACCGCCGGGGCCATGGGCTGCAATACCTGGTGGACTGGGAGGGCTATGGCCCTTAGGCCAGGTCCTGGGTGCATCCTGCCTGTGTGCTCGACAAAGATCTCATCAGGGAGTTCCATCGGACGCATCCAGGTAGGCTGGAACGACTGCCAAGAGGCGCTCTTTGGGGGGGGAGTACTGTCATGGTCCGCTCTGCTCATTATCCGCAGCTGCATGCACACCTGATCCTCGTTAGGCTGGGCCTATATCTTCCACGCTGCCTGGAGTGGCAGTGTGGAGATGTCTTAATGCGCTCCAGGAGAGCTTCATCGCCTAATTGTCTCAGTTACCAGAGCCACAGCTGAGCCAGCCCTCACCTACGCCAGAAAGAGCCAACCAGCCTTCCACATAAGCAGCGGACTTACCAGCCTCCTCCCCTCACCACCTTTACCTACACTCTCCTGTCGGGACAATACCACCATCTGAAGAGCACTGTCTCCCTGGCCACAGCCGCAACGCTGAACCGGTGAAACTCACCATCTGTTCCCACAGTAAGCTACACAATAATGGTTTGACTCCAGTTGTGACGCCGAGTAACCATCTCTCTCTGTGTGTCTCCAGGGTTGCCAGGCCGTACGGTGTCTCGCTCAGTTCTTGGCAGTTCCAGTTAGCACTCACGCCACTATTCATTCACACTGGTTGCTAATAAACATAATTGTATCAATTTGGAGTCTGTGTTTCGTCACTGGGTCAGCACACCATGTCAAAAGATAACAAAACATAATAAACCCAATGCCTGAGCCACCAAGAACGGTCAGAACCAAGCCTACAGGAAACACAGGCTCGGATCGTGACAGAGCCCCTCCTACTAGGGGTGGATGCCAGACACCCACGGTAACATCATAAGGAAAGACCCACCAACCCCAACAGGAACAACAAAACAAACCTGGGTGGGAGGTAGGGGGAACAGGAAAGGAGGAAACACAATGCCCCACCCAGAGTCCACAATTAACCCCCCCAAGTCCAAAGATGTGGAGGCTCGGGAGGCCGCCCAGAGTGCCAGGCCCAGGAGGCAGTTCGGTGAACAGAGTCTGGTGGCCTGCCGGAAAACACGGGCCATCTGGCCCAGAGACTCAGTCCCTCAGGCAGTTGGCCAGCACTGTAAAGCCACCAGGGCTGGCAGGATGAAGCAGGAGGCGGCCTGCCTACTGGAAGGCCCACTGGTGGGTGACCGGACTGTAGGGAGGGAACCCCACGGCATAGGACAGGGAGGAGAAGGGGACCATGGCGTCCTCAGGCTGATCCACAGCACCCTTGGTGGTCCCGGCTTGGGACACAGCTGCACCCGGTCTGGACCCCGACCGGGCCAACGCTGCACCCACGGTGGACCCCGACCAGGCCACCGCTGCACCCACAGTGGACCCCAACCAGGCCGACGCTGCACCCACGGTGGACCCCAACTGGGCTGATGCTGCATCTGTTGTGACTTCCAGCTGAGGCTCAGCAGCACCCGCAGTGGCCTCCAGCTGAGGCTTTGCAGCACCCGTGGTGGACCCCAATTGGGCCAAAGCTGCACCCACGGTGGACCCTGACCGGGCCAATTGGGCCAAAGCTGCACCCACGGTGAGCAGGCCAACCCGCAGGAGCACCAAGCTGAAGAGGCGATCGATAGGGGGAGCCCTGGCGACCCCAGCAGGAGGAGCAGGAGCTACGGCATCCTCAGCTGGTCGGACCGGACCCGTGACGATCTCCAGCGACAGCACACCCTCTCCGGTGACCCTAGATGAAGGCTCAGAGACAGCAGGAGAAAAACGGTGGTTTGGGTCGCCGGCAGTGGTGGAGTCCGGCGAAGGGAGCTCAGATGCAGCTGTGCGCTGCACTCGACTCTCCTCACCCAGAGCCAGACAAGATCTCTCCAACACTGACATGAGAAAAATGAGAGAAAACTTGCCTGAGCTGGAGCTCCACCACCATCCAGAACTCTGTCAAACTTGATGATGACAGCCTGGGTCCGGCCTCAAGGAGGTCCATCTCCGGCTCCCACTCCACTGCAGCAGCATCCATAGCAGGCGAGATGGTCATAGCAGTCCTATTGTCCACCTGCAGCGGCTCCAGCGCTGGGGATTCCTCCGGCATGGCTCTGGGGCAGACTCCTCCAAAACCACTGGCTCCTCCACCGTCTGGCGCCCTTAACCATGGGCCAACAGGCACTCAGGAAGAATTGGAGGAGACACGGAGAGAATAGAAAGTGAATTAACTTCTGCAGCTGCAGGAGAGGACCCAGCGGACTGCTGAAACTGGGCTTCTCCTTCAGGAGACAGACAAGGTTTATTGTGATTTAACTGAGTGGAATGAAAAAACACTTGCCTGTCATCCCGGTTCCCAATGTTGACAGCTGCAGACAGTCATCCTTCTCCGTGTCAGCAATGACGTAGGCCCCTCTGAAGACTTGTGGAGGAGCCGTCTCCACGACGATGGAGGTGGGCATAGCCGGGGTGAGCTCAATGGACCTCATGGCAGCTGGAGGGAAGAGGGCTGCCGGAGGTGAGGAGGGACTCTCCCGGTGTTTCCTAGTTGGATGACACTGCTGTGGTGGAGCTGGAGTAACTGGAGCAGGAGCGGAGGGAATAGAGCCATTCCTCCGTGGAGCGCGCCTCCATTCGCGCTGCGGTCCAGCGGGAGATGACTCCATCTTCAGCCCGAGGGACGAGCACTGGAGTGCGGTGACTGTAGCCAGCAGTTCTGCATACTGGGGGTACCTCCAGAGGCCAAGATGCACCTCCAGAATCCCCACCGCTCCATAAATGCTCCACCAATCCCTCTCGGGTCCACAGGTGGCGAGAAACTCATCCACATAACTCCGGATGAAATCCGCTGCCCACTCCTCCTCCAGGCTTGAAGACCCCACTGCCAATCCTCCTTTCCTTGGATGAGGTCGACAAGCCCGGGACATAATGCGCTCCAAACACAGATGGATGGAAAAAAGAAAAACAGTTCAAAAGGAAAAAGGAAAAAGGCAAATGTGTGGGTGACTCTGCTAAGTCCGGGCTGGCTGGACCATTCTGTCATGAACCTCCTCCTGCACTTTTCCACAGCGCATGGAGGAGGAGAAGGAAGAATGGACTTAAGTGCAGGTCACACCAAACACACATTTATTGACACAAAATAGACAGACCAAAATAACATAGACTGCTCGGGTTAAACTTAAAGTCCTCCAGGATGCTCGGCTGACACGGGAGAAGATGCTGGGCAACAGTGCCTAAGCATAGCAGTTTTACTGCAAGGGGAAACGCTACAGACAAGTGTAGCAGCACACCTGCAAACAAAAACGCTAACAGCTCTTACTCACCATGCAGGAACAGTCCGAGTGGTCCAAGTCTGCCAGCGAGCACACACACAAACAAACCTTCACCGACGTGACGGGCACACAGCGAAGAACGACCGTGTGAACTCGTACAATGTTCCAGCGGTGTTTGACTGGCAAAGAATTGCCTAAGTACAAACACCACTGGCGTGACAAATTGGAAACACCTGGGCGAGGTGCGGGACAGATAATTACCGGGGCGAACAGCTGACTATCAGAGAGAGAGGGAGCGTGGTCGGACCGGCGAATGTTAGACAGCGCCCACCAGGAAGTGGGTCAAACGGCTGCCCAACAACTGGTCTTCTGGAGTCCAGCGCACAGTGAGACTCCACCTCCAGAGTCCATGTGGGGAGAGCCACCCATGTGGGAACCTTCTTTGGAGGTGGTTAAGACTGCGACCACCACCATGCCTGCTGCGGAGGCCGCCGCAGCAGAGTCAGCAACTAAGCAGCACCCTCTGGAGGCTGAACCTGGGAGGACATCATCCGGATCGCTGAAGTCCTGGATGGCGGTGGAGCTTGAGCTAAGGCAAGTGCTCTCTTTTGTCTTTCTTCTCTCCTTCATGGAGCATTTTTGCCTAGCTCCGGGTGAGGGGGGCCAGCTGCAGCCACACGCTGCACCTGAGCTCGCCTTGCCAGGTTCTGCCACTGCCAGTGACCCTGACCTCTCCTCCTCTGTGTCTGAGTCCTTTTCTAGGGTCATTGGAAAGAGGTCCACGTCGCCCGACGAGACGGGGAACCCAGGCTTGCTCCAGGAGGTTATCATTGCCGCTGCCAGCCCCACTGTGACCCCGATGGATTCCGCTCCTCGTGTGCCCAGTTTCCCGGGGAGGCCTGTAATTGACCACCTTCTGGCCTGGATTCTTGTGCGGGCTGGGACGACGTGGAGGTCAGCGGTGGCCCAGCCGGGTCCCTTCCTCGCCAGGCTCCGCCATGATCTGCCTGGCCCTGCCTCCGGGAACCACAGGGGGTCCCCTTCTTCAGTCCGGCCACCCACCTTTCAGTCTTCCGGTGGGCATGCAGCCACCTTGTCGTTCCCCCCTGTCCTGGTGGCTCAGCTATGCGGGCTGGCCACCTGAAGGACTGGGTTTCTGGACCAAGTGGTCTCTCCCCTTTGGCAGGCTGCCTGACACCGTTCAGCAGGCCGCCTGCTGGCCCTGGGACTGGGGTCGGCCGCCTGAACTTACGGCTACCCACTGGGCTTTGGACTCTGGCCGGCCCCTCGAACCGAGAGACTCTTGGAAGGGGTGGGTCAGCTTGTCTTGGGGTTGGGTAGTGTGTTTGTGTGGTATTGTGGTGATTATCCTTTCCTGATTTATCCCCCCAACCTGTTTTCCCCCACCTCCCACCCTGGGTTGTTGTTTGGACCTTTTGAGTGGGGGAGAGGGTAGGTTTTTTTTTTTTTTGATGGTACGTTGGGTGTCTGGTCTCCACCCTTTGGGCGGGGGCACTGTCATGTTCGGGGTCCTCATCCCGAGCATGACTTGTGGCTATTGGGTTTAATTATTACTTTTTAATTCCAGCTGACGGATTGAGCTTTGCTCTCCGCCAGTCCCACAGCCACGCCCTCTCCTCTTACCAGGCATTCACCAGTTTTCTGTCCACCACACACACACACACACTCCCACACTCGTGCACACATACAAACCAACACACACTCACATGCACACACACACATGGTTCAATCAGTCACACTCCTGCCTCTTGACAGCTGCATCCACTTGTGCCCATTTAGGCTCAGGTATTAATAGAGTTTTGGGTGATCAGTTGTTGCGGCAGCTTAGTCAGACGTCAACATAGAACCTTCCTGGCTTGCTACAGTCGGCTTTTTCCCCTGGACTGAATTATGTTGTTCCTCAGAGCCGTCCTGCTCCAACATATTTGTAAGTCTCTTTTCATTCATGCCTTTCCTCCCCGCTCCTACCCTGTCTGGAACACGCTAGGTATTTAACTCAAGCCACGTAGCTGGAGCCGGTTGTCTCATTCATATTATTGTGAGTGTTGTTTGGACTCTGTGGCATATTAACCTTTTGTCAATAAAACACGTTACAAACTGCGCTTTGGGCTCGCTGCCAATTTCTTATGTTCACTGTGGAGTTAAGCAGCGGAACTTGACAGTGAAGACCTCAGCTGAACCCATGGAGACCTCTGGCAATGTTGGATGACCCTCGGTGACACTGAGGAGAGGCTCTGACAAGAAGGACAAAGCAACAGAATCAGGGTCACCAGCAGCAGTGGAGCCCGGCAAAATGAGCTCAGGTGCAGCTGATGGCTGCACTTGGCTCTCCCCACCAAGAGCCAGGCAAGACCTCTCCAAAACAGAAAAAGTGAAAACAAAGAAGAACACTTGCCTGAGCTCAAGCTCCACCGCCATCCAGGACTCCGTCGATCCAGGCGGGGACGTCTCGTGCTAGATTCTCTTGAAGTCCAGCTTTGACTCTGCTGCGGCGGTCCCTACAGCAGGCATGGTGGTTAGTGCAGTCCTCGAACCTCCAGGCGAAGCGAGTGATGCCGGTGGCTCATCTGGCATGGCAGCTGGAGGTCGTCTCTCCGCTGGTGTGGCATCCTGCATAGCTGAAGCCAGGGGATACTCAGTTGTTGGCACAGGCTTCAGGTCACAGGCAGCGATCTCCCCCCGTCCGGGCCGTGGCTGCGGGGCTGGGGCTAGGTCCTCCAGGACCGCAGGCTCCTCCATCTTCCGGCGGCTCGATCCTGGGACCAGCGGACACTCAGGGGAAATAGGAGGAGACACGGAGGGAGCAGGTGAAGGAAAATTATCTGCAGCAGGCGGTAAGGACTCAGTGGACTGCAAAAACTGAGCCTCACCACCGGAAATCAGGCAAGGTAATTCATATGTTGGTGATAAAGAATGAAAAAGCACTTGCCTGTGTTCCTAGGGCACAGTGGTTTCTGCTGCAGCAGGCCCAGAGTCATCCCTCGCCATGGCTGCGCTGGTTGTGGGCCCCCCCAGAGAACATGGAGGAGCCGCCCCTGCAGCCTCGATGATGGGTGAAACTGGGGAAGAAACAGCCAGGCTCTCAGGAGACACCGTGAAGAAGAGGGGGACAGCAACGACGACCCAGGAAGAGGGAGCGGACAAGACAGCCGGCGAGGAAAACCTAGAAGAGGAGGCTGCAGTGGTACCCTTTTGTCACGGCGACAAGGAAGCTGCTGGCTGAGAAGCGGAGGAGTTCCTCCCGTGGCCTGTAGCTGGATAATGGCGGGAGGTTTGCGGGGTCTTCACCTGGTGACGCTCCTCCATCCGATTCGGTACGGCCTTGTCTTGTGGAGGAGTGGAGGTTTTTCACGGGGAGGCGGCGTCTTGGAGCAGGTGGAACGGGAGCTGGAGCCAGAGCTGGAACCAGAGCTGGAGCCTGGCGAGGAGCCAATTGGACCGAGGCCTGGGAGTGCCTCCTCGTTGGTGCAGATCTAGTCTCCCTTGTGGAACTCTTCATCAACTCGCGGTTCTCCTGCTGCAGAGCCGTCACCAGGGATATCCTCTCTCTTCCTTTGGCATGGTCCGAGAGATGAGGATGACGCAGCACGGCCGCCTCCGTGAGGTTCAGGTACCACAAAGCGTCCTTCGGAGTGGAATATTTAGGAGCTATGCCTAGAAGGTCATCAATCTCCATTAAGGCCTGACAGAGCTCCCACCCCAGGCTAGTAGGGTATCCTCTCCCAATCACTGCCATTCCAGGAAAAGCCAACACCCAGAAAAGGGGAAAAATAGAGCAACAGCAAAAAGGGGAAAAAAAAAAGGCAAAACCCACAGCCGCTGGCACCTACTGACAGTGACCTTCTGTGATAATCAGCCCTTTCAGGGCAGAATTAAAGCACCAATCGCCAACGGTGAGTTTGCACATTTAACAATAAAGAGCACAAATAATAATCACAAAGGGTAACTTACAGAAGGCACAAAAAATAACCATGAAGGATAACTTACTAATAGTCAGGCGATTCCTGTTTATTTCTGCTCAGCAGAAATAAACAGGAATCAAATGGGGATTCCTGTCTGAGCACAGAGAAGGTCGCTGTGAGGAATGAACCCCGCAAGCGAGCTTAAATATAATTAGGGGGAAACCCAAATGTGAATCAGGTGTGGATGCATGAGTGAAAAAGTAATTAAAGACAACTAAACAGCTGTGACAACCCGTGAAAAGATTTGACAGGAGGAAGTCACATAACGGTGCTGTCGAAATAAAAGCACAAACCATAATGGACGAAAAATCAAGAACAAATACATATACAGAAAATGGGCAGCAAAACCTTGAGACCCGAACAGGGCTCTGACCCACACTTGGACTCATGACAGAAGGAAGGGTATGTGAAGAGTGTTCAGGAGGTAAAGAGGGAGTAAGACAGAATCATGAGTTTTTGAATCTAGAAGTCAAAGGTATGATGTTGAATGTTGTCAGTGTGTATGCCCCACAAGTTGGATGTCAAGTAGAAGAGAAAGAGGAATTCTGGAATAAGTTGGATGAAGTGGTAGAGAGTGTTCCCAAGAGGGAGAGAGTGGTGATAGGAGCAGACTTTAATGGACATGTACAGTCATGTGAAAAAATTAGGACACCCCATTAAATATTCAGTTCTTTATTAATAAATGTTCACATATCTATGTCTAACCTTGTTTTTGTTTTTATTTGCATTTATTAACATTTATTTTAGCCATTTTAAGTGGGAATGAATGTGGGGGTGTTCTAAAAAAGATGGGGGGTGCCCTAATTTATTCCTCACTATTTGTTTGAAATTACATTTTACAGAAATTTTGAAAAAAGTCTTTAATTCATTTTTAATTGTTTAGTTGTATTACAGGAATCTCCCAGTATTTTAACATTGATATTAAATATCCATATGTCCAAATATGTAAAAAAAAAAAAAAACAACACACACACAGGCTCATACAGGGTGTCCTAATTTTTTCACATGTGTGTAGGTAAAGGGAACAAAGGTGATGAAGAAGTCCTGGGCAGGTACTGTATAGTCTTAAGGAGAGAAATGTGGAAGGACAGATTGTTGTGGGTTTTGCTAAAAGGATGGAAATGGCTGTGGTGAATACATACTTCAAGAAAGAGGAACATAGGGTGACTTACAGGAGCGAGGAAGGTGCATACAGGTGGACTACATCTTATGCAGAAAGAGAAATCTGAGAGGGATTGGAGACTGTAAGGTAGTGGCAGGGGAGAATGTAGCCAGACAGCATCGGATGGTAGTCTGGCGGATGCCTTTGCAAAGCAAGAAGAGGAAAACAGTGAAGGCAGAGCCAAAGATTAAGTGGGGGAAGTTACAGAAGGAAGAAGGTCACACAGAGTTCAGGAAGGAGTTGATACAAGCTCTGGGTTGTAGGGTAGAATTACCATATGACTGGGAAAGTACAGCAAAAGTATTGAGGGGAAATGGGTAGAAAGGTATGTGGTGTATCCAGTGGACAGAGGAAGGAAGACAAGGAGGCTTGGTGGTGGAATGAGGAGGTATAGGAAAGTATCCAAAGAAAGGTTAGCAAAAAAAACGTGGGATAGTCAGGGAGATGAAGGAAGTAGACAGGAGTGTTTGGAATCTAGGCGCATGGCAAAGGCAAAGGAAAAGGCATATAGTGAGTTGTATGAGAGGCTAAACACTAAGGAAGGAGAAAGGACTTGTATCGATTGGCTAGACAGAGAAATCAAGCTGGAAAAGATGTGCAGCAGGTTAGGTTGATTAGGGACAGAAATGGTAATGTACTAACAAATGACAAGACTGTGTTGAGAAAGTGGAAGGAGTACTTTGAAGAGCTGATGAAGAAAGAAAATGAGAGAGGGGAGGATGGATGAAGGAAAGATGGTGAACAAGGATGTCCCGAGGATTTGCAAGGCAGAAGTGAGGGCAGCTTTGAAGAGGATGAAGAATGGAAAGGCGGTTGGTTCAGATGTCATACCTGTGGAGGTATGGAGATGTTTAGGAGAGATGGCAATGGACTTTTTAACCAGATTGTTTAACACAATCTTGAAAAGTGAGAGAATGCCCGAGGAGTGGAGAAGAAGTGTTTTGGTACCAATTTTTAAGAACAAAGGTGATGCTCAGAGCTGTAGTAACTACAGAGGCATAAAGTTGATCAGCCACACTATGAAGATACAGGAACGAGTGGTTGAAGCCAGGTTAAGAGGAGAGTTGACAATCAGTGAGCAGCAGTATGGTTTCATGACAAGAAAGAGTACGACAGATGCAATGTTTGAGTGCTGATGGAGAAGTACAGAGAAGGTCAGGAGTTGCACTGTGTATATTTGTGGATCTAGAGAAAGCATATGATAGGGTGCCAAGAGAGGAAGCGTGGTACTGTATGAGAAAGTCAGGAGTGGCAGAGAAGTATGTGAGGGTGGTGCAGGACATGTATGAGGACAGCAAGACGGTGGTGAAGTGCACTGTAGGAGTGACGGATGGATTCAAGGTGGGGGTGGGATTACATTAGGGATCAGCTCTGAGCCCCTTCTTGTTTGCCATAGTGATGGACAGGCTGACAGACAAGGTCAGGCAGGAGTCTCCCTGGATCATGATGTTTGCAGATGACAATATGATCTGCAGTGAGAGTAGGGAGCAGGTGGAAGAGAACCTGGAGAGGTGGAGGTATGCTCTGGAGAGAAGCGGAATGAAAGTCAGTAGAAGCAAGACAGAATACATGAGGGTGAATGAGAGGGAAGCATGTGCAACGGTAAAGATAGAAGGAGTAGCGGTAGTGAAAGTAGATGAGTTTAAATACCTGGGGTCAACCATCCAAAGCAATGGAAAATGCACAAGAGGAATGAAGAGGAGAGTGCAGGCAGGGCGGAGTGGGTGGAGACAAGTGTCAGGGGTGATTTGTGACAGAAAGGTAGCAGCAAGAGTTAAAGGGAAGATTTACAAGATGGTAGTGAGACCTGCTATGATGTATGGTTTGGAGATGGTGGCACTGAAAAAAAGACAGGAGATGGAGCTGGAGGTGGCAGAGTTGAAGATGTTAAGATTTTCATTGGGAGTGACTAGGAGGGACAAGATTAGAAATGAGTATATCAGAGGGACAGCTCACGTTGAGTGATTTGGAGACAAAGTAAGAGAGTCAAGGCTGAGATGGTTTGGACATGGAGGGATAGTGGATATATTGAACAAAGGATGTTGAATATAGAGCTGCCAGGCAGGAGGAAAAGAGGAAGACCACAGAGAAGATTCATGGATGTAGTGAAGGAGGACATGGAGAGGGTTGGTGTTACAGAGGAAGATGCAAGGGATTGGGTGAGGTGGAGACAGATGATCCACTGTGGCGACCCCTAAAGGGAGCAGCAAGAAGAAGAAGAAGGGCGGTGCAGCCCCGGACATAATCCCAGGCGTCTGTGCTGAGTGAGGGCCACCAGAAGGCTCAGTGAAGGTGGTGGATAGTGCGGCCAATTTCCAGGTGGCAGGTGAACTGGGTGGTGTAGACCCAGTGGATGACCTCACCCCGAATCGATGATGGAACATTAGTCTGCCCCGGGGGCCTTCTCCCAGTTCCAGTTTCATCAGCTAACACCAGCTAACATCAGCCCACACCTTCCTTTCGATCTCAAAGGAGATGGCCCCCACAAAACACGAAGGGGACAAGATGCGTTCACTGGGGGAGGAAGCCATCTCCAGGGAGAACAGCTGAGAGAGGGTGTCGGCTGTAGTTTTCTTGAAGCCAGGTCGGAAGGTCAGAGTAAAGCTAAACCTGCTGAAAAACAGGGCCCATTGGGCCTGGTATGGGTTGAGGCATCTGGTGGACCTTAGGTACTCCAGGTTACGATGGTCTGTCCAGACGACGAACGACTGCACTGCCCCCTCCAGCCAATGACACCACTCCTCGAGCACCTGCTTGACTGCCAGGAGCTCCTGGTTGCCCACATCATACTTCCTTTCCCCTGGATTTAAACAGCGAGAGAAGAATGCACAGGGGTACATCTTTCCAGTGCTTTCATCACCATCCAACCGATGATCCTGAAGGACAAGCTGCTGCGCGCAGGGGTGGACCAGCACCTGGCATCATGGATCCTGGACTACCTCACGAACCGCCCTCAGTTTGTGAGAATCTGGAACTGTGTGTCCGACACGATCATTGGTAGCACGGGGGCCCCCTAGGGAACGGTGTTGGCTCCCTTCCTGTTCACTCTTTATACTGCGGACTTCTCACACAACACAACACACTGCCATCTACAGAAGTTCTCTGATGACTCTGCGATCGTTGGCCTCATCTCCAATGGAGATGAAGCTGAGTACAGAGGGCTTATCCAGGACTTCGTGGACTGGTGCCATCGGAACTGCCTCCAGATCAACGCGAGGAAAAACTAAGGAGCTGGTGGTGGACTGCCGCAGGCATGGACAACCCCTCACAGCACCAGTAAATATACAGGGAACAGACATTGAGATGGTGACATCCTACAAGTACCTGGGTGTTCATCTGAACAATAAACTAGACTGGTCACACAATACTGACGCACTCTACAAGAAGGGACAGCGCAGACTGTTCCTACTGAGGAGACTCAGGTCTTTTGGTGTACAAGGGGCACTGCTGAAGACATTCTATGACACGGTGGTGGCATCAGCCATCACTTTTGGAGTGGTCTGCTGGGGCAGTGGCATTACTGGAGCCGATAGGAAGAGACTGAACAAACTGATCAAGAAAGCTAGCTCTGTCCTGGGGCAGCGCCTTGACCCGGTGGAGGAGATACGAGAGAGAAGGATGGTGGCTAAACTGTCATCTCTGCTGGAGTCCGAGTTCCACCCTATGCAGGACATACTGAATGCATTGAGGAGCTCATTTAGCAGCAGACTACATCATCCCAGGTGCACAACCGAGAGGTTTCGCAGGTCCTTCCTACCAACGGCTGTCAGACTTTACAACCTAAGCAGGGCTGCTCGCAGAGATAGCAAAAAAGACGTAACAACCTAATAGTTTTTTGAATACAAAAGATGCAATAGACTTACACAATGGTCCCCTCCGGCATACAACTAGGAAAATACCGGTCGCTATGGAAGGTGAGAATATGTATGGGCACATAATCATACCATGTAGGATAACTAAGTAGACGGTTGTGCTGTTTCATCCCATCTAGCAACAATGCTCTGCACTGTGTGTGTTTATATATTTACATACTTATTCCATCTAGCTACAATGCTCCGCACTGTGTGTTTATATGTCTACATATTATTCCATCTAGCTACATTGCTCCGCACTGTGTGTGTTTATATATTTACATATTTATTCCACCTAGCTGCAATGCTCCGTACTGTGGGTATTTATATTTCTACATATTTATTCCATCTAGCTACAGTGCTCCGCACTGTGTGTTTATATACTCATATATTTATTCCATCCAGCAACAATGTTCTGCACTGTGTGTCTGTGTGTATATATATATATATTTATAGTAATATGTACATATGTATATTAGCTGCTCTTGCTTGCTTGTTTTTTTTCTTGCCTCCTGATTGTTGCTCTGAGTGTTGCTATCCCTGTGCTGTTGCAATCCTGGAATTTCCCCGTTGTGGGACTAATAAAGGCTTATCTTATCTTATCTTATCTTATCTTCCATCTGCAGGGGACCGTTATTTATTTAGCGAATGCAAAGTCCTTAAGCCAAGCAGTTGCCTCCTGGTTTGCTGTATGGAGGGTGTGTAATCCTCCTTCCAGTCTTTGGAGCGGGCAAGCCTCTATGATGTGATTCATTGTTTGCTCCTCTCCACATGCGCACAGAGGGCTAGGGCTACTGCCCCATCTGTAAAGGCTGGCCAAGCAGGGGCCATGTCCAGTCCTGAAGCGATTGAGTGTAGACCACTGTCTCCTTGGGAGGTTGGTGCCCGGGACCTGTTGGTTGGGGTTTATCACCAGCTGTTTGTTTGGGACCTCCTTGGTCTCCCATTCCTCTTGCCAAGCTGTCTGGATGGTAAAGTCAGCTGGGGGAGGGTTTTTCCAAATCGGCCGTCTGGATGAAAGTCGGGCAGTGGGTGGAGTGTAGATATCTGCATGGATTGGTAAGTGAGGAGAATCTTTAACTTTTTGGAGCATCGGAGGGGACCGTTGGGACAGGATGGCTCCCACACCACAATCCGACGCGTCCACCTCCACCACGAACTGTGATGAGGGGTCCACCTGGAAGAGGATTGGGGCCTCAGAAAACCTTGCCTTTAATTCAATGAAGGCTGCCTCGATGGGGTTGGATCACTTGAAGGGAGTCTTGGTGGACGTGAGCCTTGTCAGTGGGGCTTGCAGTGCAACTGTAGTTTTTAATGAACCTCCTGTAGAAGTTGGCGAAGCCCAGAAAGCTTTGGACCTGTTTATGGTTAGATGGAATGGGCCACTCTGTGACTGCTTTAATCTTGGCAGGATCAGGTTTTAGTTGTTCCTTAGTGATGATGAAATCCACGATTCAGGTGGTGTGAGTGAAGAACTCTCATTTCTCAGCCTTGACATAGAGCCGGTTCTCCAGTAATTGCTGCAGCACCCTCCTGGCGTGGATCTTGTGCTCCTCCAGGGAGTGTGCGAACACCAAAATGTCATCTAGGCAGACAAACACAAAGATGTTTAGAAAATAACGTAGAACGTCATTCATCAGTCTATGAAAAACTGCGGGGGCGTTTGTGAGGCCGAACGGCATAACCAGGTATTCAAAGTGGCCTAGAGGAGTACGGAACTGGGTCATCTATTCGTGCCCCTCTTTAATGCGGATGAGATGGTATGCATTTCTGAAATCCATCCATCCATCCATCTTCTTCCGCTTAATCCTTTTCGGGTCGCGGGGGTCTGGAGCCTATCCCAGCATCTTTGGGCGAGAGGCAGGGTACACCCTGGACAGATCGCCAGTCCATCGCAGGGCCAACACAGAGAGACAGACAACCATTCACTTTCACAGTCATACCTAAGGACAATTTAGAATCCCCAGTTTGATGCCAATTAACCTAACGTGCATGTTTTTTGGGGTTTTTTTTTTGGCATGTGGGAGGAAACCGGAGAAATCCTGGAGTAAACCCACGCAGACACGGGGAGAACATGCAAACTCCGCACAGATTACTGTTGGTCGGGGGCTGGGATCGAGCCCACGATCCCCTGGCCAAGGGTGAGTTGCTGTGCTGCCGCAGTGCTAACCATTCGGCCACCGTGCTGCCCATTTCTGAAATCCAACTTTGTGAAAACAATGCACCCTGGAGGAGATCAAAAGTGGAATTAAAGGCAGGGGGTATTTGTCTTTGATAGTGATGTTATTTGGCTCCCGGAAGTCAGTGCACGGTCTGAGGGTCCCATCCTTCTTGCCAACAAAGAAGAATCCAGGCCCGACCAGGGAGGAGGATGGCCTAATGATTCCATCCTGGAGGGACTCCTTTATATACTTCTCCATGGCCTCCCTCTCAGGGCCAGACAGGCTATATAACCTGCTGGAAGGGAGGCTCGCCCCCTGCTGGAGACTGATGGCACTGTCATATGGTCTATGGGGAGGTAGTGACAAGGCTCTAGCTTTACTAAATACTGGGGCAAGGTCATGGTGTTCACTGGGGACTAAAGATAAGTCAGGGGGTCCTCTGTGGAGGGAGAAGAGGGCAGTGACGGGAAACAGGGGGCTGAGCGGAGGCAGGAGGACAGGCAGACGGTACTCCATGAAATAACTTTGCCCTGAACCCAGTCAATTACAGAGTTGTGCAAGTGTAACCAAGGAATGCATAAAACCAGTTGCGTGGTCACAGAGGGCAGGACCAGGAAGATGAGATCCTCCTGATGATTACCTGACACTGTTACTGATAATGGTGTGATCCTCTTGGTTAGGACGGCTAGCCTAGCCCCTGAGAGAAACTACGGGGATGGGAACAGCCAAATCTACAGTGGGAATTTGGAGTTGGGCTTCCAATCTGCTAGAAATGAGATTTTGCTCAGCCCCGGAATCAACTAAGGCAGATAATGAGTGTTTGGTGGAATTGAATCTGATTAGAGTGGGCAGGTTGAGCTTGTAAGGGGCGTTAGATATTGAGACCTCACTTGTCAGTTTCCCTATTCTGACTGATAGGCGGGGTCTTTTGGGTGCTTCGGTCAAGAGGCCATAAAGTGCCCTTGAGCACCACAGTAAATACATAACCCTGCAGCTTGTCGTTGTCGGCGCTCCGCCGGAGATTGCCGAGTGTGACCTATCTGCATGGGTTTAGCTGTTTCCGGAGGCGAGCACGGAGGGAGAGCAAGGAAGCGCGAAGCGACCGACATGGCACCGGAGGAAGGAACAGAGGAGGTGGGGCAAGATTGCCATGAAGCACGTTGACAGGTCCGGTTATCTACCTGGATGGCTAGGGAAATCAACATGTCCAGCGTAGGAGATTTGTCACGAAATTCTAATTCCTCCCTAAGGGCTGAATTGAGGCCCCGCATAAACGCACCCTGGAGTGCAACATAGTTCCAGCCCAACTCAGCAGCGAGAATATGGAAGCAGATCAAAAAATCAGCCACCGATTGGGTGCCCTGGTGAAACTCTAAAAAGCGGCTGGAAATATCCCCCTCATGGTTTAAGTGGCCGAAAACCTTTTCGAACTTGAGGACAAAATGATGGTAAGAATAGCTGGGATAGTCTGGGCCGTTGACTAACGCCTGTGCCCATTCAAAGGCGAGGCCATCTAAGAGCGTGATTACGTAGCTAATCTTGCTTTGGTCGGACGGAAAATCACTGGGGGTTCTCTAGAAGACTAGTTGACACTGGAGGAGGAACCCTTTGCAGCCCCCTACTCTCCCGCAATAATGGGAGGGAGAGGGGATGGAAAGGGCTCGACCCGCAAAAGCGGGCTCGGGAGGTGAAGGAGCTGCCGCCCGTGGAGGGGACTCCACTGCAGCAGAACTCGACGCGACAGTGGAAGCAACCTGGGTCATGAATTGGCCAATTTGGTCTTGAGTGATGGCAACTAGAGGGAATAACTGATCAATTTTTGCCTTGACGGCAGTGAGGCATTCTAATGGGGAGTCTGGTGTGGTTCCTTTCGGGTCCTGCGCATTGTGGGATTGTAATGACACAGCTTGGGCTAAGCAGGAACTCAATGACAGAAACCACAACAAGAGGCAATGGGTAGGGTGCAAGGTAAGTATTTTATTAAACAATTTGTAAATGATGATGGGAACTGGTAGCACTGTGGGGAGAGAAAGGAGAAGACAAGGTTAATGACTGAGGGAGGTAATGCTGAGTAATACTGCTGTGTGGACAGAGGCTTACTTGGTTGATTGGTAATTGTGACCTTGTTGCAGAGGGCTGGTGGAGATGATCCACTGATGAGTGGACTGCGGCAGCTGCACCATCAAGGAGGAGTGCTGAAGGTGGGGGTACATGCAGCTGGTGAAATGGGAAATTGCCCAGGCCTGAAGCTTGTTCCTGAGGGTAGAGGGGACAGTTGTAGAGAACTGGAATAATGTGGCTTACTTGGTTTGCAGGGGTCCCAGGGGGAGTCCGAGCTGCGCAGTCGGTAGGAGTCCTGAGTCCTGGAAGGGGGCTCCAGAGGGGAACACTGAGGAGAAGGAGGCAGAGAAACCCAAATGTACATTGAGGTGAGAGCTTGGGGAATCAAGCTTACGTGGGGCCAAGGAAAAGCTCAGGGGGCAAGGAGCAGGCAGTGTAGGCGTCAGGCAGCGAGCGAGCAAGGAGCACACACACTGGAGCTTGTGACAATGGAGCAGAAGATCTCTGAGGCAGCTTGTCTGTAGCATCCCACAATCCCACACTGATAGAATGCCAGTTCACTTCTTAAATAGGGTGTAGCTGGACCGCAGAGCAGCTGGAGAAAATCAGAGGCAATTAAGGCAAAGTGCTGAAAAAAGTCAAGGGATACATGACACACAGATTGCACCTCTGAATATTTGAGAATACATCTGTATACAAATGCAAGTGGCATGCAGATGGTATACCACTATACCACCCACAACACTACTTGTGGCTGGGACCATCTACACTACCAGCAGTGACACACCGGTGGGCAGTTAGTTGTAGTGGAGTGTTGGAGGTTGCATGCTTGATCCTCTATTAGATGCCACCAGTTGGGCTTCTCCTTCTCTGTGGTCACACATCAATTCACAACAGTTGTCTCATTTCCCTTGAACTTGTTCGGTAAAGACTGTACATTCACGGAAAGAGAACCCCAACAATTGGGTGATCCCCAGTGAGCAAGGCCTTGGCAAAGGTGAAAATGAAACACTCCAATTTAACAGGAATAAATCTCCACCAGAACCAGACTCGGGGAGGAACAACACTCTGCTGCAACTAGCTGGGTGTGAGAAAGAGAGAGAGAGAGAAAAAAAAACATGAGCTTCCTAAGATAAAAACACAGCATCAGTACTTCCAGGACTGGCCTAACCTAAATTTACTGGAGGCCGTCATGGAACAGAGGTGTGTGTGTGTGTGTGTGTGTGTGTGTGTGTGTGTGTGTGTGTGTGTGTGTGTTTGTGCGCGCACACATGTACATGCATGTGTGACAGACTAATATGACGGCCTCTGAGGAAGCTAAGCCTGGTGTCGGTTTTCTACATTTGATAGGCAGTAATGCCTGACCTTTGTGTTAGTCATATGTTGAATTTGCTTTCACAGAAACAGTAAAAGAGACGTATACAAACATGCTTTTGGAGTTCAGTTATGCACATTTACCTAATGTAAACTATTTTTAAGGCAAGTGATGAAAAAAGTTTGTATATTACCAGTGATAATGAAATTTGAACATTTGAGAGAAACTGACCATATTCTCTTTCAAATGAAGAGGAATGAGAGCAATAATTTACTGTATACTTTGTGCCTTTTGTCTGATCTATTTTACATTTTTGTCCCTCTACACTGTAATCTTCAACTGTGATGTCAGAGTGCTAAATGGGTTATGGGTTCATTTAGAGGATGACACACCAGATGGGGATGTGAGTGCACTACTGGGACAGAGGAAGCCCAGATCCCTGCCGATACAACATACCCACAAGTTATTTTAAAGGCCTTGTCTCTGAGGCACAATAAAGTGGGCCATGGTTGCCTGCAAACTGAAGTCTTTGATCACCCTTGATCAAGTTTCAAATCACCATCACACTCTTGATTCATATACTACAGTTACTGTGTTATCGCTTGCTACGGTTATATCTGTGGTATACATATGATGTCTACAATTATACATACAGTGCATCTAGAAAGTATTCACAGCACTTTTCTTTTTCCACATTTTGTCGTTACAGCCCTATTCCAAAATGGATTAAATTCATTTTTTTCCTCAAAATTCTACATACAATACTACATATATGAACATACATAATGACAATGTAGAAAAAGGTTTTTTTTTTTTTAGATTTTTGCAAATTTATTAAAAATAAAAAACTAAGAAATCACATGCACATAAGTATTCACAGCCTTTGCTCAATACTTTGTTGATGCATCTTTGGCAGCAATTACATCCTCAAGTCTTTTTGAATATCATGCCACAAGCTTGGCACACCTATCTCTGGGCAGTTTCTCCCATTCCTCTTTGCAGCTCCTCTCAAGCTCCAGCAGATTGGATGGGAAGCATCTTTGCACAGCCATTTTCAGATCTCTTCAGAGATGTTCAATTGGATTCAAGTCTAAGCTCTGGCTGGGCCACTCAAGGATGTTCAGAGAGTTGTCCTGAAGCCACTCCTTTGATATCCTGGCTGTGTGCTTAGGGTCGTTGTCCTGCTGCAAAATGAACTGCCGCCCCAGTCTGAGGTCAAGAGGACTCTGGAGCAGGTTTTCATCCAGGATGTCTCTGTATATTGCTGCATTTATCTTTCCCTCTATCCTGACTAGTCTCCCAGTTCCTGCCGCTGAAAAACATCCCCACAGCATGATGCTGCCACCACCATGCTTCACTGTAGGGATGGTATTGGCCTGGTGATGAGCGGTGCCTGGTTTCCTACAAACATGACATCTGGCATTCACACCAGAGAGTTCAATCTTTGTCTCATCAGACCAGAGAATTTTGTTTTTCATGGTCTGAGAGTCCTTCAGGTGCCTTTTGGCAAACTCCAGACGGGCTACCATGTGCCTTTTACTAAGGAGTGGCTTCTGTCTGGCCACTCTACCATACGGGCCTTATTGGTGGATTGCTGCAGAGATGGTTGCCCTTCTGGACGGTTCTCCTCTGTCCACAGAGGAACACTGGAGGTCTGACAGCGTGACCATCGGGTTCTTGGTCACCTCCCTGACTCAGGCCCTTCTCCCCGAATTACTCAGTTTAGACAGCCGGCCAGCTCTAAGTATAGTCCTGATGGTTCCAAACTTCTTCCATTTATGGAAGATGGAGGCCACTGTGCTCATTGGGACCTTCAAAGCAGCAGAAATTTTTCTGTACCCTTCCCCAGATTTGTGTCTCCAGACAATCCTGTCTCGGAGGTCTACAGACAATTCCTTTGACTTTATGCTTGGTTTGTGCTCTGACATGCACTGTCAACTGTGGGACCTTATATAGACAGATGTGTGCCTTTCCAAATCATGTCCACTCAACTGAATTTACCACAGGTGGACTCCAATTAAGCTGTAGAAACATCTCAAGAATGATCAGGGGAAACAGGATGCACCTGAGCTCAATTTTGAGCTTCATGGCAAAGGCTGTGAATGCTTATATACAGTACATGTGAGTTCTTAGTTTTTTTTTATTTTTAATAAATTTGCAAAAATCTAAAAAAAAAATACTTTTTCACATTGTCATTATGGGGTATTGTGTGTAGAATTTTGAGGAAAAAAAATTTAATCCCTTTTGGAATAAGGCTGTAACATAACAAAATGTGAAAAAAGTGAAGCGCTGTAAATACTTTATGGATGCACTGTAAGAGTAAATGTTCTCACCAGAATGACCAAGTTTTTGTTTACTAAATACTGTGCTTTTAATGACTTTTTTGACATCCAGACCATGAACACAAAGTGATGACTTCAGAAAGCTGCAGCTTTATTCATTTTCAGCAATATTTCATTCAGCTTTCAGACAATAGGTGGATATCCTAATGTATTTGGTTTGGTTGTCTACTGTCATGCTGCTGTTACACTGTAGTTTCCCAGTTTGGGATCAATAAAGTACATCCATCTATCTATCTATCTATCTATCTATCTATCTATCTATCTATCTATCTATCTATCTTTACAGATGGCATTCCCTGCACAATATACTGTACATACATTCATGATATACTGTGTTCCAAATTATTATGCACATGCTGTTTTTGTTTGCTTTTCCTGCCAATACAAGTAAAGATTTTTTTTTAAATCCTCAGTTATATGAAGTTGATGATATTATAAGCAAAACTACTCAGTATAGCAACTGTTTCACATTTTGAAAACAATTTTTAAAAAAGTATTACTCCAAATTTAATGCACAGCTGAATTTGAAAACATTCAGCAGGTTATAAATAATTCAAAACAAAATCTGTTGTACTTGTAGCATGAAGCGATCACTTAAATATAAATGCAGTTTAAATGAAAACAACAACAGATCAAGTTACATGCAGTGTCATGAAAAGTATGGGCAGGAGAGTTGAGGTCAGTGTGTTGTGCCACAAAAATGTGAATAATTTAGATTCAAAACTGACACTGATAATCTTAATATGGAGACCATTTACAGATTCAAAGGACATGATCTAAAGGAACAGGCATGTCATTTTAAAGATGTTTTTGAGCAGAATGATCATTATATTGTTGGGCTTATGAACAGTCATTTTTAAATCACAAATTCATTTCAGGAGAAGCTGTCTGTTGTAGCTTCACACTTTTCAGAACAAACAAGACAGAGTTCATTATGAACTGTCCTGAAATTTTTCCAGGATATCTGGTCACCTACTGTGGACAGTGAAGTCACATCATTTTCAGAATCAGAATCAGAATCAGAAAAAGATTTATTGCCAAGTACATTAACAGATCACTGATAACATACGAGAGAATTTGACTTGACACAGAAAATGAACCTGCATTTCCGTGACGCGGCATGCGTCTGAAACGCGCCTGCCAACAGGAGGGTACAGGTAGCATAAGAAATAATACAATGGGAAGGAGCAAAAAAATCATTGATTTCAGAATACTGGTCACATGATCAATATTATGATTACAAAGAAAAAAAAAAGCCCTTAATGCACATCAGCAGACCAAAAGAATTCACAGGACACAAAGAGAGCAGTGAGTGAATCATTTTGTTGTCAGTTTGTGGATCAATATGAATGTAATGTTGAAGCAAGTGTTAAATCAGTAAGAACAACAAGGACACTTTGGCAGGAGATGTTTTGTCTGGCTACTGGCAATTGTCCTTGGCAATTGTCCATGCAGCTGCTGTCCAAGGCCATGTGCTCAGTGTTTTGAAAAAACAGAGACTGCAGACGATCAGGAGGATTTTTGTAAGGGAATTGAGCCAAATAGAACTGATCACAGAGAAGGAACTTTATATTCTTCTGCAGATTCAGTACTTAATCCTTCATTGCGGGGCGTTGAGTCCATCGTGGATAGACCTAAGCGTAATCATGATGTAATCCACCTTCCGAGACAGTTCTCCATTTGTCGCTATCAGGGTCTTCTCCATTTTTTCAATTTGATGGATGCACCTCGCCTGGCCAGCATTTTGATAGGTTGTATCCATCTTCAGCAATTTGTGGTACACCAGGACAATCCCAGATCCAATCAGAACGATCCCAATCACCATTATTACGAAGACATACAAATCTTCAATATCTTCGATAGAGAGATTAGTCAGGCACAAGATTCTCCAATTACTTGTCTCCCGTAAATAGCCCGCTGGAGCCGTCCCTGCAGGGCAAACAGCTGACCCCAGACCCCAGATTTTGACCCCAGTCTCTCACCTGAACCTGGCTCTTTTCTCTGAAAAAAAAGTTTCTTATGTCCATGATAACAGGTGACTGACAGCCCCCCCCACACACACGCGCATGTTGTTATTTACAGTATATATATATATATATATATATATATATATATATATATGGTTGAGCAGGTCGTCTAATAACCGGATGTTTGGCGGTTCGAATCCTGCTCTCCCCAGATATCCTGCCGTTGTGTCCCTGGGCAAGACACTTCACTCGCATTGCCTCCAGTGTCCATAACACTGGGTATAAATGTATAAAAATGTTCGGTGGTGGCCGGAAAGGCCGTTGGCGCAGATTGGCTGCCACGTTTCCGTCAGCCTGCCTCAGGGCAGCTGTGGCTGCAGAAGTAGCTTGCCACTACCATTGTCTTTCTGGAGTGAATGAATAATGTACCTATTTGTAAAGCGTCTTTGAGTATATATGATAAAGCGCTATATAAAATCGATGCATTTATATATATATATATATATATATATACACACAGTATATAGTAGTAGTAGTAGATTAGTTTATTTGACAGGGACAGTGATGTGTTGCACATAGAGTGTATAGCTATTAGCTAATTTGCAACTCTTGTCCCTGGATGGGCTTTAGAAAAAAGAATCAAGATAAAATATATGTGTGTGTATGTTCTATATATTTTTATGTGGCCTTCAGTATGCCCCAGAGTCAGTGTGTGTGTGTGTGACTGGGTCAGCAGAAAAATAATGATGATACAAGTGACATACTGTCTATTCTTGTTTTGGGTTCATCCTGTTAGTTTCCTGTATGAATGACTCCCTAGTTCCTTGGAGATTAGACTATCTGTTGTTCTCCAGATGTACTGAGCTAGACTGTCAAGGACGTTTCCTTCCGTTTCCCACCAACACTAAGGACTATAAAACTTTGAGCAATGGGTGACTGATTCAGAAGTGTGTGTGTGCATGTAGACTCGGGGCTATTGCATGTATCGCTTCTCCCTCATAGCCAGAGGAATAAATCTTCTCACATCTCAAGATCCTGCCTGATTTTTGACTCAGATTAATTAAAATGAAAATTAATCTAACGTGGACAAAACGTATACAACATGCAGATTTTTACAAGGGTATTATTGGTTTAATGTTTGTTTTTTTTATTTCAATAAATGCACTGTCTTTTAAGAAATATCAATGATTATAAGGGAAAAAAGAAATATTAATACTCGGGTGATTACAGTGAATGTGCTTGACATAACGCACGGCTCAGGAGACGCACACACACAGGCTTAGAGAAGTTCAAAGAGTTTATTAACAGCAGGAGTGAATGAGTGCGTGTCTGCGGGATGTAAATGTGTTGGTGATGGTGTCTGCTCCAGGCACAGAGGCAGGTGACCGTACAGCCGAGCAACCCTATGGAGAGAGCACAGGGAGAGGGTGACGGGCATACACCAACACAGGAGGGATTTATGGCGAGAGAAGGACTTACTTGGTGGGTCAGGACAGCTGGCACAACAAGGGGGCGAAGCCCGGAAGACAGCCACCTGGAGAGCTCTGTGCAGCAGCGAGGATTGGGCGATGGAGTGGAGATGTCCGCCGCTGGGGAATCCACCTGTGCACAGGGGAGAAGACTGAAGAAAAGAGGTAAGCGATCTTCTTACCAAAATGGTGACGCTGAAGGGAAGTATGCTCACAACGGTGAGGGACGAAGTCTGACGGCTTCAGGCCGAGCCTCCGGGCGAGACGGCCTTTATCCCTCGCCGCTGATGATTGTCAGGTGCGTGAGCAGGTGGCGCCGCTGATGAATGGCGCGGCGTGACAGTACTCCCCCCTCTAGCAGCGCCTCCTGGCGATGGCTTATCCGGGTGCGCTCGGTGGAAGTCCGCGATGAGCGATGGGTCCAACACAAACGACGGGGGCACCCATTGTCGATGCTCGGGCCCATAGCCCTCCCAGTCTACCAGGTATTGCAACCCACGACCTCGGCGCCGGGAGTCCAGGATGGAGGAGACGGACCAGGCCGGATGGCCACCAATCATCCGGGGCGCGGGTTGCGCTGCAGGAGGAGGGCAAAGGGGGTCAGTGACTGCCAGTTTCACCTTCGACACATGGAAAGTGGAATGGATGCGGAGGGAGGGGGGAATAGCCACGCGCACAGCCACCGGGTTGATGATCCGGGTGATGGGAAAGGGACCCATGAATCGCTGTGCCAGCTTCCTCCTCTCGCCTTTTAATGTGACGTCCTGGGTAGACACATACACGAGTTGCCCAACTCTGTACGCCGGGGCAGGTCTTCTGTGCCGGTCCGCCACGGTCCTGTTGCGCTCCGCCGTGCGTAAAAGCGCATGACGCGCGGCCGCCCAGGTGGAGCGGAACTGCCTAAGGTGCGCCCTAACAGAGGGGACAGTCACCTCGTTCTCCTGCGCTGGAAACAGCGGGGGGTCGTAACCCAGGGACGCCTTGAAGGGGGACATCCCCGTTGCAGAAGAGCGGGCGGTGTTGTGGGCATACTCCACCCAGGCGAGATGGTTGCTCCAGGACGTCGGCTTGGATCTAGTAACACAGCGGAGCGCAGCCTCCAGCTCCTGATTGGTCCTCTCACACTGCCCGTTAGACTGGGGGTGATGGCCGGAGGAGAGGCTCACCTTGGCTCCGATGGCGTTACAAAAGGATCTCCAAACCTCGGATGAAAATTGGGGACCCCGGTCCGAGACCACGTCCACCGGAATCCCGTGCAGCCTGACCACGTGTTGGACGAGGAGGCCCGCCGTCTCCAGGGCAGTAGGGAGACCTCGCAGGGGAATGAAGTGCGCAGCCTTGGAGAAACGGTCCACAATGGTCAGGACGGTGTCAAAGGAGTTGGAAACGGGGAGTCCGGTGACGAAGTCCAGTGCGATGTGCGACCAGGGCCTGCCGGGGACGGGCAGAGGCTGGAGCAGACCCGCTGGGGGGGCATTTCCCGACTTGCTGGTGGCACAGATTGGGCAAGCCCGGGCGTAGCGGGCTGCATCCCTCCGCAGGCCTGGCCACCAAAAGGACCGTTGGAGGAGGCTGATCATCCGAGAGGTGCCGGGATGACAGGTGAGCCGGGAGGTGTGGAGCCAGTGGATGACCTCTCCTCGGACCGCAGATGGGACGAACAGTCTTCCCTCCGGTCCGCCGCCAGGATCAGGTTCCACCTCCTGCGCCTTCCGGATCTTGTCTTCAATGTCCCAAGAGATGGCACCGAGGACGCACGACCTGGGCAGGATAGTGTGGGGCGTCTCCTCAGCCTCCACGGGGGTGAACTGCCTAGAGAGGGCGTCAGGCAGGCCGTTTTTGGAGCCCGGCCTGAAGGTGATCGAGAAGCGGAACCTGGCGAAGAACAAAGACCAGCGCGCCTGGCGGGCATTCAGGCGCTTGGCAGATCGTAAATACTCTAAGTTCTTGTGGTCCGTCAGGACCACAAACGGCAGGTCCGCCCCCTCTAGTCAGTGGCGCCACTCCTGTAAGGCGAGTTTAATGGCCAGGAGCTCTCTGTCCCCCACATCGTAGTTCCTCTCCGCCGGGGACAGGCGCCGGGAGAAGAAGGCGCACGGCCGTTTGGCGCCATCGTCAGGTGACCGCTGGGATAACACTGCTCCCACTCCCGTGTCCGATGCGTCCACCTCCACAATGCACTGCAGCGCGGGGTCGACCTGGCGAAGGACCCGGGAGGAGGAGAACTCCGCCTTCAGCGCCCTAAAGGCAGCAGCGACCTCTTCAGTCCACCGGAACGGGACCTTCGGGGACGTGAGGCGGGTCAGCGGTCCGACGATCGAGCTGAAATTTGGGACAAAGCGGCGGTAAAAATTGGCGAAGCCAACAAACTGTTGCACCTGCTTCCGGGATGCGGGAGTAGGCCACTCCACCACCGCCTTCACCTTCTCTGGGTCTGGGAGCACCTGATCTTGAGCGATGATGAATCCCAGGAAGGATGTGGTCCTAGCGTAGAATTCGCATTTCTCAGCCTTCACGTACAGACGATTCTCCAGCAGTCTTTGGAGGACCCGCCTCACATGGACCTGGTGCTCGTCCCTGGACCTGGAGAAGATAAGGATGTCATCCAGGTAGACGAACACAAAAAGGCCGATGAAATCCCGGAGGACGTCATTAATGAGGCGCTGAAAGACGGCAGGAGCGTTGGTCAGCCCGAACGGCATGACGAGATACTCAAAGTGGCCGTTCGGGGTACGGAAGGCTGTCTTCCATTCATCTCCCTCCCGGATCCGGACGAGGTGGTAAGCGCTGCGTAAATCCAGCTTGGTAAACCAGGTCGCCCCCTGGAGGGAGTGAAAGGCAGTGTCCATGAGGGGCAGGGTGTAACGGTCCCTCTCAGTGATGTCATTCAGCGCTCGGTAGTCTATGCAGGGGCGGAGGGATCCGTCCTTTTTCCCGACAAAGAAAAACCCTGCCCCCACGGGTGACGACGATGGGCGAATAATCCCAGCGCTCAGAGATTCCTTCAGGTATGTATTCATGGTCTCCTTCTCCGGCGCCGACAGGCTGTAGAGCCGACCAGATGGCAGGGGAGCCCCCTGGCGGAGGTTGATGGCACAGTCATATGGTCGATGCGGGGGAAGAGACATAGCTTTCGATTTGCTAAATACCATACCCAGGTCGTGAAATTCTGGAGGCACCAGTGACAGGTCCGGAGGTGCTGTATCCGCCACAGGGGGAGCCGCGGATGGGGAGCAGGCAGCGGACTGAAGGCAGGTGCCCATACAGAAGGTACTCCATGCCGATACCCCAGCGGACCTCCAGTCCAGGACAGGGTTGTGGAGGCGTAGCCAGGGATACCCCAGGATGACGGGCGACACAGAGTTGGGCAGGACGTAAAATACCATCTCCTCCCGGTGGTTCCCTGAGATGATGACTGGGACAGGCATGGTTTGGTGAGAAACTCTCCCAAGGGAGGCACGGGAGAGATGGACCAGAGAGATGGGGTGTTTTAATGCCTGACAGCGGATGCCCAATCGGGTTGCCAGGCCTTGTGAAATGAAGCTGCCCTCTGCGCCCGAATCCACCAGTGCGTGGGTGAGGTGCCCAGTGGGATTGTGGCAAAAACGGATGGGCAGCTTTAATTGAGTGAGAGAGTCTAACCGGTTGGAATCCGCGAGGCTCCCTACAGCGATTCGCGGACCCCGCCGACTGGCTTTCCGCGGGCAACGCTCCACAGTGTGTTGGTCACCTCCGCAATACATGCAGAGGCCCAACTCACGGCGGCGTTGTTTCTCCGCAGGGGAAAGCTTGGTCCAGCCCGTCACCATCGGCTCCGACTCCTCGGGGCACAATGCTGGCGGCGCCGCCAGGGGGCGAGCTTGGAACAGGTGCGGCGAGACTCCACGAGGGCGAGAAGAAGAAGACTTCCGCCCCGAGGAGCGCTCGCGCAGCCTGTTATCCAAACTTATCGCTAAGGATGTCAGCTCCGCTAGCGTCCCAGGGATATCCCGTCCAGCCAGTTCATCCCTCAGATCACTATTGAGGCTGCGGAGGAACAGGCCACAGAGGGAGCGTTCCTCCCAGCCCAATTCCTCCGCCGCTACCCGGAAGTCGACCGAGTAGTCCGCTGCCGACCGGCCTCCCTGCTGGAGAGCGAGGAGCCGATCGACCTGGACCGTCTCGGTTTGAGAATGGTCAAAGACCTCCAGAAAGCGCCTCACGAACTGGTCATAGGTGAGGGTGGCATAACTGGGCCTCGCCATTACGGCGTAGGTCCAAGTTAACGCACGCCCCTCCAGAAGATTCCCTATGTAACCAATCCGACTGTGATCCGAGGGAAAATCTCCGGGCACACGGTGGAACACGGACTCACACTGCATAATGAACCCCCGCGCTCCGCCGAGCTTACCGCTAAAGCGGGCGGGGGTCGGAATCGGTGTGAGCCGAACCGATGCCACCGGAGCCGGCTGGACGGCCGCTGGAACAGCAGGAGCCGCACCACCCTGACGAGCCGGGGGGAACGGCTGTTGAGGATCCAAGCGGCCCAACCGGTTAGTTAAATTCAATAATTGATTAAAGATCACCTGTTGTTGATAAGCTATTTGATCCACTCTAGCCTCGAGAGTGGAAAACCGGTGTGCGAGCCCGCCGTCCGCCGAGCCGCTCTGCTGAAGCCGTACTGACATAACGCACGGCTCAGGAGACGCACACACACAGGCTTAGAGAAGTTCAAAGAGTTTATTAACAGCAGGAGTGAATGAGTGCGTGTCTGCGGGATGTAAATGTGTTGGTGATGGTGTCTGCTCCAGGCACAGAGGCAGGTGACCGTACAGCCGAGCAACCCTATGGAGAGAGCACAGGGAGAGGGTGACGGGCATACACCAACACAGGAGGGATTTATGGCGAGAGAAGGACTTACTTGGTGGGTCAGGACAGCTGGCACAACAAGGGGGCGAAGCCCGGAAGACAGCCACCTGGAGAGCTCTGTGCAGCAGCGAGGATTGGGCGATGGAGTGGAGATGTCCGCCGCTGGGGAATCCACCTGTGCACAGGGGAGAAGACTGAAGAAAAGAGGTAAGCGATCTTCTTACCAAAATGGTGACGCTGAAGGGAAGTATGCTCACAACGGTGAGGGACGAAGTCTGACGGCTTCAGGCCGAGCCTCCGGGCGAGACGGCCTTTATCCCTCGCCGCTGATGATTGTCAGGTGCGTGAGCAGGTGGCGCCGCTGATGAATGGCGCGGCGTGACAGTGCTTGTGGTACTTATCCATTTTTATTAAGAAATAATAACTTTTCAACAGTGTGTGGACTAAAGCAATTTCTTTTTTTTCTTTTTTTTTTTTTTTTAGATTATTTCTCCAGCTTTGGAGAATACTCTCTCAGAGCACAGAGGATGTAGGTGTGCAAAGGAAGGCTACTGCAAGTTTGTACAGTGTAGGATACAACACGCAGATTTTTGCAAGGGCATTTTTTTCCATCACTCTATAAAAAGCAAGAAATCTCTGTGTGTCTGTCTGTGTGTACGTATGTGTCTGTCATGTTCATAGGACATCATAGGACGTCCTATGAACTCAGGCATCATAGGACACATAGACAAATGTGTCTTTATGACGTCATATAAACCATGAACTCAGGCATCATAGGATGACTCGCGATGCCTATTTGACGGCACATAGACAAATGTGTCTTTATGATGTCATATACATCAAGCCCACGGCACATAGACAAATGTGTCTTTATGATGTCATATACACCAAGCCTGCCTTCATGTTTTTGTGATGTCATATACAGTGACAAACATCAGGCAAAATGTCTTTATGATGTCATATACATCAAGGCTGCCTTCATGTCTTTATGATGTCATGTACAGTGAGTCCATGCCGGAAAGCCTCTTTTTGCTCAGATCTATTTTCATGATCCTGTCCATGAACTGGAATTACAACACACCTATCCCTCAGGCAGTGGTCTCAATGAAGAAGAAGAAGACCCACCAGATGGAGAGCAATAGAATGATGACAACTGCTGCACGTCAGAAAAGATGCCATGAAGATGAAACACCTGAAGTTCCAGCAGTACAGCGCACCCATCTGAGACAGGAGGACACCCTTCACCAGCACAGGGTATGACAGACTTTAAAGCATGTTTCTAGGACATCATAGGATGGCCTATGATCTCTGCCTCATCATCATAGCGCGTCCTATGAACTCAGGCATCATAGGATGACTCGCCATGCCTACATGACGGCAAATGTGTAACCTTGACCAATGCCAGTCTACACTCCAAATGTGCAAAATGCCAAGCAAAGCGTTGATTTTCTCCGGGTGCTCTGGTTTCTTGGTTTCTATGGGTATGCCCAGGCCTTCCTGAACAGGGTCGAAAGCCACTTTTTCAGGATCGTGCCCATGAACTGGAATTATGATGCACCTATCCCTCAACCAGTGGTCTGAACGAAGAAGAAGAAGACCCACCAGATGGAGAGCAATAGAATGAGGAGAACTGCTGCATGTCAGAAAGGATGCCGTGAACATGAACCACCTCAGGTTCCAGCAGTACGCCGCAGGCATGGCTGTGAACAACACAGCCACCTGAGACAGGAGGAGACCCTTCAGTGGCCTGAACAAAGAAGAAGAAGACCCACCAGATGATGTCTATATGACGGCACATACGTAGACAGAGCACGATTCCCTACAAGACATACAGTATACTGTACATAGACACAGGTAAGCAACATAACACAGAACAGTGACAGGCAGGAGAAGAAGTAACAAGCAGGGGTAAACAGCCCCAGATGGCAGGGCATATTTTGTGTAATTTTTATGTTTTGCTGCATACAAAAGGCATCACATGTGATTGCCACTTAGTGCTGTGCCGCTATACCAACTGTTCTGTAACTGGCAAGAATTCTGTTCCAATGCATCCCCTCTACGGGCATGCACGGGTTTCTACGGGCATGCACTAGTTTCAATAAATGCCCTGTCTTTTAAGAAATATCAATGATCATAAGGCAAAAAAGAAATAATAAAACTCAGGTGACTACAGTGAATGTCCTTGTGGTACACTCATACAGGGCACAATAGTGCCTCAGCATAATGATGTGTTATTGTTGTATCCAAGCTCTTTGAAACACAACAGACACTTCACTGTGCAAATAAAAATAAATTATTAGAATGGCCAAGCTGGGACTTGAACCCCAGCTTCCCAGTTATAAGACAGATATTTTACTTCTAAGCTACTACTTAGTCATGGGTAGTTGAAGCTTTCTTGAAGACTTGAGGCCTTTCATCAAAATGGTTCATGTCAACAAAGCCTCATATGAAACTTCATTTGCTCTACTTGGCCATGTAGTCAACAAAAAGTATACAGCATGCAGATTTTTACAAGGGCATGATTGGTTTAGTGTGTAATTTTTCAATTTCAATAAATGTGCTGTTTTTTAAGAAATATCAATGATCATAAGTGAAAAAAGAAATAATAAATCTGGGTTGACTACAGTGAATGTGCCTGTGTTACTTGGTGTGCTTGTACTACTTATCCATTTTTATTAAGAAATAATAAATTTTCAACAGTCTTATACTATCTTTCCCAATAGATTCAACTCTGGCCTTATTCTCATGCAGGGCACAATACCAATAGTGCCTCAGCATAATGATGCATAACAATGATCCAAGCTCTTTAAAGCCTGTTGAACTCTGTTCAACTTCCCTAAAAATAACATGCCCAAAGTAAATCAAAAGCTGTTCTTCAACCCTTTGCAGCATCTTCATGGGGTTGGTCTCATTTAAAAGAAAACACTCTGAATTTTTTGGCAAAACAGTCACAATCTCTCTAAGTGCTCCTGCCACTGAGTAACAAGAAAGTTCGCCTGGGTGGGTTTTTTTAGACACAAATGCATGCAAATAACATACAGCTGTCAGATACTGGCTGGAAAACACAACAGAAATGTAGAACCAAGTGTTTTCAAGCTCAGGTCAAAATTTTGTAAAAATACCACAAAAAATGAATATATTACACAGCTTTTTTCTCAGGCTGTAACAAGGCTGTGTCTGTACTGGAAGACCGGAAATACAGCTTTTTTTTTCAGTGCGCACTGAGACGCACTAAGATGCAGAGACGCGACCGCCCGCGGAATTCACAGAGTACAACAGGTTAAAACACAACAGACACTTCACCTTGCAAATAAAAAGGAAATTACAAGGACAACCCAGCTGGGATCCAAACCCAAGCCTCTCACTTGTAGAGCAGATGCTTTACCACTAAGCCATCACCTCAGTTACATTAAATAGCCACTATTTGTGGAAAATGCATCAATAGGAGAAATGTGCTCAAAATGTTCTCAAACGGGAGAAGTCCATGTTTTTGGTGCTGTCTCCATCTGAAAATTGCCTGTGACAAATCCCTTACACAGTCAAACATCAACAACACAAAACGTGAAGGACGGGGATTTCCATTGTGTATCGCTGCTCACTTTATCCCATGTTGCGTGCAAAATCATGAATGGCTTTCTGACCCAGTCACAGGGTACGATGTCAACACATACGGCACAATACACGCCTTGAAATGCACTTTGCCAAAAAAAAGTGCCTGGATAAGCTCAGAGCACCCTCGGAGCTCCGGAGCCTACTGTCCCATCACTAGTGTCCACATTAATTCTCTGAATGCAACCGGCATTTGTTCCAGGTGAGAGTTCCTCGTCTTTTTATCCCTCATCCTTGTATCCTACCTTTATGCCCCTTTTCTACTAGGACTTATATAGCCCTACTCTCTTTGATACGGCTTAACTCAACTCAGTTCGCTTTTGTTTCCATTACAGCTGAGTATCGCCCAGGGTGGGTGGGATTTTTTTACAGCAAGGCGGCGCCACACTCCAGTGACGTAAAACGCAACACAAGCAAAACACAAGATGGCGGATTACAGGGCGACTGCTCGGTCTCTGGCGTTTTGTCAGAGTAAAGACAAAAGAGGAGAGCCAGAGAAGGCTACAGGCGGCAAGATGACACACCCTGGAAAAGTACTGGCGCATTTAGGAAGCCATAGAGCCATAAAGCTGAAGATATGAGGATAAGAACTAGATCACATATGAAGGTAAGCTCATGATTGCTAATGCTAATTTGCTTTAAGTCCACCATACTACATTGTAATGTCGGCAGGTTATCGCTATTAGGCACTAAAAGATATATGCTGTGTGTGTGTTTCAGATGGCTCTCTTGTGGCAAAATTACCGCTTCAAACCATGGGTCTGGGCGTTCAACCGAACCTCCCAGTGATGAGATGTCACCCCAGCTTCTCAAACGTGCAGTGGTTACAGAACTTCAGAATGTCTGTAGAAATGTTTAGCTTCCTGTGCAACAGATTGCTGTGATCTGTGTGAAAATCACAGAGAGACTGAGACATCATGGGATGTACCTGCTCCAGCAGCACTGAGTCTGTGGTGGTGTCGTGGCAAAAAGTGATCAGCTGCCAAAACTTGATCGTCAGGTGCCATATTGTAGTTATGGGGTTATATTAGCCATAAAATATACTGTATATTTCAACAGGTAAACAGTACTGAGTTGGGTGTAATAAGATATATTTAACAATTATGATACATTTTTAAGCCAAAACAAACTTGATCTAGGATTAAAAGCAATTAAAATAGTCACAAGGTTACATAGAAAATACATGGATTTACTGGACATATGTAGATACTATATAAATACAGTGGGGCAAAAAAGTATTTAGTCAGCCACCAATTGTGCAAGTTCTCCCACTTAAAAGATGAGAGAGGTCTCCAATTTTCATCATGGGTATACCTCAACTATAAGAGACAAATTGAGGAAAAAAAATCCAGAAAATCACATTGAAGGATTTTTAATGAATTAATTGGTAAATTCCTCTGTAAAATAAGTATTTGGTCAATAACAAAAGTTCATCTCAATACTTTGTTATATACCCTTTGTTTTCAATGACAGAGGTCAAATGTTTTCTGTAAGTCTTCACAAGGTTTTCACACACTGTTGCTGGTATTTTGGCCCATTCCTCCATGCAGATCTCCTCTAGAGCAGTGATGTTTTGAGGCTGTTGCTGGTCAACACGGACTTTCAACTCCCTCCAAAGATTTTCTAAAGGGTTGAGATCTGGAGACTGGCTAGGCCACTGCAGGACCTTGAAATGCTTCTTACGAAGCCACTCCTTCGTTGCCCGGGCGGTGTGTTTGGGATCATTGTCATGCTGAAAGACCCAGCCACGTTTCATCTTCAGTGCCCTTGCTGATGGAAGGAGGTTTTCACTCAAAATCTCACGATACATGGCCCCATTCATTCTTTCCTTTACACGGATCAGCCATCCTGGTCCCTTTGCAGAAAAACAGCCCCAAAGCATGATGTTTCCACCCCCATGCTTCACAGTAGATATGGTGTTCTTTCTCCTCCAAACACGACAAGTTGAGTTTTTACCAAAAAGTTCTATTTTGGTTTCATCTGAACATATGACATTCTCCCAATCCTCTTCTGGATCATCCAAATGCTCTCTAGCAAACTTCAGACGGGCCTGGACATGTACTGGCTTAAGCAGGGGGACACATCTGGCACTGCAGGATTTGAGTCCATGGCGGCGTAGTGTGTTACTGATGGTAGCCTTTGTTACTTTGGTCCCAGCTGTCTGCAGGTCATTCACTAGGTCCCCCCGTGTGGTTCTGGGATTTTTGCTCACTGTTCTCGTGATCATTTTGACCCCACGGGGTGAGATCTTGTGTGGAGCCCCAGATCGAGGGAGATTATCAGTGGTCTTGTATGTCTTCCATTTTCTAATAATTGCTCTCACAGTTGATTTCTTCACACCAAGCTGCTTACCTATTGCAGATTCAGTCTTCCCAGCCTGGTGCAGGTCTACAATTTTGTTTCTGGTGTCCTTTGACAGCTCTTTGGTCTTGGCCATAGTGGAGTTTGGAGTCTGACTGTTTGAGGTTGTGGACAGGTGTCTTTTATACTGATAATGAGTTCGAACAGGTGCCATTAATACAGGTAACGAGTGGGGGACAGAGGAGCCTCTTAAAGAAGAAGTTACAGGTCTGTGAGAGCCAGAAATCTTGCTTGTTTGTAGGTGACCAAATACTTATTTTACCGAGGAATTTACCAATTAATTCATTAAAAATCCTTCAATGTGATTTTCTGGATTTTTTTTTCTCATTTTGTCTCTCATAGTTGAGGTACACCTATGATGAAAATTGGAGACCTCTCTCATCTTTTAAGTGGGAGAACTTGCACAATTGGTGGCTGACTAAATACTTTTTTGCCCCACTGTATATATTCTCTGCATCAACAATGTACTATACATGTATTCATTTAGTATTGCACTGGGAATTTTGACAATAACCCTTTGTGCTTTTTGCAGATGTGTCTCCACTTTTTTGTGTGTGAAGGTTACCACCAAGTGACACAAATTAAATACTAAGATTGGAAAAGCTGTCTAAGAACAATCCAGCAGTTTGAGAAATCACTTTTGGTTTGGTGTAAGTCTGTCAACAGAATTACGAACCGTAAAGCAGTTTGTGTTCAAATGTTAAATCCCATTAAACCCTAACCCAGGGGTGTCCAATCATGTGCCATGGAGGGCCAAGACCCTGAAGGTTCTCTCTTCTACCCAGTCTCTTCAGCAGGTGTTTTCACTGATCAGCAATCAGTGGAATCTGCTGATGAAGACACTGGTTGGAGGTAAAGCCCGCAGGTCTTGGCCCTCCGTGGCACATGATTGGACACCCAGAATGGCTCAGAATTCCTCCATATACTGGTACTATCACTAAAGTGTGCAGTGTCTTCTGCACTGGCACATCCAACAATACAGTCTTCGGTCAATAAAATTGTTTTTTGTTACTTTTTCTTAAAAATGAGCCATCATTTTCAACATCATTGACAAATGGTTTGTACTATTGACTATTTTCCCACCGGTGTCTTTACAGACAAAATAAAAAATCATGATGCAAACACATAAGTTACTAAATTGTTTATTACAATCAGCAGCAAAATCCAAACTCTAAACTGTAAAAAAACCCAAAAAACTTAGAATGGGTCACACATACCAACCACGCTGCGTTACTGAGAAGCAACTGGATGTGTCGTTCGCACTGGTCCCAGTTCAGCAGATCTTCAGCCTGCATCTCTGTAAATAGTGAACAAGGTCTAGTTTGGGGTGGATCGTTTTCCTCTTGCCTAGATGAAAGACAGAAATGGGTGGTGGTTAATTAAAGCAAGTTTAAAACATATTTGGGAAATGCACTTGTTGCTAAAAGCCAGTGGTGGAATGTGATAAAAAAAAGTGTTTTGTTGTATTTAACCACAATTTTCATGTAGTTGCTCTTCAGTAAAGTAGATTTTACAAGGGTTGGGTTACATTTAAAATAATTTTTTACTGTGGCCTCAGCAATCAGAATGAGTTAATACCTTCAGTTGAATGGAATCTAGTACTTTAACTGAGGGTGTGCATCCCTGAGTATGGAATCCCTCAGTCAAAATATGTAATTTTTATCAATAAAAGTTTAGCCACCGCTCTGTCACTGCTGTGTCGCCCTAGCTTCAAGTGTGGGCAGTGTTTTGTACTTGTATTGCTAAAATATAAAAGGATGCACTACAATGGGTCTCAAATATTTGTAATGTGTCCTGTTACTGCATGAGTTTATTGATGATGGACTATAAACTGCACATATAAACTAAATTATAATGGTGACTGAACAACTCCCATTCCCCAAAGTGCAAGATACACTATTATGAATATAACTCATAAAGGATCACACAAGTGATCTGACGAAAAAATAAACAAGCGGTTCTTAAACAGTAGCTAATATTGGATGTCCCATTCATTTTCAATTATTAGTAATTAATATTCACACAATCAAATAAATCTCAGTTCAGTCCCTTTCATATTAAGTGGAAATTGTGCTACTTTAGTTTTGGCACTTTATCTATACTTTAACTTAAAAAGCAAAGGATTTGAGTACTTTTTTGTCCACCACTACTAAAAATTAAGTGGAAATTGTGCTACTTTGGTTTTAGCACTTTATCTATACTTTAACTTAAAAAGCAAAGGATTTGAGTACTTTTTTGTCCACCACTACTAAAAAACAACGGGGTGTGCAACTTACCATTCATAACACATTGCTGTGTCGTGCTACGTTGTGGTGTCAAAGCAGATGCTGGTCGGACTCTAGAACGAAAATACACACAACTTAAGTGCATGCACAACATGAAAGTGCAACATGTAAAAAAGCCACCTTTTTAACCAGGATTTGGCTGGAGTTACCACTGATGGCTAAATAGATAGCTCATTGTTTGCATACAGGAGATGTTTGTTCAAAGTGAGCTTTCCACCACTGGGATAAATAACGTAAAAGATACAAAATATCACATCACCCATCATTCTCTATATCCTAATATCATAGCTTTCAATTGTCGTGGTCGGGTGCACCCGTTATTTGCCGGTCGGTGGCCGTAAATGCATTTCAAATGGCTCTGTCTAGTTCCCTCTGGATTCTCTCATCAGCCAAAGACACAGAAAAGTCTGCTGGACCACGGTGTTGATTTCTGTGAAGCCATTCTACCGTTGCTGTTTATACTGATGCTTGCTTGCTGGCTCACGGACGAATCTTTGCAAATGGTGGCTGGAGATTCTGTTGAAGACCTTGCTCTCATGACATTACACACTGACCAATCAGTGGCCTGCAGTCTGTTGACGTCACATTTTTAGCTCGACTCAGCTCGCTTGGAACCTGAATTGGATGGGTACAAAAAAAGTACCTGGAAGCTGGTACCAGGTACTAATGAAAAAGCCTACAAAGCACGCCGAGTCATAGTGAGTAGAGCTAAACAGGTACTAGTGGAAAAGGGCCATTAGTTTGCTCCTGTGATATTTTTGTGCCCCTCATTTCACCAACGTTTTCCATGCACCTCTGAATCTGTGCTTTTTGGTACTTTGCTAACTCGTCACCATAAGTTTTGACCCTTGTTATAATTTGTGTTTATTATAATTAAATGTGCAAACTCACAGCCGGCGTTCAGTGCCTTTTTCTTGCCCTGAAAAGGGAGTTTATAACAGAAGGGTGCTGCCAGTGTGTGACGCCAGCAGCTGTGAGTTTGCTTTTTGTTGTTCCCTCCTGTACTTTTTTTTTCAGTCCGTTTTTGCTATTATGCCAACATTCATGGACTATTCTGAGGTTGGCCTCAGTGAAGTGGAGTGTGGGGCCGTTGAAATATTGCAGGGCATCATATCAGCAGTCTATGCCTCCCACACGCCCGAAGCAGCCTGGGAATGCCTGGACGGTGCGGCACAGGTACTGGAAGCGTTCCCCAGCCTGTGGAGCCATCCTGTACTCATGGACCCCCTCACTTCAATCATCAACTAACACCCATGCTCGCGGGCTGGGGGAAAATTCCCCCTCATCTGTACCTGTGCTGACGAAGAAGCGTCCACGGGTATGGAAGACTCCAGCCAGTCGGTGTCGCTCCGCCGTGGCCCCGCCTTCTCCTCACCAACAGTGGCCCGCACCATCAGCCGTCCCTCCCGCACAGGAGGAGCCCACAGGCACCCAGCTTGAGCACAAGGTCCTCACGCCTCCTCCGGTCCCACTGCAGAGGAGCTGGAAGAACGCCAGCGGGCCTTGGTGGCAGAGGTGGCGCTTATACTGGAATATAAGCTGTGGCTCCTTCCTGAGTTTCTGCAGCAGCTGGAGGGAGTTTCACTGGCCAGAGCGGAGCCTGAATCGATGACAGAGTGTCGCCTGACTCTGGTGCTCTGGCCGTCTCCCCAGACGACCGTCACAGCTCCTGAAGAGACATCGTCTAGTTCCACAGCAGCCACCACCAAGCCCCGGGAATTAAGGCAAGTACCTTTTCATTTATCTATGCCATCCATCCATCCATCCATCCATCTTCTACCGCTTTTCCGGAGGTCCGGGTCACGGAGGCAGCAGTTCAAGCAGAGAAGCCCAGACTTCCCTCTCCCCAGCCACCTGCTCCAGCTCTTCAGAGGGGATACCAAGGCGTTCCCAGACCATGCCTAATAATAAATTGTCTTGCCTTATTCCCGGGGGTGAAGCTCAGCAGCCCGGTTTGGCTGAGCTTTCACCACCTGCTGTGGCAACTACTTCCTCACCTGTTTCTCCTGTCTCCCTGAAATATCCACTGGTCCTGGGAGAGAGCCGTTGGATGACGGAGGGGTCTGTGCATCCTGAAGGCCATGGTCCGGTCCCATCACCACGCCCTGCGAGGGAGTGAAGTGCCTTCTGCATCCCGAAGCCTGTGCCAACGAAAGAACGTCCCCTCGTTTTGTTATCACAAGATCCGGCACCATCGATAAGGCATTCTCTGCTCCCCGGGGCTAGGGGCTTATCTTTGTCCAAGTCTGCGTCAACAATCCACCATCCCCAGACTCTGACATCTCTCCAGATGACCTCCGCTGCTCCTGGGAGAACAACATCTGGTTCATCAGCAGCAGCTTCCATCACGCCCTGGGAGGAAAGGCAAGTGTTTTTTCACTCATTCCCTAATAATAAAGAACGATCTTGCCTAACTCTTGGTGGTGAGCTCTTGCAACCCACTGAGTTCTCACCACCTGCTGCCAATATTAATTCCTTATCTTTTACCCCCGTGTCTTCTCCAATTTCCCTTGAGTGTCTGTCAGTCCCGGGTGGGAGCCGCCGGGTGATGGAGGAGCCTATGGTCCTGAGAACTTGGTTCCAGCCCTGCAGCCATGACCCGGATGGAGGGAGAGCGCTTCCTGTGACCTGAAGCCTGTGCTGACAGCAGAGTGTCCCCTGGCTTCAGCTGCATGGGACTTGGCGCCAGTGGTGAAGCGACCTCCAGCTGCCATGCCAGATGAGCCACCTGCATCGGTTGCTTCGCCCGGAGGTTCTGAGGTTGTTCCCACCATCACACCTGCTGCTGGGGTCGCCGCAGCAGGCTTGCCGGAGTCCTGGATGGTGGTGGAGCTCGAGTCCAGGCAGTTGCTCTGTTCTGTTCCTCCTTTCGCAGTTTCGGAGAAATCTTGTCTGGCTCGTGGTAGGGGAAGTCAGTTGCATGTCCTCTGCTACTGAGTTCCCCTCACCGGGCTCCACTGCTGCCGCTGATCCTTCTCCGGTGCCTTTCCTGTGTTTGTCTTCCAAGGAGACCACGTCGAGAGAGAGTGCCCAGATGGAAGGACTCGAGTTGCCTCTGCCTGAAGCGCTGGAGTCCTGGACGGTGGTGGAATCCGAGACAAAACGAGTGCTCCGTTCTGTTGACACTTCATCAGATCTAGAGATTTCTTGTCCTGCTCGAGGTAGGGAGAGCCTGTCACAGCTGTCAACTGCTTCTGGTCTCTTATCGGGTTCCACTGCTACCGGTGGTAGTAACCCAGTGTATGTTTCTTCTACCCTGCTCGAGGTCCTCGTCTGGGTCTGCTGATGATCATCCTCCTCCTCCACCCGAGGCCATGGTGGGTTCTCCTTCTTCTCCTGAAGTCTCCATGGGTTCTCCCTCTCTACCCAAAGTCTCCGTGGGTTCTCCTTCTCTGCCCGAAGTCCTTCCTCTCTGCTTGAGGTCTCTGTGGGTCCTTCCTCTCTGTCTGAGGTCTTTGTGGGTCTGTCCTCTCTGCCCAAGGTCTCCGTGGGTCCATCCTCTCTGCCTGAGGTCTCCGTGGGTCCGTCCTCTCTGCCCGAGGGCTCAGTGGGTCTGTCCTCTCTGCCCAAGGGCTCCGTGGATGCTACGCTTCAGTCTGGGGACTCTGTGGGTGCTACGCTGTCTGTGGTCACTGCGGTTCCTACACCGCCTGTGGTCACCATGGTTCCTCTCCCTTCACCTGTGGTCGCCATTGCTCAGTATCGTTTCGTTTCGTTTATTCATATATATATGTGAATATACAGTATATATGAATATATATATTCATATATGAATATATATATATGAATATATATATTCATGAATTCATTCATGATATATATATTCATGAATATATATATTCATATGAATATATATATATTCATATATATATTCATATATACATATATATATATATATCTGAATAAATATATTCAGTTTATTCCCCATTAGTTGCTACCATAGTAGCAGCTATTCTTCCTGGGGTCCACACACAAAAATAATCAGTAGCTCAGTAGTCATCATCGGGTGTTAGGTCTCCCCAGCCTCTGACTCCCTTATTCCACACTGCCCTCTCTGCGGTCCAGGAACAACATGTGTGCCAACTACCGCATCCAGTAGGGGGCAGGTCTGGATGCCTTGGGATACTGGGAGACCACCTGATGGTCTGTGCTATTTGGTTGGGTGGCTTATGAACTCTGGTAGGCCACCTGACGGACTGTACTCTTTGCTGGGGTAGATCCAGTATGCCGGGAGGCCACCCGATGGACTGCATCATCTGCCTGGGTGGTCTAGGGACTCTGGAAGGCCACCAGATTTATTCCAGCTTGTTGTCTGGTGGTCCTTGGACTCTTGTAGGCCACCCAAACTCCCTTATTGTGCACTCTCTCCCTAGTGTTCTGTTATTTTCTATTCTGTTTTGTGTTGTGGATCAGGAGCATTTTTGTTGTTTCGGTACCCCCAAGCCTGGTTCCCCCCCCACCCTCCCGGGTTTGTTTATCTCATTCCGACTTGGGGGGGGGCATTCCTTTTGTGCTTTCTTGTCTCTTTATTGTTGTTATGTTGGGGTGTCTGGAATCCACCCCTTGGAAGGATGGGGGGGGGTCTCGGTCATGACGCGGAACACGGTGTATGCACCGTGCTCTTGCTTTCAGTTCTTTCCTGATTATTTTCTGTATTTTCTCATCTCAGTGTTATTATTTGACTTCATGTTTGGGTTTGGATGTTTTGTGATTTAAGTTTGACAGTTGTTCCGTTTATGAAAGAATATTATTTTCTGTTAGAAATGAGCCTCCCCTTACCTTTTCCTCCTGTCTACCTTTTGTCATATCCTGTGTGCTTTTATTTTGACAGTGAGTTTTGTTTACTTCCTGTACTAGCTCAAGTTCGCGGTCTAGCACAGCTGTCATCATTTTGGTTTAATTACTCCTCACTCCTGTTACCCACACCTGCCCTCATTTGTTGTAATTCCTCCTTGCCTTGTTTAAGGGGCTGTGCACAGTTGTCTGGCGCAGCACCCTTCTCTCAACAACCAGCCGTAAGTTCCTTTTTCTGTGTACAATTGGCAGGCGACAAAGAGCTCCCTGAAGGAGCTCCCTGAATATTTGCTACTATCACCAAGCTCTGTTATCTTATGTGTTTCCACATTAATTCTCTGAATGCAACCGGCGTGCGTTCCATGCTTCCTTTGGTAGTTCCAGGCTAGAGTTCCTCGTTTGCCTCTGCCTCCGTGCTGTTTGGTACTTTGCTAACTCCTCACCACAAGTTTTGTCCCTTGTTATAATTTGTGTTTATTATAATCAAACGTGCAAACTCACAACTGGCATTTGGTGCCTTTTTCCTGCCCTGAAAAGGGAGTTTATGACAGTTTAGTGCTAATTTAGGGCTTTTTTTCTTGTACATTTGTGACATTACAATCATAAAGTTGTGAGGTTTTTCCTCATAAATTAAAAATAAAAAACAAAATGAACAAAGATGCAGCATTTTCTGTTATTAAAGGTGCTATTTATAGCCTACAGTATTAATAGCCTGTAGTGTAGCACTACATGGGTTAAGGAGCACTGGCGTGGTGACGCAGCCAGCAGGGTGACATCACCATGCTGGACAATTAAAAGGGTAGAGTCGGCCATTTTAGGCCTCTCTTGACTCTTAGCGACATAGTGCTTAACCGTAACAAACTTGTACTGTGATATTAGTTATTTGTTATAATAACATTCATGTTCCAGCACAGCTCATCTCTCCGTTGGTCATTCTGGGTTTCCAGACATAACATAGCCCATTTTCTAACCCCCACCCTAGGTGAAAACCTCATGTACTTTGAAACCTAAATATTTGCAGGTATGCATCATACTCTTACTGAATAAATTCAGACAGACCCAAAAAGTATGCATAACTTTGCAGAACATTCATGATGAGGCTGGCATCATAAATCATTATGAGATATGACTAAAACACTTCGTAGAGATGAGTGAATAGGCGTGGCTCAAATTGTGGAAAAATTTGCCAGCACGTTTTGTGTCAGCAAAGCTTGCACTTTTTTATGTTATCCATTAGTTTTAATGATTTGGTATATTTATGCAAAGTCATTTTTATGAAGAACAAATAAACTAAACTACCTGTAGAAGAGCTGAAGAAGCCTCCTGTCTACTCACCTTTCCTGCTGTTGGGATAGGGAGGGCCTTGATGTTGCATTCAAATACACTCAGAAGTTTGACTTTATATGTCGGAATTAGTAGGGTAAAACATAACATTTGACACATACAGCTTTTTCTGGAGCTTTTTTAACTGACTAATATGTCCTTTATTTTAATACATTTAGTGGCATCCATTTCCATTTTTTAGTTTTTCCCCTAATCCTTTCAACTCCACTTTTACGCTTTTATTTGTCCATTTTCATCCAACACTTCTGCTGCCACACAATTTCGTCCACAGTAAACTCAGCTCTGAAAGGGGCCGGTGTGCACTGGGAAGGAAGGGGTGGGGGTTAGGGGTGCTTAAGGGATTTGATTAGGCAGTCCAGTGTCGGTAATCAAAATAAACGAATGGGCTGCTGTCAGTATTTCAATAGCCGGTCCTTGAAGGCGTGGTTACATAATTATATCGATGGCAACGCACCAGTGCTCTGACATTTTACCATACTTATCAGAATGGCCATACGTAGTAACAGGAAATACGCTTCCGCTCATAATTTCAACATACGATACAGCTGACGGAAACAGCTGATGGCTGTAGGGGAAGTTGGTTATAAGGTACAAAGATTAATTTAATTTATACCTATAGGTGTGTGGAAACGAAGGTTTGCTTTGGGTCCACGCACACACCGGAAAAAAAAAACTTGTTTTTGGGGGCAGCAGTCCAAAACTTTGACAATTTATTAATAACTAATCTTTATACCTTCAGTCAGTCTCAAATATCCGTGAATTCTCCTGGGTGACTTCAGAAACAGATACAGGAAAAAGAAATCAATAGAAACTTCCATATTGTGGTGGTACGGGTGGGGGATTCTAGACCCAGAGACGGCAGCTAGGGAAAGAGGGAACAGTGGGCTGAAGGAGGAAGTGTCACTGGGGGGTCTCAGATGGGACAGTAATGACTATTGGCCCCCCAGGGAGAGGAGGAAGTGGCAGAGCTGCTGGAGGAGGAAAAGGTGTGAGAAGCGGTACTGGCGTTATGTTATGTTAATGTGCCACGCATGTCTTTGTTCCACACAATGTATTATGGTTGGGATTCCTGGGTCTCAATGCATGGAATTAAAGGTTATAAAAAGAGGATGTACAGAGACCCAGGAGCTTTTTACTGTACTGAATGTTGGAGAAGGAATAAAGTTTGTGTGTTGTTCATCTTGTTGCCTCACCTGCTTCCTTTCTCCACAATATATCGTTTAGTTTTAATGATCAGATTCAGGTTATATGACATTACATTCAACGGACTTGTTGGTAAGGTGAAATGATCAAGTATCAAGCATCACATTCAACTTGTAACTGATTATTGAGCAAAAGAGTGTAATCACATTTGTGGAACCAAGAAAACCTTAGTGTGAATTTGTAACTGTGATGAAAATGGAGACTGAAGTAACTGTAACCAAAATATGAAGAAAATTGGACGCAAATTTTATGAAGAAAATGATAAAAGCTGATTATATGGAAAAAGAAGTTCTGGGTCATTCTAAAAAGGGAAAACGGAATTTAATGAAAAGAGGGATACTATTTCTCTTTAATTCTATAGCACCGATCAGAGTTATGAACTAGTTTTAAACCTGAGACAAATTATGACATACTTTAAGGCGATGAATATCACATTAACCCTGCAGATGAAACAAAGGGATCTTGCTCATGTAACCTTTGCATTGGGGTTTTCTTCAGCTGGATCCAGAAGCTGAGATTTTCTTTGATACTGGAAAAATATCTGCCAGCAGATATTTCTTCCCCGAGGCTCAGGAGCTGAGATCCGGCAACGATGATGATAGGCTGCTGGCCGCTGAAGAAGTATGTCATGCGGACAACACGAGAGGGTTTTTTCAGCGGCTCTCCCGTGTCCAAATAAGTTGATGAGATAGTTCAAAGTCACAGAATCTGAGAGACAAAAATAAAAAAAAAATTATTCAAGCCACAAAATCCGAGTTCTTTGGATATCATGGGGATTGGCAAAAGCAGCTTCCAGTGTGAGTAAAAAAAGATCAGTCCATTTTAAAACACGGTGAGTTAAGAAAAATCAATAGAAAAAGTTTAATAGAATAAAATAGGAAAAAAACCATCTGAGAACACGGAGTTTCACTTCATATAAAAGAGAAGGCTGAGCTCAAACAGAAGAAAAAGTATTTTTCCCAGACATTTAAAGGAAAGAGAGAATTCAAGGCAGAACATAACTGAACAGGACACAAAGACAGCTTAGACAAACTTGGACAAACTGAGTCTTTCTTCCTTAAATTGAGCACTTTCAAAGGATAAAAACATGACTGACATGAAAGGGAACCAATTGTCTCCCATTGCGGGAGAATTGAATGAACTCTGGTCCAATAAGAAAGCAGTCCTTTGTCTGTCACCAACCAATAGAATGAAAGGGGATGTTGTCCAACAGAGACTGGCTGGAGATTGGCTGGAACCAGTCAGATGACTTGCTTTGACTCCGAATATGAAGAAACACATATTGATTAAAGAAAACTAAAAAGAATCACCTTATATATATATATATATATATATATATTGTAGGACCTTGGGTGAGTCGGCAGACAGCGTCCCAGTCAGGATGCAGAGAAGAAAGAGAGGTGGACAATGGCAAGGAGATCATGGGGAGTTTGGCAGGAAGAAGGAGCTGTGGGGGGTCAAGGGTGAATGTATTGTGATGTGAAAAGTCATGCCTTGTGATGTGAAGTGTCGTGGAGATTTGAGACGAGCTGTGGATATAAAAGGAGAAGCTGTGCTTAGCTGTTTATGCTTTTTGTGTATGACTGATGGGAGAGTGTAATAAACTTCATCTGCTCGTAACCTTGCCTCCTCATTTCACACTCTCCACACTGGTGACCCTGGACGTATGATGGAACACGAGGCAGGAACCCTGGAGTCGGCCCGGACGGGAACCCCCAGCAACGCGTGCGCTGTTTCAGTCAAGTTACCGGACTTCTGGCAGCACAGCCCGCGCTCTTGGTTCCACCACACCGAGGCTCAGTTCGCCCTCTGGGGAATAACGGCAGATGAAACCAAGTCTTACTACGTGGTTGCAGCGCTGGACGCTCGCACAGCCCAACAGGTAGCGAGCCTGCTCGACCAGCCCCCAGCCCACAACAGATATGAAGCTCTCAAGACAGCGCTGACCTGACGCTACACGCTCTCGGACTGCGAGAGAGCAGAGAGGCTCCTGAGGTGTTCCGAGTTGGGAGAGGGTTCAGCTGTCGATCTGATGGAGAAGATGTTGGCGTTAATGGGCACGGACGACGGGCATTTCCTGTTTGCCCACCTTTTCCTCTGGACTCTCCCAACAGAGGCGAGAGCGGTTCTGGCTAATTCGCCGTCGCTGGCCGTGCGTGACTACCGTGCACTAGCCCAGGAGGCAGACCAGATCATCCTCACCACCAGAGCCCTCACAGTCAACGCGGCTGTGTCGGACCCCAGCGAGACGACCAGAGGAGGCGAGGAGCCACCGACGATAGTGGCAGCGGGGGCCAAGGGGCGCCAGAGAGACACGCTCTGTTTCTACCACCGCCGCGTCGGAGAGAATGCACGCAGATGTGCGCCACCGTGCCAGTTCAAGTGCTCGGGAAACACCAAGGCCGGCAGTCGGTAGCAGCTGTGACGGTGAGGTGAGGTGCTGGTGAAGAGAACAAGCTGATCTACATGACGGACGCACGCTCAGGGAGACGTTTCCTCGTGGACACCGGAGCCCAGAAGAGCATCATCCTGCCGACCTACGCCAACCGGCTGGCAGGACCTAGCGGCCCCGGGCTGTTTGCAGCAAACGGCTCAGAAATTAAGACATTTGGTGAGAGAACACTGATCTTATCTCTACACGGCCGAACATACGAGTGGACTTTTGTCATAGCAACACTGAATTACCATATCCTAGGGGCTGATTTTCTTTGTGCACATGGTTTACTGGTTGACATTGCTAACAGGCACCTGATTAATGCACTGTCCTTTGACTCTCTCCCCTGTACAGCTCGAGGGGCTGGGCCAGTAACACAAGCCAACGTCACAGCTCCAGGCGGTAAGTTCCACACACTGCTCACTCAGTTTCCAGCACTCACGGTCCCGAAGTTTTCGGCAGCCATTGCTAAACACGGGGTGGAGCACTTTATAACCACTACCGGGCCGCCCGTCTTCGCACGACCTCGGCGCTTGGACGCAGCTAAACTGGCCATAGCGCGTGAGGAGTTTGCCAACCTGGAAAGGTTGGGCATCATCAGGCGTTCGAACAGCCCATGGGCATCCCCGCTATACATGGTCCCTAAGGCTGAGGGGTCGTGGTGACCGTGCGGGGATTTCCGCAGGTTGAATAACGCCACAGCACACGACCGCTACCCAATTCCCCACATTCAGGATTTTTCCGTTCACCTTGCCAGAGCACGCATTTTTTCTAAAATAGACCTGGTCCACGGTTACCACCAGGTCCCAGTGCACGCGGAGGACATACCCAAAACAGCGGTAATAACTCCGTTCAGTTTGTTCGAGTTCCTGCGCATGCCATTCGGGTTAAAAGGAGCGGCACAGACGTTCCAGCGCATGATGGACGCGGTGCTGTGCGATCTCCCGTTTGTGTTCGTCTACCTGGATGATATCCTGGTAGCCAGTGCATCTGAGGACGAACACGTAACCCACCTCAGGACGGTTTTCCAGAGGTTGGAGGAGCACGGGTTAATAATCAACCCGGTGAAGTGCCAGTTCGGCGTGACGCAGATTGATTTTCTGGGGCACCGTGTCTCACCGGAGGGAGCGATACCCTTGCCTGATAAGGTGCGCGCTGTAGCGAATTTTTCCCGGCCTCAGACGGTCAGGGCGCTGCAAGAATTTTTAGGGATGGTTAACTTTTATAACCGTTTCCTCCCCCGCGCAGCTCAACTCATGCAGCCATTGTTCGCCGCGCTCAAGAGACGGAAACCCGCAGAGGGAGTCGAATGGACTCCGGAGCGAGAGCAGGCATTCTTTAAAGTTAAAGCAGCCCTGGCAAATGCCGCATTATTGGCGCACCCAGACCCGGCGGCCCGGATAGCGCTCACCACCGACGCCTTGGACGTGGCCATAGGGGCCGTCGTGGAGCAACGTGTCGCGGGTTCTTGGCAGCCGCTCGCTTTTTTCAGCAGGGCTTTGTGCGACAGTGAGCGTAAATACAACACATTCGACAGAGAGTTACTGACTCTCCACCTGGCCATACGCCACTTCCAGTTCTGGCTGGAAGGGCGCAACTTCACCGTGTTTGTGGACCACAAGCCGCTGACATTCATGATGGCCAAGGTTTCGGAACCTTGGTCGGGCCAGCAACAGAGGCAGCTGGCCGCGATCTCAGAGTTTACGACTGATATTCATCATGTGTCGGGTAAACTGAATGTGGTGGCGGACTGCCTCTCGCACGCAGTGGTGGCCCCGGTCTGTGTAGGGATAGATTATACAGCCATGGCCGCAGAGCAGGTTGGCGATACAGATGTGCGCGGGCTCCAGTCTGGACCAGCAGGGTTAAGGCTGGAGAGCAGAGTACTGCAAGATGGCAGCCCCCCCCCCCCAATCTGCGACATTTCCACGGGACGCCCGCGCCCGGTGGTCACAGTCGCATGGTGCCACCGCACGTTCAAGTCAGTTCACGCTCTGGTGCACCCAGGAGTGCACACGTCAGTCAAAATGGTGGGAGCGAAATTCGTGTGGCCAGGCCTGCGCAAACAAGTGAAAGAGTGGGCTGCAGCCTGTGTAGCGTGCCAACGAGCCAAAGTACACGGACACATGAAGGCTCCTTTGGAGCCGTTTAGTATACCGGCTAAAAGATTCAACCACATTCACGTGGACCTCGTGGGACCCCTCCCGCTGTTGCAGGGGTGCACGCACCTCCTGACAGTGGTCGACTGCACCACACGCTGGCCAGATGCAGTCCCGCTGGCGGCAACCATGTCTGCAGATGTGGCGCGCGCTTTTTTGACAATGTGGGTGGCGCGTTTTGGAATCCCGTCAGACATCACATCCGATAGGGGCCCTCAGTTTGTTTCCGACCTGTGGTCCGCGATGGCCCGCAGCCTGGGTGTCGCAATTCATCGCACAACCGCGTACAACCCACAGGCCAATGGGTTATGCAAGCGTTTTCATAGGTCACTGAAAGCGGCGCTCAGGGCTTCGCTTATGGATGCAAATTGGGTAGACCGGTTGCCGTGGGTTTTATTGGGGTTGTGTTCCGCACCAAAAGAGGATTTGGAGGCTTCCCCGGCAGAGCTTGTTTTTTCTCAGCCACTGCGCCTGCCCGGGGAATTTTTGCCAGATAATCCCACGCCAGACAACTGCCCGTCTCAGCGTTTGCAACAGAGTGCAGACACAGGCACGCTGCCCGGCCCGGCCCATCACTGTTTTCCACGTGCTTTCGTGCCGAAAACTTTGAAGAATGCGGGGTTCGTGCTCGTCAGGCACGATGCCCATCGCTCTCCATTGTGCCCACCCTATGATGGCCCATTCAGAGTGCTGGAAACAGGGGACAAGCATTTTTTGGTAGATTTTGGAGGGTGTCTGGAGAAAATATGCATAGACAGACTTAAGCCCGCCTTTGTGGTGGCAGACGAGCAAGTGCTGCTGGCTCGGGCCCCTCGCCGTGGAAGACCCCCACGGAGAGCTCCCCAGGCAAACGATTCACCAGGACAGCCACACGGGCAAAGCGGAGTCCCCTCCTGCCCCTTGCCACGGCCCACCCGCAGTCAAGACACACCTCCAGCAGCCCCCCGCCGGCACAGAAACCCCGGTTACAGCAGATATGGGAGGAGACTGAAGCCCAAAAGGCATGTGGACTGAAACTCTGTCTGGGGGGGTGGGGGGGGGGGACCTTGGGTGAGTCGGCAGACAGCGTCCCAGTCAGGATGCAGAGAAGAAAGAGAGGTGGACAATGGCAAGGAGATCATGGGGAGTTTGGCAGGAAGAAGTAGCTGTGGGGGGTCAAGGGTGAATATATTGTGATGTGAAATGTCATGCCTTGTGATGTGAAGTGTCGTGGAGATGTGAGACGAGCTGTGGATATGAGGAGAAGCTGTGTTTAGCTGTTTATGCTTTTTGTGTATGACTGATGGGAGAGTGTAATAAACTTCGTCTGCTCGTAACCTTGCCTCCTCATTTCACACTGTCCACAATATACAGTGGGGTAAAAAAGTATTTAGTCAGCCACCAATTGTGCAAGTTCTCCCACTTAAAAGATGAGAGAGGTCTCCAATTTTCATCATAGGTATACCTCAACTATGAGAGACAAAAGAAGAAAAAAAAATCCAGAAAATCACATTGAAGGATTTTTAATGAATTAATTGGTAAATTCCTTGGTAAAATAAGTATTTGGTCAATAACAAAAGTTCATCTCAATACTTTGTTATATACCCTTTGTTGACAATGACAGAGGTCAAACATTTTCTGTAAGTTTTCACAAGGTTTTCACACACCGTTGCTGGTATTTTGGCCCGTTCCTCCATGCAGATCTCCTCTAGAGCAGTGATGTTTTGGGGCTGTCGCTGGGCAACACAGACTTTCAACTCTCTCGAAAGATTTTCTGTGGGGTTGAGATCTGGAGACTGGCTAGGCCACTCCAGGACCTTGAAATGCTTCTTACGAAGCCATTCCTTCGTTGCCCGGGCGGTGTGTTTGGGATCATTGTCATGCTGAAAGATCCAGCCACGTTTCATCTTCAATGCCCTTGCTGGTGGAAGGAGGTTTTCACTCAAAATCTCACGATACATGGCCCCATTCATTCTTTCCTTTACACGGATCAGTCGTCCTGGTCCCTTTGCAGAAAAACAGCCCCAAAGTATGATGTTTCCACCCCCATGCTTCACAGTAGGTATGGTGTTCTTTCTCCTCCAAACACGACAAGTTGAGTTTTTACCAAAAAGTTCTATTTTGGTTTCATCTGACCATATGACATTCTCCCAATCTTCTTCTGGATCATCCAAATGCTCTCTAGCAAACTTCAGACGGGCCTGGCCATGTACTGGCTTAAGCAGGGGGACACATCTGGCACTGCAGGATTTGAGTCCCTGGCGGCGTAGTGTGTTACTGATGTAGCCTTTGTTACTTTGGTCCCAGCTCTCTGCAGGTCATTCACTAGGTTCCCCCATGTGGTTCTGGGATTTTTGCTCACCGTTCTCATGATAATTTTGACCCCAATCCCAGATCCACACGGCTCGGGTGGCCCTCCAGAGCCAATGGCAGTGGCGGGCATGGGCCCCCATGGATGGCACAACGACTTCCCTCTCTGCCATGGGCAAAATGGGAGGGTATACCCCATGGAGGCCTCGAAGGGTGTGAGTCCTGTAGTGGGAGAGACTGCCGAGTTGTGGGCATACTCCACCCAGGTCAGATAGGTGCTCCATGTGGAGGGATTACAGGATGCTACGCATCTGAGGGCGGCCTCCAGGGACTAGTTGGTGTGCTCAGCCTGCCCGTTACTCTGTGGATAGTACCCAGACTTGAGGCTGACCGTGGTGCCCAATGATCAACAGAAGGATTTCCAGACATGGGAGGTGAATTGTGGACCCTGTTCAGACACAATGTCCAGGTGGATCCCGTGTAGATGTATGACATGAGTAGTGAGCAGGTCGGCGGAGGGTAACTTGGGGAGGGACACCCAGTGGATTGACCTGGAGAAGCGGTCAACTATGGTGAGAATCATGGTGTTACCTCGAGAAGGGGGAAGTCCTGTGACAAAATCCAGGGCGATGGGGGACCAAGGTCTGCTGGGAACAAACAGGTAATGGATGAAGCAGGCCAAAAGGAGGTGAGGAATCGGATTTATTGCAGGCGCACACCTGGCATGCTTTCATGTAGTCCCGGATGTCCGTCCGCAGGGTGGGCCAGCAGAACACTCGTCGGATAAGATTTATCATCCGGGAAACCCCAGAATGGCAGGCAAAGTAGCTGGAGTGACCCCACCAGATGACGTCGCGGCGGAGGCCAGCCGGGACAAACAGACGATCACTTGGTCCCCCTTCTGGTCTGGGCTCCGTGGACTGGGCCTGCCGGACCCTCTGCTCAATCTCTCAGGAAAGGGCTCCAAGAATGCACGAAGAGGGCACAATAGGCTGGGAGAGGGACGGAGGGGCTGGAAAGTTAGGGTTGAATTGGCGGGAGAGAGCATCCGGTTTGATGTTACAAGAGCCAGGCCTGTAGGTGATGGTAAAATTGAACCTAAGAAAAAATAAGGCCCAGCGGGCCTGCCTGGCATTAAGTCTGCGGGCTGACCGTAGATACTCTAAATTTTTATGGTCAGTCCACACGACAATGGGATGGACCGCAGCCTCCAACCAGTGCCTCCACTCCTTTAGAGCCAATTTGATGGCTAGGGGCTCTCGATCCCCTACGTCGTAATTCCTCTCGGCTGGGGTGAGCCGCCGAGAGAAATACGCGCATGGGTGGAGCTTCTGGTTGAAGATTCTGGTCGGAGGTCGGGTGCTGCGAGAGGACAGTGCCCACCCCTGAATCAGAAGCATCCACCTCTGGGGTGAACTGGAGCTGAGGGTCGACCTGGGCCAAGATGGCAGTATTAGAGAACAGGCTCTTTAATTTGGAAAAGGCCTGTTCAGCTGCCTCGGACTAGAGGAAAGGCACCTTGACTGAGGTCAGCTGCGTGAGAGGCTGTGCTATCCCACTGTAATTCCTGATGAATCTGCGATAAAAGTTTGCAAACCCTAAGAAGTGTTGAAGCTCCTTGCGGGAATGGGGCATAGGCCAATCTAGCACAGCCTTCACCTTGGCCGGGTCGGCTCTCAGCTCCCCCTCGGCCACAATAAACCCCAGGAAGGAAGTGGAGCAGGTGGAAAACTCGCACTTCTCGGCCTTCACAAAGAGCTGATTTTCCAGGAGCCGCTGTAACACGGCCCTGACATGGACTACGTGCTCCTCTAGCGTGTGGGAAAAAATCAAAATGTCGTCCAAGTAGACAAAAACAAAATGATTTACCATATTGTGGAGGACATCATTAATGAGGTGTTGGAAGACGATGGGGGCGTTGGTGAGCCCAAAAGGCATCACTAGGTATTCAAATTGCCCCAAGTGTGTTTTAAAGGCCGTCTTCCATTCATCCCCCTCGCGACTACGGACCAAATAGTACACATTGCTTAGATCCAATTTGGAGAGCACCTGCACGGGCTGAAGGAGCTCAAACGTGGAGTTGATTAGGGGCAGAGGATATTTATCTTTGATGGTTATGCCGTTTAATTCCCGGTAATCAATACACGGACACCGAGCTCCGTCCTTCTTACCGACAAAAAAAAAAACCCTGCCTCAAGAGGAGCCGAAGAAGGCCGAATGAGGCCGGCATTCAGAGAGTCCTTAATATAACTCCCCATCGCCTCCCTCTCTGGCCCGGAGATGCTATAGAGTTGACTGGATGGCAGCCGCGCACCTGGGAGGAGATCTATGGCACAGTCGTATGAGTGATGAGAAGGTAATGAGAGCACTCTCGACTTGCTAAAGACCTCCCCTAGGTCATGATAGACCGCAGGTACGAGACTGAGGTCCGGCGGCTCCACCGGAGGGGAGGAGATGGGTAAGGATGGTGAACACTCGGCCGAACTAAGACAAGACGCCAAACAAAAGGGGCTCCAGGAAGAAATAGAGTTTTGCACACAATTAAAAATGGGGTTGTACTTCCGGAGCCAAGGGTACCCCAGAACCACCGGGGAGAATGAATTTGGGAGAATAAAGAACAATAAGACCTCCCGGTGGTTCCCGGAAGGAAGGATGCGGGATTGGAGCTGTGCATTTGGTGATCGAAGCCACATTACTGCCAGATAAGGTCGTGATGTTCAACGGAGTGGATAATTTGGTAACGGGAATGCCCATTTCCCGCACAAGCAATGAAAAAATTAAATTTTGTTCCACCCCTGAATCAATTAAAGCCATAACCCCACTCTCAATCCCCGGCAGGTGGATGAGGGCCGAAATAGAAAAGTTACTGGGGGAATGAATAAGAGTCCTGCCCGTCAGACCCCCCCCACTCCTACTGATGGGCCGCGTCTTTAAACAACGTCCTCAGGTGGCAGTTGTTTAGCTTGTTCTCTAAAGAGCCACAGTACATGCATGCACCGGCTCTCCTCCATCACTGGTGCTCTTCCAGAGCCAGATGGGCCTGGCTGAGCACCATCACTTCAGAGGAGGAGTTGGCTCCGCCTGTGTCCATAGCCAGGGCACAAGCGCAACGGAAGGGTGGGAGGAGGATTTGCGCTCCTTCGCGCACTTGTGGTATCGATTGTCCAAACTGGCAGCCTGATCAATTAGACCGTCCAGAGAGGAGGGAATGGCATGAACCCTCAGGTTGTTGCAGAGGTTGGCATTTAAACCCTGGAGGAAGATGCTGCGTAACGCAACATCATTCCAGCCACAGTTTGCAGTGACGACCCGAAACGCCACAGAGAAGTCAGCGGCAGACCGGCTCCCCTGGCGGAGAAATATAAGACGGCTCATAATATTACCCTCACTCTCCATTCGGTCAAATGTATGGGAGAATTCACCAATGAATCTATCAAATGTGTAACTAGGACCCTCTGAGCTGTCAAAGATGGACTGAGCCCAACTAAGGGCTCAATCTCGCAGCAGGAGGGTCATGAAATGAATTTTTGATGTATAAGATAAGATAAGCCTTTATTAGTCCCACAATGGGGAAATTCCAGGATTGCAACAGCACAGGGACAGCAACACTCAGAGCAATAATCAGAAGGCAAGAAAAAACAAGAGCAGCTAGTATACATATGTACATATTACTATATAGTATATATATAATATACTGTATATATATATATATATATATATATATATATATATATATATATATATATATATATATATATAGACACACAGTGCGGAGCATTGTGGTTGGTGGATGTGCAGCAGAAAGTCTAAGCGCTCTCTCCGCGGATGCGGCGGGCCAGCTGGATGTCTTTGGGCATGATGGTGACCCTCTTGGCGTGGATGGCGCACAGATTGGTGTCCTCGAAGAGACCCACCAGGTAGGCCTCGCTGGTCTCCTGCAGAGCCATGACGGCGGAGCTCTGGAAGCGCAGGTCGGTCTTGAAATCCTGAGCGATCTCCCTCACCAGGCGCTGGAAGGGCAGCTTACGGATGAGCAGCTCCGTGGATTTCTGGTAGCGACGGATCTCTCTCAGAGCCACGGGCCTGTGACGGCGAGGCCTCTTCACTCTGCCGGTGGCCGGAGCGCTTTTCCAAGCAGCCTTGGTAGCTAGCTAGGAAGCTAGCTGCTTCCTGGGGGGCTTTTTCCTCCAGTAGATTTACGGGCGGTCTGCTTGGTTCTTGCCATCGCTCTTTATTATTCTGTCTTATATTTCTTGCACGCTGCCTAAACTCCAGCCCGGCACCCGCGTCGTTTTCGCTTCAGTTCCCCGGTATGTCGAGTTTCTCCGTTAGCACCGGGTGGCGGTTGAGTGCTAGCTAGCTCTTCCCTGCTGTAAACAGTGGTTCCGTCCGCCGACTCGGGAGACCTTTGGGGTGATCTGTGTGTCCGTGATATATATAGAGAGTGAAAGGTGTAGAAAGAAGAAAAAAAGATTTAAAAAAAAGGCAGGTATCGTCCGGATACTCCCCGTTCACCTGGCCCAAATAAAGCCAAACATGGTAAAGGAATCCCTTACATTCCCACACCTGTCCCGTGTACGGGGCAGGTGAGGGAATGGAGGTTGTTCGGCAGATGGTGGAAGAAACAGGGGCAGCAGGTGGAGAGGGAGGACCCGAATGAGACATGTGAACCAAATGATCGGTGACCGTGCTCAGCTGCTGCGTAATCATCTGCAGCTGTTGCGTGAGCATGGCCACTTGCTGTGACGTCGAGGCGGTGTAAAGCGGAGTGTTCCGCTGATGCAGCCCCCGCTGAGCTCATTTTCTGGCTGGCTCGGTCTGTCATGATGAGAAAATGGTCAGCTCATGTACAGGGTGCCAGACCAGAGAAAACACACACAACAATTTATTAATCCAAAAAAGGAGAGCACAGTTAGGGAAAGACACCACTCGCCAGAAGAGGACTCAGCCTGTGGGGAGGAGACGAGAGCTGGTTAATAGGAGGAAGAAGATTGGGAAAAGGTGGAAGACAAATTTGCCACTTACGGGAGCTGATCAGAGAAGGAAGGGCGCGCAGGAAGGGTGTGCGCTCACTTGATCATGACAAATGCTGGGTACCAAGATACAAAAATAAAAAATATGTAATTTTTACATACATGAGGTAAATGTTTTGGCTAAGTAATATTGAGATTACTGAAGGAGGTTCAAATTGGATTGGTTTAGCTGGACTAAACCATGATTCCACAGATGTCTTAGTCGTAGGGTGTTCGAGGCCTTTATTCTGGAAAACTGAGCAAACATGGAATGTCATCCTTGTTCTTTGAATGGCAACGAGGAGTAAATGTGTGACCACTGAAAAAGAGCCAAGATAAGGTGGAAACAGACTCATTGCTAAAGTGTTAACTGGAAAGCTAATGTTTCTAGCTACAGCTGAGAGTAACATAGATACCAGCTGTGCGTGAGTATAGTCAACCTTTAACACGAAGAGTAAAAAGTTCAAAACCTTGTTGAGTTTGACTGAAGCTTTGGAGAAAACATTCAAAACCAACACAGTATCTTGCAAAGTTTTGGTAATGGCTTGTGGTTCAACTACCTGGCGTTTCAGTGTAGCGGTGTTGACCGGGTTAACAGTGGACCTGCTAAGGCTAACCAGAGGCCCTAACAATGAGGCTGTTACTGAGAATCTGCCTAAGGTTTGTTGACTTTTTGTCTTGGCTCTGCCCAGTTCTGACTGGGTGACAGTAGGTGTGATTGCTAGGTGGAGGGCTTAACTGAAAAACAGGAGAGCCATCATTCTGGCAACCAAATATCAATGAGTGATTTTAATTTCAACCTTCTTGTTGGTTTTTCTTTTAGACACCTGAGTGGCAGATGAAAATTATTCTCAGAGGTGGAACAAATTCTTTTAGAGCTTGAACTCTAAACCTTAGATATTTTATCACCTTGAATGAATGAATGAATGAATGAATGAATGAATCTTTATTTCGGATAGATTAAAGTAAAGATTAAAAAGAAACAGAATAATATAACAAAGGGGAAAAAAGAAAAAAAAATCCAACAAGGTCAAATTAAACAATAACTCCTCTGATTATACAGTTCAACATAAGTTATCCGAAATGGGTGATGGCTGAAGCTGCAGCTTATATAGCCCACCCATATTCCATCCAAGAATTCAAAAGAAAAACAAAACAAGAGTGATTACAATTCGGAACAAAGCTAAGACAAAATGTGACAAAAAAAACTAAGCAACAACACAACACAGACTGGATATGACAATGCTTATGTGATTTTACATGTCGTCTTGTATATATGTTTGGAGTATTTCTTCCTTTAGTTTTTGTTTAAATTGTCCAAGCGTTGTACATGATTTTAATTCAGGTCCAAAATCGTTCCATAATCTGACTCCTTGCACTGAAACACAGTGTTGCTTGGTGGTAGTTCTCACTGAAGGTTTTTGAAATATACACTACCATTCAAAAGTTTGGGGTCACTTAGAAATTTCCTTATTTTTGAAAGAAAAACACTTTTTTTCAATGAAGATAACTTTAAACTAATCAGAAATACACTCTATACATTGCTAATGTGGTAAATGACTATTCTAGCTGCAAATGTCTGGTTTTAGGTGCACTATCTAGATAGGTGTACAGAGGCCCATTTCCAGCACCTATCACTCCAGTGTTCTAATGGTACAATGTGTTTGCTCATTGCGTCAGAAGGCTAATGGATGATTAGAAAACCCCTGTGCAATCATGTTAGGTCTGCAATGCTGTAATTGCTGCAAATGGAGGATTCTTTGACGAAAGCAAAGTTTGAAGGAAAAAATTATTATTTCAAATAAAAATCATTATTTCTAACCTTGTCAATGTCTTGACTATATTTTCTATTCATTTTACAACTCATGGTGGTAAATAAGTGTGACTTTTCATGGAAAACACAAAATAATTGTCTGGGTGACCCCAAACTTTTGAACGGTAGTGTACATGTTCCTCTGAAATGATATTGTTTCTCCCTTATTTGGAACAACTTTTGGATATTTGTGGGCAGTGATAGATTCTTCACTTTAAACATTATTACTGCAGTTTTAAAGTCAACCAGATCTTTCAACTTGAGAGCTTTTAATTTAAGAAAAAGTGGGTTTGTTGGTTCCCTGTAAGCAGCTTTGTTTATTATTCTAATAGCTCTCTTCTGAAGCATAAAGACTGGATATATTTTTGTTTTATATGTATTTCCCCATACTTCAGTACAATATGTCATGTATGTATTGTACTGTATGTACTATATTGTACTGTATGTATTGTACTGGATTGTAGTATTGCAATTGATTTTAGATATTTTACCTTTAATATAATTAATATGTGACTTCCAACACAGTTTATCATCAATTATTACTCCAAGAAATTTAGTTTCAGATACCCTTTCAATCTCTACACCATTTACACTGAGTTTAAATACTAAGTTGTTGTGATGGTTGTTAAAAACTATAAATTTTGTCTTACTTAAATTGAGCGTTAATTTGTTTGAATCAAATCACAGTTTAAGCTTTCCTAATTCCTTTCCGAGTGTATCCAAAAGTTGTTCCAAATTGCTTCCACTGCATAATAGATTAGTGTCATCGGCAAACAATATTAAATCCTTTTTTTCTGAAACTTTACATATATCATTTATATACATATTGAATAACAGTGGCCCCAAAACTGAACCCAGTGGGACTCCACAAGTAACCTTCAGTAACTGTGAGTTTTTGTTACCAACACATACATACTGATATCTATTCTTTAAGTAACTACTTAACCAGGACAGTGCTACCCCCCTAATACCACAATTTTGTAGTTTCTTTAATAATAAATTATGATCCACTGTATCAAATGCTTTTTTAAGATCCAGGAATACCCCAACTGAGTACTCTTTATTTTCAATGGCAGTTGATATTTTTTCTATAAATTCCATTAGAGCAAATGCAGTTGTCCTCTTGTGTCTGAACCCATATTGCTGCTCACACAATAAATTATTCTTCATTATGAAGTTGTCAATTCTCTCACAGAATATTTTTTCAAGTATCTTGGAAAATTGCGGCAATAGTGAAATTGGTCTATAGTTTGAAAGTTTCCCTCTGTCACCCGTCTTGTATATCGGAATTACTTTAGCTATTTTCATTGCATTGGGAAAGATACCTGTTTGGAGAGACAGGTTACAAATATACGTCAGTGGTTTCACTAAGCATTCAATAATAGTTTTGACTAAGAGCATGTCAATACCATCACAGTCCGTAGATGTTTTACTTTTAAACGATTTAACAATTTCAATGACCTCTCTCTCGTCTGTGTTCTTTATGAAAATGGAGTCTTTTATAGCAGTGTTTTTGCTTATTGTATCACCCGTGGGTGCCATAATGGGTATTTCTCGAGCCAAATTAGGACAAATGTTAACAAAAAGTTATTAAATTCATCTGCAGGTGAAACTGCATTCACACTCTGAGTCGTTTTATTATTTTTTGAAAAATTGGTTAGGTAGCTTGTATTTCTGTTTTTATTTCCAAGAATATTGTTAAGTATTGTCCATGTATTTTTAATATTGTCTCTGTTTTTCTCCAGTTCTTTACTGTAATAGTCTCTTTTACTACATCTCATTATATATGTTAACTTGTTTTTGTATGTTTTATACCGCTGCTCTGCTTCTTTTGTCCTTTTCTTTAGAAAAGCTTTATATAATGAATTTTTCTTTTTACACGCCTTTTGTAATCCTTTGGTTAACCATGGCTTATCGACAAATTTATGTTTAAGCTTTTTCTTTACTAATGGACAATTTTTTTCATAAAGAGTGGTTACAATGTTTATAAATGTATCATAGGCTTCATTTACATCTGATACATAGACTCTTGTCCAGTCTTGCTTCAGCAAGTCTTTTTTAAAAGAACTGATTGCATTTTGTGATTTGTATCTGAAAGATTTTAAATTTTTTTCTGTATTGGTCCCCGTGTGGCCATGGATAAGTGCAAAGATCGGCAAATGGTCACTTATATCATTTATCAATAATCCACTTTCTATTTTCTTATCAATAATATTAACAAACAGGTTGTCAATAAGTGTAGCAGTGTGAACTGTGATTCTACTGGGATGTGTTATTGTGGGATATAGACTCATACTGTACATAGAATTCATGAACTCTGTAATTACATTTTGTTGAAATGGATTTAGTAAATCAATATTGAAATCTCCACAAATTACAACCATTTTCTTACTAGTAATATTATTGTACAGCTCGACTAACTTATCTCTGAATGTCTCAATGCAAGTTCCCGGCATTCAATATATACAGCTTTTAATTAGATTTTTTTGTTTTATCTTGGTCAATCTCAACAGTAACACGTTCCAAAATCCCTGGTAGTGCAAAGGACATTCCATTTACAAGCTTACACCTATACAGGTCATCAATATACAGTGCAACACCACCACCCTTTTTTTTGAGATCTGTTAATATGAAACATCTGATATCCCTCTATTGCCATCAGGGGAGCCTGCTCTTCGTTAAGCCAAGTTTCAGAGACTGCGATAGCTGTAAATTTTCTGTCTAGCTGTTTTAAATAGTCCTGAATCTGTGGAAAGTTTTTGTTAAGACTTCTGCTGTTGAAGTGTATTATTGATAGTTTACCATCTAGTTGCACTTGACTTTTGAATTGCTTTTCAGTGTAATATTCTCAATGATTATGAATATTATTGAAAAAGTGGTTATCAGGATCAATATCATTCTCCATCTCTTGTAGTTTATGTTCAGCATAATGGCATATTTTCAGAGTCTGAATTTCCTCACTCTGAGTCAAATGACTTCCTCCAGCTGAGGATAGCTGATGTCTACTCAAGTCAGTCATAAGTTTTTTGTTTGTTTTGTTTAGTTTTTTTTTTTTTTAAACTACATTGACATGGTATGTCACAAAAGAACTATTCTTGCCGTGTGTGTGGATATGGATTATCATAGTCTCTTTATTTTCTTAATCCGTGTTCATCTATATTTATTTAAGTCAGTAAGATCTCTGATTATTATGGCCTTTGCTTCCTCAGGTGTTCCATTTAGTTTGATCCAAACTCTACAATTTCTTGTCCATGTTGCCTGTATCTTATTTTGTCTTTTCAGCATCCGTGCTTGCCGTGCTATTTCAGCATTAGTCTTTGTTAAATGTTCATTTAGGTAAACTTTTGCTCCCCGTAGCTTTCTGGCCTGCCCCAGTATGTCATTCTTTACCCTTCTGTTCACAAAGCGCATCACAATTGATTTCTTTGTTTTATTATCCTTTCTGGGTAAAGCATGACAGGCTGAAATTGCATTTGCTTCAACTTTTATATTTCTACTTTCAAGGAACTGAAGCACCTGGTTTTCCAGGGAGACTGATTCCCTCAGGGGAGCCTCCTCACCTCTCATTCCTGCTGTAGCATGAGCATATGATTGATATTTAATGTCTAGTCCACTTATAATTAGATCATCCATACGAGAACATTGTTCAAGATCCTAGACACGTCGCTCCAAGTCTGCAATTTTTTTTGTCTTTTTCCTTAATTGTTAATTTTAATTCTCGGACTTCTTCCATTAGCCCTAATAGTTTAACCTGCTGACTAGCCACTTTGGTCAGTTCTTCTGACAAGAAGTTCAGAGATTTTTTGATCTCTTCCATTTCCTCCTTCTTTGGTGGCATTTTTACCGACCTGCTGATAGTAAAACAATCTCTGCTGGTGTCTCTGGTATCCGATCCGACCAACCTCGAATCCAGCTGGGCCTCAACTAGTCCCCTCCGCTGCTAGTCCCGCTGCTTACTGCCGCTGCAATTGAGCTCCTGTCCAGCCGGGGTACCAGCAGCTCCTCCACCGAGTCCCGCCGTCCACCGCTGCTGTAGTTGAGCTCCGATCCTGCTCCTGTCCAGCTGGGGTCCCGGTAGATCCTCCGCTGAGCCCTGCCACCTACCGCCGTCTTCCTCAGTAGTTCAGAATCAGAATCAGAATCAGAATCAGAATCAGGTTTATTGCCATTGTTCATGTAGTACACAAACTAGGAATTTGTCTCGGTGCAATGCTGCAACATTAAACATGATAAGATAAAAGAAATAAACTATACATGCAATAAAGTGTAGAATAAGAGTAAGTGATACTGGTCAGCAGTTAAAATATATTAGCGAGCAGCAGATACTGTGGAGAACTATATAGTGCAGTCGGTAATGCAGGAAGAAAACAGTGATGATTGACATGAGTCTGGTTGAGCTGCTGTACATAGTGCACGAGAGTCAATAAGTCACTTAGTGTTCAGCAGTCTGATGGCAGAGGGGAAGAAGCTGTTCATGTGACGGGAGGTTTTAGTCTGGATGGACCGAAGTCTTCTACCAGAGGGGAGGGGGGCAAACAGTACGTGACCAGGGTGTGAGGGATCGGCTATGATCCGGCCAGCACGCCTCCGGATCCTGGAGATGTACAGATCCTGGAGAGACGGGAGCTTGCAGCCGATCACCTTCTCAGCAGTGCGCACGACGCGCTGCAGCCTTAGTCTGTCCCTGGCAGTGGCTCCTGCGTACCACACGATTATGGAGGTGGTGAGGATGGACTCGATGATGGCTGTGTAGAACTGCACTAACATCTTGGTGGGTAGCTTGAGCTTCCTCAGCTGCCGCAGGAAGAACATCCTCTGCTGGGCTTTTTTGATGAGTGAGCTGATGGTCGGCTCCCATTTGAGGTCCCTGGTGATGGTTGTGCCTAGGAAGCGGAAGGAATTAGCAGTGGTGATGGGAGAGCCTGAGAGGGTGAGGGGGGGCAGAGGGGTTGTGACTTTCCTGAAGTCTACAATCATCTCCACTGTCTTCAGAGCGTTCAGCTGCAGGTTGTTATTGTTGCACCAGGACGCCAGCTGGGCCACCTCTCTCCTGTAGGCGGACTCGTCGCCGTTGGAGATGAGCCCGATGAGGGTGGTGTCGTCCGCAAACTTGATCAACTTGACAGACTGGTGGCTGGAGGTGCAGGAGTTGGTGTAAAGGGAGAAGAGTAGGGGGGAAAGTACACAGCCCTGGGGTGATCCGGTGCTGATGCTAGTAGAGTCTGAGACAGTCTTTCCCAGCCGCACATGCTGCCTCCGGTCCGTCAGGAAGTCGGTGATCCACCTGCAGAGGGAGTCAGGCACGTTGAGCAGGGACAGCTTGTCCCGGAGCAGAGCGGGGCGGATGGTGTTGAATGCGGAGCTGAAGTCCACAAACAGGATCCTGGCATAGGTTCCCGGGGAGTCCAGGTGCTGCAGGATGGAGTGGAGGGCCAGGTTGACTGCGTCGTCTACAGACCTGTTGGCTCGGTAGGCAAACTGCAGCGGGTCCAGGAGAGGGGTGGTGATGGACTTGAGGTGGGGCAGGACCAGGCGCTCAAAGGACTTCATGACTACAGAGGTGAGCGCTACAGGTCTGTAGTCATTAAGTCCAGTGATCCGTGGCTTCTTGGGGACAGGGATGATGGTGGAGGATTTGAGGCAGGACGGCACGTGGCATAACTTAAGAGAGGTGTTAAAAATGTCTGTGAAGACAGGAGCCAGCTGTTTCGCACAGTGTCTCAGGGTGGAGGGAGACACGCCGTCCGGGCCGGGGGCCTCCGCCGAGCCCCGCCGCTGTAGCTTTAGTGGGGATTTTGATGTTGTTAGCTCAAGCTAATGGTATTGGATGTTTTGTGTCTACTATTTGAGAATAGTAAGTCAGTTGAAATGGATTAGATTTTACAGAGGCCTTTAAGATTAGTTTAAGGGAGTTTTGGTGTAGTTGACTGATTGGTTTTGAGAGATGCAACTGAGTGTACCTGAGGCTAATCGTTAGCTAACAGTTATTTCTCAGATGCAGGCCTGATTTTAATCTTGTTTATGGAGTTACTGTGACAGTGTTGTACCCAACAAGTCCCGTGGGATTTTGGTAAAGTTTACTCTGTGATGGGCCCATTTGAAAATGGGGTCCTGGATTTGGTACTTTAGTGGCCAAAGTTTGTTGATGACAACGTGTGGATTCATCCACCCGGACAGGAATTTAGGAGTGATTTTCACTGCCTGTAGATTGATTTGTTGTGTTTGCAGTATAAATTCGTAGTGGAAGACCTTGTCCCCCCCTTGAGGTTTGCCATGGGAGGCTTTTTGGTCGTTGTACGCTTTATGTCATTTGGCGGATTGGTTCCAGTGTTTTTGAAATGTGGCCTTGCAGCTGGAAGGTCCTGGGCATAGGCAGTCATCACCCCCCTCTGATTTCAAGGAACTAAGAGCAGTGGCAATGAATGTTCGTCGGAAGCAGGAATACGGGTGCCATTGTGTAGCTGCAGAGAAGGCTGCATCACAGAAAGTGTTTTCGATTTCGCCATATTAGAGAAATTTGATGCCGGGAACGTGTGTACGGTCGGGTCCAACTGGTGTATGATGGTTTTATGGACCACGGGATCACAGGCTTGAGTAAATGCGTGCGTAGTGTTCACAAAAGTTGGGTCCACCATTGCATGACCTTGAGGTTTGCGGAGTTTCCAGGTAGCCAGTTGATTTGGCTCCAGTGACCACACAGGCTGCAGGGGTGGGTGGGTGGGATTTGAAAGGTAACACCAACATTGCATCAACAGCATCAAGGGGGCCAAGTGGAGCTTTCTGCTCAGCCAGGGAGTTCCCAAGGTCATTCGCTTCCTTGTCTTGACCTTGTGTTTGAAGGTGACCTTTGACTTCTTGAGGACAGTGTTCACCTTGGTCTTTGCGGTCACTTTCAATCGGTTTCGGTTGTTCCAACAGTGCTAGTTGTGTGAGACTTGGAGTGTCCAAAGCGTCGAGAACCAAGCACTGTGATTCAATTGTCCTTGTTAGGTCGAGTGGGTGAGGTTGTTGAGTTTGAGCCCATAGTTTGAGATTCTTAAAAGCAATCAGTGGCTCAAAGCAGTTCAGTAGATCTTTGCCAACGAGCAATGGAATGGAGTTGAGTTTGGACACATAGACTGGATGAGTCTAGGTCATGGGGCCAATAGAGACTTTGACTAGTGACATGCCCGACAGGGTCGTTTTAGTGAGCGCATATGGTCAAACGGCTAATGAACAGGGTTCCAGTTTTAAATCCTTGTGAGCGCGGTTAGCAGCTACATGTAGTTTGTCAAAAAGGTTGTGTGACATAAGAGTGATGTCAGCGGCGGTGTCTAAAACAGCGTCCTGACACATCACGTCTTCAGAGGTCAGTGGAAGATAGAATTTTCGCACCACCCCTCTCTCGTTTAAATCACACAGAAATTGTGGAATGGGTGGCTCAACATGGATTTGCGAAATGTGTTTAGAGGAGTGGTCTTTGACTTGCGGTTGGGCTGCCATAACAGCACTGGACTGCATTGGGTCCTTTGGTTCTTCTCCTGTTGTAAGAGGGATTTTTTTTTTGCCTTTTCTTCGTGATTTAGAGTGTTTGTTCTGAGTTGGCACAGCTGCGATAGCTAGGATGTCAGCAGTTTCATTTTCTTTGTTGTTTTGAATCTCCGCTACGAGATGTTTGACAACTTCTATATCTTCTCTACTGAGAGTAGGAGTTTTTCTTCTTCCAAGGTTTGTGATTGGTCTCTGCTTCTGAGCTTATGTGACAAGGTAGAGTAGACATTTGCCACAGTTACGTGTGTCTTCGTATCAGTATCTGTCATCTTGGGAGTCCATACCATGTTCTCGCATCCTATCTGGTGGATATGGCCTACGACGGTAGTCGGGTTTTCACAAAGTTGGTCCTGCGTGAGATCCAGAGGTTTTGACCTTGATGGGGTCGGTTGGAAAAACATCTCAGTTTTTTATGTGATCGTGGTGTAGGATATGGAGTAGAGCAAGGGGCTCTGTCATGAACCTGAGTTTGATGGTTTCAAACCCAGTTCTGGCTTATGGTTATTTTGCCCAATTTTCCACCAGACACTTCAGGGAACTTTTGGCCTTCGCTCCTTGACAGCTCGGGTACGCCCCCTCCTCCTATCAAGTGCCATCGGCTGTGCTTCAGTACAGGTGTTTACACACACATACACACACACTCCATTCATTCCCAATCACACACTCATACACGCACACATGCACACCAGGGTTCAGTTATGTTCAGCCCATGCTTCCTCACACTGGCAATCTCTTCCCTCGTTACCATTATGATTACAAATACGCTGCAGTTGCGGGAAGAGACTGTCGGAGCATTCACCTCCATACGTGGCAGCGTGTTCTTCACTTATGCGCATTTCATTACCTTCCTGTTTATTCAGCCTGTCTGTTCAAGTTCGGTTAATCCCTTGATGTTTATGGCTGACCCTGCTTACTCCCTCATCCTCCAGACTGCACGGACTGTCCTGGATCGCTCCAGTTCCGTAAGTTTCATGTTTGCCTTTCTCCCTGTGCCAACAGCCGCTCTGCGGCACTAGGCAATTCCCCTGCTGGGCTGTAGAGCATCCAGCAGGCATCCTGTACGTCTGGTGGCCTTTCTTTCATCATTTCAACTTTCTGTATTTGCGTGGTCTACTGGACTCGTTATTGTGTTATAGTTTATGTTAATAAAAGGCACGTTCTGCTCCAGCAAGTGGGTTTTTCATTCCTTCCCTCGTGCACTGCGCAATGGCGCACGAGGAATCATGACAGGGTCCTTCCAACTCCAGGGTGTCAGAAGCAGCATTGATAGCTAGCACGGTGGCAGGCTCAGCATGCTTGTTGCGACTTTGTTGCTGTTTTTGGAACGCATAATGTGCAAACTCTCTCAGCTGACTTATTGAGCTTGACCTTGGGTTAGCTGTAACTTCAAGGTGGTAACTCACAGTGGGATGGAGGTTCTGGATTAAGATGGGTCTTGAAATTGTGGTCTTCTTCCATCCCTGGTGTATTTTGAGATCCAAAATATGCAAGAAGGAATTGCTGGTAGTAGGCCTGTGGAGGCTCTGAGCGACCCTGTTTCACGGCCAGGGCTGCCGATAGCCCTGATTGTATGCAGTCATCGGAGAATTCCTTCTCGATGGCTTCACAGAGTTGCGTGTAGTCTGTCCTGATATCTGTTGGCTGTCTGTCTATAAACTTTGATACTGACCTGTTAGATAAGATAAGCCTTTATTAGTCCCACAATGGGGAAATTCCAGGATTGCAACAGCACAGGGATAGCAGCACTCAGAGCAATAACTAAGAAGATACGAAAAATATAAATAAGAACAGTAGATATACATACGTACACATAAATATATAAATATATATACAAAGTGCGGAGCATAGTAGCAAGATGGAATAAACAGCATAACCGTCTACTTAGTTATCCTACATAGTATGAATATGTACCCATACATATTGTCACCCTCCATAGCGACTGATATTGTCCTAGTTGTATGCTGGAGGGGACCATTTGTGTAAGTCTGTTGCGTCTTTTGCATTCAATACTACTAGGTCGTCATGTTTTTTTGCTCTCTGCAAGCAGCCCTGCTTAGGTTATACAGTCTGACAGCCGTAGGTAGGAAGGACCTGCAAAACCTCTCAGTTGTGCACCTAGGATGATGTAGTCTACTGCTAAATGAGCTCCTCAGTGCGTTCAATATGTCCTGCATGGGGTGGGACTCAGACTCCAGCAGAGATGACAGTTTAGCCACCATCCTTCTCTCTCCTATCTCCTCCACTGGGTCAAGGTGTTGCCCCAGGACAGAGCTAGCTTTCTTGATCAGTTTGTTTAGTCTCTTCCTATCGGCTGCTGTAATACCGTTGCCCCAGCAGACCACTCCAAAAGTGATGGCTGATGCCACCACCGTGTCGTAGAATGTCTTCAGCAGCGCCCCTTGTACACCAAAAGACCTGAGCCTCCTCAGTAGGAACAGCCTGCGCTGTCCCTTCTTGTAGAGTGCGTCGGTATTGTGTGACCAGTCTAGTTTATTGTTCAGATGAACACCAAGGTACTTGTAGGATATCACCATCTCAATGTCTGTTCCCTGTATGTTTACTGGTGCTGTGATGGGTTGTCCTTGCTTGCGGCAGTCCACCACCAGCTCCTTAGTTTTCCTTGCGTTGATCTGGAGGCCGTTCCAATGGCACCAGTCCACGAAGTCCTGGATAAGTCCTCTGTACTCAGCTTCATCTCCATTGGAGATGAGGCCGACAATTGCAGAGCCGTCAGAGAACTTCTGTAGATGGCAGTGTGTTGTGTTGTGTGAGAAGTCCGCAGTATAAAGGGTAAAGATGTAAGTTTAATCAAATAGATGCGATCATCATCCATAGCGTCAGGGTACTTGCGCAGGTAGTAATCAATGTCTTGTAAATAGGCTTTGGTATCAGGTGAACCCATAGGGCCTGGATCAAATTTTTGTAAGATTTTGCGCAATCTTGTCAAGGTCATGGTCTGAAGGGGCACACGCACGCTGTCCACTTGATCATCCGTACTTGAAACAGGAATCAGGCGATGGAACGTGGCGGCGGTCCTGGTCTTTATATGCTTCTTGTAGGAACAGTTGACATTAATTGTAGACAGACTTCACATTTTCAAGTTGACCTTCAACTCTTCTGAGTTCCTTCTTCGTGTCCTGAAGGGCATCTTCAAGTTCACTGTTCTCTTGGCGAAGCAAGTCGTTGTCATGCATCAACCATCACTTTCCTGACTCTGCATGGTCCAAATCTCATAACGCGTCATCAAGTTGAGCTTGAGTTTTGTCGTTTTTATTCTGAGATTGGTCCAGTTTTTCCTTTAGTGATTTGTTCTCTTCCTTGAGAGAGAGGATTGTTGATTGTTGATTTTCTAGCTCGTTCTCAGCTACTTTTAATCTCACGACTAATGCTAGCGTGAACTTACCTAACATACTGGGGAGATCCTTTTCTCCTGGTGGTTTTTCAGTGTAGTCATCCAAAAGATCTTCAGTGAGTTTCTTCGGATCTTCAGACTGTGCTTTCTTGACCCATGTTGTGAAGCTAGATATAAAATCAGAAGTCCATCCTTCCAATGTTGCTTGAAGGTCATCCAGTTTGGTAAATCGGTCGGTTGTCTGTTGACCCGCCGTGTTTTACCATTTGTTGTTAGTTAGCTGAAAAATCAACTTGTTGATTATAGCTAAATTTGTTAGTCAACGGTTAACCTTGTAAGTTATTTTATAATAGTGGTAGTTATAAGCTCTTTTTAGAACTTGTTCCGACTTACAGGCTTGTTAGAAGGAAAGTAGAATTTTGAAATTGTTTAGAAATGTGGAGATGTTTCAATTTATTTGTTTGTTGAAACTGTCTTTTGATCTGTATTTCACAAAAAAAAATTGTGTGGATTGACTTCTTAAATTTTCAAAGCCTAGTATTGGAATTATCAATAACTAGCTTTGGAATTTTTGTTGAATGTCACTTTAAAGAAATGATTTTATTGACAAAAGGGAACAACAAAAATAGAAAACGTTAAATGTTTTAGAGATTAAAGGTTACAAGTTTTCATTTCCTTTTCAAGTTAAGGTTGACTTTGTCTTTATTGTTAAAACAAATTCTCATTTAAAGCTTTTTAAATGTTTAATATTTACAGATTAGGAAACACAAGTGAATTGTTTTTGTGTATTTTGCCACCAAGAATTTCTTAGGATTAAAGCTATGGTGATTTGTTTGATTGTTATCTATAAAGTTTTTTTTATTTACACAATAATCAATGTTTTCACCTTTTGACTTTTCTCTTTTAAATCCTGGTGAGAGGTAGTGAGTTGGTTAATGTTTTCCTTTTCCTGTGGAGAAACATGAACCAAAAGTAACACAATGACTTTAAATGATATCTAGAGCTTTTAAGTGTTAATTGATTAATATGTCTTGAGCGGGGTTTTAGTTTTTTCCTACCCTGCTCCATGACGTGGCTCCTTTTCCCTTTATTATATCTTTTGTGTCTGTCGTCTGTCAGGTTCGTGTGTCAGGCTGCTGAGAGCCTTGGGGTTCGCCTGCTTCCTGACAGCCGACAGCCACGCCCCCTCCTCCTGTCAGGGCCACAGCTGCTTGTCATTTGTGTTTCACTCAGCACACTCACTCACTTACACACTTAGCACATGCACACACCATTCATTCTCACTCACATGCTCACACACCCACGCACTCACTACACGCACTGGCATGCACTCAGTTGACTAATCAGTTGCAGTTTTTAAGTTCTGTGTTCACTGATGTGCATCGCTGGGTCATTGTTCATTCCTCACAGTGTTTGTTTTCCTCAGTGTTGAACTTAACTGCCTGTACCGCTGTCGTTGGATCATTTGTATTTCCACCAGCTTGCTCGTGCCATTTTTGTTCCACTGGGTCAGCTACCTGGAATTGTCTTGGACTACTCCAGCTCTGTAAGTTTTCCTATATCTGCCCACGCTTTACCAGTCTTGTCTGGAAGTGCTTGGGTTCCTCTGCCTCCCTCCACTCACAGTTCCGCCTGTAGCGCCTGGGCCATTCCTCCATGTTCCGCTTCCTCACGAGCTGTAGAGCGTCCTGACCGTCTCCCTTGTTTGCTGGTGTCATTCATCTGTTTGATCCTGAACTGTCTACTTGTTTGTCATTAAAGCACATTCAACTCACTCCTGCGTTTGGATTTTGTATTTAATTCCCACATGCAATGCGTTTTACGCACGCATATGACATAATGTGGTTTCCTAATTTTGAAAAATTTTGGTAGATATTCAGTGAATCACTAAATCCTTTACCAGCATGCACAGGGTTAACATTACTTTAAAGGTGAACTGAACTCACCTTTTTGCCAAAAAAGTAGAATAGCAGATTAATTCCTTATTACCTATTGTATTTTTCAACACATAAAAGAAATTTTTAGGCCGTGCGATGGCCAAGCTATAAGCCGATAAACTTTTGCCTCTGGCTGGCAGTGCCAAACAAACCGGAAGTAGTGCAGACGACGCTGCGTGACGTCACGAGTGTGACCCTTATCAAAACAACAATGGCAGATGATAGCAGTTCCAGCAGTCAAGAACACCAGAGTTTTCAGAGTGAAGAGGCATTCAGGATCGGTGACAAGACAGAGGAGGATGCAGGAGTGTCAAGTGAACAGGAAGAGAGCGAGGGAGGCATCGAACCGTACAGATTAGAGCCAGAATTTTCGGGGGATTCCAGCACCGACTCAGACCGCAGCAGTGATGGGGAGGAGAGTCGCTTATTGAATATAGAATGGTGAGTCTTTACTTTGGCATGTTTGGGGTGTCAGGATAAGGAAAATTAACAATAAAAAAGAAAGGGAAAAAAAAACATCAGCATTTTTCCAACTTCTTAGTTATCCCTCACTTATCGCGTTTAATGCGGTCTTCCTTCGCTGGGTATAGGCGCTCGGCAGGGAGTGAAGCTGGGTAAAACGTCTCGGCCAATCAGCTTGCGAGATAAAACGTCTCGGCCAATCAGCTTGCGAGGTAAAACGTCTCGGCCAATCAGCTTGCGAGATTCCCGAGCGGGCTGGGGAGCCGGGGAGAGCGGGCTCTCCGTGTTGATACCTGATGTTCTAATGTAGTCTCCCTGCCTTCTCATTAGAACATCAGGTATCAACACGGAGAGCCCGCACAGCTCAAAATCTACCTCTCTGACCACCGCTCCACTCCTCTCCGCCCACCTCTTCACCGCTCGGGAATCTCGCAAGCTGATTGGCCGAGACGTTTCACCTCGCAAGCTGATTGGCCGAGACGTTTTACCCAGCTTCTCTCCCTGCAGAGCGCCTTCTTTATCGCTCGTGTTGCTTAGTGGCACTTTTCGCTGTTCTCTTGTGCCTTTTTGTGCAAAACAGTGCTTGTGACGCCCTTGGGGGGGGTGACGCTACTTTGCGGTTTTTAACTTTTCGCGGTCGGTTCTGGTCCCCATTAAACGCGATAAGTGATGGATCACTGTATATCTAGAAACGCATCGCTTCCCAGTCGCTTTTCCTCCCCCTTTCTTTTCTTTCGTTGCCATGACAGCTTTCCTTGGCCACTGAACAGATCTTCCCAGGTGTTGGAAGTGTTTTGTAGTCGACTATCATGACAAAATGCACCAAAAACAACCAGTGTCGACATGCTCGCAATGGTAAACATGAGGACTGGGTTACACTCGTGACGTCACGCGGAACTCCGGCTGCGCTTCGGCGGATTTGTCTGATTTTTCAGGGCGGGAAATTCAAAATCGCGATTTTCTCCAAGATTCCGGGATTTGTGGAGGGGGTGCCAATGATAAATTATCTTTATAATTGTATGTACTATCACCCAGTGCTGTTCAATGCCGTTCAGTTCAGTTCTACTTTAAAGTGACTCTTGAATAAACATTAGCATTTATTAGAATCCTTAAGCTGAAATGGGCTTCCTGTGGAAGAAATCACACGATGCAGCATTAAAAAAGAACACACACATAGCTTCAACAATTTGCAGTTGTTGCATAAAATGTGTAAAAATATGTGGTTTTAACTTTAAAGATTAAAATGTGTGGTTAACATAAGTGATTAACCTTTTAACTGGCCACATTTCATGGACAGGTTGTGCGCCCCCAGTGGCACAGCGCAGCAACTGCACCTGTCAACTCACTCTGACGTCCTGTACTGAGGATTTGTACTGCTTTGTACTGATCTGCAAGTTTCAGAAGGTGGCAAGCATGCGTTGGAGGAATCATGGCTGACACGGAATACAGCAAAGAAGAAGAAATCCTCATTATTCTTCTTCCTTTTCCTGCTTTGAGCTCACAAGACCAATATGGCCGCCATGATTGTCATGGATCGTCACAGAAAACTGCATCATACAGGAAAAATAGCTGTGTAATACAAACGAAATTCATGTGGGATAATCATAAGAGTTTGTAGATGTGGTAGAGAGTGTAAATGACCGACAGAATGCAAAACAACAACCACGATGGGCGAAAACGGACTGACCATGTGAGTAAGCAAGCACACCCCCCCCCCCCCCGCCACCGGTAAGTGATGAATTTATTTGTTTCTTTACATTTACTGATATTGTGGTTCATATACTTTGAAGATAAAATAACAAAATGCCCCTGTAGATAAAACGGTGTCAAAAAACCAAACCATTCTTTGTGTAAATATGTCCAAAGCCCACTTTTGATTGTTATGTAATTTATATAGCTGCCACAACATTATGCAAATTAGAGGTGTAAATTTATTCCTATCTGAAACTTTGGATCATATTCTACCTCTTTCTAATTGACAGTAAGCCATTATCTCTTGCAACTTTCAAGTTGGAAATCTGAACTATTTTCTTGATAAAAAAAATCATTACCACTCTTGACCACTAGGGGGGATATGTCACCATACGGCGACTGGGACAGTTAGAGGGTTAAGTACAAAGTGTTAGCTTTAATGCCCTTCTACTGAGTTTATATGCAGTAGAAGCTATTTCACCCCTGAGAATAAACCTTCAACAGCCAACAAGTTGCTTTTTCATTGTTTTTGGCATAGAAACTTTAAATTGGTTTTAAATTTAGGTTATTCTGAATAATATGGGTTCCTTTGAAGTTAATTTGGAAGCTCGATTTGGTTATAAATCGGCTTAATAGATTCACACTTTGTTTAATTTGGAGGTAAATTTATGAAAGAATGCAAGTCTTATAGTTGATCACAAGATGGAGGCAGTTCCTTCTGCACTCAAGGAGGAGGAGACACAGTGATGTCGCTTGGAGGCGGTCTAAATGTCTCAGCTCCAAAATGGTGCCCAGGATGACTCACCCTGGTGGTTTTCAAAATGGTGTTTGCACTGTTTAATCTGCACATGCACAGTTCTCATGCAAAGGGAATGGTACATGGCCCTTTTGGTCACGCGCAAATGTGAACCCGCAATGTATCATGCAAATTCGGACGCGGCCTGCCAACTACCAACCACACCTTGTCTTTTTGTGTTTTTTTTTTTCAAAACTGGAGAGTTAGTCTGCCTTGAATTTGGTTTTATTCATGCAAGAATAATCTTATAACTTTAACTTTGTGTACAATTCAGCGCTGTTACGTCAAACAATTTCCTCTTAGTAACTTTTATCATGCTGCGTGTCCAGCGTGATTTAAATTAGGATTTACTGTGGCTCACATGAGGCGAGGATCAAAAACTGGTCAATTCAGTTTATCCCGCCAGGATATTTCGCCAAATGAGTTGAATTAACAAGGGACGAATCGGATTTCTTCGCGATCTCACCTCTCCAGGCCTTTATCTTAATTATAAGCGTATGATAACACTTTTCTGAACTGTTAGCATGCTTTAAAAAAAAACAGAAATGAGGAGGCCAAATCCCCCCCGTGATCAGCGAGACAAAGAAACATTGGCTGCAGACCCTGGAGCGCAGGAGACCCACACACACACACACACACACACACAAATTCCATATTTTTTTTTTTTAAAGGGGATCAGACTTGACCAAAACACACACAGCTTATGGCTTAATATTCTTTTTTGCATCTGTTTCAAAAGTGCACACAGCCTCACACAGGGTACAATAAAATATGCAGGGGAAATTGGTTATAAAGTACAAAGATTAGTTAATTTATACCTATAAGTGTGTGTGGAAACGAAGGTTGGCTTTGGGTCCAAGCACACACCGGAAAAAAAACTCATTTTTGGGGGCACCAGTCCAAAACTTGGACAATTTATTCATAACTAATCTTTATACCTTCAATCAATCAGTCTCAATTATTCGTGAATTCTCCTGGGTGACTTCAGAAACAGACACAGAGAAAAGAAATGAACAGAAACTTCCATATACTGTTTACAGTTTTAATGATCAGACTCAGATTATATGACATTACATTCAACGGACTTGTTGGTAAGGTGAAATGATCAAGTATCAAGCATCACATTCAACTTGTAACTGATTATTGAGCAAAAGAGTGTAATCACATTTGTGGAACCACGAAAACCCTAGTGTGAATTTGTAACTGTGATGAAAATGGAGACTGAAGTAACTGTAACCAAAATATGAAGAAAATTGGACGCAACTTTCATGAAGAAAATGATAAAAGCTGATTATATGGAAAAAGAAGTTCTGGGTTACTCTAAAAAGAGAAAACAGAATTTAATGAAAAGAGGGATACTATTTCTCTTTAATTCTATAGCTCTGATCAGAGTTATGAACTAGTTTTAAACCTGAGACAAATTATGACATTAAGGCGATGAACATTGCATTAACCCAGCAGATGAAACAAAGGGATCTTGCTTACATGACCATTGTGTTGGGGTTTTCTTCAGCTGGATCCAGGAGCTGAGATTTTCTTTGATACTGGAAAAATATCTGCCAGCAGATATTTCTTCCGCGAGGCTCAGGAGCTGAGATCTGGCAATGATGATGATAGGGTGCTGGCCGCTGAAGCAGTATGTTATGTGGACAACACAAGACGGTTTTTTCAGCGGCTCTCCCAGGTCCAAATAAATTGATGAGATAGTTCAAAGTCTGATCAAAGTCACAGAATCGAAGAGACAAAAATAAAAAAAAAAAATATTCAAGCCACGAAATCCGAGTTCTTCAGATGTCGTGGGGATTGGCAAAAGTAGCTTCCAGTGTGAGTAAAAAAAAAAGATCAGTCCACTTTAAAACACGGTGAGTTAAGAAAAATCAACAGAAAAAGTTTAACAGAAAAAAATAGAAAAAAAAACATCCGAGAACACAGAGTTTCACTCCATATAAAAGAGAAGATTGAGCTCAAACAGAAGAAAAAGTATTTTTCCCAGCTGTTTAAAGGAAAGAGAGAATTCAAGGCAGGAACGTAACTGAACAGGACACAAAGACAGCTTAGACAAACTTAGACAAACTGGGCGTTTCTTCCTTAAACTGAACACTTTCAAAGGATAAAAACATGACTGACATGAAAGGGACCCAATTGTCTCCCATCGTGGGAGAATTGAATGAACTCTGGTCAATTAAGAAAGCAGTCCTTTGTCTGTCACCGACCAATAGAATGAAAGGGTGCATTGTCCAACAGAGACTGGCTGGTGATTGGCTGGAACCAGTCAGATGACTTGCTTTGACTCCAAATATGAAGAAACACATATTGATTAAAGAAAACTAAAAAGAATCACCTTATATATATAAACTAAACTAACTTCAGTGATTCATGATTAACTTTCATTCTTGCTACATTAAACATGCACTTTCATAAACTTGTCCTATAATTAACATGCATTAGAATAAGATTCTTTTAAGCATTTTCAAACATGCGATACATGTAAATCAATGATTAATGAAACATTTCATACCAGAATGGTATGTCAGAATCCAGCTTGATTTTCCAAGGTGTCCTGAAAAAGAAAATTTTCTGAAAATTGAGAGTTTTTGTTAAAAGGAAGTCATTTCATACAGTAACCACAGTTCAGCTTGCAGAGGCAACAGGGAACATATTCTGGAGTTGTCCACAACGGGGTGCTGTGGGACTTTGGATTTTTACTAGAAGCCTTGAGGAATTTTTGTTGATAGGTCTGGAATGTTTCAAACTGTTCTTGAAGCATAAAACTGCCTGGTTGGGGAGGAAGTTCTGGGATTTATGATGGCAGACTAATCTGTTCCTGGCACGAAATGGGATAGTTATTGTCCCTTTTACCATGGAATGTGTTTTCAAACTGTGGTGCTTAGGTGAAGGAGACAATTCTTGACCAGACTTTTGGGTGAAACAATTTCTTTAAAGTGAAAAGTGATTTTATAGATTGGAGCCATAGGGGTTGACGCTATATGGCGCTGCACCTGTTGTGTCTGCAAATGAGTGACCACAGAGATGGTAGCTGAACTGAACGATGGTTTATTAACAGAAAGCTAATAGCACAAGGCACACACAGAGTATGCTAGTATGTTAGCTATAACTGGGTACTGAATAGAATAGAAGAGAATAGAATCTTTATTGTCATTGTACACAAAATACAATGAAACTCTGTTCAGCAGTCTCTTAGCAGCTTAAAATACAATCGTCTTAGTAATAAATAATAATAAATAGATAAAATACTAATGCACTCTACATATATGTGATTGTGTGCATACCTGCTAAAAGGATTATGAGTACAGCAGTCTGTCTACTGCTCTAGGAAAAAAGCTCTCTTTCATTCTGCTGGTCCGGGTTTTGATGACTCTGAGCCTACCTGAGGAAAGGGTGGAAAACAGGTATTGTCCTGGGTGTGTTGGGTCATTCTTGATGTTATTAGCTCTTCTAAGGAGGCGTGTGGAATAAATGTCTTCCATGCTCGGGAGCCGGGAGCCCACAATCCACTGGGCTGTCTTTATGACCCATTGCGGTGCCTTCTTTTCTGCCTCTGTACAGCTGGAGTACCAGACAGTGCAGCCATATGTCAGGACAATCTCTACTGTGCAGCAATAGAAGTTCTTAAGCAGAGCTGGAGGAAGTTTGTTGCGTTTCAGGGTTCTGAGAAAGAAGAGTTGTACTGGCAGATGTTTTGGCGCCAAAGAACCAAAGAACACTGTCTCCTGCCGTATAGTCATGGTATGATGACGTCACGATGTGCATGCATGCCTTATATATTGCCTTATATCACATTCACCTCCCCCCTGGGAAAAACCAAAAAACATTGCTGGTGATGATTAACCTTAGCTGGGTGTCTTGATTGTGGCCTATTGCTGGCACAACGCATATACAGTACATTCACCAGCACCAGTGCTGTAGCCAACACAATGCACAATGTTTAAGGCACAATATAGTAGCATTAGCTTTTAAATCCATACCATAAATTACTTAAGGTTCCATACTCCATAACGTTACATACTCTAGCACGAACCTGGGCAAACGGGTGGACTACCGGTAAAACCCTGCATGGTTGAGCGGGTTATTCTGCCACTTTGTTTCCAACCATGTTCTGCTAAACATTTCAAAGCACAGAGTAATTTTACAGTTCAGCCTCAGGAGCCTCAGGTGAGCCCACGGTGGGTGCGGCCCTTGAGGCACCTGCTGTGGTGGACCTGGGTGCCATCTCGAGCCATTGATCATCTGGAAGGTGGCTGGCCCAATCGCGTGGCAGTCTGCATCGGCGTGAACGGGAACATCTGCAGGCCCAGGCATTCAGATTGGCGGACCCGAACCCAATCAAACACTGTGAGCATCTGTTCAGCTGCATTCGGCACTGCTGCTCTCTCACCCCTAATGCTGGTTGTTGTTGTGGCAGCGTGCCTTTCACGCCGGTGGCAGAACGCAGCCCCAGTTGACACCGTCCAGCTGGATCTGCTGGATCCTGCTGGGCCATGAACTCTCTATCCCGCAGCACTGTGGTGGCTCCCTGCTGCTGACACTGGGCGCGGATAACGGATGAGTCTGGTTTCTGTCCTCTCTCCCCCTGTCCTCTTCTCGCAGTGCTAAGCTCAGAGTGGCTGTATCCCCATCCGGGTGTGTTGTGCTCCCAACATCAGTGTTTCCACAGAGCCCCTGGAAAACAACACCGGGAGGACTTTTGACCTGTAGCGAACCACCAGCGATACAGTCCCTACTACGCTGATGTGTGTGTGCCCGTAGTCATACAGCCCCACTGCATTCTTCTCAATAGGGTGGTTGGGACAGAATTTCTTCACTGTAATCCAGTTCATCACTGACCTCACAACGGCAGTCATCAGCGGCTTAATCAGGCTGAATGGCTGGTTTGATGTCCATCGTGACGATTGGCACACCTTGGTGAAGTGTTTGAGCTTGCCGCAGGGTGTGGATCACTGCCCCCCCGGCCGGGCAGGATCACACTCACTCTCCATGTGTCGGGAAGCCACAGTTTTTGCACCAATGGTGTCCCATGATGTTCCATTGCCCCGTAATGTTCACCTCGCCGTCCTCCAAGTGAGTCGTGGCATCAACAGGTATTTCTGCTGGGTTAGCTGCATGAGCTAGCAGGGTTTGTTGCTGTGACTCACCTAGTCAAGATGTTAGTTTGTCGGCGGCCACCAGTTGAAATGCCAGCTCCACCACTTTCGCCAGCAGTAGGTCATCAGGCGCCATGATTAGCTTTGCCGGTTGGGATGCTGGTGTGCCTCGCTAGCCGGTCCTGTACCATTTCGTCCTCCAGTTGCCCAAACCTGCACCCACTCGCCAGACAGCGGAGTCCGGCTTGTCCAGCCACGTCACTCTCCCACAAGGGTGCCCGACACATGTCCATCTTCAGGAAAAGGATTAATTTTCCTCCAGAAGATTAAGTTTTCTCGTCGTTGCCAATTATGTCTGTAAATGAGTGACCATGGAGGCGGTGGCTGAACTGAATGAGGGTTTATTAACAGAAAGCTAATAGCACATAGCACACACAGAGTATGCTAGTATGCTAGCTATAACTGGGTACAGCCAGGTGTGTTGGCAGAGGTGAAGCGCCAAAGAGCCCCGTCTCCTGCTGTTAGACCCCCTAATATAGTTACGGCGTGATGACATCATGACATGCGTGCATCCCCCCATCCGTGGCACTTACGGTGGCACTTAAGGTGGTATTGTCTTATATCACAGCACCGTGATTGGCTGATCCAAAAATGTAGCACGTTTTCAGTGTGTGTTGATTTATATACATTATATATATTTCCTGCTGTTAAAAATTGCTCAATACACCTGACGGAAGGTAAACAGTGGCATGCTTCGGCCCAGCTGATGGAACGTAAGCAATTATGTAACGTTAGTGGCATATTTGCAGCGAAACTGATTCTGACAAAGTATGCTAAACCGATAGCTATATCTATTGGTTTGCCATAGGGGTATGGTATTCTAATAAAGTATGGTAAAATGGCAGAACACTGGCCCACATGTGCGTCGGCCCACCAGGCAAATGCCCGGTATGCCAAATGGCCAGTCCAGCTATCTCATGTTTACACATTTATTTTGGCACAGAGGTTTTTGTTTTTTTATATTGAAAAATTATAAATTTTTTTAATGGACCTCTTGCACAATGTAGAGTAACATATTTCTGCATACACCCGCAGCTCTGGTTCCGCTTCCATTATATTTTCCCATTCCCTGGTGCTTTCTTACCAATAAATCAATTTTATCGCTTTGACTTATCATTGTACATACTGGAAATCATTTTTTTTCTTTATAAAGTTGTACAATGATAAGTGAAAGTGATCAAACAGATTTATTGACAAGAAAGCAGGGAATGGAAAAATATAATGGAAGCGGAAACGGAATGTGGGAGGACTGGAATGCAGAAGTACATTGCTCTACATTGTGCAAGAGGTAGATTAATTGGGTCTTTTAAACAGCAAAAATGGAAATCTTTGTGTTATGTATGGTAAAATACCTCTGAAAGGATGAGGCCAGGTGACTGGATGAACTCAGCTTTATTGAATTTAGGTAGTCACACAGACACTCAGCAGACACCAGGCAGCCCTCTGCTATTTATAGGGCGGTGTAGTGGCAGAACAGGAAGTAGCTACCACTACACTGCACTTCACAATAAAGGTGTTAAACCCCAACACCACATTTCCTCCCCCCTTTAGAAAGTCCAAAACCACTCATTCAATTAAAACCCACCCCAATTTGGGACCCGAATCACACACTAACAAAATGAAAACTAATGCTTCCAAATGGCCTAACTCATTCACACAAGAAAACCTAAAATAGGACGGACGGGTGGACTACTGTCCTGCCCACACAGCATGATGGATTATTCAGCCACCTGCTAAATTAAAGTCCATTAATAACTAAAATCATTGCACAACCTAACCTAACTTGTTCCTAACCTCATAAAACACACAAAACAATAACATTTTACAGCATCCATAAACATATAAACATCAGAACTATTAAACAAAATTTACAGCACTGTCCCTTGGCCAGGAAGAGTAGAACCGACTTGGGGGTCCCAGAGCAGCCCCTCAGCAGACGTGCCCCTGGAAGCAGCAGGTCCTCAGGATAATGGCTGATCTCACGGACGAAAGTACCTCCTCTCATCACCACCGACTGCCGCTCTCGCCCAGCCCCGTCACCCGAAGCCTCTTCCCGGACACGCCGGAGCTGATTGGCCTGCCTCGCCAAGCCGTCAGACAGCTGGAAGTACGCTGCACCCAGCTTAGCCATGATGTGCAGATACTCCTGGTGTTTCACTGGCTGTTGTCTGGCCCATCTTTGCCATGGACGTTCCTCTCCTCAAACCCAGACCAAGTCCATAACCCTAAGAGGGGCTCGGCTCAGCCTGACATGGTGCTGCTTGGCACGCGGTTCTCCCCTGCCAGTTGGTCTGGCCCCGTCCTCTTCTGAAGCCATCATAGTGGTCACCATCGTAGCTGCAGATCCTCCATCCCTTTGTCACCAAGCTCCAAAGGAATCTGGGGCTACCACGTCAGCGTCACTCGCCAGTGCAGGCGCCTCGCCGCCACGCTCGGTACCCCCCTCTACCGTTTCCCGAGCGCCAGCACTGAGACCCTCCTGCACCGAACCTGAGTGAGGCTGGTCCTGCTTGACTGCCATGGTGTCCGTTAGTTTTTCGTCCCACACAACGTCATCATCGACTACCGGAACCGGAGGGTTCCACTGGCCACAACCCGACCATTCCTTCCCAGCGCCATCTTTAATGGCAAAACCCAGTCCGTAGAACAAATCACAGCCCATGATGTTGTCGCCTTGGGTCGTCACATGGAACGTGAAGTCAACCATTGTCGCAGACTTACACCAAACTGTTAACTCCAAAGTCCCAACCATGCACAGCCTGCAACCTCCATAACCATAAAGCGGCGCTGGGTTACTTTTTATCCTGTAGTAGGGGAAAAACTTCCTGACCGTGGCCCAATTCAGCATCGACCCCTCCGCCCCCATGTTGAGCAGCAGCGGCACCGCCACACCATCCAGTTGCACTGCGCAGTACGTGTACCCGTTGATATGGGGGACATCATGTGGATGGTTGTCGGGGGCGGGCGGAGTGATTTCTTCCATGGGCTTTCGGCTCAGATACACGGCACACTCTAGCATAATGGTTCAAGCGTCCACACTTGCTACAATGCTTCCCTCTAGCCGGGCAGTCTTTAGTCTTATTTTGGTGTTTCACGGACCTGCAACCCTTGCAGAGGGGTTTTCCCGGGGCAGACCTTTGGCTGGCAGCATTGGCTTCCGTAGTATTGTCGTCCAACCTATCTTCTCTATCCAAGTCCGCTACTAATGCCGCGTCGGGAGGCTCCGGCAGCCATTGTGACTGGTGCCAATTTAGCTCTGAAGCTAGCCTGTCTGCAGCCTCCAACTGGAGAGCTAGCTCGACAGCCCTGGCTAACGTTAGGTCACTCGGCGCCATGAGTAGCCTAGCCCTTATAGCGGCACTGTTCGTGTGCTCCGCAAGCTGGTCACGTACCAATTCATCTTCCAGCAGTCCAAAACGACACTCACTAGCTAACTGCCTCAAGCCGGCGACAAACTGATGGATAGGCTCACCCACACGTTGATGTCGCTGCGGGAACTGAATCCTCCGGATAATCACGCTATCTTGGGTGTGAAAGTGGCTTGTTTGCAACTCAACGACGTCTTCAAAAGAGTCCCAAGCGCTGAGTGTGCATAGAACATGCTGGCCCTCAATCCAGAGGTTGTGAACAAGAAGCGCATGTGCTCTTATCGAGCATACCCAGGTCGAGCGCGGTGATGTAAGTCTGAAAAGCCTCAAACCATCTCAGCCAAGGCACAGGCGGCTCACACAGGAGCTCGAGGAAGGGGTGAAGTTGTGTAATACATATATGCCTCCATGAGTTAATCCTCGATCTCCAAATGTTATGTATGGTAAAATACCTCTGAAAGGATGAGGCCAAGTGACAGGACAAATTCAGCTTTATTGAACTTAGGTAGTCACACGGACACACAGCAGACATCAGGCAGAGGGCACCGGTCGAAGAGACTGTGTAATGGAAGCCCTCTGCTATTTATAGAGCGGTGCAGTGGCGGAAAAGGAAGTGGCCGCCACTACACCGCACTTCACAATAAAGGTGTTAAACCCCAACACCGCACTTTATATGATGAAATGTTTTAAATCAAGATAAATGTCCTTGTTTTTAGTTTGGTCTCTCAAAATAAGAGATAAAATCATCATTGCTTACCATGAAAACTCAAGGTACCCCACGCACCTGTATGTAAATTTGCACAGGTACAGTGATGTTACTATTTGCTTGCACAATGATCCCTGTATAGACAAGATGTCCCTCTGTGCATGTGTGTGAGTGTTGTGCTGGCTGCAGGGTTGTAGTGCAATGCACGGGTGCAGGAATGGTGAAGAGATTGTGAGAGAAAAGGATCATACCATTTGCAAGGTGGGGGTTATTATGTCTAGAAGCAGGGACCAGTGGACATGTTGTCTTTGTGTTGAAGGTTAGCTTTATTAACAAGCTAGCAACACATGGAACATACAACAAGCTAACTGAGGTACAGGCAATGTAGAAGGCTAGAGGCGGAGCGCCAAAGAGAGCCAGTCTTGCTCCGTTAGTCCCCTAACATAGTCACGGTGTGATGACATCACGTTGTGCATGTGTCCCCACGTCCATGATGTATATGGTGGTATTCCAATATGCCACATTTACACCTCCCCACCACCACCGGGGACAACCAGAATTCTGCTGGTGATGGTTAACCTTAGCTGGGTACCTTGATTGTGGCATATTGCTAGCATAACACATATACATATAATAGTACCAGTGCTGTGGTTAACATAATGCATGATGTTACACACACTAGGTTGCTAATGTTGAGTTATACATGTTTGCTTAATGTTAAGGCACAATATGGTAGTATTAGCTTTTAAACCCAAACCATAAATTACTCAAGGTTCTATACACCATAACCTATTACTATGAACCATTATCCGAACCTGGGTAACCGGGTTGACTGCCGGTAAGACTCTGCATAGTTGAATGGATTATTCTGCCACTATATTGGCCATGCTCTGTTTAAACATTTCAAAAACACAGTCATTTTCTTACTGTCCATCCACAGGGGCCTCAGGGAAGCCCGCGGTGGGCACAGCCTTGGAAGTGCCGGCCGTAGCGGACCTAGGTGCCATCTCGCCAAAATCATGACTCACTCGTCAACAAAGTCCCAGCCTGGGTCCCACACTAGTTGGGTTAGCTCCAGCATTGCGTCTTGATCCGGGGCAGCTGCTGATCTTACCCTCCACAGACGGCTAGCATGCCATCTCGAACCATTGGCCATGTGGAAAGTGGCTGGCCCCAATTGCGAGGTGATCTGCAGGTTGTCTGGGCGTTCGGATCAGTGGACTGGAACCCACTCGAGCATCGTGAGTCCGGACCTAGTTGGCTTCATGCGGCGCTGCTGTTGCTCTCTTGTCCTTGATATTGGTTGCTGTTGTGGCTGCGTGACGTTCTCGCCGGCGGCAGGATGCGCTCCAGGTTGGCATTCTGTGGGGTCCTGCTCGGCCACGGACTCTCTCTCCTGCAGCTGTACAGCAGGTCCATGAGGCTTATGCCGGGCAAGGATCGGAGACGAGTCCGGATTATGCCCTTTCTCTTCTGATGCTGGTTGTGGTTGCAGCGGCGTGTCGTTCTCGCCAGTGACAGGACGCACTCCGTGTTGTCGTCATTCACCGGGGTCCTGCTTGGCCACGGTCTCTTATCTCTTGCAGCTGTACGACAGCTCCATGAGGCTTATGCCGGAAGAGGATCTGAGTCAAGTCCAGATTATGCTGTCTCTCTCCTGCAATGAGGCAGCAGCTCAAGAATGCTCGTGCTGCGCGAGGGCCAGCTCCAGGTCCCGTGTGGGTGCAGTCTGGAGCTCCTGTGGCTGCTCCGGGTCCTGCATGGATGCCGTCTGGAGCTCCTGTGGCTGCTCTGGTTCTATTGGGTTCTGCTTGGCATGCGGTGCTGGCGGAGCCGACTGCGGGGAACGTGGGCCAGGGCCCGTTAGTTGCAACACTAACTGGGCAGCCTCTTCTAGCTCTAGCTGGGATGCTATTTCCAGTGCTTTGGTCAGCGTCAGGCTGTTTGGTGCCATTACCAGCTTCTCCTGCAACTTCGTATTTGTAGTGTGCTCCGCCAACTTATCACGTACCCTCTCTTCCTCTTCATTGCTGAAGGTGCACATGGTAGCCAGGACACGGAGCTCGGTGACATACTGGTGGACCGTCTCGTCCTTACACTGGTGGCGTTGGCTAAACCTGACTCGTCTAGCCACCACACCCTCGGGGTTCACAAAACGTGCAGCTAGCAAAGTCTTAGATTCGTCGTAGGTATCTGCTGGTCCCAATGTTCTGAAGATATGTCATCCCTCTTTGCCGAGGCTCTGAATCAGCATGGCACACAGCCTAGCCTTGCTAGTATAAGCCAGGCCGATGGCACACACGAACGACTCAAACAGTCTGCGTCAGCGAATCCAAGGAATGGGCGGCTTGCCTGGTGTGGCAAGGAAGGATGGAAAAGTTGCCAAACACACTTCTGTCTTCAGGAAAATGACATTTTCCTCCAGAAGATTAGTTTGTTGTCCTCGTCGCCAAAATGTTATGTCTGGAAGCAGGGACCAGCAAACATGTTGTCTATGTGTTGAAGGTTAGCTTTATTAACAAGCTAGCAACATGCAGAACATGCAACAAGCTAACGGCGTGAGATACAGGCAATGTACTAGGCTAGAGGCGGAACGCCATAGAGAGCCAGTCTCCCACCGTACGTCCCCTAATATAGTCACGGCGTGATGATGTTGCATTATGCATGCATCCCTACGTCCATGATGTGTATGGTGGTATTCCAATATGCCACAGGGGTATTTTTATATTCATTTTTATTCTTAATAAGTTAAAACCACAAATTACTATGCTTTAGATATTATTTCAACTTGTCAAAGATGAACTAAAATTTTAGGATAACATTTCTTACTCCAATTTTTAGGGGTGCTGAGCACCCCTAAAATGGGGCTAGCCTCACCCATGATATACCATTCTTTAATCTGACTTCAATAACTCTCTCAACCATTGAACTTGTAAGTCCATGCTTAGTGGCTGCCTGTATTTCATTTGAGGATGTCAGGATTTCCTCCCACAGCTGCTGTTCTGAGGTATACTGCCACCCACACTCATAGACTTCCTCTTAACCCCTTAGCATTCCAGCCAATGTAAAAGGTCCCACGGGCGGAACATCAGAATGTTAAGATGTTAAGGATACTCCACAGGTTCTCAGTAGGGTGTTCACACCATGATTTGATCTCCTTTAATAGCCAAAGAAACCGAGGGGTCATTTGTGTTTTTTCATCATGGGATTGTGCATTGTCATTCATTCATTCATCTACAACCGCTTAATCCTTTTTGGGTCCCGGGGGAGCTGGAGCCTATCCCAGCATCTTTGGGCAAGATGCAGGGTACACCCTGGACAGATCGCCAGTCCATCACAGTACCAACGCAGAGAGACAGACAATCCTTCACTCCCACATTCATACCTAAGGACAATTTAGAATCCCCAGTTGATGCCAATTAACCTAGCAAGCATGTATTTGGCCTGGGGAAGGAAACCCACGCAGACAAAGGGAGAACATGCAAATCCCGACAGAAGGGTCACCTCTGGCCAGGGGGTGGGATCAAACACATGACCTTCTTGCGATGGTGCCACAGTGCTAACCACTGCGCCATTGGAGCAGCTGTGGCGCAGGTGTAGTGTGGTTGACTTCTGATCGGAGGATTAGTGGTTTGATTCCTGCTGTCTCTGCAATCTGCATGTCAAAGTGTCCTTGAGCAAGACACTGAACCTCACTTGGGTCAGGCTAGTGCCTTGCATGGCGGCTCCGCCACCATCAGTGTGTGAATGTGTGTGTGAATGAGAAGATAGCAGGATCTGTAAAGCACTTTGGCCATTCAGAGATGAGAAAAAAGCACTATAAGTGAATGCCATTTTACCATTTACCCGGACTGTGTATTGTCTTGCTTGAAAATAACTTTATTTCAGAAGGAATGGTTCTTGTTTGTATACCATAGAAAAAAAATTGTTATGTGTTACTTGTATAACACAGACACAGGTTCAGGTTCAGGTTACTTTACTTTGACGCAGACATGCAGCTCACCATCAGCTGTTGCAAAAACAATATGACCAACAGACAAGATGCAAGTTTTTCTCATGGAAATACATAACAATACAATATGGAAATTATTTTTCTTTGAGGCTGAGGAAAGAATATACACTTGAATTATAAACTATAGTGAAGTGGGAATACCTGCTCCATATACAGTAAAAAAGTAGCTCATATCTTCAGGAGCACCTGATTAAAACAACATACTTTGACAATGCTCACTAAAGAAAGACTCGCTGCGAGCATTGCTGATTATGGAGCCTTTTTTTTGTTTCTGTTCTTCTTTCTTGACTTTGTGCTGCTGTGGCAAATGAATTTCCCCAGTGTCGGATTAATAAAGTCTTATCTTCACCTGAACAGCCATGGATGAGGTTCAAACCCTGATATGGATCTGGACCAAGGTTCATAGTTTTGTTCCACTGTGTACATTTGATCTGGTTAGGTTTGGTTTTACACTGCTCCTTATCCAAGCAAACTTAACACATTTATGTGACGTGCCTATGTCTTGTTGTCGTGACAAGAGGGCATTGTCATGATGTTTGTATTGTTAGCACAGACCGGTAGTTAGCCATCATGCTATTCACCTTCCAAGGTGTTTTCTGCAGCTCTGGGCACATCGGTAACCACAATTTAAGTGTAAACTGGTTCAGACTCCATCATATTAGTTGGTGCGTGGAAGATGGAAGCAGACGAGGCAGCGAGCTGACAACACACAAACTTTAATCTCTCTGAGGAGATGGACACTCTAAAAGGCTGTTTTGAAGCCACCACCTGGAAGCAGCTCTGCGATCCACATGGTGAGGACATCGATGGCCTCATTCACACCTTCACGGGCTACCTCAGCTTCTGTGTGGACAAATCCGTTCCCACCAAGACCATACGGTGTTGCTCAAACAACAAACCCTGGATCAACCCTGAGATTAAAACACTTCTGAGAGAGAAGAAGAGGATCTTCAGGTCGGGGAATAGGGAGATGCTGAAGTCCGTACAGAGGGAGCTGAGGAGAAAGATCAGAGAAGGCAAGGACAGCTTCAGGAAGAAGATGGAGGACAAGTTGCAACAGAGCGACATCAGCAGGGTCTGGAGAAACCTCAAAATCATCTCTGGGCTCCAGAATACCTCCCCCCAGGCCACGGGGGGCAGGGAGTGGGCGAACAACCTGAATCTGTTTTTCAATAGGTTTGACCAACCGCCCTCCCCCCTGACTGCACAACAACCACTGCTGCCTCTAAAGAAATCAAGTCCTGCTGCCTACTCCCCACTCCACCAACACCCCCCCACCCCCAACACACAGCCCCCCATCCTGATCCTGACCAGGACCCAGGTGAGGACGGAGCTGAGGAAGATCAAGGCGAGGAAGGCGTCGGGACCGGACGGCATCAGCGCAAAGCTCCTCAAGTCCTGTGCAGACCAGCTGTGTGGGATTGTGACGTACATCTTCAACCTGAGCCTGAAGCTGGGGAGGGTACCACAGCTGTGGAAAACATCTTGTGTGGTACCTGTACCAAAAACTTCCCACTCCAAAGACCTGAACAGCTACAGACCGGTGGCCTTGACGTCCCACTTGATGAAGACCCTGGAGAGACTGCTCCTTGCTCACCTCCGCCCCCTGGTGGAACCAGCGATGGATCCACTCCAGTTCGCCTACCAGCATGGCATTGGGGTGGAGGATGCGGTGATCTTCCTCCTTCACCGTTCTCTGTCCCACCTGGAGAAGCCCGGGAATATGGTGAGGATCATGTTCTTTGACTTCCCCAGTGCTTTCAACACCATCCAACCGATGATCCTGAAGGACAAGCTGCTGTGCGCAGGGGTGGACCAGCACCTGTCATCATGGATCCTGGACTACCTCACGAACCGGCCTCAGTTTGTGAGAACCCGGGACTGTGTGTCCGACACGATCATCAGTAGCACGGGGGCCCCCCAGGGAACGGTGCTGGCTCCCTTCCTGTTCACTCTTTATACTGCGGACTTCTCACACAACACAACACACTGCCATCTACAGAAGTTCTCTGATGACTCTGCGATCGTTGGCCTCATCTCCAATGGAGATGAAGCTGAATACAGAGGGCTTATCCAGGACTTCGTAGACTGGTGCCATCGGAACTGCCTCCAGATCAACGCAAGGAAAACTAAGGAGCTGGTGGTGGACTGCCGCAGGCATGGGCAGCCCCTCACAGCACCAGTAAATATACAGGGAACAGACATCGAGATGGTGACATCCTATAAGTACCTGGGTGTTCATCTGAACAATAAACTAGACTGGTCACACAATACTGACGCACTCTACAAGAAGGGACAGCGCAGGCTGTTCCTGCTGAGGAGACTCAGGTCTTTTGGTGTACAAGGGGCGCTGCTGAAGACATTCTATGACACGGTGGTGGCATCAGCCATCACTTTTGGAGTGGTCTGCTGGGGCAGTGGCATTACAGCAGCCGATAGGAAGAGACTGAACAAACTGATTAAGAAAGCTAGCTCTGTCCTGGGGCAGCGCCTTGATCCGGTGGAGGAGATAGGAGAGAGAAGGACGGTGGCTAAACTGTCATCTCTGCTGGAGTCCGAGTTCCACCCTATGCAGGATGTACTGAATGCGCTGAGGAGCTCATTTAGCAGCAGACTACATCATCCCAGGTGCACAACCGAGAGGTTTCGTAGGTCCTTCCTACCAACGGCTGTCAGACTGTACAACCTAAGTAGGGCTGCTCGCAGAGATAGCAAAAAGACGTAACAAACTAATAGTTTTTAAATGCAAAAGATGCAATAGACTTACACAATGGTCCCCTCCGGCATACAACTAGGAACATACCGGTCGCTATGGAGGGTGAGAATATGTATGGGCACATAATCATACCATGTAGGATAACTAAGTAGAGGGTTATGCTGTTTCATCCCATCTAGCAACAATGCTCTGCACTGTGTGTGTTTATATATTTACATATTTATTCCATCTAGCTACAATGCTCAGCACTGGGTGTGTTCATATTTATATATCTATATATTTATTCCATCTAGCTACAATGCTCCGCACTGTGTTTTTATATATCTATATATTTATTCCATCTAGCTACAATGCTCCGCACTGTGTGTGTTTATATACTTACATATTTATTCCACCTAGCTGCAATGCTCCGTACTGTGGGTGTTTATATATTTACATATTTATTCCATCTAGCTACAATGCTCTGCACTGTGTGTTTATATATTCATATATTTATTCCATCCAGCTACAATGCTCTGCACTGTGTGTCTGTGTGTGTGTATATATACAGTATATTTTATAGTAATATGTACATATGTATATTAGCTGCTCTTGCTTGCTTGTTTTTTTTTCTTGCCTTCTGATTGTTGCTCTGAGTGTTGCTATCCCTGTGCTGTTGCAATCCTGGAATTTCCCCGTTGTGGGACTAATAAAGGCTTATCTTATCTTATCTTATCTTATCTTAATCCACTTCCAACATAAACACAGAAACGGGAGGGGGCCCACCAAATCCACATGGACGTGGTCAAACCTTCTGGCTGGAATTTGAAATGGCTCAAAGGGGGCTTTGGTGTGCTTGTGCACTTTGGCCCGCTGGCACGTGATGCATGCTGCAGCCCACTCTTTCACGTCCCTGCATAAGTGAGACCAGACAAATTTCGTCCCCACCAGTTTAACCGAGGCGCGCATGCCGGTATGTGAAAGGGAGTGGACTGATTCAAAAACGCAGTAGTGCCAAGAGCTCAGAACTACCGGGAGTGGGCGACCAGTGGAGACATCACAGAGCAAGGGGGACACCCTTCTTGCACCACCCTGCTCTCCAGTTTTAACTCAGTAGGCGCGGACTGGAGCATACAAATGTCTGCATTCCCGGTTTGCTCCACGGCCATGGCGGGGAAATCTATTCCCATGTAGACCGGGGAGACTAACACGCGTGACAGGCAGTCAGTCGGCCACGACATTAAGCTTACCGGCTACGTGTTGAATGTCGGTCATGAACTCCGCGATTGTGGCCAAATGTCGTTGCTGTTGGACCGACCACGATTCCGAGACTTTGGACATTGCATACATTAGCGGCTTATGATCAACGAATGCGGTGAACTCGCGCCCTTCCCGACAAAACTGGAAATGGCACGTCGCCAGGTGGAGGGCCAACAACTCTCTGTCAAACATACTGTATTTGTGTTCATTGTCGCGCAAAGTGCGGCTGAAAAATGCAAGTGGCTGCCACGCACCTGAAACATACTGCTCCACCACTGCCCCTACGGCAATGTCAGCTGCGTCAGTGGTGAGTGCTATCCGCACTGACTGGACAGGGTGGACTAGGAAATCGGCATTTGCGAGCACTGTTTTGGTGTTTGTGAAAGCCTGGACTCACTCAGGGGTCCAGTTGATGTTTTCCTCGGACTTCTTTTTCTTGAGTGCAGTGTACAACGGCTGCAGCAGCTGGGCTGCCCGGGGGAGGAAACGGTTGTAAAAGTTGACCATGCCCAAAAATTCCTGCAGGGCCTTGACGGTCTGCGGGCGTGGAAAATCTGACACGGCACACACCTTGACAGGCAGTGGAGTCGCACCCTCCGGCAAAATGCAGTAACCCAAAAAATCAGTCACTGGCACCCCGAACTGGCACTTCGCCGGGTTCACGATAAGCCCGTGCACTTCCAACCTCTGGACAGTCTTTGCCCTTTGTCAAAGACTGTCCCAACACTATGCCCGTTTTGACACCTCGTCAGCTGTGTCCAACTCCCCCCCCCCTCCAGCTCCACTTCCTCCTCGGTCCCTACTTCATCAAAAGCGGTCCCCCCCTCCTCCCCCCCTGCCCTTGTCATCAGCGAGCAGGATGTGCACAGACAGTTCTCCAGACTGAACCCGCGCAAGGCCCCCGGTCCGGACGGCGTGTCTCCCTCCACCCTGAGACACTGTGCAAAAGAGCTGGCTCCTGTCTTCACAGACATTTTTAACACCTCTCTTAAGCTATGCCACGTGCCGACCTGCCTCAAAACCTCCACCATCATCCCTGTCCCCAAGAAGCCACGGATCACTGGACTTAACGACTACAGACCTGTAGCGCTCACCTCTGTAGTCATGAAGTCCTTTGAGCGCCTGGTCCTGCCCCACCTCAAGTCCATCACCACTCCCCTCCTGGACCCACTGCAGTTTGCCTACCGAGCCAACAGGTCTGTGGACGACGCAGTCAACCTGGCCCTCCACTCCATCCTGCAGCATCTGGACTCCCCGGGAACCTACGCCAGGATCCTGTTTGTGGACTTCAGCTTTGCATTCAACACCATCCGCCCCGCTCTGCTCCAGGACAAGCTGTCCCTGCTCGGCGTGCCTGACTCCCTCTGCAGGTGGATCACCGACTTCCTGACGGACCGGAGGCAGCATGTGCGGCTGGGGAAGACTGTCTCAGACTCTGTCAGCATCAGCACTGGATCACCCCAGGGCTGTGTACTTTCCCCCCTACTCTTCTCCCTTTATACCAACTCCTGCACCTCCAGCCACCAGTCTGTTAAGCTGATCAAGTTTGCGGACGACACCACCCTCATCGGGCTCATCTCCAACGGCAACAAGTCCGTCTACAGGAGAGAGGTGGCCCAGCTGGCGTCCTGGTGCAGCCACAACAACCTGCAGCTGAACGCTCTGAAGACAGTGGAGATGATTGTGGACTTCAGGAAAGTCACAACCCCTCTGCCCCCCCTCACCCTCACAGTCTCTCCCATCACCACTGCAGATTCCTTCCGCTTCTTGGGCACCACCATCACCCGGGACCTCAAATGGGAGCCGACCATCAGCTCCCTCATCAAAAAGGCCCAGCAGAGGATGTTCTTCCTGCGGCAGCTGAGGAAGCTCAAGCTACCCACCAAGATGTTAGTGCAGTTCTACACAGCCATCATCGAGTCCATCCTCACCACCTCCATAACCGTGTGGTACGCAGGAGCCACTGCCAGGGACAGACTAAGGCTGCAGCGCGTCGTGCGCACTGCTGAGAAGGTGATTGGCTGCAAGCTCCCATCTCTCCAGGACCTGTACATCTCCAGGACCCGGAGGCGTGCAGGCCGGATCATAGCCGATCCCTCACACCCTGGTCACGTACTGTTTGCCCCCCTCCCCTCAGGTAGAAGACTTCGGTCCATTCAGACTAAAACCTCCCGGCACATGAACAGCTTCTTCCCCTCTGCCATCAGACTGCTGAACATTAAGTGACTTATTGACTCTCGTGCACTATGTACAGCAGCTCAACCAGACTCATGTCAATCATCACTGTTTCTGTTGCATTACCGAGTGCACTATGTGGTACTCCACAATATCTGCTGCTCGCAAATATATTTAAAAACTGCTTTGACTAGTATTACTCATTCTTATTCTACACTTATTGCATGTATAGTTTTTTATTTCTTTTATCTTATCATGTTTAATGTTGCAGCATTGCACCGAGACAAATTCCTAGTTTGTGTACTACATGAACAATGGCAATAAATCTGATTCTGATTCTGATTCTGGAAAACTAGTTTGAGATGGGGGAGGTGCTCCTCCTCAGACGCGCTACCTACCAGATGTAAGTAGCCAAAAATGAAGGGCAGGTCACGGAGAACTGCGTCCATCATTCTTTGAAAGGTTTGGGCTGTGCCCTTTAACCCGAACGGCATGTGTAAAAATTCAAAAAAGGCCAAAAGGAGTTATTACCGCTGTTTTGTGAATGTCCTCCACGCACACCGGGACCTGGTGGAGCCTGTGGACCAGATCCACTTTCAAAAAAACACGTGCCCAGCCAGGTGTGCGGAAAAACCCTGGATGTGGAGAGATGGGACACCAATCATGTTCTGTGGCGGTGTTCAAGCGCCAGAAATCGCCACATGGTCACCACGGCCCATCGGCCTTAGGCCCCATGTGTAGTGGGGATGCCCACAGGCTGTTGGAGCGCCTAATGATGCCCAGCTGCTCTAAGTTGGTAAACTCCTTGTGCACACTGGCTAGTTTAACCGCGTCCAGGCACAGAGGTCACGTGAACACCAGCGGACCTTTTGTGGTTATGAAATGTTTGACCCCGTGTTTGGTTACTGTAGCCAAAAATGTTGGAACTGTGAGTGCTGGGAACTGTGAAAGTAAATGCTGGTACTTACCCCCTGGAGCTATAACACTAGCCTGTGTTGTTGGCCCAACTCCCCGAACTGTGCAGGGCAGGGAGGTAAAAGAGACAGCATCCACTAAATGTCTGTTGGCAACATCGACTAACAACCCATAAGCACATAAAAATCTGCACCTAAAATGGGGACAGAACATGTCACCACCACAAAGTCCCATTGGTAACGAATGAATGATTGAATGAATGAATGAATCTTTATGAATGAATGAATGAATCTTTATTTCGGATAGATTAAAAGTAAAGATTAAAAGAAAGGAACAGAATAATATAACAAAGGGGGAAAAAATCTTACAAGGTCAAATTAAACAATAACTCCTCAGATTATCCAGTTCAACATAAGTTATCCGAAATGGGTGATGGCTGAAGCCGCAGCTTATATTTCCCACCCATATTCCATCGAAGAATTCCAAAGAAAAACAAAACATGAGCGATTACAATTCAGAACATAGCTAAGACAAAACATGACAAAAAAAAAAAAAAACTAAGCAACAGCACAACACAGACTGAATATGATAATTCTTATGTGATTTTACATGTCATCTTGTATATATGTTTGGAGTATTTCTTCCTTTAGTTTTTGTTTAAACTGTCCAAGAGTTGTGCATGATTTTAATTTAGGTCCAAAAGCGTTCCACAATCTGACTTCTTGCACTGAGACACAGTGTTGCTTGGTGGTAGTTCTCACTGAAGGTTTTTGAAATATACATGTTCCTCTGAAATGATGTTTCTCCCTTATTTGGAACAACTTTTGGATATTTTACTTCACTTTAAACATTATTACTGTAGTTTTAAAGTCAACCAGATCTTTCAACTTGAGAGCTTTTAATTTAAGAAAAAGTGGGTTTGTTGGTTCCCTGTAAGCAGCTTTATTTATTATTCTAATAGCTCTCTTCTGAAGCATAACAATTGCATATATGTTTGTTTTATATGTATTTCCCCATACTTCAGTACAATATGCCATGTATGGGAGTATTAATGAATGATACAAAGTATATAGTGTGGGTTGATTCAGCAAATATTTCACTCTGTGTAGTATTGGTAATTGCGTCCGTGTAAGCACACCGTCAACATCCGTTTGCCAAACGTCCTGATGTTGGATCCGTTGGTGGCCATGAGCTCGGGACCGCTGCCACCTGCCGATCTGTCTGCACTGACCGGCAGAATGAGGCTCTTCTGGGAGCCGGAGTCCACTAAGAAATGTCTCCCCAAAGCAGCTTGTTCCTGCTGCCAGCAGTCACAGCTGCTGCTGACTGCTGGCCATGCCGTTTCCCTGGCTTCTTGAATTGGCACGGTGGCAGACAGTGTTGGGCATCCGAGCCAAAGCAGCAGTGATAGACACAGAGCGTCCCATTCCTGCGTCTCTTGGCATCCGTCCCAGCCACCACCAATGGCTCCTCGACCTCGCTGGAGTCCTTCCCAGATGCCGGTGTCGTTGCGTGCAAGGTGAGAGTTCTGGTCGCTAGGATGATGCGGTCCACCTCCAGTGCCAGAGCACGGTAGCTCCTGGTTACCAGCAGCAGTGAGTTGGCCAGGATCACCCTCGCTGTAGCAGGTAGGTTCCTGAGGAAGAGGTGGGCAAAAAGGAAGGATTCGTAGTTCTTCCCCCTCGATGCTAACATGCTCTCCATCAACTCCACAACTGATCTGTCACCTAACTCTGAGCACGTTAGGAGTCTCTCTGCTCTCTCACTGTCCAACAGGATATACCGCTGAATCAGCATCTGCTTGAGCACGTCGTATTTCCCCTGGGCCAGCAGTTCCTGGAGCAGGCTCACCACTTGCTGCGTGGCGCGCACATCCAGCGCAGCAACCATATGATAATATTTGGTGTCATCCGTTGTGATCCCGCGGAGTGCGAAGTGGACTTCAACATGTAGAAACCAAGCAGTTGGATTGTGAAGCCAGAAGTCTGGGAGCTTGACCGTGACAGCGCATACCGCACTAGTGTTCCATCTCTGGGTTGTCTCCAGGGTGGTGCTCGGCTCGTTCTCTATTGTACGTCTTAGGGTCACCAATGTGGAAGATGGAAGCAGACGAGGCAGTGAGCTGACCGACACATAAACTTTATTCCACTTCCAACATAAACACAGAAACTCTAAAACCTGAGTGCCTGAACGAACGCCTTTATACACTTTTCTTGCCGCCTCTGGCACTCAGGGTAAACACATTAATATTCAGACTGCAAGACCTGCACACACATTAACATAACATTGATCCACACGTCACAGAGCAGGTATTGCTACAATACATTCGCACTGCTGTGTCCTCAGGTGTCAGCCTGGCGCAGCAGGGGGCGAAAGGTCCATCTTTGTTTGGTTGGCTCCTCTCAGCTTTCCCCATTAGCATCTCTATCTTCTCCCCCACCAACCCCCTTGTCCTGGGTGGAGTGCCATGTGTATTGTGTCCACCACAGGTGAACTAGTTTAGTGAGGATAGAATATTGTCCAGGTCTTCATTAAAAAGAATGTTTGTCCTCATCAGCCGTCCATCCATTTTTTTTCATAAACACTGTCTCAACTCTTGTCTCAAGTTTCTGCGTTTTATGATCATTTTCAAGTGACTTTATGCCACTAACTGACATAATGTCCGGCTCAGGAAACACGCACGCAGGCTCAGGGTAGATTTAATAGCTTTATTCAACAAGCAGGCGTGTATGGATGGATGTGTGAGATATCAATATGTGATGAGGGTGAACGCCGATGCACAGGAAGTAGAGCGGTGCGCCGTACAGCCGGGCAACCCTATGGAGAGAACAGAGGACAGGGGTAAAGGGCACCACACCTAGACAGGTTTAATGAGCAGAGTGCTGCTTACTTGTAGGCGACAGGTGGCTGGCGGCCAAGGGAGAAGCCCGGGAGACAGCGTCCTGCAAAGCCTGTGACGACGGTGAGGGTTGGATGGCGATGACGGGGTATCCGCCGCCAAGGAATCCACCTGTGCACAGGGGAGAAGACTTGCAAAAGGTAAGGGATAAGATGCTTACGTAGAAGCGTGGCTTAGCTGTCGTTGAGTGACGATCCAGCTGCGAAGATATGCCGATGCGAACAGACGGCTCCAGACCGCTGCACTGGGCTGAGTGGGCTAAATAGCCGACGGCTGATGAGGCGCAGGTGTGCGCGCAACTGAGGCAGATGATGAGCGGTGAGTCGTGACAGTACTCCCCCCCCCCTCCAGCAGCGCCTCCTGGTGCTGGTTTGTCCGGGTGCACCCGGTGGAACTCCGTGATGAGACTCCTGTCCAACACCAAGGAAGAGCGCACCCAAGACCTCCACTCAGGGCCGAATCCCTCCCAGTCCACCAAGTACTGCAGCCCGCGACCTCGGCGCCGGGAGTCCATGATGGAGGCGACTCTCCAGGCCGGATGGCCGTCGATCATCAGAGGCGCGGGCGGCGCCGCGGGCGCAGGACAGAGAGGATTGGAGACCATGGGCTTGATCTTTGACACGTGGAAGGTGGGACATATGCGGAGGGAGGGGGGGAGGGCCAGACGCACAGCCACCAGGTTGATGATTTTTGAGATGGTAAAGGAGCCAATGAAGCGTGGGGCCAGCTTCCTCCTCTCAGCCTTGAGGTTGATGTCTTGAGAAGATAACCAGACTCGTTGGCCCACCTGGTAGGCAGGGGCCGGTCTCCTGTGGCGGTTCGCCATGGAGCTGTTGCGCGCCGCCGTGCGTAATAGCGCATCGCGCGCTCTGGTCCACCGACTCCGACAGCGTCTCAGGTGCGCCTGGATGGAAGGAACGGCCAGCTCACCCTCCTGCTCCGGGAATAAAGGTGGGTCGTACTCCAAGGACACCTTAAAGGGGGACATCCCTGTGGCAGAAGACCGTGCCGTGTTGTGGGCATACTCCACCCAGGCCAGGTGCGCACTCCAGGACGACAGGTTGGAGGAGGTGACGCAGCGCAGGGCAGCTTCCAGTTCCTGGTTGGCACGTTCACACTGCCCATTGGACTGCGGGTGGTGGCCAGAGGAGAGGCTTACCGAGGCCCCCAGAGCGTTGCAGAAACACCTCCATACCTCAGAGACAAATTGGGGCCCCCAATCAGAGACGATGTCCACCGGTATCCCATGCAGCCTGACCACGTGCTGGACTAGAAGGTCCGCTGTCTCCCACGCCGTGGGGAGGCCCCGGAGCGGCACGAAATGGGCAGCCTTGGAGAACCTATCCACGATGGTCAGCACAGCGTTGTAGGTGTTGGAGACCGGAAGACCGGTGACGAAGTTGAGGGCTATGTGAGACCAGGGCCTGCCAGGGACCGGCAGGGGCTGGAGCAGACCCGCCGGGGGAGAATTACCTGACTTGCCGGTGGCACACACAGGGCACGCCCGGACGTAGTTGGTGGCGTCCTTCTGAAGCCCCGGCCACCAAAAGGAACGCTGGAGGAGATCCACAAGCCGGGAGACACCAGGGTGACAGGCGAGTTTGGAGGTGTGAACCCAATGAATAACCTCCCCCCGGACAGTTGATGGAACAAACAGCTTCCCTTCCGGTCCACCGCCAGGGTCCGGTTCGGTCTCCTTCGCCCTCCGGATCTTGTCCCTGATGGACCAGGAAATCGCCCCCACAACACACGAGCTAGGCAGGATGGTATGACCCGGCTCCTCCGAAGTCTCAGGGGCAAACTGCCTGGACAGGGCATCGGGCAGGCCGTTCTTAGAACCAGGGCGGTAGGTGATGGTAAAACGGAACCGGGCGAAGAACAAGGACCAGCGCGCCTGGCGGGCATTCAGTCGTCTGGCAGATCTTAGATATTCCAGGTTCTTGTGGTCCGTTAACACCACAAACGGCAGGACAGCCCCCTCCAACCAGTGGCGCCACTCCTGCAGGGCGAGCTTGATGGCGAGAAGCTCCCTGTCCCCGACGTCGTAGTTGAGCTCAGCCGGAGACAGGCGCCGTGAGAAGAAAGCGCAGGGTCGCTTGACCCCATCGGTGGATGATCGCTGGGACAGCACCGCCCCCACTTCCGTATCAGACGCGTCGACTTCTACCAAGCACTGCAGCGCGGGGTCAACCTGGGTCAGGACCCGGGAGGAGGAGAACTCCGTCTTCAACGCCTGAAAAGCCGCTGCAACCTCTTCGGTCCAACGGAAGGGGGTCTTCGGAGAAGTGAGGAGGGTCAAAGGGGCAACGATGGCACCGAAATTGGGCACAAAACGGCGGTAAAAGTTGGCAAACCCAATAAACTGCTGCACCTGCTTTCTGGAGGTCGGCGTGGGCCACTCGACCACCGCTTTAACCTTCGCGGGGTCGGGAAGGACTTGGTTGTGCGAGATTACGAATCCTAGGAAGGAGGTGGTCTTGGCGTAAAACTCACACTTTTCGGCCTTGACATACAGCCTGTTCTCCAGCAGCCGTTGTAGGACCCGCCTCACGTGGACCTGGTGTTCCTCCCGTGACCTGGAGAAGATGAGGATGTCATCCAGGTACACGAACACGAAGAGGCCTAGGAAATCACGTAGGACGTCGTTAATGAGGCGTTGAAACACAGCGGGGGCGTTGGTCAGCCCAAACGGCATTACCAGATACTCGAAGTGACCACTAGGTGTTCGAAAGGCCGTCTTCCACTCATCCCCCTCCCGGATCCGGACGAGGTGGTAAGCACTGCGGAGATCCAACTTGGTGAACCAGGTCGCCCCCTGGAGGGAGTGGAAAGCGGTGTCCATTAATGGCAGGGTGTAGTGGTCCTTCTCCATGATGTCATTAAGGGCCCGAAAATCAATACAGGGGCGGAGTGACCCATCCTTCTTCGAGACGAAGAAAAACCCTGCGCCGAGCGGAGACGAAGAAGGGCGGATGATTCCAGCGTTGAGTGACTCCTTGATGTAGCTGTCCATGGCCTCCCGCTCCGGCGCTGACAGGCTGTAAAGGCGTCCGGATGGCAAGGGCGCCCCCGGGCGGATGTTGATGGTGCAGTCGTAAGGCCGGTGAGGAGGGAGAGACATCGCCCTGGACTTACTGAACACGAGGCCCAGGTCATGGAACTCTGAGGGCACCAGGGTGAGATCCGGAGGTGCGGCGTCCGAGGCCGGAGGGGGAGAGGACGGGGCGCAGGCTGCGGACTGAAGGCAGGTGCCCATGCAGAAGGAGCTCCAGGCAGCGATTCTTCCTGTCTGCCAATCCAGCACTGGGTTGTACAGGCGCAACCAGGGGTAGCCTAAGATGACAGGCGACACAGAAGAGGATAGGACATACAAGGTAAGATCCTCCCGGTGATTACCTGAGATTATCACAGGGACCGGCTGGGTGCGATGAGTCACTTGTCCAAGGGGCGCACGGGAGAGGGTTGACCAGGCTGAGAGGAGTGGCCAGAGGGTGGCAGGGGATGCCCAATTGGGTTGCCAGGCTCTTTGAAATGAAGCTCTGCTCTGCTCCTGAGTCCACCAGTGAGTGTGTGAGGTGCCCCATGGCATTGTGACAGAATCGGATGGGCAGAGATAGACTTGTGAGGGGATTCGACCGGTTAGAGTCCGTGAGGCCCCTTACAGTGACTCGCGGACCCCCCCGTTTGGCTTCTCCAGACAACGCTCCACGGTATGCTGATCGCCTCCGCAATACATGCAGAGGCCCAGCTCCCGGCGGCGCTGTTTCTCCGCTAGGGGGAGCCTTGACCGACCAATTACCATTGCCTCCGACTCCTCGGGAGACTCCGGAGGAGGTAACGCCAGGGGGCGAGCTTGAGGCGTGCGGACGGAACCTCCACGCGAGCGGCCGATTAACTTCCACTCAGCGGACCGTTCACGCAGCCTGTTATCCAAGCTAATTGTTAAGGAGATTAGCTCCGAGAGCGTCTCCGGAAGATCTCGGCTGGCCAGCTCATCCCTCAGACCAGAGCTGAGGCTGTGGAGGAAGATGCTACAGAGTGACGCCTCACCCCAGCCCACCTCCTCCGCTGCGACCCGGAAGTCGATAGCGTAATCCGCCGCTGACCGGCTTCCCTGTTGGAGACCAAGGAGATGGTCAGCGAGGATGCTATCACGCCGGGAATGATCGAACACCTCGAGAAAGCTCTGCACGAACTGGCTGTAGGAGAGGTTTGCGTAACTGGGCTTCGCCATGACGGCGTAAGCCCAAGTTAACGCTCGCCCCTCCAGGAGATTGCCTATATAGCCAATTCGGCTGTGGTTCGAGGGAAAATCCCCGGGAACGCGCAGGAACACCGACTCGCACTGCATGATGAACCCCCGCGCTCCGCCGAGCTTACCGCTAAAGCGGGCGGGGGTTGGGATTGGCGTGAGTCAGGTTGGCGTTCCCGCGGCAGACTGGTCGGCCACAGGAGCGGCAGGAGCTACCCCTCCCTGACGAGCTGGGGGGAACACCTGCTGGGGGTCCAAGCGGTCTAACCGGTGAGTGATGTTAGTCAATTGATTTAAAATCACCTGCTGTTGGTGGGCTATTAAATCCACCCGAGCCTCAAGGGTGGAAAGACGGCGTGCGAGCCCGCTGTCTGCTGAGCCGCTCTGCTGGAGCCGTACTGACTTAATGTCCGGCTCAGGAAATACGCACGCAGGCTCAGAGTAGATTTAACAGCTTTATTCAACAAGCAGGCGTGTATGGATGGATGTGTGAGATATGAATATGTGATGAGGGTGAACGCCGATGCACAGGAAGCAGAGCGGTGCGCCGTACAGCCGGGCAACCCTATGGAGAGAACAGAGGATGAGGTAAAGGGCACCACACCTAGACAGGTTTAATGAGCAGAGTGCTGCTTACTTGTAGGCGACAGGTGGCTGGCGTTGGCCAAGGGAGAAGCCCGGGAGACAGCATCCTGCAAAGCCTGTGACGACGGCGAGGGTTGGATGGTGATGACGGGGTATCTGCCGCCAAGGAATCCACCTGTGCACAGGGGAGAAGACTTGCAAAAGGTAAGGGATAAGATGCTTACGTAGAAGCGTGGCTTAGCTGTCGTTGAGTGACGATCCAGCTGCGAAGATGTGCCGATGCGAACAGACGGCTCCAGACCGCTGCACTGGGCTGAGTGGGCTAAATAGCCCGCGGCTGACAAGGCGCAGGTGTGCGCGCAGCTGAGGCAGATGATGAGCGGTGAGTCGTGACACTAACGGCTATATTTCCTCTCTCCAAGTGATTCCACGGCTCATTTGTCCTCTCATTAGCTGTCTTAACTCCTTTGTTTGCTTTCACACTCTACACAACAAACTAGACCAAGGTCCACTTTGATCCTGACTGTAACCACCTATTTTTGACGGACAAAATTTTGTTAAATTTAGAAAAGAATTTAAAATCCTTCTCATTACTTATAAAGCCCTCAGTGGCCAAGCCCCTTCCTACCTTGAAGACCTTATTGTTCCATGTTACCCTTCAAGACCTCTTCACTCTCAGAATGCAGGCTTACTTGTGGTCCCCACATTTTTTTTAAAGTAAATTTGGAGGTAGAGCCTTCAGCTACGTATCAGGCCCCTCTCCTGTGGAACCAGCTCCCTGCCTGGGTACGGGATGCTGATACTGTCTCTTCTTTTAAGATCAAGCTTAAAACTTTTCTTTTTGATAGAGCTTACAATTAGCTTTACTGTTATTATTAGTAATGTTGTTGTTGTTATTTTCACTGATTTCCAGTTCGTGGTATTTTGACTCTCACTTTGACTGTTTTATTGTGATTTTATTGTCTAATAGTTGTTTTAATCAATTCCTTTCTTGCCTTCATATTTTTGAATAGTTTAACCCCTTATCTTTTTGTGTTTTATGTGTTTCTGTTTGACTATGGTTCTGTAAAGCACCTTGGGTTGCTCATGTGCTTGAATGGTGTTATATAAATAAAGTGAACTGGACTGAATTGAACTGTTCTGGATCGTGGTTCGGCGGACATTTCACACCTAAAATTCTGATCCGAATTAAACCGAAAAGTCCGAAAGTCCAGATCAAATGGGTGAGGTGTGAAAGCCCCCTAAGGCTTCTTTTTATTGTGTTTGTTTAAAAAAAGCAAAGAACTTCACATAAAAAAACTCTCTTAATTTTGTGTACTTTATTGATCCTCAGAGGGGAAATTGAGGGCATCCACCTGGATGGATGAAGCAGCCACGGTACGGCACTATCCCTTTACCATTCACACCTAGGGCCACTTTTAGAGTCTCCAGTTAACCTAACCTGCATGTTTTTGGCCTGTGGGAGGAAACCGGAGAACTCCCGGAGTAAACCCACGCACAGGGAGAACATGCAAACGCCACACAGATCACTGTTGGTCAGGGGCTGGGATCGAACCAGGGATCCCATGGCCAAGGGTGAGTTGCTGTACTGCCGCAGTGCTAACCACTGCACCACCGCACCGCTCTTAAGTAGTTGCATGGATATTTGGTAGGCAATAATCAGGAGAGGGAAGAACAAACACAAGGAGAAAAATCTGTTTTGGCAGGCAACTGACGATATAAGTGGGGTGAAAAGGCACTGAGCTCACCCAACAGAAAAATGCTGTACATGTACAAGACACTGGATTTTTTTAGGTTGACGTTTGCTCCAGTTAATGAACATCTCCGCCAGCTCTAATGAACATCCTGTGTGATGATGAAGTGCTCTCACCTTGTGAATAACAAAATAATCCCCGGTTACCTGCACATAAAAGGAAGTGAAGGTTGGATCCAGGTCACTCCTATTATTTCACCTCATACAAGAGATTAGTAATAGCTTTATAATCACATGATCTCTATTATAAAATGGATGATAAATTTAATGTCATGGTTTAGTCTCTCAAGATAAATCTTTATTAGGTTTGGTAGATAATGGATTGTATCTTCCCCCACCAAACAAACCTCACTTATTTGATTACTTATAGCACTTTTAAAAGTTTATTGTATAGTGCTTCCGTAAACAACCTCACTGTCCTCCATGCTGAGGCTGGTATCCTCAAGTGAACTTTTTAGGATTATTCATTGTCATGGAAACACTGACAAATGTGAGTTGGACTGCATGTAGGTCACACGCCTCTGGATGGGGGTTTTATAACATTGTGGCTCAAATCAAACTGGAAATAAGGTTAAAGATGCTTGGTGCTGATACTAGGATAAATCACACATTTATGTCACATGTGACCCAAGTGTGAAAGGAAACACTGTCGCTGCTGTACTGTCAGCAGCAGTGTAGACACAACAAGAGAACCAGGAGCAGCCTCTGTACTGGTTGCAGTAATTGATCTTTGCATGACTAAATGGGACACTTATTTTTGTATCCTGAGCAGGTGCACCTGTGTTCTGGTGTAACTTCATCAGCCGTTGATCAGTCATAAGGATTCAGAGAGTTTGTGGGTCAACACAGTCCAGAACAAACCCTGCAGGTGTGCATGAATAACTTAAGAAATAACTTTAAAAATAAAAACTGGTCACAACATGTAACAATAAGAGAAGATGTCTCTTTTTTGTCACGTAAAAGGATCATTTATTACATTTTTCCCTACATGTTGACAGTTCCCACAGGTCTTAATGAAATGTTTCATATTACCTTTAATTATTTAATTATTGCAGCACCATTGAGAATCATCTTTTGCAGCCTTCCTCAGAATGGTTAGTTTTAGTGCATGTTTCTTTAAATGCCCAAGAGTCACATTTAACTCTTCCCTCCCTCTTACATCACCATTGCTAATCTTAGCTGGCTAGCTCCTAGCTCAGGCAGTGAGCGTAAGCCAACTAATATAAATTAGTCTTAAAGAATGAATGAAATAAAGCACCACTGGTGGACAGAAGTGTGTGGTTTCAGTGGTTGATAGGATATGACTGGTCCCTGGAGTACAACAGACACAGAAACATTTGTGAATGAGTGGCTAACCTGCTAGCTTCAGCTAGCCACCTTGGGTGTCAGAGAAAATAAACAACAGTACACCAAGCTAAAATAATGTCTAAGAACGACATATATAGTCAAGTGTTGGTAGATGAACAAGAATTCTGACATAATTATCAGACCCAGGGAACAAAAGCTCAGACTCGAGTGAATACAGTTATCCTTTTATTGCTAACAGTGGGTGCATGGGTGCGTGTATGTACAGTGTGTGTTGTGCGTGTGGTGGTGAAGAGCTGTACAAGAAACGTGCCCGGGGGAGAGCAGAACGCCGTTCAGCCTGGCAACCCTATAATGACAGAGCATAGATGTTAGCACAGTCCACTGAGCATAGAGCTTGATGATAACAGAAGCTTACTTTGCAGATGGACATGAAGACGCTCAGGTTGGCCTTGAGGGCTGCAGCCAGGGAGACAGTGTTCTGGGTCTGTGCAGAGAATTGGGCAGGTAGCCCTGTAGCGGAGATGGAGGCTTTAAACCGCCACTGGGAGGAGTGGATTCCGCCGCCGGGGAAATCCACCTGTGCACAGGGGAAGACGACTGACAAAAGGTGAGTAATATTAGGCTTACTTGAAGCGAAGAGGAGATCAGGATCTCAGATGATGAGGCCAGGGATTTGGCTGTTGACGTGAGGCGTATCTGTAGGAGAATGACAGACGGCTCCGTGCCGAGTCTCAGGCAGGCCCAGTTATAAAGCCCGCTGGAGATTGGCAGCAGGTGTGCGTGCAGCTGTAGCAGATGACAGCCCAGAGGGAGCCATGACAGTACTCCCCCCCCCCCCCCCGAGAGGTGCCTCCTGGCACCTGACCCAGCCTACCCAGGTGTGTCCGGTGGAAGTCCCTGATGAGCTGCTTATCAAGCACGAATGACGGATGTACCCAGAACCTCCACTCGGGGCCATACCCCTCCCAGTCCACCAGGTACTGCAGGCCGTGACCCCAACGGCGGACGTCCAGGATGGCGTTGACTCTCCAAGCCAGGTCGCCGTCAATCAATACTGGTGGAGGTGGAGTCTTGGGAGTGGGACAGAGGGGGCTGGAGCAGATGGAATTCACCTGGGAGACATGGAATGTGGGGCAGATGTGGAGAGAGGGGTGAGAGCCAGGCGTACAGCCACAGGATTAACAATGTGTACAATAGGGAAGGGGCCAATGAAACGCTGGGCCAGCTTCCGTTTTTCAGCTTTCAAATTAATGTGCTGAGTAGACAGCCATACCTGCTGACCCACCTGGTACTGGGGAGCCGGTCTCCTGCGGCAATTCGCCGTCCTGGTGTTGCGCTCAGCCGTGTGAAGGAGGGCTCTGCGGGTGGCAGCCCAGAGCCGGCGACAGCGCCTCAAGTGGGCGTGGACAGATGGCACCGCCACTTCCTTCTCCTCCTCGGGAAAAGCAGGGGATCATAACCCAAAGAGGCCCTGAAGGGAGACATGCCGATTGCCGAGGAAACAGTCGAGTTATGGGCATACTCGATCCAGGGAAGGTGGCTGCTCCAGGATGATGGACTGGAGGCGATGACACAACGCAGAGCGGCCTCCAGCTCCTGATTGGCCCGCTCGCACTGCCCATTGCTCTGCGGATGGTAACCGGAAGACAGGCTCACCGTTGACCCCAGAGAGTTGCAGAATGCCTTCCAAACCTGGGACACAAACTGGGGCCCACGATTAGAAATGATGTCGGTGGGGATCCCATGGAGGCGTATGACGTGTTGTACCAGTAGGTCCGCCGTCTCCCGTGCCATAGGAAGCCCCTGGAGTGGAACAAAGTGGGCGGCATTGGAAAACCGGTCCACGATGGTGAGGACTGCAGTGAAGTGGTTGGAGGAGGGGAGCCCAGTTACGAAGTCCGATGCTATGTGGGACCAAGGTCGGCTGGGGACCGGCAACGGGTGAAGGAGAGGAAGATGTCTTCCTGGTGGCGCACTGAGCACAGGCGCGGACTTAGGCGATGATGTCCTTCCGGAGCCCCAGCCACCAGAACGATCTCTGTAGGAGCTCCACCATGCGGGTCACCCCTGGATGGCACAAAAACTTGGAGGAGTGGGCCCAATGGATCACTTCGCCCCGAGTAGACGTGGGAACAAATAGCCGCTCCGCGGGTCCTCCCCCCGGATCGGGCTCAGCCTCCTGCGCCTTCAAGACTCTCTCCCTGATGCCCCACGAGAGGGCGCCGACGACACAAGATGCTGGGAGGATGGTGTGTTCGTGCCCCTCAGCCACATCTGCAGCAAACTGCCTGGAGAGGGTGTCCGGTTTGACGTTCTTAACCCCAGGGTGATAGGTGATCATAAAGTTGAAGTGCCCAAAAAATAGCGACCAACGGGCCTGCCGGGAGTTCAGCCGCTTGGCAGTCCTCAGGTATTCTAAATTTTTATGATCAGTCCATACTATAAAGGGTTGGGCGGCCCCCTCAACCAGTGACGCCACTCCTCCAGAGCGAGCTTCACCGCCAGGAGCTTCCTGTCGCTGATGTCGTAGTTTCTCTCCGCCGGGGACAGACGACATGAGAAGAATGCGCAGGGGCGGACCACCTCGTCCACGGGAGAGCGCTGGGAGAGAGCTGCCCCCACCCCGGAGTCAGAAGCATCGACCTCAACCAGGCACTGAAGGGAAGGATTCACCTGCCTAAGAACATGGGAGGATGAGAACTCCCCCTTGAGGGTGTTGAATGCCGCTGCGGCCTCCTCCGTCCACCGGAAGGTCACCTTGGGGGACGTGAGACGGGTCAAGGGAGGGAGCAATCACGCTGTAGTTGGGCACAAAATGGCGGTAAAAATTGGCGAACCCCAGGAACTTTTGGAGTTGCTTCCTTGACGGGGGGGGGGGGGGCAATCCACCACCGCCTTGACCTTCTCAGGGTCGGGGAGAATCTGGTTATGGGAGATAATAAAACCGAGAAACGAAGTTGTGTTGGCGTGGAACTCACACTTCTCGGCTTTAACAAACAATTTGTTCTCCAGGAGCTGTTGGAGGACCCGTCTCACATGGACCCGATGCTCATCTAGTGACTGCGAGAAGATGAGAATGTCATCCAGGTAGACGTAGACGAAGGAGCCGAGGAAGTCCCGGAGAACATCATTGATGAGGCGCTGGAAGATGGCCGGAGCGTTGGTCAACCCAAACGGCATCACGAGTTACTCAAAGTGGCCGCTTGGGGTCCAGTATCCCGTCTTCCACTCGTCTCCCTCCTTGAGCCGCACGAGGTGGTATGCGTTGCGGAGATCGAGCTTGGTGAACCAGGAGGCCCCCTGGAGGGAGTCGAACACCGTGTCCATAACAGGAGGGGTGTATTTGTCTTTTACTGTGATGTCATTGAGACCCCTGAAGTCGATACATGGCCGCAGGGAGCCATCCTTCTTGCCCACGAAGAAGAATCCTGCCCCCACCGCCGAGGAAGACGGTCGAATAATGCCCGAGCTGAGCAGCTCCTTGATGTAAGTATCCATCGCCTCCCGCTCCAGAGCAGACAGGCTGTAGAGGCGACTCGACGGCAGCGGGGCACCAGCCCGGAGATTGATGGCACAGTCATAAAGGCAGTGGGAGGGGAGAGACAGCGCCTGCGACTTACTAAATACCGCCCCCAGGTCGTGGTACTCAGACGGCACTTTGGACAAGTCAGGGGGAGGAGAGGCGGGAGGGGCCAGAGACACTGATGGGGCGCATGCTGCGGACTGCAAGCAAGCGCTGAGGCAGAACGAACTCCACGAAGTGACACTCCCTGTCCGCCAGTCAAACAAGGGATTGTGGAGCCGGAGCCAGGGGTAGCCCAAGATGACCGGAGATGTAGAAGAGGGCAGCACCAACAAACGTAGATCCTCCCGATGGTTGCCGGAGACGATGACTGACACCAGGGCAGTCTGTTGGGAGACCGTTGCCAGGGGGGTTTTAGATAAGGCAATGAGCTTAAGGGGTGACTCGAGTGGATGGCAGGGAATCCCCAGTCGGGTTGCCAGGTCCCCCGATATGAAGCTCTGCTCAGCCCCCGAGTCAATCAGTGTGTGTGTGGCATATTCAGTCTGTAAATGAACCTGATAGGCAAGAGACATTTAGTGAGGGGATTAGGCCGAGATGAGTCCGTGAGTCCCCCTACTGCAACGCACGGACCCCCCCTTTTGGCCGAACGGGGCAACTCTCAACCTCATGCTCATCACTACCGCAGTACATACAAAGTCTTAACTCCCTGCGGCGCTGCTTTTCAGCTAAAGAGATCTTGGAGCGCCTGATTACCATAGCTTCCTGCCCGTCTAGAGCCCCAGATGGAGGGAGGGCCAATTGAGACGACTGAGAGGAGCGGTAAAATTGGGCACCCGAGCGACCGGAAGCTCTTCGCTCGGCTGCCCGCTCCCTCAGCCTGTTATCCAAATTGATAGCTAGGGAGATTAACTCTGTGAGTCTCTCTGGCTTATCTAGGTGAGCTAGCTCGTCCCGCAGGCTAGGGCTTAAGCTCTGAATGAATATACTACAGAGCGAGGCATCCTCCCACCCGACCTCCGCTGCCACCACCCAGAAATCGACAGCATAGTCTGCGACGGACCTGCCCCCTGTCGAAGATTTAACAGCCGAGTGGTTAGCACGCTATCACGGTCGGAATGGTCAAATACCTCATGTAAATCGGAGATGAACTGCTGGTAGGTTAAGCTAGCATAGCTAGGTTTGGCCATTACGGCATATGCCCAAGCTAGTGCCCTTCCCTCTAGTAGGTTAGCCACATAGCCTATTCAGCTATGATCTGTGGGAAAATCCCCGGGAACCCGCTGGAAGACCGTCTCATACTGGAGAATGAACCCACGGGCCTCCCCGAGCTTGCCGCCAAAGTGAGCGGGCGTGGGAACCGGTGCAAGCCGGACCAAGGGGGCCTGACTAGCCTGGCTAGGAGGAGAGCTAACGGGAGCCGGCATACTCCCGGAGACCGGAGGAAACGTCCGTTGCCCATCCAGACGATCCAGCCGGTTGTTGATCTGTGTTATCTGACTAAGGATTACCTGTTGCTGGTAAGCTAATTGATCCACCCGAGCCTCTAAGTTGTTAACCTGGCGTGCTAGCACGCTGTTCGCTGGGTTGCTCTGACGGAGCCGTACTGACATAATTATCAGACCCAGGGAACAAAAGCTCAGACTCGAGTGAATACAGTTATCCTTTTATTGCTAACAGTGTGTGTATGGGTGCGCGTATGTACAGTGTGTGTTGTGTGACAAAAGGTGAGTAATATTAGGCTTATTTGAAGCGAAGAGGAGATCAGGATCTCAGATGATGAGGCCAGGGATTTGGCTGTTGACGTGAGGCGTATCTGTAGGAGAATGACAGATGGCTCCGTGCCGAGTCTCAGGCAGGCCCGGTTATAAAGCCCACTGGAGATTGGCAGCAGGTGTGCGTGCAGCTGTAGCAGATGACGGCCCAGAGGGAGCCATGACAGATTCCAATGGGGTGAATAGAATTTATAGAAAATAGTGATTAAAACCAGTTGGATTAACAGTTAAACTCACGCCAGGTGGCCTGTCTGTCAGCCTTTCCATGCTGAGGTGAACTCTGATGCAGTTTGACTGACTCTGACCACCTAGCCAAGCTAAAGCCAATGGTTTGATGTAGCTGTCGTGGTCTGTGTTTGCTCTGTTCCCCTGCCTCTCTCTCCCTCTCATTACTCATCTGCTGCAGCCTCATGCCTCACCTGGGATTCATCAGGGAAGGGTTTTAAATAGGAAGTGCTTCGTTCACACTGCCTGGTGATGTTGCCCTACACTCAGCCTGTTTCGCTCCGTTTCCCTTTACAATTGTGTTTTGTGACTTTGTGCCTGTTTCAGACCCCGTGCCTGCCAGCCCCCTCTTGGAATTGTCTGCCTGCCTGAGTTAGCCTTTTGGGACCTGGACCCCTGCCTGCTTTTGGACTTTGGAGCAAGCCCCTTGGATTGGATCCGTATTGTCCCGGACTGTGTACTTCCCCCATTCACCACGTAAGTCGACTTACTTCCGTAACCCTCCTGCTCTCCATTGTCACTCCCCAACTCAGGCCTGGCCAGCCTGCCATCTTCACCCCTTGGAGAATCTCCCACTGCACTGCTGCACGTCTTCCCCTGGCAGCCTGCTTCTCCAGCTGGAAGGATTATCCTCTGCTCACCCCTGTTGAAGCATAAGCATAATGGCTCAAATTGTCATTCTGATTACACAGCTGCAGTAAAACTAATCTCCCCTCTATTCTCTTCTCACAGGGTTGCCAGACTCCCACATCACTCCCCAGCACATCTTCTTACGTTATCCTGCACAATAAAGATCATTGTTTACTTGCATTGTCGCTTTCTCCTGAGTCTGCTTTTGGGTCTCATTACTCTTCACCATAACAGTAGCATCATAAAGAAAACATAACCAAACAATCCAGAATGATGTGAGATATATTATCAATTGTGGATTAGTGAACCATGTGGAAACAAGAATGTCTATTAGGGTGACTGAAATCTAAAGAAAATAACAATATAAACTCTGCTTGATAAGCTAACTCCCTAGTGCCACTGTTAGTGCTGAAGCTAACGCCTCATCTACATTTGCAGTCAGTTTGGCTGGCCAGTAGAGCAGCGGGCGCGTATCGAGGCTGGGGTTACCATGTTTATGATGTGCTGTAGCAAACCCAGAAGAGTTAAAAAGGCTTCTCACAAACACAGTCAATATAAAGGCTCTGTGTGTGTGTGTGTGTGTGTGTGTGTGTGTGTGTGTGTGTGTGTGTGTGTGTGTGTGTGTGTGTGTGTGTGTGTGTGTGTGTGTGTGTGTGTGTGCGTGCGCTTTAAGAGAAGTGAGTGTTTTGATTTTTTTCCAATAATCACATGACCAATAAACTGGAGTGGTGGCCTAGTTGCTAGAGCATCCGTCCCACAACTGGGAGGTCATGGGTTCAAATCCCGGCTGGGTCATACCAAAGACCATATAAAAATTTCCACCTTCTAGCTTGGTGCTCAGCATAATAGAATGGGGAAAGGAAAGTTAACACACAGAGCTACCAGAGGACTGACCCCCCCACACACACTGCAGCTTTCACAACTCGCAGTAGTTGTGTGGGCTATGGTCAGTGAAACAGAGGTAGGTGCCGCCCCATACACCACAGGGTGTCCCACATTCTGTGGAAGGGACTAATTTAACATGACCAACAGACGTATTTCAGAAGGTTAAAATCTACAAAAAGAAAACTTTTTTTTTTCAGTCAATGACCCCTTTAAAAGAAAAACTTGAAGTGATAATAATAACATTGGTAGTAATTTGACTACAATTGCAATTAACAGAGATGCAGGCCCACATCTGTCCTCTGCATTGTCTAATAACAGCTAAGTAGCCTATGCCACCCCACTTTTACTTGTCTTTCAAAAGATATGGGCAGAAATACGCAAAGCATATACAGTGGGGAAAATAAATATTGAACACGTCAGCATTTTTTTCATTAAATATATTTCTGATGGAGCCGTTGACCTGAGATTTTCACCAGATATCAGTAACAACCAAAGTAATCCACACATACAAAGAAATCAAGGCAACTGTGTTCACAAAACAAGTTATATTTACTGTAATAAAGTGGAATTACACAGGGAATAAGTATTGGACATGCTTGGTGAAATTCATTTAATATTTAGTAGAAAAGCCTTTGTTGATAATAACAGCTTCCAGACGCCTCCTGTATGGAGAAACTAGGTACAGGCATTGCTCAAGCGTGATTTTAGCCCATTCTTCCACACAAATGGTCTTCAAATCTTGAAGGCTCCGTGGGTGTCTTCTATGAACTCTGATCTTCAGTTTGTTCCATAGATTTTAAATTCAGTTCAGGTCAGGTGACTGACTGGGCCATTCTAGCAGCTTTATTTTCCATCTCTGGAGCCAGTTGCGTTTCCTTGGCTGTGTGTTTGGGATCATTGTCTTGGTGAAATGTCCATCCTCGTTTCATCTTCAGCATCTTGGCAGATGGCAACAGGTCCATATCAAGGATGTCTCTGTACATTTGTCCATTCATCTTTCCTTCAATTATATGAAATCTGCCTGTACCATGTGCTGAAAAATATCCCCACACCATGATACTGATGTGCAGTGCCATTTCTTCTTCAAACATGCTGTGTGTTGTGGCATCCCAAAAGTTCAGTTTTGGTCTCATCTGACCAGACTATACTCTCCCATTATTTTACTAGCTTGCCCAAATGTTGTGCAGCAAACTTTAAACGAGATTCAACATGCTTTTTCTTCAGCAATGGTGTCTTGCAAGGTGAGTGGGCATTGAGCCCATGTTGGTTGAGTGCATATTGTTGTCTTTGAAACAGCAGTACCTGCTAACTCCAGGTCTTTCAGGAGCTCTCCATGAGTGGTCTTTGGCTCTTGGATAACTCTTCTGATAATTCTTTTGACTCCTCTGTCAGAAATCTTGCAAGGAGCTCCTGGTTGTGGCCGGTTTATGGTAAAATGATGTTCTTTCCACTTCTCAATGATGGCTCCAACAGCGCTCACTGGAACATTCAGCAGTTTAAAAATGATCCTATAACCAATGCCATCATTATGTTTTGCAACAATAAGGTTGCAAAGGTCTAGAGAGAGCTCTTTGCTTCTACCCATTATGAGTTCTTTGTGGTGTGACAATCTGATATTCAGACCTTTTCAAAGGCTATCAGTCAGGACTTAACCAGCTGAAATTAATTTGCACTGATGGGTGATGGGATGGCTTCCTAAATTCTGATGGATTTCAGCTGGTTTCTTGGCTTTCTATGCTTTTTTGCTTCTCTTTTTCCTGTGTTCAATACTTATTCCCTGTGTCATTCAACTTTATTAAATATAACTTGTTTTGTGAACACAGTTGCCTTGATTTCTTTGTATGTATGGATTGCTTGGGTTGTTACTGACATCTGGAGAAACTCTCAGGTCACTGGCTCCATCAGAAATATGTTTAATGAGAAAAATGTTGACGTGTTCAATACTTATTTTCCCCACTGTACATCCAGTGGCACTTCCAGAAATTCTTCATTGGGGTGGCCTCTTGGGGGCCACTGAAAATCTTGTGGTGGCACATCAAAATCAAAAGCTAAAACTCAAGTCCAGAAATTCTGCAATGCTGTTGTCATAGGCTTATATAGACTTGATGAAAACTAATTACTAATAGTACCTTTTATGAAATGCATAGACTAATAACAGTACAATTAAAATTTTGAGCTCCACAACAAAGCAGTTGTCATAGTGATGTACCTTGTATCAGATGCCTGCTTTCCTGAACAAATGATAATATAGCTTTAGACAGAGGGGAATGTGTAGAAATGACCCTGAGCTGTGACTTGATGCAATGTGTAAGTATGCCTGTCTTTCCACAGATCAAACCAATGCAACACTGGGGTTAATAAACTGGGAAAGAACAACAGAGTCAGTCACATTATCTTGTAAAAATATTTCATTTTTAACCCATTTACACAAGAAAAGCCAGCCCACCATAAATTATGCATTTACTGAAGAACATATGACATTCTGACTATAGATTGGTAAACTGTAATAAACAAATCCTACAGCAACCATAAAACCCTTAAGTGACTGCCCCAAATGCTGCAGTACGATTTTTGAGAATATATAAATTTACATTATAACCAAGATTAAATAACTTTTGTTCCTTAGAGAAAAGGCATCTGTCATTAGATTGAGTTATCGGGTTTCCTACTTTCATGAACTCCCTTTATTAAGCTCTTTTCAAGGAGAAAACCATGTATTTGTTATCGTTTTCTATCCATTTAGAGCAGGGGTCACCAACCTTTTTGAAACCAAGAGCTACTTCATGGGTATCCAGTCATGTGAAGGGCACCAGCTTGACACACTCCTCTAAAATAACAAATTGTATATATATATACATATATACATATATATATATATATATATACATAAATAAATGATTATCAATAACTTAGGGTGGGTAACAGACAAGATCAATATTCAACACTTTATTTTTATTAATCTCAACAACTGTTCAGATGATCACTTCTACATTTCATTAAAAAATGTCCAGTTTTCACCAGTCCCTTTTAACCATAAAAAACTAAACCCTTTTAATTCATGAACTATGTTGAACCATGTTTGAAAAAGTTATGCAACATTTAAGAAAAATCAACTTTCATATTAAATAAATCTTATCACATTTTTAACTGAACAAATCTGCTGCAATTCTGCTCAAAATCTGTTACATTTAATAAACACACTTGTGTGTTCTTCTTCACTGGAATTATATCCATACAGTTCTTGCCAAGAATCATGCTTGAGTAATAACCAGCGCTGTCCTTTCATGAGAAGAAACTAAACAGCGCTGAAAGTGCTTATATGCACGGTGGCGCAGTGGTTAGCACCGCGGCAGCAGTTTACCCTCGGCCGGGGGATCACGGGGATCGTGGGTTCGATCCCTGCCCCCGGCCAACAGTGATCTGTGTGGAGTTTGCATGTTCTGGTGGTGCATGTTCTGGTTTTTCATGCAAAAACATGCAGGTTAGGGAGTTAAGGGGCGCTTGCGCATGCAGCGACCGGCAGCTGGTGGCTTGTCACCGGACTGCAGAACAAATCCACCTATGGGTACAAGATAAGTCCAAAAAAAAAAAAAAAAAGATTGGGTAATGAAGTGTCCCTCCACATAGTGGCGCTTCGCCGTCGCCCCGCAAATGAAACACACACAGCTTCCTTTCACGGTAGTAAAAAAGGAACTCTTCCTCCCGCTCACTTTGAAAATGATAAATTTTCTGTCTTTTTTTTGCCATGTTTTTGGGCTAGGGAAACTGCACTCCGCTCACCATCTTCACTGGCCGCTAGCTTACTCTCCACAAGCGCGAAGGTTTTGTCATGCACACAATACTGACCTTTGGACTAGGTCAGATTCACCTTAACTTTACGTATAATAAACATATTTTCATTTTTTTTTTTTTTTTTAAGACATTGTCATTTTAAAATCTATATAAATGCAAGTGTGATTTTAAAAAATAGCGGCAGAAAAAATTACATCTTAGACGCAGCTCACTTGCGAGTTGTGCTATTTTTAGAACAGGCCTGCGGGCGACTCATGTGGTCCTTGCGGGCGACATGGTGCCCGCGGGCACCGTGTTGGTGACCCCTGATTTAGAGTATACAGCTCGGGAAAAAATTAAGAGACCAGTAGAACATCTTTCCGAAATTACCATGTCTACATGTATGGCGGCCATTCAGTTTGACTCTCTGTTGTATTCCAGCACAAGGACACTTCAATCTACTTAAGGAGGAGCTAATTAAGAGATCATCTAAGAATGGTAAGACGTGAAAGCTGTGAATTGTGGGGAGCGTGAGATGAAGAAGCTGAATCGTTTCATAATTCAGGTTTTAATGTTGTAGTCACATCCCCAACATATCTCTCAGAAACAGAAGAGGCTGAACTCAGTCAGAACCCCCTTATTTATACATACAACATCAAAAGCCAAATCACACATCATTGTCAAATCCCCTTATTGACCATAACTCCCCCTCAATGTCCTTCAGTCCTCCACCTGGCCCCAGGGGGTCAGGAAGTCCTTCCAGATCCTTACCGCCGTGTCTCCGTCTCCCTGCTGTTCTCCTCAGGCGGTTCAGACCTATTGTCCTCCTCTAAGACGTGAGGTCAGTCCACATATGCAATCTTAAACAACCCCTTGTGCTTATACATATGTAGGCATGAATACATGAGCCACAGCCCCCCCCCAAACGTCGAAGAATGGACAATATATTCGGGTTCACAAAATATGATGCCATCAATGGCATAACTATACAACTTGATCACATTAAAAAAATTCAGCGACCACATCAACAGCATAGTCTATACAGCATGATCACATTAACAATTCAGTGATAACGCCAACAGCATAGTCTACACAACATGCTTGCATTAAAAAATTCAGTGATAACACCAACAGCATAGCCTATGCCACATGATCACATCAAACAGTCAACCGTCTTCCGAATCTGCTGTACGCAGGCCTCGCCGTCCCAGCGGCGCTGTCCTGCAGAGAATCTGCAGCCTGAGGAAGAGAGTGGTTATTTGATCCCTGCGGGGAGTCCGGGACGTGTTCCCTGGGGGGTCTGCCACGTCGAGGTGCCCTCGCCACCCGTACAGACTCGTCGTTCATCACAAAAGCAGGCTTTAGTCTGTCAATACTGACTGTCTCTTTCCTGTCTCCTAAATCTAGCACAAAATGCTTATCACCAGTTTCCACCACCCTAAATGGACCATCATATGGCGGCCGGAGGGTCGGTCTTAAAGCCTCGTGCCTAACAAAAACGAACTCGGCATTTTTTAAAGCCTGAGGAACAAAAACCCGCAGAAAAGTGTGATGAACGGGGCCCGGGAGCATGTCCGCTTCCGTGCCGCTTAGTGGTGTCAGAGCTGGGAGGCGCCCTGGCTCTGGATGCTCTGGTAAGAACTCACCGGGCAGCCTGAGAGGTTGTGCAAAAACTAACTCTGCTGGGGAGGCATTCAGATCCTCCTTGGGCGCAGAACGCAACCCCAATAAAACCCACGGTAGTTTGTTTACCCAATCTGCATCCGCAAGCGACGCTCTGAGGGCTGCCTTCAAAGACCTGTGAAAACGCTCGCATAAACCGTTAGCCTGGGGGTGATACGCGGTAGTGCGATGGATTGTCGCCCCTAAGCTGCTGGCCATCGCTGACCAAAGCTCGGAGACAAACTGAGGTCCTCTGTCGGACATAATGTCCGACGGAACTCCGAAACGCGCTACTCAGGCCGTTAAAAAAACGCGAGCCACCTCTGCAGCCGTGGTTGATGTTAGTGGGACCACTTCTGGCCAACGCGTGGTTCGGTCCACCATTGTCAAAAGATGTGTGAACCCCTGCGACGACGGTAGGGGGCCCACGAGGTCGACATGCACATGATCAAATCTCTTGGCTGGGATTCGGAACGGTTCTAAAGGGGCTTTCGTGTGTTTGTGAATTTTGGCCCGCTGGCAAGACATGCAGGTTCGTGCCCACTCTTTCACATGCTTGCACAGGTTCAGCCAAACAAACTTTTCCGCAACCATCTTCACCGAAGCGCGCACTCCCGGGTGTGCCAGGGAGTGAACCGAGTCAAAAACGCGGCGGCGCCACGCGGCCGGGACTACCAGGCGTGGTCGCCCAGTTGACACGTCGCAGATTAAGGGGGGCATACCGGTTTGCAAACACCTGCTCTCCAGCCTTAACCCCGTTGGTCCAGACTGGAGTGCGCGCACGTCCGCATCACTACCCTGTTCCGCTGCCATGGCCGCGTAATCTATCCCTATGTGAACTGGGGCCACGTACGCTTCCGCGCTGCTCTTGTGCCTTGCGGCTGCGGTAGTATAATCTGCCTCCGCGTGCCCTGGTGATGTCACGGCGCGGGAGAGGCAGTCTGCCACTACGTTGAGTTTACCCGCTACGTGCTGAATGTCCGTAGTAAATTCCGAAATTGCGGCCAGATGTCTCTGCTGCCGGCCCGACCAAGGTTCTGAAATTTTAGACATCGCGAAAGTGAGCAGTTTATGGTCGACAAAAGCCATGAAACGTCGACCTTCCAGCCAGTACTGGAAATGGCGAATGGCCAAATGGAGCGCTAACAGCTCCCTGTCAAAAGTGCTGTATTTGCGCTCGGTTTCATTCAAGGATTTGCTGAAAAATGCTAACGGCTGCCAAACTCCGTCCACGTGCTGTTCCACGACCGCCCCTATGGCCAAATCTGATGCGTCCGTGGTGAGTGCTATGCAGGCCGATGGTTCGGGGTGGGCTAAAAGCATGGCGTCAGCCAGGGCTCTTTTTACTTCCACGAATGCGCGCTCTCGCTCCGGGGACCACACAACCGCGTTGCAGGGTTTTTGTTTTCTGAGCGCGGCATACAATGGTTGCATGAGCTGAGCTGCGTGGGGCAGGAAATGGTTATAAAAATTTACCATTCCCAAAAACTCCTGCAATGATTTGACCGTTTGTGGTCGGGAGAAATTTGCCACTGCGCGCACCTTATCAGGCAACAGGACTGCCCCTTCTGTGGAAATGCGGTGTCCCAGAAAATCGATCTGTGCCACGCCGAACTGGCACTTGGCTGGATTAATTATTAACCCGTGTTCTCCCAACCTCCGAAAAACTGTAGTGAGGTGTTTTTCGTGTTCCTCCTCGGACGTACTGGCAACTAAAATGTCGTCAAGATAGACGAACACAAAGGGGAGATCACGTAACACAGCGTCCATCATACGCTGGAATGTTTGTGCTGCGCCTTTAAGACCAAACGGCATGCGCAAAAACTCAAAAAGCCCAAAAGGGGTTATTACGGCTGTTTTAGGGACATCCTCCGGTCGGACTGGAACTTGATGGTAGCCGCGAACCAGGTCTATTTTAGAAAAAATGCGTGCCCCCGCTAGATGCATCAAAAAATCCTGAATGTGTGGGATTGGGTAGTGGTCATGCGCTGTATGTATGTAGCGTTGTTTAGTCTGCGGTAGTCGCCGCAAGGTCTCCAGGAGCCATCAGCTTTAGGGACCATATGCAGTGGCGAAGCCCATGGGCTTTTCGAACGACGAATAATGCCCAGCTTTTCCAGGCTGGCGAACTCATCGCGTGCTATGGCGAGCTTGGCAGCGTCTAAGCGCCGAGCTTTTGCGAAAACGGGGGGGGCAGTTGTGGTGATAAAATGCTCCACCCCATGTTTCGCCACTGTTGCCGAAAATTTGGGAACTGTGAGTGCTGGAAACTGGGTGAGGAGTGTGTCAAACTTACCGCCTGCTGTGGTAACGTTGGCCTGCACGGGTGGTGGGGACACTCGAGCTGCACAAGGAATAGAATAGAAACACAGTGCATTTACTAATCGTCTGTTGGCAAGATCAACTAACAACCCATGTGAGCACAAGAAATCGGCACCTAACTTGTTGAAACTCACCGCCGCTATGATAAAAGTCCACTCATAAGTGCGGCCGTGTAAGGACAGAGACAAAGTCCTTTCTCCATAGGTGCTGATGCTCGAGCCGTTCGCCGCCGTTGCCCCGTCGCCGCGGGGGCCAGCCACCCGGTCAGCATAGGTCGGGGTGATGAAGCTCACCTGAGCTCTGGTGTCTATGAGGAAATGCCGCCCGGAGCTCTCATCAGTGATGTAGAGCAGCTTATTGGTCTCGCCGAGAGCCGAAGCTGCTAACGGATCCCGGCTTTGGAGTTTCCCGAGCTCTTGTAACTGCACGGTGGCACACACCTGTGTGCCTTCTCTGCGAAACGCCAGTGATAATAACAGAGGCCATCTCCTCCGCTGCGTCGTGGCCGCGCCGCTGCCATGGTGGGTGGGTTCGGCTCCGCTGTCTCCGGCTCTTCGTTGCCCCGGGCCGCCGCACCGAGGTCTGCCGCTGCTGCTGTGGCCGCCTGCTCGCCGCAGGAGTTGAAGAGCCGCTGCGCTTCCCGGGCCAGTGCACGGAAATCCCACTGGGTCTCACAACGCATGCTGGATAGGGTCCCTCTCATGTGCGTCGGGAGGTTGCTGAGGAAGATGTGCTTGAAGAGGAAGCTGTTGTTGTCTGATTCCTTCAACTGAAGCATGTCTTCCATCAGGGTGATCGGTCTGCGCCCTCCTTGGCCGTACATAGCCAGTAGCCTCTTAGCCCTCTCTTCGGCTGAGGGCGCGAAATACTCGATGAGGGTAGCCTTTAGCTCGCCGTATTTGTCGTCGGCGGGTGGCTGCTGTACCACGCTCCGCATGCATTGCGCTGTGCGGGCGTCGAGCTTGGCGATGACGTGGTAGAACTTAATGTCATCTGCCGTTATTCCTGCGAGCGCGAACTGCGCCTCGGCCTGGAGGAACCACGAGTCCGGGTCGTTCTGCCAGAATTCTGGTAGTTTGAGGGCGACGGCGCTCGCTTGGGTCGCCCCCGACGAGTCTGCATCGGGGGACCTCCTTTCATCCATTCTCACGTAACTGGTCACCAATGTGGGGAGCGTGAGATGAAGAAGCTGAATCGTTTCATACTTCAGGTTTTAATGTTGTAGTCACATCCCCAACATATTTCTCAGAAACAGAAGAGGCTGAACTCAGTCAGAACCCCCTTATTTATACATACAACATCAAAAGCCAAATCACACATCCTTGTCAAATCCCCTTATTGACCATAACTCCCCCTCAATGTCCTTCAGTCCTCCACCTGGCCCCAGGGGCTCAGGAAGTCCTTCCAGATCCTTACCGCCGTGTCTCCGTCTCCCTGCTGTTCTCCTCAGGCGGTTCAGACCTATTGTCCTCCTCTAAGACGTGAGGTCAGTCCACATATGCAATCATAAACAACCCCTTGTGCTTATACATATGTAGGCATGAATACATGAGCCACATGAATAATAGTTATTTCACAAATACAGATTTCTGAGTTCTTCCTAAGTTAAAACTTAAGTACTGTAATGTTTAAAAATAAACATGAACTTGTTTCCATTGCATTATTTGATAATAAAGCAACATCTTTTTTTTGTTTTGGCCAGTTGTAATTTTCTGTAAATAAATGCTGATATTTTGACTTGGAATTTGGGTGAGCTGTTTTCAGTAGGTTAGAGAATAAAAATAAATTGTTAATTTTACTCAAACACATGCATATAAATAGTAAACAGAAAAACAAAATGAGCTAGCAAGCTAATGCTAATAGCGATAGGCTTAGTGGCAAATGTAACACCTCCGCTACAAACAACAGACAAAACCAGAAAAAGCACAAACACATTTTAAAGTAAGTATTAAATGACTTGTGTAGTGTTACCGTTAACAGTGACGTCTCCCAGCATCCACATAATAATCCGGCACCTAGCCAGCTACTGTACACTCCAATCTTATCTAAGGCAATTAGGCCTTCAACCTGCCCTGCGTTTAGTTGACAAAACCGTTTGCAACCGTTCGGAGTTGTTCATTAGTTTCTGTAACTGAATGACACAGTCACCGCAAACTGTTTTCTCATTGGCCGAACTCCTCAGGGAGGTGACTCGCATAGCGAACAAAGATGGTAGCTAGGTAAGATAGTTTGCGATATCCTTTTGTTTTCTTTTCTTTTCGGAGCATTTCCATCAATTTAAGAGTAAAGGTTATGTCAGTTTGTAAGTAAAACAATACCACGCATAAAATATTGTTTTTGGTGGGGGTATAACGGAGAACTTTTAGATAATATGAAGTTGAAGTAGGCTACAGTCTATGCTGTAGTTACCGTATCCTGAAACCGGCTGAGAGAGGACCATATATCTACACACTACTACAGAATGTGCGAGCCGAACAGAAAAACCATTCGCCGAGAACTGCCCGTTCATTTAGGTTAGTTCGCCCTGCAAACTATGGTCGGTGAACTGTTTTGTGACCTGAAGTCACGTCTGATCTCAACACTGATGATGCAGTTCTCAGCATCACCTGATTAACATATTCACACCACCTGGTGTTCTACCAGAGAGTGGTGGGAGGAGGCAGGCTCAGAGTGTGACAGTGATCTGTCCTAGTTTGCTGTATTTTGTTAATATTTGTTATTAATATACAGCACACATCAATTATTATGAAGTATTAACATTACTACATGTAAAATATGACATGGAAAAACAAGTTACAAAATTATTTTTAGACTGTCCAGTGGCAGGGTGGCCACTGTACAGAACTGGGGGGGACAAATTGTTGAACCAGAGTGACTGTTGCCACCCTCGTTCAGCACCACTTGGGGACACAATTGTATACGTCAGTATACAAGCAGTAAATATCATATACATCAGTGACATTTTATGTTCATGTTGGTTGACCTATGACTTTTTGACCATAAACAAGGTTAAATCAAAGGGACCTCAAGTTGAATCCCTGTACTAAGTTTGGTGGCCCTGGTACTTAAAGCAATAACATAATAGTCATAAATATGAAATTATACTAAGAGTCCATGCAACCTTGGACCTTGACCTTTTGAACCCAAATCTAGATCAGGTCCAGAACACTTGATGATCTTAATAACAGTAATGTCAACATAATAACTTCAAATGTGAAAATGTACAAAGAGAACCTGTGATCTTCACCTTTGACCTTTTGATCTAAAAAGTACATCAGGGTGAGGAAACCTCAAGTTCAACCCTTGTTCCAAGTTTGGTTATTCTAGGCAATGTGGATCTCAAGTTACGGCTGTGTGTTTACATGCATCAGAAATGTAATTGTCACTGTCACTGCACCCTGCTGAGCCCAGAAAAAGTAAAGCAATTAACCCATTTTAATGTGGCAATTCTAGATACTGCAACAATTATTTCAAAAAATGTATTAATTAATTCTCGTACTGCTACATACCTGTCAAAAACAAATTATATAAGTGATAAGGAACCAACAAAATTAGTATAGCAAAGACGCCAGTTTTTGTTCTAGTAGAATGTGGTCTAAGCCTGGTTATCATTATGAACATGTTCCAAAGAAAAATATCTCAAGTCAGAATCCCCTTTATGACACTATTTTATGAATACATCTTATCACCTTGTTTTTTAAGTCCAGACTCATAATCTTGAATTGTTTTCAGGATGAAAAATCACTCTTACACTTTGCAAACCAAACCACCTCATGAAACCCAGTTAAATCAGTGATGGAAATCAGCTTTGCTTTTTTGATGCATCAGTGAACATGACTGGAGTTTCATGTGCAGGAGTCACAGGGAAGTAAAGCTGGGTGTTAGGTTTTAATGAGGTGCAATATTCCTCTGATGGAATGCGACTCCAAGGAACAGGGCAACAAGGTTACGACAGGGCTATGACATTACAGCAATCACATTTTGAGGTGTATAGATCCTTAGTTCCAGAGAAAAAGAGGTGAAAGCAGTCATAGCATAGATGCTCAAAAATTTAAATTTAAATTTAAAGATTTAGCTATATTGAGGTCTAATAACGTGAAGTATGTGTCACGAACTGGAGCAAGGCAAGGAGAGGGAGGACCCAAACCCAGGCAGAAGTCAGGAAGAGTGGGAATTTTATTTTAACTGAAATAAACAAAAGCAAAGCCACAGAGGCTGGAGAATAAACTATAACTTACCACTAATAATGCCCAAAACTGAGGCTCATGGGTGAGAAAACTACTAATAAATAAACCACTGACACTAAAAAACAAAACAAAAGCTGCATTAATGTAATGAATGAGGAAGAAAAGGAAAATGAGTTGAATAATTTCTTTTGCAGATTTGAGATTTTCTGATGACACTGCTATTTTATCATTACTTCAAAAGACTCATGATCTGTCAAGCTATTTTATAGAAATTCAGAGGTTTGTCAATTGATGTGATGACAGTCATCTCATTTTGAATACTGATAAAACAAAGGAGATGGTGTTTGACCCTCGGGGAGTTGGTGACCACAGGCCTGTGGTCATCCACAACCACACTATAACACAGGCTAGTTCCTATAAATATTTGGGAGTATTTATTGACAATTCATTAACCTGGAGCACACATATTGATTACCTCTGCAGTAGACTACAACAGCGGCTGCATTTCTTGCGTAGATTAAGAATACATGGTGTTGATAAAAGGATTATGCTAATATTTTACCAGGCTGTGTTGGAGAGCTGTATTAGATACAGCATTACAGCTTGGTTTGGCAACCTCTCTGTGAAACTAAAGAACAGAGTGTTGCGTTTAATTCATACAGCATGGAAAATTATTGGAGTTAAAGAGTATTTACCCATGCAGATCTTACACGACCAGGCAGCCTGTAGACAAGCTCAAAAAATAATCAGTGACATGAGCCATGTACTAAACAATGAATATGTGCGGCTGCCCTCAGGGAGGAGATACAGAGTCCCCAAGTGCAGGTTCAATAGATACAAGAACTCATTTATCCCGACGTCAGTAAAACTTTTAAACTCAGATAAATAGGTCAGGGACACTTATAATGCCTGTTCTTAATGACTGCTGTTATATATTTATTATGTATGTACTTGTATTATTTATTGGGTTTTATTTCATTTATTATGTACTACATCCATTGTGTATGTGTGGATGAATGAATGAATGAATTTATTTCGGATAATACAGTACAGGTTAAAAGAAACTGTATAATATAACAACAAGGTCAAATTAGACAAAGACTCCTTCTACTAAACAATTCCACGTGAGTTATCCGAAATGGGTGATGGCTGAAGCCGCAGCTTATATTGCCCACCCATATTCCATCCAAGAATTCAAAAGAAAAAGAGTAAACAAGACAAGAGTGATTACAATTTAGAACAAAGCTAAGACAAAGTGTGACTGAGAGAAAAAAAAGGAAAACTAAGCTAAGCTAAGTTGAGCGGTTACTATTCAAGACAAATCTAAGACAGAATGTCACAGAGAGAAAAAAAAAAAAAAAAACTAAGCTACAACACAACACAGGCTGGATATGTCAATCCTTATGTGAGTTTACATGTCGTCTTGTAAATATGTTTGGAGTATTTCTTCCTTTAGTTTTTGTTTAAATTGTCCAAGCGTTGTACATGATTTTAATTCAGGTCCATAATCGTTCCATAATCCGACTCCTTGCACTGAAATACAGTGTTGCTTGGTGGTTGTTCTCACTGTAGGCTTTTGAAATATACATGTTCCTCTGAAGTGATATCGTTTCTCCCTTGTTTGGAACAACTTTTGGATATTTGCGGGCAGTGATAAATTCTTCACTTTGAACATTATTATTGCGGTTTTGAAGTCAACCAGATCTTTCAACTTGAGAGTTTTTTGTTTAAGAAAAAGTGGGTTTGTTGGTTCCCTGTAAGCTGCTTTGTTTATTATTCTAATAGCTCTCTTTTGAAGCATAAAGAGTGGATATATGTTTGTTTTGTATGTATTTCCCCATACTTCATTACAATATGTCATGTATGGGAGTATTAATGAATGACACAAGGTGTATAGTGTGGGTTGATTCAGCAAATATTTCACTCTGTGTAATATTGCAATTGATTTGGAAACTTTTTTTTTTTTTTTTTTTGTTACTTATTTGTACCCGTAGGTAGACTTGGTTTGCAGTCTGGTGACAAGCCACCGGCTGCTGGTCGCTGCGTGCGCGAGCGCCCTAAACCTACATGTTTTTGGTGTGCGGGAGGAAACCGTAGAAATCCCGGAGTAAACCCGCGCAACACGGGGAGAACATGCAAACTCCACACAGCTCACTGTTGGTCGGGGGCTGGGATCGAACCCACGATCTCATGATCCCCGCGATCCCCCGGCCGAGGGTAAAACTGTGCTGCCACAGTGCTAAACCACTGCGCCACCGTGCAGCCCAACTTTACCTTTAATATAATTAATATGTGACTTCCAACACAGTTTATCAATTATTACTCCAAGGAATTTAGTTTCAGATACCCTTTCAATCTCTACACCATTTACACTGAGTTTGGGTACTGGATTGTTGTGATGGTTGTTAAAGACTATAAATTTTGTCTTACTTAAATTGAGCGTTAATTTGTTTGAATCAAACCACAGTTTAAGCTTTTCTAATTCCTTCCCGAGTGTATCCATAAGTTGTTCCATATTGTTTCCACTGCATAGCAGATTAGTGTCATCGGCAAACAATATTAAGTCCATTTTTTCTGAAACTTTACATATATTGTTTATATACATATTGAATAATAATGGTCCCAAAACTGAACCCTGTGGGACTCCACAGGTGACCTTCAGCAACTCTGAGTTTTTGTTGCTAACACATACATACTGATATCTATTCTTTAAGTAACTACTTAACCAGGACAGTGCTACCCCTCTAATACCAGAATTTTGTAGTTTCTTTAATAATAAATTATGATCTACTGTATCAAATGCTTTTTTAAGATCTAGGAATACTCCAACTGAATACTCTTTATTTTCAATGGCTGTTGATATTTTTTCTGTAAATTCCATTAGGGCATATGCAGTTGTCCTCTTGTGTCTGAACCCATATTGCTGCTCACATAATAAATCATTCTTCAGTATGAAGTTGTCACTTCTCTCATAGAATATTTTTTCAAGTATCTTGGAAAATTGCGGTAATAGTGAAATTGGTCTATAGTTTGAGAGTTCCCCTCTGTCGCCCGTCTTGTATATCGGAATTACTTTAGCTATTTTCATTGCATTGGGAAATATACCTGATTGGAGAGACAGGTTGCAGATATACGTCAGTGGTTTTACTATGCATTCGATAACAGTTTTGACTAGTAGCATGTCAATACCATCACAGTCAGTAGATGTTTTACTTTTGAACGATTTAACAATTTCAATGACCTCTCTTTCGTCTGTGTTCTTTATGAAGATGGAGTCTTTTACAGCAGTGTTATTGCATACTGTATCACCTGTTGGCACCGTAGTGGGTATTTCTCGGGCCAGTTTAGGTCCAATGTTAACAAAAAAATTATTAAATTCATCTGCAGGTGAAGCAATATTCACACTCTGAGTCGTTTTATTATTTTTTGGAATGTTAGTTGGGTAGCTTGTATTTCTGCTTTTATTTCCAAGGATACTGTTGAGTATTGTCCATGTATTTTTAATATTGTCTCTGTTTTTCTCCAGTTCTTTACTGTAATAGTCTCTTTTACTACATCTTATTATATATGTTAACTTATTTTTGTATGTTTTATACCGCTGCTCTGCTTCTTTTGTTCTTTTCTTTAGGAAAGCTTTATATAATAAATTTTTCTTTTTACACGCCTTTTGTAGTCCTTTGGTTAACCATGGCTTGTTAGCAAATTTGTGTTTAAGCTTTTTTATTACTAATGGGCAGTTTTTTTCATAAAGAGTGGTTACAATATTTATAAATGTGTCATAGGCTTCATTTACATCTGATACATAGACTTCTGTCCAGTCTTGCTTCAGCAAGTCCTCTTTAAGAGAACTGATTGCATTTGGTGATTTGTGTCTGAACGATTTTGAAGTTTTTTCTGCGTTGGGCCCCGTGTGGCCATGGATGAGTGCAAAGGTTGGCAAGTGGTCACTTATATCATTTATCAATAATCCACTTTCTATTTTCTTATCGAAAACATTGACAAACAGGTTGTCAATAAGTGTAGCAGAGTGAACTGTGATTCTACTGGGATGTGTTATTGTGGGATATAGACTCATGCTGTACATAGAGTTCATGAACTCTGTAACTACATTTTGTTGATGAGGATTCAGTAAGTCAATATTGAAATCTCCACAAATTGCTACCATTTTCTTACTAGTAATATTATTGTACAGCTCGACTAATTTATCTCTGAATGTCTCAATGCAAGTTCCCGGCGTTCTATATATGCAGCTTATGATTAGATTTTTTGTTTTGTCTAGGTCAATCTCAACAGTAACACTTTCCAAAATCCCTGGTAGTGTTAAGGACATTTCATTTACAAGCTTACACCTGTACAGGTCATCAATATACAGTGCAACACCACCACCCTTTTTTTGAGTTCTGTTAATATAAAACATCTGATATCCTTCTATTGCCATCAGGGGAGCCTGATCTTCATTAAGCCAGGTTTCAGAGACTGCAATGGCTGTGAATTTTCTGTCTAGCTGTTTTAAATAGTCCTGAATCTGTGGAAAGTTTTTGTTTAGACTTCTGCTATTGAAGTGTATTATTGACAGTTTACCATCTAATTGCATTTGACTTTTGAATTGTTTTTCGGTGTAATATTCACAGTGGTTATGAATATTATTGAAAAAGTGGTTATCAGGATCAATATCATTCTCCATCTCTTGTGGTTTATGTTCAGCATAATGGTATGTTTTCAGAGTTTGAGTTTCCTCATTCTGTGTCAAATGACTTCCTCCAACTGGGGATAAGTGATGTCTACTTGAGTCGGTCATAAGTTTTTGTTTGTTTTGGTTATTTTTATTAAAGTACTTTGGCATGGTGTATCAAAAGAACTATTCTTATCGTGTGTGTTCATCTGTATTTATCTAAGTCAGTAGCATCTCTGATCATTATACTCTTTGCTTGCTCAGGTGATCCATTTAGTTTAATCCAAATTCTACAATTTCTTGTCCAGGTTGCTTGTATCCTATTTTGTTTTTTTAGCATCCGTGCCTGTCGTGGTAATTCAGCGGTTTTTTTTGTCAGGTGTTCATTTATGTAAACTTGAGTTTCCTTTAGCTTTTTGGCCTGCCTCAGTATGTTATTCTTTACCCTTCTGTTCACAAAGCGCATCACAATTGATTTCTTTGTTTTGTTATCTTTCTTTGGTAGAGCATAGCAGGCTGAGATTGCATTGGCTTCTACCTTAATGTCTTTATCATTAAGGAACTGAAGCACTTGATTTTCTAAGGACAAAGATTCTCTCATGGGTGCATCTTCACCACTCAGTCCTACTGTGGCATGGGCGTATGATTGTGTGGATTGTGTGGTTGCAGCACGGGTGACAAGCCCAAGACAAATTTCCCCTTGAGGGACGATAAGGTTTATCTTATCTTATCTTATCTTACAACACAAGGGCTGACAAGAACTCAAATACCAACCCTTAGCGTGAGATGAGAAGTGAGGAAAAACAGGAGATGATGGGAGAAACACTGGGGAGACACTGGGTGCAGCCCAAGTCACCCTATCACCCTACCCCTTAGCCCTACCCCTCCGTTTTGTACATTAACAGTCAATGTGCAAAACAGAGGGAGAGGGCTAAGGGGTAGTAGGGTAAATGGGGCAAATTGGGATGCACCTGTTATGTACACAAACCTGGCAATGATGAGGGATGAGGATGCTGTAGTCGAACTGAACTTTATTACGGAATTACTGGAATACAAAGCACTTGTAACACTTAAGTAGTATATCTCACACTGTAACTGGCTGACTCCCAACTCACTCTCACTGACTCTCACTCTGAGATGGCGGACCGCCCAATATATATACTGATGACATCAGCCGCAGGCTGCGTCCCACTACGAATGTGTCCCCTTATTCATACACCACATCCCCCCTCCTGCAAAAATGCAGAACACAATGTAGAAAATGGCAAATTAGCCCTCCCCAATTTAGCATACCAAATTCCCCATTAACAGCACCTACTATTACTTAAACCCGCATTTCTTTAGCGTCAATATATATCAAAACATTTAACAGTATCGTTCAATTTAACACACAATTACTTTTTATTTTTCAAAGAACACTTTTTTTAGGAACACAGAACCAACACTAAGGACTAGGGTCCGTGGGTAGACCACCGCTGGACCCACCATGGCTGGGTGAGTTTTTCTGCCACCGTCTCAGCCGCACACCTGCCTGAACAGTTTTTTGTTTTTCTTTACAGTCTTCCACGGGGAAAGCAGTTCTGCTGGAGAGGCCTTATAGCGGGTCCGTGGCGGACGCATCCCTGGAGCTGTCGGGGCTAGGGACAATCTTCATGACGCTGGGGCCTGGGTCCCACACTGCAGCAGCTGACTCCCGCAGAGCCTCACCATCTGGAGCAGCCACCTGGACGCGCCATAGTTGATTTGCATGCCGAACCGAACCGTCTGTCAGTCAAAAGCACGTTGATCCCAGTTTTGCCACAATCCTCAGCGGCGCCCGTTGTCTCGTCGGCTGTGGCCCAGTCAGTCGCCATCCTGGTCTCTCATTGGTGCGAACCCGAACCCAGTCCATAACTTGGAGCAGCGCCTTGCTCGGTTTCATGCTTAATTGTGATCCCGGTGGCTCTGCGTGCTTGTCCGGTTTGGGGCAGATGCTTTGTGGTGGTTCTAATAAATAAAGTTCCGCTAAACTAAATAAGAACACATGATGGCAGAGTAGCTCATCCTGGCCTGATGAGTACTCATATCTTCTAACAGTTGACCTTGACCACAGCATAGACACAGACTCATTTAGGGTGTGCTTAAAATCGTGGTTAGTGGTCTAGGAGGAGTAATCTTTTCCGTGAAATTATAAATACCCAGATTTTCTGACTTTTGACCGTGACCTTGACCGCAACCAGGATGTAGACCTATCTGAGGGTCATTGTGAGCAAGTTTCATGAGAATTGAGGTAACTGTCATGTTGACAGAATGGTCAGCTCACGTGCAGGGTGCCACATCAGAGAAAACACACACACATGACACAGAGAAGCTAAGTTAAACCACAATTTATTAATCCAAAACGGGAATGCACAGTTAAGGAAAGACGCCACTCACCAGAGGAGGACTCAGTCTGTAAGAGGGAGATGAGAGCCAATTAGTCGAAGGAGGGAGATCGGGAAAGGAGAATGACAAGCTATAACTTACGGGAGCTGAGCAGAGAACCCGACAGAGAGACCCAGCAGGGAAAGACGAACCAGCGGGATGAGGCCGGCAGGGAGTAGTAGAGGAGTGGAGCTGGGTGAGGTGTCTGACCAGGTGGAGATAGGCAGCTGAAATGGTGATGAGGATGATGGAGCAGGTGAGCACACAACGAACCCCGGAGATGCACCGCAAAGATGGCAGCAACCTGGTAAAGGGAGGAGAAGAGGAATTAGACATGATTCCTTAGAATTACAATACAACGTACTTGCTTGCTTGGAAGGCAGTATACCCAACGAGCCAGCACTGAAGCATTCACAAATTGGTCCTTATAAGCACTGGCAAGGCAGAGACAGCAGGTGTGTCCACTCAAGCAGGTGTGATGATTACCTGCGGAGCCAGGGAACCTCTCGCAAGAAGGGAGGGGAGCGTGTGCTCACCTGATCATGACAGTGCCCCCCACCAAGGGGCGCCTCCTGGCGGCCCACTGGGCTTGTTGTCATGGGCTTTGTGAAAGGCTTGGACCATCCCTTTGTCATGAAAGTAGGAGCTGGGGATCCATGACCGTTCTTCGGGGCCATAGCCCTTTCAGTGGACAAGGTATTGCAGGCCCCGGCCCCAACGGCGAACGTCCTGAATCCTCTGGATGGTGTAGGTGGTCTGGCTGTCGAGGATCTGGGGAAGAGGAGGCGGCATTGGGGGGGGGGGCAGAGAGGGCTGGTGGAGAGGGGCTTGATTTTTGAGACGTGAAACGTGGGGTGGATGTGAAACGGCGGCGGAAGCTCCAGGCAGACTGTCATGTCATTGACGATCCAGGAGATGGTAAATAGTAAATGGTAAACAGCATTCACTTATATAACGCTTTTATTCTCATCTCTAGATGACCAAAGCACTTTACAGATCCTGCTATCCACCCTTTCACACACACATTCACATACTGATGGTGGCATAGCTGCCCAACATGGCGCTGTCCAGACCCACCAGGAGCAACTGGGGGTAAAGTGTCTTGCTCAGGGACACAACGGCAGGATATCTGGGGAGAGCGGGATTCGAACCGCCAACCATCTGGCTATTGGACGACCAGCTCTACCTCCTGAGTCACTGCTGCCCCTGTAAATGGACCCAAGAAGCAAGGTGATAACTTTCTGGATTCTGTGTTCAAGGGCACCTGGTCCACACACGCCACGCGACAGCCACACACACTGCCCGACTGTATACTCGGGTGCTGGGGCCCGCCTACGGTCTGCATACTGGAAATTCCACTCCATAGAGCGGAGAAGGGCGGCTCGTGTGGCCAGGCCCATGGATAGCATGGCGACTTCCCTCTCCGCCATAGGCAGCGGGCGGGGGTGGGGGATATACCCCATGGAGGCCTTGAAAGGCGTGAGTCCTGTAGAGGAAGAAACAGGATGCCACGCATCTGAAGGCGGCCTCCAGGGACTGGTTGGTGCGCTCAGCCTGTCTGTTGCTCTGTGGATGATATCCGGACGTGAGGCTGACCGTGGTTCCCAAGGAGCGGCAGAAGGACTTCCAAACATGGGAGGTGAACTGTGGACCCCAGTCAGACACAGTGTCCATGGGAATACCATACAGACGGATGACGTGTGTAGTCAGCAGGTCGGAGAGTAGTTTGGGGAGGGGCACCAGATGGATTGCTTTGGAGAAGCGGTCTACTATGGTAAGGATAATGGTGTTACCTCGTGAGGGGGGAAGTGCCGTGACAAAGTCCAGAGCGATGGGAGACCAAGGTCAGCTAGGAACTGGTAGTGGATGTAGCAGGCCAACAGGAGATGAGGAGTCAGACTTGTTGCAGGCGCACACCTGGCATGCTTTAACGTCCCGGGCGTCCGTCCGCAGGGTGGGCCATCAGAACACCCGTTGGATCAGATTTACTGTCCAGGAAACCCCTGGGTGGCAGGCAAAGTGGCTAGAGTGGCCCCACCGGATGGCGGCCCTGCGGAGGCCGGTTGGGACAAACAGATGATCATTAGGTCCCTCTTCGGGTCTGGGCTCTGCCAGACCCTCTGCTCAATCTCCCAGGTAGGGGCTCCAAGAATACACTAGGGTGGCACAATGGGTTGGGGGAGAGAAGGAGGTGTAGGAAGGTTGGGACTGATCTGGCGGGAGAGAGCGTCCGGATTGGTATTACGAGAACCAGGCCTGTAGGTGATGGTAAGATTAAACCTATGAAAGAATAGGGCCCAGCGGGCCTACCTGGCATTTAATCTGTGGGCCGACCGAAGATACTCTAAATTTTTGTGGTCGGTCCACATTACAATGGGATGGACTGCTCCCTCCATCCAGTGCCTCCACACCTCAAGAGCTAACTTAATAGCTAAAAGCTCTCGGTCCCCTATGTTGCAGTTCTTCTCGGCCGGCGTGAGCCGGCGAGAGAAATACACACATGGGTGAAGCCTCTGATCGGAGGTCGAGCACTGTGAGAGGACAGCGCCCATCGCTGAATCAGAAGCATCCACTTCCACAATAAACTGGAACAGAGGGTCGACCTGGGCCAAGATGGGGGTGTTAGAGAACAGGCCCTTCAATTTGGAAAAGGCCCGTTCGGCTGCCAATCAGGTGAAGGGCACTTTGACCGAGGTCAGTGGAGTGAGAGGCTGTGCTACCCCACTGTAGTTCCTGATGAATCTGTGATAAAAATTTGCAAACCCCAAGAAGTGCTGGAGCTCCTTGCGGGAATGGGGTATAGGCCAATCAAGCATAGCCTTCACCTTGGCCGGGTCGGCCCCCAGCTCCCCCTCAGCCACAATAAACCCTACGAAGGAAGTGGAGTGGATGGAAACCTCACACTTCTCGGTCTTCACAAAATGTTGGTTTTCCAGGAGCCGTTGTAACATGAACCTGACATGGACTATGTGCTCCTCTGGCATGCGGGAAAAAATCGATATCATCAAGGTATACAAAAACAAACTGATTTATCATATCGCGGAGGACGTCATTAATCATGTGTTGGAATATGGTGGGGGCGTTGGTGAGCCCAAAAGACATCACGAGGTATTCAAATTGCCCAAGTGTGTTTTAAAGTCCGTCTTCCACTCGACCCCCTCGCGAATACGGACCAGATGGTACACGTTGCGTAAATACAACTTGGTGAATACCCGTGCGTGCTGAAGGAGATCAAACGCGGAGTTGATTAGGGGCAGAGGATATTTGTCTTTGACGGCTATGGCGTTCAATTCATGGTAGTCAATACACGGGCGTATAGATCCGTCCTTCTTCCCGACAAAAAAACCCTAACCCAAGAGGAGCCGAAGAGGGCTGAATGAGGCCGGCGTTCAGAGAGTCTTTGATATAACTCTCCATCGCCTCTATCTCTGGACCAGAAATACTGTAGAGCCGGCTGGACGGCAGTCGCTCATCCGGGAGGAGGTCAAAAGCACAGTCGTACGAGCGATGAGGAGGCAAAGAGAGTGCTCTCGTCTTGTTAAAGACCTCCTCAAGGCCATGATAGACCTCGGATAGGAGGCTGAGGTCCGGCGGCTCTGCCAGAAAGGAAGAGATAGGCAAGGACGGTGAACACTCGGCCGAACTAAGACATGATGCCAAACAAAAGGGGCTCCAAGAAGAGATGGAGTTTTGTGCCCAGTTAATGATGGGGTTATGCTTCTGGAGCCAAGAGTACCCCAGAACCACCGGGGAGGATGAATTTGGGAGAATAAAAAACGATTAAGTCTCCCGGTGGTTCCCGGAAAGGAGGACGGGGATTGGCGCAGTGTATTCAGTAATAGAAGCCACATTGCCGCCAGATCAGGCCGTGACATTTAATGGAGTGGACAATTTGGTCATGGGGATGGCTATCTCCCGCATGAGCCGTGAAGAAACGAAATTTTGTTCCGCCCCTGAATCAATTAATGCCATTACCCTCCTCTCGACCCCCGGCAACTGAATGAGGGACGAAATGGAGAAGTTACTGGGGGGATGAATAAGAGTCCCGCCCATCAGATCCCCTACGGCTACTGACGGGCCACGTCTTTTGGCTTCAGGCGGCAGTTGTACAGCTTGTGCTCTAAAAAGCCGCAATACATAGACTCGCCGACTCTCCTCGGTCGCTGGTGCTCCTCCGGAGCCAGATGGGCTCGGCCAAGCACCATCGCTTTGGAGGAAGAGTTGGCTTCACCTGCATCCATAGCCGGGGGAGGTGCACGTGAAACGGGTGGTCTGGAGGAGATCCTGCACTCCTTTGCGTGCTCGCAGTATCGATTGTCCAGACTGACAGCCTGATCAATGAGACCGTCCAAAGAGGAGGGAACAGCATGAACCACCAGGTCGTCGCGGAGGTTGGCATTTAAACCCTGGAGGAAGATGTTGTGTAACGCAATGTCATTCCAGCCAGAGTCTGCCGTGACGACCCAAAACTCCACAGAGAAGTCAGCGGCAGACCGGCTCCCCTGACGGAGTGACATGAGATGGCTCATGATATTACCCTCACTCTCCGTTCGGTCAAATGTGCAGGAGAATTCACTAATGAATCTATCAAACGTATAATTAGGATCCTCCGGGCTGTCGAGAATGGACTGAGCCCAACTAAGAGCTCGATCTCGCAGCAGGAGGGTCATGAAATGAATTTTGGATGTATCGTCCAGACACTCCCCACCCACATGGCAAAGAAATCCCTTATATTTCCCCACCTCCCCCACGTACGGGGCCGGTGAGGAAACGGAGGTAGTTCGGAAGAAGAAGCAGGGGCAGCAGGTGGATTGGGAGGACCCGAACGGGACACGTGGGCCAGATGATCGGTGATTGTACTCAGCTGCTGCGTGAGCACGGCCACCTGCCTCTCTGTGACATCGAGGCGGTGTAAGGCGGAGTGTTCCGCTGATGCAGCCCCCGCTGAGCTCACGCTCTGGCTGGATTGTTCTGTCATGTTGAGAGAATGGTCAGCTCACATGCAGGGTGCCACACCAGAGAAAACACACACACACACACACACGACACAGAGAAGCTAAGTTAAACCACAATTTATTAATCCAAAACAGGAACGCACAGTTAAGGAAAGACGCCACGCGCCAGAGGAGGACTCAGCCTGTAAGAGGGAGACGAGAGCCAGTTAGTAGGAGGAGGGGGATTGGGAAAGGGGAATGACAAACTATAACTTAAGGGAGCTGAGCAGAGAACCCGACAGAGAGGCCCAGCAGGGAAAGACGAATCAGCAGGATGAGGCCGGCAGGGAGTAGGAGAGGAGTGGAGCTGGATGAGGTGTCTGACCATTTGGAGATAGACAGCTCCTCAGGTGAGTGCACAACGAGCCCCAGAGACGCACGACAAAGATGGCAGCAACCTGGAAAAGGGAGGAGAAGAGGAATTAGACACGATTCCTTAGAATTACAATATAACTGTCAGGAGATGAGCCGGCTTGGTTTCCCCGGCATGGTCCTGACCTCCCTGTGGGTTTAGGTGCCACTGTGTATACAGTATGTGTGAATATTATGTATTTCCATGCTGTTTCCTTACCCATAGTCACTGCTCTCTGGCTGGCAGGTCTTTTTGACTCAGTCTCGTGTGAGCGCTGGCTGACAGTCTGCTGGTCCAACCACGCCCCCTCACTCATTACCACCAGCTGTTCCCACTCCCGGTTGCCATCTCCCTGCTTTCGCCGAGGTGCTCCCTATCATACCATCACCAGCAATGCGTGTACTTAAGCAGCCTTTTGCCAGTCACACATTGCTGGGTCATTGCATTGTCTGCCATGTTGTCAGTTAGTTGTTATTGTCAGCACTATTACGACGTGTAGCTGTAGCCACTCTGCATTCACTGTGGTTCTCTTGCATCCACACAGCAATACTGGCTGTGGGACGCCAGTATGGCTACGTGTCTCTCCTCCTGCGTCCGTGGGGCGATGCCGGCCCCTGAACTCCAACCGTAAGTGTTTCTTTGTATTTTTGTAAGTCTTCACCTTTTTCGGAACTGTTTGTCATCTGTCTTTGTGTGAATAAATGTGCTGTGGTGTAACCCCTGCACGTAAATCCGTTATTTCATTCTCCCTCTCCGTGTGCTGCGTAAAAGCGCACGGGAGTCATGACAATAATGTACTTGCTTGCTTGGAAGGCAGTATACCCAACGAGCCAGCGCTGAAGCATTCACAAATTGGTCCTTATAAGCGCTGGCAAGGCAGAGACAGCAGGTGCGTCCACTCACGCAGGTGTGATGATTACCTACAGAACCGGGGAACCTCTCGCAGGAAGGGAGGGGGGCACGTGCTCACCTGATCATGACAGTGCCCCCCACCAAGGGGCGCCTCCTGGCGGCCCACTGGGCTTGTTGTCATGGGAGGAGTAGTGATTTTTCTAAAATCATGTACTGTAAGTGCCCAGGTCTTCTGACCCTGACCTTGACATCTGAGCACAACTTTGATGCAGACCCTCCTGGGAATCATTGTGAGTGAGTTTGGTGAGAATTAGAGCAAATGCCTAGGAGGAGTAGTGATTCCCATGAAATGTGGATGGACGGACAGATGGACGATGGAGGTAATGTCATTGCATTAGCTCCTTAATACTGGAACTATACAAGAACAGAAAATAACTAGAGGGCACACAGAGAGTGCATACCTCTGCCAGAGCCCTATCTTGTACTGTTAAAGAAAGGGAAAAAGTAATCCAGGATCCACATCTGGTCCCAGCTCACCTCCAAAATCTAATGGGTTCGTCTGTAGCACGAGGACCACCTCTGGTGAAAATTTCATCAAAATTCATTGAGTAGTTTTTGCATAATTCTGCAAACAAACAGACAAACAGACCAACAAACAAGCCAGCATGAAAACGCTACCTCCTTGGTGGAGGTAATAAAGAGAATCAGAGTCCAAGGCAGCAGAATTCAAACACACAGGATGGACATGATCAGTGGTGTGGTGGTCTTTCCCCATCATGACAGTATGTTGCTTAACACGCCACCATTAGAGGTTTGGGACAAAAGACCAATTTGGCGAAGTATTGCAATACCTGGCACATGATGTAATGATCCCTAAATGTGTATACTGATCTTTTTTATTAACTATATTTATGCAAATGTTGCAAAATCTTGGGTATCAATCAACCAATTGCTTTTTCAGTCCACAGATGGCGTACACTAAGTGTGCATTGTCTGGTGAAGTTATAGCTTGTTTCACAAAATTTGCAGCCAGGTGTACAAATTCAGAAGCAGAGGGACGTGCCGAAAAGTTAATTCAAATGTCAGGCCTTTTTTTGATTATATAACAAAGATGGAATGAAAGACCTTGATATGACACACTTAACCCACAAGGAGCGCCACACGGAAGAAAAAAAAACACACTTGGAACGTGCAGGCCAGCACACTCCTCTCTGAGCCATTCAGCAATGGCAGCATTAGCAATGGCTAAGCTAAAAACACTCAGCACAAGCATCACCAACCCCAGTGAACAATCAACTCAAGGTGCCTCCTGTGCAACTAACTTGGAGCAAGCCAACAGCACAGTCCACTGCCTTCTCTGTATGCAGAAATGTGTTGCCGTGGAAAATGAAGAACCCTGGAATATGACAATACTGGCAGCAGAAAGGACTACAATAGCACACCATCACACGGAGGCAGCCTCCGAAACTAAAGTGGCCACGGTGACTTGAATAAACTGAAAACTTATATGAAAAAGATATTGACATGTCATGTCCCGGTGAGCGCTGGCCCCCTCCTTTCTGTTGTTTGCTCCTCAGGTAATCAGCACACCTGGGAGATGAGATGCACCTGCTGCCTCTGCTTAGCCAACGCTTATTAGGATCGTCTCTTCAGTGCCTCAGCGCTGGCTTGTTTGGGTATACTGCCTATCGCTAAAACGAAGCAAGTATTGTTTATGCTGACGGTGAAGTCTTGCACTCATCCTCTCGTCTCTCCTTTCTCCTCAGGTTGCTGCCATCTGTGTGGGTGCGTCTCCGGGGACTGCGTGCGCTCATCTGCCCTGTCATCCACACTCTGCTGCAATCAGACTCCACCCGGTCAGGCACCACTAGCTCATTCATCCTTCACTCCCGACCAGCCTCATCCTGCTGGTTCGTCTCTTCCCGCTGGGTTCTCTGTCTGATCATCTGCTGGACCCACGTAAGTGGTAATTTGTTTATCCCATGTCCCTGTTTCCATTCGTCCGCTAACAGCTCTCGTCTTTCTGCCCACAGGCCACTTCCTCTGGCGAGTGACGTTTTCTGTAGCTGCACTCGTCTCATCTTGAAATTTAATAAACTTTCAAACGTGTTTTTTGTGTCTCGTGTGCTCCTCTGGTGTTACATTCTGCACGTGAGCGGTCTATTGAACCAATCATGACACTGACAGTTGATCTTTGGGGACAAAATGTGATGTTGAAATTATGGTATCGCAATACTGAAGGAATCGTAGTATTGAATGATAATATTGCATTGTGACCCAAATTTTGAGATGTGTATCGTATAGTCAGGTCTCTCGCAATTCCCAACACTTGCTACCATGCTCTTAAAAGATAGAAAAGACAGTACTAAGCAATGATATTTTACTAGACTGTCATTTAGAGGTAATTAAAGTCTTTGGGATCTTTCTGCTTGGAAACTTGTGACACATTGAGCTGCTCAGCAGGAGGTACAAACTTTCACACTTCACTGTTACCCAGTTCAGCTGAAGGTATATATGACATGATCTAAAGTGCAAGTTATGCATCCCATGTCGACAGCTGCAACAGCGTCAATGCAGTGTTGACGCAGCAGTGACGTGCGTTCCTATTGCGTCACCCAATGTGCACCTCTCCAAAGAAGGAGAGGTGCACATCAGGCAACACAGACCAAAGAGCTGTGATTGATCCACTTTGTCTCCTCCTTCAAACGTCCTGGTTCTCGTCACTGCTCCGCTCTACCTTTTCATGGTGGCACAACTTCCAAGGCAAGTCGGTTAAACAGCGGTCCAAATTCAAAAGAATATTGAGCTAGTAAGCACATACAGAAATCGGAGTGGTGGATTAGAGGTAGAGCATCCACCCCACAACCGAGAGGTCGTGGGTTCAAGGCCGGATTATACCAAAGACCATATAAAAATGGTACTTTCCACCTTCGAGGTTGGTGCTCAGTATAATCGAACAGGGAAAGGAAAGTTAATGCACAGAGCTACCAGAGGACTGACACTCCCACTGTAGCTTTCACTACTTACAGTAGCTGTGTGGCGTAGGGTCAGGGAAATGGAGATAGGCGATGCCCCTATACATCACATGGTGTCCCACGTGCTATGGAAGGGGGGCATTAACTTGAGCACATACAGAATATTTTGTGGCTCGTCATAACCCCAGTAATTACACAGATTATCAAAACGGCAACAGCAGTGGTCGCCCGCACCGTTTTCTCCGATTTCTCTTTTTCTCTGTGCAACGATCATATTAACAGTTGCTTTTTCTTAACATTTTTTAGCTCCAACTCCATCACAATCTGCTGTTGTCCTTTGCTATTTCATAAACAAAAAGCACGTGACGAACACAAATCACTACACACATCGGCTGAAACCCGTTTTGGTAACGGAACAAAGCATTTCACCCAACACACAAGAAAAATTGATGATCACTGCGCCTGCGACGGACATCGGTAATGGTGTCAATGTGATGCGGGTGCATAAATCGGTGCAGCTTTAGAATAAGACTTTATTGTCATTGCAAAACACAATTGTACAGTGCAACAAAATTAGAGTACCTTACATGAACACTTCAGCTTAAAAAGCAAAGAAATATCTAGCTTTCCTTTTTAAACAGTGTCCCTTTTGCTTTTTATTGTGGGTACCTCTTCAAATTCAATGTTACATGGGCTGTCCAGGCTTTCATTTGTAGGATGTTTCCCTTTAATGTGACTGCTGAATGCTTTGTGAAAGCATGGAAGGATGAGTTCCTCAATCATTCTGGGATAGCAAAGTGTTGCAAGTTTTGCTTTCAGATCAGTGTTCACCAGCCTTATATGAAATTTCTTGCTATAAAAGATTTCCATTGAAATTCAGCTGCATTAAAGTGTACAGTGTTCTTTAATGAAACTTGGATTATTTCAAAATTTTTCAAAGTTCAGAAAACAGTATAGATGCATACAGTAGATATCTCTTTTGGTTGAGCGTTATTGTACATCTTTGAACTGTGGTGGCTATGTACTGTATGTTGTGTGTTCTGCTACATCTAGTGGCTCAAAATATGTCCAGCATGAGTGAAACAATACACCGAGTAAAACTTTAATGACAACAACACAAGCAACAGGTCTACAAGTTACAAAATCATTGTACAATGTGCTGAACTCTAAACCAAAATATAAACATGTGTACAATATATTAACTAATGTTAGAATGAATTAGCATATCATGTTTGATTCTCTTACAGTAACTGTTAACTTAAAGCTGCCTTGTTTGTTGCTCCCTCTAGTGGTAGTTTGAGGCTTGATCATCTCAACAAAGCACGTAACAGCATATGCACTTTTTACAGAGTAAAAATGTAATATATAATTCACAATGTGGAACATCAAAAGTTGAACCTGACAAAGACGTGTTTCTTTGAAGACAAGAAGCCGACGTGCTCTTCTCTGGATCAGAAAGACTCAAACAGCTTCACTGTTTCCTGGACAGAGAGGCCTTCTTTGAAACTCTGAAGGATAAAGACGCACACACAAAAGAAAAATGACAGATCATTGTAATGAAAATGAATTAAAGTCTAGATATTAGTAACTGTACTTTAACTGTTGTCTGCTAAAGCAACAGTATGTTTTACCTTTGATTGAACTGCTAATATTTGAGGTATGAGGCACAGGCAAAAATCAAGGGGGGGACCCCTCAACCTTTCCCCTCAACCTGGGAAAGAGAGAATTGTCTCCCAATACCATCATAAACTTTTCTATAACACACTGTGAAAATAACTAGGGTTATTCTACTTTAAAAAGTTAGTGTTTGGGCTGCCTTAAAATTTTAAGTTGACTGAACTTGAGTTTATGTGTTTGTGTTTCATGTGTCTTTATCACTTATCTTCTCAAGTTCAATCAACTTAAAATCTCAAGGCAGCCCAAACACTAACTTTTTTAAGTTGAGACAACTTTTTGTACAGGGCATATTACAGAACTGAAGAAAATAAAGCATTAAGGCTAGATATTAATGCAAACATTTTTTTTCTCATAAATTTGAAAGTTTTCTATCTGAATTTGCAACTTTTTTCTTGCAAATTTTTAAAAAATTTTCTTATAGATGTGCAACTTTTTCTTGTAAATTCGAAATTTTTCCCCATAATTTGTTATTTTTGTTCTCATAGATCTGCAACTTTTTTCATTGTAAATTTGCAACTTTTTCTTGTAAATGAACCATTTTTTTTCCTTGTAAATGTGCAAATTTGTTCTTATAAATGATCACATTTTTTCTTGGAAATCTGCAACTTTTTTACTGTAAAGTTGCAGCTTTTTTTCTTGTAATTTTGCAACTAAACTCATTACCCCCCCTCAGAAATTGCCCCAATCTTTTACAAACATACACAATAATCCTCAAGTGGATCTGCATCTAGGCTGTGCTCAAATTCAAGGTCAAAGGTCAGGAGTTCTGTTGTTTCATCAGGCTGGAATGAACTGCTATGTCAGTGATAGCCTTGTTGTTAAATAAATTTAGATTCACTCACCGTTGCCTCCATATGGGTCCTGCCTTTCTTTGCCTGTCATCAGTTTTCACGACACATACACAAATCATATTTTTGAGTGTGTAAAAAAGTTAAAATATTAGTCTTTTATTCCATATTGTTTTCTTTACTAACGGGAGTGGTGGCCTAGAGTTAGAGCATCTGCCCCACAACCGGGAGGCCGAGGTTCAAGTCCCAGCCGTGTCATGCCAAAGACCATGTAAAAATGGAACTTCCTGCCATCCAGCATGGTGCTCAGCAATAACGGAACAAAGGAGGGAAATGTTGGTTACCCAGCCACAGGGGGTGCGCAAGCCAGTGTAGTCCCTGTGCCGGTCCCAAGCCCGGATAAAATGGGCAGGGTTGTGTCATGAAGGGCATCCAGTGTAAAAACCTTTGCCAAATCAACATGCGGATCATCACGATATAAGGTGATGATACGCTGTGGTGACCCAAAAAGGGAGCAGCCAAAAGAAAAAAAATTGTTATCTTTACTACCATTTGAGTAATCTTCAACTCTTCTCTGAGAGATTGCGCTTCCTTTCAGAGAAATTGAATTTCTGCCTCCTTCGCTCACAGAATCACCTGTACAACACACACACAAAGTCTGCATTGACACAGCATGACAGTGGTACGCATGCACACACTGTGCACATTCTCTCCAACTCATTATAAACTGCTGGAATAATTTACAGTATATTTCATTTACATGTGATTGTGTTTATATTGAAATAATTTAGCCAAAATATTTTTTAAACTATTTACACCTGGAGCAATATCATTGCTTCACCTGTAAGAATCTGTGACATTTAAAAGTCAAAAATTAAAAAAAAAAAACTTAAATCTGTTTTATTTAAAAAGAGAGGGAGATAAAGCCCCAGTAGGTAATTTGTTCTGGGTGGATTTTTTTTTTTTTTTTTTTTTTGTCAAACTTGTTGAAATGCTCTTCGCATCCTTACAGATATCAATAATTAAAGTGGAGTGGGGAAAAAATTCCACCCAGTCACGGATTAGTACTGTAAAAAAAGTCCTCAAATCATTTCATTTGGACTGAATGCAATGATTGAAGTGTTTATCCTTTTATCTGTCCACTTCCATATATTAGTTTGTTTTCAGTTTTCTGTTCATTGTTGATATAAAACACTTTGTTGCATTCTGGTAACGGTGCAATTTGGGGAACAGAAATTGAGTAAGCCCATACCTTTATTTGCAAAGAACAGAATCTAGACCACTTTACTAAGTACTAGTGACAAACATCTAAACCAGCCATTGCTGATGTCAAAAACAAAATCTTTAACTAAATAGCATATTTCTCAATTCAAATGCATTCAGAAACACTATTTTCTGTTTTGTTGGAGATATCCAATCCAGGCACACCTGCTTACACACGTCATTTGGTCAGGAGCAGCTCCAAGCTTAAACAGCTGTATGAAGCGTTGTGACTGGATTACCTGCTGGAGTTTGTGGTATTTTGGTATTTTTGGTATTTTGTTTGGTGGATTCAGGTAGTTTGTTTCCTTTAAAGACACACTCTGGTGGATATAAATCCCCTATAAAAACAAATCTACATTGTCTAAAAAGGGGACCGGAGGGTGTGCTCCAACTTTAGAGGGATCACACTCCTCAGCCTCCCTGGGAAGGTCTATGCCAAGGTACTGGAGAGGAGAGTCCGGCCGCTGGTCGAACCTCGGATTCAGGAGGAGCAATGTGGTTTTCGTCCTGGCCGCGGCACATCGGACCAGCTCTTTACCCTCTTGAGAATTCTCGAGGGTTCGTGGGAGTCTGCCCAACCAGTTTACATGTGTTTTGTGGACTTGGAGAAGGCATTTGACCGCGTCCCTCATGGTTTTTTGTGGGGGATGCTTCGGGAGTATGGGGTATCGGGCTTGTTGTTACGAGCTATTCGGTCTCTGTACAACCGTTGTGAGAGTTTGGTTCGCATTGCCAACACTTGGTCAGAGTCATTCCCAGTGAGAGTTGGACTCCGCCAGGGCTGCCCTTTGTCACCGATCCTGTTCATAATTTTTATGGACAGGATTTCTAGGTGCAGCCAGGGAATGGAGGGTGTCATGCTTGGTGACCACAGGATCTCATCTCTGTTGTTTGCAGATGATGTTGTCCTGTTGGCTTCATCCAGCAATGACCTACAGCTCTTGCTGGGACGGTTTGCCGCTGAGTGTGAAGCAGCTGGGATGAGAATCAGTACCTCCAAATCCGAGTCCATGGTCCTCAGCCAGAAAAAGGTGGATTGTCCTCTCTGGGTTGAGGACAGGCTCTTGCCCCAAGTGGAGGAGTTTAAATATCTTGGGGTCTTGTTCATGAGTGAAGGGAAAATGGAGTGAGAGATTGACAGACGGATTGGAGCAGCATCTGCAGTGATGCGGACGTTGTACCGGTCTGTTGTGGTGAAGAGGGAGCTTAGTTCTAAGGCAAAGCTGTCGATTTACCAGTCAATCTACGTTCCTACTCTCACCTATTGTCACGAGCTTTGGGTACTGACCGAAAGAACAAGATCGTGGATACAAGCGGCTGAGATGAGCTTTCTCCGTAGGATTGCTGGACTCACCCTCAGAGATAGGGTGAGGAGCTCAGTCATCTGGGAGAGGCTCAGAGTAGAACCGCTGCTCCTCCACATTGAAAGGAGTCAGTTGAGGTGGTATGGGCATCTGATTAGGATGCCTCCTGGACGCCTCCCACTTGAGGTGTTTCAGGCACGACCCACTGGGAGGAGACCCCGGGGCAGACCCAGGACTTGGTGGAGAGACTATGTCTCCCAGCTGGTCTGGGAACGCCTTGGTATCCTCTCTGAAGAGCTGGAGCAGGTGGCTGGGGAGAGGGAAGTCTGGGCTTCTCTGCTTGAACTGCTGCCACCGCGACTCGGGCCACCGGAAAAGCGGTAGAAGATGGATGGATGGATGGATGGCATTGTCTAAAATGGCATAACCCTTTTTTCTACAAACAAAACCTTTCATTGTCTTACAATTTCATGTCAAAATCTTTTCACTTTTCCCCCTCCTTCAAACACCAGGTTCCCTGACTAGGCCCACCCACAACCCACAGGGCTAATCATGGCTAGTGCAAGATTAAACAGAATAAATCCTGTGATAAAAAGACTTACTCGTTGAAGGTCATGAACAGTTGTATGTATGGCGGCCCAGGACAATGACTGAATCTGCATCGGTCCCTAAAAGCAGTTTAATGGTAAAACTCATCTTAATTTGGGTCAAGTTTTCAAAGCAGCTATCCAAAAAGTGCTAACTGGCCTGAAGGCTAACTTCACTTAAGCAGGAGAGTCCTGATTGGCTCAACACTATGGACATGCCAGCACTGTACATAGTTATGTCACCAAAAACGTTTTGTCTAAACTCACCTTTTTTCAGGGGGTGGGGCTTAAGTGAAATTGTATAGCAAAAAAAAGAGACATGACACATTTGAGTGATTTCGTTCTTGATATGTCTTGTAAATCATAAAAACATGTTACAGACATGTTAACAAGAAAAAATACTCAATTTCACAACATTGCATACAATTGCGCCCACTCATCATGATTCCCACACCATCATATATAATTGCCTTTGGGGAAGGCGGTGTCTTTCTCCACCCCTGCTGGCCTCTTTCAGCCATAGGCTTGGAGCCTGGTCAGTGGCCTGGGTTGTGGTGTTGGTGTCATCCCCGGGATGCTACTGGTCTGGTGGGTGGTGCCCTGGGGATATGACACCAACACCACAACCCAGGCCACCGACCAGGCCCCAAGACTATGGCTGTATGAATGGATGGGTTGGGGAGGGAGACACTGGTTTGTGTATGTGCTTGTGAGTGAGTGAGTGAGTGAGTGAGCGGGTGGTCAGGGGATGCCGGACAGACGTGTGGTACCCCTGTGGCTCCTCGCTACTGCCTTCTCTGGGTGTGGGTGCCTGGTGGCTCCTGGGGCATGTGTCTGGGGCCCTGGGGTAAGCAAGGTCTACCTGGCAGTGCCTCCCCCCTTTGCCCTTACTCCTGGGCAGGTGCCTGACTGTTCTGGGATTGGGTGGCCTTAGGGCATTCATGTTCTGTGGGGGCTGGGGGTTGCCTGGCCGATGGAGGTGTTATCTTGCTTCCTCACAGTCCTGGGGTAGGCGTTGCCGCAGCCTCCTCCCCTCATTTTTTTGTATGTTTCCTGGCAAGCCACACACACACACACACACACACACACACACACACACACACTTGCACGTGCACACACCCACACACACCTATGTCTATCTGTTCTCCAGGTGCAGATATCAGGCTCATGCTGTAATTTCTCAGTTTGGGATCAACAAAGTACGTCCATCTATCTATCTCTCTATCTATCTATCTATCTATGCTGAGGTCATCTCAGAAGCAACATTCATTTCTTGTGTTTTCGCTCCTTTGTTTTTCTTTCTTTCTCTCTCCCTCCCCACCCCTTCACCCCCAACCCCTTCTGACCACATCACATCCCTTCAATTCCCTCCCTCACTCCTCCCTGTCAGGTCCAGTATAAGTACCACCCAAGTAACTCCCATGTAACTTCAGGTATAAGTAATACAATTTTCATCAATACAATTTTCATCTACAAATTTCATCTACTTCCGGCGCCACACGCGTAGGCTGTCTTTTGCAACAGCGGATCAATTTCTGCCTATTTCTGTTACTATCTGGCTCTCTTGCCAATCTTTATGATCCAGCGTCACCTTTATTCCATCCAAACACGTAAATCGCCCAAATGTCTCCTGTGTCAGCGGACGGAGCCACTGTTTCTGGCAGGAGGCAGTATAACAGGGACCAGCTGTTAGCACTCAACGGGCCCATGATGCTAACGAAAAAACTCGACATACCGGGAGAATTAAGACGAAAACGACGTGGGTGTCATGCTGGTGTAAGATGGCAGGCAAGGAATATAAGGTACAGACCCGCCCTCCCATCTGTCATTATGGGGAATGTACGATTGATACTCGGAAAGACAGATGAATTAGCGGCTATCTCCCGCTATGATAGCATATACCGGGAGTGTAGTCTGATGCTATTCTCAGAGACGTGGCTAACAGGACTAGCAGCAGATGCTAACATTGAACTGGAGGGTTTCCACGCAATACGGGAAGACCGAACACCAGACAGTGGGAAGGCAAGGGGCGGTGGGGTGATGATGTACGTCAATAACAACTGGTGCAGACCGGGACATATCACGGTTAAGGAACAGCACTGTAGCAAAGACATTGAGTTGCTAGCTGTTAGCATGCGGCCTACCTATCTCCCGAGGGAATACTCACATGTGATCTGCATTGTTATTTATGCAAATCCGACGGCGAACGCTGGGACAGTGCGTGACGTCATCCACTCAGTAACTGGCAGGCTGCAGACAGAACACCCAGATGCTCCTCTCCTCATCTCAGGTGATTTCAACCATATTTCACTGTCTCCCATTCTACCCACGTTCACCCAGTATGTCACATGCCACACTAGAGACAATAAAACACTGGACTTATTCTACGCAAACACTAAGGAGGCGTACACCTCATCACAACTCCCCCCACTCGGGAGATCGGATCACAACTTGGTTCATCTCCTGCCGGTGTACAAACCCCTAGTGCACAGACAACCTCCGGTCATGCGCACAGTGAAGTTATGGTCTGAGGAGGCAATGGACGCTCTAAAGGACTGCTTTGAAACAACTGCCTGGGAGCAGCTCTGCGATCCACATGGTGAGGACATCGGTGGCCTCACTCACACCATCACGGACTACATCAGCTTCTGTGTGGACAATACTGTACCCACCAAGACCATACGGTGTTGCTCGAACAACAAACCCTGGATCAACCCTGAGATAAAAACACTTCTGAGAGAGAAGAAGAGGATCTTCAGGTCGGGGAACAGGGAGATGCTGAAGTCCGTACAGAGGGAGCTCAGGAGGAAGATCAGACAAGGCAAGGACAGCTTCAGGAAGAAGATGGAGGACAAGCTGCAACAGAGCGACATCGGTGGGGTCTGGAGAAACCTTAAAACCATCTCTGGGCTCCAGAATACCTCCTCCCAGGCCATGGGGGGCAGGGAGTGGGCGAACAATCTGAACCTGTTTTTTAATAGGTTTGACCAACCGCCCCCCCCCCCCGACTGCACAACATCCACTGCTGCCTCTAAAGACATCGAGTCCTGCTGCCCACACCCCACTCCACCAACACCCCCCCACTCCCAACACACAGCCTCCCAATATGACCCTCACTAAGACCCAGGTGAGGACGGAGCTGAGAAAGATCAAGGCGAGGAAGGCGTCGGGACTGGACTGCATCAGCGCAAAGCTCCTCAGGTCCTGTGCAGATCAGCTGTGTGGGATTGTGGAGCTCATCTTCAATCTGAGCCTGAAGCTGGGGAGGGTACCACAGTTGTGGAAAATATCTTGTGTGGTACCTGTACCAAAGACCTCCCCCCCCAAAGACCTGAACAGCTACAGACCAGTGGCCCTGACGTGTCACATGATGAAGACCCTGGAGAGACTGCTCCTTGCTCACCTCCGGCCCCTGGTGGGACCAGCGATGGATCCACTCCAGTTTGCCTACCAGCATGGCATTGGGGTGGAAGATGCAGTGATCTTCCTCCTTCACCGTTCTCTGTCCCACCTGGAGAAGCCCAGGAATGCGGTGAGGATCATGTTCTTTGACTTCTCCAGTGCTTTCAACACCATCCAACCGATGATCCTGAAGGACAAGCTGCTGTGCGCAGGGGTGGACCAGCACCTGTCATCATGGATCCTGGACTACCTCACTAACCGGCCAGAGTTTGTGAGAACCCGGTACTGTGTGTCCGAAACGATCATCGGTAGCACGGGGGCCCCCCAGGGAACGGTTTTGGCTCCCTTTCTGTTCACCCTTTATACTGTGGACTTCTCACACAACATGACACACTGCCATCTACAGAAGTTCTCTGACAACTCTGCAATTGTCGGCCTCATCTCCAACGGAGATGAAGCTGAGTACAGAGGACTTATCCAGGACTTCGTGGACTGGTGCCATAGGAACTGCCTCCAGATCAACGCGAGGAAAACTAAGGAGCTGGTGGTGGACTGCCGCAGGCAAGGACAACCCCTCACAGCACCAGTAAACATACAGGGAACAGACATTGAGATGGTGACATCCTACAAGTACCTGGGTGTTCATCTGAACAATAAACTAGACTGGTCACACAATACCAACGCACTCTACAAGAAGGGACAGCGCAGGCTGTTCCTACTGAGGAGACTCAGGTCTTTTGGTGTACAAGGGGCACTGCTGAAGACATTCTACGACACGGTGGTGGCATCAGCCATCACTTTTGGAGTGGTCTGCTGGGTCAGTGGCATTACAGCAGCCGATAGGAAGAGACTGAACAAACTGATCAAGAAAGCTAGCTCTGTCCTGGGTCAGCACCCTGACCCAGTGGAGGAGATAGGAGAGAGAAGGATGGTGGCTAAACTGTCATCTCTGCTGGAGTCCGAGTCCCACCCTATACAGGACATACCAAAAGCACTGAGGAGCTCATTTAGCAGCAGACTACATCATCCTAGGAGCGCAACCGAGAGGTTTCGCAGGTCCTTCCTACCTACGGCTGTCAGACTGTATAACATAAGCAGGGCTGCTCGCAGAGATAGCAAAAAAAAACGTGACGACCTAATAGTATTGAATGCAAAAGGTGCAATAGACTTACACAATGGTCCCGTCCAGTATATACAACTAGGACACTATCGGTCGCTACGGAGGGTGACAATATGTATGGGTACATATTTATACTATGTAGGATAATTAAGTAGACGGTTATGCTGTTTATTCTATCTAGCTACAATGCTCCGCACTTTGTATATATATTTATATATTTATGTGTATGTATGTAGTATATCCACTGCTCTTATTTGTATCTTCCGTATCTTCTTAATTATTGCTCTGAGTGTTGCTATCCCTGTGCTGTTGCAATCCTGGAATTTCCCCATTGTGGGACTAATAAAGGCTTATCTTATCTTATCTTATCTTATTTAAATAAAGTATTAAAGTTATTATACAGCAAGAGGAGTCTCTAAATATTATTTATATACAGCATGAATCAAATATGAGCACAGCTTCTTTTGCCAAAGTACATATGTTTTATCACAATAAGGCAAGCAGATATTTGTTCTGCTTGCCAAGCTTCTGGACAGGACAAAAAAATTACAGAAAATGTAAGCCTCTGCTATGAAAACAATCTGATTACAAAGTGAGTGGTTGTCTCTATAATAGTTTTTTTTATGGTATTTGTAACAAACGTAAGTAGTTTTACCCATTTAGCTATGCAAGACTTTGTCTTGAAATGAAGCAGTCAAGAAACAGAATTTTAACTATTCTTATACTAAAATAAGTACTTTTTTCTGTTTTACAATTCCTTCACCTCTGTTATTTAGTTTTTTAAATAGAAAATTTAGAGGTGACTCCTTCCCATTTTGTAGGTATAGTTGAGACACTTTGACATTAAGAGCCCTATTACGGCGGTGTAAAGCGGACATCTGTGCGATACTTTGCGCCCTGCGTCAGTGCTTTCATTAGTTTCTGTCAGCACATTGTCTGTTTTTGCACTGTGTGCCCTCACAGTCATAATATATGCTGACTATGCATGTGCTTTACACTGGAGGCATCGGCACAGTCTTGGTACAGTACTGTTTCAGTGCATTTTCATATAAAATGCATCTAAAGTCAATGGGGTGTTTCATCGGCTAATTAGGCATTGTGTTTAAAAGACCAGCCCCTTTGTGCTTTTTGCTAACACAAAGACTGTTTTTTGCACTGCCATAATAACAAAAAGGACCTGGACACACTCACAAATGGGCACAAAGCCTTAGACAATAGACAGTTAACTAGATCATCTTATGGCCCTGAAGGTTCAAGTATGCAGTTTGTTGTTTTTTTTAATGAGAAATTGATGCAAATTAAAAGAAAAATTTTTACCCGTTTCCTTTTTAGTTCTTGGTTTTCCTTTTGGTACTGCATCATGATCTTTCTCTCTTCCTGTAGTTCCTGGCTCAGCTGAGCATTCTCCAGGCACTTCTCAGTGTGCTGAACCGACAACGTGTCAAGCTCCTTTTGTAATAATTGGATCTCCTTCCTTTGATGACAAAGCCAAAAACACAAATGAGGTGTTATACAGTGAACATAGTTTAAAAAGGAAACAATATTGAGAGGAAGAGAAAAGATATTTGGTTAATAAATAAAACATAATTAGAAAAAATGTTTTTATCTGATATTACTGAAGTATGGAAATTTAGATCATGTTTTAAGTATTTGTTGTTAATTAACTTTGTAATTAGAACTGCAATGTATTTCCTTTAGTCAGCTCCAGCTCGTGTCCGAGCATTGGTTTCGTCTTATTTTTCAGGACATTGCCATCTGTGATCAATGTTGATGGCGGATGTGGCTCTGAAGGCCCAGCCTATGATAGAACTGTCGTGGGCAGAAGTCACATTTTATTGTGGGTGGCGGACGTGGTTGGTTTTGTTTTTCTTGTCTTCGTTTGTGTTTATCATCATCCTGTTGTTTTCTGAGCCTCTCAAATGAGTCTGTGCCTTCCCAAGTTCTTCTTCTCCAGGCTGCTCCGTCGGTGGCAAGTTGTTCCTAAGATCTTTTGTCTATGTTGGCTTGCTTCAGGGAACATTTTAGCTGGTCCTTGTAGCACAGTTTTGGCCTACCATGTGGTCATTTTCCTGTCTCAAGCTCCCCCTGGAGCATGATTCGTGGTAATCTGGTGGGGTCCATCCGTATGACATGTCCTGCCCATCGAAGGCGGTGCTGCAAGATGGTAGCTTCCACACTAGGCAGCAGAGCACGCTTGAGAATCTCATTGTTTGAAAGTCGATCCTCCCAGCGAATGTCAAGTATTTGTCTGAGCTTTCTCTGTTGGAAGTTCTCAAGGCGCTTGATATTGCAATGATACAAGGTCCAGGCTTCACAGGCGTAAAGAAGGGTGGAAAGAACAACGGCCCGAAAAACCATGATTTTGGTGCAGACAGTTGTCGCATGATTATTGAAGACTCAATTGCAAAGCTGTCCATATGCGGAGTGTGCAGCTTTTATGCGGTTTTCGATGTCCTTTGCACAAGTTGGTATTTTTGAGAGGATGCTACCAAGGTAAGAGAAATGCTCCACTTCATCGACAGGATTTCCGTCAATCTTAAGGTTGGTCCTTGGGGAAGTTTGACCAGGTGCTGGTTGGTTGAGGATTTTGGTTTTGTCAGTGTTAACTTCCATTCCAAAATGCTCATAAGAGTCATTATAAATGGTAGCTATCCTCTGGAGGTCATCAACAGTCTGAGCTGGTGTGGCATTATCGTCTGCAAACTGCAATTCATGAACACTGGTGACCGAGGTTTTGGATTTCGCACAAAAGCGAGCAAGATTAAAAAGCCCCCCATCCAAGCGGTATCACAGATTGATACCAGGGGTTGTTGGTGGTATTTCATTTAGCATTGCAGCCATATACAACGAAAAGCAGGTTGGAGCAGCGGGGTGTTATCTGGTCCTGGTGCTTTGCCTGTCTTCATGTGCTTTATAGCTTTATTTAGCTTGTGTAGTGAAGGTGGTGTAGACATCCACTCGCGAGTGGGGTGTTGCGGGGTCTTGCAGAGGAGATCACTAGGGGTGCAAAAGTGACTATTTAACAGACTCTCAAAGAGGGACTTCCAACAGTCAAGGATCCCCTTGGTGGTTGTGATAATGGTGGAGCCATTTGCACCTTTTAGGTTGCCCACAGATGATCTGGTGGGGCCAAAGATCTCCTTCATTGCAGCATAAAAATGGTGCATATCCCGTTGGTCGGCATATTTTTGCAAATCTTCTGCTTTTTGCTGCCACCAAGTGTTTTGGGCTTTAAGAATCCCTTTCTGGCATGCCACTTTTGCTTGCTAGTGTTTCTGTTGATTCTTTGCAGACGGATGATTTTCAGACGCAAGACGTGCATGGTGTTTAGCCTCTATGAGGTCAGTGATTGTTTCATCATTCTCGTTGAATCAGTCTTGGTTTTTCTTGTGTTTGTGACCAATCGTTTCTTTGGTGGCAGCAGTCAATGCATCACGGAGAGTGGTCTATCGGTCTTCAACTGAGGCATTGTCTGGAAGGCTCAGTTCATTCATATTTCTACCAATGGCCTCTCTAAAGGACTGCAACATTTGGGGATCGCGGAGCTTTGAACAGTCAAAGCGACGGTGAGGAACATTTGCCAAAATGTACTTTGGTGGTCACCGGATCGTAATATTGAGTCGGGAGATCAGGAGGCGGTGATCTGTCCAGCAGTCATCTGCTCCAGGCATGGATCGCGTGATGCGGACATCATTTGGGTCTCTTGTTTTTGTGAGGACATAGTCGAGGGTGTGCCACTTTTTGGAGCGAGGGTGTTTCCAGGTCGTCTTCTGGTGATGGGGGAGTTGGAAAAGGGTGTTTGTTACAATAAGATTGTGTTCGGCACAAAGACCCAGTAAAAGTTCCCCATTTGCATTGCATTTTCCCATACCATGGTGGCCTATGATGCCTTTCCACAGCTGGTGGTCACTGCCAACTCTGGCATTGAAGTCACCCAGAATAACAAGCTTGTTGGATTCTGGGACTGTCAGAATGGTATGTGTGAGCTGTTCATATAAGGAGGTCTTGCTTTCATCTTCAGATGTAAGTGTAGATGCATACACTGAGACCAGAGTGAGGAAACGTTTTTGGGTGAGCGGGATTCGGATGGTCATTATTCACTCATTGATTGCAGTTGAGACAAGGTTGTGTTGGTCAACAAGCTGGGATCGGATGGCAAAGCCTACACCATGGATACATGGATCTACTGTATCTTTTCCCTTCCAGAAAATGGTGTAGTTTGATCCAGTTTCCTTGATGTTGCCTTCCTCAGCAAGTCTAGTCTCACTTAGAGCTGCTATGTTGATGTTAAAGTGTGCAAGTTCTTTACATACCAGAGCTGTACGACGTTCTGGGCGTTCGCTGCTCCTCGTGTCCTGCAGTGTGTGGATGTTCCAAGCACCCAGGATGAAGGGTTTTGTATTGAGAGATCCAATCGGTGGTTGAGAATCCAGGCGATGGTCGAGAGCGGTTGAGTTTGAGTTTTTATGGTTTTGATATGTAGGTCGACCACTGTGATGGATAATCTGCCAGCCGCGGCATGCTAGCCAGATAAGTCTGCATTGTCCGATGTTTGCCCCACCTTTTCTAGGGGCCTCCCCATATGGGGTGGGCTGCGGGAGTCCTAAATAGGCCAGCCCAGTCGCGGATCCAGCTACAGAAATCCAATGTCACCGCAGAGTTCATTGGAAGGCAATATCTTAGATCCGCCGCCAATGTGTGGTTGCAAGCTAGAGGCTTCCGGTCATACCAAACCTGCCCCCGTTACTCGTAGCTCCATCGCCACTGGGCTTGAAGGGATCGTCCGAGTTGAAGGCAAAAGGCCAATTGCTTGGGAATTTGTTTAGGGTGGTCGTGGCTGCGCGAGGGCCATGCACACTCTCTTGGCCATCAGCATGTCCAACGCCGTTCGGCAGGCCGAAACGTGCAATTTTCATGAAGTTGGCTGCAATGGGCTGCCGGGTGCTTTGTTTATCAAGGCCCACCTCTCTAGCACCTGCCCGCCAGGCACTGCCCTCATCCGCCGAAGTAGTAGACTACTCGCCGTTGGGGACTTTCCTAACAGACTATGTAGTCCGTATACTATTTAACCCATAGTTGGGGATTTGGTTCATGGGAATCAGGGCATGTCCACACGCCGGTGGGCCACGAGTGTCATGCCTGGCTCTCACGAGCCAGAAAGGAGACGCGAGGGCAACCAGTGAGTTTGCGTAATTTATTAACATAAACACACAAAGTACAAATAATAAAGTAAAGAGCCACGTGGGGCTATAACACGCACAACACTAGATAACAAACAGTAAGGAAAAGAGCCACGTGGGGCTAAAATGCGCACAGAACTAAGGACAATGTACAACCCAGAGAGAAAGGCTAGAGAGGCGGCGAGGGGAAACACACGCCGAGCCGCAGCACTTACTAAGGGTGTAGCGCCGAGGTAACGGGGAACTGAAGCTGGACATGGGAACTCCAGTCGTGGAAACACGGTGCACGTCCTTCCGTAGTGAGGTCGCAGCGAGGAGTAACTCTCGGCTGCTTGCTTAAGTGGGGGAGAGAACCCAATCAGAAGCGGGGGAGATAATTATCTATAATGGGAGACAGCTGTCCCAGAGCAGCTGAACTAGACAGCTGGAGATCAGCTGGGCGCTGTCAAACTACGGGTCTTGTAAGACCCGGCACGGACTAGCACGGAGCAGGAGCGACACTGGACAACCTGAACGCGGAGAAGGATAGCGTTCAGGTCGTGACAACGAGTACCGCAAGTCTGGGGGCCAAACCTCCTCTGAGTCCCTGCATTTTAGCCTGAGGCCTCACGGTACCCAGTTTCCATCCATTACCACGAGGAGGTATGCATGGGGCTTGCTGTGGAGAGGCTATGCACTAGCAGAGGAGACTTATGCACTCGGCTCCCTTTTCGCTTGCTGTAAACAGCAAGCTAGCTAGCGGCGGGACAGAAGTGTACACTTCTATAACGCACTAGACACATCACACAGCCTTTTAATGGTTTGTTTGTTTGTTAGTAGGATTACACAAAAACTATGCAATGTATTTTGATTAAATTTTCACCAGAGGTGGCCTTTCGGCTACAGATGAACCCCTTAGATTTTAGAGGTGATCTGAGAGTGCATGCCTCTGCCAAGGGAGGGAGGGACAGACAGCTGGACAGAGCCTTGGCAAAGGTATGCGCGCTCCGAGTGCACTCTAGTTAGAGATGCAGACCTACTTCTCTCCTCTAAATTCTATAGTAATGGCTTTGAGTAACTCCCCTGTCTTTCTTGTTTTTCGTAAGGAGGTTTAGAGTTATGATATAAGCTGTCAGGGTTTCTAGGTGGTGACAGGTACATCTCAAAAAAATAGAATATCATGAAAAAGTTCAATATTTTTTGTCACTCACTTCAGAAAGTGAAACCCATATATTATATAGATTCATTACACAGAGAGTGATATACCTCAAGTGTTTATTTATTTTAATTTTGATGATTATGGCTTACAGCCCATGAAAACCCCAAATTCAGTTTCTCAAAAAATTAGAATATTACAAAAAATTAATTTAAAAATAGTTTTTTAATACAAATGTGGACCAACTGAAAAGTATGTCCATGTACACATTCAATACTTAGTCGGGGCTCCTTTTGGATCAATTAGTGTCCTTCACACTTGGCAGCAAACCATTTCAGTATGACCTGTAGGTCATTGCTGGATGAAACCAGCAGGACAACATCATCTGCAAATAACAGAGATGAGTTCCTGTGGTCACCAAGCATGACACCCTCCATTCCCTGGCTGTGCCTAGAAATCATGTCCATAAAAATTATGAACAGGATCAGTGACAAAGGGCAGCCCTGGCGGAGTCCAACTCTCACTGGGAATGAGTCCAATCAAGTGTTGGCAATACAAACCAAACTCTCACAACGGTCATATAGAGACCAGATAGCTCGTAACAACAAGCCTGATACCCCATACTCCCAAAGCATCCCCCACAAAAAACCATGAGGGACGCGGTCGAATGCCTTCTCCAAGTTCACAAAACACATACAAACTGGTTGGGCAAACTCCCACGAACCCTCGAGGATTCTATCCAGCCATCCATCCATCTATCCATCCATCCATCTTCTTCCACTTAATCCTTTTTGGGTCGTGGGGGGGCTGGAGCCTATCCCAGCATCTTGTCCTTAGATATGAATGCGAGAGTGAATGGTTGTCTGTCTCTCTGTGTTGGCCCTGTGATGGACTGGCAATCTGTCCAGGGTGTACCCTGCCTCTCGCCCTCAAGGATTCTTGAGAGGGTAAAGAGCTGGTGTTCTGGTATGGTATGGTACCATACCATACAGTTTACATGGAGCTGGTGCTCCATGTAAACTGCTGTTGCCCGCCTTCAGACTGTGCAAAATGCAGCAGCTCGGCTTTTAACCCAAACAAAGAAAAGGAAACACATTTCCCCAGTTTTATCGTCCCTTCATTGGTTGCCAGTTGCTTTTAGATTTCATTTTAAGATTTTAATTTTGACTTTTAGAGCTCTTAATGGCCAAGCCCCTTCATACATCTCAGCCCTCTTGACTCCTTATGCCATGACACGATCACTAAGATCCTCAGACCAGAGACTCCTGGCGGTCCCTCGGACCAAATTCAAAACCCGTGGAGATTTGATCATTCCAGGCCGCTGCACCACGGCTTTGGAACGCACTTCCCCTGTCCTTGCACTGCCTTGAGTCTGTTGACTCTTTTAAGGAGTTAAAAACTTATTGTTCAGACAGGCTTTTAGCTCTCATTGAATGGCTTTTATTTCTTCACTGTTTTCTCTTTTTATAAGATAAGATAAGATAAGATAAGATAAGCCTTTATTAGTCCCACAACGGGGAAATTCCAGGATTGCAACAGCACAGGGATAGCAACACTCAGAGCAACAATCAGAAGGCAAGAAAAAAAACAAGCAAGCAAGAGCAGCTAATATACATATGTACATATTACTATAAAATATATATATACACACACACACACACACACACAGACACACAGTGCAGAGCATTGTAGCTGGATGGAATAAATATATGAATATATGAACACACAGTGCAGAGCACTGTAGCTAGATGGAATAAATATATAAATATTTGTGGGTGTTTATACTGTGGGTGTTTATATATTTACATATTTATTCCATCTAGCTACAATGCTCTGCACTGTGTGTTCATATATTCATATATTTATTCCATCCAGCTACAATGCTCTGCACTGTGTGTCTGTGTGTGTGTGTATATATATATATTTTATAGTAATACGTACATATGTATATTAGCTGCTCTTGCTTGCTTGTTTTTTTTCTTGCCTTCTGATTGTTGCTCTGAGTGTTGCTATCCCTGTGCTGTTGCAATCCTGGAATTTCCCCGTTGTGGGACTAATAAAGGCTTATCTTATCTTATCTTATCTTATATATAAACACCCACAATACGGAGCATTGCAGCTAGGTGGAATAAATATGCAAGTATATAAACACACACAGTGCGAAGCAATGTAGCTAGATGGAATAATATGTAGATATATAAAAACACAGTGCGGAGCATTGTAGCTAGATGGAATAAATATATAGATATATAAATATAAACACACCCAGTGCTGAGCATTGTAGCTAGATGGAATAAATATGTAAATATATAAACACACACAGTGCAGAGCATTGTTGCTAGGTGGGATGAAACAGCATAACCGTCTATTTAGTTATCCTACATGGTATGATTATGTGCCCATACATATTCTCACCCTCCATAGCGACCGGTATGTTCCTAGTTGTATGCCGGAGAGGACCATTGTGTAAGTCTATTGCATCTTTTGCATTCAAAAAAAACTATTAGTTTGTTACGTCTTTTTGCTATCTCTGCGAGCAGCCCTGCTTAGGTTGTACAGTCTGACAGCCGTTGGTAGGAAGGACCTACGAAACCTCTCGGTTGTGCACCTGGGATGATGTAGTCTGCTGCTAAATGAGCTCCTCAGTGCATCCAGTATGTCCTGCATAGGGTGGAACTCGGACTCCAGCAGAGATGACAGTTTAGCCACCGTCCTTCTCTCTCCTATCTCCTCCATCGGATCAAGGCGCTGCCCCAGGACAGAGCTAGCTTTCTTAATCAGTTTGTTCAGTCTCTTCCTATCGGCTGCAGTAATGCCACTGCCCCAGCAGACCACTCCAAAAGTGATGGCTGATGCCACCACCGTGTCATAGAATGACTTCAGCAGCGCCCCTTGTACACCAAAAGACCTGAGTCTCCTCAGCAGGAACAGCCTGCGCTGTCCCTTCTTGTAGAGTGCGTCAGTATTGTATGACCAGTCTAGTTTATTGTTCAGATGAATACCCAGGTACTTGTAGGATGTCACCATCTCGATGTCTGTTCCCTGTATATTTACTGGTGCTGTGAGGGGTTGTCCTTGCCTGCGACAGTCCACCACCAGCTCCTTAGTTTTCCTCGCGTTGATCTGGAGGCAGTTCCGATGGCACCAGTCCACAAAGTCCTGGATAAGCCCTCTGTACTCAGCTTCATCTCCGCTGGAGATGAGACCAACGATCGCAGAGTCATCAGAGAACTTCTGTAGATGGCAATGTGTTGTGTTGTGTGAGAAGTCCGCAGTATAAAGAGTGAACAGGAAGGGAGCCAGCACCGTTCCCTGGGGGGCCCCCGTGCTACTGATGATCGTGTCGGAAACACAGTCCCGGGTTCTCACAAACTGAGGCCGGTTCGTGAGGTAGTCCAGGATCCATGATGACAGGTGCTGGTCCACCCCTGCGCGCAGCAGCTTGTCCTTCAGGATCATCGGTTGGATGGTGTTGAAAGCACTGGAGAAGTCAAAGAACATGATCCTCACCATATTCCCGGGCTTCTCCAGGTGGGACAGAGAACGGTGAAGGAGGAAGATCACCGCATCCTCCACCCCAATGCCATGCTGGTAGGCGAACTGGAGTGGATCCATCGCTGGTTCCACCAGGGGGCGGAGATGAGCAAGGAGCAGTCTCTCCAGGGTCTTCATCAAGTGGGACGTCAAGGCCACCGGTCTGAAGCTGTTCAGGTCTTTGGGGTGGGAAGTTTTTGGTACAGGTACCACACAAGATGTTTTCCACAGCTGTGGTACCCTCCCCAGTTTCAGGCTCATGTTGAAGATATACGTCACAATCCCACACAGCTGGTCTGCACAGGACTTGAGGAGCTTTGCGCTGATGCCGTCCGGTCCCGACGCCTTCCTCGCCTTGATCTTCCTCAGCTCCGTCCTCACCTGGGTCTTGGTCAGGGTCAGGATGGGGGGCTGTGTGTTGGGAGTGGGGGGGGTGTCGGTGGAGTGGGGAGTGGGTAGCAGGACTTGATTTCTTAGAGGCAGCAGTGGTTGTTGTGCAGACAGGGGGGAGGGCGGTTGGTCAAATCTATTGAAAAACAGATTCAGGTTGTTCGCCCACTCCCTGCCCCCCGTGGCCTGGGGGGAGGTATTCTGGAGCCCCGAGATGGTTTTGAGGTTTCTCCAGACCCCGCTGATGTCGCTCTGTTGCAGCTTGTCCTCCATCTTCTTCCTGAAGCTGTCCTTGCCTTCTCTGATCTTTCTCCTCAGCTCCCTCTGTACGGACTTCAGCATCTCCCTGTTCCCCGACCTGAAGATCCTCTTCTTCTCTCTCAGAAGTGTTTTTATCTCAGGGTTGATCCAGGGTTTGTTGTTTGAGTGACGCCGTATGGTCTTGGTGGGAACGGATTTGTCCACACAGAAGCTGAGGTAGCCCGTGAAGGTGTGAATGAGGCCATCGATGTCCTCACCATGTGGATCGCAGAGCTGCTTCCAGGCAGTGGCTTCAAAACAGTCCTTTAGAGTGTCCATTGTCTCCTCAGACCATAACTCCACAGTGTGCACGGCCGGAGGTTGTCTGTGCACTAGGGGTTTGTACACCGGTCGGAGATGAACCAAGTTGTGATCCGATCTCCCAAGTGGGGGGAGTTGTGATGAGGTGTACGCCTCCTTAGTGTTTGCGTAGAACAAATCCAGTGTTATCCCTATTAATATGCATATTGTATCTTATTTCTATTGATTTTAATTTCTGGGTATTTGTAAATTTTAACTTGCTGTGAAGCACTTTGTGATATATATCTGTGAAAAGTGCTATACAAATAAACTTTGCTTGCTTGCTTGCTTGGTCCGATGTGCCATGGCTAGGCTGAAAACCATATTGCTCCTCCTGAATCTGAGCTTCGACCAATGGCCGGACTCTCCTCTCCAGTACCTTGGCATAGACTTTCCCAGGGAGGCTGAGGAGTGGGATCCCTCTAAAGTTGGAGCATACCCTCCGGTCCCCCTTCTTAAAGAGAGGAACCACCACCCCGGTTTGTCATGCCAAAGGTACTGTCCCCAACCTCCACGCAATGTTGCAGAGGCTTGTCAACCATGACATCCCTACCACATCCAGGGCCTTGAAGTACTCAGAGTGACTCTCGTCCACCCCCGGGACCCGGCCACCAAAGAGTTTTTTAAACACTTTGGCAACTTCAGCCACTGTGATGGGTGAGTCGTCCTGCTTGTCCACAAGCTCTGCTTCCTCTGTGAAAGGTGTGTCAGTGGGATTGAGGAGATCCTCGAAGGATTCCTTCCACCACCCGATGATATCCCCAGTCAAAGTCACCAGCTTCCCATCCGCACCATACATAGTGTGGACAGGGAGCCCTTCTCCCCCCGAGCCGCCGGACAGTTTGCCAGAATCTCTTCGAGGCCAACCAAACATCTTGTTCCATGGCTTCACCAAACTCCTCCCACACCCGAGTTTTTGCTTCAGCAACCACCCAAGCTGCACTCCACTTGGCCTGCCGGTACACCTCAGCTGCTTCGGGAGTCCCACAAGCCAACCAAACTTGATAGGCCTCCTTCTTAAGCTTAATGGCCCCTCTCACCACTGGTGTCCACCACTTGATTCAAGGGTTGCCACCATGAGTTCACCAACGACCTTGCGGCCGCAGCTCTGGGCAGCCGCTTTAACAATGGAGGTGAAGAACATTGCCCATTCAGATTTCATGTCTCCAGGCTCCCTCGGAATGTGGTTGAAGTTCTTCTGGAGGTGGAAGTTGAAGACTTCCTGGACAGGACCCTCAGCCAGACATTCCCAGCACACCCTCACTATACGTTTGGGTCTACCAGGTCTGAATGGCATCCTCTTCTGCCATCGGATCCAACTCACCACCAGGTGGTGATCAGTTGACAGCTCTGCACCTCTCTTTACCTGAGTGTCCAAGACATATGGTCACGTCCGACACAATAACAAAATCAATCATCAACCTGCGACCTAGGCTGTCCTGGTGCCAGGTGCACATATAGACACCCTTATGCTTGAACATGGTGTTCGTTATGAACAAACTCTGGTTAGCACAGAAGTCCAATAACTGAACACCACCCAGGTTCAGTTTGGGCAGGCTGTTCCTCCCAATCACCCCCCTCCAGGTTTCACTGTTGCTGCCCACGTGTGCATTGAAGTCCCCCAGTAGGACAATGGAGTCTTTAAGAGGAGCACTCTCCAGCACCCCAGTCACAGACTCCAAAAAGGGTGGGTACTCTGAACCATCACTTGGTGCATAGGCACAAATGATGGTCGGGACCCGTTTCCCAACCCGAAGGCGCAGGGAAACAACCCTTTCATCCACCAGGGAAAACTCCAATATAGAGGCAGCAAGGTGTGTGTGTGTGTGGGGGGGGGGGGGGGTACAAGAATACACACCCCTTTTTGTCGCCTCTCACCTGGGCCAACTCCAGAGTAGGCCAAGCTCCAGCTCCTCTCCAGGAAACTGATTCCAGAACCAGAGCTGTGTGTTGAGGTGAGGCCGACTATATCTAGCCGGTATCTCTCAACCTCATGCACCAGCTCAGGCTCCTTCCCCACCAGAAAGGTGACATTCCATGTCCCAAAAGCCAGTTTAGGAAGCCTGAGATCAAACCGCCAAGGTCTCTGCCTTCGACCGCTGCCTGATCCACATACCACTGGAACCCCATGGTCCCTCCTGCAGGTGGTGAGCCCACTGGAGGGCAGACCCATGTAACTCCTTCAGGTTGAACCCGGCCAGGTCCCATGGGCAGAAACCTGGCCACCAGGCACGAATCATCGAGCCCCTCCCCCAGGCCTGGCTCCAGGGTGGGGCCCCGGTAACCCCATACCAGGTGTACACTGAATCCTTGTTCTAACATTCATCATGAGACTCTGTTGGATCATTCTTCACCCAGGACCAGTTTATCTTGGGTGACTCTACCAGAGGCAAATTGCCCCGGACAACATAGCTCCTGGGATCACTAGGGCATGCAAACCCCCCACCACGATAAGGTGATGATCCATGAGGGGGTAACCAGCTAACATTAACCTCAAAATGGCACCTGCCCTACCTTAACCAAACTTCTGGTGATGAAAATGGGAAGGTGGGGTGATAATTGCAGAAGCGGACTTACCCTTAGGCAAAGATAGGCAACTGCCTTAGACCCCGATCTGCTAAGGGCCCCAATCTAATAGGAGCCCCATATTTTTTTTAAAAAAATGTTTAGCACAGGGGTGTCCAATCATGTGCCATGGAGGGCTAAGACCCTACAGGTTTTCTCTTCTACCAAGTCTCTTCAGCAGGTGTTTTCACTTATCAACAATCAGTGGGAAAAAATTCACTGAAACCTGCTGTTGAAGACATTGGTTGGAGGTAAAGCCTGCAGGGTCTTGGCCCTCCATGGCACATGATTGGACATCTCTGGTTTAGCATATTTGACATGATGTCTGACAAAATAAAGAAACACGAGTATTTTCAAAAACGACAAATCAAATCACAAATGTAACATCCTCCCCCTTCTTCTCAGACTGTTGGACTCTTCCATGTTGTCTCTGAGCCATGCGCATGCGTGTATCTTTGGTTAGGGTTATAAACAAACCATACAGCGTGTAGAACAGCAGCAAAATGAAACAAAGTTATCCAAGCAGTGCAGGGAAATGGAGAAAAAGGGAAGAGCACAGAATTATTTTTTTTAATCAAAACAACTTTTTTCACTTCAACCAGTGGAGGAGACTAACCCTCCCGAGGAGCAGATGGAGAGCAATGCTCCTTGTATGAGCACACATGTTCCTGATGCTAATGACAAGCATCTGTTGTTAATGAGGAGAGAGCAGTGGTGCCTGCTGCTGACAGTACAGGTAAACAACAAAATGTTTTACTGTTTTTTTCTAATTGCAAGATTTGCAGAGGCCAAGGCTCGCAAGGAGTCATATAATGACAATATGTATGGGTACATATTCATACCATGTAGGGTAACTAAATAGACGGTTATGCTGTTTATTCCATCTAGCTACAGTTCTCCGCACTGTGTATATACAGTATATTTATGTGTACATATGTATATTCACTGCTCTTATTTTCTTATCTTCTAAATTATTGCTCTGAGTGTTGCTACCCCTGTGCTGTTGCAATCTTGGAATTTCCTCATTGTGGGACTAATAAAGGCTTACCTTATCTTATCTTAAAGCAGATAAAAAGTAAAGGAGGACTCAGATGTGCAGGCAGGGATGTAGTGCAAAAATGATGATTTAATAACAAAAACTCAGAGCAAAACAAAGGCAGCACATAGGCTGAAAACTCAACCTAACTTGGCATGACAAACAACACAAAGCATGGCAAGGCCAGAACAAAGTTATATGGAAACTCAGGGAAACATGGACAGGAATCGTGGCAGGATAAAGATGCAATGACCTCTCAACAGACACAGAACAGAGACTCACATATATAGGGGAGGGAACAATCAACCAGACACATGACAGCTGTAGACAATCAGGGGCAATTGGGAGCACACATGATGAAATGACCATGAGTATGTAAACATGAGGAGCTGGAGACAATAGGGAAACAGGCACACACACAACCATGAACTTAGGAGATGACAAAACATGACTTCAGACAACAAGGACAATAATACTAAACAGTGAAAATAAACAAGGATGACAAAATATAATGAAATACAAAAGACAACCATAAGACACAGACAACAGGCAACAGGGGAAGACATGACATGACAGACAAGGATCAGGGAGCATGGGGGCACTTAATAATGATGATAATGATAATGATAAATAATAATACTGTGAAAAGCAAAGACCAAAATGAACATAAAACATGGCCACCATCCCTAGCCGTGCCCCTGATCATGACACAAGGTTAAATTTAAATATGACCAACTGTGCTCCCCAGTCATGCACAGGATATCTGCAGCCTCACGGCAGATGACATTGCATGAGATTGCTATAGTAATTTTGAGAATCCATAAAATAGTTCAACCACTCTTCTGTTTATCATTTTCATTATTGGAGCAACAGCCCATTGTTGTCTCTGAATGTTCCTTATTACTGTCTATAGCTTGTTGACTGGTGAGAGAATGTAAAACAAACTTGACCAACAAATAATCTTTAAATGATAACAAAAGCATTGAAAAGGGAAAATAATAATTAAATGGACAGAAAGAGAGAAGGGAGAAGAAGAGAAGGATGAACAGTGAGGAAAAATAAAGACAAGGGAGAGGAAGTGTTGGACAAAGACTGGTGAAGATTAGAAAAAAGGAAGAGAAAGTCACAAGTGAAGAAAAAGGAAAAGACTGTATGCAAAGGGGTATAAATTCCAAGGATGTATTTTGTTTAATGTTTTTTGTATTTATTCTTATATTATTTTATGTGATATATTCTCCCTTGTGTCTACGTAGTACAGTGGAGGTAGCACAATAGATGTCTCTGCAAAATGGACCAGTCAGCAGACCATGAATAGGAGGACCCTGCTGGCAAATGTGTGTAAGTCAGTCCCTCCAGGATTTCACGGGATGGTTTTGTGATAGTTGCGGCCATAAAGCTTGAATTTGCTGGAGCTTTTCTAAAAAGTTGTGATGTTTTGAGAGGGTGTTTTTTGCACTTAAAGTTGTAGGAAGAATTACAAATTTTAAAGCAGATGCTTTTTTCCATAGTTTACTGCAATGATATTCTATAACACCACGAGAACAGCACAGGATTGTCAGAAATGTCCCATTAAACTGTGATTTGTAAATTAAGCAGACACTTCTGCTATACAGAAAATCTCTTTTGTGCAACAGCAAATTCAGATTTCAACACAATTAAATGAAAATGAAGTAGCTACTCATAACTGTCATGGGATGGCCCTTGCAGGCCATCAATGAGACGCTGTAGGCAGCCAGTGAGTTTGCATATTTATTAATGAAGGATAACGATCACAAAATAATGAGTCATGTGGGGCAAAACACCAACAAGAGTTACAACTAAGGCACAGTAGCCATTGTAGAGGCTTGGAAATAGTTAATAGTTAGGTAAGAGGTGCTAAAAAGACATTGGGATAAGAAAATTTTTAAAAAAACACAGGCACCCCTACAATTTTATTTTATTCTTTAATTGTTTTATTCTGGGAAGATGTTATCGTATCCTGCTGCCTTTCCACATTTCAGGCCCTGTAGGACTTTCTCCAGTTCAGCAGCCTTCCCAGAATTCATGAAGAATCTTGGCCCCCGAGCCCTAACCTGGTTGACACAATTCTACACAAGGATCACACAAACGAACTCGATCCCAAAGAAATGGCGGACAGCAAAGGTCATTGCCATCCCAAAACCTGGCAAAGACCACAAACTACCAGCAAGCTACCGCCCAATCTCCCTACTCAGCGTTCCTTACAAAATCATGGAGCGCCTAATACTGCAACGCATTTCCCCAGAAATAGAGGATATTCTAAGTGTGGATCAAGCAGGTTTCCGCAAGGACCGCAGTACAGGAGAACAAGTACTGGCCCTAACCACCTTCATTGAAAATGGCTTCGAGAGCAGACTGAAGACAGGGGCTGTGTTTCTCGATCTTACAGCCGCCTATGATACGGTCTGGCACAAAGGCCTCCTCCTGAAACTTATAAAGGCGATCCCTGCTTGGGCAACAGCAATTATAAAAACCCTGCTGACCAACCGAAGGTTCAGAGTCCACCTCAGTCAGAACACAAGTGCATGGAGAATGCAGAAAAACGGACTCCCACAAGGCTCAGTTCTAGCTCCAACTCTGTTCAACCTCTACATAAACGACCTGCCTACTACAAAATCCCGCAAATTCATCTATGCAGACGACATCTGTTTGGCATTCCAAGCACCAGACTTTGAACCACTGGAACGGGTGCTCACGGAAGATCTTGCTAAACTGGACCAGTTCTGCAAAATCTGGCGCCTAAAACCAAGCCCAGCAAAAACCGTCTCCAGTGTATTTCATCTCCACAATGCAAAAGCTGCCAGAGAACTAAACATCCACCTGAGCGGACTCAAGCTTAAGCATGCCCCAAATCCAACTTATCTTGGAGTGACCCTTGATAGGACCTTATCCTTCAAGGAACATCTAAAGGGGACGGCTGCTAAGGTGAAAGTACGAAACAACCTGCTCTGCAAGCTCGCTGGTGCAAAATGGGGGGCGGCAGTCTCCACCCTGCGCACCTCAGCACTGGCCCTTTCATACTCTGTAGCAGAATATTGTGCCCCTGTCTGGTCCAGGTCATCTTACACACACCATGTAGACACCCAGCTCAACTCAACCATGAGAACTATAACTGGAACAATCCGCTCAACACCACTCCCCTGGCTCTCTGTACTGTCAAACATAGCCCCTCCACACATCCGGCGAGCAGCATTAACTCAAAGGATGCTCCAAAAAGTTAAAGATTTTCCTCACTTACCAATCCATGCAGATATCTACACCCCACCCACTGCCCGACTTTCATCCAGACGGCCGATTTGGAAAAACCCTCCCCCAGCTGACTTTACCATCCAGACAGCTTGGCAAGAGGAATGGGAAACCAAGGAGGTCCCAAACAAACAGCTGGTGATAAACCCCAACCAACAGGTCCCGGGCACCAACCTCCCAAGGAGACAGTGGTCTACACTCAATCGCTTCAGGACTGGACATGGCCCCTGCTTGGCCAGCCTTCACAGATGGGGCAGTAGCCCTAGCCCACTGTGCGCATGTGGAGAGGAGCAAACTATGGAACACATCATAGAGGCTTGCCTGCTCCAAAGACTGGAAGGAGGATTACACACCCTCCATACAGCAAACCAGGAGGCAACTGCTTGGCTTAAGGACTTTGCATTCGCTAAATAAATAAATAAATTGTTTTATTTTTCTACAATGCATTTGTAATCCACCTGGTTCCATTATAACTCATGTGAGTTGAGTGCAGTTCCATACGCCGACCAATAGATGGCGCATGTCGCACAGTGATAGAGAGTAGACTCACACACCGGAGGACGAAGAATAAACTCCTTGTGTGAAATAACGAAACGTGTTCTGCCGATTCTCTATCACAGGTTGGAGAGTTAACTTCCTCATGCACGTTTCCTCCTCCTGGGCCGCTACCCAGGGGAGCAACAATTTTGGGGGCTCGTCCGGGATTAGCGCCACCTACTGGTCTGGCACTAATCATTGAAGAACCAAGGGATGCTGACCACCTGTTCCTGAGCCATCGACCTAAGCGACTGACTACAGCAGACCACAGCCATGTCTGCTCTACATGACCTGAGATGGGAAATCCAGCAAGAGCTTCGCCAGCTGCAGAAACGTTCTTTACAAGCTGGCTGAGTTGTTCAAGGACGAGGTGGGAGAAGATTTGCCAGGTGCAGAATTGACCGAAGTGGAACTCTTCGACTTCATTGTTGACTCACTGAGAAGTCCACGACTGAAGAGCCTTGAGGACCAGGGGATGTCTCACCTGCTTGCTTTCCGTGACCTCATCATTGAACTGCAATGGCCCACAGCAGCTGGAGAAGTGGATGCAGAGGTGTCACCCGACGATGATCCGGTCATAGTAGTTCCTGTGACCACTGGAGCTGCAGCACCATCAGGGAAGAACCATCCGACATCACCATCTGTAGTTCCTGACCCAGGGTTAGTTAGACTGACTGAACTTACGTGACTGTTGCCACGTAGAGAGTACAAGATTTATGGTGGTCAAATCTCTGATTTTGATTCTGATTTGAGTTACAATAACTTGTGCAAACAGCTTGATGAAGGGCTAAATGAAGGGTTCACAGAGGCTGAGATTATCAGATCGGTGTTTAAGATAATTAAGCCTGGTACCTTTAAAGATATGCTTGTAGCCAAAGATAGCCTTACTGTAGCTGAGTTAAAACGTTTCTTAAGGACACATCTACGCGAGAAAAGCAGCACTGAATTATTTCAGGAGCTGAGTAATGCTAAGCAAAATGACAAAGAAACACCACAACAGTTTATGTATAGACTAATGGGGCTAAAACAGCGTGTGCCGATTGCATCTAAAAACGGTAGTGGGTTTCATTATGACAACGAGTTGGTACAAGGTGTGTTTATCCATTCATTGTATCAGGGTTTGAATGAAAAATACTCTTATGTCAGGAGAGACCTTAAACCTCACATCTCAAACACCTGTGTCACAGATGACTCCATCCTGGAGCTCATAGCAAATTCTGTTAGTGAAGAGACAGAGAGATTAAGTAGGTTGGGACAAAGTCACAAACAGGAAGTCACCAGAGTTAATGCGGCACAGGTAGAGACAGATCAAAGCTCTATTAAAATGCACACTGAAGTCCAAGCTAATCATGTAGCTATCCAGGAGCTGACGGCACAGGTCTCCTCCCTAACCAAGAGTTTAGAAAAGGCCCTAACCCCAATGGTAAATACAGTAAACACCAGTCCCACAGCACCTGTCCCTAAACAGCCAGCACTGAAACCTGCAGTGAAAGGAAAGTGCCAAAAGTGTACCGCCCAAGAGACTGAGCGCTGCGCACACTGTTTTCGATGTGGAGAGGAGGGGCACAGAGCTATAGGTTGCCTTCAGAAAAGCAATGTATCGGGAAACTGGAGGAGGTCGCTGGGGAGCTGGGGACCACCAGTGACTGAACCACCAGCAGAATCCCACAACACTAAAAGACGGAACTCCAAACAGACTACTGTCAAGTCCCAAAAGTCACCCAACACAAAGCGTGTGGCACAGCTCATTGGCGGTAGGTGTATGATCAGTTGCCAGTTAAATGGAGTAAACCTACAGATGTTATTGGACAGTGGGGCACAAGTAAGCATTGTTGAAAAGTCATGGGTACAAGCAGCCTTACCAAATGTGAAAATACAGCCACTCGAGAGCCTACTCCCAGGCCATCCACTCGAAATCACAGCAGCCAATGGAACGGATGTTCCGTTCGAGGGGTGGATAGATGTCCTGCTCGAGATCACAAGTTCACAGTATGGTTCTGTATCCTTGTATGTTCCAATGCTTGTCAGTCAGCAGCGTTTAAGCACTCCGCTGCTGGGCTTTAACGTGATCCAAGAGATAATAATGGCAAACGGTGAACAAAGTGACGATATTAGCTTAGTGGGCTTACTGTCGGAGACTTTAAAGGTCCAGAAAGGTAATGTTGAGTCACTCATCTCTGTTGTCCACACCAAGTCAACTGAGAATGAACCAGAAAGTTCAGTGGTGAGAGTTGGGAAAAAAGGACTCACTGTTCACAGTAGCCAAATCTGTATGGTAAAATGTCACATCAGAGCATTTCCTGGAGGAGGAGAAATGTTGTTCAAGCCAGCTGTGAAATGTAACTTACCGGATGGGTTGGAGTTATTCCCAGCTCTTATTGATGTACCCGCTGGTGCTTCAAAAACTGTCAAAATCCCAATCCAAAACTCAACAAAGCACAACATTTTTCTAAATCCAAAGACTGTTTTAGGACTTATTTCAGACATCACTGAATACAAACCTGTAAATGTTTGTTCCAGTGTTGAAAATACAACCAAAACTACAGACAAGCCATTTTGTCACTCTGCTCAAGTGACATGTGACAGTCAAGGTCAGGGTGAAGAAACATTAAGCACTGCTCCCTCACACCTGAGATGGCACCCTAATGTCAATTTAGACCGTCTCTCAGAGGGTGATCGGGAGGTGGTTCGGCAGATGCTCTATGAACAGTCTGATGTGTTTGCTCATGATGAAGGAGACATTGGATGTATTCCTGGACTACAGCTAAAAATCAACACCACTGACAACACACCCGTGCAGAAAAGTTACAACTCCATTCCAAGACCACTGTATAAAGAGGTGAAGGAGTATGTTCAAAACCTTTTAAGCAGGGGCTGGATCAGGAAATCAGTGTCAAGCAACTCGTCGCCAGTAGTGTGTGTGCGTAAAAAGGACAATACTTTGCGCTTGTGTGTTGATTTTCGTGAACTGAACCGAAAAACCATACCTGACAGGCATCCGTTACCACGGATACAAGATCTACTGAACAGTCTTGGGGGTAACTCCTGGTTTTCCATATTGGATCAGGGAAGTGCCTACCATCAGGGTTTTGTAAGTGAGGAGTCAAGACATTTAACTGCTTTTAGCACACCCTGGGGACTAAACGAGTGGGTGCGGGTTCCATTTGGGTTGTCAAACGCACCGGCCGCATTCCAAAGGTGTATGGAGGGGGTGTTAGAAGGGATCAGAGACAAGTGTTGCGTGCCTTACTTGGACGATGTACTGTGCTACTCCAAAACCTTTGATGAGCACGTAGAACACCTTAAACAGGTTTTGTGCAAAATGCGACAACACGGCATAAAACTTCGGCCAGCCAAATGTGAACTGTTCAAAAACCAAGTACGCTGCCTGGGTAGGCTAGTGTTGGGAGAAGGAGTCCAGATTGACCCAAAAGACTTGGATGCTGTGTTCGCTCTGAAAGACAAGAACCCTCGCACAGTCGGAGAACTCAGAACGTTACTGGGTTTTCTCAGTTATTACCGATCATTTATTCAAGATTTTTCACGTCTGGCGAGACCCTTGTTCGAACTCCTCCAGAGCACTAATGAAACAAGCAATGACAATAAACCAGCACCAAAAAGGAGTAAAGGACAAACAAAGAAAGGAGACAGAAACCAGCTTCCTTCTCACACACCAATAATATGGACCAGTGAACATCAGGAAGTTGTGTCAAGATTTGTGGACATTCTGACTAATCCTCCCATTCTAGCCTATCCCAATTTGGACCTTCCATTTGTATTGCATACAGATGCGTCAAACAAAGGCCTGGGAGCCGTCTTGTATCAAAAACAAGAAAACAAACTTAAGGTGATTGGCTATGGATCCAGAACTCTCACATTGGCCGAGAAGAATTATCACTTACATTCCGGTAAACTAGAGTTTCTAGCTCTCAAGTGGGCCATCTGCGACAAATTCCGTGACTATCTGTATTATGCACCAACTTTTACTGTCTATACAGATAACAATCCTTTAACCTATGTCCTCAGTTCAGCCAGGTTGAATGCAGTGGGTCATAGGTGGGTCGGGGAGTTGGCTGACTTCCATTTTGATATCAAGTATAGGCCAGGGAAAAGGAATGCAGATGCAGATATGTTGTCCAAACACCCATTAGATCTGCAAGAGCAAATGAATGAGTTCACAGAGACAGTTTTACCGGAAGTAGTGTCCGTAGTGTGGCAAGGGAGCAAAACAGCACAAAACAGTGATGTGCCATGGATAGCTGCGTTACAACTGAGTTCTAATGACAACAATGTGCCAACTGACAGTGTTTTGAGCATGACACCTAAAGACATCAATGCTGCTCAACAAGACGATGAGTCAATTAGAGAAGTAATCTCACTCAAACTCAAAGGATGGACACCAAACGATAAAGATAAACGGACAATGAGTAAACGGACACGGAGACTACTGTATGAGTGGAACAAGTTGGAAGTTGACAATGGATTATTGTACAGAAAGACAGAGCACAGCAAACAACTTGTCCTACCTGAACAGCTAAAGCCGATGGTGTTAAAGAGTTTACACAATGACATGGGTCACATAGGATGTGATAAGGTGATACATCTGGCCCGTGAGCGTTTCTATTGGCCATATATGCAACAAGATGTTGAAGATTATGTAACAAAAAAATGTCCGTGCATCAAACAAAAACGGCCAAATGTTCCCCAGAGAGCTCCAATGGGATCTATCACAACCAGTGTTCCCTTTGAGTTAATCTCCATTGACTACTTACACCTTGAGCCAAGTAAAGGAGGGTATGAGTACATCCTCGTACTAGTGGACCATTTCACTCGTTTCGCACAGGCATACCCTACAAGGAATAAATCAGGCAAAACAGCTGCAGAAAAGATATTTCAGGATTTTATTCCTCATTTCGGGTACCCTGAGAAGTTGCATCACGATCAGGGACGTGAGTTTGAAAACAGTCTCTTCCACAGATTACAACAACTGTCTGGAATTTCTCACTCACGAACCACTCCATACCATCCGCAGGGCAACCCCGTGGAGCGCCTGAATCGTACACTACTCCAAATGCTTCGTACCCTACAGGAGGAAAAAAAAAGTGAATGGAAGGATCACCTACCCCAAATTGTACATGCTTACAATTGTACAAGACACGAGTCAACAGGTTATTCTCCATTTTTCCTTTTATATGGCAGAGTCCCAAGGTTGCCTGTAGATCTACTATTGAACCAGACAAAAGACACTGACACACACAGCCATCAAACCTACGCTAAAAAATGGGCTGATAGGATGCGTGTTGCTTACAAAATCGCTGCAGAAAACAGTCAAAAGTCTTCAGATAAAGGCAAAAAGCAGTACGACAAACGCTTAAAAGGTGTCACACTCCAACCAGGCGACAGGGTGTTGGTCAGAAACCTCTCTGAAAGAGGAGGCCCAGGGAAACTGCGCGCTTACTGGGAGTCAGCAGTACATCGCGTAGTTGAGAGAGTGGGAGATGGACCAGTCTATAAAGTACAAGCAGAGAGAGGCAGCAAAGTGATGCGAGTGTTACACAGAAACCTGCTGTTGCCTGTAAATGACTTGCCTTTAGAAGAAGAACTGCCTGCAAAAGAAAAGACAAAACAGAAACGGAAGAAGAGGACAGAGACAAATCCTAACAGTGACAACACAGACAATGACAGCTCGGAGGAAGAAGAGGAAAATACTTACTGCTACAACCTCCGTAGCCAAATCCCATGTTACAGACTCGTAAATCCTCAGCAAAATGCCTCAAATCTCCCAGACCAAAACACTCAGCAACCAGTACCTGTCATGCCAGAGCAAAATCCCCAAAATCAGCAAAGGCTTCGTGCGACAGCTAGAGAATTCTGCCCACCAGTAAGGCAGGAACCAGTCCCCGTTCAGCGGGATGCTGAGGAGCAAATGGATGGACCAGCTTTGCTGCAGGAAGAACGTCAAGGACAAGTGGAGGTGATGGATGGAGAACAGGAGGAACTGAGAAGGTCACAGCGGAGAGCAAGGCCAGTAGAGAGACTGACCTACGACGTCCTGGGACAGCCATCGTACCAGCCTTGGACTGCAGACGTAAGACCTGTCTTACTCCCTACCCCTGTGCCGCTAACTCAAAACTATATGCCATTCCAATACCCCACTCTACCTCAGTCCCATGATTATAATTGGTACACTCTCATGCATTAAGTCACCCTAGAACACGAAATGTCGGGAGACATTTATTTGAAGTGGGGGAGAGTGTAGAGGCTTGGAAATAGTTAATAGTTAGGTAAGAGGTGCTAAAAAGACATTGGGATAAGAAAATTTAAAAAAAACACAGGCACCCCTACAATTTTATTTTATTCTTTAATTGTTTTATTTTTCTACAATGCATTTGTAATCCACCTGGTTCCATTATAACTCATGTGAGTTGAGTGCAGTTCCATACGCCGACCAATAGATGGCGCATGTCGCACAGTGATAGAGAGTAGACTCACGCACCGGAGGACGAAGAATAAACTCCTTGTGTGAAATAACGAAACGTGTTCTGCCGATTCTCTATCACAGGTTGGAGAGTTAACTTCCACATGCACGTTTCCTCCTCCTGGGCCGCTACCCAGGGGAGCAACACCATACACTCAGGATAACGAGTAAACTTACTGATAACATGGAGAATGAAGAGAGAGACTGGAGCCGGGGTTAGGAACTCCAACCGAACGTTGTATGGGAGTAACGTTAAGCGTGTGAGGTCGCAGCCCGGAGTAACCTTGGCTGCTCCCTTAAATAGGGCTTAGAGGATCAGACAGACAATGGAACTAATTAGAAGAATATGATCCAGCTGTCACTGCGCAGCTCGACTCTGACAGGTGGAAGCCCCGCAGAGACGCTGTCAAAATAAGAGCCCGGGAAGGCCATAAGGAAACTAACACAGAACAGGTGGAAAATACTGCATGACCAGAGCACGGACAATATCAGCGCTCAGACCATGACAGTACTCCCCTCCAAACGGCGCATTCTAGGCGCAACATAACATCCAAGCCTCCCCCCCACTCAGAAGGCTACACAGGCCCACCCAGGGTGGGTGGAGGGGGAAAAGACTAGGAGTGCGAGAACCACAGAAAGGAAAAAAGTGAAACCACTCAACCAGGAAAAAAAAAAAAAAACAAGGAAGGGAACAAGGAATTAAAAATGACAAAGGGTCAAATATTGGAAAAACAAGAACATGGTGCAACAACCTGTGCATGAAAAAAAACAACAACACACAACTATACTCCATAATTCACAGGTGAAAATACAGACAGAGAACAATGGATGCAACAACACAGCGATACTACAAATATAGACCATGATTACAGGCAACGGCAACAACAGAGCCTCTCTCAACCTATAGAGGTGGAGAAAAAAAAACACTCAAAAACCAGAAATACAGGCACAAACATAATGTACCCTAATAATGCCAGAAAAAAGGGGAAAAGAAAAAACACGCTAAGGAGCGATGATATACAGACAGTTCAATGAAGTTCAAATAAACGGGCATAGGCAACAGAGGAAAAAAAAACATCTCCACTAACAAATACAGGCACCATACAACGTACCCCAATAATACAAGAAAACAGGACAAAAAAAAACACGCTAAAGAGCGGCGATATACAGACAGTTCAAAGAAGTTCAACTAAACGGGCATAGGCAACAAAAGAGCATATCTCTCAGACTACAGAGGAGACAATCAAAAAGGAGGAAAAAAAATATCACAGGAATGCAGACAGGCAGAGCACAATAAACAAAAAAAACAAATAAACAATTCGGGAGGTCTACCTGCATCCAGTGTTCAGATCGCTAGCAGGGGAAAAAGAATAAGTTTGGGCAGTCTACCCCAGTCCCAGGCCCGGAGCAACAGTACCTCTGGTGGCCGGACCAGATCCCTGAACAAAGAATCCAATCCGTCGGGTGGCTGACCCAGAACGCCGAACCGGTGAAGAAGTTTCCCGGGCAGCCAACTCGTGTCAGTAAGCCACCAGGACCGCAGGGAAGAACTCGGAGGCGGCCTCCCTAGCGAGGGGAAGTCGAGCCGAACAGGGGGTATCCCAGCGGTACCCGGTGGAGGGGAAAAGGGATCGGGGAAATGAAGAGGGACCACGATGGACCCCGATTGAGTCAGCATTGCACCCACGACGGATCCTGATTGGATCAGCGTAGCACCCACGACGGACCCCGACTGGGCCTGCGCAGCACCAGGAATAACCTCCAGACACGAACCCGGAACCTCCAGGACAGCGTCCGGAACCGACTCGTCACCGGTGACCCTGGGAGAAGGCTCAGGAGAAGAAAGAAAACTGGGATCAGGATCACCGGCAGCGGCAGAGCCTGGCGAGACAAGCTCGGATGCTGTGATCAGCAGCACCCGGCTCGTCTCCCTGAGAGACAGGCAATAATGCTCCAGAACAGAAAGGAGGAAGACAAAATAGAGCACTTGCCTGATATCGGGTTCTGCTGCCGTCCAGGACTTCAGCGATCCAGGTTCAGCGAGTTGAAGGTCCATTCCTGGTTCCCACTCGATTGCGGTGGGCTCCGCAGCTGGCATGATGGTGTCCACAGTCTGGGGATTCCCTGACGCTGACATCCACTCACCTCTCCCAAGGTGCCCTTCCAGTGGACCGAGGAGGCAGCGGCAGCCTTTAAGACCTTGAAGATGGAGTTCTCCTCCTCCCGGGTCCTGACCCAAGTTGACCCCGCGCTGCAGTGCTTGGTTGAAGTGGACGCGTCTGATACGGGGGTGGGGGCGGTTCTGTCCCAATGTTCTCCGGTGGATGGGGTAAAGCGCCTCTGCGCCTTCTTCTCCCGGCACCTGTCTGCGGCTGAGCGAAATTATGACGTCGGCGACAGGGAGCTTCTGGCAGTGAAGCTTGCGCTGCAGGAGTGGCATCACTGGCTGGAGGGGGCAGCGCAGCCTTTCGTGGTCTGGACGGACCACAAGAACCTGGAGTATTTGAGGTTGGCTAAGCGCCTGAATGCCCGCCAGGCGCGCTGGTCTCTGTTTTTCGCACGCTTCCGGTTCACGATCACCTACCATCCAGGCTCCAAGAATGGGTTACCCGACGCACTGTCCAGACAGTTTGCCCCTGAGACCCCGGAGGAGCAGGACCATACCGTCCTGCCCAACTCGTGTGTTGTGAGGGCGGTTTCCTGGTCCATCAGGGACAAGATCTGGAGGGCGCAGGAGACCGAACCGGACCCTGGCGGCGGCCCGGCTAGGAGGCTCTTCGTGCCATCGGCGGTTCGGGGGGATGTCATTCACTGGGACGTGTGGGAATGACCACACATCCATGTCCACACGTCCACTTGGACGTGTGGGAATGACCACACATCCAAGCTCGCCTGTCATCCTGGCATCTCCCGACTGGTGGACCTCCTTCAGCGCTCTTTCTGGTGGCCCGGACTACAGAAGGACGTCGCCAATTACGTATGGGCCTGCCCCCAGTGCGCTACGAGCAAGACCCCGAACTCCCCTCCTGCACGGCTGCTCCATCCCCTGCCGGTCCTGGGCAGACCCTGGTCACATATCGCTCTGGACTTCGTTACTGGCCTCCCCGTTTCTAATTCTTACAACACTGTCCTGACTATTGTGGACCGATTCTCCAAGGCCGCTCACTTTGTGCCTCTCCATGGTCTCCCTTCGGCACGGGAGACGGCCGATCTCCTTGTCCAACATGTGGTCAGACTGCACGGGATCCCAACGGACGTCGTATCTGATCGGGGGCCCCAGTTTGTGTCCCAAGTGTGGAAGTGTTTTTGCAATGCCCTGGGGGCCACGGTGGGTCTCTCCTCCGGTCACCACCCTCAATCCAACGGGCAGTGTGAGCGCGCCAACCAGGAGCTGAAAGCTGCCCTGCGCTGCGTCACCTCCTCCAACCCATCCTCCTGGAGCTCTTACCTGGCCTGGGAGGAATATGCCCACAACGCAACACTGTCGTCGGCTATCGGGATGTCCCCCTTCCAGGCGTCATTGGGCTACGATCCCCCTTTGTTCCCCGAGCAGGAGAGCGAGGTAGCTGTTCCATCCATCCAGGCACACCTGAGGTGCTGCCGGAGCCTGTGGACCAGGACGCGCGAGGCGCTTTTACGCACGGCAGCGCACAACAGCACCACAGCTAATCGCCACAGGAAGCCGGCCCCCGGTTACCAGGTGGGCCAACAGGTCTGGCTTTCAGCCCGGGACGTTAATCTCAAGGCCGAGAAGAAGAAGCTGGCGCCACGCTTCATCGGTCCCTTCACCATCTCCAAGGTAATCAACCCAGTGGCTGTGTGTTTGGCCCTCCCCCCCTCCCTCCGTGTTTGCCCCACATTTCACATTTCCAAGGTCAAACCCATGATCTTCGACCCACTCTGTCCTCCTCCTAGGGCACTGCCCCCTCCCATGATGATCGACGGCCACCCGGCATGGGGGGTTGCATCCATCCTGGACTCCCAGCATCGAGGTCGTGGGCTGCAGTACCTGGTGGATTGGGAGGGGTATGGCCTGGAGTGGAGATCCTGGGTGCGCTCTTCCTTTGTGCTGGATGAAGATCTCATCACGGAGTTCCACCGGGCGCACCCGGATAAGCCAGCACCAGGAGGCGCTGCTTGGGGGGGGGGGGGTACTGTCACAACTCGCCGCTCCCAGTCATCTGCCTCAGCTGCGCGCACACCTGCGCCTCATCAATCATGGGTTATTTAACCCACTCGGCCCAGAACATCGGTCTGGAGCCGTCTGTGAATCTACGCTCTCAATCCCTCCGCAGGATCGTTCCTTCCCGACCTGCAGTTTCTCCTACCAGCACGTAAGCTGTATCTCCACTCGCCTGTCTTCCAGTCTCTTCCCTGTGCACAGGTGGATTCCCTGGTGGTGGATTCCTCCCGTCCTCGCCAACTCCTCTCCCCTCTCTTCCACTCCTCGTCGTGTGCGCAGCAGGGCGCTGTCTCCCAGGCAAGAGATCCTTTGCCAACACCAGCCACTGTTCCATCTGCAAGTAAGCAACTTTCAGTACTTTAACCCCGTATGGTGAAGGTGAACTCATACCCCTGTCTCTGCTCTTTCCATAGGGTTGCCTGGCTGCACGGGGTGCCATTCTGCCCCCGACGCTCCTCGTTCACCCACAGACCATTCACATTCCGCATACACGCACTCATACATTCCTTGTTGTTGAATAAAGCTTTTGAATCTCACCTGAGCCTGCGTGCGTGTTCCCTGGGCCAGTAATTATGTCACTGTTTGCTGTCTGTCTATCTTGACACACACCTGTCTCATCAGATACTCCTCTTTTCTTTAACGGGAGTCATACCGAGAGGAGGGGCTGTCCTTGGGTGTTTGCTGGGGCGCACGTTGGTCTGTTTCCAGATGGACCAACAGCTTTAAAGCTCATTGACAAGATGTAATAATGATTTTACATCTAAAGATGTATAAAATGTTACAAACACTGGCTGTAGTGTAAGATTTGCTCATTTATTTGTGGTTTTACAGCGTCTCTCCTCACGTGCGCTCCTGCAACAGGATGCTTTTCAGGCAGGCAGACTTTTTTCAAAACAAACCTGGCACTTCATACACATGGTCAAGACAGAGATGTGGGGAGACATCCACCAGTGAGCCAGGGGAGATGGAGGAAGGGGCGGTATGGGAAAACTCACGGGTAAGTGTTTTCTTTAAATCACACACTCTGTTTTTTGTTGATGTGTTCTGATAATACTCACTGTAAACACGGAAGTGAGCATGGTGCAGCAATGCGTTTGATTGGTTAGACTGAGCATTTGAGTGCTACTCAGGGACAAATTTGATTGGTGAAATTGAAGGAAGTTGACAAGGATTGCCCAAAATTGCCGGAAAGTTGAGGTGATTGGACAAAGTTGCAAGGACCCGCAAAAGATGCGGCCATTCACTGATTTTGCGTGAATTAGTGTGATTGCAATTTCGCGAAATCCTGAAGGGACTGGTAAGTGTGAACAAACAACAGATCCTCCATGTGAATTGTTGTTGTTGTTTTATATAATAGACAAGAGTCTACATTCAATTTGTTAAACTTCTTTGTTTTTCTAGAGATGTACAGTAATTCCTGATGTCCGAATGATATCATCATTTGAAGACTTCTGAGGACAATAAGTTTCAGGTAGGATTTCAATAAGGCCTTAAAAGAAGGTGTAGAACAAAGAAAAAGTAGGGCCCCATTTCTGTCTTTGCCTTTGGCCCCAAATGGACTAAATCTGCTCCTGGATGCCCCTGGCATGTGGTTCTGCACTTAAGAAATTTTAAACATTATAATTTCTCTCTTTGACATTATATTCTCCTTGTTTCACTCACATAAAATACGTTAATTTAATCAAGTTTTTCTCCTATGATTGAATCCACATTTGTCTCTATATTGCTCTCTGAATTGCCAATGCTTGTATGGATAACTACCATAAAGATCCAGGACAGACAGACAAATGTGATGTATGAGTGGACTTTCAGATTATAAAAAGTGCTCGCCATATATATCCCAAGGAGCAGGGAAGATGGGACCCAGATGCAGGCAGGATGCCAGTTGGTGAGGGTTTACTGAAAATAAACAAGCAAAGGGCCAAACTGAAAACACTGTGATAACTATGAAAATAAAGCCATGGCACATGGGCCAGATACAACAGTAAACTCAAACACTGAGGAAAAAAGAACTAAGTAACAAGGGAAACTAAGCATAAACAATCTGTGGAAGGGAACAAGAAGCCAGGAGGCACAGGAGGGTACAACAGGGAGCAACATTAATGACGCCGCATCAGAGAGGAGACACAAGACAACATTTAAAGGTAAGAAGACAGTTAAGGAATTGACAACAGATGCAAATAATCAGGCAAGTGTGGCTAATGACACTAATGAAGGCGACAAAGGCGAGGAGCCGGGCAGACAAAATAAATGGTAGGGAATGCAGACACAAAGGGTGATACAGTTGCAGTCAGAATTATTCAACCCCCACTTCAAGTTAGGTTTACTGGCAAAATATATAACATAGCAGCTGTTTGCAATAAACAAATAAACAAATATTCTAAGTAATTCAACACAAAATACCACTTTTAATGACTACTGCAGTCTCACAATTATTCAGCCCCTTCATGACAAGCGTCTTTAGTACTTAGTAGAGTACCCTTTTGCTGTTTTGACCTGCTGCAAATGTGATGCATAGCCAGACACCAGCTTCTGGCAGATTCTGAGGAATCTTAGCCCATTCTTCATGGACAAAGACCTCCAGTTCACTAATATTCTTGGATTTGCATGCTACAACCACCTTTTTCAAATCCCACCAGAGATTTTCAATGTGGTTCAAGTCAGGCGACTGTGATGGCCACTCTAGTATCTTCCAGGACTTCTTCTGAAACCAAGACTTGGTGGACTTTGAGGTATGCTTGAGATCCTTTTCCTGTTGGAAGGTCCAATGATGTCCAAGCTTTAGTTTGCTTACAGATAGCATGACATTTTCTCCCAGGATTTCCTGATACTTGACTAAATCCATCTTGCCCTCCACACACTGCAGGTTTCCAATGCCAGAGTAAGCAAAGCAGCCCCAGACCATCACTGAGCCACTGCCATGTTTCACTGTAGGCAGGGTGTTCTTTTCATCAAATGCTTCATTCTTTCTCCTCCAGACATACTGTTGATCCATAGGCCAGAAAAGTTCCAATTTTGTTTCATCGCTCCACAAAACCGAATCCTAAAACCTCTTTGGCTTATTTATATAGTTTTGAGCAAATTTGAGCTGACTTTTCTTGTGCCTTTGGGACAATAGCAGTGTACATAGTAATAGTAATATGTACATAGTAATATGTAATATGTACATAGTAATATGTACATATGTATATTAGCTGCTCTTGCTTGCTTTTTTTTTTTTTTTTTTTTGCCTTCTGATTGTTGCTCTGAGTGTTGCTATCCCTGTGCTGTTGCAATCCTGGAATTTCCCCGTTGTGGGACTAATAAAGGCTTATCTTATCTTATCTTACATCTTGGAGTTTGGGCATGGAGCCCTTCAGCATTTAGTATGCATCTTACTGTGGAAATTGAAACCTCAGTGCCTGCTGCCACCAAGACGTGGCTGCAGGTCTTCTGCATTCAGTCGAGGGTTTTTGACCGCCTGCCTCCTCAGGACTCTGGTGGCAGCAGTTGATAGCTTCCTCTTTCTGTCACATCCAGGTAGTGTTAGTCACTGTTCCTTTAACTTTAAACTTGTGAACTATGCTTCCAACTGTATCTCTAGGAACATTCATTGCCTTTGCTACCTTTTTTATATACTTTTCCTTGTTTGTGGAAGGAAATGATCTCTTCTCTGAACTTTCTGGACAATTCTCTTGACTTAGCAATATTTCTTACATACAATCAAACGCCACTCTCAACAGTCCAGGTATTTGAGGTGTTCTATCTCAAGCACACCTGATGCAACAAATGAAGGCCTTGATTGGCTGCACCGGATGTGCTGGAGATCACACTGGATTTGCAAAAGTGTGTTCTTATGACGAATTCTATTCAGGGGGTTGAATAATTTCAATGACTGCAATCGTCATTGAAAGTAGGATTTAGTGTTGAATTTGGATAAAATCTTTGTAATATTAGTTTTGTTTAACTATTTAAACTGTCCTTCTGTAATTTGATTATTGCAAACTGACATGTTTCGAGACCCAGTAAGCAGACACAGATTCAAAAGTAAACTCAATTATCTTTATTGTGTAATAGTGTGTGTGTGCATGCGTGTATGTGTAAATGTAGCAGCCGGGGTGAGCGGAGCACCGTACAGCCTGGCAACCCTATGGAGGAGCAGAGACAGGGAGGATTAGTGTCAACACTCAGGAGGGAATGTACAGTTATGTTAGGTCTTACTGTTGATGAGATGGTGAGCAGCTCAGGCGTGGCCCCGAAGGCTCCAGCCAGGGAGACAGCATCTACAGGCCCGATTGTGAATGGAGACAGTGGAGGAGTTGCAGAGGTGTAGTGTGGGCTTGGTCCGCTGCCAGGAGGGAGACGTCCGCTGCCACGTATTTCCGCCTGTGCACAGGGGAGCAGAGCATAGAACTGTGATGTAGGAGAAGATGTCTTACTTGTCGTGGGGAAGTGAGCACTCCCAGACGACCGACGAAGGGTAACAGATTTCTCAGGAGAACGACGATGAAGAGGAGGAACCTCTGGAGGACTACGATGACGAGAAGGAAACTCTGGAGGAAGACGAAGTGGTGTGTCGGTCTCATCAGACCAAGGAGAAAGACGACTCCGTGCTGATCTGCGGGCAGCACAGCTTAAATAGCACTGTTGATGAGAGAGAGCAGGTGTGCGTGCAGCTGTGGAGAATCAGGCAGGCAGAGCAAATCATCATAGTACTCCCCCCCATGTGGCGTCTTTCGGCGACCGATCTAACCTACCTGGGTGCGTCCAGTGGAAGTCCCTGATGAGTTGAGGATCCAACACGAAGGAGGGACGCACCCAGGACCTCCACTCCGGGCCGTAGCCCTCCCAGTCCACCAGGTACTGTAGGCCGAGACCCCGGCGACAGACGTCCAGGATGGCGTTGACCTTCCACGCCAGGTCGCCATCGATCACAACTGGTGTAGGTGGCGTCTTGGGAGGAGGGCACAGAGGGCTGGAACGGAACGGCTTCACCTGAGAGATGTGAAAGGTGGAACAGATGCGGAAGGAGGGCAGAGAGCTAGGCGCACAGCCACAGGATTAACGAGATGAGTGATAGCGAACGGTCCGATAAACCGCTAAGAGAGTTTCCTCGACTCATCCTTGAGGTTGATGTTTTTTAGTGGAGAGCCATACCTGTTGACCAACCCAGTAGGGTGGCGCCAGTGTCCTTCGACAATTGGCGACGGTGATGTTACACTCCGCCGTGCGCCGCAGCGCGGTCCGGGTAGCTTTCCACAACCAGCGGCAGCGTCTCAGGTGGGGTCATATGGAAGGTACAGCAATGTCTCCCTCCTCAGGAAACAGTGGGGGATTGTAGCCCAGAGAGGCCTCAAAAGGAGACGTGCCCATGGCAGACGACACGGTGGTGTTACGGGCATACTCAATCCACAGTAGGTGGGTGCTCCAGGAAGCTGGACTGGCGGTGGTGACGCACTGTAGCACTGCCTCCAACTCCTGATTGGCCTGCTCACGTTGCCCATTGCTTTGCGGGTGATACCTCGATGACAAGCTCACCGTAGCCCCAGTGGTGTTGCAGAAAGCCCTCCATACTTGAGAAACAAACTGGGGCCACCAGTCAGACACGATGTCCAGAGGGATGCCGTGCAGCCTCACCACGTGGAGGACGAGCAGATGTGCTGTCTCCGTCGCTGTGGGCAGACCCTTCAGGGGGATGAAATGGGCTGCCTTCAAGAACCTGTCCACGATGATGAGGATGACGGTGTGGTTGTTAGAGGGTGGAAGACTGGTGATGAAGTCCAAGGCCACGTGGGACCAGGGCCTGCACAGGATAGGGAGAGGGTGAAGCAGGCCGGCCGGAGGGGAGGAGGATGTCGTTCTGGCGGTGCACTGGGGACAGGCGCGGATATACTCTCCGACATCCCTCCGGAGCGAAGGCCACCAAAAGGTTCTCTCCAGAAGCGCCACAGTGCGTGCCATCCCCGGGTGGCATGAAAGCTTGGAGGAGTGGGCCCAATTAATCACCTCGCCCCGGACGGCAGATGAAACAAACAGCCTCCCCGCTGGTCCCCCGCCCAGGTCCGCCTCAGTCTCCTGTGCTCTCAGGACCTTCTCTTTGATACCCCACAAGAGGGCGCCAACGATGCACGACTGGGAAATGATGGGATGCTCCGATACTTCCGCGGTATCTGAGGCGAATTGCCTGGTTAAGGCGTCAGGCTTGGTGTTCTTGGACCCGGGACGGTAGGTGATGGTGAAGTTAAAACGGCCAATAAACAGGGAGCAACGGGCCTGGCGCATGTTCAGACATTTGGCTGTCCTGAGGTATTCCAAGTTTTTATGGTCTGTCCAGACGACGAACAGCTGGGAGGCCCCCTCCAGCCAATGGTGCCACTCCTCCAGCGCCAGCTTGACCGCCAGGAGCTCCCTGTCCGCGATGTCATAATTCCTCTCCGCCGGGGAGAGGTGACAGGAGAAGAACGCACAGGGGCGAATCTTGTCTACCGGGGAGCACTGAGATAAAATGGCTCCCACGCCAGAGTCCGAGGTGTCTACTTCTACCAGGCATTGTAGAGTGGGATCCACCTGTGCCAATATCGGAGGAGAGGAAAATTGAGATTTTAGATTCACAAATGCCACTTCAGTCTCCTCCGTCCACCGGAAGGGCACCTTGGAGGTGAGGCGGGTAAGAGGAAGGGCAGTAATTCTGTAGTTCTTGATGAAGCGGCGGTAGAAATTAGCAAATCACAGAAACTGTTGTAGCTGCTTCCGGGAGGAGGGAGTCGGCCACTCTACCACTGCTTTTACCTTGCTTGGGTCCGCAATGACCTCATTATGTGAAATGATGAATCCCAGGAATGACGTCTTAGGAGTGTGGAATTCACATTTTTCTACCTTCACAAACAGCTTGTTCTCTAGTAGCCACTGCAAGACTCGCCTCAAGTGCAGCCAATGCTCATCCAGGGAATGGGAAAAAATCAAAACATCATCAAGGTATACGAAGACAAATGAGCCCAAAAAGTCCCTCAATATGTCGTTGATAAGCTGTTGGAATACGGCAGGAGCGTTGGTCAGCCCAAACAGCATGACGAGATATTCGAAATGACCGCTAGGGGTCCGGAACCCTGTCTTCCACTCATCACCCTCCTGAATCCGCACCTGACGGTAGGCATTGCGGAGGTCAAGTTTGGTAAACCAGGAGGCCCCTCGGAGGGAATCAAATGCCATATTGATCAGAGGGAGAGTGTATTTGTTCTTGACGGTGATGTTGTTGAGCCCACGGAAATCGATGCATGGCCTCAACGAGCCATCTTTTTTGCACGTGAAGAAGAATCCCACCCCCACCGCCGAGGACGAAGGCCGAATTATGCCCGAGTTCAAAGACTCCTTGATATACATTTCCATAGCCTCCTGCTCCGGAGCTGACAAGCTGTAAAGCCAACTAGATGGTAGCGGGGCTCCGGACCGGAGGTTGATGGCACAGTTGTATGGGCGGTGGGGGGGGGGAGAGATAGGGCATGGGTCTTACTAAAGGCGGCCCCCAGGTTGTGGTATTCCAGGGGAACCTTGGACAAATCAGGAGGTGGTGTGTCGGGGACACCGAGAGGCACGGATGGCGAGCAAGCAGTGGACTGAAGGCAAACGCTGGGACAAAACGAGCTCCAAGAGACTAAGTTTGCGGAGCACCAGTCAATCATGAGATTGCGCAACTGGAGCCAGGGGTAACCTAGGATAACCGAGGAGGTGGAAACTGGAAGCACAAACAACCTGAGCTGCTTGCGATGATTTCCAGACACTATAACTGATACTGGAGCAGTTTGTTTAGACACCACGGCCAGTGGGGCTTTGGACAGGGCGACAAGTTTAAGGGATGTCTTCAATTGGTGACAAGGGAGCCCCAAGCGGGTTGCCAGTTCTCCAGAAATGAAGCTCTGCTCGGCCCCTGAATCAATAAGAGCATGTGTGGCTATCTCAACCTGATTATGAACAAAGCGGATGGGTAACAGAAATCTGGTGAGGGGATTGTTTTGGGGTGAGTCCGTGAGTCCCCCTACTGCGACGCACGGACTCCCTCTTTTGGCCGTATGGGACAGGTAGCTACCTCATGCTCCTCACTGCCACAATAGAGACATAGCCCTAACTCTCGGTGGCGCTGTTTCTCCACTTGCGGTAACTTGGACTGCCCAACTACCATTGGCTCAGGGGAGTCTACAGAATCAGAAGGAGGCAGGGCCAGCAGGGGGGCGAAACTGGGTACCCAAGCGACCGGAAGCCTTACGCTCGGTGGCCCGCTCCCTTAACCGGTTGTCTAGGCTAATGGCTAGGGAGATAAGCTCGGTTAACCTACTGCGCTTTTCTAGGCAGGCTAGCTCATCCCTCAGTCTAGGGCTAAGGCTTCTGACAAAGATGCTGCACAGAGAGGCGTCCTCCCACCCCACCTCCGTGGCTACCACCCGGAAGTCTACAGCGTAGTCGGCTACAGATTTGCTCCCTTGCCTCAAGTTAAGTAGCTGGGATGTAAGCACGCTATCATGGTCGGAGTGGTCAAAGGCCTCGTTAAACTCACTGACGAACTGGTCATAAGTCATAGTAGCGTAGTCAGCCCTAGCCATCAACGCATAGGCCCAGGCTAAAGCCCGCCCCTCCAGAAAATTTGCTACATAGCCTATGCGGCTGTGACTGGTGAGAAAATCCCCTGCCACCCGCTGAAAGACTATACCACATTGCAGTAGAAATCCCCTAGCCTCCCCTAGCTTACTGCTGAAGCGAGTGGGCATGGGAATTGGTGTCAGCCGAGATGGTGGAGATGGAGCAGGTTGGGAGCTAGCGGGAGCAGTGGAGCTACCTGAAGCCAGAGGAAAGGGCTGAGGACCAGACAGGCGATCCAAACGGGAATTAATCTGGACCAGCTGGGTGAGTATAACCTGTTGCTGATGTGATAACTGATCTACTTGAGCCTCTAAGATGTTAACCTTGTGTGCTAGCGTGCTGTCTGCTGGGTCGTTCTGATGGAGTCATACTGACATGTTTCGAGACCCAGTAAGCAGACACAGATTCAAAAGTAAACTCAATTATCTTTATTGTGTAATGAGTGTGTGCGTGCATGCGTGTATGTGTAAATGTAGCAGCCGGGGCGAGCAGAGCACCGTACAGCCTGGCAACCCTATGGAGGAGCAGAGACAGGGAGGATTAGTGCCAACACTCAGGAGGGAATGTACAGTTATGTTAGGTCTTACTGTTGATGAGATGGTGAGCAGCTCAGGTGTGGCCCCGAAGGCTCCGGCCAGGGAGACAGCATCTACAGGCCCGGTTGTGAATGGAGACAGTGGAGGAGTTGCAGAGGTGTAGTGTGGGCTCGGTCTGCTGCCAGGAGGGAGAAGTCCACCGCCACGAGTTTCCGCCTGTGCACAGGGGAGCAGAGTGTAGAATTGTGATGTAGGAGAATGATGTCTTACTTGTCATGGGGAAGTGAACACTCCCAGACGACCGACGAAGTGTAACAGATTTCTCAGGAGAACGACGATGAAGAGGAGGAGCCTCTGGAGGACTACGATGACGAGAAGGAAACTCTGGAGGAAGACAAAGTAGTGTGCCAGTCTCATCAGACCAAGGAGAAAGACGACTCCGTGCTGATTTGCGGGCAGCACGGCTTAAATAGCACTGTTGATGAGAGAGAGCAGGTGTGCGCGCAGCTGTGGAGAATCAGGCAGGCAGAGCGAATCATCACACAAACACCTGAAAATTTTCAGAGTTCACCAATAAACCTAAAACGCAATGGGGGTTGAATAATTTTAATTGCAGTTGTAAAAACTTGAAAATAAAACTTAAAGGACAAAATAGGTCTAAGCCATAACTACAGGGAAAAACATAAAACCAGAAATAAAGGAACTGAGGAGAATTACCAGAAACTTAACTTAAAAGTAAACTGGAAATCATAGCATAGGACTAACAAGAAGTGCTTTATAAAATAAGACATTAATCAAACTGGACTAACCTAAAAATTGACAAAACGGTAAATAGTTTCTGAATAAACCCAATATAAACACTCACCATAATAACATCAGGAACACATGACATCAAAGAACAGTCAGAGACGGGACAAGATCACCCCCCCCCCCCACACACACACACACACACACTGGTCATGTCCCATCATAACAATGCTATTTAAACACAAGTTCTTATCCTTTTCCTTGTATCTTTTCCTCTCAACTGGGCAAATTTAACATTTAAAACAAAGTAACCTTTTTATCTAATAACCTTGTCACCACAAGATCATCATCTGGAACAAGAATTGTACCCTGCGTGTGCAAAACTACTCCATATCTTCTCACTTGAGATATATTCATGCACAATGCATTTACCTCGTGACAAATTTATTTAATCGACAGCTGAATAGATATGGTTTTGAACAACCTGCTTATGTTTTTTAGGTTCTTGGTCACGTCTTCAATACACAACTGTATAACTTTTGAACAATGTTTAGTCTACCTATGCCTTTCATGCATGGGTACAGATCTTGCTTCTGGGGACCGATTTTGTAATGGCATATCTTTTTACCTAATGATACCACTTGTTTTTATGCATACTGTTGTTTTCTCCTGCCTTTTGCATATTTTTTTAAAGAAGCAAATCACAGTTATAAAACCGCTATGATAAGACTGGGATGCATTTTGCTTATTGTTAATTAACTGTAGTATAAGAAAGAAAAAACAAACATTGTAAGATCACCATCAGCAACTCACTCATATTCAATCTGGAGTTGTGTTATGTCAGCACTTTCTCTGGTGTGCTGAGACTGCCTGCTTTTCTCCAGCTCTTGTTTATGGGCTCTCCGCATTGCCACAATGGCTGCAAAAAGTAAAAATATATATATCAACATTATCCTGCTTAAATCAGTAATACCATATTTTCATAAACCTAATGTAAACATTCTTTACTACTGAAAGTCCACTAATAACGTACTTACTGATTTTACTCAGAAGCCTGTATATATATATAATATATAATACCTCTCCAGTGCTTTTGTAATTGTAGTTCTGTTTGTTTTTTACCTGCCATTGTGGCTGCTGTCTCCTCCTGCAGGAGCTGATCTTTCTCCTTCAGGAGTTCAGCCACCTCCTTCTGATGCTGCAGTCGTAGGTCTCCAATCTGCTTCCAGTGCATTTCCTCCATAGCAATCAACCCTTGATCACACGACGCCTATAACAATAATTGTATCATCTATAGACACCAAAATGTAATTCATATTAGCCAGTAACAGCCACTACTTATTAAACCGTTAATAGGAGACAGAGGTTGCGCTACACTCTTTTGTTATCTGTCATTTTGGCAAATGGGGTTGTAAAAATTCTGTCCTAGTCTATTATTATCTGTCATTTTAACTGATTTTAATCAGATCACACTCAGTGTAATGTGTCAAATCGGACAGACAGCTTCCAGAATTCTCTGTCATTGCTGAAAAAAAATCTGTCAATGAAGGAGAATTTTCAGTTAACGCAACCTCTGATAGGATCCAGACCGTCAATGGTGGAGTAGCTCATTCCGGCCTGGTGAAATCACCCCAAGAGTGCTTAGATTTCCTGACCTTGAGCACAACTTTGGTGCAGACCTACATGAGGATCATTGTGCATGAGTTTGGTGAACATTGGGGAAATTGCCTAGGAGGAGTAGCGATTCCTGTGAAATGTGGGCAGACAAGCAATGCCGCACCATCACATTAGCTTGTTTTGGTTTTGCCAGAATGAACTAACAAAACTGATTAAAAGGGCCCTTATTGCACAAAATTGTGTTTTCATGGCTTTTAATTGTATACTGTATAATGGGCCCATGGGTCACATACAAGGAGCTTAAATAGATTTAAAATAATAAAACATTTCACAGAGAAAAACACACCTGTACGTTGATTAACTGTGACAGAAATGATTGGATTGTGATTCAGGGGAATTCTCACGTTACAATTTGAGGATCTGTGAGGTCTGTTAGCGTCAGCCCTAATATTAGTGCCAATGCTTCAGTGGGATTTTATTTGAAATATTTCACTTTTACATGGATAACTGAGTTGGATGAGAAACAACATGAAACACTGCCTTATCGATGGATGTATGCCCATGACTTGCTGCTCTGACTCATATTTTGTCATAGATTTCTTCTAGAATCTAGCACAGTGTTGTTTGGGGTATCCCCACACTGTTGAGCCACACTTTGGAGCCATAAATTGTAAGTAAGTATTTAAATATGTTATTTGTAGATACACCGATATATTGGCCAATATATCTGTATCAGCTAATATTCACCTTGGTGACTGATATCAGTCTATCAGCAAATAAAGGAAGCTTCACCAGTCATAATAGCCAATATCCGGTGTCTCAGTTGTGTGACACTGATTTTGCCCTGAGACAGATTACAGTTATCTACAGCTGTAAATTTGGAAAATATCTGGGATTCAGTATTTCAATTGATTTTTTTTTAATACTGCATATTCCTTTGTTTCCCTGACATTAAAGTTAGAATAGCTGAAAACAAAAACAAAAGGAACCATTAGGATTGACCATTGGCCAACTCACTGTTTTAAACATCAGTATAGTGGTTAGTCAAGACCAGACTGAGACTACAGTGTAGAAAGACCAAAACTTTAAGAGGACGAGACCGGGTCAAGACTAAGAACAAGCCAGGCAGAGACCAAGTTGAGAACAAGACCACTGTGTATGTAGGTCTTGGTTTTGACCCCTCATAGTCTTGGGCTTGTCTTGGGCTTGGCAGACTCTGGCCTTGGTCTGGTTTTGACAAGGTCTTGACTACAACACTACATCAGTATCAGTGTCGGCCCTAAACTTCACAGTCAGTCCATCCCTAATTTTATTCACTCATTCCAATGAAGGGTAAATGAACTAATACCATGACATTACATCCTTCACCTATCTGTCTGTTTTGTCTAGCCATCCATCTATCCATTCATCCATCCATCCACAACTGGTGAGAATCACTGGCCCTTCCAAGTAATTTTTCTGGATGTTGACAATCACACAATAATCCACAGGTGGGTTTGAGGTTGTGCTCAAGATCAGTGCCAAAAGTGGGATGGATTCCTCTCACTGGAGTGAGATCATGATGTCATTTTATTTACAGTTGGAAATGCTGCTGGTTTGCTGTTTGTATAATGGCCAGCTGTGGTGAGATGTTCCTTTAGCAGTAAGCAGTATTTAAGCAGTGCTTGTGATTGATCTTACTGCCTGTTACTCGGAAAACTTTCATTTTATAAGATTAGTGTCTTGTGAACATTAATGAACAGTCTGAAAACATCTTTACACAAAGGCTTTTTAGGCAGCTGTAATACAACAGAAAAAAAATTAAAATGAATGTTTTCTTAAAGGTCCCATTTACTGCCCTTTTCCACATATTAATAGTTCCAACAGATCTTAATGGAATGTTTGTGACATACAGTGTTATGGCCAAACTGCCTTTAATTGTTCAATTATTGCAGCATCATTGTGAATCATCTTTGGCAGTCTTCTTCATGATGGTTCGTTTCAGTGCATGTCTCTTTAAATGCCCAAGAGCTGCATTTAACTCCGCCCTCCCTCTTTCATCCCTATTGCTACGAATAGCGAGCCTGTGCAGATTAACGTAAATTCAAATGGTGACCCCCAAGGCCGCTAGCTAGCACTAGCTAGCTGCTACCATCAACTGGCTACTTTGGGTCTTGGATACAGAAAATAAAACCATAGTAAAGTAAGCTAAAATAATGTCTAAGAACAAAATACAATATATGGTCAAGTGTTGGCAGATGCACAAGGATTCCAGTGAGTGTCATGTGCGGAGCTGGTGTTCGGATCCGCCCATGATTAATGGCTATAGCTTCTGATTTGTTGTTAAGTAGTTCCAGCTGGCAGGTTGAGCCCTGAGCCTTGGTCCTTGCCAGTCTACAGCTACACCTCTCACTCTGCCAGACAGTCACCAGCTGTTATTTTTTTTCTCATTTGTTCCTGTCCACACACACTCACACACATGCATGCACACACACACACTCTTACACAGACTCCCGCCACACACCTGCGTCCACTTGTCACTCATTAGCCTGCTTGGTATTTATTGGGTGACAGTGGGGGCATTCAATGTCGTGACGTCAGTCTACACTACACGGTTCGGTCTGTAGTCACCAGCTGATGTAATCCCCTGGAGCTGTTGGCACCCTTTTCTGATGGACTTCTATGGTGTTTTCCCCAGAGCCTGCTGAGCTCCGACGCCCCCTGTAAGTCTCTCGTCTTGCTCGCCCTTCTCTCTCTGCCGCCCAGTTCCACCCTGGGAGCGTGTAGGGCTTTCTATCTGGCCGACTTTGCTTGGGCGTCTATTGCTTGTGTACCAGACTGTGCTTCCATTGAACATTTTTCCCTGTATTGTGTATTTTTGAGTTTCCCCTTTCTGTTATTAAACACGTTCACTTCACCTGTGTTTTGGGCTCAAACTAATTCAACTGTTCGCGGCGAGATTACGCAGTGGACATGACAGTACGCCACGACCAAGTGAGCCCAAGCGGTGAAGTGGCGTGACATTTTTTTCATTTTTGTGTGTTTTTTCCACCTACCTGTTTGGAGCATGATGTCCTTGAAGAGCCGTTCCCACACCGGCAGAAGTGCATGGGCAGTGGGACATCCCAGTGCAGAGGAGCAGGAGGCAGCCTGGTTGATCTGGGAGTTGCTGGAGGATGCTTATGATGCCATCGGTCCCAGAGAAAGACTGGACTGCCTTAACGGAGTGTTAAGGATCCTGGGGGCTCATCGGGGCCTCCGGAATTACCCCCAATACTCCGAACTGCTGTCCGCTGTCTGCTCTCTCGAACAGGCTTTTCCTGACCTGAGGAGAAGGGCTTTCTGCACTTAGCCACAGCAGAAACGCTCTTCTCAGCTGGTGGCCATCTTTTCCTCCGCTCCATCTCCTGCTCCAAGATGGCTGCAACCAGGTCGACGGCATCGATGTCATCCGGCCCCGGATTCCCAGAAGAACTATCCAGCCCCGCTAACTGCTTCTCTCCCTACACCGAGCCGGTTATTCCCACAGTAGATCTTCATCCTCATGTCTTAGCAGTCCCATCTGCAAGACCCTCCTCCACATCCGCTGTGAGGTCTCCTTCCTCGGTAAATCCACTAGCAGTAGAGGGGCACTTGTTTTCCTCACCGGCGGCTCCCGTTTCTGTGGCTTGAGGGGCGGCTCCTCTACAGTCTATAGAGGGGCCAAGCACCGCCTTTCCCGGATGAAAGGATGACGATGCCCAAATGACAGCAGCAGCCAACATCTTAATCTGGGAAAACAGGCAAGTTAACTTTCATTCTATTTATATAAATGATGAAATGTCTTGCCTGATTCCTGGAAAGGGAGCTCTGGGAAAGCAGTCCCCTGAGTTTTCCCCACCTGGCGCTGCTAAGAATGGTTCACCAGCCCTCTCTATGCTCTCTTCCATCTCCCCTGAATGTACACCAGAGCTGGACTGTCATGACTTGGAGGAGCCAGAGGTCCGGGAGGATTCTTCCAAAGCAGCAACGGTGAGCAAGACATCAGCTGCCACGTTGGAGGAATCGCCAGCGTGGGTCATGATGGCTAAAACTATGATGACTGCAGAGACCATCATGCCTGCAGCGGAGGCCACCGCAGCAGAGTCTATGCTTAAGCTGAACCGCCAGGAGGCCGAGCCTGGGAGTACATCACCTGGATCGTTGGAGTCCTGGATGGTGGTGGAGCTTGAGCTAAGGCAAGTGCTCTCCTTTGTTTTCCATTATTGAGCATTTTTGCCTAGCTCTTGGTGAGGAGAACCAGGCGCAGCCGACCGCTGCCTCTGAGCTCACCTCGTTGGGCTCCACTGCTGCCGGCGACCCTGACCCTTCTTTCTCCCTGTCTAAGTCCTCTTCCAGGGTTGCCGGAGAAAGTCCAACATTGCCAGACGGGTCCAAGTATCCAGGTTCGCTGCTGGAGGTCATTGTGGGTGCTCTGCTCCAGCCTTGGGTGCCCGTAATCGATCGCTTGCTGGCTTGCTTGCTCATACGGGTTGGCTGGCCCACAGTTCAAGCGGCATTGGGGTCAGCAGTGACCCAGCCGGGTCCCAGCATGGGTGCAGCAGAGGTCCAGCTGGACTCCACCGGGGGTGCAACCATGGCTCCGTCCGGGTCCACCGTGGGTGAAACGCAGGCCCAGTCGGGGCTCACTGTGGGAGCACTGAGGTCCTGGGAAGGGGCCACCACTGGTGCCACATTGTCCCAGTCCGGGACCACTGCAGGTGCAGACATGGCCCAGCCTGGGTCCACTGCGGGGGCTACCGAGTTCCAGTCCCATGTCAGGACCACCGAGGATGCTACCAGACAGTCTGGGGACACCAAGGTCTTCCTCTCCCTTCTGGAGGCCCTGTGGGTGTTCCTCCTCCTTCTGCTGGGCACCGTCGTGGTCCTATTTTCTCCGCCACCTATGACCGCAGAGGTTCCCCTTCCCCTGTCCATCCACACACCTCTCAGCCTCCCGGTTGGTAGGCCACCGCCTCATCTGCCCTTCTGGTCCTGGTAGCTTAACCATGTGTGGGCAGGCCACCCGAAAGACTGGGTTTCCTAGCTGGGTGGCCCGTGTGCCCTGGCAGGCCACCCGACGCTGTTCTAGGGGCCGCCTGCTGGGCCTTGGACTCTGGTCGGCCCACTGAACTGTGGGACTCTTGGGGTGGGGTGGGTTAGTCTTAGTTTTGGGGTTGGGATTTTTTGTGCTCCCTTGTGTTGTGTTGTGATATTCTCTGTTAGCCTGTTCCCTCCTGACCAGTTCCCCCCACCTCCCACCCTGGTTAGTCATGTTGGCCTTCTGGGTGGGGGGTGGGGGGCAGGTTTTCTCCTGTGTTTTGTGTCCTTTTGTGATGGTATGGTGGGTGTCTGGAAACCACCCCTTTGGGGGGGGGGGGTTCTGTCATGTGCGAGCTGGTGTTCGGCTCCACCCATGATTTGTGGCTGTAGCTTCTGATTTGTTATTAAGTAGTTCCAGCTGGCAGGTCGAGCCCTGAGCCTTGGCCCTTGCTAGTCTACAGCCACACCCCTCTCTCTGCCAGACAGTCACCAGCTGTTAGTTATTTTCTCATTTGTTCCTGTCCACACACACACACACACACACACACACACACACACACACACACACACACACACACACACACACACACACGCATGCATGCACACACACTCACTCTTACACAGACTCCCGCCACACACCTGCGTCCACTTGTCACTCATTAGCCTGCTTGGTATTTATTGAGTGACAGTTGGGGCATTCAGTGTCGTGGTGTCAGTCTACACTACACAGTTCAGTCTGTAGTCACCAGCTGATGTAATCTCCTGGAGCTGTTGGCACCCTTTTTTTGATGGACTTCTACGGTGTTGTTTCCCCAGAGACCGCTGAGCTCCAACGCCCCCTGTAAGTCTCTCATCTTGCTCGCCCTTCTCTCTCTGCCGCCCAGTTCTGCCCTGGGAGTGTGTGGGGCTTTCTGTCTGGACAACTTTGCTTGGGCGTCTATCGCTTGTGTACCAGACTGTGCGTCCATTGAACATTTTTCCCTGTATTGTGTATTTTTGAGTTTTCCCTTTCTGTTATTAAACATGTTCACTTCACCTGCGTTTTGGGCTTGAAATAATTCAACTGTTCGCGGCGAGATTACGCAGCAGACATGACAGTGGGGGTCAATAGAATTTATAGAAAACAGTGATCAAAACTGCTTAGATCTACAGATAAGATAATGCCAGGTGGCCTGTCTGTCAGCCTCTCCCTGCTGAGGCGACTGACAACCTAACCAAGTTATTGCTAATGGTTCAAAGTACCATCACAGTGAAAATATAACAAAATAAGCCAGAATGGCACAAGATTTATTATTGACTGTGGATTAGTGAACCAGCTGGAAACAGGGATGTCTATTAGGATGACTGTACTCTAAAGAAAATAACAATAGAAACTGTGTTTGGTAAGCTAAAAAGTCTATACATACGCTGCAAGAACAGAGAAATTTGTTCTCTCTCCCAAAATGACATAATTTTGTTCTTGCAGCCCTGGTTTGGGAGTTCTTGCAGTTTGTTCTTGACACATCATCGTGACAGAACTTTTTTCTTGCGTGGTGTCCAAGAACTATTGTGTGACCGGTCAGGAATTTGAATTTCCCAGGAATTCTGCACTTGAATTTCTTGTGAAGTATGAAATGTCCTGGCCAGAAAGAACTTTGTTCTTGTTCTTTCCACCTCAAGAAAAAGAAAAAATTTCTCTGTTCTTGTGGTGTATGTATAGGCCTTAACTCTCTAGTAGCACTGTTAGCACTGAAGCTAATGCCCTGGGCTCCCCAATCTTCTGGGTGGGTACTGAATCATCACAGCCAATAACATGGTGATGGTTGTAACTGAAGACTGGATCATTTGTCAGTGGTGTAGGGAAAAAGATCCTGAAGACCAAAACCAGCTGCTGCCCATTCTGCTCAAAAGTTAAAATATAATTTTTTCTAAGTGAAGATATTTTTTCTGTAGTCATATGACCCAAGAAAGCATTTTAGAAGGTTAAAACCCACAAACACACCATGTTTGAGTCAATGGGATCTTTAAAGCTTACTTTTTTTTATCATTACTGAAGAAAATGCCTCACAAGTGTTTTACCTGAAATGTTTTAAGGTCTCTCTGGTAAGCCTCTTTCATGGCCTCCGTGTCACCTCCCACCATTGAGATCACTCTTCTCTCTGCTGCAGTCTTATTAGTTGTGCTCTCAGCGAAAGAATGTGCCTCTGTGCATGATTTGGTCCCTTTCTCTTTTGAAATGCAAGACTTGGTGTAGTAACCATGCAAGTTTTTCATCTCCTCCTCGTGGATCTGCTGTAGTTCTTTTATCTTCCCCTGAAACTCATTTTCCAGTTTTTCCCGCCATTCCTTATGGTAATTCTCAGTTTTCTGTATGTCTTCCAATAGTTGCTGATTACCAGTCTCTACAGATACCACCTTTTGTCCAACCAGCTCCAGTTTTTTTCTCAGCATGCTGTTTTCCTCCTGGAGCTGACACAAAGTTTGATTAAAAGCTTCCTGCTCTCGCATGAAGTCGACGTCCTGCTCTTTGTGTCCAGCTTGCAGTTTGCTTTCACTTTGCTTGAACTCTTGCTCTAAATCCATATATATCCTCTCTGACAGATAAGTTAGCTTTGCTTGGTCTTGCATCCATCTTAAGTCAAGTGTAGAGGGATACATCCCCTTATGGTCCATTATACAACCATCAGAAATCTTTTGGCACACCTGGTGTAAAAATTTTGCCCGTTTTTGTAGCCGGGATGTAAGCCTCTCCACCCACTCTGGCTTTTTCTCTGTTTCTTCCTTCGTCTCATTTTCTCTGGCATCTACCTGCTCCTCATAAGGTGCCAGCTCTGAAGGACTTATATCTGCCAGACACACCCTTTGATGCTCCACTTCTTCATTATTTCCTTGAGTCAAATTTTCATGTTGTCGTTGAAATCTTAAGGCTCTATAAATGAGTTCTGCTTCAGCTAGGACTCCACTGAATGCACTATCCAAAGATTCCTCAATGCCACTATCTCTTCTTCCAGATTGTATCCTTTCTTCTTGTTTGAGGGCTAATCTTTGGGAGATTATGCTTTTGTACCCATGTGTCACATCTTCCAAATCCTCTCTTGATTTTAACAACTGGAAGACACCGTGTTGACTCTGAAGAACAGACACTATTTTTTCCACAGTAAATATCTCCCTCATTAAAAATGTTCTGACACTTTCCTTGTCGGATGAAGATTGTGCTTTGGTGACTCTTCTGTCACTCTCAGTTTTACCTGATTTCTCATCTTTGAGTATCTTGCCCTCTCCTTTGCTGGCATTATGTGACTCATGCTGCTGTTTTAGAGCATCTCTCTCTGCTTGCTGAAGGCAGGCAGCAACAGTAGTTAGGTGCCTTTCCAGGTCGGGAATATCAATGGGAGTCACTTTCAGTCTCTCTCTGCAGACTTGGATGATATTCAGAGCTACCTGAAACATGCCTACTAACATCCTGCAGTGATTCTCTGTCATCAAAGCGAAGCGCTGGCTCTGTTTAGCCTGCCTGTGGAGCAGTAGACTGAGATGCTGGGTCGTTGCTCGGCTCTGAGTCAGCTGGGAGCAAAACTGAGGGTCCCGGCAGCTGCTGTGAGTCTGGTGTTCCTCCAGTCTTTGTGTTATATCTCGTAGTTTCTCTTCTGTTACATAAAGTTTGGTTTCAAGAAGCTGGATCACAGACATGAACTTTTCTGGGTCATCTCCTGCAGTGATTGCGTCCTCGTATGGTGCATCAGTCGATTGGGAGTAGCTAATTTCATGTTCATGAGGAATGTGCCCGTTTACCCAAGTATAGTCTGTCATAATGGAGCAATTAGATGACTGGAAACCATTTACCTCCTCCTCTCTGCTTTCATCTGTAGTGAAATCTTCAGATGTTTGATGTTGCTCCCCACAAGACAGAGGCTCCACAGACACTTGCTTCAGCTGAGAGGAGGAACAGGTGCAAACTTTCAGCACTTCATTTAGTTTTCCTTCCGTCTCCTCCAGGCTATTACCTAAGACTTCCATCTTCAACAGAACCTCACTTAGCTCTTCCTCCTTCCCATCCAGTTGTCTCTCATAGCCTTCTCGTATATCCTGTGTTTCTGACTCCCTTTGTTGCACTTTCCCCAAAGCCACCTGTAGCTCTTCACAAACTCTCTCATATGTGTGCTCCAAGTTGTAATAGTGTGTTTCTTCTGTTTTTAAGCGGTCATGCAGCCGGCTCACCTCCCTGTCTGCCTCTGATAACTGGCTCTGCAGCTCCTGACAGTGACGATCAAGCTGCTCTTTTTCCTCTTGGAGCTGCTGCACAGCAGAAACCATAGAAGCTAACTCTTCTTGAAGCTGTTGTTGTGCTTCCTCGATTTCTCTAGCCCATGCCTGGCTCTTATTTAGACTCTCTAACTTCTGCTCTGTACTCTCCAGTTTCTCCTGAAGTTCTTGTGAATAATGCTCAGCCTGTGCGAGGCTGGCAGCTAAACTCCTTCGCTCTCTCTCCTGACTTGCTTGGAGGAGAATTAGGTGCCTCTGTAGTCGGGCATCTTTTTCAGTCTGTGCTTCCTCGTAAGTACGAAGTTGAGTTGACACCTCTTGTAGATTTTTCCTTAGCTGCTCAGCCTCCTGTTGGAGACTTTGACAACCCTGTAATTCCTGCTGCAGCTGAGCCACATGGGACTCAGCCTCCTTCCTCTGCTCCTCACTGATGTTCAGCTGGGATTTCAAGGATTCCACACAATGCTCCCACTCTACGCGCTGTTTCTGAAACCACTGTCGATCTCTCTCCAGGTGAACTTGGGCAAGAGCTGTGGCATCCCCAGTAACCAGCAGCTGTGCTTGCTGAGCTAAGATGTCAACTCTTCGTCGTAGTTCAGCCTCTCTGGCTTCTTCCTGACTCCGCTTCTGGGCCTCAAGCTCAGAGCGAAGGTCACGGTTTATCTTTTGCAATCGCTGTAGAGCCAGTGCGTGTTCTGAAGAGGAATTGTTGTTCTACAGTTAAAAAAAAACAAACAAAAAAAAAAACTTTAATTAGGGAACATTTTTGGTTTATCATTAAAATAATGAGTAAAAATGCAAGTTTATACTTTATTGGGGAGGAAGGTTCTGATTTTAGAGAGTTTAACTTTGAAGAGTACGTAAAGAGAGTTACACACCGATCATTCATAACATTATGACCCCCTTTGACTGCCAAAACAGCCCTGACCCATCAAGGTACAGACTCCACTAGACCCCTGAAGGTGTGGTGTGGTATCTGGCATCAAGATGTTAGCATCAGATCCTTTAAGTCCTGTATGTTGCGAGGTGAAGCCTTCATGGATTGAACATGTTTGTCCAGCACATCCCACAGATGCTCCTCCAAATTCCCCAGATCTCAGTCCAATTGAGCATCTGTGGGTTGTTCTGGACAAACACGTTCAATCCATGAAGGCCCCACCTTGCAATTTATGGGACTTCAAGGGTCTGCCACAAACATCTTGGTGCCAGATACCACAGCACACCTTCAGGGGTCTAGTGGATTCCATGTCTCGACGGTTCAGGGCTATTTTGGCAGCAAAAGGGGGACCAACACAATATTGGGAAGGTGGTCATAATGCTATGAATGATCAGTGTGTCAGAGATGCATTCAGGAATTTCTCCTGCTGACCATGTCAGCACTCTGCATCTTAGGTCAAACTTACACAACCTGTTCATAGCTGCTAATGAACCACTGAAAATACATTTGACCCAACCAGAGCAACCCAGAATTGTGTTTATAAAAATAGCCCAACATTTGTTTTTTTCTGTATTTATCTGAGCAGTAAAACAATAGTAATCCTTACATTCATATACACTACTCAGAAAAAGTTAGGGATATTTGGCTTTCAGGTGAAATTTATGGAAAGTGTAACACGCTTCAGTGAAATTATATCATGAAAGTAGGGCATTTAAGTAGAAGCATGCAATTGTGATTTCCTCATGTCAAGCAATTTATTGAAACAAAAGTCAACGGCAGTGGTGGGTATACAGCAACAAAAAGTATCAGTGTCTCAGTAACTTGTCATGTGCCCTTGAGCATCAATTACAGCTTGACGACATCTCATGCTGTTCACGAGTCAACTTATTGTCTGCTGAGGCATGGCATTCCACTCGTCTTGAAGGGTGGCCCTCAGGTCATTGAAGTTGTGGGGTGCAGAGTTACGAGCCTCTACACAGCGACTCAGCTGATCCCATAGGTTTTCTATGGGATTCAGGTCTGGAGAAAGTGCAGACTACTCCATTTGAGGTACTCCAGCCTCCAGCAGCCGTTCCCTAATGATGCAACCTTGATGAGCTGGAGCATTGTCATCCATGAAGATGAAATTAGGCCTGTGTTGTTAATGCAGGGGCACAATGACTGGATTAATTATGTAAATCAGGTAGTCTCGACTTGTGACTGTACCATTCACAAGGTGTAGGGCAGTTCTGTATTGATTAGACACACCTGCCCAAACTGTAACACCACCACCACCAAAGGCTCGTCTGGTGACAACAGTGGCTGAAGCATAGTGCTCTCTTTGACGTCTCCAACATTGCTGGTGGCCATCATTTCTGCTCAACATGAATTGACTTTCATCAAAGAATGGCACTGAGCCCAGTGGTCCCTTGTCCAGTGTAAATGCTCCCTGGCTCATGCAAACAATGGCTATGTTTACATGGACACAAGTAACCGGATTAAAAGCCTGATCGGAATAAAAATGCTTCATGTAAACATGGTAATCTGAATATTCTAACCCGATCACGCTCATTTGGATCAAAATTTCATTCCGATTGAGAGGGGTGAGTTATGCCGATTGTTAATCGGAATGGTGCGCATGAAAACACTTATTCCGAACGTAGGGCAGAAAATATATTTACTGCGCATGTCTGTACACCAGCCGCACGTCAACGTGGCGTATTTCCGCCTTAGCAGCAGCTAGCGGAAAACTTAGCAGGAGTAAAACAAAACTGGTCTGTATCGTCCTGCTGTCTCTCTGCTGTTCGTCATATGCAGAAGTATGTACTTGTAGCTTCATTACGGAGACCAGCGGAAGCAAAAGTGCAGTCTGAATAGCACAATACAGGTCAATTTTGACACGAAGCGGGGCTTGCTAACACCGGAAGTTGCTTCTTCTTCTACTATTTTCGGAATGTCGAAATGTCGATGTGCGCATGTCAAAATGATTTATTCTGTTCAAACGTGTGACACATGGAAACGCACGTCCTAATCAGATCAGCTTTTTCAGGATCCATGTAAACAGTAAAATTCTGATCTGAATTTTAACCAGATTGAAGAAATTTTGCCCATGTAACTGTGGCCAATGACGCTTATGCATGATGGTGTGGTCAGGTACACTTGCAGGTCGTCTAGCACGCAGACCACGCTGATGTAAATGGTTTTGAATGGTCTGACATGACACTTGGGTGCCTTTCACCTCCCTTAAATGTGCCTGGAGTTGAGTGGCATTCATCATTCGGTTCCACAGGGCACTGTTCTCAATAAAGCAGTCATCAGTGTGGGAGGTGGCAAAAGGACGTCCACTTCTGTGCCTTTCTGTGACTCTTCCAGTCTCTCTGTATCTCTGTAGCAACCTGCTGATGACACTCTGTGGCCACTTCCCTCTGAGAACATCCTGTTTGAAGCCTCGCAATGGTGAGGTACTGTTGATCCATTACAAGGTGTCGTCTTGGTCTCATGATGTCAAAATGTGAACAGCATGATGAAGAGGACTGTTTAAATACCAATTCTAATTGAACCAGAAAAGTTATTGGTCAGTTCATAGATCAAACACCTGTTGTGAATTTTGCCGTTAAGCACCTTGTTAGAGAACAGCAAGTTGTGCAAAAAGTACTGAAACACTGAAAAGTTGGACATGTGCATTCAAAAGGTTAGAGAAAGTCAAATTAAGTTCACCTGTAAAGGTTATAGTGCATTTTAGGTGCATCCTGAAATTTCACCTGAAAGCCGAATATCCCTAACTTTTTGCGAGTAGTGTGTAATATGGTATACAGTATATTGTAGTTCTTTTGCAGAAGACTGCTTCATATTCTTGCTGCTTGTAATAGCTGTGATGACTACAATATAGTATAGGAGTATCATTTGCATTTACCTTTTGAGGAAACCATTCCCTTGGATATGTTTCTCTTTCATGCTGCAGTTTCTTCTGCAGATTGTTGTTTAAACGCTGGAGTCGAGACAGTTCCATCTGTGTTTGTTCCAGCTGCATAAAAATAACAAATTGTTAAAAAGCACACAACAATGTGTATTCTGGAATTTTACCTCTGCCAAGAAGTTTATGTTTGTGCTGTCATCCATTTGTTGTCTGTTTGTCTGTCTCTTGACTGGATTTCACAAAACTACTTTTTTCCCACTTTCTTAGACATGTGATTGATTGATGATTGATTGATTGTAATTTAATTAATTTCTCTGAGAATTATGCATGGAACTCAAGGCATTCATGAGGCTGCTTAGCTATGAGTGTGTATGTTGTATCAGTCCTGACCAGGGACATGCACAGGTACAGGCTATTGTTGCCCAGGCCATCTTTGCCATTGTTTTCTCTGAGCTGGTACTCCAGAGAAGGAAAAAACAGACCATCAATGATGGAGTAGCTCATTTCTGCCTGGTGAAATCACCTTGAGAGTGCACAGATCTCCCGATCTTTGAGCTGGACCACAACCTAGATATAGACCCCTTGAGGATCATTCTGCATGAGTGTGCTGAACATTGTGGCAGGAGTAGTTGTCATAAATCCTCATGCGCCATTGTGCGGCGCACGAGGGAGGAAATGAGAAACCCAATAGCAAGAGTAGAATGTGCACTTTTATTAACAATCCCCATGAAAATGACAAGTCCAGCAATGTCCACAAATACAGCGAATTGTAATGACGAACAATATGGCCACCAGACATACAGGGCGCTGCCCGGATGCTCTACAGCCCGACGATGGTAACGCCTAGTGTCGCAGAGTAGCTGTCAGCACAAAGAAAAAGGTGAACATGACACTTAAGGGGCTGGAGCGATCCCGAGGCCATCCGTGCAGTCTGGCGGATGAGGGAAAACAAACTGGGTCTGCTGCTAACATCCAGGAAAGAACGTCTATAAATGTCAGGCAGAATGTGTGAAGGAAGTAGTACAACATCCGTGGAGAACTAGCTGCCACGAACGAGGGCGAATGCTGCGGCAATCTCTTCCTACGAACTCCTCACTTAAATAATAATAAACTTAACGAGGAAAGAGATCGCCAGTGTGGGAAAGCGTGGACTGGACAAATGAACTTCAGGTGTGCATGAATGAGTGTCTGCACGTGTGAATGAGAATGAATGGAGCGTGTGCATGTGTGTGTGTGTGTGTGTGTGTGTGTGTGTGTGTGTGTGTGTGTGTGCATGAACACCCGTGACAGTACAGCTGATGGCACTTGACAGGAGGAGGGGGCGTGCCCAAGCTATCAGGGAGTGGAGGCCCAATAGCTTCCTGAAGCGCCAGGTGGAAAATAGGGCAAAACATGACAATAAGTCAGAACTGGGTTTCGAACAGCCAAACCCAGATTCATGACAATAGTGATTTTTCTGAAATCACATAAATGCTCAGATCACCTAACCTTTGACCTTGACCTTGAGCTCAACCTGGATGCAGACCCTCCTGAGGATCATTGTGTGTGAGTTTGGTGACTACTGGGACAAATGCCTACATTGTAGAAATTAATAGTACCCTTAATGAAAGAAGTTTAGTAAATATAACTTAATTCTTCAAAAAAGAAATGGAGTCTCCCATTTCTACAAATGTAAAGTTACTCAAAAATACACATTTGTCAGGGTGTGGTGTAGACAGAACCCAAACGCTGGACTTTAAGTTATAGCTTTATTGCAAAAAACATAAAATAACGAGCAGCTCATGGGCTGAAATAAAAATAAACAAACAAGGCAGACAAACTCTGACTAGGATAGACAAAAGGCAAGTCTAAGCAGAAGTGTGTGAAATGCAGGAGTGACAAAAATGGAACCCAAACAGAACAACGGCAGAACAAACACTTAGATAGGCAAGAGGGGCAATCAAGGAACACAGAACAGATGGGGAGGCCAATCAGGGCAAATCAAAGACACACAAGGAGAACAATGATGACAGATATGGAGCACAGGATGGGCGGAGCTGTACAGACAGACAATGAACACCAGGACCAAGATCATAATAATAATAATAATCATGAGAGCAGGGCAGAAATAAAACTACGGAACATAATTAGAGACATGATAATGAAAATAAACACAATGATCAAACTAAGGCTGAGGCAGGGAAACACAGAGAAAACATACAAAATTAATAGCAAGGACATGGGCTGAATTCATGTCCCGATGATAACAGAAAAAGCAAATATAAACACATAGCGGGGACATGAGCACAGCCATGTCTAGACCCTAATAGTACCCCCCTCTTAAGGGTCGAATGCCAGATGATCTAAACAACACAAAATAACCCTCCCAGGGTGGGTGGTGGGGGTCCAAGGCCAGGCGGGCTAAAACAAATTCCCCCCCCCCCCCCCGAGTCCAAAACAGAAAACAATTGTGGGGCCAAACAAAGTCCACAACCCCAAAAGGTAACCCAAGATGGGTCGGGTGGTCTGTCAAAGTCCATGGACCATCGGACCGGAGAACACAGCGGGTCAGGGGGCCTACCCCAGTCCATGGGCCCCCCCGGCCGGAATGCAGGGTGAATCAGGTGGCTTGCCAAAGTCCCTAGGCCACCCGATCGCAGAGCGAGGTGGAACACATAACGGAGGTTCACCAGCCTCAACAGCAGACAACAGAGGTGCACCAACCCCAGGGACAGATGGTAGGGATGCATCGACCCCAGTAGCAGATGCCGGAAGCACACTGACCCCAGGAGCTGATGGCAGAGGCGCACCGACCTCAGGAACAGATGATGGAGAGCCCATCAGCCTCTGGAATGCATGAAGGAGGCTCACAGGCCTCAGGAATACATGGCAATGGTGCACCGGCCTCAGGAACCCCTGGTCGACAGTACACTGGCCTCTGGAACACATGACAGAGGCTCACCAGCCTCTGGAACACATGACGAAGGTGCACTGGCCTCAGCAGCAGATGACAGAGGCCCACTGACCTCAGCAGCAGACAACGGAGGCCCACCAACCTCAGCAGCAGTTGACGGAGGCCCACCAACCTCAACCTCAATGGATAGTAAATTATTACAGATGTCAGCCAAGATTGTAGCAAAACCTTTGTGCCATATTTTTAATTTATGTTTAAATGAAGGTGTTTTTCCTCAAATATGGAAAATAGCAAGAGTAACTCCATTACCAAAAAATACCAAAGCATCATTTACAGGACCAAATAGTCGACCCATTAGCATTTTGCCTGTTCTGAGCAAACTTATGGAGAGTGTTGTTTTTAAACAGATTCAGTGCTATTTTTCTGAGAACATCAACTCTGAATTCTAACACGCATTTAGAGCCAGCCATTCAACATGTACCACCACCGGAGTGGTGGCTCAGTTGGTAGAGCATCCGCCCCACACCCGGGAGGCAGGGGTTCAAATCCCGGCCGGGTCATGCCGAAGACCATATAAAAGTGGAACTTCCTGCCGTCCAGCTTGGTACTCAGCAATAAATGGAATGGAGGAGGGAACTCTGTGGCGGTGCCTTGCATGGCAGCGGCCCTCTGATTCTGCACTTGGGGTGTGTGTGATTTACACTGTAGATAGGTAAAGCACAATCTCGTTCTGCTGTACATGATTGGTTGAATGACAATAAGGGTGATTTAATTTCATGTACAGCTTTGGCACAATTAACTGATGACTGGTTAAAACAAATTGATAAAAAATTAATTATTGGCACTATATTGCTTGGCTTTAGTGCTGCTTTTGCTCTTATAGATCATAAGCATTTGTTAATTAAATTAGCTGCTTATGGTTTTAAAACATCAGCCATTGAATGGATGAGAAGTTACTTAACTAATAGAAAACAATGTGTTCTGTTTAATGGTGCCTTGTCAGATATTAAAACTCTACAGTGTGGTATACCACAGGGTAGCTGTTTGGGGCCCTTATTATATTCTATATTTACAAATGATTTACCATATGTATTAAAAAGCTCATCCATTGTTATGTATGCAGATGATACTACTATTTACATACCTGTAAGCAATATTGAAGAAATGCAAAAAATGCTACAGGAAGAGCTGATGTTGATCTCTCATTGGGTTGTTGAGAACAAACTAAAACTGAATTTGGAAAAAACTAAAACCCTCTTGCTTGGTTCCAGGTATGCCCTTAGAGCAGATGAGGAACTGTGTATTTCCTTAGAAGGTGTACCTATTAAACAAGTTAAAGAAATTAAATTGCTAGGAGTTACAGTTGATGGAGCATTGTCATGGTCAACCCATATTAATAACACTGTTGCTAAAATGAGTAGAGGGATTTCTTTAATTAGGCGATGTGCTACCCTGTTTACAGAAAGAACAATAAAACAAGTATTACAGTCTTTGGTCCTTTCCTATCAGGACTATTGTTCAGCTATTTGGTCTAATGCCGCAAGACAAGAGCTTAATAAAATGCAGCCCACTCAAAACAGAGCTGCTCGCCTAGCGCTCAGATGGTCATTACGAGATAGTGTTAAGGAAATGCATGCTAGACTACTATGGTTGACTGTGGATGAAAGGTTGACATATAGTTTGGTTCAGTTCCTAAGAAATATTGTCTTTAGAAGACCTTTATATTTGTATTCACAGTTGATGGATACAAATGATAGACATAATCATAATACTAGACAATGTGTAATGCGACGATTTACTTTACCACTACCAAAAACAAATGCTTTAAAGAAAACTGTGATGTATAGGGCTGTATCACATTGGAACAAACTTCCATCCTGTTTAATTCAGAACAGAAATGGGAAAAGTTTCAAAAAGAAACTAAGAATGTTGCTTATGAGGAAAGAATTATGATGTTAATTGTTTATGGGTCATGTCTATTGGAATTATTAATTTTATGGTTTGGTATAGAACTTAGTCTGTAATGTAATTTTTTTTTTCTTCTGTAAATTGTAAACAGCGCTACTGTATCAATGTATTAATGTATGTGTGATATTACTGTTTTTAAATTTTTGTGTGTGGACCCCAGGAAGAATAGCTGCTACTACGGTAGCAACTAATGGGGATCTGAAGAAACGAAACGAAACGAAATGAAACCAACCTCAGCACCAGATGGTGGGGGCATGCCAGCCCCTGGATGCAATGACTAAGGTGCACTAGCCTCACGAACAGCAGGTGGAGGCACACCGGCCTCTGGAACAGATGGCGGAGGCGCACTGGCGTCTGGAACAGATGATGGGCACGCACCAGCCCCTAGAACAGCAGTTGCAGGCGCGCTAGCATCAGGAACAGAAAGTGGTGGTGCACCAGCCTCAGCAGCAGATGATGGAGGCACACCAGCCTCAGGAACAGATGACGAAGGCACACTGGCCACTGCGACATATGGCGGAGGCACACCGGTCTCTGGAACAAACGGTGGAGGCACACTGGCCTCTGGGACAAACGGCAGAGGCACACCAGCCTCTGGAACAAATGGCGGAGGCGCACCAACCTGTGGAACAAATGGCAGAGGCACACCAGCCCCAGGAATCAACAGCGGAGGCGCACTAGCCTCTGGAACAAACGGCAAAGACACGTCGGCCTCAGGAACAAACGACAGAGGCACACCGGCCTCTGGAACAGAAAATGGAGGGGCACCGGCCTTAGCAGTGGACGACAGGGGCATGCCAGCCCCAGGATGCAATGACTGAGGCGCCCCGGCCTCTGGAACAGACGGCAGAGGTGCTCTGGCCTCTGGAACAGCAGGTAGAGACGCACTCCCACCAGGAGCTGGCAGCTGGAGCACGCTGACCTCCCGGGCTGATGATTGAGGTACGTCGACCTCTGGAGTAGATGGCAAGGGCACACTGACCACAGCGACAGGTGATGCAGGCTGATCTGCGACGAACCCTGACCACGAAGGCTGATCGGCAGTGAGTTCAGATGTGAAGGATGATCAGTGGCGAACCCACACCACGCAGACTGATCAACAGTGAATCCAGCATGCCGACCAGCTGCGGACCCAGACGAAACAGGCTGGAGCCCCTCGAGCTCAAATGTCCGGGGAGCCATCTCTAATATAGCCACCTCAGATGGAGAGCTCGGGAGAAGGGAGATGAAAGGTGCAGGTGAGATGGTAGCGGCACCAGAGACCAGGAGGGAGAGTTCGGCAGTGGTAGGTGGCTGAGCCCCCTCCCCGGGAACAGGGCAAGACCTTTCATTAAATGATGTTAACAAATGAAACGGTACTTGCCTTTGTTCCTGCTCTACTGCTGCTGATGGATCAGGGGAGTCCTCCCAGGAGCTGACTGAACTCATCTGATGAGCCCTTGCACAGTGGTGTGGTGCTGGCACTGAATCGGAGAAGGAGGACACGGAGGCCTAGAATGCCTCTGCCAGAGATAAGAAACCAGGCCGCCATGTCCTTTGGCACCGGTGCGAGCCGCGTCTCCTTATGGCATGCCATGATTCCTCCTCCCCTTGCTCCTCTCCCGCTACCAGTGATGTCCTCACCAGCTCCCGGAGCATTCGCTATAAGCTGGGTACGGAGCGCAGTAATCCAGCGAGCTGGTGGAAACGCTGCAGGGATGGAAAAGCCTCTATGAGTTCCTCAGCACCTCTGAGGAGGAAGAGGGCCCTTTCCGGCATGCGGAGGTCAGAATCAGAATCAGAATCAGAAAAAGATTTATTGCCAAGTACATTAACAGATCACTGATAACATACGAGAGAATTTGACTTGACACAGTAAATGAACCTGCATTTCCGTGCCGCGGCGCATCTGAAACGCGCCTATCAGCAGGAGGGTACAGGTAGCATAAGGATAATACAATAGGAAGGAGCAAAAAAATCATTGATTCAGAATACTGGTTGCATAATCAATCAATATTGTGATTACAAGGAAAAAAAAAGCTCTCAATGCACATCAGCGGACCAAAGATTTCACAGGACACAAAGAGAGCAGTGTGTGGATCTTTATTTATCAGTTCGTGGATCAATATGTGTGCACTGTTGAAGCAAGTGTTGTATCAGAAGAACACAAGGACACTTTGGCAGGAGATGTTTTGTCTGGCTGCTCGCCATCGTCCTTGCGATTATCTGAGCAGCTGCTGTCCAAGGCCTTGTGCTCAATGTTTTGAAAAAAAACAGACTGCAGACAGCCAGGAGGAATTTTTATGGGGAAATTGAGCCAAATAGAACTGATCACAGAGAAGGAGCTTTTTATTTCTTCTGTAGATTCAGTACTTAATCCTTCATTGCGGGGCGTTGAGTCCGTCGTGGATAGACCTAAGCGTGACCATGATGTAATCCACCTTCCGAGACAGTTCTCCATTTGTCGCTATCAGGGTCTTCTCCAATTTTTCAATTTGATGGATGCACCTCGCCTGGCCAGCATTTTGATAGGTTGTATCCATCTTCAGCAATTTGCGGTACACCAGGGCAATCCCAGTTCCAATCAGAACGATCCCGATCACCATTATTACGAAGACATACAAATCTTCAATATCTTCGATAGAGAGATTAGTTAGACACAAGATCCTCCAATTACTTGTGTCCCGTAAATAGCCCGCTGGAGCCGTCCCTGCGGGGCAGACAGCTTCCCTCGGAGCACTTTTCCTTGTTGAAAAAATAGTGTCAATTGTGTTCAAAGCCCAGCTTATTAATTCCATAATTTCTTTTGACGGTCAGCAGTTAGACGCAGACAGACAACAGCAAGCTGGGATCCAGTAGTTGGGGGGGAAGAAAAAAAGCCAGAGCAAGAGAGAAGAAAAAGGCGTCTGCTCTCTTTGGAGGCGGAAGTGAGAAGTGTGGACGGTGTGGACGTCCTTGATGAAGACCTCAATATGGTAAGCCACCCACACTTCCTCCTCACTGAGGCCCATTTCAATAAACTTGAGGTCCGCTGGGTCCATTTCTCGGGTTCCTTCTGTAAGGGTGTGGTGCAGACAAGACCCAAATGCTGGACTTCAAGTTATAGATTTATTGCAAAAATCATAAAATAACAAGTAGCTCGTGGGCTGAAATAAAAATAATTAGACAAGGCAGACAAACTCTGACTAGGATACACGGAAGGCAAGACTAGGCAAAAGCGTGTGTGAAATGCAGGACTGACATAAAAGGAACCCAAACAGAACAACGGCAGAACAAACACTTAAATAGGCAAGGGGGGCAATCAAGGAACACAGAACTCTGATTGCCCTGATTGGGAGACCAATCAGGGCAGATCAAAGACACACAAGGAGAACAATGATGACAGGTATAGAGTACAGGATGGGCGGGGCTGTACAGACAGACAATGAACACTGGGACCAAGCTCATAATAATGATAACAATCATGAGAGCAGGAGCAAAACTACGGAACATAATTAGAGACATAACGAAAATAAACACAATGACCAAACTAAGGCTGAGGCAGGAAAAAACAAAGAAAACATACTAAACTAAAGGCGAGTACATGGGCTGAACTCATGTCCCGATGATAACAGTAGAAATAAATATAAACACAAAGTGGGGACATGAGCACAGCCATGTCCAGACCCTAACAACATTTGTAGTAATAACTCAGTTGCTCTCCGTGTACATGCATGTTCAGGGCATTTTAAGTATTGGTGACCTAATTCCAGTTTGTTGCATTTATTCATTTCAACTGCGTTAACTTCAATATTGCTATAAAATGACTGCTGACATTTGTTTTTTATTCAGGGTGTGAAATCATCAGGCTGTGCACCAATTAACCAATAATCCACATAGTTTTATGTTCCTTTAAACTGACATTATAGTTTTGTAATCCTTGTTTAGTCAACACACACAAAATGAATCAACTACTTTGATAATGACATAATGAAAGTAAATGTTTATGGGTTTTTTTAATAATGTGGCGACATAACATTTGGATCACCATGAGTTCTAAAGTGAACAGTGTTTTTTAATTACTATATTCAAATGTTTTGAAAACCAAACAATCAAGAAACAGGGCTGTTTCCTGCTTTTGGGGGCTCCTGTTTTTGTAAAGCTGAGGAACATGGTTCAAGGCAATGCATCAGTCTACACATTAAGCAGAAAACAGGCTAAACTTGTTGATCTAAAATTCAGGTTAAAGATCACTCGTTGACTCAAGCAATTTAAAACTACAGAAAATAATACTAGTGCCTCTCAGTAAATTTTAATATTATGATTTGTAATTTGGGCAGTTCAGTGGCACAGTGGTTAGCACTGTGGCAGCACAGCAAGAAGGTCATGGGATCAATTCCACCCCTGACCATCATGGGTTTGATCCCACCCCCTGGCCATCAGTGACCCTTCTGTGTGGAGTTTGCATGTTCTCCCTAAGTCTGTGTGGGTTTTCTCCAGGTACTCCGTTTCCTCCCACAGGCACATGCAGGTTAGGTGAACTGGCATCAACTGGGGATCCTAAATTGTCCTTAGATATGAATGTGAGAGTGAATGGTTGTCTGTCTCTCTCTGTTGGCCCTGCGATGGACTGGCAATCTGTCCAGGGTGTACCTTGCCTCTCGCCCAAAGACAATGGGATAGGCTCCAGCCCCCCCGCAACCCGAAAAGGATTAAGCGGTAGAAGATGGATGGATGGATGGATGGATGGATGGTTTATAACTTCAGAAATTATAACCATAATCATCAAATGAAGATAGGTATTTTTAAATCTCTCTCAAAAAAATGCAGTCACAAGAGCTGATGGGAAATGTTGAATGCTGGAAAATAAGCATCATCTCCTTAGAAAGGTTTACTGTGTTCTACCGCTTAAACCTTTTTGGGTTGCGGGGGGACTGGAGCCTATCCCAGCATCTTTGGGTGAGATGCAGGGTACACCCTGGACAGATCGCCAGTCCATCGCAGGACCAACACAGAGAGACAGACAACCATTCACTCTCACATGCATACCTAAGGACAATTTAGAATCCCCAGCTGGTGCCGGTTAACCTAACCTGCATGTCTTTGGCCTGTGGGAGGAAACCAAAGTACCCAGAGTAAACCCACACAGACATGGAGAGAACATGCAAACTCCACACAGAAGGGTCACCGATGGTCTGGGGGTGGGATCAAACCCACGATGGTCAGGGGTGGAATCGACCCCATGATCTTCTTGCTGTGCTGCCACAGTGTTAACCACTGCTCCACCGTGCTGCCCATAAGTAGCCCATTAATTTTAATTATATGAAGAGTTTGTATGTTAAGTTTTTACTTTCTCTGACACAGTGGTGGAAGAGTAGACCTCAAAAAATAACAGACGATCCTTAAATCATTTTTAATAATCAAATGGCTATTAAATACTGTGAGATACTGCGGCATTTCCTTGTGGACTGGATGTGGCATCTGTCAAAAATAGACTTGTTGTGTTTCATTAGAGAACCGAATTTGACGAGCCGGATTCGTTCGGCAGTGGTCCGGACCAGGTGGGGATTAGAAAATTGATGAGAATGGGAACTGTTTGCTCCAAAGGCCGGATCACAGCTGTAACGTACTGCATCCGGAGTCAGTGTACATCCAAGGTAGCACGAGGCTACATTTTTAGCTTATGGGACCCCTCAGTTACTGGGGGCCCATAGCATTTGTATACATTCCCCTATGGAGGAAACAACCATGCCAATTGTGTTGTGTTGTTGTGCAAGTTGTCATAACTAGAATGTGGTGATAAACCTTAATAGAAATAATAGAGTGATAAGGAGTTGTTCAAAACTCCTTATAAGAACTCCTTATACAAAGAGATAGAGTGATGATAATCAAGTCAGTGGCAGTAATGCACCTGTAAGCTGGTTGCCAACCGCCAATCAAATCTAAAAGAAGAAGAAGAAGAAATAATAGAGTAAGTAATACTTGGATGGTAGTTTAGTGTGAGAAAGATACATTTAAGATAACTCTTATTATATAATTCAGTTTACTCAGCTGAAAAAATTAGATGTGCTTGAATGGTTAACAAATTTGAATGTGTGATGATCAGGCAAGTGTGCACCTCCTTCCCTCCTGCTTCTGTTTCTTTCCGGCTCCGGAGCTCATCCGCACACCTGTGTGATTGGCTACACCTGCCACCCTCTAGATCAGGGGTGTCCAACCATGTGCCATGGAGAGCCAAGACCCTGCAGGTTTTACCTCCAACCAGTGTCTTCAACAGCAGATTTCTGTGAACTTCTTCCCACTGATTGCTGATAAGTGAAAACACCTGCTGAAGAGACTGGGTAGAAGAGAAAACCTGCAGGGTCTTGGCTCTCCATGGCACATGGTTGGACACCCCTGCTCTAGATCACCAGCATATTTAAGAGCCAGTGTGTCAATGCGTCTCCACTGGACCATTGGGTATTGCTGCTGAAAAGCTACCAGTCTATGCTTTTGGCGTTATTTTCCCTGTTGTCTCACATTTGTGTCTTCTCCCTTTCAGGTTTGCCGTCACCTCTGCAGTGTGTTCTCCGGGGCTGTGTGTGCTCGCCTGATCCTCTCCTCTTGCTAACAACGGACTCTCCACCCAGGTCAACCTGCTTATTCTTCACCTTACTCGTCCTTTTATGCTCCATGCAGGAGTTCCCTGCCGGGCCCTCTGCTTAGTGCAGTAAGCTGTTTTCTCTTTCCTTTCACTCTCTTCCTCTCTTGATATCCCTCATTACTAATCCTCTCCCTCTTCTCTCTCCTCAGGCTGCATGTGCTCCAACGTGCTCCTGCGTTTTATACCAATTTAAGTTTGTGTCTTATTTTGCGCTGTTCATTAGTGTTTGCTCGTTTATCTAAGTTTGTGTATTTTGGAAATTTGTGTTTTCATTAAAGTTGTGTTCACTTTGTCACCTGAGTCTGAGTGTTCATCCAATGTGGTTTGCGCTGCGTTTGAGCCTCTCTGGTGTTGAATTATGACAGAATGGTCCAGCCAGGATCGAGGCTCAGCGGGCACCCCACCGGGGGAGCAGTCGGCACTCTCACGTTTGGATGCCACGGCGCGCCAGGTAATGTTCTTGTCTGACCAACTCCAAACAATCACTCACCAATTGGCTACAGTGTCTGAGCATGTGTACTGACTTCCTGGTGCGGTGGCTTTCCTGCACCTGCTGCTCCAGCAGCTCCTCCCATCTGCAGGACCATTTCTGTTCCCTCGCCTGCCCCCTATGCGAGGCAGGTGGGGGGATGCAAGGAGTTCTTGCTTCATTGCCGGCTTTATTTCCAGCAGGTGGAGGGGGAATATAGGGATGATTTGACCAAAATTCACTTCATGACCTTGTTACTTTGAGACCGGGCGCTCAAGTGGGCACAGTCTGTCTTGAGCGTCCGGAGGGGCCCCTGTACACATTCGAGTGGTTTGTGCGGGCATTCTCACAGGCTTTTGATCATACTAAGAGTGAGGAATATTGGTCAGATGTTGGGACTCCGGCAGGGTAATCGGTCAGTAGCTGACTTCTCAGTCGAGTTCCAGGTCACCGTGGCATACTCTGGATGGAATGATGTTTCATTACGTGGCATCTTCCTCCAGAGCCTGAATGCCAATCTCCATGATGAACTGGCTATCCATGCTTCCCCCTCATCTTTGGATGAACTTATTGCGTAGGCGGTGGCCCTCGATAACCAGTTTTGGGAGCATGCAAGGGAGCAGAAGGCCGCTGCTTCCTCATCCGCTCCACAACCGGCCCCCTCGTCCTCTCGCGCTGCTCGGTTGGTGTCACCACCGGAGCCGATGGTACTCGGCAAGGCTCATCTGACTGCGGAGGAGCGCCGGCGTCGAGAGGAGGCAGGAGCGTGCATGTATTGCGGGGTCACTAGCCACGCAGTATCAAAATGCCCAATTTGGCCAAAAGAGTTGGCCCGTCAGTAACCGTGGGGGGTCTGGCAGGAGAATCTTCCGAAAATCCTCCCAACCATTTTGCACTCCCGGCCCTCATTCAGTTACTGGGGACTGAGTGCAAAACTTCCATTCTGATTGATTCCAGAGCAGAGCAAAATTTCATTCACGAGGTCTTGGTTCAAAAATTTCAGATTCCCACCAGGAACCTCCCGACACCGTTGAATGTCTCAGCCCTATCTGGCAGCAGGATCGCGGCGGTTACCTCACAAACTGAACCGCTTTCGGTCATTCTGTCTGGTAACCACCACGAGACTGTCCAGTTCTATGTCCTGCCCCAGTCATCTATACCCATGGTTCTGGGGTATCCGTGGCTCCGTAAACACAACCCCATAATCAGTTGCAGCCAGGGCTCCATTTTCTCCTGGAGTCCTTTTTGTCTCTCTTCGTGTCTCCACTTGGCTGCATGCTCGCCCTCTCTCCCTATCTCCTCCCCTCCAGGTAAGTCGGCGGATCTCAGCTCCATGCCTAAGGTCTATCATGACTTAGGGGAGGTCTTTAGCAAGTCCAGGGCCTTTTATTACCACGTCATCGGACCTATGACTGTGCTATTGACCTCCTTCCGGGTGCGTAGCTGTCATCCAGCCGGCTCTACAGTTTATCTTGGCCGGAGAGGGAGGCGATGGAGAGTTACATCAAAGACTCCCTAAGCGCCGGTCTTATTCGTCCATCGTCCGCCCCTCTTGGCGCTGGGTTCTTTTTTGTAGGTAAAAAGGACGGGTCTTTGCGGCCATGCATTGATTACCATGAACTCAATGCTATTACCCATAAGGATAAATACCCATTGCCCCCTATCAATTCTGCTTTTGCACTTCTCCAACGGGCACGGTATTTCACCAAACTCAACCTACGTAATGCGTACCATTTGGTTTACATATGTGAGGGGGACGAGTGAAAGATAGCCTTTAAAACACACCTGGGCCAGTTTGAATACCTGGTCATGCCATTTGGGCTGACCAATGCCCCTGCCGCCTACCAGCGGCTGATCAATGACGTCCTGTGGGACATGGTGAACCAGTTTGTTTTTGTTTATTTGGACGACATTCTCATTTTTCTCGCATGCTGGAGGAGCACATAGTCCATGTCTGGGCTGTCCTGCAGCAGCTGCTGAAGAGCCAGCTTTTTGTTAAAGCAGAGAAGTGTGAGTTCACCACCTGCTCCATCTTGGGGTTCATCGTTGCCAAGGGCACATTAAAGGCTGATCTGGAAAAAAATCAAGGCGGTGGTAGACTGACCTATCCCCCAGTCTAGGAAGCAACTCCAACTCTTCCTGGGCTTTGCAAATGTCTACCGCCGATTTATTCGTGATTATAGCAAGATTGCGCAACCTCTGACGCAACTGATGTCTACCAAAATTCTGTTCAAGTGGTCCGAGGCCGCTGAACGGGCTTTTGTGACCTTGAAAGGCCTCTTTACCAACGTGTGCGTTTTGGCGCAGGTCGACCCTCAAGTGCAGTTCGTGGTCGAGGTGGATGCTTTTGACTCGGGGGTGGGTGCTGTCCTCTCCCAGTGCTCCAGCTCTGATCAGAAGCTTCATCTGTGCGCGTATTTCTCTCAGCGGCTGACACCAGCCGAGAAGAATCACAACGTGGGGGACCACGAACTGCTGGCTATTAAGTTGGCGTTGGAGGAGTGGAGGCGCTGGCCCGAGGGAGCTAGCCAACCGGTCATTCTCTGGACAGATAATAAAAATTTAGAATATCTTAGACCTGCCAAATGGTTGGATTCTCGGCAAGCATGGTGGATTCTGTTCTTCCTCAGGTTTAACCTCTCCATCACGTACCGCCCAGAGTCCCGTAATGCCAAGGCTAATGCTCTCTTGCACCAGTTCTCTTCCGATTCCTCCTCCTCCTCCTCTCTCTCCGCAGCTGCCACCTCTCCTCCGGAGACCATCCTTCCCTCTTCCTGATTTCTTGGGGCTCTCTCTTGGGAGATCGAGCAGAGGGTCCAGCGGGCAACAGTCCTCTGAACCTATCTGGAGGGAGGCCCACCCAACCAACTGTTTGTGCCCTCCTCTTTACGCAGCAGTTATCAAGTGGGGGCACACCAGCTTTTTTGCCTGCCATCCTCGGATCTCACAGACTGTCAAGCTGCTGCAACAAGTTTTTTGGTGGCCCTCGCTCAGAAAGGATGTGCAGGAGTATGTGAAGGCGTGTGTTGTCTGTATGACCAATAAAACTGACTCTTCTCCTCCAGCCGGCCTCCTTCATCCCCTCCCGGTTCCGAGTTATCTTTGGTCCTATATTGCAGTCGATTTCGTTACGGGCCTCCCTCCTTCTCAAGGTCATTCAGTCATCCTCACTATCATTGATTGTTTTTCGAAAGCTATTCACTTGGTTCCTCTCCCCAAATTGCCCTCGGCTGCAGAAACGGCCAATTTGCTTACCCCCCACGTCATCCGCCAGCATGGGATCCCCATAGACATTGTCTCTGACCGAGGTCCTCAATTCACATCGCACGTCTGAAAAGCGTTTTGTCGTTCCCTGGGTGCCACTGCCAGCCTCATGTCAGGATGCCATCCACAGAGCAATGGTCAGGTCAAGTGAGCCAACCAGTCCCTGGAGGCCACCCTGAGGTGTGTGGCATCCTGTTACCCGCCCACCTGGAGATCCCACCTGACCTGGGTGGAGTATGCCCACAACACCGCTCTGTCCTCCACTACTGGCCTGATGCTGTTTGAGGCTTCGATGGGGTACACCCCGCCTTTGCTACCTATGGCGGAGAGGGGGATTGCTGTGCCATCTGTGGAGGCCCACGCATGCCGCTGTTGCCATCTGTAGAGGGCCATGCGAGCTACTCTTCTCCGCTCATCGGAGCGGAACCAACGCTATGCGAACCACAGACGTGCGCCAGCGCCAAAGTACATCATAGGACAGAATGTCTGACTGTCTGCCAAGCAGGTACCGTTGAAGACGGAGTCACGGAAGCTGTCGCTACACTACCTGGGCCCGTATACCATCACGTGCATCATCAGTGATGTTACTGTTCGGCTGGACCTGCCGCCTTTACTAGGCATCCATCCGACCTTCCACGTGTCCCAGATTAAACCCCTCTCCGCCAGCCCTCTTTACCCTCATCCGGACCCCCCTCCTCTCCCCTGGATCATCGATGGGAAAACCACCTACACGGTACAGAAGATCATGGATGTCCGTCGGCGGGGTCGGGGTCTCCAATATCTCGTTCACTACAAGGGGTATGGGCTGGATGAGAGGTCATGGATCTCAGGTTCCTTCATCCTCGACAAGGGTATGGTTTGGGCATTCCATCGAGCACACCCCCACAAGCCCAGTGGGATACCAGGAGGCGCCCCTTGAGGGAGGGACACTGTGATGATCAGGTGAGCGTGCACCCCCTCCCCTCCTGTTTCTGTTTCTTTCCAGCTCTGGAGCTCATCTGCACACCTGTGTGATTGGCTACACCTGCCGCCCTCTGGGTCACCAGCATATTTAAGAGCCAGTGTGTGAATGCTTCTCCGCTGGACTGTTGGGTATTACTGTCGAAAAGCTACTAGTTATGCTTTTGGCGTTATTTTCCCCGTTTTCTCACATTTGTTTCTTCTCCCTTTCAGGTTTGCTGCCACCTCTGCGGTGTGTTCTCCAGGGCTGCATGCGCTCACCTGATCCTCTCCTCTCAGTGACTGGCACGAATCCCCGTGCACCATGCCACGGTGCACGAGGAAAGGAATGAAAAACCCAATTGCAGGAGTAGAACATGCACTTTATTAAACTCAAAGCACAGATAACAAGTCCAGTACTATCACGCTAATACAGTGGATGATATGATTAGTTAAAAGGCCACCCGACATACAGGGATGCCAGCCAGATGTTCTACAGCCAGAAGAAGCCTAATGCCGCCGTATGGTGGGCACAAAGAGAAAGGCAAACATAACTTATGGCGAGAACGATCTGGAGCTGTCCGGGCAGTCTGATGGATGAGGGAGAGAAGCAGAATCAGCCGCTAACACCAAGGGATTAACCGCCTTCAAATGTCAGGCTGAATGCCACACAGGTAGTGGAACAACATACGTGGAGGAGCACGCTGCCACGTATGAAGGTGAATGCTCTGACAGTCTCTTCCCACAACCGCAGCGTATTTGTAATCATAATGCTAATGAGGGAAGAGATTGCCGGTGTGAGGAAGCGTGGGCCGAACATAATTGAACCCTGGTGTGCATGAGTGTGTGTATGCGCATGTGAATGGGAATGAATGGAGTGTGTGTGTATGTGTGTGTAAACACCCATACTGAAGCACAGCTGATGGCACTGACAGGAGGAGGGGGCGTGCCCGAGCTGTCAGGGAGCGAAGGCCAAAAGCTCCCTGAAGCATCTGGTGGAAACCATCAAACCCAGGTTCATGACAGCCGCCCCCCTCAAGGGTTGGATTCCAGAAACCCCAGTGCCATCAGCTGACAACAAAAAACACACCTCAAGGGAACCCACCCCCCACCCCCACCGAAACAAACAATTACCCAGGGTGGGAAGTGGGGGAAAACCAGTTAGGAGGGAAACAACCAGTGAAAAAATACAACAAATAACAAGCAAATAAAGAGCAGTGACCCTCCTAACAACCCCCACCTAGGACACTAACCCCCCTCCCCAGAAGTCTAAAGTTCAGGAGGTCGACCAGAGCCCCAGGCCCCCAGCATGGTGAGGGGTGACTGATCGGGTGGCCTGCCCAAGTCCCATGTCCAGCAGGCGGTCCGCAAAATAGTGTCTGGCGGCCTGCCCGGGTTGATGGGCCACCCAACCCAAAGACCAAGTCCCTCTGCTGGCCAACCAGCGTGGTGGAGCCACCAGAACCGGAGGGGGAAGCGGAGAAGCAGCCTATTACCCCCCCCCCCAGGAACCCCGGTGACCAAACTGAGGGACAGGGGGCCCCCTGCCGTCTGAAGCTGGGACGTGGCTGCACCCGCGATGGTCCCGGTCAGGGACTTCGGCTGGAGCTCTGCTGCACTGATGGACTCCGGCTGGAGCTCTGTTGCACCAGTGATGGTGGACTCCAGCTGGAACGCTGTTGCACCCGCAACGGTGGACTCCGGCTGGAGCTCTGTTGTACCCGCGGTGGTCCCCATCGGGGCCCTCATTGCTCCCGCGGTGGCCTCCCCAGCGAGGGAGGTAAGGCACCTCACGACCCCTGGCACTGGACCCTGATCCTCGGTGCCCTCGGGCGGGATCAGCTGCTCTCCGGTGACCCTGGCAGGGGACTCCGAACCCGGGGGGAGAGAAAGAGAGACCGGGTCAGGGTCGCCAGCAGCGGCGGAGCCCAGTGAGGCGGCCCCAAGGGTTACTACGAGCTGCCCCGGGCCCTCCTCACCATGAGTTAGGCAGTGTGACATCAACATTAACATAACTGATATAATGGAGCACACATGCCTGAACTCGGGCTCCACCGCCGTCCAGGACTCCGGCAATTTAGGGTGCACAGGTTCCACCAGTCCATCGGGTGCTGCACCCCTGTCAATCTCCTCCGGGACAACCGGACCCTCGTCATCGTCTGTGGGCAACCCACGTTGCGGCAGCTCCTCTCCGGCAACCCTAGGATGGAGCTCCAGGAGATGGGAGAGAAGAACTGGTTAGGGTCGCTGGTGGCAGCAGAGCCCGGCGAGGGGAGTCCGGATGCAGCTGGGGGCTGCACCCGACTCTCCTCCCCAAGAGCCAGACAAGAACTCTCAACAATAGACAACTGAACTACAGGAGAGATTACTTGACTGTGCTCCAGCTCTACTGTCGTCCAGGACTCTGCCGATGCTGACGATGGTGTTCGGGGTCCCGTCGGCTGGAGGTCCGGTCCGGGGGATGACTCTGCTGCGGCGGCCACCACAGCAGGCGTGATGGTGGTTGCAGTCCCAATGCTCCTGTGTGCCGTCTTCCATGCGACCGGCTCCTCTGGCGTGGCGGCCGAGGACGACCTCTCTGCTGGCCCATGAGCTGGACCCTCCCAGGCCTCTGGTTCCTCTCCCCTCAAGCAACCTGGATCCAGAGCCGGCGAGCTCGTAGAGGTACAAAGAATGGGTTTTGGGTGAGGTCGGGTGTGGGAGCACAAAATGCCGCTGGGGCGGAGTACTCAGGAGACTGCATACCCCGAGTCTCCTCGCCAGGACGCAGGCAAAATTGTTCATCAACAGACAAAGTTAAATGAGAAAAAACTTGCCTGTTCTCCTGGCATTGGGCGTCCCCAGCAGCCCCCGGGGCTTCTCCTCTCTTCTCCAGGCGTTCCTCACTGAGCTGCGGCTCCCCCTCCCTCGGAGAAAGCTCCCTTAATCTCCCGGCCATCTCCGGGAGGAGCCACAGCTTCACCTCCAGGATGAGGTCCGTCTCTGCCAGAAGAGCCAGCCTACGTTCCTCCAATTCCTCCCGGGATGGAGTGGAGCATGGCTCGAAGCAGGGAGGCAGGGCTGTCATAGGTGGGGCTGGACGCTTCTTCCGACAGGGGTTCCTCCTCCTCCTCCTCGCAGGCGGCTCGAGAACCAGATAGTCCGGGATGTGGAGCACCGCGTTGGGCAGTGGATCACCCATGCTGAGGAGTTCCGTAATCTCTGGAGATGTGAGCGAAGTGGCCGCAAGGAGCTCGAGCACTGGGAGATCATCATCCGATTCCTTGCAGAGCATGGCGAAGATGTCCCGGAGGATCTCCATTGCCTCAGGATGGTCCCAGAGGCTATCTCGCGCCATAACCCTCCTTGCTGTATCCCGAGCCTGCCGAACAGTCTGGACGGAAAAGGGCTTCTGAGTCCATGAGAAAATCTCCTCCAACAAGCACAGCAAGCGCAGCTCCCGCTTCAACTCCCTCTCTGTTCGAACCTCCATGTTGAAACTCAGGGAGGAAGAAAAAAAAGAGTGGAAAGAAAAAGAAAAAATGCATGTCTACTCCGCTGGGTTTTTTCTGTACGGTTGGAGCATTCTGTCATGAATCCCCGTGCGCCATGCCGCGGCACACGAGGGAAAGAATGAAAAACCCAATTGCAGGAGTAGAACGTGCACTTTATTAAACTCAAACCACAAATAACAAGTCCAGTACGATTACGCTAATACAGTGGATGATATGATGAGTTAAAGGCCACCCGACATACAGGGATGCCAGCCGGATGTTCTACAGCCAGAGAAGAAACCTAGTGCCGCCGTATGGTGGGCACAAAGAGAAAGGCAAACATAACTTATGGCGAGAACGATCCGGAACTGTCTGGGCAGTCTGGTGGATGAGGGAGAGAAGCAGAATCAGCCGCTAACACCAAGGGATTAACCGCCTTCAAATGTCAGGCTGAATGCCACACAGGTAGTGGAACAACATACGTGGAGGAGCACGCTGCCACGTATGAAGGTGAATGCTCCGACAATCTCTTCCCACAACCGCAGCGTATTTGTAATCATAATGCTAACGAGGAAAGAGATTGCCGGTGTGAGGAAGTGTGGGCTGAACATAATTGAACCCTGGTGTGCATGAGCGCGTGCATGCGCATGTGAATGGGAATGAATGGAGTGTGTGTGTATGTGTGTGTGTAAACACCCGTACTGAAACACAGCTGATGGCACTAACAGGAGGAGGGGGCGTGCCCGAGCTGTCAGGGAGTGAAGGCCAAAAGCTCCCTGAAGCGTCTGGTGGAAAATAGGACAAAATAACCATAAGTCAGAACTGGGTTTGAAACCATCAAACCCAGGTTCATGACACTGACAATGGACTCTCCACCCAGGTCAACCTGCCTATTCCTCACCTTTCTCGTCCCTTTATGTTCCATGCAAGAGTTCCCTGTTGAGCCCTCTGCTTAGTGCAGAAAGCTGTTTTCTCTTTCCTTTCACTCTCTCCCTTTCTTGATATCCCTCGTTACTAATGCTCTTCCTCTTCTCTCTCCTCAGGCTGCGTGTGCTCCAACGTGTGCCTACATTTTATACCAGTTTAGGTTTGTGTCTTATTTTGCACTGTTCATTAGTGTTCGCTCATTTATCTAAGTTTGTGTATTTTGGAAATTTGTGTTTTCATTAAAGTTGTGTTCACTTTGCTACCTGAGCCTGATGTTCATCTGGTGTGGTTTGCTCTGCGTTTGAGCCTCTCTGGTGTTGAATTATGACAAAATGATTCAAGGTAATCCGATTTTTCTTGTAATTCAATATTTTTTCCCCAAAATTCTGAGACTTCATGAAAATTTGAGGTTTTATTTCGCTCATGAATTTACATATTTTTCTTAAATTTGTGATTTTTATGTTATAAATTCACATCTTTTTTTCTTCCAACTTTGTGGCCAATCTTCAACTTTCCATCTCATGTCTTCCCATTGATATTTTTCTCTAAAAAAAAGTTTTTTTTCTGTTAAATGCACAGTATTACTTTTCTCTTATAATTTTGTGATGTTTTCCCAAAAATGTATAATTCTGACAAATTTTGTGCATCTTGTTAAAATACATTTTCTTCTTTCCTAAACATTTTCAGTGACTATTATTGTACATATGTGACTCTTCTCAACAGCCCCTCAAAATGTCTCTGCACATCTCTAGTCCAGACATCAATCAGGATCTGGTGTGAACATAGACATCGTGAAGGGTTGTTTGGAACCAATAAGATGGCAATGGCAGGAATATTCATCTCAAGCCTTTATATCACGTCCTCATAGATCAACTGGTGCCACCACTGTAACTATATCTATCTTTTATGCATAGTCTTAAATAAATCAGGTCTCCTACTGTTTAATCTCCTACCATAATGTAATTTTTTTTCCTCACGCTTATTATACCCATTTGACCAATTCAGTTTTCTATTTTTAAATCCGTAAAAATTCCTCTCATAAAACTTTTACTTTGATTGTGAGAAATTAAAATACAGGATTTGCTTGTGTTTATTATGGTGGAATTTCAAATTTATTCTTACCTCTTTCACTAGTTTCTCAGTTTGCTGCTCAGATCCCAGTATTTCCATTTCCTTCTTGCAGTCACAGGAGGTGTGAGCAGACTCATGTCGGTCCTCCTTCTTGACTGTAGTCTGAGTTTGATTCAAACTCTCCTTAGTTGCACTCTGCATGTTTGACTCTTCATCACAACACTCGTCGTTTGACAGGACCAGAGTAGATGTAGAGCTGTCACTTTGATATCCTTCAGCACACGATGATGCATCTGTCAAACCTGGAACACAGGGGACCACACAGAAATAAACAGAGAAGGTTTGTGGGATAATTCACTTATATGGCTGTGGAATTTGTTATGGTTCTGGGTAAGCACCACACTATCTTGTCATACTCCACTCTGTCTGTTATGCAACCGCCTCATTGGGTAATCAGGTGCAGCTGGTGCTTCTCTTGCACTCAGCTGACTGAGGAAGCTCCACATCTTTTTAATGCATGCTCAGTTGGGTGATTGGTGTGGGACTGTCATGCTGAAGAAACCATTTCTCTGTGACTTCAGATCAGTAAGCTTCCATATCTTCTCTGTGTCTGAGCCCCACTCCAATTAATCTCTCTACGATCTCAAGATCACACCAGTGCCTGCTACCCTGCCAATGTGCGTGCTCACTCAGCTTCTACTCTCTGCCTCTGGCTCCTGTATTGGATTCCTCTCCTGTCCTCTGTCTCAACAAACTTCCAAGTAAGAACTCTAAGCATTATCAAATCCATTAACCTCTGTGCTCCAGGATCTCCAGCTCCTCATGATGTATTTTTTAGTCTATTTTTAGTTTATATAGTGGCAGGTTTATATAGTGGCAGCCGCTTGCATGGCAACGACCCCTCTGGTTCTACATGTGATTAACATTGTAGATAGGAGAAACGTAATTTCGTTCTACTGTACATGATTGGCTGTATGGACTGAATGACAGGAGATGGCTTCTTCTTCTTCTTCAATTTGTACATACTGTATTTTACAGTGCATCTGGAAAGTATTCACAGCACTTCACTTTTTCCACATTTTGTTATGTTACAGTCTTATTCCAAAATGGAATAAATTCATTTTTTTTCCTCAAAATTCTACACACAATACCCCATAATGACAACATGAAAAAAAATTTTTTTTGAGATTTTTGCAAATATATTAAAAATAAAAAAAACTAAGAAATCACATGTACATACTGTAAGCATTCACAGCCTTTGCTCACTACTTTGTTGATGAACCTTTGGCAACAATTACAGCCTCAAGTCTTTTTGAATATGATGCCACAAGCTTGGTACACCTATCTCTGGCCAGTTTCGCCCATTCCTCTTTGCAGCACCTCTCAAGCTCCATCAGGTTGGATGGGAAGCGTCGGTGCACAGCCATTTTCAGATCTCTCCAGAGATGTTCAATTGGATTCAAGTCTGGGCTCTGGCTGGGCCACTCAAGGACATTCACAGAGTTGTCCTGAAGCCACTCCTTTGATATATTGGCTGTGTGCTTAGGGTTGTTGTCCTGCTGAAAGATGAACCATCGCCCCAGTCTGAGGTCAAGAGCGCTCTGGAGCAGGTTTTCATCCAGGATGTCTCTGTGCATTGCTGCATTCATCTTTCCCTCTATCCTGACTAGTCTCCCAGTTCCTGCCGCTGAAAAACATCCCCACAGCATAATGCTGTCACCACCATGCTTCACTATAGGGATGGTGTTGGCCTAGTGATGAATGGTGCCTGGTTTCCTCCAAACATGATGCCTGTCATTCACGTCAAAGAGTTCAATCTTTGTCTCAGCAGACCAGAGAATTTTGTTTCTCATAGTCAGTGCAATGGCGGAGTGGTTAGCACTGCGGCAGCACAGCAACTCACCCTTGGCCGGGGGATCCTGGGTTTGATCCCAGCCCCCGACCAACAGTGATCTGTGTGGAGTTTGCATGTTCTCCCTGTGTCTGCGTGGGTTTACTTTGGGATTTCTCCGGTTTCCTCCCACATGCCAAAAACATGCAAGTTAGGTTAATTGGCATCAAACTAGGGATTCTAAATTGTCCTTAGGTATGAATGTGAGAGTGAACGGTTGTCTGTCTCTCTGTGTTGGCCCTGCAATGGACTGGTGATCTGTCCAGGGTGGACCCTGCCTCTCGCCCAAAGATGCTGGGATAGGCTCCAGCCCCCCCGCGACCCAAAAAGGATTAAGCGGAAGAAGATGGATGGATGGATGGATGGATGATCTGAGAGTCCTTCAGGTGCCTTTTGGCAAATTCAAGGTGGGCTGCCATGTGTCTTTTACTAAGAAGTGGCTTCCGTCTGGCCACTCTACCATACAGGCCTGATTGGTGGATTGCTGCAGAGATGGTTGTCCTTCTGGAACGTTTTCCTCTCTCCACAGAGGAATGCTGGAGCTCTGACAGAGTGGCCATTGGGTTTGTGGTCACCTCCCTGACTAAGGTCCTTTTCCCCTGATTGCTCAGTTTAGACGGCCGGCCAGCTCTAGGAAGAGTCCTGGTAGAACTTCTTCCATTTATGGATGTTGAAGGTCACTGTGCTCATTGGGACCTTCCAAGCAGCAGAAATTTTTCTGTACCCTTTCCCAGATTTGTGCTTCAAGACAATCCTGTCTCGGAGGTCTACAGACAATTCCTTTGACTTCATGCTTGGTTTGTGCTCTGACATGCACTGTCAGCTGTGGGACCTTATATAGATAGGTGTGTGTCTTTCCAAATCATGTCCAATCAACTGAATCTACCACAGGTGGACTCCAATTAAGCTGTAGAAACATCTCAAGGATGATCAGTGAAAACAGGATGCACCTGAGCTCAATTTTGAGCTTCATGGCAAAGGCTGTGAATACTTATGTATATGTGATTTCTTAGTTTTTTATTTTTAATAAATTTGCAAAAATCTCAAAAAAAAAACTTTTTTTACGTTGTCGTTATGGGATATTGTGTGTAGAATTGTGAGGAAAAAATGAGTTTAATTTATTTTGGAATAAGGCTGTAACAGAACAAAATGTGGAAAAAGTGAAGCACTGTGAATACTTTCCGGATGCACTGTAAATACTTTTGATCTTGTATATTTTAGTAGTTTTTCATTGTATTTATTCTGTGGTCTTCTTCTCTTTCTTTCTAATCTCTGTGCTGCTGTAGCAAATGAATTTCCTCAGTGTGGGATTAATAAAGTGTTATCTTATCTTATGCTCTTCTTTGTGAACCCTCCTTGCTGGACTCATTGCCTCCTTATGAATCCCAAGTAAGAACTCTGAATCTTGCACATTCTCCCACTAACTCCTTGCATGTCAGGATCTCTGGCTCCTCACTCTAAAACCCAGTGGATCTGAAACTCCTTGGCTCTCCCTCCGTGGACCCCCTTGGTGTCTGGACCTCTAGCCCTAGACCTTCACCCAAGTAAGGACTCTGAGTAACATTCAAGCCTTTAACAAACTCTTGTCTCACAACCCTCCTTGGCCCATGACCTACGGGTTTTAGACGCTATTCCTTCACTATTGCCCCAAACCAGCAGACTTTCTCGTCTGTTATAAGTTAGTCTCCTCTTAGTTATTCACACATCATACTTATTAGTTATTACCCAGTTACTTACCATTCTCCTTGCTGTCTCCACAGGAGTTCACACTCCCTGCATTGTGGGAAACAGTTCCACCTCACCTGTAAATAAAATGTAATTCTCCTGCCTCAGTTTTGGTCTCTGTGTGTTGTGTCTTGCATTTGGGTCTAAACCTTGTGAAACCGTGATAGAATTATTTCATATTTGATGAGTAAATTTAAAAAACACACACACACACAAATACCAAACAGCATTTTTAGTTTTGCATCCATATTTGACCTCCATATACTTGATGCAATAAAAATATTAAGTCTGCTTTAGCACAATTTTCTCCCTCATATTTTGAGTCCACTTCAAAACCTGTGAGCAGACAGCTCCCACCGTGACCATCAAAATCTTTGACTAGCACTGACTGCCTCTTTAGGAGTCTTTTTTAAAAATTCTCACAGGCTGATATTAATTGAGATCACCCCCAAACTCGAAAAGATTGGTTCTTAGTTGATTTCCAATCTATCCTGAAAATTCAATCAAAATCTGTCAATAACATTTTGAGTCATGTTATTAACACATACACACACATTACCTCATGCCGAAGGTATATGCTCAGGAATTAGCATCAATTTTACGTTTGAAGTATTTATTTTGAAAACTTTTTTTAACCATATCCATGCATGTTTGACTCACTGGTTTTTGTTGGTTCTTTATGATGTGGGCATGGATCACCATCTTTGCCCTCCTCCTCTTGGCTTGCAGGATTGCTATTAGTGGGAGCAGCAGAAGCAGAGGAGGTTTCATCAGTTGAAGTCTGTGCTCTTCCAGGTGGCAGTTTGGTTTCCTGATTGCTCTGCTGTTGAGTTGATTTCTCTGCTCGGTTACCGATTCTTTGCCCTTGTCCTAAAAGAGTGCTGTGAAGAGTACACAAACTTCTTTACACAGACTTCCAGTAATCCCATAGCAATAGAGTACATTGTAGTGCTCTGAGCATGCAGGACTCCTAGTAATCCCTAAGGTCTCCAAAAGTACCATGGGGGGAGAAAAAAAAAGTACCAAGGGGGGTAGGGCTTTCAGTTATCAGGCCCCTCTTCTATGGAAATAATTACTAGCCTGGGTCCGTGAGGCAGACACCCTCTCTGCCTTTAAGACAAAACTGAAAACTTTCCTATTTGACAAAGCTTTTGAATAGACTTCCCACATGTTATATGTTTGTAACTAGTAATGTAACAGTACTATGCATACTGTTCCACTGCTAAACGTGTGCGTAGTGTTGCAGTCCGCATCAATGGGGCCCACTGCACATGCGTTTGATCGTGTGTATGAGCTATGTGACAGCTGGCTAACTAGATGTGATATCATGTTTTAACTGGCATCATTCATTTATTTTATTTTTTTTTATTTGCACAGATTTAAAACAATATACAGAAATTAAAACAATAGACAACACTTTAGTGCAACAGAGGGAAAGAAACCCCGAGGGGCTTATAAACTACCACTCCAACCAGAATAGACAAATTAAAAGAACAAATTCACAAGTGTAGATTGGATTTTGGATATCATAGTTTTGAATTTTACAATTAATATCTACTATGTCCACTTATATTAAAAAAACAAAACTGCTATTTATGCTCACTGTGCATAGTGTTTGGGCATTACACCACCAGGTCCAGCTACGGACGTGTCTGCTTGCAGTGTTTCCTATGAGATTCTTTAGTTAGCTTAATACGCCTGAAAAAGCCCATAAAAATGCTGTAATCTCAGGTCAAATTAGCTTTGATAGAATTTGCTTGTCATACCTGTCTACCTACAGGTTGTTATGTCATGAATAGTATGTCTCCTCCCCCCCCCCCCCAACCAGTCATGGCAGAAGACTGCCTCTCCCTGAGCCTGGTTCTGCCGGAGGTTTCTTCCTATAAGGGAGTTTTTCCTTCCCACTGTCACCTAGTGCTTGCTCATAGGGGATCATTTGATTGTTGGGGCTTTTCCCTGAATTATTTATGATTTTTACTCATGTATCTAGCACCTTGAGATGACTTGTTGTGACTAGGTGCTATACAAATAAAGGTGAATTGAATTGAATTGAATTGTGAACAAATCAGGAATAACCATGTCTACCTTTTGCCACCAAGGGTGTGGTTAGGTCCCACATTCTTAAACACTGCTTGGACCCAGTTATGTCTCATTCCAGCAGTCATAGCACACAGCGTGTACACACCATCTTTGGTCTGCAGAAACACACAGTCTTTATTATCACAATTTTTATAGCACATGCACGAGAATTGTTCATTTAAGATTTCCCCTGACCCACTTCCTGTGATTGTAGGAGGCTGAAATTGCACATGTATAATAATACATATCTCTATAGGTCATGTGGTAATCTGCAGTTTTGAACTCCAAAGGGTTTCTCTTTTACAGGTGCTAAGGTGGGGTAAGGTATGATAATGGAGCCAGTTGAATGCAGAGCAGTCATCAGGTTCCTGTACTTGAGAGATCACACACCACAGAAGTTCGATAAGATGAAAGAGACTTGTGTGTCACGGTGGCCCTTGCGAGCCACCTATAAGACGCACACAAGTCCACCAGTGAGTTTTTAGTGAGTTTTATTACGGTGAAAAGGTGTTTACACAAGCTGCTGAGCTGATGACAGAGTCCTTGCAGAACAGGAAGCATAGGCAATTAAGCACACTACGGGTCCAGGGCAGGAAACAGTCACACACAGACAAGCTAGGTAATAATTGCACTCGGACTGCTAAGCAGGGACTTACAGCACAAATTACACCGGAGGGAATAAGGCTATACAGCTCACTTACTAGTGCCGGTGAAAAGACGGTCAAGCCCTTAAGCAGCCGAGGTAAAGATAGTCCAGGCATCCGTGACGATGAGTGAACAGAATAACGATCAGTTTAACGACCATTAGCGATCAGACACTGCTGCGTCGTAATGACGCCAGCACACAGCTTAAATAACCCAGGGACTGATGACAGATGACACACAGCTGACCGACCGCTGACAGGCGGAAACCCCTCCGAGCACTTTCACAATAAGAGCCCGGAGAGGCCAAAATACCGCCCGCAGCTGTCAAGGCCGGCAGCGAGACATAACTTTAACCCGTGCGCGATCAGAACCGACGCTCGGGTCATAACAGTACCCTCCCTCCACGGGCGGACTCCGGATGCCCCAAGGAACCACCCTGTCCCCCCCCCGCCCCCCCAGGGTGGGAGGTAGGGGGACAGGTATGGAGGGAGAGAAACCAACCAACAAAAACAAGACAAAGACCAAAACAAGAAATACATACAAACACATGACTCAGGGAAAAAAACAAGACTAAGACCAGACAAAAAAAAAACAAAACATACAGGAAATACATGACTCTGGGGAAAAAAAACAAAGACAAAAGAAAACACATGACTAAACAAGGCTATGACAAGACTAAGACTCAATACAAGAAATACATGACTCTGGGGAAAAAAAACAAAGACAAAAGAAAACACATGACTAAACAAGGCTATGACAAGACTGACACTCACAAGGGAAAAAAAAAAACAAGAGACAAAAAAATGCTCTAACTTGACTATGGCAAAGACTCACAAGGTAACAAGAGGCAAACACAAATTGCTCAGACTAGACACAGACAATAATTTACAAGGTAACAAAAAAATGCTCGAACTTGACTAAGACAAAGATTTACAAGAAAACGAGGTAATCAAAAAATAACTCAGACTTAACTAAGACTATGACATACAAAGAAACAAGGGGTAAACAAAAATTGCTCGGACTTAACCGTGATCAAGACTGTGACTTTGGCTACAACAAAAAACAAGAGGCAATCTAAAATTGCTCAGACCTGACTAAGACTTTGGAAACAAGAAAAAACAAGAGGCAATCTAAAATTGCACAGACCTGACTAAGACTTTGGAAACAAGAAAAAACAAGAGGCAATCTAAAATTGCTCAGACCTGACTAAGACTATGACTTTGAAAACAAGAGGCAATCTAAAATTGCTCAGACCTGACTAAGACTATGACTTGGAAACAAGAAAAAACAAGAGGCAATCAAAATAGCGCAGACCTGACTAAGACTATGACTTTGAAAACAAGAAAAAACAAGAGGCAATCTAAAATTGCTCAGACCAGACTAAAACTATGACTTGGAAACACGAGACAATTTAAAAAAAATTGCTCGAACTTGACCTGACCAAGACTATGACTTGGAAACACAACAAAAATTTCTAGATGTACAAGACAAAATTTGGCACCAAATGGGCCCACAGAAAATCCCACAGTACATGAAACAGTCAGGTGGCCTGCCCCAGTCCCATGCCCCCAGGAAAACGTCCTCTGGTGGCTGAACCAGGTCACCCCGTAACCCACACAGTATATTGGGTGGCCAACCCAAGATGCCGAACGCTCCAAGCAGTTCCTCAGGTGGCCGACCCGTATACCACAACCAGCAGGACCGTGGAGGGATTGCGTGCAGCCGCTCACCTGAAAACAAAACAGGAGAGCGCCGATCTGTCAAACAAAACCCACTAATGGCCCCCAGCTGGTGGTTCCTGAGAGGGGGGCAACCCAAACCCCGGGCCCCCTCGAATCCTGATTGGGTCGCAGCCGCACCTGCGCTGGACCCCCACTGGACCTCGTTGGACCCCGATTGGGTCAGGACGGACCCAGATTGGGTCACCGCTGCACCCACGTTGGACCCCGACTGGGTCACCTCGGCCCATACGTCGGACCCCGACTGGGTCAGGACGGGCCCAGATTGGGTCACCGCTGCACCCATGTTGGACCCCGACCGGGTCTCCTCGGACCACGCGTTGGACCCCGACCGGGTCACCTCGGACCACACGTCGGACCCCGACCGGGTCACCTTGGACCACACGTCGGACCCCGACCGGGTCAGGACTGCTCCGGCGATGACCTCCATCTCCGAACCTGGAACCCCCGGTCCCGTGACCTTGACTGGCTCCGGACCGGCAACACTGTGGAGGTGCTCAGAACACAAGGAAGAACCGGGATCAGTTCCACCGGCAGCGCCAGAGCCCAGCGAGACGAGCTCGGGTGCAGCGGCCGGCTGCCCCTCACTCGCCTCCCCATGAGGCAGGCAAAAATGCTCTAACACACCATACAGGAAAACAAGAAAGAGCACTTGCCTGCACTCAGGCTCTGGAACCGTCCAGGACTTCGCCAATCCAGGTTCAGGAAGACGCTCGTCGTCGGGCTCCCACTCAGCTGTGTCGGGTTCCACAACCGGCCTGATGGTCTCCGCAGCTGGATCCTCATACACTGGCGTCCACGCCAATAACCCGTATGGCGTGGGGGCAGAAGACCCTGGACCTGCTGACTCGGGCTGCATCCCTGAGGAACCCTGGGGACGCTCTCTCGTCGGCTCTGGCTCCTCACTGCAGTCCGTTCTCCTCCTCTGTCCAAAACAAGGCTGCAAGACCGGGATGTCTCCCAGAGCTGCAGGCCTCCCCCTCGTTCGCCGGCGTGGGACTGACGCCAAGGACCGCTCCGCAGGAGGAGACACAGAGGCAGCAGATTTAATATAAATAGCTACAGCTGGGGAAAGAAACTCAGGGAGCTGCGGACCCTGAGCTTCACCCCCAGGAGTCAGACAAGACAGATCACTATTATTACTGGAAAAGTGAACTTGGACTTGCCTGTCTCCCGGGGGGAGGATGTTGTCAGCTGTAGCGGGCGTTGCTCCTTCCCTCGCTCGCTGGATGGAACAAGATCCAAGGACGGAGCCCACCGGCACAGGACTCAGCTCACTCTCAGCAGCTGGCTGGTTGAGGGGGTCATCCCGGCGGCCCGGAACTGGATCCGGAGCTGGAGCTTGCCGAAGATGCGCCCGGCCGTGATGCCGACGCCTTCGTCGGCCCCCAGATGGTGCGAACTCCCGAAATGGATCCCTAGGCGAAGAGCAGGTGTGCCTCTTCACCTGCTCCATGCCGCGTTCCTCCTCTATCATCAGGAACAGTTCGCGTTGGGCAGCGATGTCCTCCCTCCTAACGTCGACCTCCGGGTGGTTGGCGAAGCAGGGAGAGAGATTACAGAGCACGTCTTCGGCGGCGTCCAGGTACCAATGTATGCCGGGGTCGTAGTCCAACATGGAAGCGGAGATGAGTAACTCATCTACCGCTTCCAAAACACATGTCAGCACGTGACTCTTCGGTGACGGCATTCCTCACATACACAGGTCCCAGACAGGGAAAAACAACGTCCAAAACTCAACTCACTGGTGAAAAAGCGTCTCAAAATGGCGTCACCGTAAAACACTGTTTGGGCAGCAGTGTACTGTCACGGTGGCCCTCGCGAGCCACCTATAAGATGCACACAAGTCCACCAGTGAGTTTTTAGTGAGTTTTATTACGGTGAAAAGGTGTTTACACAAGCTGCTGAGCTGATGACAGAGTCCTTGCAGAACAGGAAGCATAGGCAATTAAGCACACTACGGGTCCAGGGCAGGAAACAGTCACACACAGACAAGCTAGGTAATAATTGCACTCGGACTGCTAAGCAGGGACTTACAGCACAAATTACACCGGAGGGAATAAGGCTATACAGCTCACTTACTAGTGCCGGTGAAAAGACGGTCAAGCCCTTAAGCAGCCGAGGTGAAGATAGTCCAGGCATCCGTGACGATGAGTGAACAGAATAACGATCAGTTTAACGACCATTAGCGATCAGACACTGCTGCGTCGTAATGACGCCAGCACACAGCTTAAATAACCCAGAGACTGATGACAGATGACACACAGCTGACCGACCGTTGACAGGCGGAAACCCCTCCGAGCACTTTCACAATAAGAGCCCGGAGAGGCCAAAATACCGCCCGCAGCTGTCAAGGCCGGCAGCGAGACATAACTTTAACCCGAGCGCGATCAGAACCAACGCTCGGGTCATAACATTGTGAGGAGGATGTCCCATCATATGACGTAGTCAAACACTGGCATCGACAATTCAATTCAATCAGTGGAAACGACACCCAGTCCCAGACCACAGTGCGCACTGATGAAGGCAACATCCAGCATGTGGAGGCCACCGTTTTGGAGGATTGCCATAACCATTCACCAACTAGCCCAAAATGTCAAGATCAGTATGGGGTCTGTGGAAAAAAATCATCCATGTTCATGTGTACATGCAGAAGTTGTCTGCATGATAAATTCCTCGGTTGCTCACACATTTTCAGAAGTAGGAACAAGTCACGTGGTCCCAAGCAATGGAAGCATTATGACTCACCACCTCTGAAGAAGGCACGTTTCCAGCCCTCGGCAGGTAAAGTCATGCTCACAATCTTTTGGGACCAGCATGGGTATTGATGATAGATTTCCTGGCAAAGGGTACCATAATTACTGGGACTTACTACACTTCACTGCTGCAGAAATTGCAGAAGGCTGTCAAAACTGAGAGGCATGGCATGCTGACCAAAGGTGTTCGCCTCCAGCAAGATAACGCCCCAGTTCACAACTCACATGTTATCCAGATGAAAGCACGGTCCTATGAAATGAAATCCTTCCTCACACCCCTTACTCTCCCGACCTCACAATATCTGACTTCCACCTCTTCCCAACCACAAAGTCATTTTTTGAAGCACAAGCACTTCCAAGACAATGAAACGCTGATTTCCAGGGTTAAGTTGTCACTTCTGACACAACCTGCAGACTTCTACAGGCAAGGTCTCCACAGCTGCATAAAACAATGGGAGAAGCGTGTGACCCTTGGTGGTACCTATGCAGCGAAAGACAAATAACTGTGCCAAGTTTGGCTCCTCTCAGTCCATGGATAATGAGTCAGGGGAAATCTTTAATGAATAGCCCTTGGATGCGGTGGTGGATGGTTTGTGGTATTCAAAATGAATGATTTTTGATTCGCTGAAGTACCTGTTTCTTTCCTTTAATTAAGTTATGATGGCATGCAGCGGTGGACACCAAAGAAGACTCACAAGGTTGAAGGGAGCTGCTTGTTTTCATTTTATCTCCCTTACTACTGTGACATGGGTCTCTGAAATAGAATTGAAAATACAACATTTATGTCACACTCATTAGAAATCCAGAATAACAACATCATTTCATGAATCTGTCAATGTTATTGACTGCAGGTTCAGGGTCATGTGGGGCTGAAGTCCATCCCAGCTGTTTCTGGAGAAAAAACTTTTTTTCCTTTTGTTTTTTTTGTTTGTTTAGATTTTAGGAACTAAGATATCCACAACACAAACCTGATTTTCTCCAATGACAGTTGGCCAGAATCCAGAAATCTCCTCCCAGCATCTTGTCCATTTTTTACTTTAGGATCTAAATGTGTTGTAGAGGCATCTCCTGTGGATCTTTGGTCGAGTCTGCTGAGTGAGCGGCTGGTTCTCATGAAAGGAGCAGTGGCGGTGAGAGAGGTGGTGTGGAGGGACGAGAAGCTCCGGCTGCTGCAGAGGCTGAAAGTTGGTCTGGCTGGGTGGGAGGCTTGTCCGGTGGTCTGGTGGCCAGTGCGGCCGCGGGCAGGCAGAGTGTTTCTTTTTAAACTACAACGAACTTTATTAACAGCTGTAGCCGAGTGATTACATCTGCCCAAGCTGTTGCTCCTTCCACAACTAACAGTGGTTTTTGAGGCAGTGCTGCCAGCTTGATTACCTCTGGTGTTTAAAGGTCCTGTAAATGCCATTGAATCCTGAAAGAGAGAGAGTGAGAGAGAGAGAGAGAGAGAGAGAGAGAGAGAGAGCGAGCGAGAGAGAGAAAGAGAGGTTTAAAGTTCTGCATGTTCTTTAAATTTGATGATGGCAATACACTTTGTACTCCCAACATGGACTCACTGACTCGTACAATCCACTGACCACTGAAGAGACTCTTTTAATCCTGACAGGAGCTTCTAATTTGCTTAAGTACTGCACTTTAAACTTAATCACACTTGAGCTCTAGTCGGAACCAACAGACCAGTCTGTTCCACTCTCTGTAGATGCAGCTGCAGAGGCCATGAATCTGTGGCTGCACCGCCTGACAGAGAAATCAATTAGGAGAAGCATGAAGAGCCCTGACTTAGCGATATGTGGAGGTTTTAACTGCACTGACCTGATCTTTAGCAATTAATGAGAACATAAATCAAACTTGCAATCCTAAAAATACATTAACACAACCAAGTAAACTGTGTCCACATTAATTCACTTCTACACTTCATGCTGAAATTACCAAATATAGCATTTATAATTTTACTGTAAGGGAAGCTGTTTAAACAGCAAAAGCTGCATTTAGTAATTTGGAGGACACAAAAATAATCGGACCATTATACAACAACATGGTCCCCCGGCGTGGGGTTTTCTGGTAAAAACTCCCCAGGGATCTGCAGTGGCTGAGAAAAACCGACTTCTGCCGTGGAGGCTGCCAAATCCTCTTTAGGTGTGGGGCGCAACCCTAAAAGAACCCAGGGCAGGCGGTCGACCCAATTTGTATCCGTGAGCGAAGCTCTGAGCGGTGCCTTAAGCAACCTATGAAAGTCGGTCGCATAACCCATTAGCCTGGGGGTTGTATTTGATAGTGCGGTGAATTTTGATCCCAAGGCTCTGGGCCATCGTGGACCGGAGTTCCGAAACGAATTGCGGACCCCTGTCGGAAGTGATGTCAGACAGGGATCCGAACTGTGCAACCCAAGCCAACAAAAAAGCACGAGCCACTTCCGCGGACATGGTAGAAGCCAGCAGGACCACTGCAGGCCAGCGCATGGTGCGATCCACGATTGTCAAACCTTGCATGAAACCTTGCGACAGCGGGAGGGGTCCCACCAAATCCACGTGGATGTGGTCAAACCTCCTGGCCGGGATTTGGAACGGCTTGAGGGGGGCTCTGGTGTGCATGTGCATTTTGGCCTGCTGGCCCGCAACGCAAGCTGCAGCCCACTCTTTCATATCCTTGCACAAGCGCAGCCAGACAAATTTTGTCCCCACTAGTTTCACCGAAGCGCGTACGCCTGGATGCAAAAGGGAGTGGATTGACTCAAAAATGCGGCGGTGCCAACAGCTCAGAACCACCAGGCACGGGCGGCCAGTGGAGATGTCGCAGAGCAAGGGAGGACACCCTTCTTGCACCACCCTGCTCTCCAGCCATAACCTATTAGGCACCAACTGGAGTGTGCAAATGTCCGCATCCCCGGCTTGCTCTGCAGCCATGGCAGGGAAATCTATTCCTATGTAGACCAGGGAGACAAATGCACGTGACAGGCAATCAGCCACAACGTTGAGCTTACTGGCAACATGTTGAATGTCAGTCGTAAACGCCAAGATCGCGGCCAAATGCCGTTGCTGCTGGGCTGACCAAGGTTCCAAGATCTTGGACATCGTGTACGTCAGTGGCTTACGGTCAACAAACGCGGTGAACTCGCTCCCCTCTAGCAAAAACTGGAAATGGCGCGTCGCCATGTGGACAGCCAAGAATTCTTTGTCGAATGTACTGTATTTGCGTTTGTTGTCGCGCAAAGTTTGACTAAAAAAATGCCAGCTGCTGCCATGAACCAGGGACGTACTGCTCCACCACTGCCCCTATGGCAACATCAGATGCGTCCATAGTGAGCGCTATCTGTTTCGACGGGTCCAGGTGGCCTAGCAACACAGTATCCGCAAGCACTGTTTTGGCATCTGTGAAAGCCTGGACTCGCTCGGGAGTCCAGTCGATGTTTTCCACAGGCTTCTTTTTCTTAAGTGCATCATACAACGGCTGCATCAGGGAGACTGCCCAGGGAAGGAAATGGTTATAAAAACTGACCATTCCCAAAAAATCCTGTAGGGCCCTCATGGTCTGCAGACGCGGAAAGTCCCACACAGTGCACACCTTATCCGGTAGCAGAATTGCGCCCTCCAGCGAAATGCAGTGGCCCAAAAAATCAATCACTGGCACACCGAAGTGGCACTTCGCCGAGTTCATTACAAGCCTGTGTGCTTCCAACCTCTGGAAAGCTGTCCTGAGATGGGCGAGGTGCTCCTCCTTGGACATGGTAGCTACCAAAGTGTTGTCTAAGTAGACAAAAACAAAGGACAAGTCACAAAGCACCGCGTCCATCATTCTCTGGAAAGTCTGCACCACACCTTTTAATCCAAACGGCATGCGTAAAAACTCAAAAAGGCCAAAAGGAGTTATTACCGCTGTTTTTGGAACATCCTCCGTGCGCACCGGGACCTGGTGGTAATCGCGGACCAGATCCACTTTCGAAAAAACATGCGCCCTGGCCAGGTGCACGGACAAATCTTGGATATGCGGGATGGGATACCGATCGTGTTCCGTGGCGTTGTTCAAGCTCCGGAAATTGCTGCACGGTCGCCACAACCCGTCGGCCTTAGGCACCATGTGTAGCAGGGATGCCCACGGGCTGTTGGAGCGGCTGACGATGCCCAACTACTTTAAGTTGGCAAACTCCTCTTGTGCGCTGGCCAGTTTAGTCACGTCCAGGCGCCAAGCACCGGCAGGCCTTTTGTAGTTATGAAATGTTCGAACCCGTGTTTCGTTACCGTAGCCAAAAAATTTGGGACTATGAGTGCTGGGAACTGTGCAAGTAAATGTTGGTACTTAACCCCTGGAGTTATAACTTTAGCCAGTGTTGTTGACCCAGCGCCCCGAGCTGTGCAGGGCAGTGAGGTAAAAGAGACAGCCTCCACTAGTCACCTATTAGCAACATCAACTAACAACCCATCCATCCATCCATCTTCTACTACTTTTCCGGAGGTCCGGGTCGCGGAGGCAGCAGTTCAGGCAGAGAAGCCCAGCCTTCCCTCTCCCCAGCCACCTGCTCCAGCACTTCAGAAAGGATACCAAGGCGTTCCCAGACCAGCTGGGAGACATAGTCTCTCCACTGAGTCCTGGGTCTGCCTCGGGGTCTCCTCCCAGTGGGACGTGCCCGAAATACCTCAAGTGGGAGGCGTCCAGGAGGCATCCTAATCAGATGCCCATACCACCTCAGCTGACTCCTTTCAATGTGGAGGAGCAGCGGTTCTACTCTCAGCCTCTCCCGGATGACTGAGCTCCTCACCCTATCTCTGAGGGTGAGTCCAGCAATCCTACGGAGAAAGCTCATCTCAACCGCTTGTATCCGCAATCTCGTTCTTTCGGTCATTACTCAAAGCTCATGACCATAGGTGAGAGTAGGAACATAGATTGACTGGTAAATCGACAGCTTTGCCTTAGAACTGAGCTCCCTCTTCACCACAACAGACTGGTACAATGTCTGCATCACTGCAGATGCTGCTCCAATCCGTCTGTCAGTCTCTCGCTCCATTTTCCCCTCACTCGTGAATAAGACCCCAAGATACTTAAACTCCTCCACTTGGGGCAGGAGCCTGCCCCAACCCAGAGAGGACAATCCACCTTTTTCCGGCTGAGGACCATGGACTCGGACTTGGAGGTGCTGATTCTCATCCCAGCCACTTCACACTCAGCGGCAAACCGTCCCAGCAAGAGCTGTAGGTCGTTGCTGGATGAAGCCAACAGGACAACATCATCTGCAAACAACAGAGATGAGATCCTGTGGTCACCAAGCATGACACCCTCCATTCCCTGGCTGCGCCTAGAAATCCATCCATCCATCCATCCATCTTCTACCGCTTTTCCGGAGGTCCGGGTCGCGGAGGCAGCAGTTCAAGCAGAGAAGCCCAGCCTTCCCTCTCCCCAGCCACCTGCTCCAGCTCTTCAGAGGGGATACCAAGGCGTTCCCAGACCAGCTGGGAGACATAGTCTCTCCACCGAGTCCTGGGTCTGCCCCGGGGTCTCCTCCTAGTGGGACATGCCTGAAACACCTCAAGTGGGAGGCGTCCAGGAGGCATCCTAATCAGATGCCCATACCACCTCAACTGACTCCTTTCAATGTGGAGGAGCAGCGGTTCTACTCTGAGCCTCTCCCGGATGACTGAGCTCCTCACCCTATCTCTGAGGGTGAGTCCAGCAATCATACGGAGAAAGCTCATTTCAGCCGCTTGTATCCGCGATCTCGTTCTTTCGGTCATTACCCAAAGCTCGTGACCATAGGTGAGAGTAGGAACGTAGATTGACTGGTAAATCGACAGCTTTGCCTTAGAACTAAGCTCCCTCTTCACCACAACAGACCGGTACAACGTCCGCATCACTGCAGATGCTGCTCCAATCCGTCTGTCGATCTCTCGCTCCATTTTCCCCTCACTCGTGAACAAGACCCCAAGATACTTAAACTCCTCCACTTGGGGCAGGAGCTTGTCCCCAACCTGGAGAGGACAATCCACCTTTTTCCGGCTGAGGACCATGGACTCGGACTTGGAGGTCCAGAAAATTTCCATAAGGTCCATAAAAAAGGTCCATAAAAATTATGAACAGGATCGGTGACAAAGGGCAGCCCTGGCAGAGTCCATCTCTCACTGGGAATGAGTCCGACCGAGTGTTGGCAATACGAACCAAACTCTCACAATGGTCGTACAGAGATCGAATAGCTCATAACAACAAGCCTGATACCCCATACTCCCGAAGCACCCCCCACAAAAAAACACGAGGGACGGGGTCAAATGCCTTCTCCAAGTCCACAAAACACATGTAAACTGGTTGGGCAAACTCCCACGAACCCTCGAGAATTCTCAAGAGGGTAAAGAGCTGGTCCTATGTGCCACAGCCAGGACAAAAACCACATTGCTCCTCCTGAATCCGAGGTTCAACCAACGGCCAGACTCTCCTCTCCAGTACTTTGGCATAGACCTTCCCAGGGAGGCTGAGGAGTGTGATCCCTCTAAAGTTGGAGCACACCCTCCGGTCCCCTTTTTTGAAGAGCGGAACCTCCACCCCGGTTTGCCATGCCAAAGGCACTGCCCCCAACCTCCACGCAATGTTGCAGAGGCGTGTCAACCATGACAGCCCAACAACATCCAGGGCATTGAGGTACTCAGGGCGAATCTCGTCCACCCCCGGGGCCCGGCCACCAAGGAGATTTTTAACCACCTTGGCGACCTCAGCCCCTGTGATAGGCGAGTCATCCCCCTTGTCCACAAACCCTGCTTCCTCTGTGGAAGGCGTATCAGTGGGATTGAGGAGATCCTCGAAGTATTCCTTCCACCGCCCGACGATATCCCCAGTTGAAGTCAACAGCGCCCCATCCGCACCATACACAGTGTGGACAGGGAGCTGTTTTCCCCTCCTGAGCCGCCGGAGAGTTTGCCAGAATCTCTTCGAGGCCGACCGAAAGTCTTGTTCCATGGCCTCACCGAACTCCTCCCATACCCGGGTTTTTTCTTGAGCAACCACCCGAGCTGCACTCCGCTTGGCCTGCCGGTACACCTCAGCTGCTTCGGGAGTCCCACAAGCCAACCAAGCTTGATAGGACTCCTTCTTCAGCTTAATGGCCCCCCTCACCACTGGTGTCCACCACTTGGTTCGGGGGTTGCCACCACGAGATGCACTGACCACCTTGCGGCCGCAGCTCTGGGCCGCCACTTCAACAACAGAGGTGGAGAACATGGCCCATTCAGACTCCATGTCTCCAGACTCCCTCGGAATGTGGTTGAAGTTCTTCCGGAGGTGGGAGTTGAAGACCTCCCAGACAGAGGCCTCAGCCAGATCTTCCCAGCACACCCTCACTATACGTTTGGGTCTACCAGGTCTGAATGGCTTCCTCCCCTGCCATCGGATCCAACTTGCCACCAGGTGGTGATCAGTTGACAGCTCTGCACCTCTCTTTACCCGAGTGTCCAAGACATACGGTCGCAGGTCTGATGACACGATAACAAAATCAATCATCGACCTGCGACCTAGGGTGTCCTGGTGCCAGGTGCACATATGGACACCTTTATGCTTGAACATGGTGTTTGTTATGGACAAACTGTGGTTAGCACAGAAGTCCAATAACTGAACACCACTCGGGTTCAGATCGGGCAGGCCGTTCCTCCCAATCACCCCCCTCCAGGTTTCACTGTCGTTGCCCACGTGCGCACTGAAGTCCCCCAGTAGGACAATGGAGTCTCCAAGAGGAGCACCCTCCAGCACCCCAGTCACAGACTCCAAAAAGGGTGGGTACTCTGAAACGTCATTTGGTGCATAGGCACAAATGATGGTCAGGACCCGTTTCCCAACCCGAAGGCACAGGGAAGCAACCCTTTCATCCACTGGGGAAAACTTCAATATAGAGGCAACAAGGTGGGGGGATACAAGAATACCCACCCCTGCTCGTCGCCTCTCGCCCGGGGAAACTCCAGAATAGGCCAAGCTCCAGCTCCTCTCCAGGAGACTGGTTCCGGAACCGGAGCTGTGTGTTGAGGTGAGGCCGACTATATCTAACCGGTATCTCTCAGCCTTGTACACCAGCTCAGGCTCCTTCCCCACCAGAGAGGTGACATTCCACGTACCAAAAGCCAGTTTAGAAAGCTTGGGATCAGTCCACCAAGGTCTCCGCCTTTGACCGCCACCTAATCCACATAGCACCGGACCCCCATGATCCATCCTGCAGGTGGTGAGCTCACTGGAGGGCGAACCCATTTAATTCCTTTGGGCTGAGCCCGGCCGGGTCCCATGGGTGGAAATCCGGCCACCAGACGCTAGCCATCGAGCCCCTCCCCCAGGCCTGGCTCCAGGGTGGGGCCCCGGCAACCCCATACCGGCCGGGGTACACTGAATCCTTGATATAGAATTTATCATGAGAGTCTGTTGGATCGTTCTTAGTCTGGCCATTCACCCAGGACCAGTTTGTCTTGGGTGACCCTATCAGAGGCAAATTGTCCCGGACAACATAGCTCCTGGGATCACTGGGGCACGCAAACCCCCCCACCACGATAAGGTGATTAACTAACAACCCATAAGCACATAAAAAATATGCACCTGAAATGGGGGCAGAACATGCAGCTACCACAAAGTCCCACTGAAAATTGTGTCTGTGCAAGCATATCGTCAGTGTCCATTAGCCAAATGTCCTGATGGTGGGTCCATTGGCGGCCGTGAGCTCTGGACCTCTGCCTCCTGCCAACTTACCTGCACTCACCGGCAGGATGAGGCTCTTCTGGGAGCCAGAGTCCACCAAAATCCGTCTCCCCGAACATGTGTCCATGACATAAGGCAGCTTGTTCCTGTCACTAGCGGTTGCAGCTGCTACCAAATGCTGAATGTGCCGTCTTCCTGGCTTCTTGAATTGGCATGGCGACAGGCAGCATTAGGCATTCAAGCTGAAACAGCAATGATAGAAACAGATCGCCCCGTTCCTTCATCTCCTGGTGTCTGTCCCAGCTACCACCAACAGCTCCTCGACCTCGCTGGAGTCCCTCATGGATGCTGGTGCCACTGCCTACACGCTGAGAGTTCTGGTCACCAAAATGATGTGGTCCGCTTCCTGCGCCAGGGCGCGGTAGTCCTTGGCAACCAGCAGCGGCGAGTTGGGCAGGATCGCCCTCGCTGTAGCCAGTAGGTTCTTGAGGAACAAGTGGGCAAACAGGAAAGATTCATCGTCCTTCCCCCTCAGCGCCACCACGCTCTCCATGAGCTCCACGGCTGATCTGTCACCTAACTCTGAACGCGTTAGGAGTCTCTCTTCCCTCTCACTGTCAGACAAGGTATAGCTCTGGAGTAGCATCCACTTGAGTGCCTCATACTGTATTTCCCCTGGGCTGGCGGCTCCTGGAGCAGGCTTGTCACCTGCTGTGTGTTGTGCGCATCCAGCACAGTGACCACATAGTAATATTTTGTGTCGTCTGTTGTTATCCTGCGGAGTGCGAAGTGGACTTCTATATGAAGGAACCACGCAGTCGGGTTGCGAAGCCAGAAGTCTGGGACTTGACTGAGACAGCGCATGCGGCGCTAGTGCTCTCCCTCCAGGTAGTCTCCAGGGCGGTGCTCGGCTCGCTCTCCATATCACATCTTGGGGTCACCAATGTGGAGAAAGGAAGCAGGCGAGGCAACAAGCTAGACGACACACGAACTTTATATCCTTCTCCATCATCAAGTTCTGTAAAATCTAACTGGGTCTCTGTGCATCCTCATTTTATAACCGTTAATTCCATGTATTGAGACCCAGGAATCCCGACCATAATACATTGTGTGGTCTTAATATTCAATTGCCTCACCCAATTAATATAATTAACCTTAACATTTATCTCAGAAAAGGAATTCAATTCAGTCAAAACAGATCTCCAATTAAATGTGCACTTTATCAATACAATCCATGTTAACATTTACAAATTCTACACATATAATAGGCCTATAATTCTCAATTACAGAAACCGTAGCAGTGGCGACACTCCGTCGTCACACAGCGACCCCTCTGATTCTAGATGTGATTAACATTGTAGATAAGAGACACATAATTTCGTTCTACTGTACATGATTGGCTGTATGGATTAAATGACAATAAAGCTGGCTTTGTGGCGGACACACGACCCAGTGCACGTGGACACTGGACACAGCTGGGGGATTTCTAACTCACACCCAGAAAGCTGAACAATGGACTGTTAAGTTATGCACCCCCTGAGGGAAAAGAGAATAGCTCGGAGCCGCTGAGACTAGAGAACAGCGGCTGAAGTGTGAACATGCGGATGGCTATGTTAATGTGTCGCCCAGGTCTTTTGTTACACGCCAAAGCATAATCACAACACCTGTTGGTAAATAAGGTATGAAAGGGTATGTAACAAGTGTCATGGTAATTGCGCCACACAGTTCCTGTGTACACACACCATACATAATGTCAGCAGTTCCAGTCTCAATGCATGAGCATTAAAGGTATAAAAGGGAGTGCAGAGAGACTGGAGGAGGCTTCTACAGGGACTCGGCCCCAGCGGCCCACGCTGGGGCCATAGGCTGTACATATGTGTTAGAGAATTAATAAAGATTCTCTGTCATCCTATGCTCGTGCCTCGCCTACACATCCTTCCCTTTCACCCTCTACAGCTTTACCTTTAATAACATGGTCATGGTTGTAACTGAAGACCAAAGCATTTTTTAGTGACATATGGGAAAACAATCTGAAAGAGCAAAACCGGCTTTTGCCCATTCTGCCAAAATGTTAACATATAACTATTTCTGCTTGAAGCCAGATTTTACAGTTTTACTGTAATCATATGACCCAAGAAAGCATTTTAGAAGGTTAAAACCCACAAACACACCATGTTTGACTCAATGGGACATTGTCATGCTCTTGACATTTATATTCTTATTAAACAATCAGAAAAATGTAATAAATTTCTTTTTTTTTTTTAAATTTAATACATACTTCTTTCAAATTGTGATAAAACATTAAGAAAAATCCATGTAGACAGATGAGCCTTACCAGTATCTTTCCCCCTTTCTTCTGAGTCAGATTGCTGGTTTTAGTTTTTGTTGGGGTCTCCGGCCACCTGTTTCACACAAGATTAAGTCAAGATTAAGTCAACTTCACACAAATCATCTTGCTACCCCCCCCACCAAACGCACGTGCGTGCACACACACACATTACATTTCATATTGCTGCTTTGTTTTTGTTAAATAAATTCTTTATTTGACTGAAAATAAATTTAATGCTCTTATAATTTTATATGAAGATATCACCATACTTTTTTATGTAACTATTACAACATCAGCCATACTTAAAGAAATACTATTCCAAAGATATACTGGTACAGTATGTTACCTGCTGGGTTAGTTTTTGTAGTATCTGTCCAGGTATTTTATGTGGAACACTGTGTATTTTGTGTAAATGTGTACTGGCAAGTCTCAGCTGTCATCAAAAGTTCCACCATTAGATTTTTCCCCTCTCATTATTATTTTTATTTAAGAGATAAACTCTGAAAATAATCCTGTTCTTTTGTGTTTGAATTAACCAGAGAATAGTTTAAAATTGTTCTTCATAATAACTAACAATAAAATAAACAACTTACCTTTGCTTCTTGGACATCCTTTAAGAAGAGGACAACAATTAAAATATTTAACTGAATAACACTGTTTATCTCAAAAAGTAATGCGCTCATTCAAGCGCAAAGGCAGAGAGCAAATCACAAAATACTGTCCCAGAGAAAAACACTCACACCGTCACCGACAGCGTTTCACACTCTATTAGAGTTTTGCAGGATTAGGCCTGCATCTTAACACGATTACCACACAGTAAATTTAGTGAACTCAATCAACTGGCCTACATGTCATTTAAGTCCTGATGTCTATCCATGTTAATATCAACAGTCAATATTCTTAGCACAATATTCGTCCAGTAATACTGAGGCCTGTGTATGAATTTTATAGGTGAATCCCTGAGCTGTTACCTGAGCTGAGCTGTTTGCTACTCTTCTCTGAAAAAAGCCCCTCTTAATGCGCACATTTCTGGTTATGTCATTAACAAGAAAGATTCATTGTCTAATAATAAACATTCATTTTATGCAATGAAACCCAATGGGTCAGATGTAGCAATAAATGACCCAACTGATTACTGCCAACTCAAAAACAGAAAACAATGTCCAATTTAAAATTAATTATAATTTAATTGATTAAAATAAAGTGAGATAGGTTTGGGTGTTCGGCTCTGACTAATGATCAGTAGATAAGAAACATGCTGTAGGTTTAGCCTGATCTTCTGATGTGTCTTAAATCTGAGAAGCTTATAGATACAGCAGGGGAAATAAATACTGAACACGTCAGCATTTTTCTCATTAAACATATTTCTAGTGGAGCTATTGACCTGAGATTTTCACCGGATATCAGTAACAACCCAAGTACAGTGATCCCTCGCTACTTCGCGCTTCACCTTTCGCGCCCTCAGTGCATCGCGGATTTTTCAAAAATATTCATCAAAAATTCAAAATTGAGAAATAATGGGCGGGCGCTAGCAGAAGGCAGGGAGACTACATTAGACCATCACGTGTCAACACGGAGAGCAGCACAACTCTCTGTTCGCTGTTGTCGTGATGGCTGGGCTCGGAAATCTCGCAAGCTGATTGGCCGAGACGTTTCACCCCGCAAGCTGATTGGCCGAGACGTCTCACCCACCTCCTCTTCCTGCCGAGCACCCATGAAGGGAAGAAAGACCGCATTCATTGCTTTTTATCGCTCGTGTTACTTAGTCTCGCCGCGTGGAACTTTTTGCTGTTCTCTTGTGCCATTTTGTGCGAAATAGTCTTCCCGTCGAGGCACTACGCCGCCTCCTGCAGCTTCAGCTCTATCGGAAGCTGCCCTCGATGATCCTGCGCCTCCAGCACCTCACGATGAGGCGTCACCTGAGGAGCAGTAAAGCTCTCATTAACCTGTGCAGTAAATCATTTTCATCTTGAGTTACGTATCTTGTTATAAGAATAAAAGAGTTCTAAAAACATATTTATGTACACTTTGTTTACATCTACGTATGTATGTACACGTACACACACACACACGTATCATATGAGAGAGAGAGAGTGAGAGAATGAACGTACGTATTATTTATGGATGACGTCATTGGGGTGACGCTACTTCGCGGTTTTTCACTTTTCGCGGTCGGTTCTGGAACCCATTAACCGCGATAAGTGAGGGATCACTGTAATCCATACATACAAACAAATCAAGGCAACTGTGTTCACAGAACAAGTTATATTTAATAAAGTGGAATGACACAGGGAATAAGTATTGAACACATGAAGCAAAAGAGGGGCAAAAAGGCATAGAAAGCCAAGATTCGCAAGACTCCATTGCTGAAGAAAAAGCATGCTGAAGCTTGATTAAAGTTTGATACACAACATTTGGGCAAGTCAGTATTATTATTTAGCGAATGCAAAGTCCTTAAGCCAAGCAGTTGCCTCCTGGTTTGCTGTATGGAGGGTGTGTAATCCTCCTTCCAGTCTTTGGAGCGGGCAAGCCTCTATGATGTGTTCCATAGTTTGCTCCTCTCCACATGCGCACAGTGGGCTAGGGATACTGCCCCATCTGTGAAGGCTGGCCAAGCAGGGGCCAGCCTTCACAAGGCTGTGAAGGCTGTGAAGCCTTCACAAGCCTTCACAGCCTTTTTACTGACTTCGCAGGGGCAAGTCAGTAAAATACTGGGAGAATATAACCTGGTCAGATGAGAACAAAATTGAACTTTTTGGATGCCACAACACACAGCATGTTTGGAGGAGAAATGGCATTGCACATCATCCCAAAACACCACCAACATCAAAACAATTGAAGATCAGAGTTCAGAAAACACCCACAGAACCTTCAAAATTTGAAAACAGTTTGTGTGGAAGAATGGGCTAAAATCACTCCTGAACAATGCCTGCACTTAGTTTCTCCACACAGGAGGTGTCTGGAGGCTGTTATTATCAACAAAGGCTTTTCTGCTAAATATTAAATGAATTTCACCAAGTGTGTTCAGTACTTATTCCCTGTGTCATTCCACTTTATTAAATATAACTTGTTTTGTGAACACAGTTGCCTTGATTTCTTTGTATGTATTGATTACTTGGGTTGTTACTGATATCTGGTGAAAATCTCAGGTCAATGCTCCATCAGAAATATGCTTGAGAAAAATGTTGACATATTCAATACTTATTTTTCCCTCTGTATATATAAGGCAATAATGTAAAAGAGGTGCATTATGTAAGGCCAGGGATGTGTAGACATTTTGAGGGGCTGTTACATAACTTGAAACAAGGTTACCTCACACTCTGACTCCTGTTACTTACAGATGTGTTCAAATTTGTCAGTTTGTTTGTCTGTTTGTTAGCAGGATTTCATAAAAAATTACAGGACAAATTTTGATGAAATTTGCACCAGAGGTGGCCCTTGGCCTATGGATGGACCCAGTAGATTTTGGAAGTGGTCTGAAAGTGCTTACCTCTGCCAAGGCACTATCTTGCAACATCAAAGAAAGTGGAAAAAGTGATCCAGAATCTCCATCCTTGCCCAGATCACCTCGAAAATCTAACAGGATCATCCGCAGCCTAAGGGCCACCTCTGGTGGAAATTTCACCAGAATCCCTCATGTACTTTTTTCATAATCCACCTTGGTATCCTCTCTGAAGAGCTGGAGCAGGCTGGGAAGAGGAAAGTCTGGGTTTCTCTGCTTGGACTGCTGTCTCCACAACCCGGACCTCCGGAGAAGCGGTAGAAAATGGATGGATGGATTAATTGGAGTTGTAGTGGTGGGTTCAGGCTACACAGAAGCTGGTGGAAAAATAATTTTACTGTTTGTGTGATAATTTTGATGAACTTATACACCATTTGTAAGGCTGATGGTTTCTTCCAACAGTCTTTTGATGTCATTTCTCAGACTTCTGGCTAAGAAAAAGTGTAGGAAGTGTTCTTATCAGTGTACCCTTTGATAAGTCTGAACCCTAGGAGATTCATGCAAAGACCTTGTATTGTAGAACCTCCAGGAATGGTGCACCTGTTATGTCTGTAAAATGACCAGGCAGGAGGCGGGTCTTCATGCAGCCAACTCTCAACTTTATTACAGTGAACTTGGTTTATATCCAGAGTGGACCGTGCCCACCTGATGTCACCCTGTGGGTGGGCACGGCATCACATACACACACACTCTCATACCCAGCATTCTCCCCCTCTTTAGAAAAATGCAAAACCACACACACAATTGAACCCGAATCACACACTAAGCAGGGAATAACAAACAGTAATAACATGGCCTATCACATTCACTCAAAGAACAACTAAAATTGGACCATGTCTCTTTAAAATGTATAAAATAATCCCATATTACTCACATTCACTCACATACACACTATTAAACAATATATACAAAATACACACACACACACACACACACACACACAGACATATATACGTATATACAGTATATATAGTATATATACACACACAGATATTTACACCATAAAAAAATGTATTTTAGGTAACCCCAATGTCTCTGGACAGCCACCATCTTCTAATCTGCCATGGAGGACCTGGGCAGCCCCACGGCATCAGTGCACCTAGTCGCCGTCTACCCCCAGGGTCAAAGCCCCCCTCCCTGGCAAAAATGTCCCTACCCGCCATTTGGCACATTTTCCCTCTGGGCCCGCCGTGCTGCTGTTTGGTGCGCCGCCTCTCTGTTCTAGGCTGCCTTACGCACCACTGTCATGGCTCCAGATGCTCCGGCCCCCAGTGGCCGCACTTTGGGGAGAAACAAAGCCTGTTCTGCAGCGTCATCCACTGCCTCAGGTGCCTCACCATACCACCCAGCGCCCTCGTCCAAGGTGCATGGAGCTCCGGCACCGAGGCACTGCCCAACCTCCATGGTGCACGGCTGTTGCTGCTTACCTCCGGGGCTCACAATGTCACCCTTGCTTGTCTCATCTTCCGATTCCGGCTCCTTGCCGCTGCCTCCAGCACTCACGGTCCCGGTGCTCTGCTGCGCCATCACCACGTCCTGCTGCGGCTGTTCCCCTTCTGGGCATTCAGCATCATTCCCGTTGGCGCCACTGTTCAACCCGGGCACCTTGACACTATTCTTGGCACCCTCACTCCAAGTGTCTCGCTGTGTTGCCTCTGCGTCATGCAGCTGCTGACCTTCCCCAGGGCCCTCAGCCTGCATGGTCCCGCTCTCCCTCTATTTAGCTTCCAACAGTGGGGCTGACTCCTGTTGCACCTCCTCTCTGCCGTCTTCGCACACCACGACGTCCAACCCGTCAGTGCTGTGGTCCCACACTAGACTGGGCTCCACAGCTGGCTCGTTCTCCTCAGCGACTGGGGTCTCAGCCCCTCTCCCTGGTAGCTCTTTCCCTGAGAGCAAAGAGCGGGCGCTCCGGTGTCGGTGCTTTCCATAAAAGCCTCGCCAGTGTTAGTCTTGCTCAGCTTGGTCTCTTTCTCCACCTGCTCCGGTTCTGGCTGGTCGATGGGTGGAGGCCATACCGGTCCCTGCTCTTCCTTCATCTCGTCGCTGCTCTCCGGGTCCCCTTCACTCTCAGTGTCACTCTCACTGTCAGTGTCGTATTCGCTCTCCCTGTCAGAGCCGTATTCACTCTCACTGTCCACAAAGTCCGTGTAAACTCATTCTGGGCCGCTGACCGTCTGTCCGCTGATTTCAAGGGTGAATCCCAGCTCCTCAAGCAAGTCCCACCCAATGACATTTTCGCCCCGGCATGCCACCTGGAACCAAAATGCTGGAAGAGCTTTCTTGTTGTACTGCACTGCCAGTACCGGAATTCCCGTCATCCAGCAGTTCCACTGCATCTGGGCGCCGGAGTGTGAGCCTCCAAACCCAGGCCTCACGCACGATGGACCGTGTGGTGGCGGTGGCTAACAACATGGGCACCCTCACGTCGTCCAGCTTCACCACTCGTTGCAGTCCTGACCAACCTTCGGGGCCCACGATGTTTACACCGTCTCTGCTGTCGTCAGTGGCCAGGGACTCCTTCACACGTGGCTCCGGTTCTGCCTTGAGGTCCAGCTTGGCGCCCGCAGCCTTGTTTCGGCATGAAACTAGCCTGTCAGCTAGCCTGTCCATTGACTTTGACTGAGCTGTTAGCTTTCCCAAGCTAACTAGCTCCGTCGACCCTAGCACCAAAAGCTCCTTCACCCGCAGCTCCTTGGCTCTCGTCTGCTTCGCAAAGTGCGCTGTCATGTGCACGACGGCATCCTTGTAGCACTCTTCCACACCCAGCGAGTTGAGAATCCTTCGGCCCTCCATGCCAAGGTTATGGACCAGGACCCTCCAGCGCTGCTTCCCGTTAAACCAAGAGAAACCCAGTTCTTTGATGTAGTCTTCGAACCTCTGTCTCCACACCGGCCATGAGGTCACCAGCTCACCTGGGCTCTCCAGAAAGGGCAGTAAATTTCGAGGTATCCAGCACGCACCCATTTTTCACCTCGTCGCCAAATGTTACGTCTGTAAAATGACCAGGCAGGAGGCGGGTCTTCATGCAGCCAACTCTCAACTTTATTACAGTGAACTTGGTTTATATACAGAGTGGGCCGTGCCCACCTGACGTCACCCTGTGGGTGGGCACGGCATCACATACACACACACTCTCATACCCAACAGCACCCTCTAATAATGTACAATATAAGCTGAATGTGGAGTTATTAGCAAGATGTTGAACAGTTAACATACTCTTTTATGGTTGCCATCCAGTACAAATCACTAGGGTAAAGTGGTCATGTATCACTAAATGTGCAAAATTAAATTAAAATAAGGGATAAAACCCCCAATTTTTAATGTTTTACAAATTTCACTGGTGTCTGAGTTCATTGCTCCTATTTTCATTTATGTACAGTATATGTTTCATTTATTTACCTTTCATTTTATTTCTGAACTTTCCATTTCTTTTCTGTTTCTTAACTCCATCATTACAGTTAACTAAATCCTCTTGATGGCGGTTTTATTGTCTGTCCTTATTGTGTTAGAGAGGCTGTATTACCAGTATGCTGCAGCTTCTGCTTTTGACTGACCACTGCTGACATGCTGGCTAAAACCAGGAGTCCAGGATACAGGAGATAATACTCTTTGAATTGGCATTATTACTCTGTGCACGCACTACAGCCTTGTGGTAGAGCATCTGCCCCAATAACTGGGAGGGATTCAAGCCCCGGCTGGGTCATCCCAAAGACCATATAAAATGGTACTTCCTGCCTTCTAGCTTGGTGTGCAACACAGTCGAAGGAAAGTTGGTTACCCAGCCAAATGAGGAGCACAAGCCAGTATAATCCCTGTGCTGGTCCCAAGCCCCGATAAAAGGGGAGGGTTGTGTCAGGAAGGGCATCTGGTGTTCTGTCGATTTGTGCTGCACTAAAAATGCTACCGGAAGCGCCAATCAACAGCAGAGTCCATCAATTTATGCTACTTTGTCAAAAACTGCTACCTTTACTTGTCAGTACGATTTGTGTATATTCTGAAGCTCATATAAATGTTTAATGTGTTTAATTAGTCCATAATATTCAGTTAAGTTATTTTATTTGTCTTAATATCTTTGCTCTATCTAATTGCCAAATTTATCATAAACAGCATAAAAATTCTTTCCAAAATTGACATGCAGATCATTGCGATATCAGGTGATAGTACGCTGTGGTGACACCAAAAGGGAGCAGCCAAAAGAAGAAGACATGTACTACATAATGCAAAAAGATCTGTATTTGTGTCCATAACATTCCATATATAAAGCTTACAGTACTTACAGTATCTCACAAAAGTGAGTACACTCCTCACATTTTTGTAAATATTTTATTATATCTTTTCATGGGACAACACTGAAGATATGACACTTTGATACAATGTAAAGTAGTCAGTGTACAGCTTGTATAACAGTGTAAATTTACTGTCCCCTCAAAATACCTCAACACACAGCCATTAATGTTTAAACCGCTGGCAACAAAAGTGAGTACACCCCTAAGTGAAAATGTCCAAATTGTGACCAAAGTGTCAATATTCTGTGTGGCCACCATTATTTTCAAGCACTGCCTTAACTGTCTTGGGCATGGGGTTCACTAGAGCTTCACAGATTGCCACTGGAATCCTCTTCCACTCCTCCGTGACGACATCACGGAGCTGGTGGATGTTAGAGACCTTGTGCTCCTCCACCTTCCATTTGAGGATGCCCCACAGATACTCAATAGGGTTTAGGTCTGGAGACATGCTTGGCCAGTCCATCACCTTTACCCTCAGTTTCTTTAGCAAGGCAGTGGTCGTCTTGGAGGTGTGTTTGGGGTCATTATCATTTTGGAATACTGACCTGTGGCCCAGTTTCCGAAGGGAGGGGATCATGTTCTGCTTCAGTATGTCACAGTACATGAGATGAGATGAGATGAGATTCAACTTTATTGTCATTACACATGTATGAATACAAGGTAATGAAACGTGACTTGGCATTTGGGCACGCTCTGCAGAGCGCATCCAAGGCCGGGGCAGCCGCTAGGCGCCAGTACATGTTGGCATTCATGGTTCCCTCAATGAACTGTAGCGCCCCAGTGTCGGCAGCACTCATGCAGCCCCAAACCATGACACTCCCATCACCATGCTTGACTGTAGGCAAGACACACTTGACTTTGTACTCCTCACCTGGTTGCCGCCACATACACACTTGACACCATCTAAACCAAATAAGTATATCTTGGTCTCATCAGACCACAGGACATGGTTCCAGTAATCCATGTCCTTAGCCTGCTTGTCTTCAGCAAACTGTTTGCAGGCTTTCTTGTGCATCATCTTTAAAAAGGGCTTCCTTCTGAGAGGACAGCCATGCAGACCAATTTGATGCAGTGTGCGGCATATGGTCTGAGCACTGAAAGGCTGACCTCAACCCATTCAACCTCTGCAGCAATGTTGGCAGCACTCATACATCTATTTTCAAAAGACAGCCTCTGGATATGACAGTGGGCACATGCACTCAACTTCTTTGGTCGATCATGGCGAGGCCTGTTCTGAGTGGAATCTGTCCTGTTAAACTGCTGTATGGTCTTGGCCACCGTGCTGCAGCTCAGTTTCAGGGTGTTGGCAATCTTCTTATAGCCTAGGCCATCTTTATGTAGAGCAACAATTCTTTTTTTCAGATCCTCAGAGAGTTCTTTGACATGAGGTGCCATGTTGAACTTCCAGTGACCAGTATGAGAGAGTGTGAGAGAGATGACACCAAATTTAACACACCTGCTCCCCATTCACACCTGAGACCTTGTAACACCAATGAGTCACATGACACCGGGAAGGGAAAATTGCTAATTGGGCACAATTTAGACATTTTCACTTAGGGGTGTACTCACTTTTGTTGCCAGAGGTTTAGACATTAATGGCTGTGTGTTGAGTTATTTTGAGGGGACAGCAAAATTTACACTGTTATACAAGCTGTACACTGACTACTTTACATTGTATCAAAGTGTCATATCTTCAGTGTTGTCCCATGAAAAGATATGATAAAATATTGACAAAAATGTGAGGGGTGTACCCACTTTTGTGAGATACTGTACATGAATACAGCGAAACATTGTTTGTGTATTCTGTTATTACAATGCTGCTGGAGCTGACAAAAATTACATTTACCTTCACAATATAGCGTCAAATATTAGCCATGGATCTTTTTACAAATACTGCCATCTTTGACACACGGAAAGCAGTATTAGACTGTTTGGGGGCATCGGAAGTTGGCTTGTGCTTGCTTATAATGGATATTTCATTTTTAGATATTGTGAATATTTAGGCATTTCCAGCAGACAAGAAGATTTTAATTGTTGTAGAGAAATAAGAGAAGAAAAAAATAATGTCTCAAAAGTCACATTTATTTCTAAAGAACCCTGTTTTGGAGGAGGCAGGTGCTGCACAACACCATTGGTTTGACCAGCTGATCACCATCTGAGGATTAATAAAAATAGTAAAGTAGTGTGTGCCGGTAATAAAACTGTCATTAAAGCCAGAAGACAGATGGTGGGAATGAAATCCATGATGCACAACATTGGGGTGAACTCAGGCTGATGGAAATAATTAAAATTTATGCAACCATGATATACGATGAAAATGAACTCATCGTTCCGTTACAGGCATTGATGAAATAAGTGAATCGAGTGTTTTAAGTATTAGTTGTCTGGTCATTTTAAAAGTATTTTGACATTTCAAGGGCTCACACAATAATGAGAGAGGATTTGTGACATATAGGCATTTATTCTTCACTGACTGATTACACAGAACAGAGGGGATGTCATTCACACAGACACTCATCTCACTCAGGGTGACGCAGACACATAATCTATCACACACAGGGAAAACAACACGATCACAACCGGACTTATAACACAGTTATAGTGGTACAACAATAATGCTCAGAACACAAGAATAATAACAGTCTTTGAATCCCCCGCAGCACAAAGCATGCCGGGAGAATCCTCCGCCCCTTATCACAGCCCCAACATTACAGTATACATGTCAAACATAAGAATTTATACTTACATTTTAGAAGAGATAAAGTAATGCCCCCCACCCCTTCCCTCAGCCGCACCCACAGCTGTTCTGCACAGTTCTCCTGTGTGATATTATTCAGAGCGGGAGTGAAAATACTTTCATGACTTGCTCTGTTGTACAGCATTCATACAGGTAAAGTTATTTATGCATTTATTTAAACTAATATGGTGACTGTATACAGTCACTGCAGCTGTGCTGTAAGTGCTGTACCGCTGAGCCTGATGCATTAGTTTACCTGTGGAGTTAACCAGAAAATCCATGATGGAATACTTGCTTAACTTAATCCTCGCCTGGCCACTTAAGTTTACCGTTGTGGCCAATCGTCTGAAGACAGAGCGATCTTGGGCTAGGGCAATGAAGTCAGCCAGAGGTCTTATCATTGCAACCTGGGTCATCCAGGACAGTCTGGGCTGACCTTGGGAGCAATGCCAGCCCTGGGGGGGAGGGACGAGTGCTGGCAGAGAGGGCCTACTTGGCCGTTGTCCCATCTTCCAACCTGGCCACGTGGCCGAGGAGCTGCAGCCTCCCTCTTCTGATGACAGTGGAGATGGGGATAGGGCAGCCAGCCCTCCTGTAGACCGCATTGTTTGTGTTGTGGTGGAACCGTAGGATGCAGAGGATGTTACGGAGGCAGGTCCAGTGGAATGTGTCCAGATGGTGGGTGGTTGTGGTGGAGAGAGTCCAGGTCTCGGACCCGTAAAGGAGGATGAGGATCACACAGGTGTTAAAGATTCGCAACTTTGTGGCCGTGCGGTTCTTCCCGCTCCACCAAACTCTTTGGACGTGGCCAGAAGTACTGCGAGACAGCTGCAAGAGGCGAGTGATCTCTGGAGTCTGATGGGCAGGAGCAAATGATTTTAGATCCGAGGTAGACAAAGTTGTTGACAATCTCAACCAGCTCGTTGTTGATGGTGATGACTTGTGGTGGTGGTGGCAAGAAGTCTGTCAGTGACTGGATCTTCGTCTTTGCCCAGCTGACGGTAAGGCCTAGGGGTGATGCTTCCTCTGCAAGCAGCTCCAGTGCCTCAGTGATTATGTCTATATGCGTGGCGAAAAGCACCACGTCATCCGCATAGCACAGGTCTGTGAAGTGGGAGTGGAAGTCAACTCCAAGTTTGTGGCAGCATTCCGTCGTGTTCTTGACCCAGTAGTCAACCGCAACATTAAAGAGGTTTGGCGCAGCGACACATCCCTGCCAGACTCCAGAGGTGGTGGCAAAAGGGTCTGACTTGTCACCCTCAGCGCGTGTCCTGCACATGGTGTTAGAGTAGAGGTCCCGGAGAATGTTGATGTACAGTGGTGTGAAAAAGTGTTTGCCCCTTCGTGATTTCTCATTTTTTTGTATGTTTGTCACACTTAAATGTTTCAGATCATCAAACAAATTTAAATATTAGACAAAGATAACACAAGTAAACACAAAATCCATCCATCCATCCATCTTCTACCGCTTTTCCGGAAGTCCGGGTCGCGGAGGCAGCAGTTCAAGCAGAGAAGCCCAGACTTCCCTCTCCCCAGCCACCTGCTCCAGCTCTTCAGAGAGGATACCAAGGCGTTCCCAGACCAGCTGGGAGACATAGTCTCTCCACCGAGTCCTGGGTCTGCCCCGGGGTCTCCTCCCAGTAGGACGTGCCTGAAACACCTCAAGTGGGAGGCGTCCAGGAGGCATCCTAATCAGATGCCCATACCACCTCAACTGACTCCTTTCAATGTGGAGGAGCAGCGGTTCTACTCTGAGCCTCTCCCGGATGACTGAGCTCCTCACCCTATCTCTGAGGGTGAGTCCAGCAATCCTACGGAGAAAGCTCATTTCAGTCGCTTGTATCCGCGATCTCGTTCTTTCGGTCATTACCCAAAGCTCGTGACCATAGGTGAGAGTAGGAACGTAGATTGACTGGTAAATTGACAGCTTTGCCTTAGAACTAAGCTCAAGCCCAAGCCCAAGCTTTCTAAACACAAAATGCAGTTTTTAAATGACGGTGTTTATTATTAAGGGTAAAAAAAAATCCAAACCTACATGGCCCTGTGTGAAAAAATGATTGCCCCCCCTGTTAAAACATAAATTAACTGTCATGGAGGCCGCTGGGCCGTCATCAGCCCCGGCTGCGCACACACCTGCTGCCAATCACCAGCAGGCCTTAAAAGCCGGCGTCGCTGTTGGCTCAGCATGGAGTCGTCTGCCTTCTTCACCACGCAACGCGTCACGGATTCATCCTCGAGCCAGAGCATCCACGACGCATCCTCGTCAAGCTTCGTCACGTAAGAACCAAGATATCTTACCTTGTCAGAGTATTATCTCCTGTGCACAGGTGGACCTCCCTGGTGGCGGACTTGTCTCCCCAAGTAACGGAGCCTCTCCTCCTCCTCCTCGGAACTCCTCCACCTCACCACAGCACCAAGCATCACACTCACCGAGCCACAGTGAGCCGCAGGGCCAGCAAGAGTCTCCCAGCATCACCTGCAAGTAAGCAGTCAGTACTTGTTATTACACCTCCGTACTGTGAACAGCACTAATCCACCTGTACTTATGTGTTTCCAGGGTTGGCAGGTCGCGGCTGGATTCGCTCAGCTCCAGCGGTTCCTCAGCATCGCAGTCACTCACACCTTCACACACATTACACTTTTGATTTAATAAATAATTGTCTGAACGGTCTACTCGTGTCAGTGTCTGTCTCCTGGGTCAAGCAATCATGTCAGTACGACTCCTTCAAGACGACCCAGCAGACAGTGCGCTGTCGCGCCGTCTTAACACTCTTAGCGCCCGGGTAGACCTAATAGCCCATCAACAGACAGTTATTTTAAATCAGTTAACCCTAATTAACAACCGGCTGGACCGCCTGGAAGGACACCAGGCATTCCCCCGGTCACCGGGGCGTCACCAGCCCCTGCTAATTAACCGGCTAGTCAGGCCCACCAACCTCCCTTACCTCGCCTCACTCCCGTACCTACCCCCGCCCGATTTAGCGGCAAACTCGGGGAGGCACGAGGTTTCCTGCTGCAGTATGGAACAGTGTTTTCATCGTGTTCCCGGCGATTTTCCCACAGATCATAGCAAGATAGGGTTTATTTCCAATCTGCTCGAGGGAAGAGCGTTAGCTTGGGCATACGCAATTATGGCGAAACCCAGCTACGCTCAGTTAACTTACCAACAATTTGTTGCAGATTTTTTGGAGACTTTTGACCACACGGATCGGGACGCGGTGTTAGCTGACCGCCTATTAAATCTTCAGCAGGCAGTAAATCTGCAGCCGATTTCGCGGTGGACTTCTGGGTTTTAGCTGCAGAGGTGGGGTGGCGGGACTCCCCACCTCTGGAAAAACCAGATAGACTAGGTGAATTAATCTCACTAGCCATTAGTGTTGACAACAGGCTGAAGGAGCGGGCAGCAGAAAGTAGGGCTGCCAGCCGCTCGGTTAAACCACGCCCCCGCTCCTCTCGGCCATCCCTGCCGGCTCTGCCTCTGCTGGAGGGACTTCCGGGGCAGGAGGAGATGATTGTAGGACAGTCGAGTGTTTCGGCGGCTGAGAGACAGCGCCGAAGGGATCTGGGCCTGTGTTTTTACTGTGGTAGTGGGTCCCACGGGGTGGCTGAGTGTAACAATCGGTTAAAAGGGGAGGTCTGTGGGTCACAGTAGGGGGACTCACGGACGTAGACCAGAAAAAGCCCCTCACCCGTTGTCTCATAGCCATTAGACCAATCTACAAACACAGGGAACATACAACTCACGCTCTTATTGACTCTGGGGCTGAGCAAAGCTTCATTTCTGAAGATCTGGCAACCCGTCTGGGCCTCAGCTGTCAACCCCTCCATCCTCCTGTCAACCTTATCATGCTGTCTAAGACCCCGCTCACCACTGTTTCCCACCAGACTGCCCCTGTTTCGGTGATTGCCTCTGGGAACCATTGGGAGGATATCCGGTTCTGGGTGCTGCCCATCTCCACATCGCCTGTTATCCTGGGTTATCCATGGCTATGCCTTCACAACCCTACGTTTGATTGGCAGGTGGGGAACATCACAGCGTGGCGCTCCTTTTGCCTCAGTGCCTGTCTCCAGTCTGCAGCGTGTGCCCCCTCTGTCTCAGTGACCCCTCCCATGCTCGGGCCCCCGGATCTATCCAGAGTACCAGAGGTCTACCACGATCTGGGAATGGTATTTAGTAAGTCACGTGTCCTGTCCCTTCCCCCCCACTGGCCCTACGACTGTGCGATCAACCTCCAGGCGGGGGCCCCACTACCGGCGAGAAAATTATACAGCCTGTCGGCTCCGGAGCGGGAGGCCATGGACATGTACATTAAGGAGTCCCTCAGCTCCGGAATCATCCGTCCATCCTCTTCGGCAGTGGGGGCAGGATTCTTTTTTGTGGGAAAGAAGGACGGTTCCCTGCACCCCTGCATCGACTTGTGGGGCCTTAATGAGATCACCATTAAGGACAAGTATACACTGCCCTTGATGAACTCGGCCTTTGACTCCCTCCAGGGGGCGTCATGGTTCACGAAGCTGGACCTTCGCAACGCCTATCATCTGGTGCGCATCAGGGAGGGCGACGAATGGAAGACGGCTTTCCGGACCCCAAGCGGCCACTTTGAATACCTTGTGATGCCGTTTGGGTTAACCAATGCTCCGGCCATTTTCCAGCGTTTGATCAATGACGTCCTCCGGGACTTTCTGAATTCCTTCGTGTTCGTGTATTTGGACGACATCCTGATCTTTTCACGCACGTTGGAGGAACACCAGGTGCATGTTTGACGGGTCCTGCAGTGCCTCCTGGAGAACCAGCTATTCGTCAAGGCCAAGAAGTATGAATTCCACACGAATTCAACGTCCTTTTTAGGATTTATCATCGCCCATAACTAAGTGCTCCCAGATCCGGCCAAGGTCAAGGCAGTGGTGGATTGGCCCACTCCTACGTCCAGGAATCAATTACAGGGGTTTTTGGGCTTTGCCAACTTTTACCGTCGGTTTGTGCCGAAGTTCGGGATCATCGCTTGCCCCCTGACCAGCCTTACGTCCCCCAAGACTCCCTTCCGCTGGAGCAAGGAGGCTGTCGCGGCATTCGGGAAGCTGAAGGAGGAGTTTGCCTCTTCCCGCATTTTGACCCAGGTGGACCCGGACCTGCAGTGCTTTGGTGGAGGTGGACGCCTCGGACTCTGGAGTTGGGGCGGTCCTTTCCCAGCCCTCCCCCATGGACGGGGTGATTCGCCCGTGCGCTTTCTTCTCCCACCGACTGACACTCGCCGAGAGGAACTACGGCATCAGGGACAGGGAGTTGCTGGCTGTCAAGCTCGCCCTGGAGGAGTGGAGGCACTGGCTGGAGGAGGCTGCCCAGCCGTTCATCGTCTGGACAAATCATAAGAACCTGGAGTATCTCCGGACGGCCAAGCAGCTAAACTCCCGCCAGGCTCGCTGGTCTCTCTTCTTTGGGCTGTTTAGCTTTACCATCACCTACCGGCCAGGGAGCAAGAACACCAAACCAGACGCCTTCTCCAGGCAGTTCAAGGTAGAGTTGTCTGGGGACCATGACGAGACCATCCTGCCAGCGTCCTGTGTGGTGGGCGCCCTCATGTGGGAGATCCGGGACAGAGTCAGGAAGGCACAGGAGAATGAGCTCGACCCAGGTGGGGGTCCCCCGGGCCGTTTGTTCATCCCCTCGTCAGTCAGGGGTAAAGTTATCCAGTGGGGCCATGCCTCCAAGTTGGCGTGCCACCCGGGAATCTCCCGCACCGTCAATCTGCTCCAGAGAGCCTTCTGGTGGCCAGGGCTGAGGAGGGATGTTACCAACTATGTCCGGGCCTGCGCTCAGTGTGCCACCGGGAAATCGTCATCTTCCCCCCCGGCAGGTCTTCTCCATCCTCTACCGGTCCCTTCTCGCCCCTGGTCCCATGTGGCTCTGGATTTTGTGACAGGCCTGCCCCCTTCGGACCATTTCACCGTGGTGCTGACAATAGTGGATCGCTTTTCCAAGGCCGCCCACTTTGTACCACTCCGGGGGCTGCCTTCGGCCCGGGAGACGGCGGACCTTCTGGTTCAGCATGTGGTCCGCCTCCACGGCATCCCTGCAGACACCGTCTCAGATCGAGGCCCGCAATTCGTTTCCCAGGTCTGGAAGTCGTTCTGCATGACGTTGTGGGCCACGGCGAGCCTTTCCTCGGGGTATCACCCACAGAGTAATGGTCAGTGCGAGCGAGCCAACCAGGAGCTGGAGGCTGCGCTCCGCTGCGTCATCTCGTCTTGTTCCTTGTCCTGGAGTGCGTTCCTGCCCTGGATTGAGTACGCACACAACGCCATGGTGTCCTCAGCAACGGGAGTGCCTCCATTCAAGGCATCTTTGGGGTATGACCCCCCGCTATTCCCAGAGGAGGAGAAGGAGGTGGCTGTCCCCTCTGTGCAGGCCCATACCAAGCGTTGCTGCCAGATCTGGACCATCACCCGCAAAGCTCTCCTCAAGACCGCGGAATGCAATATCCAGGTGGCCAACCGTCATAGGAGACCCACTCCGGATTATCAGGTGGGTCAGCGGGTTTGGCTATCCACGAAAAATATCAGTGTGCCGGCCGAGAAACGCAAGTTGACTAAGCATTTCATCAGTCCATATGTGATTTCTCGGATCATTAACCCAGTGACTGTGCACCTAGCTCTCCCCCCTTCCATGCGCATCTGCCCCTCTTTCCATGTCTCCCAGGTGAAGCCCTACATCTCCGAACCCCTGTGCCCGTCCGCCGTGGCATTTCCCCCCCCCCCCCCCCGAGGATGATCGACGACCACCTGGCTTGGATGGTTACTGCCACCTTGGATGTCCATTGGAGGGGCCGGGGTCTTCAGTATTTGGTGGACTGGGAGGGGTTTGGTCCTGAGCACCATTCCTGGATTCGCCCAGCGTTGATTTTGGATAAACAACTTATCCGCGATTTCCATCGGGTGCATCCAGGTAAGATTGGGCAGGTGCCTGGAGGCACCTCTAGAGGGGGGAGTACTGTCATGGCGGCCGCTGGGCCGTCATCAGCCCCGGCTGCCCACACACCTGCCGCCAATCACCAGCAGGCCTTAAAAGCCGGCGTCGCCGTTGGCTCAACACGGAGTCATCTGCCTTCTTCGCTACGCGACGCGTCACAGATTCATCCTCGAGCCAGAGCATCCACGACGCATCCTCGTCAAGCCTCATCATGTAAGAACCAAGATATCTTACCTTGTCAGAGTATTATCTCCTGTGCACAGGTGGACCTCCCTGGCGGCGGACTTGTCTCCCCAAGTAATGGAGCCTCTCCTCCTCCTCCTCGGAACTCCTCCACCTCACCACAGCACCAAGCGTCACACTCACCGAGCCACAGTGAGCCGCTGGGCCAGCAAGAGTCTCCCAGCGTCACCTGCAAGTAAGCAGTACTTGTTATTACACCTCCGTACCGCGAACAGCACTAATCCACCTGTACTTGTGTGTTTCCAGGGTTGGCCGGTCGTGGCGGGATTCGCTCAGCTCCAGCGGTTCCTCAGCATCGCACTCACTCACACCTTCACACACATTACACTCTTGATTTAATAAATAATTGTCTAAACGGTCTACTCGTGTCAGTGTCTGTCTCCTGGGTCAAGCAATCATGTCATTAACTGTGGCTTATCACATCTTTGGAAAGCTGAATTCAATTTCTCTAGCCACACCCAGGTCTGATTACTGCCACACCTGTTCTCAATCAAGAAATCACTTAAATAGGACCTGCCTGACAAAGTGAAGAAGACAAAATGATCCTCAAAAGCTCGACATCATCCAAAGAATTCAGGAACAAGTGAGAAACAAAGTAATAAGATAAGATAAGCCTTTATTAGTCCCACAACGGGGAAATTCCAGGATTGCAACAGCACAGGGATAGCAACACTCAGAGCAACAATCAGAAGGCAAGAAAAAAAAAAAAAAAAAACAAGCAAGCAAGAGCAGCTAATATACATATGTACGTATTACTATAAAATATATATATATACACACACACACAGACACACAGTGCAGAGCATTGTAGCTGGATGGAATAAATATATGAATATATGAACACACAGTGCAGAGCATTGTAGCTAGATGGAATAAATATGTAAATATATAAACACCCACAGTACGGAGCATTGCAGCTAGGTGGAATAAATATGCAAGTATATAAACACACACAGTGCGGAGCAATGTAGCTAGATGGAATAATATGTAGATATATAAATATATAAACACACCCAGTGCTGAGCATTGTAGCTAGATGGAATAAATATGTAAATATATAAACACACACAGTGCAGAGCATTGTTGCTAGATGGAATGAAACAGCATAACCGTCTACTTAGTTATCCTACATGGTATGATTATGTGCCCATACATATTCTCACCCTCCATAGCGACCGGTAAGTTCCTAGTTGTATGCCGGAGGGGACCATTGTGTAAGTCTATTGCATCTTTTGCATTCAAAAAACTATTAGTTTGTTACGTCTTTTTGCTATCTCTGCGAGCAGCCCTGCTTAGGTTGTACAGTCTGACAGCCGTTGGTAGGAAGGACCTACGAAACCTCTCGGTTGTGCACCTGGGATGATGTAGTCTAATTGAGATCCATCAGTCTGGAAAAGGTTATAAAGCCATTTCTAAAGCTTTGGGACACCAGCAAATGACAGTGACAGCCATTATCCCCAAATGGCAAAAACATGGACTAGTGGTGAACCTTCCCAGGAGTGGCTGGCTGATCAAAATTACCCCAAGAGTGCAGCAACGACTCATCCAAGAGGTCACAAAAGACCCCACAACAACATCCAAAGAACTGCAGGCCTCACTTGCCTCAGTTAAGGTCAGTGTTCATGAATCCACCATAAGAAAGAGACTGGACAAAAATGGCCTCCACGGCAGAGCTCCAAGAAGAAAACCAGTGCTGAGCAAAAACAACATAAAGGCTCCTCTCAGTTTTGCCAGAAAACATCTTGACGGTCCCAAAGACTTTTGGGAAAATACTCTGTGGACTGACAAGACAAAAGTTGAACTTTTTGGAAGGTGTGTGTTCCATTTCATCTGGAGTAAAAGTAACAGAGCATTTCAGAAAAGGAACATCATACCAACAGTAAAATATGGTGGTGGTAGTGTGATAGTCTGGGGCTGTTTTGCTGCTTCAGGACCTGCAAGACTTGCTGTGGTAAATGGAACCATATATTCTGCTGTCTACCAAAAAATCCTGAAGGAGAATGTCCGGCCATCTCTTCATGACCTCAAGGTGAAGGGCACTTGGGTTCTGCAGCAGGACAATGATCCAAAACACACCAGCAAGTCCACCTCTGAATGGCTTAAGAAAAACAAAATGAAGACTTTGGAGTGGCCTAGTTAATGTCCTGACCTGAATCCAATTGAGATGCTGTGGCATGACCTTAAAAAGGTGGTTCATACTCGACAACCCTCCAATCTGACTGAATTACAACAATTCTGCAAAGATGAGTGGGCCAAAATTCCTCCACAATGCTGTAAAAGACTCATTGCCAGTTATCGCAAATGCTTGATTGCAGTTGTTGCTGCTAAGGGTGGCCCAACCAGTTATTTGGTTTAGGGGCAATCACTTTTTCACACAGGGCCATGTAGGTTTGGATTTTTTTTTCTTAATAATAAAAACCTTCATTTAAAAACTGCATTTTGTGTTTACTTGTGTTATCTAATTCATCCTTGCCTTGGTTAGACAAAGGAATATCTCGATCTGAAAAACATTTCTTCAATTCTGGCACTTTTCCACCTCAAAGTCCACGATTACAGCTGCTGCTAACAAAGAACGTCAAGCCAACATCTAGCTTGTTTGCCCCCAAACGATTCCAGAATGCGTTGCAGCACATGTCACAAGCGGCCGCCATCATGCATTTGCGAAAAGGTCCATCATCATCATCATAGCAGTCTGTTGGGGGCGACAATGACTGTTTCATTTAGGTCTGATCAGATTCCTCCATGCAGCTCTGTAATTCGCCTTCGGCTGCCAGGATCTCCTGACCTTGTTAACCCAGGCGACGTCCGAGCCGGTCTGAGTTGCTCTCTGACTTACCATTTCATGAAACTGCTCGCAAAGTATTTGAGTACCGCTAGCTTTTGTTGGACTAGCGACACATTCTTGGCAGATAGAGGTATTATCAGTGGCAAGGACAGGCCAAGACAAACTGACTCCAGTATCTGTTGCAGTGACTGACCAGATGATAGGTTTGTTTATCTCTGCTCTTTGTGTAGTGCATGTCACGATGCACCGACTGGCAAAAGTCCACCACAGACCTTGCGACAGATGTGCTTATCTACCAGGATGTCCAATCTCACTCCGTGTAACTGGGAATGGTCCACCAAAGACCTGGTTTTACCCACGAGGCGTTTTTCTCCCTCCGAGATGCGCAAGACAGTCGACTCCCTCATCAAACTTCTGTGTGGCAGAAAAATAGCTATATCACCTATAATACTGAACAAGAGGTGGCATAATGCAACCTTCCTCTGCTGTCTGAAGTACCTCCAATCAGAGGACACGAGCATCTTTAAACGCAGCGCAGACTTTTTATATCCACTGTATTGTCAGTTGGTACTGTTAATTAACTTTAAAGATGATAGAGACAACATTGTGACTTCCTGGCCAGTAGGTGTTGCATTTAAGCTGGATTTATGCACATGCATCACGTCAACACCATTACCAATGTACGTGGCTGATGCAGGGATCGGCAAATTTTTGTTGTGTGTTGGGTGGAATGCTTTGTTCCTTTGCCAAAACGGGTTTCAGCCAATGTGTACTGTAGAGTGATTTGTGTTCGTCATGTGTTTTTGTTTATGAAATAGCAACGGACAAGAGCAGATTGTGATGGACCCCTCCACCCCGGATCCACCCACAGCTCTGACCTCCAGGAAGACCACTATCCAGCACCAGCCCCTGTTTTATCAGCCTCCACCATCTAGTCTTGAAATTCATTCACTACCCACTTTCCCCATTAGGACACTAATCACAGACAGACCTCCATCCATAAAACATCCAGCTCACAAGAATTCACGCCCGCGCTGCCTCCTTTCTGTGGCTCAATCTCCTATCCACAGAAAACAAATTACCCATCCATAAATAACTCACCACCTACCCTAAATATGGCTCTTTTAAATATATGGTCACTTGCTAACAATCATCAATGACCTGATTTTAGGTAAACAAGATTGACTGTTTATCTTTAACAGAGGCATGGCTTAGCACGGATGCACCAGCAGGTCTCACTGAGGCCTCCCCACCAAATTTTAGTTCAGTTTTTTCATAAGAAAGGCCAGGAAGGGTTGGGGGTACTGCTTCAATTTTTTTTCCCCCTCACTTGCAGTAAAGCAAATCTTATTCAATCAATATGCCACATTTGAGTGCCACCCTTTTGTCTTTAGCAACCCCGCAATTTTATGTATCATAATTTACAGACGGCCTAAATACTGCCCTGTTTTTATTAAAGAGTTCTGAGTTTTTATCAATAATTCACTCTTCATATAATTTTATTCTCATTTCTGGCGATTTTAATCTACACACTGCTAAGCAGGGCGACTATATGTCAGAAGATTTTAATGACCTGCTCACATCCATGAATTTTACTCGGCATGTCATGCAGCCAACTCACAACAGGGGACACACTCTGGATCTTGTCATTAGCCATGGCCTGCCCACGAGTGTGTCCTGTATCTAACCATTACTGTGTGTTTTTTAACAACACTGGTTTTATGCAACAGGAGTCCTCGATGCGAACTGTGAGGAAGTGCCATCTGACAGTGGCTCAGGAGGTAGAGTAGGTCGTCCAATAACCACATGGTTGGCGGTTCGAATCCCGCTCTCCCCAGATAGCCTGCCGTTGTGTCCCTGGGCAAGACACTTCACCCCAATTGCTCCTGGTGGGTCTGGAAGCGCCATGTTAGGCAGCATGCCACCATCAGTGTGTGAATGTGTGTGTGAATGGGTGAATAGCAGCATCTGTAAAGCGCTTTGGTCATCAAGAGATGAGAATAAAAGCGCTATATAAGTGAGTGCCATTTACCATTTACCTGAGGTGGCTGCTGATTTTATCAAACTCTTACGCAACACTCTTCCAGTTATTTTTATCTGCATCCTGTGATTTTATTGTTGATCATTTTAACAGTAAGTTAAGATCAGCTATTGACAGAGTTGCCCCAGTAATCTCAAGGACAGTTAGGAGCCTCCATGGAAAAATAACCAAATCCAAAAACTGAAAAGAGAATGCAGGATGGCTGAGAGGAAATGGAGGAAAAACAAATTAACTATCAATTACCAAATACTACAGAATAAATTAAAAATATACAATAATGCAGTCAAAACATCAGAGTATTTTGCTAACATAATCTCAACACATAACAATAACCCTAAAGTCCTTTTTGCAACCATTGATCACTTAATCACTTAAATTTTTATCTCTTTTATTGATATTAACTTTTTTACTTAGTGTTAGCTCGGTAAATACAACGGCCCGTATTGGCTCACAGGTGAATCAGACCCCAATCAGGGCTGTTCATTGGGTTAAGCTAACCTATCTGTTTTATTTTGATTTTTTTTTTTATTTTGTATACTTTATTGATCCCCAGAGGGGAAATTGAGGGCATCCACCTGGATGGATGAAGCAGCCATGGTACGGCGCTATCCCTCAACCATTCACACACACATTCACACACCTAGGGCCACTTTAGAGTCTCCAATTAACCTAACCTGCATATTTTTGGCCTGTGGGAGGAAACCGGAGAAATCCCAGAGTAAACCCACGCAGATATGGGGAGAACATGCAAACTCCACACAGATCACTGTTGGTCAGGGGCTGGGATCGAACCAGGGATCCCATGGCCAAGGGTGAGTTGCTGTGCTGGTGCAGTGCTAACCACTGCGCCACCGCACCGCCCAGTTAGCCACTCCTGGCCTGGAAAGCCATGGCTCCATCTCCGACCTGTGTCAGCTGTGTTTATGGTGCCCACACAACGCTCTGCACTGTGTGTTTATATATTTATATTTATATGTACATACAGTATGTATACTCGCTGCTCTTGTTTTTTCTTGTCTTCTGATTGTTGCTCTGAGTGTTGCTATCCCTGTGCTGTTGCAATCCTGGAATTTCCCCATTGTGGGACTAACTTAAAGGCTTATCTTATCTTATCTTATCTTATCTTACCAGTTATATGTGACTGGGACCTCAGACTACGACTTATAGTTGTCGTCTTTTCAGTGTTCTTACCTCGAACAAGAACATTACATAGTGCAGCTTTAAGCACAAACTCAAACTTTATTTTTATGTGTGACAAAGGGTTTAAAAAACACAACAAATTTCACCCAGAAATAACAGAGTGAAATACATAGTCAAATAACAAAAAAATTAAGTGTATAGAGAATGTTTCATTAATAAATAAATAGCTGAAAAAGACTCCTTACTACGTTTTGGAGATTCAAAGTAACGGTAAACATATAAGAACAAATATTAACAGATTTATAAATGTCAAGTGTCTGTTTTCTAAGCAACTCAGCCGATGATTGGCTAGATGTCACGTGACGCTCACAGCTGATTTCCTGTGTTTTGCTAGTTTCTGTAGGTATTTGTGTGGATAGGCATCGCTGTGGAGCAGCTCGGCCGTCATCGCTACCATGGCTCAGGCAGCTCATACCAACGCCATTGACAGTCACAGCTCTCAGATCCAGGTGGAACACGACAAAAAACGCCGTCAGTTTGTCATCAGGCTAAATGGTGAGCAAGTGTAAATATCAGCTTGCTAGCTGCTGTCGGTGCTAGCACAACGGTTGTTGTTGCCATGTTAGCGTCCTGTAATGCTAACGCCGTCGTCGTTCTCTATCGATATTTACAGCTACCATGTCAGGATTGTCTCGGTTCACATTAGTCGAAGCTGCTTCATTCTTTCACCTCACTTGCTGATTATCTGGCAACAACAAATCAATACCTTCATTCCTGGAAGCAAGTGTGACAGCATTCAAGTGCACATCCCCCCTTTCTGATTGCCAAGCCCTGAATAACAGTTCCTGTCCCCGTCAATATTCTTAAAACACTAGTTCCTTTATTAGGAATATACAGTTTATTAGTCAGAATCATAGTTTGTTGGTTCTGTATACGTGTAATTATTTTAATCTAACAACCTATTGTTTTTTGATAGTCTGTGGTGGACACAATACACATGGCACTCCACCCAGGACAAGGGGGTTAGTGGGGGAGAAGATATGGAGATGCTGAAGCTGGATTTATGCTGCACCTCTGCTGTCCGCGTATGTGTATCCGGAAACCTCGTGTGATGAAATTTACGTCATTGTGTCCACTCCGCTAGCACTGCGGACGACCGCGGGCAGCCCAAATTTTGTGACCGCACCGCCTGCCCATGACCTGAACGCGTTGAAATGCACATGCGCAAGACTGAACATCCCATTCACGGGGTGGCGATATCGGCACTGCATACCAAGACAAAGTAGACGATGAAGGCAGCGAGGAAGTGGAAGATGAGAATAAACATACATGAATCATACATAAATATTTAGCAGCAGCAGCATCTTCGTGAAAAAGGAGTGAAAACCGGGAAGTCGGGCAGCAGAAAGCAAGCAGCATTTCTTCATTGGTGAAAATCCTGGTGTGTCAGCGCGTTGGTGCTACTTATCGGGCGGGAGTGAAACTACAAATGTTGGTTGTGCACATGCGTCAACCGCTTGACCTGAGTAGATGGAAAAAAGTGAGCATGAACAGCGCCGCATCCGTGCTGGGCTCGTCCAAAGTGCACGTGGACCACAGCGGACTAGAGGGGAAATGCAGCATGAATAAGGCTTAATGGGGAAAGCTGAGTGGAGCCAACCAAACAAAGATGTGCCTTTCGCCCCCTGCCGCGCCAGGCTGGCACCTGAGGACGCAGGGGTGTGAACACTGGTCAACACTAAATTTATTGTTTAAGTTTTTTTAGCTGATGTAGGACAATTTTGATGTGCTGAATCCAAAAATCACATTGGTTTTGCTCAATCAGGTCAACTTTTTGAATTATGGTCACATGTTGTTTTATATGTTTTTGTTTACATGTACGGGTATTTTCACTTCTGTGTTGGCCCTGCGATGGACTGGCGATCTATCCAGGGTGTACCCTGCCTCTCGCCCAAAGATGCTGGGATAGGCTCCAGCCCCCCGCGACCCAAAAAGGATTAAGCAGAAGAAGATCAGAATCAGAATCAGAAAAAGATTTATTGCCAAGTACATTAACAGATCACTGATAACATACGAGAGAATTTGACTTGACACAGTAATGAACCTGCATTTCCGTGCCGCGGCGCATCTGCAACGCGCCTGTCAGCAGGAGGGTACAGGTCGCATAAAGATGATACAATAGGAAGGAGCAAAAAAAATCATTGATTCAAAATACTGGTTACATACTTAATCAATATTAAGAGTTCAAGGAAAAAAAAAGCTCAATGCACATACTGTATATTCGCTACACACAGAATTCACAGGATACAAGAGAGCAGTGTTATCTTTATTCAGTTCATGGATCAATGTGTGTGCGGTGTTGAGCAGTGTTGATGATAATAAGAGAGACCCAAGGACCCTTGGCAGAAGATGTTTTGTCTGTCTGGCGCCAGTCTTATCTGGCGCTGCAGCTGGCTGTCCAAGGCCTTGTGCTCATGATTTTGAAAAAACACAGTCTGCAGACAGCCAGGAGGAATTTTCATGGGGAATAATAATGCCAAATAGGACTGATCACAGAGAAGACTTGTATTTCTTCTGTAGATTCAGTACATTAATCCTTCATTGCGCAGCTTTGAATTCGTCGTGGAAAGACCTGAGCGAACCCATGATGTAATCCACCTTACGAGACAGTTCTCCAGTAGTCGCTATCAGGGTCTTCTCCAGTTTTTCAATTTGTTGGATGCACCTCGCCTGGCCAGCATTTTGATAGGTTGAATCCATCTTCAGCAATTTGCGGTAAACCAAGACAATTCCCGTCCCAATCAGAATTATCCCAATCACCAAGATTACGAAGATAAACAAATCTTCAATATCTTCGATAGAGAGATTAGAGAGACACAGCATTCTCCAAATACCTGTGTCTCGTAAATAGCCTGCTGGAGCCGTTCCTGCGGGGCAGACAGCTTCCCCCGGAGCACTTTTCCTTGTTGAGAAAATGGTGTCAATTGTGTTCAAAGCCCAGCTTATTAACTCCATAATTTTTTTTCGGCGGTCGCAGTTAGACGCAGACAGACGACAGCAAGCTGGGATCCAGTAGTTAGGAGGGGAGGAAAAGTCAGAGCAGGAGAGGAGAAAAAAGCATCTACTCTCTTGGGAGGGCAGAAGATGAATGAATGAATGATGCAAAATTCTTTTTTATGTCTTGAAATCCTCTGAATTTTGAACAATGATGACGTAACATTAAATTTACATGTATTTACCTTTACATAAAGGTAAGTACATGCACAGCACTAAGTCAGTACAGGTTTTTACTTAGCACCTGATCGAGAGAAACGGATGTCATTTTCGGATTCAGCGGTGCAAAATTGTCTTAAATCAGTTGAAAAAACACAGACAACTTACAAAAAAATAATTTTTGTAACCCTGTGGAATGTATTGTAGCAAGACATGCTCTGTGACGTGTGTTTTAATGTTATGTTAATGTGTGTGCAGTCTGAATGTTAATGTGTTTGCCCTGAGTGCCGGAGGCGGGAATTAAAAGAGTATAAAGGAGTTCGCTCAGGCACTCAGGCTTCAGAGTTTTTACTGTACTTTATGTTAGAGGAGAAAATAGTTTGTGTCGTCTAGCTCGTTGCCTCGTCTGCTTTCTTCCTCCACATTGGTGACCCTAAAGCCTGCTTCATGCTACACCTCCGCTGTACGCGTAACCGGAAACCACGTGTGACAAAATTTACGTCATCGTCTCCACTCCGCTAGTGTCCACAGTGCTCGACCGCGGACGACTGCGTGCAGCCCAAATTTTGTGACCGCGCCACGTGTCCACGACCTGAATGCGTTGAAAAGCGCATGCACGAGACTGAACATCCCATTCACGAGGTGGCGATGTCGGCACAGCGTACATCAGTAGACGAAGAAGACAATGAGGAGGCGGAAAATGAAAATAAAGACATACATGAATCATACATGCATGCTTTCTTTCACAGCAGCAGCAGCATCTTCATGGAAAAGGAGTGAAAACCAGGAAGTCAAACAGCAGAAATGGACTCTATTTGAAGAGAAACTTTGTGAAGAAGTCCGCCGTTTCTTTGTTGGTGAAAATTGTGGTGTGTCAGCGCCTTAAACTACAAATGATGGTTGTACGCATGCGTCAACCGCTTGGCCTGGGTAGATGAAAAGAGTAAGCATGAGCAGTGCCACGTGCGTGCTGGGCTCGTCCAAAGCGTACGCGGACCACAGCGGACTAGAGGGAAATATAGCATGAAGCAGGCTTAAGATGTGCCATGGAGAACGAGTCAAGCACCGCCCCGGAGACTACCTGGAGGGAGAGCACCAGTGCCGTGTGCGCTGTCTCAGTAAAGCTCCCAGACTTCTGGCTTCACAACCCGAGCACATGGTTCCTGCACATAGAAGCCCAGTTCGCACTCCGCGGGATAACAATGGACGACACAAAATATTACTATGTGGTCGCTGCGCTGGATGTGCACGCCACGCAACAGGTGACAAGCCTGCTCCAGGAGCCGTCGGCCCAGAGGAAATATGAAGCGCTCAAGTGGATGCTACTCCAGAGCTATACCCTGTCTGACAGTGAGAGGGCAGAGAGACTCCTAACATGTTCAGAGGTAGGTGACAGATCAGCCGTGGAACTCAGGGAGAGCATGTTGACACTGAGGGGGAATAATAACAAATCTTTCCTGTTCGCTCACTTGTCCCTCAGGATCCTGCCTGCTACTGCGAGGGTGATCCTGGCCAACTCGCCGCTGCTGGTGACCAAGGATTACCGCACCCTGGCGCATGAAGCAGACTGCATCATTTTAGCAACCAGAGCTATCAGTGTGCATGCAGCGGCACCGGCATCCATGAGGGACTCCAGCGAGATCAAGGAGCCGTTGGTAGTAGCCAGGACAGCCACCAAAGGACACAGGAATGGGGCGATCTGTTCCCATCATCGCCGTTTCAGTTCAGATGCCCAACACTGTCTGCCGCTGCGCCAATTAAAGAAGCCGGGAGGACGGTGCAGCCAGCAGACGGTAGCAGCTGCAACCACTGGTGACAGGAACAAGCTGCTTTATATCACGGTCACACGTTCAGGGAGACGGTTTTTGGTGGACTTCGGCTCCCAGAAGAGCCTCATCCTGCCGGTCAGCGTGGACAGGTCGGCAGGAGGCAGCAGTCCCGAGCTCACGTCCGCCAACGGATCCACCATCAACGACGTTTGGCGAATGGACACGGACGAAATGCTTGCATGGATGCAATTACCAGTGGGATTTTGTTGTAGCTGCGTGTTCAGCCCCCATTTTAGGCGCAGATTTTTTTATGTGCTTATGGGTTGTTAGTCAATGTTGCCAATAGACGATTAGTGGCTGCTGTCTCTTTCACTTCACTGCCCTGCACAGCTCGGGGAGCGGGGTCACCAACACTGGCTAATGTTATAGCTCTGGGGGGTAAGTACCAGCAATTACTTGCAGTTCCCAACACTCACGGTCCCGACTTTTTCGGATGCTGTAACGAAACACGGGGTCGAACATTTCATAACTACTAAAGGCCTGCCAGTGTTTGCGCAACCCCAGTGCCTGGACGCAGCTAAACTGGCCAGCGCATGTGAGGAGTTTGCCAACTTAGAGCAGTTGGGCATCGTCAGGGGTTCCAACAACCCGTGGGCATCCCCGCTACACATGATGCCTAAAGCGGACAGGTCGTGGTGAACATGCAGCGATTTCCGGCGCTCGAGCAACGCCACGGAACACGATCGCTATCCCATCCCGCACATCCAGGATTTTTCCGTGCACCTGGCCGGGACGCATGTTTTTTCGAAAGTGGATCTGGTCCACGGTTACCACCAGGTCCCAGTACGTGCGGAAGATGTTCCTAAAACAGCGGTAATAACTCCTTTCGGCCTTTTCAAGTTTCAAGGATTAAAAAGTGCGGTGGAGACCTTCCAGAGAAGGATAGACACAGTGCTCCGTGACTTGGCCTTCATTTTTGTCTACTTAGACAACATTCTGGTGGCTAGCACGTCCGAGGAGGAGCACATCGTCCATCTCAGGAGGGTTTTTCAGAGGTTGGAAGCACACGGGCTTATAGTGAACCCAGCGAAGTGCCACTTCGGTGTGCCAGTGATCAATTTTTTTGGGCCACCGCATTTCACTGGAGGGTTCGATTCCGCTCCCGTATAAGGTGCGCACCATATCGGACTTTCCACGTCTGCAGACTGTGAAGGCCCTACAGGAGTTTTTGGGAATGGTCAATTTTTATAACCGTTTCCTCCCCCGGGCAGCCCAGCTGATTCAGCCGTTGTATGCCGCGCTTGAGAGAAAGAAGCCCGCGGAAAACATTGATTGGGCTCCCGAGCAAGTCCAGGCTTTCACAGACGCCAAAACAGCACTTGCAGATGCCGCTTTGGTAGCCCACCCGGACCCATCGGCACGGATAGCGCTCACCACGGACGCGTCTGACGTTGCCATAGGGGCAGTGGTGGAGCAGTACGTCTCCAGTTCATGGCAGCCGCTCACGTTTTTCAGTCGACCTTTGCACGACAGTGAACGCAAATACAGCACGTTCGACACAGAATTGTTGGCTCTCCACCTGGCGACACACCATTTCCAGTTTTGGCTAGAGGGGCGCGAGTTCACCGTGTTCGTTGACTATAAGCCGCTGACGTACGCGATGTCCAAGGTCTTGGATCTGTGGTCGGCTCGGCAGCATTGGCATTTGGCTGCAATCTCGGAGTTTACGACCGACATTCAACACGTTGCCGGTAAGCTTAACGTTGTGGCCGATTGCCTGTCGCGCACGTTAGTCTCCCCGGTCTACATGGGAATAGATTTCCCTGCTATGACCAAGGAGCAAGCCGGGGATGCGGACATTTGCGGTCTCCAGTCCGCACCTACTGAGTTAAAGCTGGAGAGCAGGGCGGTGCGAGAAGAGTGCCCTCCCTTGCTCTGCGACGTCTCTACTGGTCACCTGCGCCCGGTGGTTCCAAGCCCTTAGCGCTGCCGCATTTTTGAGTCAGTCAACTCCTTTTCGCATCCAGGCGTGCGCGCTTCGGTTAAACTGGTGGGGGAGAAATTTGTCTGGCCACACTTGCACAAGGATGTGAAAGAGTGGGCTGCAGCGTACGTCACGTGACAGCGGGCCAAAGTGCACAAGAACACCAGAGCCCCCCTCGAGCCATTCCAAATCCCGGCCAGGAGGTTCGACCACGTCCACGTGGATTTGGTGGACTCCTCCTGCCGTCACAAGGTTTCACGCACCTTTTGACAATCGTCGACCACACCACGCGCTGGCCTGAAATGGTCCCACTGGCTTCCACCACGTCCGCGGAAGTGGCTCGTGCTTTTTTGTCGGCTTGGGTTGCACGGTTCAGATCCCCGTCGAACATCACTTCCAACAGGGGTCCGCAATTCGTTTTGAAACTCTGGTCCACGATGGCCCAGAGCCTGGGGGTCACAATTCACCGCACTACCGTGTACAACCCCCAGGCTAACGGGTTATGCGAGCGTTTTCATAGGTTGCTTAAGGTAGCGCTCAAAGCTTCGCTCACAGATGCAAATTGGGTCGACCGCCTGCCCTGGGTTCTTTTAGGGTTGCGCTCCACGCCTAAGAAAGACCTGGCAGCCTCCCCGGTAGAACTTGTTTTTTCTCAGCTGCTGCGGATCCCCGGGGAATTTTTTCCGGAAAACCCCGGGGCCGATCCGCCCGCGCAATTTTCACACAGTACGGAGGCTTTTAACGTGCCAGGCCAGCCCACCATTGTTTTTCCTGCACCTTCATCCCAAAAAGCTTACAAAACGCCAGTTATGTTTTAGTCAGGCATGATGCGCACCAGACCCCACTGCGCCCACCGTACAAAGGCCCGTTCAGGGTGCTGGAACCTGGTGCAAAGCATTTTGTGTTAGACTTGTGGGGGTGTAGGGAGACTGTCTGCATTGACAGGCTTAAGCCCGCGTTTGTGTTGGCAGACGAACAGGTGGTGTTGGCTCAAGTTCCCTGATGCAGATGCCCACCTACAGTGGCTCCACAAGGTGGTGTTCCCCCTGCAGAGAACTGTTGGCAGCAGACTAGGTTTTTCCCCTCTCCACCCTTTTCCCCCTCCACAGGACTCTGCACTGGAGACCAAGTTTGTCTCCTGCCCTCCTCAGCAGCAAGACACTTCGGCTGGTCCACGTTACAGCAGTTTTGGGTGCTGGCTCAAGCCCAAGGTGCCAAAGGGTTAGAGCCCCTTCTGCGTGTTCCGGGGGCTGTGTGGTGGACACAATATACATGGCACTCCAGGACAAGGGGGTTGGTGGGGGAGAAGATATGGAGATTCTAATGGGGAAAGCTGAGTGGAGCCAACCAAACAAAGATGTGCCTTTCGCCCTCTGCCGCGCCAGGCTGGCACCTGAGGACGCAGGGGTGTGAATGTATTGTAGTAAGACATGCTCTGTGACGTGTGTTTCAATGTTATGTTAATGTGTGTGCAGTCTGAATGTTAATGTGCTCGCCCTGAGTGCTGGAGGCGGAAATTAAAGAGTATAAAGGAGTTCGCTCAGGCACTCAGGCTTCAGAGTTTTTACTGTACTTTATGTTGGAGGAGAAAATAATTTGTGTGTCATTCAGCTCGTTGCCTTGTCTGCTTTCTTCCTCCATAAGTCCACCTTTTAACGTCCCTGTTTGTTGCTTGCACAGCTGTCAGATGTGTTTTCAACAACATGTTGGAAGCTATTGTTGCACTGAATGAAGATCTTTAGCTTCCTTTACCTGGCTACTCGTACCTTGAGGCCATGTTGTAGCATTTCCTGTAATGGAATGCATGCTAGATTAACTATCAGGTTCAGGTTACTTTATTTGTACCCGTAGGTAGATTTGTTTTGCAGTCAGGTGACATCCATGTTTACAAGCCACAATTACATTCAACATGAACACAAACACAGGCACACATGAAGCTGACTATAAACATGATAAAAATACTCAAGGCTCCACCAATCAGGACATAAGACAGAGATAAGAGAAAAAACAAAGAGAGAAGGGTCATATTAAAAAGTTAAAGACTAGTCAAAGAGGTTTAAAAACTCCAAAGTCTAAAACCCAATAAAAGATTTAGAACCCAAATAAAAAACCTACAAAAATAAGTAAATATAAAATAAAATTAATAAATAGGTAACTAAATTATGTGCAATATATTGTTACATCTTGTTCAACTCTTTGACAGCAGCAGGAACAAAGCTGTTTTTGTAGCGCTGGGTTTTACTTTTCGGGACAGCAAACCTCCGTCTGGAGGGGAGAAGCTGAAAGTGGCAGTGCAAAGGGTGGGAGTCATCATTTAAAATGGAGGTAGCCATCCTCTGTACCTGTCTGGTGTACAGGGATGTCAGGCTCAGCTGTGACTCACCAAGCAAATGACTGGACCATCTAAGTACCTGATCCAAGGATTTCCTCTGTTTCAGTTTTATCTGACCAAACCATGACATTAAAGAAAAGGATAAAACAGATTCAATAAAAGCCCGATAAAACATAGTCATTATGGTTCGATCAATTTGTAAGCGTGCAAGTTTCCTTAAACAATGCAAATGTTGCTGACCCTTTTTGCACACCCTTTCACAGTTCTCTTCAAAGTTTAAATTACTATCAATAATCGTCCCAAGATATTTGTAGGATTGTACACATTCAGTGGTCTGTCCTTTTAGTACGGTGACTTTGTGCCTGGGAGTTTTCCTCCTAAAGTCAATAATCATATCTTTAGTTTTTGTCGTATTCAGCTGCAGGTAGGAATCCTCACACCAGTGAACAAAATCATCAACTACTGGGCCGTGGCCACTCTCACCATCCTGGAGGAGACTGACAACAACTGAATCATCAGCATACTTTATAATGTGTCTGTTGTCATGTCTGCTCCGACACATGTTTGTGTACAGGATGAAGAGTAGTGGTGACAACACACCTCCGCAGGGGTGGTGCTATTACAATATAATTAAAGTTCTCATTCACTCAAACATGGTTTGTTTGTGGGTTTTAACCTTTTAAAATGCTTTCCTGAAAATCGCTCTTCACTTAGATTATATTTTATCATGTTGGCAGAATGAGCAGAAGCTGGTTTTGCACTTGCAGATGTTTTGTTTTTTTTCCCTATATCGCTAACAACCATCACGGTGTTCAGTGTTTCCTCTGACTTAAAGACCTTGGTGCAGTGGCAACATATTTTTCCCCAGGGGGTGGGGGGGCAGTAAACATACCAGAATATGTTAATTTTATACTATTTATTTCTTTTTAAAATTTTACACAGTAATGTTGCATATGGAACTTACCATGTGAAGTATTGTACTGTACAACCGAGGCTTGAATATTGGGCCAGTTGGGGTCCCTCCCAGACATCCTGTGTTTAGACTTTTTAGTGGTGTTATCCTTCTCTCCTTCCTCTGCCTGAACACTTTCCTCTCCTTGGCTCCTCTCTTCTGTCTCATCTTGCCCTCTGAGCCCTGTCTAATTCAGGTTCTCTCTCTGTCTATGGTGGTATACAAACAGGTTAGAAAATATCAAGTGTCATGTTTTGTCTTGTAGGATTGTTTTGTCATGGTTTACATAAATGACAAAAATATGTGTATTTTTTGTATTTTTATTCTAGTGTTTCTTTTTCCATTAAGAGAGTAGGGAAGGGAAAGAAACATTCATAATAGTAATTTACTCATGCATACTTAAATTATATGATGAGGTGGGTATAGTAACCAGAATTTACTCATGTAAAAGCAGTGCTTTGAAATTAATAATTAAAAGTAGACAACCAAAAATTTCTAGTTGAGTTAAGGGTACAAAGAGCAGCCACTTAAAAACTTGAGTAATGACTTCAGTCTTGAAGGTTTGAGGTTTTTCTCAAAAATTTAAAACAATTTTCTTATAGTTTCCTACTTTTCTCTGTAAATCTACCTAAAGTTGAAACCATGTTCCTCAAATTTGTAATTTCCTCTTGTAAAATTGACTTTTCTTGTACATTTGAAACTTTATTATAAATTTGTGGATTATTTTATGACAAATTTTTGTTTTTTTTAATAAAATTACTGTGTTGTTTGTTTTTTTTTTTAGATAAATCTGAAACAGACTGTGGTAATTTTTTTTTTACTTTTTCCTTATAACAATTTACATTTTTGACCATAACTTTGCAGTCAGAACAGAACAATAATTTAACTCGGATTACAAACAAAAAATATTAATAAAATTGTATTTAATGAAATAAATTAACTTAAATGACCAAGGATGCTGTTATTTCTGTTATAATAGTTCTTTATATTTATAGTTTTGTTTTGTTTTTTTAGAAGTCTCCTCACCACCCAGACAGCAGGAAAAACCTCCCTTATTTTGAAATCAAATGTTGGCACATTTAGTTTGTCTGAAAGCTGTTGACAGATTAAAGTCATTGACTTTGTGAATTTTGGTCATCTTAACCTGCCAGGTACATAACAGGAACTGTAGTGGACTCTAAAGACATAATCAGGGATGGCAACAGGAAATTCTGATTTCAACTGAAATCTAATTTGGCCGATTGACTTACGGGGGGGCCGGGGGGCGCAGCCCCCCTGAAGCTGGGAGGTTTTCAGTAAAATACAAGTAATTTAGACTGAAAAAAAATGATTAAAAAAATGAAATACTAGACTTAGATAAATCATTAAATTTAATGAAAAGTTAACTTACTTTTTCTTCAATGTTGTCTCACTGTCTTTAGTCCAACATATTTAACAGTTCTATTAGAGTTTTTTACACTATTTACACTGGTCACCAAGTCACTTCTAATGTGAAACTTTCTTCCTTTTGGCAGCAAGCTGTGTCAGTCTTTGAACTTTGAACTTCATCTCCTTTTCTGGTTTCTTCAGAAACTGTCCAAGTGTTTCTGTTACCTCATTGAACTTTGAGCCAATTTTCACCTTTACTGTCACTTCGCTCCCCAAAGCTCCTGGGTTTTTATGATTTTTAAGTACCAGAACTGTGCTTACATGACATAAAACAAACAGCTGAATGCCACTTATTACTGTATAATATTGACTTATGTTCCAAGAAGATAGCATTCCTAAACTAGAAAAGCACTCAGAGTGCATCCCTCCGCCAAGGCTCCTTCCGTTTGTCATGGATCAACTCCAAAATGTAATGGTTTTGTGTGTAGGCCTATGGCCACTTGTGGTGAAAATTGCATCAAAGTCTGTCCATCAGTTTTGGAGTATTGTTGCTAACACAGTGTGAGAAGATAAGCGCCTTGGCTGAGGTATGCATTCTCAGATCATCACCAAAATATAATGGGTTCCTCTCTAGCCCAAGAACCACCTCTGGTGAAAATTTTATCCAAATCCATCCAGTAGTTTTTGTGTAATCCTGCTGCACAAATACAAAAAAGCCCTTGATGGAGGTATGCACTCTCAGATCATCACCAAAATCTAATCATCTGTTTCCCGTGCCATTGCACACCTTTCCTGAAAATTTCATGAAAATCCGTCCATCACTTTTCCTTGCTAACAAACAGACAGACAAGCCAACGCCGATGAAAACATAACCTCCTTGGCAGAGGTAAATATTCCAACAAGCATTATCCATCACATGCTTTAACACTTGATCAAATCAAAATCAGTTAATTTTATCTATTCCATAATAGAAATAAAATTCCAACATACCATTACTTTTTATAATTTCAGCATTCATTTCAGATCACCAGTTTCAATCTCCATTGAGTCTTGAGCAGCTCATTTTCCTCCCCCGCGCAGCCCAGCTCATACAGCCGCTGTACGCTGCACTCAAACGGAAACCGGCGGACAGAGTCGACTGGACTCCTGAACGGGAGCAGGCGTTCTGAGGTTAAAACAGCGCTCATTACCCACGTCTCGGACATGGGCATAGCGGCCGTCGTGGAGCAATGCGTTGCCGGTTCTTGGCAGCAGCTCACCTTTTTTTTAAGCAGGTCTTTGCACGACAGTGAGCCTAAATACAGCGTGTTCGACAAAGAGTTAATGGCTCTCTACCTGGTGTACGCCACTTCCGGTTCTGGCTGAAAGGGCACACTTTCACTGCGTCGTGGACCATAAGCCGCTAACGTACTTAACGTACATATAATATACAAATAAAGCGGAATTCGGTGAATTACCGGAAAAAATCACATCCCTGAGAACAAGCCGAAATGAATTTTTGACAAAGCATACGAGCCATTTGATTGGTCCAATCGTTTGCAACTATCCAATCGCAGGGCTGTTTACAATACAGCAGTAGCTTGAGTACATCCGGGTTATCGCGAGACTTCGGGGAAGCGCCGAGCGCGTATGTTTTTTTTTTTCCAAACTTTATTGAGAACAAGGTAAAGGTACAAAATTATGACATAGATGATGATAAAATCGGCGGAAATCCGCAGATCGGCGGAAAATTGCCATCCCTGCATAATTCACCACAATATGTGTTCATTTACAGAATGATCTACTTAGGCAGTTATAGTGGTGCTCAGGCTTTCTCATCAGGCACCTCTCTAGGCAGCCGTTGAAGGACCTCAGTTTAGAGTGAAAATAGCATACCCCTGCCTGCTGCAGGAACAACCAGATGTCTGGCCACGGCCAAGACGGGTAATTTTTTCACACATAAGGAGTTGTAACTCCTTATACAAAGATATAGAGTGATAATAATCAAGTGGCGGTAATGCACCTGTAAGCTGGTTGCCAACCGCCAATCAAATCTAGAAGAAGAAGAAGAGAGCTAGCGTTTTTAGCTGTTGCTTTTAGTCACTACCGCTGGAGAATAAAAACGGCACGCCTGCTCGTGCGAGAAAAGAGAGAAATTGCCAGTCTTTTCATTCCTGCAGTTCCTACAGAACACAACTTAATATTGTAGTGGCTGGTGAAATATAGCCTCAGCAATTCATCAGTCCGCCTTGCCTTTTCCTTCATATAAAGCCGGCTGCATATGAATTCTAACCACATCTCTTAGCTAAGCGACTCTTCCATTATTGTGGGTTAAAACCATAATAAACGCCTCCAGTGCTTACACCCCTTATGATTTTTTCCACGTTTAAAGAAGTTTAATAAACTCATGTTTCTGTCGGACAATCACGCTTAGCAAGACGCTGTTTGCTGACTGACTGGAAAATATTCGTGGGCGGGGCGCTTCTAAACTCCGCGCGGATCACGGCCACGCTCGTTGTTCATGTGCGCGCTTGCAGAAAGTCATTGCTTCATATATTTTTCTTAATAAATTCATATCTTCTTGCTGCGGCGGTAAAATTTCTGGCGAGGCGGCCCACCACCGAGAAATGCTACCAGAGGAAACCCTGGTGTTATTGGCTATGAGGATTCAGTCCCCACCCAGAGTGGGGAGCTCAAGGTGTTAGTTTAGCTTGCCAAGTGCATCTTATATTGTTATTTTCTTTAAATTTTAGTCACCCTAATAGACATTCTTGTTTCCATCTGGTTCACTAATTCAGTCAATAATAAATCTCACGTCTTTCTGGCTGATTTTAGGGCTGGGCAATCAGCATCATGGTTATTTGAACTTTTCACATCAGTTTTGTTTGGTTTTTTGTTGTTGTTTTTTTCTTCTTCTCCCTTATACAGTATCTCACAAAAGTGAGTACACCCCTTACATTTTTGTAAATATTTTATCATATCTTTTCATGGGACAACACTGAAGATATGACACTGATACAATGTAAAGTAGTCAGTGTACAGCTTGTATAACAGTGTAAATTTGCTGTGTCCTCAAAATAACTCAACACACAGCCATTAATGTCTAAACCGCTGGCAACAAAAGTGAGTACACCCCTAAGTGAAAATGTCCAAATTGTGCCCAATTAGCCATTTTCCCTCCCCAGTGTCATGTGACTCATTGGTGTTACAAGGTCTCAGGTGTGAATGGGGAGCAGGTGTGTTAGATTTGGTGTCCTCTCTCTCACACGCTGTCATATTGGTCGCTGGAAGTTCAGCATGGCACCTCATGTCAAAGAACTCTCTGAGGATCTGAAAAAAGAATTGTTGCTCTACATAAAGATGGCCTAGGCTATAAGAAGATTGCCAACACCCTGAAACTGAGCTGCAGCACGGTGGCCAAGACCTTACAGCGGTTTAACAGGGCAGGTTCCACTCAGAACAGGCCTCGCCATGGTCGACCAAAGAAGTTGAGTGCACGGTTGAGGTCAGCCTTTCTGTGCTCAGACCATATATATATGTGAGTTTTTATTTATTTGCATTTTCAACAGTGTACGTCATCAATGTAATGCTGTATCTGGGGTTCCAGTGATCTTTAAAAAGCTTAATCTAATCTTGCGTAAAATAATTCAAAGTCTTGAATTAGTTTAAGCAAAATTGAGCCTTTAATTGTTCTAAAAATGACGGTTGGTTCCTATATGTCCCTATATTTAATTTTTGTGAATGTGTGTTTAGTTTTTATACACCCGTCTCTAAAGACTGGACGTACTCGTGCGGCAGCGCCACACGAGTCGGCTGCCTGTTGCAACAGCCTTTTTTTTTTTATCTTCCTTCTTCTTTCTACACCTTTCACTCTGTATATATATCACGGACGCACGGATCACCCCGGGGGTCTCCACGGGTTTGCCACGGTTTGCAGCGGGAGACGTTACAGCGGGGAGGAGCTAGTGCTAGCTAGCACTTGGCCGCCGCCCGGTGCTAATGGGAAACTCGACATACCGGGAGCTGTAGCGAAAATGACGCGGGTGCCGGGCTGGAGTTTAGGCGGCGTGAAAGAAATATAAGACAGAATAATAAAGAGCGATGGCAAGAACCAAGCAGACCGCCCGTAAAATCTACTGGAGGAAGAAGCCCCCCCCCCCCCCCCCCCCCCCAGGAGACAGCTAGCCACCAGGGCTGCTCGGAGAGGCGCTCCGGCCACCGGCAGAGTGAAGAGGCCTCGCCGTCACAGGCCCGTGGCTTTGAGAGAGATCTGTCGCTGCCAGAAATCCACGGAGCTGCTCATCCGTAAGCTGCCCGTCCAGCGCCTGGTGAGGGAGATCGCTCAGGACTTCAAGACCGTCCTGCGTTTCCTGAGCTTCGCCGTCATGGCTCTGCAGGAGACCAGCGAGGCCCACCTGGTGGTCTCTTCTTCGCTAAGGGGGTCACCATCATGCCCAAAGACTTCCAGCTGGCCCGCTGCATCCGCGGAGAGAGAGCTTAGACTTTCTGCTGCACATTCACCAGCCATAATGCTCTGCACTGTGTGTCTATATATATATACATTTATAGTAATATGGACATATGTTTACTAGATGTTGTTTTTTCTTGCCTTCTGATTGTTGCTCTGAGTGTTGCTATCCCTATGCTGTTGCAATCCTGGAATTTCCCCATTGTGGGACTAATAAAGGCTTATCTTATCTTATCTTATATGCCGCACACTGCATCAAATTGGTCTGCATGGCTGTCCTCTCAGAAGGAAGCCCCTTTTAAAGATGATGCACAAGAAAGCCCGCAAACAGTTTGCTGAAGACAAGCAGGCTAAGGACATGGATTACTGGAACCATGTCCTGTGGTCTGATGAGACCAAGATATACTTATTTGGTTCAAATGGTGTCAAGTGTGTATGTGGCGGCAACCAGGTGAGGAGTACAAAGTCAAGTATGTCTTGCCTACAGTCAAGCATGGTGATGAAAGGGTCATAGTTTGGGGCTGCATGAGTGCTGCCGGCACTGGGGCGCTACAGTTCATTGAGGGAACCATGAATGCCACCATGTACTGTGACATACTGAAGCAGAGCATGATCCCCTCCCTTCGGAAACTGGGCCACAGGGCAGTATTCCAACATGATAATGACCCCAAACACACCTCCAAGATGTCCACTGCCTTGTTAAAGAAATTGAAGGTAAAGGTGATGGACTGGCCAAGCATGTCTCCAGACCTAAGCCCTATTGAGCATCTGTGGGGCATCCTGAAAGGGAAGGTGGAGGAGCGCAAGGTCTCTAACGTCAACCAGCTCCATGATGTCGTCACGGAGGAGTGGAAGAGGATTCCAGTGGCAACCTGTGAAGCACTAGTGAATTCCATGCCCAAGAGAGTTAAGGCAGTGCTGTAAAATAATGGTGGCCACACCAAATAATGACACTTTGGGCACAATTTGGACATTTTCATTTAGGGGTGTACTCACTTTTGTTGCCAGCGGTTTAAACATTAATGGCTGTGTGTTGAGTTTTTTGAGGGGACAGTAAATTTACGCTGTTATACAAGCTGTACACTGACTTGGAACTTGGTTCCAAGGTTGTCATAGCCAGGAGCGGCACTGGGGTTAAGCTCCCAGTGCTCATAAAATGCTCCTTATGGCGTGCGTTTCGAAAAGCCTCTGACAACTAAGTCCAACTCCTAGCCTGCCCATGTGGTTTAGTCTCTAAGCCCGGCAGAACTGCTTTTACTAATAGGAGAAGGGGCGAGGGCGGATCTCTGGCGCCTTAAAACCAGATGCTTCGGGTAGATGGTGGCTCGTCAACCTGGGAAGGTAGCCCATCTAGGGGAAGGTAAACCCTGATTTCAAACCTCCGCTGCCTTGCGGCATACCTGGTCACGGGAAAGGCTTCGGGAGTCAACCCTGAGGAAAAATCCGGAGTCGGAGCCCCTAAGGCAGTTCTATGTTGTGCTCAGCATCGTTCTGGCAGCTCCTGCAACGGCGCTGGTGCCAAACTGTAGCAGCCCTGCTGTTCCTTTGGATTCATCAGTGACGTGGAGAGGGGGGACATGCTGCATGGGCAACATCTTGTCCTCCATATCTTCCTGCCCAGGCTTGAATCCTACCAACGCCAACGCTGGAAGGTAGAACACCGGATCACTGGAGAGGACACTCCAGCTTCGCCTTTGGCGTAGAAAAAACACGGGGAATGACAGTTACCGGTTATAAGCCACCGCTCAATTGGCGTAGAGCGCGCCACCAGGGGTTGTTCCCGACGGTGGGAGGGATCATCGGATCTCACTGGACAGCTACCACCCGCCTCAAGCTGGGCAGCCCCCAGCCAATAAGGTGTTGTCCCGCCACAGCTTGCTTTCCTCATTGGGTGCATGGGGATGAGGAGCAGTCCGAACAGCAGGCTGAGAACCTTCGCACCAGGCAAGACAATAAAACAAAAGAAACCAACTCTAAAACTGGGAACTTGGAACGTCCGCACTATGATGACAGGACTCGCTGCTAACCTCAAGGACATCAACGACACCAGGAAGACTGCCATCATCAATAATGAGCTGAAGAGACTGGGAGTGGATATCGCCACTCTCCAGGAAACACGGTTGGCTGACGCAGGCACACTAAGAGAGAAGGACTACACGTTCTACTGGCAGGGAAAGGGCAGTGACGAACACAGGGAACATGGAGTGGGCTTCGCAGTGAAGAACACCTTGCTGAAGATGGTGGAACCGGACAGCACTGGCTCTGCACGACTCCTTACCCTCTGCCTGAACACCACTCAAGGCCCAGTCACCCTCATCAGTGTGTATGCCCCAACACTGACAGCCACACCAGAGGCAAAAGACGAGTTCTACGAGAATCTCGCAACAACTGTCAGGACCATCCCCAACTCTGAACAACTCATTCTCCTTGGAAACTTCAATGCCAGAGTGGGTGCTGACCACGACTCCTGGCCCTCCTGTCTTGGACCTTTTGGCGTGGGAAGAATGAACGACAACGGACAGCGGCTGCTCAAGTTCTGCACATATCACGATCTGTGCATCACAAACTCGTTCTTCAAGACCAACCCCCAACACAAGGTTTCCTGGCAACACCCATGCTCAAAGCACTGGCACCAGCTGGACTTGATCCTGACCAGGCGCACCTCACTGAAGAACGTGCTAATCACCCGTTCGTTCCAGAGTGCAGATTGCGACACAGACATTCATTGGTGTGTTGCAAGGTCAAGCTGCAGCTGAAGAAATTCCATCATGCTAGACAGCCTGGAAAGGCACGGATTGACACCAGCAAGATGGCTCAACCAGAACTTGTTGAGCAGTTTGCCTCCACCTTTGAGAAGGAACTTGGTGTACCACAAGAAGGAGAATCTGCAAAGCAGAAGTGGGAAGAGCTGCGAAACACCATCCACTGCACAGCCTTGGCTACCTTTGGGAGGAAGACCTCGAAGTCATAGGACTGGTTTGATGCCAAGTTGACCGAGATGACCCCCGTCATTGAAGCCAAGCGCTCAGCACTTGCTGAGTACAAGAAGTACCCAAACGAGAAGAATCTCCAGATTCTCAGGGCTGCGAGAAGCAAAGTTCAGCAGACTGCTCGGCGCTGTGCCAACAAGTACTGGACTCAGCTCAGCCAAGACATTCAAACCGCTGCCATAACAGGGAACATTCGTGGCATGTACGATGGCATCAAGAAAGCACTTGGTCCGGCTCAGAGCAAGACAGCCCCCCTCAAATCCTCCACTGGGGTGATGATCACAGAAAAGAACAAGCAGATGGAGAGATGGGTGGAACACTACTCCGACCTCTACTCCAGAGAGAACACTGTGACACCGTCAGCCCTTGATGCCATCGACTGCCTGCCATCCATGGACGAACTTGACGCCGAGCCAACCATCAACGAACTCAGCAAGGCCATTGATAGCTTGGCCGCTGGCAAGGCACCCGGCAACAACGGCATACCCCCTGACCTGATCAAGCACTGCAAGACCGCCCTACTGCTGCCATTGCATGACGTCCTCTGCCAGTGTTGGAAGGAAGGTGCCATACCACAGGACATGAGGGACGCCAAGATCATCACCCTCTACAAAAACAAAGGGGAGAGAAGCGACTGCAACAACTACAGGGGCATCTCCCTCCTCAGCATTGTTGGTAAAGTCTACGCACGAGTTGTTCTCGTTCGTCTACAGAAGCTTGCCGAACATGTCTACCCCGAGTCTCAGTGTGGCTTCCGCGCTGTGCGATCGACGGTAGACATGATATTCTCCATCCGCCAACTCCAGGAGAAATGCAGAGAACAGAACATGCCCCTGTACGTCGCCTTCATCGACCTCACCAAAGTGTTCGATTTGGTCAGCAGAGAGGGCCTTTTCAAGATCCTGCCAAAGATAGGATGCCCACCAAAGTTGCAAAGCCTCATCGAATCGTTTCACACCAACATGCAGGGGATAGTGCAGCATGATGGCAACGTCTCAGAGCCATTCAACATAAGCAGCGGAGTGAAACAGGGCTGTGTACTTGCGCCAACCCTCTTTGGGATTTTCTTTGCTATGCTCCTGAGGCATGCCTTCAGCACAGCAACAGAGGGAATCTACCTGCACACAAGATCTGACGGCAGGCTTTTCAACCTCGCCCACCTGAAAGCCAGAACCAAAGTACGCGAGGCTCTAATCAGAGACATGCTGTTCGCAGACGACGCTGCAGTCGCAACCCACACACAGCAGGAGCTTCAGACCCTGATGGACCACTTCTCCCAGGCATGCAAGGACTTCGGGCTTACCATCAGCCTGAAGAAGACTAACGTCTTGGCGCAAGGCACGGAAGCACCACCAACCATCACCATCGACGACTACGAGCTGGAGGTCGTGAATCAGTTCATGTACCTGGGGTCCACGATCAGCAACAACCTCTCCCTTGATACAGAGATCAACAAGAGGATTGGAAAATCAGCCTTCACACTCGCTCGCCTCACCACACGAGTGTGGGAGAATCCCAAACTCTCTGTCAAGACGAAGATGGCAGTGTACAACGCCTGCATCATCAGCACACTGCTCTATGGGAGTGAGACGTGGACAACATACGCCCGGCAGGAAAAGAGACTGAACTCCTTCCACTTGTGCTGCATTCGCCACATCCTGGACATATCCTGGCAGGACAAAGTGCCCAACACAGAAGTTCTGTCCCGCGCCGGCCTTCCCTCCATGTTCACTCTACTCAGGCAGCGCAGGCTCCGCTGGCTAGGCCACGTTCACTGTATGGAGGATGGCAGAATCCCCAAAGATGTCCTCTACGGAGAACTGGCAACTGGCAGGAGAGACGCTGGCCGCCCACAGCTGCGCTTTAGAGATGTCTGCAAGAGAGACATGAAGGAACTGGAGATCAACACAGAGCGCTGGGAGGACCTTGCAGTGGACCGCTCCAAATGGAGAGGCACCCTGACCAGACAGCTCAAGGCGGGTGAAGAGAGACTGACTGCTGCAGCAGATGAAAAAAGGACCCGCAGGAAGAACCGCCACAGACCCAGCAGCACGGAGACCACCCACAAGTGTGACCTGTGTGACAGAGACTGCCATTGGCGCATCGGCCTGTTCAGCCACAGGCGGTGCTGTTCCAGCAGAGTAGACGTTTAGGATTCTCTTCCATGGTCATCATAGACCGACGGAGGCCGACGACGACACTGACTTACATGGTATCAAAGTGTCATATCTTCAGTGTTGTCCCATGAAAAGATATAATAAAATATTTACAAAAATGTGAGAGGTGCACTCACTTTTGTGAGATACTGTAGTTTACTGACAAGGTTCATAATTAAGCAGTATTACACAAGTGTGGTATCAATGAATATGTCACTGTGGTAATTCAGTTGTAAATGAGCATAATATATTTATATATAAAATATTTAACACACATATAACCAAATTAATGAAAGCACCAAGGTGCTGATGCCTCGGTGCCTGTGGCATGATAGCATGGGGGCTGTAAAAAAGTTGCACTGCCACTTCTAGTAGGCAGGCATAGTTTTTACAGTAGCTTTTTTTTGCAGCTGCATTGATGGCAAAGGTGAGTTAAATTTGTGTTTATTTTGAAAACAAGGCCTTATCTGGAAGTAGTGGCAAATTAAAAGTCGAAAAAATATGGCAAAATATGATACAAGCTGATTTTGAGTGGGTGAGCTGAAAAGCTGGCAACAGACAGACATATGGAGTGATTACTGTATGGTTACATTGCCTTTGTGCCGAGGCATAAAAATACAGAAGCACAAGAATAAAATTAGGAGCACAAAGAAAATTACTGGAGTGAAAGATTTTATTAATTGAATGCATGTATAGTTACACGATGCCATGCAATAGCAGATAAACATATCAAAATTTCCAAAAGTAAAAGTATAATTATGAATATTAAATCGGAATGGTTTGGAATGTTTCACACTTATGTGTAATGACCATTGAAAGTTTCTTAAATAATCTTGCAAAAAAATAAATTTGTCCAAAAATTAATTTAGTGAAATCAGACATTGGAAAAAGTAATGTGACGTAACATAAGCTTTAAGAATCAAATATTGCAGTTGTAGGAGTTATTAATGTTTTAATATTGAAATCACTGCATAATTTAAGCACAAAACTTAGTTTTAAATGCTTTTTTCTCCACGCAGCCATCTGCCATGGTCCGCCATGTTTTTGAGGCAAGGAATATTGGGACTTGTAGTTTTTACCAATGAACTGAAAACTCCAGGAAGAAAATACCTCGTCCTTCTTTTGCAAAACTAAACAGCAAAACCAGTGTGAAAACAATCATTGTGATGAATAAATAGCATAGTTGCTGAATACTTGTTTTTCTTTTTTTGTTTTTTTTTCAGTAACCGCTATTTTATACCGGTTCAGCTAGAGATCAACTGTGACAGGAAGTCATACGTGTGCTGTAAAAAAGTCGCATTGCCGCTTCTAGTGGCTTGGCATAGTTATTACAATACCTTTTTCCCGGCTTCACTGACGGTATAGATGAGTTAAATTTGTGTTTATTTTGAAAACAAAGCCTTTTCTGGAAATTCTGGCAAATTAAAAATCAAGAAAATATAGCGATACAATGACACAAGCCTTTAGTTGTACTTAATTTTGACCAGGCAAGCTGAAAAGCTAGTAAGACAGACAGATACAACCACACACACATGCATTGCGTGATTACCGTATGCCTGTGTTCACCGAGGCATAAATATTGTTCATGCAGAAGTAAGTTTTCATGCCTCTTGAGGGTTTGTTGGTCATGTGACTCGTCCCGGTGGCTAATTCGTTTGTTAGCTGCATTAGGGGAGTTTTTTTTTATTTATTTGGCCTTTATTTTACCAGGTAAAATGTTTGAGAACCAATTGTCATTTCCAAACATGACCTGGTTGGGAGTCTTTTACACAGTCATGATTATGTTATCATCACATGGGGATTACGAGTCTCTGATTGGGTTCTTAACCTCTAACCTAATCTTATCTCAGCTTGTCCATTTTGCTATCCATTTCCCTCTGTAAAATGATTGAGCTGATGCAGATAGCGGTTAGCAGCTAACAGTGATTTGGCTTTGTGGCAGTCCCTGCTACTTTAAGTGCACTCCGTTCACTTTTTCTCGGTAGAATTCAATTCAGTTCAATTCAACTTTATTTATATAGCGCCATTTCACAACAACAGTCATCTCATAGCACTATCAACTGTAGGGGGGAACCCCCACAGTTGCAGAAAGACCCCAGCAATCAGGCGATCCCCTGTGAGCAAGCACTTGGCGACGGTGGAGAGGAAAAACTCCCTTTTAACAGGAAGAAACCTCCAGCAGAACCAGGCTCAGGGAGGGGCAGTCATCTGCTGTGACTGGCTGGGGGGTGAGGGGATAGAGAAGAAGAAAAGAACAGACATGTAGAGAGCAAATAGCACGATGGGGACTCAATCTATGGGAGAGAACAAACAAATGTTAATGACCAGCAAAAAAAAAAAATATTTCATAGAGAGTGAGGAAAGGAGTGAGGCCCAGTGCATTACTGGAGGTCCCCCAGCTGACTAAACCTATTAGCAGCATAACTAAGGGAGGGTTCAGAAACACATGATCCCTCCCTAATTGTAGGCTATATCAAAAAGGTAGGTTTTAGCCCTATTCGTAAAAACAGAGATCGAGTCTGACTCCCGAATCCAGATTGGCAGCTGATTCCACAGGAGAGGAGCTTGATAACTGAAGGCTCTGAATGAAATAGTCAATCATCACACGGTGGACGCACACCATATTTCTTTTTGATACAAACCAATTTAGGTTTTTTTCGCTGTGTTTTGCTGCTTTCAAACAGTATTAACTGCACAGCTTCCATCATGCAGAGTCACGCGACCCCATGTTAAAGGGGAAGGACATGAAAGCTCTCTTATACACAAGCACATGACAGGAAGCGGGGAAAACAACGGAAAAAAAAAAAACAGACGTGCAAAATTACTTCCGTTTTACTCCCTAAATGTTGGTTTCGGTTTTGTAGGGCTGTCTACACATCCAGGTAATTGGAGGGCACGCTCCCGCAGGAAGAGCACAGAGGTAAACCGTCAGTTTACCATTGAACCAATATGTCATATCAATATTATGATGAGCGTTTACCGCAAGATTGGATCAGATATGATCAAAAACTTTAAATTTGTGATCTTGAGAAGTGTCCCAACCGTCTACCAGCCAGTATGTGGAAGAACAGTCCAGCAGGGTGGCCAGAAACAATATTTATTGATATTTGTAAGTACTGGATGGATGTGCCAGCTTCCCAGCGCATCGGCAGAATACTCTAATAATAGAAAATAAATTGTATCTGCTGTGGAAATGCCCAAAAATCCATCATGTTTAGATCTGCAAAATTTATCCACCAGAGTGCACAGCTGGGAAAATATTACTTGCCTCCACAAAGATGGGAAACACTGTTTGTTTACACTTCTAACCCTCGTTAATCCCAACACTTCATTTCAGCTCTACAGAGCTTTGGTCCATCTGTCTGCAGGTGAGTGGCAGTCTCATTTTTAAACTAGTTTAATTGCAGTGTTGATACTTTTACTCTGAGGCTGATTAGTGGCTCAAAGTGGAATAAATATTCCTAGCTGACACTTTACTATTCTTTTCTAGCTATCAACTCCCTCAGATGCAAATTCAGGTGTTTTTCGCATGTTAATATTAACTTTACACATAGGCAAATGACTTTTAATGCTAAATAAGAGTCTATAGTTTTGGTAAATGAACATACCGGTTATAAAGTGGTCAGAACAGCACAGAGACATGGGTCACATCATCCATCAGCCTCCACATCGCATTATGAATGAATGAATTTATTCGGTAATGAACATAAGATAAGATAAGATAAGCCTTTATTAGTCCCACAATGGGGAAATTCCAGGATTGCAACAGCACAGGGATAGCAACACTCAGAGCAACAATCAGAAGGCAAGAGAAAAACAAGAGCAGCGAGTATACATATGTACATATAAATATATATATATATAGACACACAGTGCGGAGCATTGTAGCTAGATGGAATAGATATATAAATATATAAACAGTGCAGAGCATTGTAGCTGGATGGAATAGATATGAGTATATAAACACAGTGCAGAGTATTGTAGCTAGATGGAATGAATATGTGAATATATAAACACACAGTGCGGAGTATTGCAGCTAGATGGAATACATATGTAAATATATAAACACACAGTGTGGAGCATTGTTGCTAGATGGAATAAATATATAAACACAGTGCGGAGCATTGTAGCTAGATAGAATAAATATGTAAATATATAAACACACAGTGCGGAGCATTGTAGCTAGATGGAATGAAACAGCACAACCGTCTACTTAATTATCCTACATGGTATGATTATGTACCCATACATATTCTCACCCTCCATAGCGACCGGTATTTTCCTAGTTGTATACCGGAGGGGACTATTGTGTAAGTCTATTGCGTCTTTTGCATTCAATACTATTAGGTTGTCACGTCTTTTTGCTATCTCTGCGAGCAGCCCTGCTTAGGTTGTACAGTCTGACAGCCGTAGGTAGGAAGGACCTGCGAAACCTCTCGGTTGTGCACCTAGGATGATGTAGTCTGCTGCTAAATGAGCTCCTCAGTGCATTCAGTATGTCCTGCATAGGGTGGAACTCGGACTCCAGCAGAGATGACAGTTTAGCCACCATCCTTCTCTCTCCCATCTCCTCCACTGGGTCAAGGCGCTTCCCCAGGACAGAGCTAGCTTTCTTGATCAGTTTGTTCAGTCTCTTCCTATCGGCTGCTGTAATGCCACTGCCCCAGCAGACCACTCCAAAAGTGATGGCTGATGCCACCACCGTGTCATAGAATGTCTTCAGCAGCGCCCCTTGTACACCAAAAGACCCGAGTCTCCTCAGTAGGAACAGCCTGCGCTGTCCCTTCTTGTAGAGTGCGTCAGTATTGTGTGACCAGTCTAGTTTATTGTTCAGATGAACACCCAGGTACTTATAGGATGTCACCATCTCGATGTCTGTTCCCTGTATATTTACTGGTGCTGTGAGGGGTTGTCCTTGCCTGCAGCAGTCCACCACCAGCTCCTTAGTTTTCCTCGCGTTGATCTGGAGGCAGTTCCGATGGCACCAGTCCACAAAGTCCTGGATAAGCCCTCTGTACTCAGCTTCATCTCCGTTGGAGGTGAGGCCAACGATCGCAGAGTCGTCAGAGAACTTCTGTAGATGGCAGTGTGTTGTGTTGTGTGAGAAGTCCGCAGTATAAAGGGTGAACAGGAAGGGAGCCAAAACCGTTCTGTGGGGGGCCCCCGTGCTACCGATGATCGTGTCGGACACACAGTCCCGGGTTCTCACAAACTGAGGCCGGTTTGTGAGGTAGTCCAGGATCCATGATGACAGGTGCTGGTCCACCCTTGCGCACTGGTTGGATGGTGTTGAAAGCACTGGAGAAGTCAAAAAACATGATCCTTACCGCATTCCCGGGCTTCTCCAGGTGGGACAGGGAACGGTGAAGGAGGAAGATCACCGCATCCTCCACCCCAATGCCATGCTGGTAGGCAAACTGGAGTGGATCCATCGCTGGTCCCACCAGGGGGCGGAGGTGAGCAAGGAGCAATCTCTCCAGGGTCTTCATCATGTGGGACGTCAGGGCCACTGGTCTGTAGCTGTTCAGATCTTTGTGGTGGGAAGTCTTTGGTACAGGTACCACACAAGATGTTTTCCACAGCTGTGGTACCCTCCCCAGCTTCAGGCTCAGATTGAAGATGTGCTCCACAATCCCACACAGCTGGTCTGCACAGGACTTGAGGAGCTTTGTGCTGATGCCGTCCGGTCCCGAGGCCTTCCTCTCCTTGATCTTCCTCAGCTCCGTCCTCACCTGGGTCTTAGTGAGGGTCAGGTTGGGGGGCTGTGTGTTGGGAGTGGGGGGGGTGTTGGTGGAGTGGGGAGTGGGCAGCAGGACTTGATGTCTTTAGAGGCAGCAGTGGTTGTTGTGCAGTCAGGGGGGAGGGCGGTTGGTCAAATGTATTGAAAAACAGACATACAATAAGAACATACAACATACTGTACATACAATAAGAACAACAAAATATGTAGAACACATAGAAGAACAACCGAAAGGGAGTAGGCTGAAGCAGGTGCTTATATAGTGCTTACCCCATTACAATTTTAAAATCAATAACATAAAAAATTAAGTCATACCCAAAATCAACAAAGAAAATCAAATGGAAAAAATTAAAAAAAAAAAAACTTTTAAATTATTACAAATTTATCTCCTCGCGTTTATAATGAGATACTGAGAGATTGTCTCATCTTTGTACAATTTTTTTGAATTGCTTCAGAGTCGAACATGTGTTAATATTTTCAGAGCAACAGTTCCACAGTTTAACTCCAGTGACAGACATGCAATGATACTTTGTATTTGTCCTGACCTTTGGTTTATTAAAAACAGAGTTGACCTCTTAGCTCATATTTGCTTTCCCTTTTTTTAAACAGTATCTGAATATTAACAGGTAATTGGTTATTATTTGCTTTGTACATGATTTGAATGACATTACAGTGTAATCTACTAGATCTCTAAATTTAAGAGTATATAATTGAATGAATATTGGATTTGTTGGTTCACGGTAAGGTTTCTTTGATATAATGCGTATGGCTTTTTTTCTGTAGTAAAAAGATTAAGTTTGTGTTTGTTTTGTATGTGCTTCCCCAGATCTCCACACAGTATGCCATATAAGGAACTATCAGTGAATTATATAAAATGCAAAGAGATTTCTGACACAGGAGATCCTTAACTTTATACAGTACAGCAATGGATTTAGACATTTTAGTTTTGACGTAATTTATGTGTGATTTCCAGTTTAGTTTATCAACAATAACCCCTAGGAACTTGGTTTCCAAAACTGTGTCAATTTCAACATTGCTTATTTTAATTTTTCTGTGATTATATAATTTGCGGTTTCCAAAATATTATACATTTTGTTTTTCCAAGGTGAATAGATAATTTATTGGCAGTGTTTAAGTTCATTTTCTACTGAATCCAGAAGCTGCTTAAGATTTTCTCCACTACAAAAAAAGTTGTCATCTGCAAATAAAATACACTTGAGCAATTTAGACACAGAACATAAATCGTTAATATACAAAATAAACAACAATGGACCAAGCACGGAACCCTGTGGTACCCCACACGTCATTTTCAGCAACTCAGAGTCTGTATTATTCACATGAACATATTGATATCTGTCTTCTAAATAGCTGTGTAACCAGTCAAAAGCAATTCCTCTGATGCCATACTTATGTAATTTACTGAGGAGTAATTTATGGTCAACTGTATCAAATGCCTTTTGTAAGTCCAGAAATATTCCAACATTGTATTCTCTATCTGTTGCATCCGTAATCTGTTCAACAAAGTCCATGAGTGCCAGTGAGGTGGTCCGGTTCTTCCTGAATCCATACTGTTGTTCAGAGTATATTGTGCTTATCACTGAAATCATTTAGTCTCTTAACAAATATTTTTTTCCAGTGTTTTGGAGAGCTGAGGTTTCAAAGAGATGGGTCTGTAGTTTGACAATAAGTGTTTATCACCAGTCTTATACAGAGGAATGACTCTTGCTATTTTCATTTTCTTTGGAAATTTGCCAGCAGTAAGTGACATGTTGCATATGTAAGTGAAGTGTTTAACAATACAATCAATAATACATTTAACCAAGAACATACTGAAATAATTACAATCAGTTGATTTTTTTGTCTTTGAATGTGTTAACAATGTCAAGAATTTCTTTTTCATCTGTTTCTTTCATAAACACTGAGTAAGCTTTTATGTTGACGACATTGTCAGCGCCACTTGCATTTGCTGATGATACAGTGGAGTTAGCAATCTTTTTTTCCTATATTAACAAAATATTCATTAAACGTGTTGGAGATCAAGCTATTTTCATTGATTATTCCATTTTCTGAATTTAAATAAGAGATGTGGTTGGAATTTAGTTTTCCTCTCTTTGTTATATTATTTAACACCTTCCATATATTACATGTATTAGTTTTGTTATTTTCCAATAATTTACTGTAATATTTTTTTTTTACTCTATCTTAAGGTACTAAATGAGTTTATTTTTAAAAATCTATGAAAAGGGATTCTCCTTCGGCAGGTATTGGCCCACAACATCCTCTTTCGGTAATCTTTGCTGACCAATGGGAATCTAAAAAGCTTATATTTCTGCTTGCCATCATCATCTATCATAAGATGGCTACATGAGCCAATCACACACCATTTCGGCATATTCCTTGTTTGAATGTAGCTAACATTTCCATTGAAATACATTGAGAATGGATTTTGTTCGTACCTTGCTCTGCTGCTAAGACTAAGTTCAGGCGATTTGTGACGTAAGCGTAGACAGCCCTATTGCGGTTAATAGACCAGCCCTGGCTTATTTTGTTATATTTTTGCTGTGATGCTACATTGAGCCATTAGCATCTGTTTGGTTAGGTGGTCAGAGCTGGTCAGTCTAGCTGCATTAAAGCTCGTTTCAGTGGAAAGAGGCTGACAGATAGGCCGCCTGACGTTATCTTAACTATTGATTCAGCTGGTTTTGATCGCTTTTTTCAATAAATTCTCCTCACACCCACTGGAATCATTGTTCATCTAGCAACACTTGACCATATATGTCATTCTTGGGCATTATTTTAGCTGAATTTACAGTAGTTTATTTTCACTAATTGAGATCCAAGGCAGCTAGCTGAAGCTAGCAGTTTAGCCACTCATTCCTGAATGTTTCTGTGCTTATTGTACTCCAGGGATCGTCATATCTCATTGACCACAGAAACCACACACCCCTGTCCACCAGTGATGCTTTATTTCATTCAATCTTTTAGGCAAATTTACATGAGTTGGCTCTGGCTCACTACCCAAGCTAGGTATTAGCCATCTATGATTAGCAGTAGTAATGTAAGAAGGAGGGTGGAGTTAACTGCAGCTCTTAGGCATTTAAAGAGACATGCACTGAAACGAACCATTCTGATAAAGGCTGCAAAAGATGATTTACAATAATGCTGCAATAATTAAAGGCAATTTGGCCAAAATATGTCACAAACATTTCATTTTTTTTTTTTTTTTAAAAACAACTTTATTTAACCAGGAAGTTCCTTGAGATTGCCTTCTCTTTTTCAAGGGAAACTTGGCCAAGATGGCACACCAGCGCATAGAACAAAAGGACAACAAAAATCAGCACATCAAAAACAATGTAAAACAATTCAAAACAATAAAAATAATACAACAATAAAAAGGTAAAAACCGATAAAACATTACCAAAAAACATTTCAGCTCAGGAAAAGCATTTACAATCCTCTGTAATATATCTCCTTATCAAGGTTTTGTATTTGTTAGGTTCAGCCAGTTCATTTAATTGTAATGTTTTCTCATTAAGACCTGTGAGAGCTGTCAACATGGGGGGGTGAATGGAGTTAATGGGTCCTTTAATATAGCTGAAATGGCTTAACACACATTTGTGGTGCTTGTGTTTTTATGGATTTAGTTTTTTAAGTATTTGTAGTGTCCTCTAGCAGGGTGCGCTGAAGTCACTGTTTGCTAGCTGTTATAAATCTTTGAGGATGGGGTGGAGGCAAACTGAACATTACCAAAGCAACAGCTTGTGTTTGCTTTCAGGGTCTCACGATCGTGCCGTTCTTCTGTATGAGTATGTTGGGAAGAAGACGGTGGACCTGCAGCACACAGAAGTTCCAGATGCTTACAGAGGGCGAGGGATTGCCAAACACCTTGCCAAGGTAGATATAATTTAAAACATTTTAACTATGTCAACTTGATAAACACAGTGGTTTGAAAAAATTGGAAGCAGCAATATTTGTAAATCTGAACAGAGAGATGACTGAAATTTGTAGGTTTTAGAATAAAAGGAGGACATGATCTAAAGTAAAAGTACAATGTGTTAATCATTTATTGGTTAGTTTGTTTAAAAAAATCACAACTTCTTTGATTTTGGACTGTTGGTTACACAAATCAAAATGTGTAATTACTAGTAATGCACAGATTGTGAAATTCTGGGGTCAAAAGGTCAAAGTTGCAATCCCAGCTGAGTACATTCTAGTTCAGTCACAGTCATTTATATATATTTTTTAAATTATTCATTTAGAGCTTTGTGCAGGGGTATGCCACTAAACAAATTTATCAGTAGAAATGATTCATAAATTATTTATAAATATTATTGTAATTTTGTTTTACTTTGTTTTTATCCATCATAGGAAGAGATTTAAATTTATCATTGAAAATCTTCTTGCTTTTAATGTGAAGACTTGGCTTTTACTTTGAGGTCAGTCAGCGGAGCATAGTTTAGTTTTTATTTTTAGCTCATTACTACGAAGCTGGACTAGTGGCACATTCTTGGCAGATAGAGGTATTATCAGTGGCAAGGACAGGTCAAGACAAACTGACTCCAGTATCTGTTGCAGTGACTGACCAGATGATAGGTTTGTTTATCTCTGCTCTTTGTGTAGTGCATGTCACGATGCACCGACTGGCAAAAGTCCACCACAGACCTTGCGACAGATGTGCTTATCTGCCAGGATGTCCAGTCTCACCCCATGTAACTGGGAGTGGTCCACCACAGACCTGTGACAGATATTGTTTTTAGTTCTGCCAGGATGTCCAGTTTCACCCTCCACACCCTCGGAAGGGCGGGGTTGCCAACGGCCCGACCCATGAGACAGGTAGTACCGGTTTTCATGGTTATCCGGTAGCAAGCAAACCAATGCCTGACCTGATACTCAGATACTTTGCAAGCAGTTTCATGAAATGGTCAGTCAGAAAGCAACTCATACCGGCTCGGACGTCGCCCGGGTTAACAATTCCAGGAATTCCTGACAACGGAGGGTGAAGGACAGAGCTATGTGGAGGAATCTGATCAGACCTAAATGAAACAGTCGCCCCCGACAGACTACTATGATGATGATGATGATGATGACTACAAAGCTAAAAGGAGCTTATTTGATGACGCGGTGTCCGTCCATCCATCTGTAAGTCTCATTTAAAGGTGCACGCCGGCAGCTCTAAAACCACCTCAGAAACAAATGGGTATTGCCCAAAATAGTATATTGTGGCTTTTTACCTACAAACAAAACTTTCATTGCCTTAGAATTGCTTGGAAAGAGATTTTAAATCTTGCACCTACTTAAGTATGCGTGGGTCTATGGATATTTTAATTAGCGGGCTGCAGGGCTTGCACTTGCTTGGTCGCCGCAACTCCTGGTGAGTGGACTGCTAGTCTGTTCAGGTCACTTCCAGACGTTAAAGTTTTGCCTATATCTTCAAAAGTAAAAAGCAGAACATTTTTCTGAAAACGGTCGAGGCGAGAGATAAATGTGTAGTTGCCAAATATGTGTTTACTTTATAATAACAACCAGTCCCCTGTCCGCCAGCGACTGACTAGGGAGGGGAGGGGGGGCCCAGTTTGAATGTGGCTGCTCTCAGCTCACAGTGCGGCGCCCCCACCACTGGCAAAGTGAGCCAAGAGCAACTTGATTTGAATGTGGTCTCGCACAACCACATTCAAATCGCTCTTCGCCTCTCTGCTCTCTCCACTCTCTTGCTCTGCTGCTACCCCAACCCGCTCTGCCTCAATCCTGCTGCTCCTCGGCTCCTCCCTCTTCCCCCAAGGTAGCCAAGAGTATCTGTCTGATTGTTAATGTTGTAACAAACCAGGCTAAACAGGAATAGTTCTGTAACTACTAACGGTCTGTTCAAATCTGCCTTTTTTGTGGGGGTGGAGCTTAAACAGACATTCACAGCAGAAAAACACATACTTAGGAGTTTGGAATGGTTTTGCTCTTGATCTGTCTTGTAAATCACAAGAAACATGTTACGGACATGTTAACGACAGAAAAAACTTGATTTTTGTTGGAGTGTCACTTTAACAATTATCACTACTCCTAGGCAGTTGCCCCAATGGTCACCAACCTCACACACAACGATCCCCAGGTGGGTCGACATCTGGGTTGTCCTCATGGTCAGTAGTAAAGAGATCTGGGCACTCTTGAGGTGATTTCTTCATGCCAGAATGAGCTACTCCGTCTCTGATGGTCTGATTAAACTGCACATTCACTTATTTTATTTTTTTTTTTGCTTTCATAACGAGAAGCTGAAGGAAATATTGCTAACAATGAAGCAGCTCTACATGGCTTCTACTGATTTTCTTCTGGTCTAACATTTACGTTTGTTTTTTTAATCAGGATAAATCCAAGGACAAAGAGGTGAGCTAAATGCAGCTGTGGCCGTTGCTGTACTTTGCACGTCACAAAGCACTATTATGTCATAGTGAATTTAATAAAGCATTTATAAGCCCATCTATAAGGGGACAGTGCATAAACTCACACACAGTGGGGGACATAAACAACATGAGTGAAATTACATTGGTTCTGGGGTCTGAGTGCCTGTTTTGGTTATTTTTTTGGTTAATCGCTCAGCCCTGTTGTAAAGTATTTCAGCCCCTTATCACACCATATTTGAATGAGCACAAATTCAGTCATTAAGATGTTTTAGCATAACCAGATAAGTGTCAGCTTCTGCCATTGGTGAATGTTATCCTATTTGAATAGCAGTTAATGAGGTGAATATCAGCTGATACTGATGTAAAGCCAAATTGGTGCATCCCTAGTAATCGATGAGGCTTGATAAGCACTTGTAAAAATACTAACAGTCATGGTACACTGGAGATAATTGATGTTGTTGTGAAAGATTGACCTAGTTTATTTGAAAAAGTACCTTATTTTAGTATTTTACTTGGATGTACTTCACAAAGTTAAATATATTTGCATATTAAATGACGCATTAAGAAATGTGTAGTTTTGATATGATGTCATGTGCTATGTGACTGCAGGCAGCCATGGATTTTGTGGTGGAAGAGGACCTGAAAGCTCACTTGACCTGCTGGTACATTCAGAAATATGTTAAAGAGAATCCTCAGCCTCAGTACTTTGAGCACATTTACCAATGATCCCCGACGGCAGACAAGATGGTGGGGAAAAGACTCCCAAGAGAGGAACACTGTGTGGCAGCATGCTTTGGAGTCGCTCTACAACAAAGGACCTTCCAGGCATTTTTAAAACCTAGCTGAGCGAAGCCAGAGACTAGTCTGATCTCACCCCGATACTCGTCTGATCTCACCCCGGAGACGTTTGTGGATCGACTGTTCATTATGTCCATATCATGGGGATACATGCTCACAACAAGCAGAACGTGCATTGGCTGATCACGACAAGTCAAAACAAAGTGGACAGAGGTGAAGCCTGATGCCTCAGACAGAAACATTCAGGAAATTTCTCCAACGCTGACTTGAAGCAAAGGTTATGCATATGATGAGTTCTGGTTGTGAGTCAGGCGTTACAATCATGTTGCGGATCTATCCTCCCTCTGACCCGCAGGTTGTGAGCAGCGTTATGAGATGACTAACCCAGGTGTGTTTGTCTGTGATGGTTGTAGATGAAAAATAATCAATAGCTTCATGATGTTCAAATGAATATAACTTTTTATCCAACATTCTTTGTTAGTTTCTTTACCCTTTTCTTCCTTACTCTTCTTTTCACTACACTTTTTTTTCTGGGTAACTGCAAAAAAAAACAGCCATACATTCATGGATAATCAATAATTTTTGAAAATATGAATTAAACATGCTCTGTTTTATTTGTCTTTATGCTTCATCCACTTCTGTTCTTCCATGTATCACTAAAGCTGGATTTATGCACCGTGCATCTGCTCAAGCATGAAACCTGTGTGGCGTTAAGTCACTGTCGACCTCTCCAGTCCGTTAGGCTCAGCATAGCCCCTCCACAGCCGTGCACATGCAGCTGACTGCACTGACTCTACATGTGTAAGATCCAACCTCCCGTTCAAAAGGTGGCGCCACCGGGACAAGTCCACAATTTATTGTGGCCCGGCTCAGCGACCATGACAAATGAAGAGAAGCATGTAGGGAAACACCAAAAGTAGTAATTTTATGAATACAGAAAATTAGCTAAAAACCAAAAGAAAAATCAGGAGCTGGGAGGAATATATTCTGCCAGTATCAAAACCCTACACAAACTCAGCCAAACAACACAATGTCTAAGGTCACCCAGAGATCACAGTGGAGCTGCCTTTATTGGGAACGGAGACGGTGGCTTCAATCCACACAGAACCTGTAAACACACAAACACCCACAGACGGCAGACAACACAAACAGGCCTGAAGCATGACCCTGGTGTCATCACACAGGATACAAAGACGAAGACGACCGTTTAAAAAGGAACATGAGTCCAGAAAAAGAAAAGACAATTAGTGGTAAAAGTGGTAACCACAGGAGTTCTTTTTCTCGCTTTTGTACAGCCTCCGATGTCACTGCAAAAAATGCGCGTGACTGTGGTTTTTCTTCTCTTATATAGCCAGTGAACAAACAGGTGTGTCAGTGCATTTGTGCTACCTATCGGACTGGATGCAGATGATGGTTATACACATGCGTCGAACAGTAGATGCAGATGAAGCATGTATACAGCTGTCTGAAGCGTAGGCGCATCAGACACACGAAGCATAAATCCAGCTTAATACACTGTCCATTATTAGTTTGATTTTATCTCTGTGTGGCAAAACTCTTCACTGTGGGTATTCTTTGATAATAAACTCTTGGACCAGCAACAACAGCAGCACTGTTATATTCAGGGTATTTTACATTCTATAGCATCAGACCCTCCTTTGTCCTGTCATTCAGGAAAATGACACTCATCCTTCATTTTGTCATTTGATAATGTAACCTCTCACCCAGAAGGCTTTTATTACCCAGCTAATGTCAAAAGACAAAATACAGTTATTCCAAAAATCTTCCCAGGCTCTTAGGGAGCTCTGTTGCTGTTGACAATCACAAGTGTTGGTTAGGAAAATTCCTCAGGTTAGTCAACACTGTCACGATGCTGCACATTCAATTTGCTTTGCTCACTTTGAGGTAACTGCAGGAATTTGTACAACTCATTTGGGCAGCAAACACTAAAAACAAGGCCAATAGGCCATGGGCTGGATGGGGTCCCTGTGCACCCCACCCCCACCACCACCACCACACACATACACACACACAAACCTCTAAGACCACATTTTTCTGATGATTTATAATGTCCTGAACATGAAATTAAATGTTAACATGACATAAGTTGGGATGAACATGCTCTTTTAGCTGAATATGTATATATATATGGGTATGGTCAAACACAATTTTGCACAATTTGCGTCATGTTGTGTCCAACATAGTCCACTCCTTTGGCCATTTCTGAGGTCAGTATACCATGAATTCATACAATCTGGGTTCCAAATGAAAGCTCATATCTAAAGGGGTTATTACGAGTTACAAGTGTGCCTTACAGTATATTACTTGTGTGCTACACAACTCTGTATAACAACATACTGTATCATACAGTATATTTTGTAAAGTGTTCAAGACTACCATAATTTTCTTCGTGCATGAAAGATTTAACCCAGCAAAGTAATGAAATTTATGTGTGTATTCAGTTCTCTGTACTAGTATATAGTACCTTTGGCAACTTAAAAATGAAAGATGTAAGAAAGTAATGTTCTAAAATTACTGTTGCAGTAGCGATAAATGTAAGTATGCATATTCATTGTCTTAACTCCAATTACAGACTGTTACCATTGTCCATATGGTTATATTATTATGCCAAATGACAACCAGTGAAAAAATAATTGAGTCGTGATGGTTCAAAACATGGATGGATGGATGTGATGGTTCAAAACAGTTGAACGGTAACTAGGTATGTCATTTTAGTCTTCATAACTATTTGTACTTTGTCTCCATTAAACTGTTCGAGGATATCTGACCCATGTGATTCCTCATCTGAATCATAAGATAAGATAAGATAAGATAAGCCTTTATTAGTCCCACAATGGGGAAATTCCAGGATTGCAACAGCATAGGGATAGCAACACTCAGAGCAACAATCAGAAGGCAAGAAAAAACAACATCTAGTAAACATATGTCCATATTACTATAAATGTATATATATATAGACACACAGTGCAGAGCATTATGGCTGGTGAATGTGCAGCAGAAAGTCTAAGCTCTCTCTCCGCGGATGCAGCGGGCCAGCTGGAAGTCTTTGGGCATGATGGTGACCCCCTTAGCGAAGAAGAGACCACCAGGTGGGCCTCGCTGGTCTCCTGCAGAGCCATGACGGCGAAGCTCAGGAAACGCAGGACGGTCTTGAAGTCCTGAGCGATCTCCCTCACCAGGCGCTGGACGGGCAGCTTACGGATGAGCAGCTCCGTGGATTTCTGGCAGCGACAGATCTCTCTCAGAGCCACGGGCCTGTGACGACGAAGCCTCTTCACTCTGCCGGTGGCCGGAGCGCCTCTCCGAGCAGCCCTGGTGGCTAGCTGTCTCCTGGGGGGGGCTTCTTCCTCCAGTAGATTTTACGGGCGGTCTGCTTGGTTCTTGCCATCGCTCTTTATTATTCTGTCTTATATTTCTTTCACGCCGCCTAAACTCCAGCCCGGTACCCGCATCATTTTCGCTACAGCTCCCGGTATGTCGAGTTTCCCATTAGCACCGGGCGGCGGCCAAGTGCTAGCTAGCACTAGCTCCTCCCCGCTGTAACGTCTCCCGCTGCAAACCGTGGCTCCGTCCGCCGACCCGGGAGACCCCCGGGGTGATCCATGCGTCCGTGATATATATACAGAGTGAAAGGTGTAGAAAGAAGAAGGAAGATAAAAAAAAAGGCTGTTGCAACAGGCAGCCGACTCGTGTGGCGCCGCCGGTCCGGCGGAACCGGAACCGGAAAAAAAAAAAAAAAAAAAAAAAAAAAAAGTATAAGAAAAAAGTATTCTACAAATACATATGTTTTTGCGGAAGACGTAACTCACGACCGATCGAATGCGAGTTTTAAACCTAGCCAAAATATAAACAAAACAAATCGTCTTTTTTCCAGGTCCGTTTTTGCACACTACCTACAAATTAAATATCATTTTGAAGGTCTTTCAATACAGAATATGGAAAAAAAAAACATTATCTCAGTTTTGATAATTTCCTCAAAGTGACTCATTTTGCCAGTACGGGTCACATATATGCAGTCTCTGCATTCTACTTCCGGCACTCAGAGAGAGCAGACGCCTTTCTTCCTTCTCCCTCCTAATTCTCTCCCTTCTGATCCCAGCTTGCAATGTTGCGTTTTGTCTGTGTTTAGTCGCTCCTTCTGCTGAATCCTAATCTAAACGGAAATTATGGATCTGGAAAGCGGCTTAAATGTGATTGCCACCACTTTAAAAGAAGATCGGGTCAAGGGGGAACCCAAGGGGAAGACTCATGAACATTGGGACGCATGTGTCTGTAAGATTGGAGCAGAAGACATCTATTGGCATGATCACAGGACTTTTTTTGGCTTTGGAGCTCCTGATGTATCAGAAATTGTGGATGGTTAAGGAGCTGTTCAACGCGGACCCAGGCAAGCTCCTTCACCAAATTCGACCAGTTGGGGAGGGCACGAACAGCGGCATGGTGAACTGAATGGGAACTGATTCAGATGGTGGAATACATCTTGCGAGTCGCTAGTGCTCTCCAGGAATGTTTTAAGCCTGTATATGGAAATTATGAAGCGCAGAAACGCATGAGAGAGGAAAATTCTATTCTCTGTGTGCACTGTGCAGATTTGACCTTGTTTTGGTGCCCTGTTTACGTTTACATTCCTCCTCGATGGTGATAAGCGGAAGAAGCAGCTCTGCTAACCCAAACATCGACAAACAATGGCTGTTGTTCTGCAGATCGAGCTCCTCAAGGACAGCGCTCATGTGTTTACAGAACTTGCCACCTGCATGAGGAGAGATAAACTCTGGACATGCTGTGTAGAACACATGACTATCCGTTGCCAGGGGGTGCCCTCTGCTGTTCACCAGCAATTGACACACCTCCACACTGCATTACACACTGATCATATGCTGACTACATACACTGGTCTCTCTCGCTTGTTATTGTGTGATCTTTCTATTGTCTGCTAATTGTGCATTTGAGAGTTTTTTTCTTGTAATCACAATTTTGGTCATAAAATGAGCTTTATTTTGATCAACAATGCTTTTTTCTCTCTGCCTATTGTGTTCCCCCCCTCCCCTCCTCCCCCTCTTTACCCCCCACTGTTATGACAGGCGCCTTGCATGGCTGCCGCGTCATTGGATGCGCCTAACGTGCGCGCCCAATGTCAAGTCAAATTCCTCGTATGTTTACCTGTAAATATACTTGGCAATAAAGCTGATTCTGATTCTGATTGTCCTCTTGACAGGACACTCACTGGTACTTTATCCTCGTCGCCATTTATGTAGTAACCTGCAGGACACTCTTTACTTTGGGAGAGGCTTTTATTTTCGCAGGCCTGATCTGCTGAATCCTCTTCTTCTGCAAGAATGTTTACTAGTTGTTCAGGAAGAACATGTCCTGAGTACCATAATGGTTCCAGCTTGTTTACTTTCATTCCCCATCCATGTCCAAAATGAACATCAGGCTGTGCGACATGTGCCCTCTTCCATATTCCAACCTGATAATTTACCCGTCTAATATGTTGCTTCAGACTCCACTTGCAGGGCGGGAGTGTTCCAAGATTAACATTATGTGATGGGTTGAGCTGTTCTTCCTTTGCTCAAAGCTTCTTAATGCGAATGTACCTAAGCTCAATGACCTTTCACACCCTGGGACGACCATACAAGGCACAAGTGAACACTTCCAGTTCATCAATCTAATCATCTAGCACTTCCCATGTTTCTCCTAGCCTGGCTAGATTAACTAAAAACTTTGGATTCTTAAGAATTTTTATTGGCTTAACCTTTCCAAGCCCTTTGAAGGCACTGGTTGTGTCACATCCTGTATACAGTGCATCTGGAAAGTGTTCACAGCGTTTCACTTTTTCCACAATTTATGTTACAGCCTTATTCCAAAAGGGATTAAATTCATTTTTTTCCCTCAAAATTCTACACACAATACCCCATAATGACAACCTGAAAAAAGTTTTTTTTTTTTTTTTTTTTAGATTTTTGCAAATCTATTGAAAGTAAAAAACTTAAGAAATTACATGTACATAAGTATTCACAGCCTTTGCTCAGTACTTTGTTGATACACCTTTAGCAGCAATTTCAGCCTCAAGTTTTTTTTGAGTATGATGCCACAAACTTGACACACCTATCTTTGGGCAGTTTTGCCCATTCCTCTTTGCAGCACCTCTCAAGCTCCATTAGGTTGAATGGGAAGTGTTGGTGCACAGCCATTTTCACATCTCTCCAGAGATGTTCAATTGGATTCAAGTCTGGGCTCTGGCTGGGCCACTCAAGGACACTCAGAGTTATCCTGAAGCCATTCCTTTGATATATTGGCTGTGTGCTGAGGGGTTTTGTCCTGCTGAAAGATAAACAGTCACCCCAGTCTGAGGTCAAGAGCACTCCGGAGCAGGTTTTCATCCAGGGTGTCTCTGTACATTGCTGCATTCATCTTTCCCTCTACCCTGACTAGTCTCCCAGTTTCTGCCGCTGAAAAACATCCCCACAGCATGATGCCACTACCACCATTGGTATGGTTATAAGCAGTGCCTGGTTGCTTCCAAACATGATGCCTGGTATTCACGCCAAAGAGTTCAATCTTTGTCTCATCAGACCAGAGAATTTTGTTTCTCATGGTCTGAGAATCCTTCAGGTGCCTTTTGGCAAACTCCAGGCGGGCTGCTATGTGCCTTTTACTAAGGAGTGGCTTCCATCTGGCCACTCTACCATACAGGCTTGATTGGTGGATTGCTGCAGAGATGGTTGTCCTTCTGAAAGGTTCTCCTCTCTCCACAGAGGAACACTGGAGCTCTGACAGAGTGACCATCGGGTTCTTGGTCACCTCCCTGACTAAGGCCCTTCTCCCCCGATCGCTCAGTTTAGACAGCTGGCCAGCTCTAGGAAGAGTCCTGGTGGTTCCAAACTTTTTCCATTTACAGATGATGAAGGCCACTGTGCTCATTGGGACCTTCAAAACAGATGAATTTTTTGTTTCCTTCCCCAGAGTTGTACCTTGAGACAATCCTGTCTCGGAGGTCTACAGACAATCCCTTTGACTTCATGCTTGGTTTGTGCTCTGACATGCACTGTCAACTGGGGGGCCTTATATAGACAGGTGAGTGCCTTTCCAAATCATGTCCAATCAACTGAATTTACCACAGGTGGACTCCAATTAAGCTGTAGAAACATCTCAAGGATGCTCAGTGAAAACAGGATGCATCTGAGCAGTTTTGCGCTTCATGACAAAGGCTGTGAATTCTTATGTACATGTGATTTTTTTCATTTTTTATTTTTAATAAATTTGCAAAAACCTGAAAAAAATTTATTTCACATTGTCATTATGGGGTATTGTGTGTAGAACTTTGAGGGAAAAAATGAATTTAATCCCTTTTGGAATAAGGCTGTAACATAAACTGTGGAAAAAGTGAAGCGTTGTGAATACTTTCCGGATGCACTGTATGCATAAAGGCACATTAATATTGTGCATAACCTTCTGCTAGTTCTGTTACATTGGTTAGTCTCTGCTTGTTTCCTGTGCCCGTATCAAAGAGGATGATAGTGTCTACTAACCTGAGGGCATAGTGCAACAGGATGAAGAATATATCAGTGTCAGGACTTTTGACTTTGATGTACCTGTATCCATGATCTTTCTCATAGATGCAATACAACACTACTGTGGAGTCTGTTTCCTCTTGGGTTGAATGCAAGTTTTCAAGCTCTACTTTCTTTGTTGTCTTCCCGTCTTCAGACGTGAACTGGTATCCAGCACCTTGGCAGATTAGGAAAACCTTACATCCATTAAGCTTGCTTGCATATGTGTCATGGTTCCATGATTTGCATAAAAGATTGATGAATTGGATCGTGTTCTTGTCATTTAAGAAAAGTTTCCAATCTGGAGGTCTTTTTGTGCTTTCTCCCTTGATGATCAGTTTGTCACTGCACCCTCTCCTTTAACGTTCCATCCTCTTAATTGAAGTTGGAAGGTACACATCTGTACTGAACACAGTATCAGTTGATTTTGTCATCATGTCAAAAATCTTCTGGCAGATGAGGCTGAAATTGGCTGGAATTTCTTTCAAATAATAGAAACAGGCATTCCCGTCCTGGATAGCAAGCGTAGACTCAACTGGTGTAATGGGGAAGTTCTCACATTCTTTTGTCAGCTACTGGAAAGATTTTGATTTGTCTGTCTTTGCCAGAAACCCACCAGCAGTTCCAGTGCTATATGGGACTGGGGTTAAAGGATACATCATCAATTCTTTCATATCCAGTTGCAGACCTTGGCTCTGAGACTTGACAAATACAGTGGATATAAAATGTCTACATACTCCTGTTCAAATGCCAGGTTTTTGTGATGTAACCTAACCTGTACAACCCAATTGAAAAACAAACTGAAATCTTTTAAGGGGAAAAATAAAAAAAACTTACAATAACCTGGTTGCATAAATATGCACACCCTTAAACTAATACTTTGTTGCACCACCTTTGGCTTTTATTACAGCACTCAGTCTTTTAACCAGAGTGGTGGCCTAGTTGGTAGAGCATCCGCCCCACAACCGGGAGGTCGTGGGTCCTTTCCAGGTCATACCAAAGACCATAAAAAAATGGTACTTTCCACCTTCTAGCTTGGTGCTCAGCATAATAGAATGGGGAAAGTAAAGTTAATGCACAGAACTACCAGAAGGACCCCCCCCCCCCCACTGCAGCTTTCACTACTTTCATTAACTGTGTGGCCTAGGATCAGTGAAACGGAGATAGGCACCGCCTCATACACCACATGTTGTGGAATGGGATCAACCTAACTCAGTCTTTTTGGGTAGGAGTCTGTCAGTGTGGCACATCTTGATGTGGCAATATTTGACCACTCTTCTTTGCAAAAACGCTCCACATCTGTCAGACTGCAAAAGTATCTCCTCTGCACAGCCCTCTTCAGATCGCCCCACGGATGTTCAATCAGATTCAGGTCTGGACTCTGGCTGGGCCATTCCAAAACCTTAATCTTCTTCTGGTGAAGCTATTCTTTTGTTGATTTGGATGTGTGCTTTGGATCATTGTCATGCTGAAAGATGAAGTTCCTCTTCATCTTCAGCTTTCTAACAGAAGTCTGAAGGTTTTGTGCCAACACTGACTGGTGTTTGGAACGGTTCATAATTCCCTCCACCTTGACTAAGGCCCCAGTTCCAGTTGAAGAAAAACCGCCCCAAGGCATGATGCTGCCACCACCATGCTTCACTGTAGGTATGGTGTTCTTTTGGTGATGAGCAATGTTGTGTTTGTGTCAAATATACCTTTCAGTCTTATGGCCAAAAAGTTCAACCTTGGTTTCATTGAACCATAACACATTTTCCCATGTGTGTTTGGGAGATTTCAAATGCATTTTTGCAAAATGTAGCTGGGCTTGGATGTTTTTCTTTGTAAGATAAGGCTTCCGTCTTGCCAACCTACCCCATAGCCCAGACATACGAAGAAGATGGGAAATTGTTGTCACATGTACTAAACAGCCAGTACTTGCCAGAAATTTCTGCAGTTCCTTCAATGTTGCTGTTGGCCTCTTGGCAGCCTCCCTGACCAGTTTTCTTCTCATCTTTTCATCACTTTTGGAGGGATGTCCAGTTCTTGGTAATGTCACTGTTGTGCCATATTTTCACCACTTGAAGATGACTGTCTTCACTGTGTTCCATAGTATATTTAATGCCTTGGAAATTCTTTTTTACCCTTCTCCTGACTGATACTTTTGAACAGTGAGGTCCCTCTGATGCTTTGGAAGCTCTCTGCGGACCATGGCTTGTGCTGTAACATAGGACTACAAAAATGTCAGGAAACGCCTACTAGAACAGCAGAACTTTATTTGGGGTTAATCAGAGGCACTTTAAATGGTGGCAGGTGTGTGTTGACTCCCATTTAACATGAGTTTGAGTGTGATTGGTTAATTCTGAACACAGCCACATCCCCAGTTATTACAGGGTGTGCATATTTATGCAACCAGGTTATTTTATTTTTGTTTTCCCCCTTAAGATTTCAGCTTGTTTTTCAATTGGGTCGTACAGGTTATAGGTCACATTAACAGTGGAAAAAGTTTTGAAATGATTTAGCTTGGTCTCGTTTTTTTTTTTAACATCACAAAAACCTGCCATTTGACCAGGGGTGTGTAGACTTTTTATATCCACTGTAGCTGAAAGGCTATATTACCTTGTTGCTTGTACTGAATAATGTAAGGTTATTATTATACATAAGATACTGATGAACATCATTTATACATGTAAAACAACTTTTTATATGCATACATGTGCAACACTTATTCAAAAAAAAATGTAGGGTATTGTTACATAACGTGTACATTTCATTGTTATGTTGGATGTTTATAATCAGGGTAGCAATTAGAATCTGAGCTTTTATTTGGTTCCCAGATTGTATGAATTCATGGTATATTGACCTCAAAAATGGCCAGAGGAGTGGAGTATGGTGGACACAACATGACGCGAATCGAGCAAATTCACATTTGACCATAAGAATATATATTCAACTAAAAGAGCATGTTCATCCCAACTCATGCAATGTTAACATTTAATTTCATGTCCAGGACATTGTAAAGCATCAGAAAAATGTGGTCTCTGAGGGGTTTTTTGGGGGGGGGTGCACAGGGACCCCATCTAGCCCATGTCCTACAAGTGTTCAAGGTAATGTTTTTTGTGTGTGTTTTTCTTTTTGTCATTCTTTTTTGTGTTTCTTCAGATACAAATGCCTGATATTAAAGTAGTTGAATGGGTGGTGCTGACGCAGGCATGAAAATCATTTATTTGATACATTTTTTGTCTATTTGTTGTTGCTATATCATAAATAAATCTGCTCATCACATTATCTGTGTCAGATGTTTGGATTGTATGTGTAATGTTAAGATATTTCGTTCTTTTAAATATTTTTACCCACGCCAATGACAGTCGGTGCATGAGTATTTATGCGCATCTGTATGTTTGTCTGTGCAGTACAATAGAAATGGCTGAAGATGCAGTCACCAAACTTGGTATAGGGTAGATTATGACACACTCTGAAGACCCATTGTTTCTGAGGTCCAAAGGTCAAGGTCACAAGGTCAGAAAATTGTCACACTGCTAATCTGTTTCTCAAAAAGTGATTGGGCATTCAGGGTGTGGGGTCTGCATCTAAGTGCCCTCTAGTTAAACAATGCATTTATGACGACCGATTCACAGCTGTTAAATAAAACTGTCTAGTCTTTGGATGACATATGCCTGCCTGACCCCCCCCACCCCACCCCCGCCACAACCACTGTCACTATTTCTAGTTGCTAAATGCCAGAATAATGACAGAGAATTTTTTTATTACTTCCTTCAAAGTCAGAAGTTTACATACATTTCCTTAGTATTTGGTAGCATTGCCTTTAAACTGTATGACTTGGGTCAAATGGGCGGTGCGGTGGAACAGTGGTTAGCACTGCGGCAGCACAGCAACTCACCCTTGGCCATGGGATCCCTGGTTCGATCCCAGCCCCTGACCAACAGTGATCTGTGTGGAGTTTGCATGTTCTCCCCGTGTCTGCGTGGGTTTACTCCGGGAGTTCTCCGGTTTCCTCCCACAGGCCAAAAACATGCAGGTTAGGTTAATTGGAGACTCTAAAGTGGCCCTAGGTGTGAATGTGTGTGTGAATGGTGAAGGGATAGCGCCGTACTGTGGCTGCTTCATTCATCCAGGTGGATGCCCTCAATTTCCCTTCTGGGGATCAATAAATCAAATCAAATCAAATCAAATCAAACTTTATTGTCATATTGCTGTACATACAACTGTAGTGCAGGCAAGATGAAATTGCGTTTCTCTCGGCATCCATATAAGAAGCAGCATGATTTAAGACACACTCCCACATTGCTCCACCCCCCACCCCCCACCCCCACCCCCCATCCATTCACACATCCCTGAGACATACTTGGGGAAAAAGAATAACTAACTATAATACACAAAATGTCCGTAGGTGCAGTTGTGTGTATGAGAGATTCCGAGTCAACCTGTTCAGCATCCTCACAGCTTGTGGAAGGAAGCTGTTGATCAGTCTGGTGGTTCTGCCTCTGATGCTCCGGAATCGTTTACCAGATGGAAGAAGTTCAAAGTGTTTATGCAGAGGGTGAGAACAGTCCTTGACAATGTTCAGCGCCCCGCTCCTACAACGGTTCTGAAAAAGTTGTAAAAAAAAAAGTTGATTTGAAAAAAGTTCTGAAAAAGTTGATTTTGTAAAGTATACAAAATCAAAACAATCAAAATCAAAAATGTTATGGGTGTCCTTCCACAAGCTTCTCATAATAGTTTGCTGGAATTTTGGCCCATTCCTCCTGACTGAACTGGTGTAACCGAGTCAGGTTTGTGGGCTGCCTTGCTCACACGTCTTTTTGTTTTGGGATTTGTGATGTGATCAGGGCTTTGTGATGGCCACTCCACAACACTGACTTTGTTGTCCTTAAACCACTTTGTAACTAATTTGGAGGTATGCCTTGGGTCATTGTCCATTTGGAAGACCCATTTGCGCCCAAGCTTTAACTTCCTGGCTGATTTCTTGAGATGTTGCTTCAGTATTTCCACATAATATTCCTTCCTCATGATGTCATCTGTTTTGTGAAGTGCACCAGTCCCTCCTGCAGCAAAACACCACACAACGTGATAATGTCATGATGCTGTACATGGACCTCCTGCATACCAAGCACTCACCTTAACCACACCACCACACAACTGCTTTAGCTTGTATCGCTGTCATACCATCTATACTCATTGTACAGACAAGCTACAGTGGTGCATAAAAGTTATCTATAACTCAAACATCACAGCATCCTAACCTTTGGCCATATATACAGTGGAGGAAATAATTATTTGATCCCTTGCTAAATTTATAAGTTTACCCCCTTACAAAGAAATGAACAGTCCATAATTTGTATGGTAGGTTTATTTTAACAGAGACAGAATATCAACAAAAAAAATCCAGAAAAAAAAAATCAAATAGGGGTTATAAATTAATTTGCTTTTGATCAAGGGAAATAAGCATTTGATCCCCTGCCAATCAGCAAGAATTCTGACCCGCACAGACCAGTTATGTATCCATGAGGCACATAAATTAGTCCTGTCCCTTTAGGAAAGTATGTGGAGAAAGAAGGCAGGCGAGACAACGAGCTGGACGACACAATTACTTTATTCTTCCTCCAACATATTTTACAGCAAAAGAATCCCTCGGGCCTCTGTGTATCCTTCTTTGATACCTTTATTCCCATGCATAGAGACCCACACTTCCGACCATAACCATTGTTGTCTGAACAAATTATGTGGCACATTATCATAACATAACACCGGCTCTGCTCCAACACCCTTCTTCTCTCTGGCATTTACTCCTCTCCCCGGGGGGCGCACAGTCCTTACTGTCCCCTCTGATACCCCCCGGTGGCACCTCCTCCTTCAGTCCATTGTCCTCTGGGTGGATAAGTCCAACATCATGCCCCCACACAGCCCCCCCCCACCAAACACATGGATGGGCTTTAACCCCCCCCCCCTCCATTGGGCTTGAGCTGCCACCCATAGCAGCTGTAGCGGGGGGTTGCCAATCCAGTCAAACTGCCCTGCTGGCGGGGTGTACCGGAGGGCACGTCAGTCTGTGGAGGGAAAAAGGGAGGGAGAGAAAACACATCAGCTTCGCGGGTGCCGGTCCCTGCTGAGGAATCACCAACCTGCGAAGTCACCAGCGGTTGGTGTCCATGCCGGGGAGCTTGGGCCAACACCACCTGCTCATCTGCCAACACAAAAGCGGGCTTCAGCCTGTTGATGCAGATGGTCTCCCTACATCCCCCCAGGTCTAACACAAAATGTTTCGCCCCAGGTTCCCACACCCTGAACAGTCCGTTGTACAGTGGGTGCAGCGGGGTCCAGTGCGCATCATGCCTGACAAAAACAAAACTGGCGTTCTGCAAGCTTTTTGGGACAAATGTGCGAGGAAAACAATGGTGGGCCGGGCCCAGTATGCTCGCAGCCTCCGTACTGTGTAAAAATTGCACGGGCAGATCAGCCTCAGGTGTGGGGTTTTCCAGTAAAAACTCTTCGGGGATCCGCAGCGGCTGAGAAAAAATGAGTTCTGCCAAATCCTCCTCAGTTGCAGAATGCAGAACCCAAGGCAGGCAGTCGACCAATTTGTGTCCATGAGTGAAGCTCTGAGCGCTGCTTTAAGCAACCTATGAAAACGCTCGCATAACCCGTTAGCCTGTGGGTTGTACGTGGTAGTGTGGTGAATTCTGACCCCCAGGCTCTGAGCCATCATGGACCAGAGTTCTGAAATGAATTGTGGACCTCTGTTGGATGTGATCGCCAATGGAGATCTGAAACGTGCAACCCAAGCGCGCGCCACTTTCGCGGACGTGGTAGAAGCCAGCAGGACTACTTCAGGCCAGCGTGTGGTACGGTCCACGACTGTCAGAAGGTGTGTGAAACCTTGCGATGGCGGGAGGGATCCCACCAAATCCACGTGGACGTGGTCGAACCTCTTAGCCGTGATTTGGAACGGCTCGAGGGGGGCTCTGGTGTGCTTGTGGACTTTGGCACGCTGGCACGCGACACAAGCTGCAGCCCACTCTTTCACGTCTTTGCGCAAGCACGGCCAGACGAATTTCATCCCCACTAGTTTCACTGAAGCGCACACTCCCGGATGCAAAAGGGAGTGGACTGACTCAAAAACGCTACAGCACCAAGAGCTCAGCACCAGGCGCAGGCAGCCAGTGAAGACGTTGCAGAGCAAGGGAAAGCACCCTTCCTGCACCATTCTGTTCTCCAGCCTTAACCCAGCTGGCGCAGACTGGAGTGCGCAATTGTCCGCATCCTCGGCTTATTCCGTGGTCATGGCAGGGAAATCAATTCCCATGTAGACCGGGGCAATTAATACGTGTGATAAGCAATCGGCCACGACGTTGAGTTTACCGGCAACGTGTTGAATGTCGGTAGTAAACTCAGAAATTGCGGCCAGCTGCCATTGCTGCCAGGCCGACCGTGGTTCTGAGACCTTGGCCATTGTGTCCGTCAGTGCCTTACGGTCCATGAATGTGGTGAACTCACGCCCCTCCAGCCAGAACTGGAAATGGAGCATCGCCAGGTGGACAGCCAGCAATTCTCTATTGAACGCGCTGTACTTGCATCCTTTGTCGCACAAGGTGCGGCTGAAAAATGCGAATGGCTGCCACAAACCTGAGACGCACTGTTCCACTACTGCCCCTATGGCAACGTCAGATGCATTTGTAGTAAGCACTATTCGTGCGGACAGGTCCAGGTGGGCCAACAACATGGCATCCGCAAGTGCTGTTTTGGCGCTAGTAAAAGCCCGGACTAGCTCAAGAGTCCAGTCAATGGCTTCTGCGGGTTTCTTTTTTATAAGCGTGGCATACAACGGCTGCATCAGCTGGGCAGCCCAGGGAAGGAAGCGGTTATAAAAATTGACCATTCCCAAAAACTCCTGTAGGGCCCTCACGGTCTGTGGACGCGGAAAGTCCGACACAGCGTGCACTTTGTCCAGTAACAGGATTGCGCCCTCCGGCGAAATGCGGTGGCCCAAAAAGTCAATCACAGGCACACCGAACTGGCACTTCACCAGGTTAACTATCAACCCGTGTGCTTCCAAGCTCTGGAAAACTGTCCTGAGATGGGTGATGTGCTCCTCCTTGGACGTGTTAGCTACCAGAATGTCGTCTAAGTAGACAAAAACGAAAGACAAGTCGCGAAGCACTGCGTCCATCATCCTCTGGAAAGTCTGCACCGCGCCTTTTAATCTGAACAGCATGCGTAAAAACTCAAAAAGGCCAAAAGGAGTTATTGCCGCTGTTTTTGGAACGTCTTCCGCACGCACCGGGTCCTGGTGGAAACCGGGACCTGGTGGTAACCATGGACCAGATCCACTTTGAAAAAAACACGCGCCCTGGCCAGGTGCATGGAGAAATCCTGGATGTGTGGAATAGGATAGCGATTGTGTTCCGTAGCATTGTTCAAGCACCGGAAATCACCGCACGGTCGCCACAACCCATCGGCTTTAGGCACCATGTGTAGCGGGGATGCCCACACGCTGTTGGAGCGCCTGATGATGCCCAACTGTTCTATGTTGGCAAACTCCTCTCGTGTGCTGGCCAGTTTAGCTGCGTCCAAATGCCAAGGACGTGTGAACACCGGTGGGCCTTTCGTCGTTTTTAAGTGCTCGACCCCATCTTTCGTTACCGTAGCTGAAAAAGTCGGGACCATGAGTGCTGGGAACTATGTGAACAAATGTTGGTACTTAACCTCCGGAGCTATAACGTTAGCCAGTGTTGCCGACCCAGCTCCCTGAGCTGTGCAGGGCAGTGAGGTAAAAGAGACAGCATCCACTAGTCTCCCATTAGCAACATTGACTAACAATCCATAAGCGCATAGAAAATCTGCTCCTAAAATGGGTCCGGAACATGCAGCTATCACAAAGTCCCACTGAAAGTTGCGTCTGTAAGTATATTGTCAGTGTCTGCTCGCCAAATGTACCAATGATGGATCAGTTGGCGGCCGTGAGCTCAGGACCGCTACGTCCTGCCTCCCTGTCTGCGTTGACCGGCAGGATGAGGCTCTTCTGGGAGCCGGAGTCCACCAAAAACCGTCTCCCTGAACGTGTGACCGTGACATAAAGCAGTCTGTTCCTGTTGCCATCAGTTGCAGCTGCCAGTGAATTCTGAGAGTGCCGTCTTCCCAACTTCTTGAATTGGCATGGCAACAGGCATCATTGAGCATTCGAGCGGAAACGGCGATGATAACAACAGATTGCTACATTCCTTCGTCTTCTGGTGTCCATCCCAGCTACCACGAATGGCTCCTCGACCTCGCTGGAGTCCGTCATGGATGCTGGTGCCACTGTCTGCACGCTGAAAGTTCTGGTCGCTGAAATGATGTGGTTCACTTCCTGTGCCAGGGCGCGGTAGTCCTTAGCAACCAGCCGCGGCAAGTTGGCCAGAATCGCCCTCGTTGAAGCTGGTAGGTTCCTAAGGAACAAATGGGCAAACAGGAAAGATTTGTTGTCCTTCCCCCTCAGCGCCAACATGCTCTCCATCAGCTCCACTGCTGATTTGTTCCCTAACTCCGACCGCATTAGGAGCCTCTCTGCCCTCTCACTGTCAGAAAGGGTATAGCGCTGGAGAAGCATCCTCTTGAGTGGCTCATAGTTTCCTTGGGCTGGCAGCTCCTGGAGCAGGCTTGTCACCTGTTGCGTGGTGCGCGCATCCAGTGCTGCGACCATGTAGTAATACCTGGTATCGTCTGTTGTTATCCCTTGGAGTGCAAACTGGGCTTCTATGTGTAAAAACCACACGGTCGGGTTGTGAAGCCAGAAACCTGGGAGCTCGATTGGGACCATGCACACGGCGCTGGTGCTCTGCCTCCCGGCAGTCTCCAGGGCAGTGCTCAGCTCGCCTTCCATTGCACGTCTTGGGGTCACCCATGTGGAGAAAGGACGCAGGCGAGACAACGAGCTGGACGACACAATTACTTTATTCTTCCTCCAACACATTTTACAGCAAAAGAATCCCTCAGGCCTCTGTGCATCCCTTTTTTATACCTTTATTCCCATGCATAGAGATCCGCACTTCCAACCATAACCATTGTTGTCTGAACAAAGAATTATGTGGCACATTATCATAACATAACACCGGCTCTGCTCCAACACCCTTCTTCTCTCTGGCATTTACTCCTCTCCCCGGGGGGCGCACAGTCCTTACTGTCCCCTCTGATACCCCCCGGTGGCACCTCCTCCTTCGGTCCATTGTCCCCTGGGAGAAGAAATCCAACACCATACCCCCACAAGTACTCCTAATCTCAAGTTGTTATGTGTATAAAAGACTCCTGTCAAAGAATCGGTCTCTTCAATTCAAACTCCTCCACCACCATGGGTAAGACCAGAGAGCTGTCAAAGGACATCAGAGACAAGATTGTAGACCAGCACAAGGCTGGAATGGGCTACAAGACCATCAGTAAGAGGCTTGGTGAGAAAGAGACCACTGTTGGTGTGATAATTTGAAAATGGAAGAAATATAAGATAACAGTCAATTGCTCTCACTCTGGAGCTACATCCAAGATTTCACCTCGTGGAGTAAGGATGATTTTGAGAAAGGTGAGGGATCAGCCCAGAATAACACAGGAGGAGCTTGTTAATGATCTCAAGGGAGTTGGGACCACAATCACCAAGAAAACCGCTGGTAACACACTTTGCCATAATGGGTTAAGATCCTGAAGTGCTTATGATGTCCCCCTGCTCAAGAAGGTGCATGTACAGGCTCGTCTGAAGTTTGTCACTGAACACCTGAATGATTCAGAAAAGGCTTAGGAGAACGTGATGTGGTCAGATGAGACCAAACTTGAGCTCTTTGGCATCAACTCGACTAGCTGTGTTTGGAGACAGAGAAATGCTGAATATGACTCCAAGAACATCATCCCCACTGTCAAACATGGAGGTGAAAACATTCTGCTTTGGGGCTGTTTCTCTGCTTAGGGTACAGGGAGACTTCAGCACATTGAGGGGCCAGTGAACGAGGCCATGTACCATAGAATATTGGATGAGAACCTCCTGGCCTCAACCAGAACACTGATGATGGGTCGTGGATGGGTCTTCCAGTATGACAATGATCCAAAACATACAGCCAAGCCAACAAAGGCATGGCTCAATAAGAAGCATATTAAGGTCCTGGAGTGGCCTACCCAGTCGCTGGACCTTAATCCCATAGAAAGTCTGTAGAGGGAACTGAAACTTCGAGTTGCCAAGCGACAGCCTGGAAACCTTCAGGATTTGGAGAGTATTTTTAAAGAGGAGTGGACCAAAATCCCTCCTGAGATGTGCACAAACCTGGTGACCAATTACAAGAAACATCTGACCTCTGTCCTTACCAACAAGGGTTTCTGCAGTCACGTTTTGCTTGGGGATCAAACACTTATTTCCCTCGATCAAATACAAATTCATTTATAATCCTTATTTAATATTTTTTCTGGATTTTTTTTTTTTTTATCTCCTGTCTCTCTCGGAATAAACCTACCATAAAAAATTATGGACTGTTCATTTCTTTGTAAGGGGGTAAAATTCATCAGGTGATCAAATAATTAATACACTCACACACATACACACAACACAACACAGTACACTTACATTCTAAGGAGGACATGCTCATTTTCAAGCATTTAATATTTCTCATCACCCACAAGGGCTGCTGGGAAATGAGAAGCCTGTTTTGTTTTTGTGTACCAAACTGATATGCTAGAGGGCCCCAAAATGCAATGTTGAATACCCCCCCACCCCCAAAAAAGGGGGGGGGGGGAAAGCTATCCAAACTTACCTGGGCCTATGTGAAAAAGTAATTGAATTACCCCCACCCCCACCCCCCGCGCCCCGTTACATCACAGATTAACTCATTTTTTGGAAAGATGAGTTAAATTTCAGTTTGGACATTAGTTCATGATTCAACAACAGGAAAGAGACTAGGCAAAAATGGCATCCATGGGAGAGTTCTAATTGAAAACCATTGATGACCAAAAAAAACATAAAGGCTCATCTCCCAATGATTCCCAAGACTTTTCGGAAAATATTCTGTGGACCGACAAGACAGAAGTTTAAATTTTGGAAGTCGTGCATCTCGTTAGTCTTGCTTGCTTTTTTTTTTTTTTTTTTTTTCTTGCTTTCTGATTGTTGCTCTGAGTGTTGCTATCCCTGTGCTGTTGCAATCCTGGAATTTCCCCGTTGTGGGACTAATAAAGGCTTATCTTATCTTACATCTGGTGTAAAACAGACACAGCATTTCATAAAAAGAACATCATACCAACAGTCAAACATGGTGGTGGTAGTATGATAATCTGGGGCTGCTTTGCTGCTTCAGGACCTGGACGACTTGCCGTAAGAGATGGAACCATGAATTCTGCTCTCTACCAGAAAATCCTAAAGGAGGATGTCCAGCCATCAGTTCATGACCTCAAGCTCAACTCTCCAATGTGGCTGAAGTGAAACAATTTTGCAAAGAAAAGTGGGCCAAAAATCCTCAACAGTGATGGAAAAGACTCATTGATAGTCATGACAAATGCTTGATTGCAGTTGTTGTTGCCAATGTAGAATATAACCGAGGGGTAATTAAAAACAAACTGCAAGGTTCTTTAAAACCAGGTGGAGTTACAAGTAGCAAAGGGAAAACTTAAAATAAGGATGTTCAAAGGAATTTATTTACAATATGTACAAGTGCCCACAAAAATAAAAAGCTAAAAATCAGGCTAAAACTGAATAAAATACTAACTGAACAACCTAATGTAGCGGTTTGATTTAACCCCCACAACACAGAGACAGAACACAGAGACAGTCAGCTCGCACTCCTGGGTTTTTTCCGCTGCATGCTGCGTTTACAGCTGTGAGGTTAAAGTGTCATCCATGCATTGTGTTCATGCATCCTGTCTGTACCTCTGATATGCAAATGCCCAGATTGACTGCTGTGAATGTCTTTGATGTATTGTTTGAGTTGAGTATATATGCTGCACTGTGCTGTAAATCTGCCTCTCATTTTCACTCTTCAACAACTGCGGGACACACACACCGTGTGTCTTCTCTCCTCTTGAGAGCTGGAGGAATGAGGCTTCAGCCTGCTCACACTATGGGGCTGGAGCCGAGTTCTGATGAAGGCGGATGATAATAAAGCTATTAAAAATCCAACGCTGCCTCTATTTTATCATCCTCTTCACTAAGCTAAAAAACTAAAAGCGGGCTAAAAAACAAACCATGTCCATAAAAGCTTAGCTTTTTCCCTTAATAAATGAAATCATCATTTAAAAACTGCATTTTGTATTTACTCTGATTATGTTTCTCTAATATTAAAATTTGTTTGATGATCTAAAACATTTAAGTGTGACAAATATGCCAAAATATAAGAAATCAGGAAAGGGGTAAATACTTTTTCACAGCACTGTCCAGCTAAAAACTTTGTAATATTAATTGCACCTTTTCTTTTTAATGAACAGTTACACATCCCAGAAATGTTAAAGGGGTGCTATGCCTGTATTCAATGGCTGTTAGTATTTTTTACTGTAATTTAGTAAGTTTTTATTGGTGTCAGTGACAAACATTTAAAGCTATTGTGTAAGATTTTCACCTTAAAATAATGTTTCCAAAATTATTATAATGGTACAGCAACCTTTGACCGGGTAAATGTCACTTCCTCCATAGCCTGAGTGGGCCCACATTGCCTGTAACAGCTCTGTTCTTGGTAGGAACACTGAAAAGACTACACATATGGCGACTATAACCTCAGTCCAAACAGCCACCAACAACCTAAGCTCCCGTGCTTAGTTGCACGGGCTTCTGGGACTGAGGGTATTGTTGCTTTAGGTGTAGTCGTTTCTAAAAAAAAAATAAATAAAATAAAAAATATGACTATGGCGCCCTCAAGTGGTAAAATGAAGCGTGACTCTATTGACATGGATCAAAGCACTTAAAAGGAATTACATTTTATAGATTAGCTAAAGATTATACAAATATATGATGACTGTTGTTTTTTTGTGTATATATATATATATATATACTAACTAACCTGCACTTATATAACGCTTTTCTAGTCACAAAGACCACTCAAAGCACTTTTACTAGTACTAACCCTCTATTCTAAGGGCCTATAGGAAACAGATATCTAGGGACAATTTAGAACAACCAAATAACCTAACATGCATGTCTTTGGATTGTGGGAGGAAACCGGAGCCCCCGGAGTAAACCCACACAGCACAGGGAGAACATGCAAACTCCACACAGAAAGGTTCCAGCCCCTGCCAGCCTGGGGATTCGAACCAGGAACCTTCTAGCTGTAAGGCAACAGTGCTAACCACTGCACCACCGTGCTGCACATATACTGTGATTGATGTTACTTTATGCTAGACCAAATGGGCTGAATGCTTTATTATTATTCCAAGTTTATGTAATTACAGCTACTTTTCCATATTAGTCAATCTCAAATTGAAAGTTAAAGACCCTTTAATATAATATTGGAGAAAGTACCATAATGATATGAGCAAGCACTTGGTAGTGGTGTGAAAGAAAGTGCTGTGGAGGAACAAATAAGTTCAGGCAAGATGCGACGTGCTGAAGGTTTCAGTTTTATTCCTCCATCATCATGAGACACACTGTAGCGCTGTGCGCTGTGTGTGCTGTGTGTCTGTGCTGTGTGTGTGTGTGCGTGTGTCCTCTGTGTGTGTGTTATCTGAGGCGTGTAAAGTAAGCTCTTTTATACAGACAAGAGAGAATGAATGGCACATTTGTATATTGATATACATATCAGTCAATACATATCAATCGCGTGATTAACTGGCGCCCAGACTTCCTTTCCTTAATTCAGGGATGTATAACAGTAGCCATTGTTCTGGTTGTCCCCCAGGGGCTCTCTGTCCATATGCAAATTGTTCTGCTTCATGCCCTAGCTGAGTGTGAAGGTTGAATGTCCATGTAGATTGTGGTGGGTCACCACAGGGCTCCCCCCAGAACACTCAGCAGGGGTTGTGACTCCCCCCCCCCCCCCGTTGTTTGGGCTCCAGCTCCGGTAGAACTGTCGGAGGGCATGTCAGTCCGTGGGGGGACGGGGGAGGGGTGGAAAAAACAGTGTGCTCTGCTCCGAGTTCCAGCACATTGAACGGCCATGGATCGTGGGCGCACGGGCCGGTGTGTTTCGTGCGTAATGGAACAAGACGGCGATCGGCGGGCTTAGGGAGTGAGGTGTGGGAAAAGCTCTGTGCAGGAGGAGGGGGAGAGGGTGGGAGTAAGTGAGTGCCAGCCCGGGACGTCAAAGGTGTCTGGGCCGCGCAAAAATTGCGTGTGGATCCATGATGGTGAGGGACTTTCCCGTTAAACGTGGCAGAGATCCACAGCGGCTGTGAAAAAAACATTTTATCTGACTCCTCCCGCGGCTCAATCCAGCGAGGATGTGGGGAAAGCGAGCGGCCAAATTCCCCGAGGATGCGTAGCGGCTGTGAAACAACTGCAGCTGTGTGAGGGTGTGAGGCGGTTCGCTTTTAGGTGCTGGAAGCAGCCCTAAAGTCATCGGTGAAAGCAATTGGCTAAATTCCCCTTGTGCGCCGTGGCTGGAGAAACCCATACAAAGTCCTGTGTGCGGGCTGCATGTCTGCTCCAGGTGCACCAGCAGCCCTGAAGGTTCCGAGGGTGGCGATCGGCTGTTTTTCTCGGGCATGTGCAGCGGCGGAGGACGATGTATCAGTCTGTGGAGCCAGTTTTGTCCCATGCGTGGTGCGCGCTTGGCGCAGTGACCACATAACTGGTAGTTACGCTGTCCTCGTAATCCCGCGTTGAGCGTGTGGGGCTTCAGTGCGCGGGAGGTCCGCTGTCCGGAGTTTAGTCAGAGTCAGGGAGCTCGGTGGAAACCAGCGCAGTCAGCACCAATGATTGTCCCTGTTCAGGCTGCTTCCTTCGTTTGCTCGTGTCGTTCATGGTGCGTTTTGGTCCCAGCATTGCGCTTCGGTGAGGAAGAAGAGGTTGCAAGCGTTCTCTAGTCCTCTGGGATCCACAGCGCGGTGAGAGGGAGCAGACGGTCATTCTCCCTCGTCAGGTCACCAGTGTGGAGGTAAAAGATCAGGCGAGGGACACACCATGACGCGTGCTGAGGCTTCCCACCGGGTCATCTCCGGGGTGCTGGCCTCATGTTCCATTCTTCGTCATGGGTCACCAGTGTGGAGGAACAAATAAGTTCAGGCAAGATGCGATGAGCTGAAGGTTTCAGAGTTTTATTCCTCCATCATCATGAAACACACTGTAGCGCTGTGCGCTGTGTGTGTTGTGTGTCTGTGCTGTGTGTGTGTGTGTGCATGTGTCCTCTGTGTGTGTGTTATCTGAGGCATGTAAAGTAAGCTCTTTTATACAGACAAGAGAGAATGCATGGCACATTTGCATATTGATATACATATCAGTCAATACATACAGTGGGGCAAAAAAGTATTTAGTCAGCCACCAACTGTGCAAGTTCTCCCACTTAAAAGATGAGAGAGGTCTCCAATTTTCATCATAGGTATACCTCAACTATGAGAGACAAAAATGAGGAAAAAAAATCCAGAAAATCACATTGAAGGATTTTTAATGAATTATTTGGTAAATTCCTTGGTAAAATAAGTATTTGGTCACCTACAAACAAGCAAGATTTCTGGCTCTCACAGACCTGTAACTTCTTCTTTAAGAGGCTCCTCTGTCCTCCACTCGTTACCTGTATTAATGGCACCTGTTTGAACTCGTTATCAGTATAAAAGACACCTGTCCACAACCTCAAACAGTCAGACTCCAAACTCCACTATGGCCAAGACCAAAGAGCTGTCAAAGGACACCAGAAACAAAATTGTAGACCTGCACCAGGCTGGGAAGACTGAATCTGCAATAGGTAAGCAGCTTGGTGTGAAGAAATCAACTGTGGGAGCAATTATTAGAAAATGGAAGGCATACAAGACCACTGATAATCTCCCTCAATCTGGGGCTCTACACAAGATCTCACCCCGTGAGGTCAAAATGATCACGAGAACGGTAAGCAAAAATCCCAGAACTACATGGGAGGACTTAGTGAATGACCTGCAGAGAGCTGCGACCAAAGTAACAAAGGCTACATCAGTAACACACTACACCGCCAGGGACTCAAATCCTGCAGTGCCAGACGTGTCCCCCTGCTTAAGTCAGTACATGTCCAGGCCCGTCTGAAGTTTGCTAGAGAGCATTTGGACGATCCAGAAGAGGATTGAGAGAATGTCATATGGTCAGATGAAACCAAAATAGAACTTTTTGGTAAAAACTCAACTTGTCGTGTTTGGAGGAGAAAGAACACCATATCTACTGTGAAGCATGGGGGTGAAAGCATCATACTTTGGGGCTGTTTTTCTGCAAAGGGACCAGGACGACTGATCCGTGTAAAGGAAAGAATGAATGGGGCCATGTATCGTGAGATTTTGAGTGAAAACACTTCTTCCTTCTCCCTTTCGAACAGTGTATACTGTAACTTTATTGCATTTACTATTTGCTTGTTTTTTGTTATATTTTTTGTGTTCGAAATAAACTATCTATCTATCTATCTAAAACCTCCTTCCATCAGCAAGGGCACTGAAGATGAAACGTGGCTGGGTCTTTCAGCATGACAATGATCCCAAACACACTGCCCAGGCAATGAAGGAGTGGCTTCGTAAGAAGCATTTCAAGGTCCTGGAGTGGCCTAGCCAGTCTCCAGATCTCAACCCCATAGAAAATCTTTGGAGGGAGTTGAAAGTCCGTGTTGCCCAGCAACAGCCCCAAAACATCACTGCTCTAGAGGAGATCTGCATGGAGGAATGGGCCAAAATACCAGCAACAGTGTGTGAAAACCTTGTGAAGACTTACAGAAAACGTTTGACCTCTGTCATTGCCAACAAAGGGTATATAACAAAGTATTGAGATGAACTTTTGTTATCGACCAAATACTTATTTTACCAAGGAACTTACCAATTAATTCATTAAAAATCATTCAATGTGATTTTCTGCAATTTTTTTTTTCTCATTTTGTCTCTCATAGTTGAGGTATACCTATGATGAAAATTGGAGACCTCTCTCATCTTTTAAGTGGGAGAACTTGCAAAATTGGTGGCTGACTAAATACTTTTTTCCCCACTGTATCAATCGCGTGATTAACTGGCGCCCAGACTTCCTCTCCTTAATTCAGGGATGTATAACAATAGCCATTGTTCTAGTTGTTCCCTTAGGGGCTCTCTGTCCTTATGCAAATTGTTCTGCTTCATGCCCTAGCTGAGTTTGAAGGTTGAATGTCCATGTAGATTGTGGTGGGTCACCACAGTGTCTCTTTTAACAGGAAGTCACCTCTGGCAGAATCAGGCTCAGGGAGGGGCAGTCCTCTGCTCGGGAAGAGAAGAAAATACACAGAAGAAAAATGCTCTTGAATGCATTACAGAGTATCGGTAAAGGTTGTGAATAAGAAGTTAATTACATTCAAGCAAAGATGACAGAGCAGGAAAAGAAAAACAGTGGGGTAGTATCCACATGGGAAGGATGATCTTATTGTGATCCCAACAATGCAAACAATTATTCTAATAGGTCCAAAGTGGAAATGCACAGATACAGTATATTGGTTTAACGTTGATATTGGCTGATATTCACTTTGTTGACTGATATTAATGAACAGCCTTTGTATCCACTGATCACATAGTAACTGATGATCATGGCTGAAATACAGTCCACTACTTTGAAAAATGCACAGTTAGCATGTTAAACCAAACTGCCCATTGTAAACATACTGTATGACTAAATAAAATCTTTAGAAACCAAGTAAATAAATCAAAGAACTGAAACAAGCTTTGCAACATTGAAATTATACTATTGATCTGTTATAAACCAAATAAAATACAAAGGGCTCCAACATAATTAAGCATGAACACGTGAGACTTCCGGTTATGGCTGCCACGTAGGACGGACGTGTCTCGCTCTGCTCTGCTCCTGGAGAAAAAAAATCGGCAAATAACTCTCTCATTTGGGACAGAACGTATCTCAGCATTTGGGCGAGGATATGTCGGCGAAGCCTAAGGCTGGAAAACCAGGAAAAGGAAAAAGCGAGCCGCCGAGACAATCCAAATTAACGGACTTTCAGGTCTGTGACGCAGCAAACAGGGCTCCATATATGGCGGAGGAGGCTGGCAACGCTGCGATTTCTGCGGGGAATGGCGCAGATGCGCTGATGGCTGCCATGAGTTCAATGAGAGCGGACTTTTCCTCTAGATTTGATGGGATTATGACAGCGTTGGAAGGAATAAGAAAGGAATTGGGTGACTGTGTAGAACGAACGGCGCAGATGGAGCTCCGTCTCGCTAGTGCTGAAGATGACGTCACCCGTCTTCAATTAAAGGTGCGCACTTTGGAAAAAAAAAAATAAATCTTGGAAGATAATATTTTGGATTTGGAATCTCGGTCGAGACAGAATAATTTGAGGCTGGTGGGTCTTCCAGAGGAATCAGAAGGTCGGGACGTATGTTCCTTTCTGGAAAAGTGGATTCCGGAGGTGCTGGGCAGCGAGGAGTTGCAATCAGCAGTGGTTCTGGAAAAAGCACATCGTATTGGCCCACGGAGAGATAAGGGACCGCCGAGGACCTTAATTATGAAGTTTCTTAACAACAGAGACAGGATGAAGATCTTCAACGCTGCACGTGCTAAAGGAGAGATTAAACACCAGGACCAGCAGGTGCGGTTCTACCCAGATTTGGCCACAGGATCCAGCAATTGAGGAAGCAGTTTGATCCCATACGTAAGGAGCTGCGCAACCTTGGGATTCGTCATGGTGTAATCTATCCTGCGAGACTGCTGACCACGTATGAGGGCAGAACCCACATCTTCAAGACCCCAGAGGAGGCGCAGGAGTTCATCAAGAAGATCAAAGAAGAAGAAGAGACTGGTGGGAGCTAAGCATGAACAAAAATATAAGGTAGAATAATTAAGCATTTGCACAGGCATCTGACTGACTTGAAGTAAATAGTAAGTTACAAAATATAGATTGTATTATATATTAAAAAAAAAAACAAAAACAAAACAAAAAAAAAACCAAAAAACTATGATGTACAAAAGTTGTTAAAAATTTTGGAGTTAAGTTGGAAAACTACAGAGGAGAGTTAATGTTACGTCATTAAAAGCAGTAGAGTTAGGGTGATTGGGCGGATGAAGAAGGAGTGGCTTAGGCTGTTCTCCGTGGGTGTGGAACGGTCGATGGCTATATCGGGAGACAGAATTTTTCTTTGATTTTTGGGGGGTTTGCCACAAGTGTGGGAGGGGAAAATTTGTTTGTGTGTAGTTTGTAGGGATGCATGTTCAACCACTCATGTTTTTTGACTTCTCTGTATGAGCAATGGTTTACACTGCATAGGTAATCCAAACTCTCTATTGATCATGGGACCAAAGTGGTTAAATCTTAAATTAAAACTTCATGGATTGCAGAGGCTACAAAATTTAAAAAAACTTAAACAAGTTATGAATCAAATAAAGGACATGGGTTCAAGAATTGTGTTTTTACAAGAAACTCATCTTGATAGAGGAGGATGTTTAAAAGAATTCAGGCGTAGATGCAGGGGAAGTGTATTCACCTCTTCATTTTCAATCCCGAGCCAGGGGGAGTTATGACTCTCATACATAAATCAGTTCCTTTTCAAGTGAAAAATGTAATTGGAGACAAATTGGAAGATATGTAATCATTCAAGGTTCTTTGCCTATTAGAAAATATAAATCTTGTGAACTTATATGGTCCCAATATAGATGATCAGAAGTTCTTTGCTAATTGATTTCTCATCTTATCATCACTTACAAGGGCAACATATAATAGGCAGGGGATTTTAATTGTAACATTGAATCCAGGTGTGGATAGATCAACAGGACTGGATTGTACGCACTTGGATGTAGGATGACTAATTAATCATTTTATGAAGAATTGAGATTGTAGATATAGGAGAGAAATGAAACCACAAGTTAAGCCTATTCTTGTTATTCCAGTACCTACAAGACATTCTCACGTATTGATTATTTTTGATTTCCACAGAATTAAGGTCCAAGATTCAAAACTGCTTTTATGATAACATCGTGATCTCTGATCATGCACCCTGTTGTCTAATATATGTAGATAAAAAAATTGACAAAGGAATCAGGTAGATGGCAATTTCAGCATAAATGGCTTCAGGATGAGGAATTTGTCAAGTAATAGAAAAACAGATAGACGAGTTCTTTGACATCAATACTACACAAACATCAGCATGTGTAAAGTGGGAGGCTTTCAAAGCTTTTATTAGGGGACATATTATTAGTTATACAGGATCAAATCTAAGAAGACTCGAGAGGAGAGAGCTAAATTGGAACATAAAATAAAAAATCTTCAGGAAAAAGTGTATGCAGGAGTGACCCAAGGTTGAGAGAATGAATTACTGGATTTTGAGAGCTGAATACGACAAAAAATCAGCGAATAGAGCTGCCTCGAGTCTTCTAAGATTGAACAATCTTTTTATGAACAAGGTGAAAAATCAGGAAAATTTTAGCATGGCAGATTAAACAATTGGAAATTAAAACACCAATTACCGTATTATAAGTAACGGACAGTAGTTATAGATCCTTTAGAAATTAATAGAGCTTTAGAGATTACTATGAAAAAATTATATGATACCAAACAATGAACCTGATTTAACAAAACTAAATGGGTTTTTGAACGAACTATCTATTACCGTGTATTCAAATGAAAACGGGGATATTGGAGTCTAAAATTAGTCAAGAAGAAGTTGGGCTAGCCATTGATAATATGAAATCAGGAAAAGTGCAGGACCAGATGGTCTTCCAGTTGACCTTTATAAAAAAATTTAAGAATAAATTAATAAAAACTTTTTGGAAATGGTTTTAGAAGCAATTCAAAATAATAATTTACCATCATACATAAATAATGCCTTAATTATACTGCTGCCAAAACCAGGTAAGCCCTCTAATAAATGTTGAAAATATGAGACCAATAAGCCTATTAAACGCCGACCTTAAGATAATCTGTAAAATTTAAAGCAAGACGAATACAAGAAATTTTACCAAATATTATTAATCGAGATCAGAATGGCTTTATAAAGGGTAGACAAGGCTTCCATAATGTAAGAAGACTATTTAATATTATCTATTTTAATAAAGAAGCGACCGGATACAGCTCTCCTATCATTGGACGCCGAAAAGGCCTTTGAATATAGAGTTGAATGGCCCTTTCTTTTGAGTCCTCCAAAGGTTTGGACTTGGAAATAATTTCATAAAATGGGTTCAAATATATACAATAATGCTACAGCAGAAATCCTAACAAATAACAATATTTCAAAACCAATAAAAATCAATAGAGGATGTCGACAAGGCTGTCCACTTTCACCTTTTACTGTTTACTATGGCAACTGAACTTTAGCGATAGCGATACGTTACTTCACAAATATATGGATTAAAGTTGGACAACAGAACATAAAATCTCCCTGTACGCCGATGATATAATTTTGTTTATGTCGAATCTAAAAAAATCATTCCAACCTTGTTGAATTTAATAAAGAAATTTTGGGGAAATATCAGGATATAAAATAAATAAAACTAAATCTTCAATATTAATGCTAAATGAGACCACAGAGAAATTACCCAGCCCTGAGGTAAATCAATTCAATGTTGTAATCAGTTTAAATATTTAGGAATCCAATTATGCCTAAGCTAGAATCAGTCGCCAGTGATCAACTCTTGAAGCCTTACTGTCAGATTATCAGTGAGTTAACTCAGAGATGGATTGCACTACCAATGTCGATGATCGGGAGAATCAATATACTTAAAAGTAATATTATACCTAAAATACTTTATTTATGTCAATACATTCCCTTATCACACCTTTAGCTCTATATCTCAAGAATAAAAAAAAGTTAGTGGGAATTATATGGAACAAACAGAGGGTAGATATACGTTTGATCTTTATTATATTTACCATTGAGCGTGGAGGTCTGAAATGTCCAAATTTTATGTTGTATTATTGGTCGGCACAACTGAGGTCTATGACATATTATTTTTCATCAAATGATCTCCCTCACTGGACTGAAATGGAATCATACAATTTACCTTTACCTCTTCCCATATTCATATACTCAGATTCGGCAAAAAAATTACAAAAACAAGTTAAAAATCCATTTGTAAAGCATATGATCAAAATATGGTGTGAAGCTAAAAACTATTTAAAAGAACCACAGTTATTGTCACAATTTAGTCCAATATGGGGTAATCAATATTTTAAACCAGGGAGAGCGGACGCTGTATTTAAAGTATGGAATTTAAAAGGGATACAAAAGATTCAGGATTTATATTTGCCATGTGCAGACAACATAATGTCTTTTGAAGAGCTGAGGATCAAATTTAATCTCAATAGAACACATTTTTTTAAATATCTTCAACTTAGAAACTTTATTCGATCAAATCAAAATAAAGCTCTCACTCGACCTATTTATTCATCCTTGGAAAAAATGATGATGAAAGATAGTAAAAGAAAGGGTATTATTTCAGAGTTTTATAACTCATTGACACTATCTTCAAGTGAAAATTCACTGAAAAGATTAAACTACTGGAAAGAAGATCTGCAAATTGAAATTTCAGAGGAACAATGGGAATTGGCTTGTACAGAAGCTCAAACCAAATCAATAAATGCACGCCTTAAATTGATACATTTCAAATGGTTAATGCGGATGTATGTTACACCGGAGGAGTTAAATAGATATAACAAAAATATACCAGATACATGCACAAAATGCATGGAAAGTAAAGGAACCCTATTTCATTGTTTATGGGAATGTAGATTAATAAGAATGTTTTGGGAAGAGGTGAGGGTAACAATTGAAAAAATAATCTCAAAACAAATCATATTGAATCCTAAACTGGTTTTGTTGGGTCTGTACCCAGAAAAGCATAATTTCAATAAAAGTGAAAGAACATTCATAGACCTCAGTTTGCTTAATGCCAAAAAATGTATTGCACTATTATGGAAAAAGACTCATAGACCAGATGTGTCTCAGTGGTTAAGACAGATGTTAACAAACCTTCCATTAGAAAGAATAACATATATACTGAAATCAAAGGAAATTGTGTTTGAGAATATATGGAGACCTTTTATTGATTATGTAAAAAATTTAAACATAACTCTTGAAGAAGAGGTGAATGATGTGTGTGGACCTTGTAAATTCCAAACTGGTGAACATAATGTGTTACTTATGTATTGGATTGTCTAGACTAAACAGAGGAGCATTGTTGAAGACTTGCTTTTGTTGGTGGTTGTTGGTGTTTTTAGTGCATTTTTTTTTTTTTTGTAGTACTTTAGTGTTAGTGTTTGATTGTTTGTATCATGTTTGTTAAAAAAAAAAAAAAAAGGTTCAATAAAGATATTGTGGAAAAAAAGCATGAACCACGTAAGCAGTAGATGTACACGTACTGCCTGTACGCTCCACAAATGCACTATACCAAAACACATTTTAAACATCTTTTTTTGTTCTAAGCAGAGTTTACTTGCTAGCAAAACAAATCGGTATGCCAAGTCTTTTATTCTCTTGCAATAAAGCTACTAAATGCTTCTTAAGGTTGTTAAATGTGACACATAGTTTTTTTTTTATTATTATTTATGTATCTGGGTTTTAGGTTTTTGTTTTTAATCATGACTGGTTCTTTTATTCTTTTAGTAACCCCCAGTTTCATTGTTGTATTTTATAGTATTTATTTATTGCAGCACTCTCTTTAATAGTTGGTTACATGTGACTTTCAGTTTGTCCTCTTGTATTGTTTTATTGCGTTTGCACAACCCTGGTGCATCATGTACAGTGGATATAAAAAGTCTACACACCCCTGTTCAAATGCCAGGTTTTTGTGATGTACAAAAATGAGACCAAGATAGAGTCATGTGAAAAAAAAATAGGAACGCCCCATTAAATATCAGTTCTTTATTAATAAATGTTCACATATCTATGTCCAACCTTGGTTTTGTTTTTAATTTGCATTTTTTAACATTTATTTTAGCCATTTTAGGTGGGAATGAATGTGGGGTGTCCTAAAAAAGATGGGGGTGTCGCTTATTTATTCCTCACTATTTGTTTAGAATTACATTTTACAGAAAATTGGAAAAAAACAGTCTTTACTTCATTTCATTGTTTAGTTTGTATTACATGAATCTGCCAGTATTTTTACTATTGATATTAAATTTCCATATGTCCAAATATGTTAAAAAAAACAGGCTTATACAGGGTGTCCTAATTTTTCTACATGACTGTAAATCATTTCAAAACTTTTCCCACCATATAATGTGGCCTATAACCTGTACAACCCAACTGAAAACACAAACTGAAATCTTTAAGGGGAAAAATAAAAAATAAAAAAATTAACAATAACCTGGTTGCATAGATAGATAGATAGATAGATAGATGTACTTTATTGATCCCAAACCTGGGAAATGGCAGGGTAACAGCAGCATGACAGTAGACAACCAAACAACAGAAAACATACATGACAGACAAAGGGATTTTATTTATTTAGCGAATGCAAAGTCCTTAAGCCAAGCAGTTGCCTCCTGGTTTGCTGTATGGAGGGTGTGTAATCCTCCTTCCAGTCTTTGGAGCGGGCAAGCCTCTATGATGTGTTCCATAGTTTGCTCCTCTCCACATGCGCACAGTGGGCTAGGGCTACTGCCCCATCTGTGAAGGCTGGCCAAGCAGGGGCCATGTCCAGTCCTGAAGCGATTGAGTGTAGACCACTGTCTCCTTGGGAGGTTGGTGCCCGGGACCTGTTGGTTGGGGTTTATCACCAGCTGTTTGTTTGGGACCTCCTTGGTTTCCCATTCCTCTTGCCAAGCTGTCTGGATGGTAAAGTCAGCTGGGGGAGGGTTTTTCCAAATCGGCCGTCTGGATGAAAGTCGGCAGTGGGGTGGGGTGTAGATATCCTGCATGGATTGGGTAAGTGAGGAAAATCTTTAACTTTCTGGAGCATCCTTTGAGTTAATGCTGCTCGCCGATGTGTGGAGGGGGCTATGTTTGACAGTACAGAGAGCCAGGGGAGTGGTGTTGAGCGGATTGTTCCAGTTATAAGTTCTCATGGTTTGCAGTTGAGCTGGGTTGTCTACATGGTTGTGTGTAAGATGACCTGGACCAGACAGGGGCACAATATTCTGCTACAGAGTATGAAAGGGCCAGTGCTGAGGTGCGCAGGGTGGAGAATGGCCGCCCCCCATTTGCACCAGCGAGCTTGCAGAGCAGGTTGTTTCGTACTTTCACCTTAGCAGCCGTCCCCTTTAGATGTTCCTTGAAGGATAATGTCCTATCAAGGGTCCACTTCCAAGATAAGTTGGATTTGGGCATGCTTAAGCTTGAGTCCGCTCAGGTGGATGTTTAGTTCTCTGGCAGCTTTTTGCATTGTGGAGATGAAATACACTGGAGACGGATTTTGCTGGGCTTGGTTTTAGGCAGCAGATTTTGCAGAACTTGGTCCAGTTTAGCAAGATCTTCCGTGAGCACCCGTTCCAGTGGTTCAAAGTCTGGTGCTTGGAATGCCAAACAGATGTCGTCTGCATAGATGAATTTGCGGGATTTTGTAGTAGGCAGGTCGTTTATGTAGAGGTTGAACAGAGTTGGAGCTAGAACTGAGCCTTGTGGGAGTCCGTTTTTCTACATTCTCCATGCACTTGTGTTCTGACTGAGGTGGACTCTGAACCTTCGGTTGGTCAGCAGGGTTTTTATAATTGCTGTTGCCCAAGCAGGGATCGCCTTTATAAGTTTCAGGAGGAGGCCTTTGTGCCAGACCGTATCATAGGCGGCTGTAAGATCGAGAAACACAGCCCCTGTCTTCAGTCTGCTCTCGAAGCCATTTTCAATGAAGGTGGTTAGGGCCAGTACTTGTTCTCCTGTACTGCGGTCCTTGCGGAAACCTGCTTGATCCACACTTAGAATATCCTCTATTTCTGGGGAAATGCGTTGCAGTATTAGGCGCTCCATGATTTTGTAAGGAACGCTGAGTAGGGAGATTGGGCGGTAGCTTGCTGGGTTTTTGTGTCTTTGCCAGGTTTTGGGATGGCAAAGACCTTTGCTGTCACGCCATTTCTTTGGGATCGAGTTCGTTTGTGTGATCCTTGTGTAGAATTGTGTCAACCAGGTTAGGGGCTCGGGGGCCAAGATTCTTCATGAATTCTGGGGAAGATGTTACGGTATTCGCTGCCTTTCCACATTTCAGGCCCTGTAGTACTTTCTCCAGTTCAGCAGCCTCGAAGGGTTCAGGGTTCATTTCCTCTACAGGCATTTTTTGGTGTTTTTTTAGCTCAGTTGTAACTGCTCTTCTGGTGTCTTGTCTTGGGTGCTTTGGCGATAGTCAGTAGGTGGGATGCAACTTGGTTGGTGTGACGGATCTCGGCTTTGGGCTAGGGGGCTTCTGTGCATCTCCTAGGCGACGGATGAGGCTCCAACATTTCCTGCTAGAGTGGGTAAAGCTCCGGTCAGCAACTGTCTCCTCCCATTTCTTTCGCCGGGCTGTATTTTAGCGATTCATTGAGATGTCTGCTATCTCTTGGGTCCCCTGATGTTTTGATAGGATTGTAGGAGGGCAGCACTTTCTCCGTCCAAACTGGGACATAGAGGGGGTCGTAGCCTCGTGGGATTGCAGTATGGGCAGCCGTGAAGATTGCGCTGCAGAAGCGGTTGTATGCTTCATCTACAGTGATGGGTGTGGAGTGGGATGGTAACAATGCTCCGGTCCAGAGTTTCACTGAATTTCTTCCAGTGTGGCTTTGCGGAAGTTCCAGAGGCATCTTCCTTGGGCTGTATATGACTGGAAGTTGTGGCCAATGTGTACAAGCAGGGGCCGGTGTTGGCTGTGTGGAAAATCATCAAGAATGAGGATCTGTGTAGGATTATGGCTTCCCCATTCATAGAGCTGACCCAACACAGGTCAGGAGAATAGTCCTTCTTCCACCTAGCAGAGTGAAGTTCCTCTTTGTTTGGGTCGTATATCAAAGCGAGGTCTTTTCTTGGATGCCCCAGTCTGAAAGTGGCCGTCCCCATCAACTGTCCACTGCTGGGTACCCCCAGTCAGGGTGAGGGCTGTTTAGAAAGTCCCCCACATTGATGCAGGGTGGGTAGGGATTTACCCTTGGTAAGTAAACTAACAGTACTATAAAAAGCCTTCTATCATAGCTGAATAGATGGGGACCTGTATAATCACATGAATCAGTCTCGCTGCACATTGCAGGACTATCTGGAGCAGTAGTGAATTGTGAGGGTACCAGGTTAGACTGCAAGGGGCAGTTTGGGAAGCAGTAGGTTATTGACCAGAACTTACAAAATCATAGTGAGTTATTGTACATGTAAATGTCATGCTGCAGGAAAGATTTCACTGTACCTACCGATTCGAGAGACAGCAAAAGCTGTAGTAGTCTGCTGGAGTAAGTGCTCCGCTGGCTGTCCATGGTGTGGTGGAGGGGGTGATCAGGATTGGCCATGATGGATCACAGTTTTTTAGTGTTCTCTCCACCACTGTCTCAATGGTCTCCGGCCTGAGCCCAATTACAGAGCCAGCCCTCTTGAAAATCTTGTCAAGTCTGTTGGTGTTGCTGGCCCTGATACTGCTACCCCAACAGACAGCAGCAGCAAAGAAGATGGCACTGGCAACAATGGTCTGGTAGAAAAGCTCTAGCATCCCGCTGCACACATTGAAGGATCTCAGCTTCCTCAGGAAGTAAAGTCTGCTCATCCCCTTCTTGTGCTCAGCATTGGTGTTGGATCTCCAGTCCAGCCCGTTGCTGATCCTAACACCCAGATATTCGTAGTCCTCAACCACCCCCACATCCTCCCCCCTAATCTGCAATGACTGAGAAGGCGTCCTCTTCTTCCTGAAGTCAATCACCATCTCTCTGGTCTTGCTGACATTCAGCCTCAGGTGATTCTGCTCTGTCCACTCCACAAATCTGTCTACCAGTGCCCTGTACTCCCCCTCCTCTCCCCCTCTTATACACCCCACAACAGCTGAGTCGTCAGAGAATTTCTGCAGGTGGCATGACTCGGTGTTGTACTGAAACTCAGTGGTGTATAAGGTGAAGACGAAAGGAGAGAGCACAGTCCCCTGTGGAGCTCCTGTATCACTAACCACCACGTCAGACAAGACACTGCCCAGCCAAACAAACTGTGGCCTGCCTGTCAGGTAGTCAGCACACCCTTAAACACCCTTAAACTACCTGCACACCCTTAAATTAATACTGTGTTGCAGCAGCTTTGGCTTTTATTACAGCACTCAGTCTTCTGATGTACGAGTCTATCAGCGTGGCACATCTTGATGTGGCAATATTTGCCCACTCTTCTTTGCAAAAACACTCTAAATATGTCAGATTGCGAGGGCATCTCCTGTGCACAGCCCTCTTCAGATCACTCCACAGATGTTCGATTGGATTGAGGTCTGGACTCTGGCTGGGCCATTCCAAAACCTTAATCTTCTTCTGGTGAAGCCATTCTTTTGTTGATTTGGATCTGTGCTTTGGGTCATTGTCATGCTGAAAGATGAAGTTCTTCATCTTCAGCTTTCTAGCAGAAGCCTGAAGGTTTTGTGCCATCACTGACTGGTATTTGGAACTGTTTATAATTCCCTCCACCTTGACTAAGGCCCCAGTTCCAGCTGAAGAAAAACAGCCCCAAAGCATGATGCTGCCACCACCATGCTTCACTGTAGGTATGGTGTTCTTTTGGTGATAAGCAGTGCTGTGTTTGTGCCAAATATACCTTTTGGAATTATGGCCAAAAAGTTCAACTTTGGTTTCATCGGACCATAAGACATTTTCCCACATGCGTTTGGGAGATTTCAAATGTGTTTTTGCAAAATGTAGCCGGGCTTGGATGTCTTTCTTTGTAAGCTAAGGCTTCCGTCTTGCCATCCTACCCCATAGCCCAGACATATGAAGGTGACAGGAGATTGTTGTCACATGTACTAAACAGCCAGTACTTGCCAGAAATTCCTGCAGCTCCTTCAATGTTGCTGTTGGCTTCTTGGCAGCCTCCCTGACCAGTTTCCTTCTTGTCTTTTCATCAATTTTGGAGGGACGTCCAGTTCTTGGTAATGTCACTGTTGTGCCATATTTTCTCCACTTGATGATGACTGTCTTCACTGTGTTCTATGGTATATTTAATGCCTTGGGAATTCTTTTTTTTACCCTTCTCCTGACTGATACCTTTGAACAATTAGATTCTTCTGATCCTTTGGAAGCTCTCTGCAGACCATGACTTGTGCTGTAAGATGTGACTACAAAAATGTCAGGAAAAGCCTCCTAGAACAGCTGAACTTTATTTGGGGTTAATCAGAGGCACTTTAAATGGTGGCAGGTGTGTACTGACCAGCAAGGCCGCCTTAATGAATGGGCTAGGCTGGGCTGAAGCCCGGGGGCCTACAAAGATCAGGGGCCTATCATGAGCCAATAAAAAAAGATTACATTGTTGTTAACCACTTGCACTCCGTTGTTCCGCGGGCGGGCAAGTCTCTGCGTCCTAGGGCGCACGAGGGCGCACGAGAGCGCACTCGTGCGCCCTCGTGCGCATGACGCATGATAAGGATATTGATGGTGGTGGTGTAGGTGGTGTGGCCTCCAAGCGCCACTGAAAAAAAAATCTGCAAACACAGCCGCGAACAGATTAGTTCATCTGATTGACCTCTCATTCGACTAATAAGAGCCTTGAATTGGGTTTCTGAAACCTTGAAGAACCAATGAATGAAAACCTAGGAAGGAAGACCCGCCTCCCAACGCTTTGAATGCAGTGAGCCAATTGAAGCAGAGAAGTTCGTGAGCTGTTTTTTTTTAAGGCTGGGTGAAGACTGGCTGCTGCAGCGGATCAAAAAAGGACACAGGAAGAGCTCCACAGACCCAGCAGCATGGAGACCATCCACAAATGCAACCTGTGTGACAGGGAGTGCCATTCGTGGATCGGCATGTTCGGCCACAGGCGGTGCTTATTTTGTATTGGTTCCAGCAGAGTAGACGTTATGATTTTCTTCCATGGTGATCATAGACCGACGGAGGCTGACGACGAAGGCTGAGTGACACACACGCCTTCGCCAGTCTTTTTTTAATTACTACTGTTATTTGTTTTGAAAAATCGTTCGCCAAAAACCGCAATCATGGAAGCACAAAACCGCAATAATGGAATTATGTTTTGATCGAGTCGCGAGACCAGAACCAGAGCGGGCCAGCGTCGCGTTCGTCTGACAATGAGGATGGGACGTTCGCCAGGACACTGCTGTGGAGAGGTAAGGTGTTATAAGCTAAATTATTCTCTATCCCTGAAAATTGTAATCCAAAATGACTTTTGACCGATCAGTAAATTACAGCTGTGCGGTTCACGAAGTCTGAAGTTCGTGCGCCGCGGTACAAGGGGTTGCTCGCAGTGTACAGGCTGTGAACGCCCCCCCACCCCCGCTATTCTTCTGCAGCGAGGGGGGGGGGGAGCCGCGGTGACTGCACTGCTGTCCTACATCACCACATAAGGCTAATCCGTTGTGTAGGCGATGGCTGAAGTCCATCCTCTGTACGAGCAGGGGGGGGGGGACAACCCCACCCCACACAGCACACAGTAAGCGAGGGGGGGGGGGAAGCCGCTGTGACATGCGTTGCTGTGGAAAACATGCAACGAGTGTAATCTGTCATGTAGCGAGGGCCGAACTCTGTCCTTGGTAGCGGGGGGGGGGCGACCCCCCACACACACACACACACACAGACACAGCCCTGAGTGTGACCTTTCCTTTGAGCCTAAAATGAAGCTTCTACATTGAATTATTCAAAAGTTATAGACGTTTTTCCAAATTGTGCCATTTGGCACAATTTTGGCACAGTTTCCAAAACGCCTGGGAACAGCCTGAGAACAAAGCTGTGTAATATATTCATTTGTTGTGGTATTGTTACCAAATTTGGATCTCAGCTGGATAACACTTGGGTCTACATTCGGTTGCATTTTCCAGCCGGATCGGACAGCTGTGTGTTATTTACAAGCATTTGTATCCAAAAAAGACACTGTGTCCAAATTTTTTTTTCTTCAAGTCAGTATGTTTAGATGACTGTAACTCATGGCCGGAGCACGTAGAGAGATTATGTTTTTTTTGCCAAAAAATTCAAAGTGTTTTCTTTAAATGAACCAACCCCATGAAGATGCTACAAAGGGTTGAAGAACAGCTTTCGATTTACTTTGGGCATGTTATTTTTTGGCATTTTTAGGAAAATTGCCCGGAGTGCAAGTGGTTAACTGATAAAATTCTATGTCCATCACTTGATATTCGCACGTGGCTGGATGCTGATTGGTCTAGTTTACATATGGCTAACATGGGTACCACTTAACAATAGCCTACCAGAGGAATTGTTTTGACATGTGACTATGCAAGCACCAGTGAGAGGTAAGAAGTAATTAGCTCGGTCAAAATGTCCGGAAAAAAATTAGTGGCGCTTATAAAATTATTGAGAGGAAAAGAGCTAGGGAAAATGAATGCTCAAAAAAAATCCAGAAGATTAAAGGATTTTTCTAAGCTGGAGCAATGAGGGGAAGCGGGGCTGCTAATTACTGCACCGAGGAGACAGGTGAGCCATTAAAGCACTCACCTGGAGGAGAAGACCACCAGATCCTGCCGAAAGAGAGCAGGCTAGTGGAGAAGCAAGCTGAGAGATGGAGACCAGCACAAGAAAAGCCAGGTCTGATGTAAGGCCATCGCCATCATTGCTTACATCAGACAGCTTGCGTGGGACAATACACTCGGAGCTTGGTAAAAAGTAGACTAGATCAAGCATGCTGCTTAAACAGACTGTATCACCTCACACTGATGTCCATAGACTATGACATTATTTGTGAGCTGGACTTAAAGGACATAATCAAGGATTGTTCATTAACCACTTGCACTCCGGGCAATTTTCCTAAAAATGCCAAAAAAAAATGTGCCCAAAGTAAATCGAAAGCTGTTATTCAACCCTTTGCAGCATCTTCATGGGGTTGGTCTCATTTAAAAGAAAACACTTTGGAATTTTTTGGCAAAAAAAACATAATCTCTCTACGTGCTCCGGCCACTGAGTTACAGTCATCTAAACATACTGAACTTGAAGAAAAAAAATTTGGACACAGTGTTTTTTTTGGATACAAAAGCTTGTAAATAACACACAGCTGTCCGATCCGGCTGGAAAATGCAACAGAAATGTAGAACCAAGTGTTATCCAGCTGAGATCCAAATATGGTAACAATACCACAAAAAATGAATATTTTACACAGCTTTGTTCTCAGGCTGTTCCCAGGCGTTATGGAACTGTGCCAAATTGTGCCAAATGGCACAGTTTGGAAAAACGTCTGTAACTTTTGAATAATTCAATGTAGAATCTTCATTTAGGCTCTAATGAAAGGTCACACTCAGGGCTGTGTCTGTGTGTGTGTGTGTGGGCGGGGGGTCGTTGCCCCCCCCCCCGCTACCAAGACCAAATTCGGCCCTCGCTACAAAGACGGAATACACTCTTTTTGTTTTTTTCCTTGCATGTTTTACACAGCGGGGCTCCCCCCCCCCTCGTACTGTGTGTGTGTGTGGGGGGGGGGACCGTGAACGCCCCCCCCCCCTCGGTACAGAATGAGGGCCATCGCTACATGATGGAATAGACTGATAAGCTTCCCCCCGCCGACCGAGGAGGCCGTCGGACCGTGCCCCCCCCCTCCTCATCTGCAGCGGGGTGGGTGGGGGGCGGTTTCACGGTCCGAACACGGCAAATGAACCGTTTTCGCGGCGCATGCACTCTCGTACTTCGTGCGCAGTACAGTTGTAAATTACCGATCGGTCAAAAGTCATATTAGGATTTCAAGTATTCAGGGATAAATAAATAATTTTTAGCTTATAACACCTTACCTCTTCAAAGCAGCAGAGTCGTGGCGAACATCTCTTCCCACGCGTCAGACGAACGCGACGGCTGCTCCGCTCGTGGATCCCGATCAAAACATAATTCCTTATTGCCGTTTTGGCGAATGATTTACGACTTTTGTCGTCGGGCCTCCGTCTATTCTGCTGGAATGAGTGCAGGTCCCACTTGTGGGTGTTTCTCCATGCTGCTGGGTGAGCCTGGGTCTGTAGGAGATTTGTCCAGCGTCCTTTGTTTTCATCTGTGGCAGCAGTAATATCGCTTCACCAGCCAGAATTTCTGTGATTCAATTGGCTCCTGCATTCACAGTAGGCGGGTCCTCCTTCCTAGATTTCCATTCATTGGTTCTTCAAGTTTCAGAAACCCAATTCAAGGCCTTCTTATTAGTCGAATGAGAGGTCAATCAGATGAACTAATCTGTTTCGCGCTGTCTCTGCAGTTTTTTTTTTTGAGTGGCGCTTGTACGCTACTACAATCACCATCACCACCATCATGCGGTCATGCGCATAAGGGCGCACGAGCGCGCTCTCGAAGCGCCCCTCGTGCGTCATAGGACGCAGAGACTTGCCCGGCCCGCGGACAACGGAGGCGCAAGTGGTTAAAGAAGGCCAGAAGAAAAGAACTTAAAAAAAGGTAAGACATGCTATTTTGTAGGTTTCCAGTCCACCTGTGCAGGTTTTTAATTACCTTCCACTAAGGAGGTAATGTAATCGAGGTGGTTTGTCTGTTTGTTTTTTCTGGTTATTAGCAGGATTATGCAAAAACTACTGTATGGATTTTGATGAGATTTTCACCAGAGGTAGCCCTTGGGCCAAGGATGAACTCATTAAATTTTGGTGATTTGAGAGTGCATACCTCCACCAAGGACCTTGTTTGTATTTGTGCAGCAGGATTACACAAAAACTACTGGATGGATTTGGATGAAATTTTCACCAGAGGTGGTCCTTGGGCTAGAGAGGAACCCATTACATTTTGGTGATGATTAGAGAATGGATACCTCCACCAAGGCTCTTCTCACAGTGTGTTAGCAAGAATCCTCCAAAACTACTGGACAGGCTTTGATGCAATTTTCACCAGAACTGGCTCATGGCCTACACACAAACCCATTACAATTTAGAGGTCATCCATGAGGGACAGAGCCTTGGTGGAGGTATGCGCTCTCTAAGTGCTTTTCTAGTTGCTGCTGTTGTGCACTGTTTGAATCAGGAATACTTGACTGATGTAGCTTTGTGTTCTGCTGTCATCATTAGACTATAATTGTTCATCAGTGTTGTCCTCTGATACCTGGGCTGTGTTCGGAATGTTCACTCCCTCCCTCCTTCCCTACTCGCTGTATAGTGAATTTAGATATAGTGGACTATACAGTAAAATCAATATAACAAAAAAATTAACAGCTTTCGGACACTACTGTGCTTGTTTTCATGGCGCGGTTAATGATGTCATCATGGTGAGACAGTAAAAACATAGCAGACTAATGGTGGTAAAAAAAAAAAAAAATAATTCCTGCATGTAATTTGTAGTAAATATGTATTAAATCCTATCGTTTTTGCTGAATTAATAAATATAAATACCTTAAGGTAGTTTATGTTGTGATGTGAAGGTCTCCTCTCACTGCTCTGTTAGCTGCGCATTGCATTATGGGATATATTGGCTAATGTAGTGACTATCAGTTGTACACTACTTTTCAAAATGCATTGTGGGATATTTTTGAGTGTACTATATAGTGAATGAAATTTTCAGTTAAGATTTCGAACAGCACTACAAAATGGCTGATTCGCTACATAGTACACTATATGGGAGGGAGGGAGCATTTCGAACACCATGGTGGCTTTGGGTGTCTGTGTCTGAGAGAGAGAGAGAGATTAGACTAAATTGTGTTTATGCTGAAGGCAAGTAGTATCTGTCACTGTAAAATGAAAATCTTAGTAAGATAAAAAAAAATATTCTAAATCAAGGCTACATATATGTTTGTTTTTCTCTCACAAGATAATTTTGACAAAACAAGAATTTCTTTTTGTTGTGCAGTTTTCTGTAAGATTTTACTTGCTTTAAGATAGTTTTACTTGTTTTAAAAAATTTAATCTTACTTTGTTGGCAGACATTTTTTTTCTAATTTTAACTAAAATTATTGTAGCGAACTCAATATGAGCACCCTACTTGGCTTGCCAAGTGGGTTGACCCTATTGGCGACACAGGTAGGGTGCGGGACTCCGGAGCGGGAGGCGTGAGGTCGAACCTCCCGGTGGGACGTCGCCATGTCGAGCAGCACGTTACATTATCTATTGCCAGAATTTTTTGCTTGTTTTAAGTAAAATTATCTGCCAGCAGAGCAAGAAAATTTGACTTATCATAATTGCTTAAAACAAGTTAAAACTATCTGAAAACGTGTAACAATTTTCTCACACATAAAGTGCACAAGAATAAATATCTTGTCAGACAAAAAGACAAGCATAAACAGCCTTTAATTTATTTCATTTACTTCTATTTGACTTTTTGCAGTGTAGTTGTGTTTTCTAGCTCACAGTTGCATTATTTCCAAAGAGAAACAAAATGGAGGGCTGTAGTCTGGCTCGAGGAGATAGAGCAGGTCGCTGAATAACTGGAGGGTTGACAGTATGAATCCCACTTCCCTCACCTTGCTGTTGTGTCCTTAGGCAAGACACTTACTCACCCTTGCCTCCAGTGTGGTTCATGGTTTCATGACATTGATGTATGAATGTGAATAAATGTTCAGCTGGCGTGGATTGGCATGCCACATTTTTGTCAGTCTGCCCCAGGGCAGGCTGTGGCTACAGGAGTAGCTTAGCACCTATCATTGTCTGTGGAGTGAATGAATAATGGACTCATTGTAAAGTGTTGGGTGTCATGAAAAGTTGCTATTATATGCAGTCCATTATTAAAAACATAGCTATTACATATTTTTAAACTGAGATTCTGTTGGGGGGGGGGGGGGGGGGCTACTAACCTCTCAGCCCAAGGGCCTAATGGCAAGTTAAGGTGGCCCTGCTGACCAGTGTTGGGCAAGCTACTTCAAAATAGTAACTAGTTACAGTTACTAGTTACTTCTTTTCAAAAGTAACAATTACTTTACCAGTTACTGCATGATTAAAGTAACTAGTTACTTGGAAAAGTAACTTTCACATTACTTTTAAATGTATACTTAAATCATCTTGCATACATAGCAAGATAATTTAATTAATGGATTACATTACGGGGTTCTTGTATGCTGCATATTTACATGTCTTATGTTCATTAGTTTGTACTGTCCCTTTTATAAATAAACTTGTAAACTTACATTACAGGCTTATTAATGTCAGGCTGGAAACAGACTTTCAAACAGAGCTTTTAGAACATGTCCAGTCTGCTTCATCCTGCCTTGAGAGCTCTTATTCTGGGAAAAATCTGAAAAAATCAACACAAAATTGCCAGTAATTTCCACATTTTGGAGTGAGAAACAGGGTTTGTGGAGCGAGAGAGGGGGAAAAAGAGTGAGAATCACTTAAATGTTTCAGATCATCAAACAAATTTAAATATTAGACAAAGATAATACAAGTAAACACAAAATGCAGTTTTTAAATTAAAGTGTTTATTATTAAGGGCAAAAAAAAAAATCCAAACCTACATGGCCCTGTGTGAAAAAGTGACCCCCCCTCCCCGGCGTTAAAGCATAAATTAACTGTGGTTTATCACATCTTTGGAAAGCTGACTTCAATTTCTCTAGTCACACCCAGGCCTGATTACTGCCACACCTGTTTTCAATCAAGAAATCACTTCAGTAGGATCCGCCTGACAAAATGAAGTAAACCAAAAGATCCTTAAACGCTAGACATCATGCTGTGATCCAAAGAAATTCAGGAACAAATGAGAAACAAAGCTATTGAGATCTATCAGTATGGAAAAGGTTATAAAGCCATTTCTAAAGCTTTGGGCCTCCAGCAACCCACAGTGAGAGCCATTATCCACAAATGGCAAAAACATGGAACAGTGGTGAACCTTCCCAGGAGTGGCCAGCTGACCAAAATTACCCCAAGAGTGCAGCGACGACCCATCCAAGAGGTCACAAAAGACCCCACAACAACATCCAAAGAACTGCAGGCCTCATTTGCCTCATTTAAGGTCAGTGTTCATGACTCCACCAGAAGAAAGAGGCTGGGAAAAAATGGCCTGCATGACAGAGTTCCAAGATGAAAACCACTGCTAAGCTAAAAGAATATAAAGGCTCATCTCAGTTTTGCAAGAAAACATCTTGATGATCCCCAAGACTTTTGGGAAAATACTTTGTGGACTGACTAGACAAAAGTTGAACTTTTTGGAAGATGTGTCCATTACAACCGGCGTAAAAGTAACACAGCATTTCGGAAAAGGAACATCATACAACAGTAAAATATGGTGGTGGTAGTGTGATGGTCTGGGGCTGTTTTGCTGCGTCAGGACTGGAAGACTTGCTGTGGTAAATGGAACCATGAATTTCTGCTGTCTACCAGAAAATCCTGAAGGAGAATGTCTGGCCATCTGTTCATGACCTCAAGCTGAAGTGCACTTGGGTTCTGCAGCAGGACAATGATCCAAAACACACCAGTAAGTCCACCTCTGAATGGCTTAAGAAAAACAAAATGAAGTGTAATAGAAATTCACTGATTATGCATTTATCTGTTGAGATCACATGCTCTATAATGACTTTGAACTTATCTGTTGAGATCATATGTTTCATAAGTGTGTGTTACAACATATGACTATAACTTTATCCATATATGAACTGTTTATTACAAGCTGCTTGATGATTTTATGATGCTTTGTGTCCCAAGACAAAACTTGTATGTCACAGTAACCAGCTTAGGTATTCAGATTCTCACTCCCTTCTCCTGATGATGGTTGACCTTGGCCCCCACCTGTGAGATATTCCTCAGTAGCACAGAGTGCTTTGTGCTTTTTCCTTTTTTCAGTAGCCTGGAGATGTAAATGTGTGTGAGTTTTTCTCTCTGCCTGGGAGAGAGCAGAGCTGTATTTCTGATCTTAAAGCTGTTTTCTGACTTACTTCTTTTATTGTTGCAACAATAAAAGGAAGATTCACCTCACAGATCCGATTGATTATTTTATTCCAGGACCTTTCTAAGTGTTTAGATAAAATTCGGCTACAACACTGGTGTCAGAAGGTGGGATAATTGATCACCGATTTCCAGCGGCTGACGCCTTTATAGGTGACGTGAGCACATCACTTGATGGAATCGCGACACATTATACAGGGAACCGTCTCAGAAGCCTCCAAATCTCAGTAAGTGAATTTTGCTGTGTTTCTAGAAGTTTATTGATAAAATATCGGTTGTGTAGTTCACCTTGATAGATCGATTTTAGACCGATTCCTGTGCAATTTCTGGATCCGACAGGTTTATCCCGTGGCAGGATCAACTTCTGGATCTGGACGGTTTTATCCTGTGGCAGGATCAATTTCTCGTGGCAGGATTAAATTGCACTGTCAGACGCGTGGGAACGCCTGGGGACGCCTGGATGTGAACACGGTCTAGTAAAAGACGTGCTGGACGCACTGAGATGTTTTGTGGTCTCTGAGCAGTCAAATCAGCAAAAATGGGTCTTGCAAGTCCAAGCCCAGACAGGGTTTGTCCGGCGTGACGGGACCGAGGGTGAAATATATGACTGATAACTATGGTCCTGAGAGTGTGGAGGGTTTTTTTTTTTTTTTTGAAAAAATGGATCTGCGAGGCTGAGCTTCCTTCTGGGGGGGTCACTTTCTGTAGAAATTATTACTACTCTGAGGGATAAAATAAATGTTGGAATTCAGGAGGTACAAACAAGGGAAAAGTAGAGTAAGAAGGACAGAGAAAAGTTGACGCAGTTACAATTGGAAAGGGCGCGGTTGAGATGTGGCTCACTGAAGCGAGAGAAAGAGAGAAGCAGGAGCAGAATAGAAAGGAGAATGAAATGAAGAGAAAATACACAAATTACACCAAAACAGTTTTTAAGATCAGAAAAGATGAGCCTTTATTAGTCCCACAATGGGGAAATTCTAGGATTGCAACAGCACAGGATAGGAAAACTCAGAGTAATAATTTAGAAGATAAGAAAATAAGAGCAGTGAATGTACAGTGGGGGAAAAAAGTATTTAGTCAGCCACCAATTGTGCAAGTTCTCCCACTTAAAAGATGAGAGAGGTCTCCAATTTTCATCATAGGTATACCTCAACTATGAGAGACAAAATGAGAAAAAAAAATCCAGAAAATCACATCGAAGGATTTTTAATGAATTAATTGGTAAATTCCTCGGTAAAATAAGTATTTGGTCAATAACAAAAGTTCATCTCAATACTTTGCTATATACCCTTTGTTGGCAATGACAGAGGTCAAACGTTTTCTGTAAGTCTTCACAAGGTTTTCACACACTGTTGCTGGTATTTTGGCCCATTCCTCCATGCAGATCTCCTCTAGAGCAGTGATGTTTTGGGGCTGCTCGCTGGGCAACACGGACTTTCAACTCCCTCTAAAAGATTTTCTATGGGGTTGAGATCTGGAAACTGGCTAGGCCCTCCAGGACCTTGAAATGCTTCTTACGAAGCACTCCTTCATTGCCCGGGTGGTGTGTTTGGGATCATTGTCATGCTGAAAGACCCAGCCACGTTTCATCTTCAATGCCCTTGCTGATGGAAGGAGGTTTTCACTCAAAATCTCACGATACATGGCCCCATTCATTCTTTCCTATACACAGATCAGTCGTCCTGGTCCCTTTGCAGAAAAACAGCCCCAAAGTATAGTGTTTTCACCCCCATGCTTCACAGTAGGTATGGTGTTCTTTCTCCTCCAAACCGACAAGTTGAGTTTTTACCAAAAAGTTCTATTTTGGTTTCATCTGACCATATGACATTCTCCCAGTCCTCTTCTGGATCATCCAAATGCTCTCTAGCAAACTTCAGACGGGCCTGGACATGTACTGGCTTAAGCAGGGGGACACATCTGGCACTGAAGGATTTGAGTCCCTGGTGGCGTAGTGTGTTACTGATGTAGCCTTTGTTACTTTGGTCCCAGCTCTCTGCAGGTCATTCACTAGGTCCCCCCGTGTGGTTCTGGGATTTTTGCTTACCGTTCTCGTGATCATTTTGACCTCACGGGGTAAGATCTTGCGTGGAGCCCCAGATCGAGGGAGATTATTCAGTGGTCTTGTATGTCTTCCATTTTCTAATAATTGTCCCACAGTTGACTTTCTTCACACCAAGCTGCAGATTCAGTCTTCCAGCCTGGTGCAGGTCTACAATATTGTTTCTGGTGTCCTTTGACAGCTCTTTGGTCTTGGCCATAGTGGAGTTTGGCGTCTAACTGTTTGAGGTTGTGGGACAGGTGTCTTTTATACTGATAATGAGTTCAAACAGGTGCCATTAATACAGGTAACGAGTGGAGGGACAGAGGAGCCTCTTAAAGAAGAAGTTACAGGTCTGTGAGAGCCAGAATCTTGCTTGTTTGTAGGTGACCAAATATTATTTTACAAGGAATGTACCAATTAATTCATTAAAAATCCTTCAATGCAGATTTTTCTGGAATTTTTTTTTCTCATTTTGTCTCTCATAGTTGAGGTATACCTATGATGAAAATTGGAGACCTCTCTCATCTTTTAAGTGGGAGAACTTGCACAATTGGTGGCTGACTAAATACTTTTTTGCCCTACTGTACATATGTACACATAAATATATAAATATATACAGTATACACAGTGCGGAGCATTGTGGCTAGATGGATACACAGCATAACTGTTCTATTTAGTTATCTATATAGTATGAATATGTACCCATACATATTGTCACCCTCTGTAGTGACTGATATTGTCCTGATGGTATACTTTTACACTCTGCTGGGGATCCCGTGCCACATCAAACCCCACCCTACTTATCCTTCTGGCATTATACCCAGCACTACCTGACCCATATGCTCTCACACCAGAAGATGACAGTTTTAAAAGGGGGCCAGCACATCAAAATGCCCAAGAGGACCCAGCACTGAGGAAGGGTGGGACGAGGAGCGGTAGGAGGAGGGGCTGCTGCCCAACCGCTGACTGACCAGAAACCCCATCTCAGCACAAAGCGGTCACACGCTCCAGAAGACATTCCCAAGTTCGCAGCTACATTGCCACAGCTGGAGAACAACCCTGCGTACTTCTATGAACAATTGCGGGCATTCCTCCCCATCTGCCCCCGAACGACTACATGAAGGATACGGGGCCGTACTGCACACATCTTAATATGTGGTTCATGGCAGATTGCATCCTCACCTTGCAGCAGACAAAACGATGACCTGCATCGGCTGGGAGAAGGAAAATTGTGAGACTGTCCTCCGCCATGCCAACCATCACCACCGTAAACATGAATCAACCACAAAGAAGAAGACAAAAGCAAGGAGGACGACCTGGAAAAGGCCCTGCTCACGACGGCACAGTGGGCCTCCACTCCAACGCAGCCACACCCAGACTCCTCTGCTGGCCCTAACCAGTGTCGTTACTGTGGCCAAGATAGACACTGGATGACACAGTGCCCACAGCTGTCAACCTGCAGTTACTGCAAGCTGGACACTGGGATACAGCATGACCAGTAAGACCACAATCTGGACCCCGTGGAAGGGGAGGGGCAGAGGTACCTTCCAGCAAGACAACCGTGCATCCTGGCCTGACAAAACCCTGGCCAAACACCACACTCTTTCCCCCAGCCCCCACCACTTCAGCCTCAACCCCAACAGCCTCAGCAGTGACATCAGGTGGATAAGACTGGACAATGCTCGCTCTCTTTACGCTCACCCCCAGCAGATGCCGCACATGTGCTTGCCAATAAAAATCACGCTGCAGCCACACACACATCTCATACTAAATACACAGCATTGACACTTGCATCATACCTCCTCTCACTTATCGTTGACTCAAATCACAGGTGGCGAGTGGAGGTTTCACACACGAGTTTTTCATAGAACCATTGTCATGTACAGTGGATGGGAAAACATTCACTCACAATTTCTATTTTCACCTCAGTGACCTTTCAGTTTGTTAGGCAGAGATGTGATGTGAAGTTTGTCACTCTCATTATCCTGCATGCCACAAGGAACCCAAATTGAAACTCCTAGTTCGACATTTGCCAAAATTCCATCTTTGCTGTACATTTATGAATGGGCACTGACAGATGAAGGGCAGAGCTTTCATTTGGTTGAAATGGGAAAGCAGCTCTCGCCACAAGCTACAGTTTCCATGCCACCTCACAGGACACATTGTACAGCGCATCTCTCACAGGGCCCTGACACAGAATATGAGAAAAAAAAAAATGGTTACAAGTTAAATCTGCCCCATTGCAAAGGACACACATTGTGTGGGCAGCAGATTTTGGCTTCTTGCTGATTGCACTGACGCCCTGCATGTCTGCAGTGTTCTCAGTTCCACACAGTTACCCACATGTTTCACTCACCAAAGCCCCTTCCTCAGCGTGGAGCGATATGGGTGCACAGGCCCTTGCTGCTCACCGCGCTGATGACTGGGTTTCATCTGCATCACTGCACCATGTGGGCCTCAGTGCAGTTTCATCCTCCCCTTCTCTGCAGATGTATCGTGCAGAGTACGCGGTGACGCTTTCCTGCAAGCATTTCATCCAAACTTTGGATGACACCAGGCGATACAGATGGATGAAACCTGTTATCATGCCATCTGTACAGTCAGGAAGACCACATGCTCTCATGTGTTCCACCATCTTTGTGGGCTGCGCACTGTGCAGTACCCACTCAGGGCTGAGGCATGTGACGGCATCACTCCTGTTTTTGAATCACTTTTAAAAGATGGGACTATTGTCGAAGCGCTAAATTCTCCAGTTTGAACGCCAATTTTTTCCCATAAAAAAGATCAGAGATAAGGGACCATGCCTGAATGGCGTTTGTCCAAGACCTTCAGGCTGTCAACGCTGCCATCATCCAGCGTGCTCCTGTGGTCCCTAATCCTCATACCATTTTGACTCAAATTCCTCCAAATTCAACCCATTTTACAGTGGTGGATTTGTCAAACGCGTTTTTCAGCGTCTCAATCCACAAAGACTGACAGTTTTGGTTCACATTCCAATTCAATGGGGCTCTTTACACGTTCACCAGATTGGCCCAGGGCTACTGTGAAAGCCTGACCATCTATAACGCGGCTCTCGAAAGCTCCTTGAGCTCTCTTCAACTGTCAGACGGCTCTGTCCTGATTCAGTATGTCAATGACCTTTTGCTGTGCACGCCAAATGAAGCCCAATGCCAAACAGATTCTTTGAAGCTTTTGTGTCACCATGCTGCAGAAGCCAAAGGTTTTCAAAGTCCCAATTGCAATTTTGCAAACCAATGGTCACATTTTTGGGCCATCAAATCTCCAATCAAGGCTAATCTCTTTCTCCAAAGCGTGCACAAGCAATCTGTCACATGGAAAGCTAAAACCAGAAGGAAACTTCTCTCCTTCCCTTGGCATGGCATCCTATTGCCGCTCTTTCATTCCTGATTCTTCATGCATTGAGAGACCACTGTGTAAAATCATCCATCAAAAGGGTCCCTCACACCTTTCCTCTTGAGTGGACACCCGCTTGCTAATGACTCCTTTGACAACATGGAGAAAAAAAAAAAGCTCTCTTGGTTCCTCCAACTCTTTCACTTCCTGATTGATCTAAACCCTTTGTTAAGTATGTTGATGAAAAGTCTGGATGCATGACCTCCGTTCTCCTGCAGCCCCACGGTGACAGACTTTGCCCAGTTGTGCATTACCCCTGCAAATTGGATGCTGTTGCAGCAGGGCTCACTCTCTGTCTCCGGGCTGTGGCTGCGGCAGGGCGTGCGGTATTGGCATCCCGCGACATTGTTCTGTCCCTCAGTCTGTATGTTCCTCATGCTGTTGCACTGCTTCTGAATGAGCAGAAGTCGTCACACCTCTCCCATGCAAGGTGGCTTAGATACTGTATCATTCCATCATCCTTGAATCACTAAACTTTACTGTCAAACGCTGTGCACAGTCAATTAACCCAGCCACCAATCTTCCCCCACCTTCTTGTGACGATGACACAGACTGTGACCATGACTGACCTGTCTGACACTCCACTTCCCAACCCAGACCTTGTCCTGTACGTTGACGGCTCTGCCTCTGTTGACCTCTCTGTAGGCCACAACAAAGTGGTTTGGGCAGTATGTGATGACCACTATACATTGCTCTCTGGCTCCTTGCCACCTCATCTTTCTGCATAACTGGCTGCCTTGGCAGAGGCATACACTTATGCTATGGGGCAATCGGTCACTATTTACACTGACTCTCATTACGCTTTTGAAGTGGTGCATGATTTTGGTGCCCTTTGGCGTGACCGTCACTACCTTGCCTTTGCAAGCTCACCGGTAAGAATTCTATACATGTGTCACGCCTGCTGAAAGCTATTCTCCTTCCTTTATCTGTGGCGGTGTGCAAATGCACAACCCACACTTCATCTTCTGACCCTGCATCTACAGTAAGGGTAACGCACGTGCTGATGCTGCGGCTAAAGCTGCAGCCCTGTCTCTTGCTGCAGCCATGTCATGACCCCTTCTTCCCCTTCGTGTGTCTGCCCTCCTACTAACCAACCCTCCTCTCCTTTTGACTCACTTCTTACCATGCAGTCTTTTTCCTCCCCACAGAAAAGTCAGAAATGGGCCAAGAAAGGACGTCACAAAGACCAGGCTGGTGTGAAGGGGTCACGAATGCCCTCCCCTGCTTACCAGCTCATTTCTTCCCTCATTACCTCCGCCAAGGAGGTTACTGTATGTTTTTTGCCAGGGTTTGTTTGTTTGTTTGTTTGTTTGTTTGTTTGTTTGCAACATAACTCAAAAGTTATGGATAGATTTTGATTTTGGTGATGATATGGGAGTGCACACCTCCACCAAGGGCTTTGTTTGCATTTGTGCAGCAGGATTACATCGACACTACTGGATGGATTTAGATGGGAGGGAAGGAAGGAGCCTTGGCGGAGGTATGAACTCCCTGCGTGTTTTTCTAGTTTTGCTAAATTGACACATGAGAGAAACCATGTGTCAAGAGAAGGGATGATAGAACCATGGATTTACTGTTGATGCTGTTTCACTGTTTATGCTGACAATTTTTGTACAAAAAAAAAAAAAAAGTCTAATCTGTGCCACTAACAATGCTCACAGGGTCCCCAAACAGGTTCCAGTAGCTCACCCGCCCCCTGCAGGAGGGTAAAAAGTACTGTTTGGTAATGGTTGACATGTGGTCCAAATGAGTAGAAGCCTTTCCAGCCAAACATGCAACAAGTACTGTTGTGGCCAGAGCATTACCGTCAGAAATTATTCCCAGATGGGGAATACCAGAGAAAATCTCCAGTGACAATGATAAACATTTTGTAAATGAAGAATTGACTAACCTGAGTATTACATTGGGCTTTGATTTTAAAGAAACATTGTGCCTACCACCCGCAGTCAGGTGGTGCTATAGAGTGCGAAAATGGCACCCTAAAGAATAAGCTCGCCAAACTCCAGATTGAGACTGGCCTACCCTGGGTAACATGTCTGCATTAGCACTCATGTACATGCGCATGCGAGTCAGGAAGAAATATAACATGTCACCCTTTTGAGATTTTGTTTGCTCACCCCTCATTTTTTTTTTTAGGTTTCTCTGCGGAGAGGAAGACACCGCCTCCTCTAACCACTTCACATTTTGAAAATGCCATGTTATCCTATTGCTCTGCATTGTCCTGCCAACTTCAAAACATTTCACAGCAGGTAAAGGTTTTGCCCTGCCCAAGTCAGCAGAGGGGGTCCTCCACGACATAAGACCAGGTGATTGGGTAGGTGGTCAAAAAGTTTTCAAGCGGAAGACTTGGCACAGCAACACGGTGGTTGGGTCCACACCAAGTCCTTCTGACACAATTCACGGCAGTGAAAATCGCTGAGAGAGCAACGTGGATCCATGCAACACACTGCAGAAAGGTCCCAGGGGTCAAGTCAGAAGAACCCAGACCAGACCAGGAGTAGAAGCAGATGGTGATTAGCCACAATCACCACCCCACGTTGTAGACTAGAACGAGAAGAAGCAGACATCGTATCGTATTGTTGCACTTGACAGCCGTCACAAACAAACTGAGTACGCTGAACGCTGCTCAGTTGAAACATACAGCATGCATCTGACTTATACTGATACTGATATGATGAACAATTCAGACTCACAGCAGCGTTAGGCTGCTGAAGTGGAACATCGCCGAAGACGCCAGCGGTGCCATCACTTCTGGACCAAAACGGACGTAGTGTGGGTGTGCTTTCTTATCACTTTCTTGCTTGGGGTAATCATATACTTGTTGATACACTGTTCTGCTCACTGGAACAATCCTTTCCGGACAAGGCGCGAGGCAAGCCCCCTGGGCTATAACTTTGACAATTATTCCAGCGACACCTATGACAACAATGCATGGTATCAGGTGGTACGTTTGTCAGTTAGACAAGCGAATGTGACTGGATCTTGCTATGTTTGTACATACTTGCCACATCATGTTACTCACTCTGTGCCTATGATTCCTTATCCTCTAAACAGATCAGAAACAATGGGAGCATTGCTAGCACAGACTATGGTTGAAAGGGTACACCATAATGACACCGTCTGTGATAAGGGGTTTACTGTCGAATTTGCAGGAAATACAACAGCGTACTGTGAGTGGTTAAATGTCAGTGTAACAGATTTTGCTTTTCGCCAAGTTAGAGTTCAAAATGTAACTTGCATAAGCAAGAAAGCTCAGAGACCTGTATTCACTACTAACCCCACCCTTTTTACAGCTTCAGTATGTTTTCACCTCGGCTGCCATCACAATGGGTCAACATACTTGGGAACCACACGACGATGTAACACTACCCTTAATGCTACCTGTGGCTTCCACGTGACAGGTACCCCATATTTGCATGCATTGAGGATACCATTTTTCACAACACCAAACCTCACCCTAATTACAGCCATACCATACCCTAGCTACATGTGGATGTCAAAAATAAAAGTCAGTGCTCTGACAGTCCTCAATTGTTTTTCCCTAGCTCTGATGGCGACAGTAGCCTAACTGCTCATGTTTGGGTATGTGGGTCACAGGTTTATCAGTATTTGCCACCCGGCTGGTGTGGGACATACTGCATGGCAAAACTAATTCCTAGCACACGCATTGTAACAAATCTGACCCATCATGCTCAATTTTCATATTCCCATTCCCATCCTATTCCACATGAACATCATAGGATATCTGGTCCTGGCTAACTAAACTAGTGGTGGTTGGAAAGACTAGCTTGTAAGTATTGGCCTGATGCTTATAATGACTCTTTTAATTTTGCTTTTATGCAGCTATTGCCTGATTCCAATAATTCGCCATATGATGTCCAAAATGTTTGCTGTCAACATGATGCATTACACAGCTCTCCCCACAGCAGAACAGGATTCAGGCACAACTGAACAGACAATGTCTATTCACGCTGCTTCAGATATGCCACACCTTCCTTTCCCTGATGGTTATGATACTGTTACAGAATGAATTTTGAAAATCTGCTGTTGCCATGATACAATATTATTCCTCGTTCATGATGCAATGGTCTGTACGTTTGCTAATTTTTCTGACTTTGACATTTTTTTTGTACATATGGTCATATATGACCAAAAGGGGGGAATATTGTAATAGAAATTCACTGATTATGCATTTATCTGTTGAGATCACATGTTCTATAATGACTTTGAACTTATCTGTTGAGATCATATGTTTCATAAGTGTGTGTTACAACATATGACTATAACTTTATCCATATATGAACTGTTTTATTACAAGCTGCTTGATGATTTTATGATGCTTTGTGTCTCAAGATAAAACTTGTATGTCACAGTAACCAGCTTAGGTATTCAGATTCTCACTCCCTTCTCTTGCTGATGGTTGACCTTGGCCCCCACCTATGAGATATTCCTCAGTAGCACAGAGTGCTTTGTGCTTTTTCCTTTTTTTCGGTAGCCTGGAAGATCCGACTGATTATTTTATTCCAGGACCTTTCTAAGTGTTTAGATAAAATTCGGCTACAGAAGACTTTGGAGTGGCCTAATCAAAGTCCTGACCTGAATTTGATTGAGATGTTGTGGCATGACCTTAAAAAGACGGTTCATGCTCGAAAACCCTCCAATGTGGCTGAATTACAACAATTCTCTCGGCGCCACACCAGTCGGCTGCCTTTTGCAACAGCGGCTCGATTCCGAGTTTTTTTTTTTTCCCTTCCTCTCTCTTTTGATCACTTTTTTTTTCACCCCACTTATATCACGGACACACAGATCGTCCCAAATGTCTCCTGAGCCGGTGGACGGAGCCACTGTTTATAGCAGGATTCGATACAACAGGGAAGAGCTGCTAGCATTTAACCGCCACCCGGTCCCACTGGAAAAACTCGACATACCGAGAGAACTGAGGCGAAAACGCCGCGGCTGCCGGGCTGGAGTAAGGCGGAGGACAAAAAATATAAGGTACAGACCCTCCCTTCCATCTGTTGTCATGGGAAATGTACGGTCGATACTGGGAAAGTTAGATGAGCTAGCGGCTATCTCCCGTTATGATAGCACTTACCGGGAGTGCTCTCTCCTTTTGTTTACTGAGACGTGGCTAACTGAACTAGCAGCAGATGCTAACATTGAGCTGGAGGGTTTTCACATGATACGAGCTGACCGAACACCAGAGAGTGGCAAAACTAGGGGCGGTGGAGTGATAATGTATGTTAACAACAACTGGTGTAGACCGGGACATATCACTGTTAAACAACGACACTGCAGCAAAGACATTGAGTTGCTAGCTGTTAGCATGAGGCCTACATATCTCCCGAGAGAACACTCACATGTGATCTGCATTGTTGTTTATGCAAATCCGACGGCGAACGCTGGACAGCGCGTGACGTCATCCATTCAGTAACCAGCAGGCTGCAGACAGAACACCCAGATGCTCTTCTCCTCATCTCAGGCGATTTCAACCACGTTTCACTGTCTCCCATTCTGCCCACTTTCACCCAGTATGTCACATGCCACACTAGAGACAATAAAACACTGGATTTGTTCTACGCAAACACTAAGGAGGCGTACACCTCATCACAACTCCCCCCACTTGGGAGATCGGATCACAACTTGGTTCATCTCCGACCGGTGTACAAACCCCTAGTGCACAGACAACCTCCGGCCATGCACACTGTGGAGTTATGGTCTGAGGAGACAATGGACACTCTAAAGGACTGTTTTGAAGCCACTGCCTGGAAGCAGCTCTGCGATCCACATGGTGAGGACATCGATGGCCTCATTCACACCTTCACGGGCTACCTCAGCTTCTGTGTGGACAAATCCGTTCCCACCAAGACCATACGGCGTCACTCAAACAACAAACCCTGGATCAACCCTGAGATAAAAACACTTCTGAGAGAGAAGAAGAGGATCTTCAGGTCGGGGAACAGGGAGATGCTGAAGTCCGTACAGAGGGAGCTGAGGAGAAAGATCAGAGAAGGCAAGGACAGCTTCAGGAAGAAGATGGAGGACAAGCTGCAACAGAGCGACATCAGCGGGGTCTGGAGAAACCTCAAAACCATCTCGGGGCTCCAGAATACCTCCCCCCAGGCCACGGGGGGCAGGGAGTGGGCGAACAACCTGAATCTGTTTTTCAATAGATTTGACCAACCGCCCTCCCCCCTGTCTGCACAACAACCACTGCTGCCACTAAGAAATCAAGTCCTGCTGCCCACTCCCCACTCCACCGACACCCCCCCCACTCCCAACACACAGCCCCCCATCCTGACCCTGACCAAGACCCAGGTGAGGACGGAGCTGAAGAAGATCAAGGCGAGGAAGGCGTCGGGACCGGACGGCATCAGCGCAAAGCTCCTCAAGTCCTGTGCAGACCAGCTGTGTGGGATTGTGACGTATATCTTCAACATGAGCCTGAAACTGGGGAGGGTACCACAGCTGTGGAAAACATCTTGTGTGGTACCTGTACCAAAAACTTCCCACCCCAAAGACCTGAACAGCTTCAGACCGGTGGCCTTGACGTCCCACTTGATGAAGACCCTGGAGAGCTGCTCCTTGCTCATCTCCGCCCCCTGGTGGAACCAGCGATGGATCCACTCCAATTCGCCTACCAGCATGGCATTGGGGTGGAGGATGCGGTGATCTTCCTCCTTCACCGTTCTCTGTCCCACCTGGAGAAGCCCGGGAATATGGTGAGGATCATGTTCTTTGACTTCTCCAGTGCTTTCAACACCATCCAACCGATGATCCTGAAGGACAAGCTGCTGCGCGCAGGGGTGGACCAGCACCTGTCATCATGGATCCTGGACTACCTCACGAACCGGCCTCAGTTTGTGAGAACCCGGGACTGTGTTTCCGACACGATCATCAGTAGCACGGGGGCCCCCCAGGGAACGGTGCTGGCTCCCTTCCTGTTCACTCTTTATACTGCGGACTTCTCACACAACACAACACATTGCCATCTACAGAAGTTCTCTGATGACTCTGCGATCGTTGGTCTCATCTCCAGCGGAGATGAAGCTGAGTACAGAGGGCTTATCCAGGACTTTGTGGACTGATGCCATCGGAACTGCCTCCAGATCAACGTGAGGAAAACTAAGGAGCTGGTGGTGGACTGCCGCAGGCATGGGCAGCCCCTCACAGCACCAGTAAATATACAGGGAACAGACATCGAGATGGTGACATCCTACAAGTACCTGGGTATTCATCTGAACAATAAACTAGACTGGTCACACAATACTGACGCACTCTACAAGAAGGGACAGCGCAGGCTGTTCCTGCTGAGGAGACTCAGGTCTTTTGGTGTACAAGGGGCGCTGCTGAAGTCATTCTATGACACGGTGGTGGCATCAGCCATCACTTTTGGAGTGGTCTGCTGGGGCAGTGGCATTACTGCAGCCGATAGGAAGAGACTGAACAAACTGATTAAGAAAGCTAGCTCTGTCCTGGGGCAACGCCTTGATCCGATGGAGGAGATAGGAGAGAGAAGGACGGTGGCTAAACTGTCATCTCTGCTGGAGTCCGAGTTCCACCCTATGCAGGACATACTGGATGCACTGAGGAGCTCATTTAGCAGCAGACTACATCATCCCAGGTGCACAACCGAGAGGTTTCGTAGGTCCTTCCTACCAACGGCTGTCAGACTGTACAACCTAAGCAGGGCTGCTCGCAGAGATAGCAAAAAGACGTAACAAACTAATAGTTTTTTTTTGAATGCAAAAGATGCAATAGACTTACACAATGGTCCTCTCCGGCATACAACTAGGACATACCGGTCGCTATGGAGGGTGAGAATATGTATGGGCACATAATCATACCATGTAGGATAACTAAATAGACGGTTATGCTGTTTCATCCCACCTAGCAACAATGCTCTGCACTGTGTGTGTTTATATATTTACATATTTATTCCATCTAGCTACAATGCTCTGCACTGGGTGTGTTTATATTTATATATCTATATATTTATTCCATCTAGCTACAATGCTCAGCACTGGGTGTGTTTATATTTATATATCTATATATTTATTCCATCTAGCTACAATGCTCCGCACTGTGTTTTTATATATCTACATATTATTCCATCTAGCTACATTGCTCCGCACTGTGTGTGTTTATATACTTGCATATTTATTCCACCTAGCTGCAATGCTCCGTACTGTGGGTGTTTATATATTTACATATTTATTCCATCTAGCTACAATGCTCTGCACTGTGTGTTCATATATTCATATATTTATTCCATCCAGCTACAATGCTCTGCACTGTGTGTCTGTGTGTGTGTGTGTGTGTATATATATATTTTATAGTAATATGTACATATGTATATTAGCTGCTCTTGCTTGCTTGTTTTTTTTTTTCTTGCCTTCTGATTGTTGCTATGAGTGTTGCTATCCCTGTGCTGTTGCAATCCTGGAATTTCCCCGTTGTGGGACTAATAAAGGCTTATCTTATCTTATCTTATTCTGCAAAGATGAGTGGGCTAAAATTCCTCCACAGCCCTGTAAAAGACACATTGCCAGTTATTGCAAATGCTTGATTGCAGTTGTTGCTGCTAAGGGTGGCCCAACCATTTATTAGGTTTAGGGGGCAATCACTTTTTCACACAGGGCCATGTAGGTTTGGATTTTTTTCCCCTTAATAATAAACACTTTCATTTAAAAACTGCCTTTTGTGTTTACTTGTGTTATCTTTGTCTAATATTTAAATTTGTTTGATGATCTGAAACATTTAAGTGTGACAAACATCCAAAAAAATTAAAAATCAGGAAGGGGCAAACACTTTTTCACACCACTGTATAAGGATTTTTTTTTTTTTAAATCTTATTATAGGACTGTCAGGTCATCAGTACAGGCAGTTGTCTCCAACGTCTGTCATGGTCTGGTCTGTTCGTCATTCCCAGCTGCGTGCACACCTGGTCCTCATTACGCCTGGCGTATTTCTACTGCGCTGCCCGTACAGGCAGTGCGGAGATGTCTCACTGCACTCCAGACAAGCTTCATCGCCATTCTCTACAGTCCGTCGTTGTCTCAGCCCAAGCCTGCTTCAGTTGTCGCCGGAGAATCCCTCCAGCTGCTCACGTAAGCTCCAACTTTCAGCTCACCATGTCTTCAGTTCCCCGTGCACAGGCGGAGTCCGTGGCAGCGGAATCTTCCTCTGTTCCTCCTTGGCGGCGGATTCCTTCCTCTCTTTCCTCGCACTAACACTCCCTAGACACTCACCTGCAGGAGCTGCACTCCCACCAGAAGGGCACTGTCTTCCTGGCCGTAGCCGTCGTGCTGAACCTGAGCCTCTCACCATCTGCTCCCACAGTAAGCAACAGCATAACTGTCTACCTCCAGCTGTGACACTCACTAACCTAATCTCTCTGTGTGTCCATAGGGTTGCCAGGCCGTACGGTGTCCCGCTCTGTCCCTGAAGCTCCAGCCTGCACTTACACACATCAACACACACTTTTGTTGTTAATAAACTTAATTGTATCTATTCGGAGTCTGTGCTTTGTCACTGGGTCACTAAACCATGTCAGTACATCTCCGCTAGAACGACCGAGCTGACAGCGCTTTGGTGCGCCGTGCCAACCACATGGAGATCCGAACTGATTAATTAGTGCAGCGGTTAATTGCATATTTCATAAGAATCCTTCAAATGGTGACACAAGCATGAAATTCTCCACAAATATGCTTTAATGTCCTCTCTTTCAGAAAAGGGTCCTGGCCACGCCAAAAATTCAAGATGGCCGCCATTTTCCAAGATGGCTGCCAGAATGTGACAATTTTTTGTTATTTTTCCTCTTTTCTTAATTTAATTTTCCAAGTGAACCATGTTTATGCTCTTATATACTAATTTTACAGATTTTGTTGTCTCTGATATAAATTTAAGAAGGTTAGCCTTCAATGTGGTGCCCAAAATGGCTGCTCCTCCTTGAAAATTATGATTTATCCATCGTAAATTGAGCATATTTAACACACACATGTAATCGTTTCTGGATGTGGATCTTGGTTGGTGTGGTGCAGATCCCATTCAACCGTTTTTATAAACTACAGTTGTGACTGTGATTGCAATTAAAAAAAACAAGAGTGATTGTCAGCACACAACCAGGGCACACTGGTGTCAATCACTGCTGTGTAACTCGGCATGGGGTTCAGTGTCAACTGATCTAGCTTTACTAACACTGCAGTATTAGACTAGTTGTAGTAGTATATGCATAGTTTAGTGTCCCAAATGCTTTCTAACAGCCCCATATCATGTAGCTACTAAACTGTAGTTTTTTAGTTATTAGATACTAGTTAGAGAGTCGCACCTGAATTGACAGGATGTGCCAGCGCGGGAGAGCCGAGCCAAGGGTAAGGGGGTTATGCATGTCTCGCCAAATGTTCATGTACTTACCCGGATGGTGTACAGATCACACGGGACTTAAATGGCACTGGATGAATGATCGGGCTAGGTGTAGGGCAACCGAACCTAGTTGAATCCCATACAGTAATGTGTGCACAATTTGATTAGGGTGGTAAAAGGATAGCCCCTCGGCCTTAATCAAGACACATCATGGCAGAAGCGAATGTGATATCTGCCAATCGGAAAACAAATTGGAGCTTGTGTTGCCTTTCCCAGAAGGACAAAATAGGTGAGGGCCTGACATCCACTCCAAGTCATCATTCCCCAGAACATGATGGATACAAAATGCTGGCAAGGAACATTCCCATGTTCAGCGAAATCAATGACATGCCATTGAGAATAGATCCAACGAGGCTGGATGAAGGTGATGGCATAGAAGCCACACTCAGGAAAAATATGGCAAAATACCATGTGAGCTGTCGCTTGTTGTTCAACAACACTAAATTGCAACGGGCACAAAAGCGCCATTCCAGTAGTCAAACCAGTGAAACTGAGACTGGAGCTTGTCAGTCAAAACTGCGGCGAAAAAGTCATGACAGTCAGACATGCATTTTCTGTGAAAAAGTGGCACCTGCATCAGACCTCAGAGAGGCCAGTACAACGGGCCTAGACAAGAGGCTGCGCGACATTGCAGAGATGCTTGGTGATGGTAAGCTTCTTGCAAGATTGACTGGTGGTGATGTCATTGCACAGGAGTTCAAGTACCATAATGTTTGCCTTCGGGCTCTCTACAACAGGGAAAGGGCGCACCTGAGGAACCTTGAGAAACGTGACACTAAGTCACAACCAGATGTGTATCCAATGGTGATCTCAGAATTGGTTGCATACCTTGTTGAAAGCAACCTATGTTCAGAAGGACCAGTTACATTTCGCATGCCAGATATCTGCCACATGTACCAAAAGCGTCTGGAACAGCTGGGGGTGGACTCACCAAATGTGAATTCCACTAGACTGAAAGAAAAGCTATTGGCTGAAATTCCAGGACTTGAGGCTCACAGATCTGGCGCAGATCATAGAGAAGTGATACTTACATTTCAGGAAGATGTAGGCAAAACGCTTGCTCAATCCACAGATCTTTCAGATGCACTTATCATTGCTAAAGCAGCAAAGATCCTCAGAAGATGTATACTTGACCACAAGTCTAGATTTGAAGGTGTAGGAGCATGCTCAAATAACGAGGCTGAGTTTCAGTCATAAACCAGCTTTATTTGACAGAACACAAGCTCCTAGCATTCTCAAAGCAGGAAAGAGAAAGAATCATACTTCAACCCCCTTTTATACATTTCCAGCATCAGAATTCAAGTCACATGGTGTCTTCAGTCAACATACAGTTACAAAGCATCCCTTTGAAGCTTCACCATTGTCTCTCATTTCTTGATGAACCGGAATACCCTCCGGGGCGTCTTCTGTGGGACAAAGAGACAAATCTCACACTTCCTTGTTACCTCCTGTAGATTTGAGTCCTCAGTCCTTGCAGACGTGACACTCCACAATACACATTCAGTTCTGTCTCTGTGGCAGCGTGAGCCCACAATGTGTGTCGGCCACACTACCCCCCCCAAACGTCGAGTAAGGCAAAATCTGCATGGCATAACAAAAAGAGAAACACAAAGCACTCCATACATCGCTAATCAATCCACCAACTGCCTAGGTTTTAATCTTCTGCCGAATCTGCTGCAACTTGGCTTGGCTGCCTCTGCAACATCTCTCTGCACCTGTGGATTAAAGCTGTTAGCACCTCTCTGTGAAGACTTTGGAGAATGTCTTCTCGGCGGCCTGCCCCGGCGGGGGGGCCTCGCGAGCTGCACCTCCTCGTCAGCCAGAACAAAAGCGGGTTTGAGCCTGTTAATGCAAATCAGCTCCCTTCTGCCCCCTAAATCTAACAGAAAATGCTTCTGCCCGGTCTCCAGCACTCGAAACGGTCCGTCGTAAAACGGCCGCAAACTTGGACGCTGGGCGTCATGTTTAACAAAAACAAACTCTGCATTTTTTAAAGCCTTGGGCACAAAAACGTGTGGGAAACTGTGATGGACCGGGCCAGGAAGCGTGTTTGTTCCTGAGCCGCTCTGCCACGGCTGAGCGGGGGGGCCATTAGGTGCGGGATTATCAGGAAGAAATTCCCCGGGCAAACGGAGCGGCTGAGCGAAAACTAATTCAGCCGGGGAAGCATGCAAATCTTCCTTAGGTGCAGAACGCAACCCTAATAACACCCATGGAAGTTTGTCTACCCAATTTGTATCCGTTAGCGACGCTCTGAGGGCTGCTTTCAATGACCTGTGAAAGCGTTCGCATAAACCATTGGCCTGGGGGTTATACGCGGTGGTGCGATGAATCTTCACCCCCAAGCTGCGGGCCATCGATGACCATAGCTCGGAAATAAATTGGGGACCCCTGTCGGACATTATGTCCGACGGTACACCAAAACGCGCAACCCATGCTGTTAAAAATGCTCGCGCAACTTCTTCCGCTGTGGTTGATGTCAGAGGAATCGCCTCTGGCCAGCGCGTGGTGCGGTCTACCATCGTCAAAAGATGTGTGTGCCCGTGTGATAACGGAAGCGGGCCGACCAGGTCAACATGCACGTGATCAAAACGCTTAGCGGGAATGTGGAAAGGTTCTAACGGGGCCTTAGTGTGTCTGTGTATTTTAGCTCGCTGACACGCTACGCAGGCTGCTGCCCATTCCTTGACCTGTTTGCGCAACCCGGGCCAAACAAATTTCTCCCCCACCAATTTGATCGATGCGCGCACCCCCGGGTGCGCGAGAGAATGGACCAAGTCAAAAACACGGCGACGCCACGCGGTTGGCACCACAGGGCGGGGCCGTCCCGTGGAGACATCGCAGATTAGCGGGGGCATACCGTTTTGTTGCACCCTGTGCTCCAGCCTTAACCCTGTTGGTCCAGACTGGAGCGCGCGCACGTCCGCGTCGTTAACCTGCTCCGCAGCCATGGCTGCATAATCTAACCCAACACAGACCGGGGCTGCGCGCGCTCCCGCGTCGCTGCCCGGGCCCGCGGCCATGGCTACAGAGTCTGCCCCTATAGGGCTTGGTGGTGCTATGAAATGTTCTACCCCATGTTTGGCCACCGTTGCTGAAAAAGTGGGGACTGTGAGTGCTGGAAACTGAGCAAGCAGAGTGTGAAACTTACCACCCGCGGCTGAGACGCTGGCATGTGCAGTTGGCGGGGCCACCCGAGCTGTGCAGGGAATAGAATGAAAGGACAGTGCATTAATCAGACGTCTATTAGCAAGATCAACCAATAAACCATGTGAGCACAAAAAATCAGCCCCTAACATGTTGAAACTGACTGCTGCTACAATAAATGTCCACTCAAATGAACGGCCTTGTAAGGACAGAAGCATGGTCCTCTCACCAAACGTTTTAATTGTGGAGCCGTTCGCTGCTGACACTGACACCCAGGGGGCTTTAGAAGGCGACAGCCGTTCCGCGTAGGTGGGCGTGACGAAGCTCAGCTGCGAGCCCGTGTCCACGAGGAACTGTTTCCCCGAGCGTGCATCCGTCAGGTAAAGCAGCCTGTTCTCATTGCCGAGAGTCGCGGCTGCTACCGGCCCTCGGTCCTGGCGTTTAAAATTGCACGGTGGGACGCACCTGTGCGCTCTCTCTGCAAAACGGCGGTGGTAGAAGCACGAGCCGTTCTCCGCTCCGCGTCGTCTGGCTCCGGTCGCCGCCGTTGTTGGTGCGTCTGGTGCCGCTGGACCCAAGCAGTCTCCGGACGCCGTTCCTGAACTAGCCGCCGCGGCCGAAACCACGTTCTGCTTGTGGGCGTCGACCAACTTCTGCGCCTCCTTGCTCAACCCATGGTAGTCTCGCTTGGCCAATCGGGGTGACTCTGCCAGGGCCACTCTCACTGCTGGTGGCAGGGTTCGAAGGAATAGGTGGGCGAAAATGAATTCGCCATCCTCGGAGGCTTTGAGCTGCAGCATCTTCACCATCAGGTCCGCAGGTCTATCGTTTTCTGCCTCCGTCAGCGCCAGGAGCCCCTCTGCTCTTTGTTGGACTGAGGGGGTGAAATGGCTGATCAGCGCGTCTTTCAATGCGCTGTACTTGTCGCTGTCTGGTGGATGATTAACCAAATCCTCCACTCTCTGGACCGTGTCGCTGTCCAGTTTCGCTACCACGTGGTAGAATCTTGTGTCGTCGTTGGAGATTCTCCGGAGGTTGAACTGCGCCTCGATTGCGCTAAACCATGAGCGCGGGCTGTGCTGCCAGAAATCGGGCAGCCGGAGCGTGGAGGCGGCCATCAGGCTGGCTTCCACCGAGCCCGGTTCGGAAGAATTCTCATTGCTCATTCTCCGTCGTAGGTCACCAGTGTAGGAGCATGCTCAAATAACGAGGCTGAGTTTCAGTCATAAACCAGCTTTATTTGACAGAACACAAGCTCCTAGCATTCTCAAAGCAGGAAAGAGAAAGAATCATACTTCAACCCCCTTTTATACATTTCCAGCATCAGAATTCAAGTCACATGGTGTCTTCAGTCAACATACAGTTACAAAGCATCCCTTTGAAGCTTCACCATTGTCTCTCATTTCTTGATGAACCGGAATACCCTCCGGGGCGTCTTCTGTGGGACAAAGAGACAAATCTCACACTTCCTTGTTACCTCCTGTAGATTTGAGTCCTCAGTCCTTGCAGACGTGACACTCCACAATACACATTCAGTTCTGTCTCTGTGGCAGCGTGAGCCCACAATGTGTGTCGGCCACAAAGGTACATTTTCTCAGGGTTGTGTGCAAAATGCTATACCTCCCCTTCTGCTTCAATTTGTGGGGATGGTTGAGCATGGTGCTGACATAAAATCACAGCTGAGATTCGGGGCATCAAAGTCAGACCAGGCAATTGCTCAGCTCATGCAATTCAACTGCTACACCCGCTACAAGGAAGGAGCAGCAACTCACAGGCATTCTAAAGACAGAGAGACCCCATTTCCCGTGTACATGGGGCTCTCTGTTTATGCCAAAACCAGAAAGAGGAATCTGGTTGAGATGTTGTTCGATCATGGTCTCAGTATCTCTTATGACAGAGTGCTGGAGATCTCTGCTCAACTTGGAGATGCAACAGTCAGCAAGTATGTTGAGGAGGGTGTGGTTTGTCCTCCAGTGCTGCGGAAAGGGTTGTTCACTACTGCAGTGATGGATAACATTGATCACAATCCCTCTGCAACAACTGCAACTACCTCCTTTCATGGCACAAGCATCTCTCTGTTCCAACATCCCACAAAGGATAATAGTGGACAGGAACGAGGGCAACTCAGGTTTGGGCCTGAGAAAGTAAAGTCAGTTCCTGAACTTCCTGATACATTCACAAATATCTCTCCAGCTTCCTTCCGGACAACAAATCCTGTTCCACCAGGTACTGCAATGCCAAAACCACCCACAGATATTCTGGGGCCACAACTAGCACTAGAGTACCAGTGGCTGGACAAGGTCTCAGTGACACAAGAAGTTGATGATGCATTGAACCTAACATGGTCAGCACATCATGCTTCAATGAAGAGAAGCCCTGAATTTGAAGTTACCATTACTTCTTTGCTTCCTCTCCTGCGGGATCCAGCTCATTCAGTTGCTACAGTCAAACATGTAATGAACAAAGTAAAAGATGTTGTTGATTTCCTCAACCCTGGCCAGGTACCTGTCATCACAGCTGACCAGCCAATCTACGCCATAGCAAAGCAGGTGCAGTGGCAGTGGCCAGGTCAGTATGGTGAGGACAAGTACCTGGTCATGTTTGGTGGTCTGCACATTGAGATGGCAGCACTGAAGTCGCTGGGTACTATCCTCCAAGCCAGTGGATGGACAGGAGCTCTAGTTGAAGCTGGTGTGGCTTCATCTGGCACTGCAGAGTCCTTCCTGTCAGCTGCAAGTGTTACCAGGACGCGACAGATGCACCAAGTGACAGCCTCCAGCTTGTACAAACTCTTGAAAGCTGCATATGATGAGCACTGTACTGAGCAGGAAAATCAAGATGAAGAGGCACTGGACTTTGAGAAGTGGTGTGACTCCCGAAAACAGGATAGTCCACAGTTTCACTTCTGGCACATGGTACTATCCATGGAGCTTGTTGTCTTTCTGCTGATTAGATCTTTCCGCGAGGGAAATTTTGCTCTCTACTGCCAGGCACTACATGAACTGATACCCTGTTTCTTTGCCAACAACAATACAAACTATGCTCGCTGGCTGCCCATCCACCTCAGGGACATGCTTATGCTAGAGATTTCACACCCAGAGTTAGACAAAGAGTTTAAAGCTGGCAACTTTGTGGTGCACAAGACCCGTCGTCCTTTCTCAGCAATGGCTCTAGATCAAGCCCATGAGCAGACCAATGCCATCATCAAGGCTGATGGTGGAGCCATTGGGTTGACAGAAGATCCATCTGCACTCAGGCGATGGATGTTAGCTGGCCCAGAGGTCAGTCGCTTGTTATCTGTTTATGACACAGAGGCCCAACGCAAAGAAATTCCCAAGCAAGCAACACACCATGAGCAAAACCCACAGGCACAGAAGACTTTTCTGGACAAGGTCAACAAGCTTTCTGCAGCCTTGCAAAACCTAGGCAGTCCTTTTCAGGAAGAAAGTTCTGACTTGAATTCCATTGACACCAAGGATATTGCCCACCCCAACACAGCAGAGCTTCTCAAGACACACATGAACAGAGGCCATGCCAAGTTCCAGGAGTTCTCAGATGCTCTGGCAAGCCGCCCTGCCTCCATGTATGTCTCCGGCATACAACTAGGAACATACCGGTCGCTATGGAGGGTGAGAATATGTATGGGCACATAATCATACCATGTAGGATAACAATGCTCTGCACTGTGTGTGTTTATATATTTACATATTTATTCCATCTAGCTACAATGCTCTGCACTGGGTGTGTTTATATTTATATATCTATATATTTATTCCATCTAGCTACAATGCTCCGCACTGTGTTTTTATATATCTACATATTATTCCATCTAGCTACATTGCTCCACACTGTGTGTGTTTATATACTTGCATATTTATTCCACCTAGCTGCAATGCTCCATACTGTGGGTGTTTATATATTTACATATTTATTCCATCTAGCTACAATGCTCTGCACTGTGTGTTCATATATTCATATATTTATTCCATCCAGCTACAATGCTCTGCACTGTGTGTCTGCGTGTGTGTGTGTGTGTATATATATATTTTATAGTAATATGTACATATGTATATTAGCTGCTCTTGCTTGCTTGTTTTTTCTTGCCTTCTGATTGTTGCTCTGAGTGTTGCTATCCCTGTGCTGTTGCAATCCTGGAATTTCCCCGTTGTGGGACTAATAAAGGCTTATCTTATCTTATCTTATCTTATCTTATGTATGAACCCATCAAGAAGAATGTGACCGACTTCTTCCAACAAGAATCGGCTAGTCCTGTACAGTCAAAGCAAAGGCTATTGAAAGAAGACTGTCAGTTATTCTCCTGACAGTCTCTCTCTCTTGTGAGAAACAGTTCATGATCACAATCCCATGATTTAAAGTTCATTTAAATGAAAAAAGCATGTTTATTTCAACAGATATATGGTCTCGGTGTGAGATTGCCAGATACTGATGGCGGCCATCTTGAAAAAAGGTCGCCATCTTGAATTTTCACGTGGCCAGGACCCTAATCTGAAAGAGTATATCCAGGAGGGTATCTGTGCAAAATTTCATGCTTGTGTCACCATTTGAAGGATTTTTTTAGTTATCTGCTCCACTAAATTAGCTTATCAGCAGCAATCCATTATTACTCAGTTAGCTTGAGTCACTGACCGGTTAGACCGGCTAACTAACTCCCAGTCTTTTCTCCAGACTTTATCCATTTCCAGCCACTCCTCGGCTCCCGCTAGCGTACCGGCTAACCAACTCAGACAGGGACCCCCGGCTCGGCTCACTCCCGTTCCTATACCCAACCGCTTTAGCGGCAAGCTAGGAGAGGCCAGGGGGTTCGTCATGCAGTGCGAGGTCGTTTTCCAGCGGGTGCCGGAGGACTTCACAGCTGACCACAGTAAGATTGGTTATATGATCAACTTGTTGGACGGAAGAGCGCTAGCATGGTCTTACACTGTGATGGCTAGAGCTAATTATGCTAGCCTGACTTACGGCCAGTTTATCGGGGAATTTAATGAGGTGTTTGGCCATTCAGACCGAGACAGTGTTCTTACCTCTCGGTTGTTAAACTTGAGACAGGGTACTCAGGCTGTATCGGATTATGCCATTGACTTCCAGGTAGCGGCTACCGAGGTAGGATGGGAATACGCTTCCCTCTGTAGCATTTTCATTCAGAGTCTCAGCCCTAGCCTTTGGGACGAGTTAGCTCCCTTAGAGAAGCCGACTAAGCTATCAGCGCTAATTTCCCTAGCCATTAGTCTAGATAATAGGCTGAGGGAACGGGCGGCGGAGCGTAAAGCCTATGGCCGCTCAGGGTCCCAGCATCGTCACGTCCCTCTGACCTCCCAATTGGCCCTTCCACCTCCTGATTCCTCTGTCACCCCGGAGCCTATGGTAGTAGGACAGTCCAAGTTGTCTTCGGCGGAGAAACCGCGCCGCCGTGAATTAGGGTTGTGCCTCTATTGCGGGAGCGAGGAGCATGAGGTAGCATGTTGCCAGCTTCGGCCAAAAGGGGGAGTCCATGCGTTGCAGAAGGGGCACTCACGGACTCACCTCAGCTTAATCCCCCTATCTAGACTCCTTCTCCCTATTCGGTTCCTACATAAACATACTGAAATACCCACACAGGCTTTAATCGACTCAGGGGCAGAGTAAAGTTTTATTTCTAGGGACCTGGCAACCTGTTTGGGGCTTTGCTGTTTTCCCCTTGAGTCTCCGCTACGGCTGATTGCATCTAAAGCCTCTATGGCCACGGTGTCCCAGCAAACTGCCCCAGTGTCCGTCATTGTATCAGGAAATCATCAGGAGGAGTTACAGTTCTTCGTGTTGCCCATTTCATCATCCCCAGTCATCCTTGGTTTTCCCTGGTTACGCCTCCATAATCCCACTATTGATTAGCGCTCGGGTAGTATTAAATCATGGAGTTCATTTTGCCTCAGCGCCTGTCTCCAATCAGCCGCTTGCTCGCCGTCCATGCCCTTGGGGGCTCCCACCACCCCACCCCCCGATCTGTCTAGTGTTCCCCCTGAATATCATGATCTTGGAGCCGTCTTTAGCAAGACCCAGGCCCTATCCCTCCCCCCCCCCCCCCCACCGGCCATAAGATTGTGCCATAAACCTCCGGCCGGGGGCGCCGCTTCCATCTAGCAGGCTGTACAGCCTTTCCCCGCCGGAGCGGACAGCTATGGAGGCCTATGTCAAGGAATCTCTATCGGAGTCTGGCATAATTCGTCCGTCCTCTTCGGCAGTGGGGGCAGGGTTTTTCTTTGTTGGCAAGAAGGACGGCTCTTTGAGACCGTGTATTGATTTCAGGGAATTGAACAACATTACCATCAAGGACAAATACACTCTTCCTTTACTTAACACTGCCTTTGACTCTCTCTAGGGGGCGTCCTGGTTCTCCAAACTGGATCTGCACAACGCCTACCATCTGGTGCGGATCCGTGAAGGAGATGAGTGGAAGACAGGTTTTCGGACCCCTAGTGGTCATTTTGAATATCTGGTGATGCCTTTCGGTCTAACCAATGCACCTGTTGTTTTTCAACGGCTTATCAATGATGTGCTAAGGGACTGCCTGGGTGTTTTTGTTTTTATTTACTTGGATGACATTTTAATCTTCTCCCGATCTCTAGAGGAACACCAGGTGCATGTGAGGCGAGTGCTGCAGCGGCTGTTGGAGAACCAACTATATGTCATGGCAGAAAAATGTGAGTTCCATACCTCCAAAACATCCTTTCTGGGGTTTATTATCTTGCACAAGAAGATTCTCCCGGATCCTGGCAAAATTAAGGCGGTAGTAGAGTGGATGACCCCTTCCTCCAGGAAACAGCTCCAGCAGTTCCTGGGGTTTGCTAACTTCTACCGCCAATTCATCAAGAACTACAGCAGCCTGGCTCTTCCCCTGACTTGTCTTAGGTCGACCAAGGTACCTTTCCAGTGGTCTGAGGAGGCAGCTATGGCCTTTGCGGTCCTCAAGAGGCAGTTCTCCGAGTCTCCCATCCTGGTCCAGGTGGATCCTAATCTTCAGTGTCTAGTGGAGGTGGACGCCTCGGATTCTGGAGTGGATGCCGTTCTATCCCAGCGCTCCCCGGCGGATGGTAAGGTCCGACCGTGTGCCTTCTTCTCTCGGTAGTTGTCCCCTGCTGAGTGCAACTACAGTATTGGTGACAGGGAGCTTCTGGCTGTTAAACTGGCACTGGAGGAGTGGCGACATTGGCTGGAGGGGTCCTCGCAGCCGTTCGTGGTTTGGACGGACCACAGGAACTTGGAGTACCTCCGGATGGCCAAGTGCCTGAATGCTCGCCAGGCCCGCTGGTCCTTGTTTTTTGGTCACTTTGATTTTACCATCACGTACCGCCCCGGGTCCAAAAACACCAAGCTGGACGCCCTCTCCAGGCAGTTCGTTATGGATGCCTTGGAACCTGAGGATCATCCCGTCCTTCCCACCTCCTTTGTCGTAGGCGCCCTCTCGTGGGGGATTAAGGAGAAGGTCAGGAGGGCGCAAGAGACTGAGATGGACCCCGGGGGGGGGGGGGGCAGTGGGTAAGATGTTTGTCCCATCAGCCATCCGGGGCGACGTTATCCATTAGGCCCACTCCTCTAAGTTTGCCTGCCACCCGGGGAGACGGCACACGGAGGAGCTTCTGCAACGTTCGTTCTGGTGGCCTTCTCTTCAGAAGGACGTCGGGGAGTACGTCCGTGCTTGCCCCCAATGTGCCACCGGCAAGTCCCCATCATCCTCTCCAGCTGGGTTGCTCCATCCTCTCCCGGTTCCTGGCAGGCCCTGGTCCCATGTGGCGTTGGATTTCGTCACCGGCCTCCTTCCTTCCAACAACCATACTGCAGTTCTCACCATAGTGGACAGTTTCTCCAAGGCAGCCCATTTTGTTCCCCTTCCGGGTCTGCCTACGGCTAAGGAAACAGCGGACCTGTTGGTTAAACACATGGTGAGACTGCACGGGATCCCTCTGGACATCATCTCCGATCGGGGGCCTCAGTTTATCTCTCAGGTATGGAGGTCATTTTGTAATGCCTTTGGGGCCACTGTGAGCCTGTCATCCGGGTACCATCCTCAATCTAATGGCCAGTGTGAACGGACCAACCAGGAGTTGGAGGCGGTGCTGCGGTGTGTGACATCTACCAACTCAGCCTCCTGGAGCTCATATCTGCCATGGATCGAGTACGCCCACAACTCGACAGTTTCGTCAGCCATAGGTATGTCCCCTTTTCAGGCTTCGCTTAGGTATTCTCCCCCCTTGCTTCCCGAAGAAGAAGGTGACATTGCCGTACCATGGGTCCAGGCACACCTGAGATGCTGTCGACAACTGTGAAGGGCTACCCGGGCAGCGCTGTGCCGCACGGCTGAAAGCAATTCCTCAGTGGTCAACCGTCACAGGGTCCCAGCTCCTTCATACCAGGTGGGCCAGCAAGTTTGGTTATCAACTAAAAATATCAATTTGAAGGCTGAGTGCAGGTAGATAGCAAAACGTTTTATTGGGCCCTTTACTATCTCCCGCATCATTAACCCTGTGTCTGTGTGACTTGATCTCTCCCCCTCCCTCCGCATATGTCCCACGTTCCATGTCTCCCAAGTCAAGCCTGTGTCTTCCAGCCCCCTGTGTCGTCCTCCCAGGTCTCCACCTCCTCCAAGGATGATCGACGGCAGCCCGGCATGGGGTGTGACTGCCATCCTGGATGTCCGTCGCTGGGGCCAAGGCCTGCAATATCTGGTGGACTGGGAGGGCCATGGTCAGGAGTCCAGGTCTGCGTCCTGCCCACGTGTTGGATAAGAATCTTATCAGGGAGTTCCATCGGATGCATCCAGGTAGGCTGGAACAACCACCAAGAGGCACCCGTTAGGGGGGGAGTACTGTCATGGTCTGGTCTGCTCGTCATTCCCAGCTGCGTGCACACCTGGTCCTCATTACGCCTGGCCTATTTCTACCGCGCTGCCCAGTGCGGAGATGTCTCACTGCACTTCAGGCGAGCTTCATCGCCATTCTCTACAATCCGTCGTTGTCTCAGCCCAAGCCTCCTTCAATCGTCGCCAGAGAATCCCTCCAGCTGCTCACGTAAGCTCCAACTTTCAACTCACCTTGTCTTCAGTTTCCTGTGCATAGGCAGAGTCCATGGCAGCGGAATCTTCCTCTGTTCCTCCTTGGCGGCGGATTCCTTCCTCTCTTTCCTCGCACTAACACTCCCTAGACACTCACCTGCAGGAGCTGCATTCCCACCAGAAGGGCACTGTCTTCCTGGTCGTAGCCGTCGTGCTGAACCTGAGCCTCTCACCATCTGCTCCCACAGTCAGCAACAGCATAACTGTCTACCTCCAGCTGTGACACCCACTAACCTAATCTCTCTGTGTGTCCATCGGGTTGCCAGACCGTACGGTGTCCCGCTCTGTCCCTGCTCCTCCAGCCTGCACTTACATGCATCAACACACACTTTTGTTGTTAATAAACTTAATTGTATCTATTCGGAGTCTGTGTTTTGTCACTGGGTCACTAAACCATGTCAATGTCCTCTTTTTCATTTTTAAAGGATAATGATTTTTTAAGCAAAAATGACAGTATACAGTATGTATCCTAGTATGGAGGAAGATCCTATTGTGGAGGAAGAGTGCAAAATCATCATCCATCCATCCATCTTCTTCTGCTTAATCCTTTTAGGGTTGCGGGGGGCTGGAGCCTATCCTGGAATCTTTGGGTGAGAGGCAGGGTACACCATGGACAGATTTCCAGTCCATTGCAGGGCCAACACAGAGAGACAGACAACCATTCACTCTCACAGTCATACCTAAAGACAATTTAGAATCCCCAGTTTGATGCGCCACACGAGTTGGCTGCCTTTTGCAACAGCGGCTCAATTCTGAGTCTTTTTATCTTCCTTCTTCTTTCTGATCCGGTGATAGCTTTCTGATCCGGCACACCTTTCACTCTATGTGTATCACGGACACACAGATCACGCCTGGGGGTCTCCCGAGTCGGCGGACGGAGCCTCTGTTTACAGCGGGAGACAATGCAGCGGGGAGGAGCTAGCTAGCACTCGGCCGCCACCCGGTGCTAACGGAGAGGCTCGACATACCGGGAGAGCTGAAGCGGGAGCAACGCGGGTGCGGGGCTGGAGTTTGGGCGGCGTGCAGGAAATATAAGACAGAATAATAAAGAGCGATGGCAAGAACCAAGCAGACCGCCCGTAAATCTACTGGAGGAAAAGCCCCCAGGAAGCAGCTGGCCACCAAGGCTGCTCAAAAAGGCGCTCCGGCCGCCGGCGGAGTGAGGAGGCCTCACCGTTGCAGGCCCGGTGCCGTGGCTCTGAGAGAGATCCATCGCTGCCGGAGGTCCACGGAGCTGCTCATCCGTGGGCTGCCCTTCCAGCGCCTGGTGAGGAAGATCGCTCAGGACTTCCGACATGCGCTTCCAGAGCTCCGCCGTCATGGCTCTGCAGGAGGCCAGCGAGGCCTACCTGGTGAGTCTCTTCGAGGACACCAATCTGCGCGCCATCCACGCCAAGAGGGTCACCATCATGCCCAAAGACATCCAGCTGGCCCGCCGCATCCGCGGAGAGAGAGCTTAGACTTTTTGCTGCACATCCACCAACCACAATGCTCCGCACTGTGTGTCTATATACAGTGATCCCTCACTTATCGCGGTTAATGGGTTCCAGAACCGACCGCGAAAAGTGAAAAACCACGAAGTAGCGTCACCCCTAATGACGTCATCCATAAATAATACGTACGTTCATTCTCTCACTCTCTCTCTCTCATATGATACGTGTGTGTGTGTGTGTGTGTGTATGTGTACATACATACGTAGATGTAAATAAAGTGTACATAAATATGTTTTTAGAACTCTTTTATTCTTATAACAAGATACGTAACTCAAGATGAAGATGATTTACTGCACAGGTTAATGAGAGCTTTACTGCTCCTCAGGTGACGCCTCATCGTCAGGTGCTAGAAGCGCAGGATCATCGAGGGCAGCTTCCGATAGAGCTGGAGAAGCTGCAGGAGGCGGCGTAGTGGCTCGACGGGAAGACTATTTCGCACAAAATGGCACAAGAGAACAGCAAAAAGTTCCACGCTGCGAGACTACGTAACACAAGCGATAAAGAGCAATGAATGCGGTCTTCCTTCCCTTCATGGGCACTCGGCAGGGAGAGGAGGTGGGTGAAACGTCTCGGCCAATCAGCTTGCGGGGTGAAACGTCTCGGCCAATCAGCTTGCGAGATTTCCGAGCCGAGCCAACACGAGAACAGCGAACAGAGTGTGCGGCTCTCCGTGTTGATACCTGATGGTCTAATGTAGTCTCCCTGCCTTCTGCTAGCGCCCGCCCATTATTTCTCAATTTTGAATTTTTGATGAATATTTTTGAAAAATCCGCGATGCACTGAGGGCGCGAAAGGTGAAGCGCGAAGTAGCGAGGGATCACTGTATATATATATATATATATATATATATATATATATATATATATATATATATATATATACTATATATATATATATATATTTATATATATATATTTATATTAATATGTACATATGTATACTAGCTGCTCTTGTTTTTTTCTTGCCTTCTGATTGTTGCTCTGAGTGTTGCTATCCCTGTGCTGTTGCAATCCTGGAATTTCCCCATTGTGGGACTAATAAAGGCTTATCTTATCTTATCTTATTAACCTAACTTGCATGTTTTTTGGCATGTGGGAGGAAACCGGAGAAATCCAGGAGTAAACCCACACAGACACAGGGAGAACATGCAAACTCCACACAGATCACTGTTGGTCGGGGGTTGGGATTGAACCCAGGATCGCCCGGCCAAGGGTGAGTTACTGTGCTGCCGCAGTGCTAACCACTCCGTCCCCATGCTGCCCCAAATCATTAACTTTGCTAAAAAGGACAAGGTTAATGTACCCCTTTATTTAGGCATTCCCATTTTAGTAACAGTTGTAAAAATTATTTCCCTAATTTACCAAACCTATATTCAGCCTTGTAATAGTCTGTCATATGTCTGAGTGTCTGTCCACAGCGCTCAGACTCCCTTTGTAATTTTGAGTATTTTTCTTGTCTGTTATTATTTTCTTGTTAGGTTGACTGGGGGGCATAGCCTCTCTCCTCCGTTCCCAAACACACCCACCTTTCAATCATAGTCTGTGTCAGTCCATCAGCTGTGTGTGATTGTAGTTTAGGACACCTGCTATTTTCCCCTCTCACTGCTCTCAGCCTACTCTCCCATCAGCTGAGAGCAGTTAGGCAATTAGTTTCTGCCAGCTCGGCTCTCGCACCTGCTGCTCATCACATTTTATGTATTTGAACTCTGCCTTTCCTCTCTGTCCTTGCGGCTGTCATGACAGTGTTTAGACTGGACTTTTTCTCCATGGCCAGTCTCCCCCTCCTTTCCCTCCAGAGTGTGTTCTGCTCTGGAGAAGCTTCGTCAGTGTAAGTTACTCCTGTTGCATTGTTTCCTGCACAGTTATTTTTGGGCTGTTTATGTTGTTTGTTCATTAATAAATGTCTCACTGCAGTCAAGCTTTTGGGTTTGTTTTTGCCCCGGAGGGGCATTCATGACAGTTGACAGCCGCCAGTGAAAACCCAGCTTCTACAGTGAGCATTATTTCACCTTTTTGTGTGTTTTTTTTTTTTTTTTACTCACCTGATCACTTGGAGTTCATCATGTCCCTAGCACGCCAGTCCTCAGCCAACAAAGGAGGATCGGTGGCCGGGAAACCCAGCCTGGCAGAGCAGTGGGGGGGCCCTCTTCATCCAGGACTGCGTCTCCAACGCTCTCGCCTCTCGAAGTCCCAAGAGAGTTTTCCAGAACATGGAGGCAGCGGTCGGGAGACTCAAGGCACTTCCGGGCCTGAAGAAGTACCCTGAGTTTGCAGACATGTTGGCTACGCTTGCCGTCTTGCAAGGGTCCATTCTCGAGTTGACATGGGAGGCGTTTCCAGCCGAACCAGCGCCCACACGAAGATGCACTCCACAGGGAAATGTCTCCTGTGTGCCCACTCCTGCTCCGGCTACATCAGCTCCACCACACCAGCGTCGTCCTGTCCCGGGCCACCGGAGGAACAACCTCACCTCTTTAACTGCCTCTTCCTAGACACCAAGCCCAACAATCCCCGCAGCAGACTCTCGCTCTTTCCCCTCATCTTCGCCGGCTGTTTCTTCAGTCCAACCTCCCTCTGTTACTGCCTCGATGTCCGTCCCCTCGGTGTCTCTTCCTGCTGCAAAGAGGTGCTCTATTTTTCCACCAGCTACGCCCGTTCCAGTCACCACAGGGGTGGCTCCTCAACGATTCACAGAGGGGCCCTTAGCCACAGAAAGGGACGACATCCCTGATGCAGCAGCAAGCAACATCCAGATCCAGGAGAACAGGCAAGTTTTATTTCATTCTACTTCTATTTATGATGAAATGTCTTGCCTGATTCCCAGTAGGGAGACTCAGGAAAAGCACTCCCCAGAGCTCTCTCCACCTGCTGCTATTATGAACTGCTCACTAGCCCTCTTTGTGTTCTTTCCTGTGGTCCCTGAGTGTACGTTGGCCACGGAGCAGAACCGCCGGAAGCAGGAGGAGTCAGAGGTCCAGGAGAAGCATATCCCGGTACCAGCAGTGAGCCAGCCCCAGCTGCCACGCCGGACAAGCCATCAGCATGGTCCACTTTGCCTGGGGGCCCCCGGACTGCCACTACCATCATGCCTGCTGCAGAGGCCGCTGCAGCAGAGTCAGAACCCGAGCTGGACCTCCAGATGACCGAGCCCAAAACATCACCATCACCTGGATTGTCGGAGTCCTGGACGGCAGTGGAGCTCGAGATGAGGCAAGTGCTCTCTTTTGTCTTTCTATTTTCTGTCTTAGAGCAATCTTGCCTGACTCTTGGTGAGGAGAGCCAGGTGCATCCGCCCACTGCATCCGAGCTTGCTTCACCGGGCTCCGCCACTGCCGATAACCCTGACCCCTCTTCATTCTCTGTTATCTCTGAGCCTTCTCCCAGGGTCACCGGAGAGAATCCAGCACCAGCAGATATCTTCGAAGGTCCAGGTTTGCCTCTGGAGACTGTCCAGGGTCCAGCTTCCCCTGCTTAGGTCATTGTCTGGGTCCCTCCTCGGTCCATGCCTCCCTGGACGCTGCGTCCCAGTCAAGGTCCATCCTGAGTGCTGCACCCCAGCTTCAGTCCGACATGAGTGCTGCGCTCCAGCACAGGTCTGCTATGGGCGTCATGCCCCAGTCCTGGGGCCGCCGTGGGTGCAGCGTTTGCCCAGCCCGGGTCCACCAAGGGTGCAGCAGTGCTCCAGCCTGGAGCTGCAGCGGGTGCTGCAGAGCTCCAGCCTGGAGCCGCCGCAGATGCTGCAGAACTCCAGCCTGGAGCCACCACAGGTGCTGCAGAGCTCCAGCCTGGAGCCTCCATGGGTGCTACAGAGTTTCAGCCCGGAACAGCTGCAGGTACTGCAGAGCTCCAGCCCTGAGCCACCGTGGGTGCTGCAGAGTTCCAGCCCAGAACCGTCACGGGTGCTGCAGAGTTCCAGCCCGGAACCGCCACAGGTGCTGCAGAGCTCCAGTCCGGAGCCACCGCGGGTGCTGCAATGCTCCCGGAGCTGCCGTGGGTGCTGCAATTCTCCAGCCCAGAGCCGCCGTGGATGCTGCAGTGCTCCAGCCCAGAGCCACCACAGGTGCTGCAGAGTTCCAGCCTGGAGCCTCCATGGGTGCTACAGAGTTTCAGCCCGGAGCAGCTGCAGGTACTGCAGAGCTCCAGCCCTGAGCCACCGTGGGTGCTGCAGAGTTCCAGCCCGGAACCGTCACGGGTGCTGCAGAGTTCCAGCCCGGAACCGCCACAGGTGCTGCAGAGCTCCAGTCCGGAGCCACCGCGGGTGCTGCAATGCTCCCGGAGCTGCCGTGGGTGCTGCAATTCTCCAGCCCAGAGCCGCCGTGGATGCTGCAGTGCTCCAGCCCAGAGCCACCACAGGTGCTGCAGAGTTCCAGCCTGGAGCAGCCGCAGGTGCTGCAGAGTTCCAGCCCGGAGCCGCCGCGGGTGCTGCAGAGTTCCAGCCCGGAACCACCGCAGGTGCTGCAGAGCTCCAGTCCAGAGCCACGGCGGGTGATGCAATGCTCCAGCCCGGAGCCGCCATGGGTGCTGCAGAGCTCCAGCCTGGAGCCACCACAGGTGCTGCAGAGTTCCAGCTCGGAACCGCCACGGGTGCTGCAATGCTCCAGCCTGGAGCCGCCGCAGGTGCTGCAATGCTCCAGCCCGGAGCCACTACAGGTGCAACCGTGTCCCAAGCCGGGACCACTGAGGGTGCTGCCAGCCAGCCTGAGGACGCCAAGGCCTTTTCTTCTCTGCTAGATGCCGTTGGGTTTCCTCGTGCTTCCTCTGCTGGACACCATTGTGGTCCCCCCTTCCTCCGCCACCAGACATCATTGGGGTCACCCTCCTCTGGTCTGGCTTCCTGCCATTGAGCCTTCCAGTGGGGAAGCCGCCTCCTGGATCACTCCTCTGGTCCTGGTGGCTCAAGAACGCGGGACGGCTGCCCAAAGGACTGAGTCTCTGGGTCGGGTGGTCCATTTTCTCTGGCAGGCCGCATGACTCTTTTCATAAGGCCATCTGCCTGGCCTGGGACTTCGGCTGGCCACCTGAACCCTGGAGCTCTGGGACTCTGGGGGCTTAGGGGTCTGTTGGGGTGCAGGTGTGAGTCATGAGCTGGTTTGTTTTTCCCTCCTAGCCGTTTTCCCCCACCTTCCTCCCGGGGTGGTTTTTTGCTGTACTCCTTCTTTGGGGGGGAGGGGGGTTTCCCCTTTTTTTTGGTGTTACCTTGGGATGTCTGGAATCCACCCCTTGAGGGGGAGGGGGGCTCTGTCATATGTCTGAGCATCTGCCCACAGCGCTCAGACTCCTTTTGTAGTTTTGAGTATTTTTCTGTCTGTTATTATTTTTTTGTTAGGTTGTTTGGGGGATATAGCCTCTCTCCTCCGTTCCCAGACACACCCACCTTTCAATCACAGTCTGTGTCAGTCCATCAGCTGTGAGTGATTGTAGTTTAGGACACCTGCTATTTTCCCCTCTCACTGCTCTCAGCCTACTCTCCCATCAGCTGAGAGCAGTTAGGCAATTAGTTTCTGCCAGCTCGGCTCTCGCACCTGCTGCTCATCACATTTTATGTATTTGAACTCTGCCTTTCCTCTCTGTCCTTGCAGCTGTCACAACAGTGTTTAAACTGGACTTTTTCTCCACTGCCAGCCTTCCCCTCTTTTCCCTCCAGAGCGTGCTCCGCTCTGGAGAAGCTTCATCAGTGTAAGATACTCCTGTTGCATTGTTGCCTGCACAGTTATATTTGGACTGTTTATGTTGTTTTTTCGTTAATAAATGTCTCACTGCAGTCAAGCTTTTGGGTTTGTTTTTGCCCCGGAGGGGCATTCATGACAATAGTCTATGCCACTATGAAGCAGCAGGCCTACTTAATACCCATTATGCGTTAAGTATTTCAGCACTGGCAGAAATCAAGTTTTGACTATTATTACCTGGTCATATGTGCCTCCTGTGCCTCTTTGGTTACCTTTATCTCCTCTCCTTGGTTCACCCTGCTGCTGCCACATTCTTGCTCCTGATATAAAAAAAAAAAAAGCTCAGTTAATGTTCAAATGGTTTGAAAGAGGGACTTTATGGACAATTTTGGAGGCTGTAATTCATGCTAGATTTTTGCCCTTCTTCCCTCTTAAAAGCATCTTAACAGTGCAATCAGTATTAACTGAGGTTAATTTAGCTGCTGAATGAGGCTTAATCACCATTATCCTTAACTCATTTTATTTTGTTGTTAATCAGTTATGGTGATTAATACATTTATTCTGACAGAACTAATGCTTTTTCATTAATTTATGATGTCACCACTTGCTACCATGTGGCTACGGCTTACCAAGCAGATGAACTTAGGACACTACTGTGATTTAGTCAGCTAGACTATGACAAAAGTAACAGTTATCCTGCTTGCAGAGGCGTCATGAACACAGCACACCACACCTTAGGTGTACTGTTTCACTCATGAAATAATAGCAAATCTGTGAGTAGACTTGTTACTAAATCATCCTGGTATTAAAAACTTACTCTGGATTCATTATCTAGACATTTAATTTTTTACAATAACACTCAGTTTTCAAATTTAGGATTCAGGTGTTTGCCCCCCGACCCCCCAAAAAAAGATAAATAACAAATTTACCTTCACCAAATTTACCAGAAAAAAAAGCATGAAAATTTGGGAGAAAATAGTATAAATTCACAAGAAGTAGAAACTTGATGATAGTCAAAAAAATTATTTAAAAAATTCATAAATTTAAATGATTTTGCAAATATGTAAAGGAAAAGGGCTTATTTTCCATGACAAAAAATGCAAATTTGAGAAAAATGCTACATTTTTATGAGAAACTGTGAATTTAGGTGGAAAACAACATGGGGCAAATATTGCATTTTTATACAAAAAGTAGGCAGATTTGCAAGAAAAAAATGTCTCTGATTTACAAGAAAATCTGTAAAACTATGACAAAAAAGTTGAACACACAAAAAAGTGACATTAGAAACGTCACAGTGCTACATAAAACACTGACAAAGTTTACTAAGGGAGAAAAAAGATTGGACAGAATATTTGGAGCCCCAAAAGTTGGTAGTGAGGACAGGTCTATCTTTAAATGGGTTTATAATATGCTTTTAGTTGATATATAATATATAGTAGCGTCAATCCCTTTGGTTCCAATCTATAAAGCCACTCTTCACCTTAAAGAAATTGTTTCACCCAAAAGTTTGGTCAATAATTGTTTCCTTCACCTAAGAACCACAGTTTGAAAACACATTCCATGGATAAAGGGACAATAAGGATCCAATTTCATGCCAGGAACGGATTAACCTGCAATCATAAATCCCGGAACTTCTTCTCCAACCAGGCAGTTTTATGCTTCAAGAACTGTTTGAAACCTTCCAGACACATTGGACCACATTCCACAGGTCTCTAGGAATTATCCACAGTGCAACATTACCCCCTGGTGGACAACTCCGGAATATGTTCGCTGTTGCCTCTGCAAGCTGAACTGGGGTCAATGAATGAAATGACTTCCTTTTAACAAAAACTCCCGATTCTCAGATTATTTTCTTTTTCAGGACACCCTGGAAAATCGAGCTGGACTCTGACATACCATTCTGGTTTGAAATGTTGCATGTTTGAAAATGCTTAACCTCTTGCACTCCGGTGTACCGCGGACAGGCACGTCTCTGCGTCCCAGAGCGCACAAGGGCGCATGAGGGCGCACGAGGGCGCATGAGAGCGCCCTCGTGCGCTCTAGGATGCACGAGGGCGCTGCGTCCAAGCGCGCACTGAAAAAAAAAAGCTGCATTTCCATTCTTCCACTACAGACACAGCCGCGAACAGATCAGCTATGACTGACCTCTCATTCGACTAATAAGAGCCTTGAATTGGGTTTCTGAAACCTTGAAGAACCAATGACTGAAAACCTAGCAAGAAGGACCTGCCTACCAATGCTGTGAATGCAGCGAGCCAATTGAAGCACAGAAGTTCGCAAGCTGTTTTGTGTAAGGCTGGGTGAAGACAGACTGCTGCAGCAAATGAAAAAAAGGACCCACAGGAAGAACCTGCCACAGACCCAGCAGCACGGAGATCACCCACAAGTGCGACCTGTGTGACAGGGACTGCCATTCGCGCATCGGCCTGTTCAGCCACAGGCGGTGCTTTTTTTTTTTTATTCCAGCAGAATAGACGTTTAGGATTCTCTTCCATGGTCATCATAGACCGACGGAGGCCGACGACGAAGGTCGTAAATCATTCGCCAAAACCGCAATAATGGAATTATGTTTTGACCGGGTTGCGAGACCAGAACCACGAACGGACCAGCGTCGCGTTCGTCTGACAATGAGGAAGAGAAGTTCGCCAGGACACTGCTCCTGTGAAGAGGTAAGTGTTATAAGCTAAATTATTCTTTATCCCTGAAAATTGTAATCAAAAATGACTTTTGACCAATCGGTAAATTACAACTGTGCGGCGCACGAAGTCCGAAGTCCGTGCGCCGCGGTACACGGTTCGTGCGCCACGTCCGGACCGTGAACGTCCCCCCCGCTACTCTTCTGTAGCGAGGGGGGGGGGGCGCGGTGACTGGGCCGCGGTCGCCACATCGTCACATGAGTCTATTCTGTCATGTAGCGATGGCCAATGTCCGTCCTCTGTAGCGACGGGGGGGGGCAACCCCCCCCCCCACACACACACACACAGCCCTGAGTGTCACCTTTCATTAGAGCCCAAGATGAAGCTTCTATATTGAATCATTCAAAAGTTACAGATGTTTTTCCAAACTGTGCCATTTGGCACAATTTGGCACAGTTCAAAAATGCCTGGGAACTACCTGAGGAAAAAGCTGTGTAATATATTCATTTTTTGTGGTATTGTTACAAAATTTTGACCTCAGCTGGATAACACTTGGTTCTACGTTTCTGTTGCATTTTCCAGCCCGGATCTGAAGCTGTGTGTTATTTGCAAGCATTTGTATCCAAAAAAACACCCAGGCCAAATTTATTTTCTTCAAGTTCAGTATGTTTAGATAACTGTGACTCAGTGGCCGGAGCACTTAGAGAGATTATGACTGTTTTGCCAAAAAATTCAAAGTGTTTTCTTTTAAATGAGACCAACCCCATGAAGATGCTGCAAAGGGTTGAAGAACAGCTTTCGATTTACTTTGGGCACATTATTTTTTGGTGTTTTTAGGGAAATTGACCGGAGTGCAAGGGGTTAAATGAACCTTATTCTAATGCATGTTAATTATAGAAGGACAAGTTTATGAAAGTACATGTTCAATGTAGCAAGAATGAAAATTAGTTATGAATCACTGAAGTTAGTTTAGCTTACACACATAAAGTGAATTTTCCTTTTAATCAAGATGTGTTTCATCCTATTGGAAAAGCTTACTCAAGTCATCAGATTGGCTCAGCCAATCACCAGCCAGTCTCTGTTGGACAATGCCCCCTTTCATTCTATTGGTTGGTTACAGACAAAGGACTGCTTTCTTATTGGACCAAAGTTCATTCAATTCTCCTGCGATGGGAGACAATTGGTTCCCTTTCATGTCAGTCAATTTTTCCTCCTAAAAAACTACTCAGTTTAAGTGAGGAACGCCCTAGTTCAGGCAGTTGTTCTTTCTGAAAGTTTGTCTAAGTTGTCCTGTGTGTTCTGCCTTGAATTCTCTCTTTCCTTTAAACGGCTGGGAAAAATACTTTTTCTTCTGTTTTGAGCTCAAACTTCTCTTTTATATGGAGTGAAACTCCATGTTATCAGATGGTTTTTTTTTCCACTTTATTCTGTTAAACTTTTTCTATTGATTTTCCTTAACTCACCGTGCTTTAAAGTGGACTGATCTTTTTTTTTTTTTTCTCTCACACAAGCTTCTCACAAGCTGTTTTCGCCAATCACCACAACATCTGAAGAACTCGGATTTCGTGGCTTGAATAATTTTTTTTTAACAATCTTGCCTCTCCAATTCTGTGCCTTTGATCAGACTGAACTATCTCATCAATTCATTTGGACCCGGAGAGCCGCTGGGAAAAAACTCTCTTGTGTTGTCCACATGACATACTGCACCAGTGGCCAGCAGCCTCTCATCACTGTCGCCGGATCTCAGCTCCTGACTGCGTGCCTCTAGGAAGAAATTATCTAATGTCAGATAATTTCCTGTATTATCAAATAAAGCTTTAGCGGAGGATCCAGCTGTAAAGCTAACGCAAAGGTCAACGTGAGCAAGATTCCTTTGTTTCATCTGCTGAGTTAGTGCAATGTCCATTGCCTTAAAGTATGTCATTAATTTGTCTCAGGTTTAAAACTAGTTCATAACCTCACCGTTACAGACCCGTGGCTCTGAGAGAGATCTGTCGCTACCAGAAATCCACGGAGCTGCTCATCCGTAAGCTGCCCATCCAGCGCCTGGTGAGGGAGATCGCTCAGGACTTCAAGACCGACCTGCGCTTCCTGAGCTTCGCCGTCATGGCTCTGCAGGAGGCCAGCGAGGCCTACCTGGTGGGTCTCTTCTTCGCTAAGAGGGTCACCATCATGCCCAAAGACTTCCAGCTGGCCCGCCGCATTCGCAGAGAGAGAGCTTAGACTTTCTGCTGCACATTCACCAACCATAATGCTCCGCACTGTGTGTCTATATATATATATTTATAGTAATATGTACATATGTTTACTAGCTGTTCTTGTTTTTTCTTGCCTTCTGATTGTTGCTCTGAGTGTTGCTATCCCTGTGCTGTTGCAATCCTGGAATTTCCCCATTGTGGGACTAATAAAGGCTTATCTTATCTTATCTTATCTTAACTCTGATTGGAGCTATAGAATTAAAGAAAAATAGTATTGCTCTTTTCAATAACTCTCATTTTTACTTTTTAGAGTAACCCAGAATTTCTTTTCCATATAATCAGCTTTTATAATTTTCTTCATAAAATTTGCATCCAGTTTTTATATTTTGGTTACAGTTATTTCAGTCTTCATTTTCATCACAGTTACAAATTCACATTAAGGTTTTCTTGGTTCCACACATATGATTACACTCTTTTGCTCAATAAGCAGTTACAAGTTGAATGTGATGCTTGATACTTGATCATTTCACCTTACCAACAAGTCCGTTGAATGTAATGTCATTTAATCTGAGTCTGATCATTAAAACTGTAAATGGAATATGGAAGTTTCTGTGATTTCTTTTTCCTGTGTCTGTTTCTGAAGTCACCCAGGAGAATTCACAAATATTTGAGACTGATTGATTGAAGGTATAAAGATTAGTTATTAGTAAATTGTCCAAGTTTTGGACTGGTGCCCCCAAAAACGAGTTTTTCCAGCGTGTGCGTGGACCCGAAGCAAACCTTCGTTTTTACACACACCTCTAGTTATAAATTAAATAATCTTTGTACCTTTTAACCAATTTTCCCTACACACACACACACACACATATATATATATATATATATATATATATATATATATATATACACACACTTATATTCAGTACTGAAGTGACCATACAGGAAAAGCAACAGGCTGGAGGAGGTGACAAATGCTGCAAGAAAAAAAAATGCTGGAAGAAGCATTGCAACTTTTTATTTATCAAATTATTTTTTTAGCACTCCTTTTATGCAAATGGACCCTTAAATACCAACAAACTCAAAAGGTATGGTGTTAAGGTGATGAATCTTGTTATACTTGGAACTAAATCACTATACAGTAATGACAATAAGCCATCAATATCTCAGTGTTTGATCACTGCCTAATGTTGTCTCAGGATTAAATAAATTGGGAAGAGAAAACTAGGAATGTGATTTTAAGCTTAAACTTAAACTTTATTTTTATTTATTTAAGCTCAATAATTAAATTCCAAATAAATCAGTGATGCTATACTGCAGTGCTTTTGAACTCATTTTAACACATTATGCATATGGATAAAATTCAGAGTGCTGTATTTTCCTTAATGAGATATTTTAAAAAGTTTAGGCCAATGAAATGTATCTATTTTTTCATTCATTTATTTGGTGTTTATTTCTTATATATTCATTTAGACACTCTTTTGTGCAGTTGTGGTATTTTAACAGAAGATAGAAGATCTGAAAATGATCTGCAGGGAAAATAATCAATTTCTTTTAATGTGGATATTTAAGAATGGCCTTCAGAGTGACTTAGTCTATAATTGAAAGTGGCAAAACTTGCTTTCTAATTCATCTATCCATCCATCTTCTACTGCTTTTCTGGAGGTCCGGGTTGTGGAGGCAGCAGTTCAAGCAGAGAAGCCCAGACTTCCCTCTCCCCAGCCACCTGCTCCAGCTCTTCAGAGAGGATACCAAGGCGTTCCCAGACCAGCTGTGAGACATAGTCTCTCCAGCGAGTTCTGGATCTGCCCCAGGGTCTCCTCCCAGAGGGACATGCCCAAAACACCTCAAGTGGGAGGCGTCCAGGAGGCATCCTGATCAGATGCCCATACCACCTCAACTGGCTCTTTTCAATGTGGAGGAGCCAGGGTTGCTTTCTAATTGAATTTTATAATTATCGAAATCATGACATTTTAAAAAAATACAGAACAGTTTAAAGTTAACTTGAATTTTGTGGGGATGATAAGCAATATTTAAAGGCATTTATAGTTATTTAAGGACCAGTGGTATATAGAGTTTGTCCTTGATAAATGTTCGGAGCTGCTAACATTTAAATGAACACTGAAACATATGTAAATTTCACTCTAACAGCTGACGAACAAATCCATTCTGATCACATTTCATGAATGATTAATACAATGTAAAGGCCAAATTTGCATGAGAAGAGCTAATCGTTTCTCAGATCAGCTAAATCCTATCAGGCAGCACATTTATTCTGTGGTGTACTCTTATAGCTTTAACTCATATTAGCAAACTAGTAACCAGCTAACTTCAGACAACAATTCACCAGCTAAATCAGCAGTATATTTACCTCCTTTTGGACAGAGGGGTTTGTCCTTTCATTTGACAACCAACAATTTAAAATGGTTTGTTGCACTTGTGGAGCTCTTTTCATTCTGTCTCACTTGTAAGCTGAATACATTCTAGACAGCAGCCATGTTTACATGGACACAAATAACCGGATTAAAAGCCTGATCAGAATAAAAATGATTCATGTAAACATGCCAATCTGAATATTCTGACCCAATCACACTCATTCGGATCAAAATTTCCTTCCGATTTGCCACGGTTACAAGGGCAAAATTTCTTCAATCTGATTACAATTCTGATCAGAACTTTACTGTTTACATGGATCCTGAAAAAGTTGATCCGATTAGGACATGCGTTTCCAAGCGTCACACGTTTGAAAGGACGAAATCATTTTGACATGTGCACAATTATCCGACATTCTGGAAATAGTACTGTAGAAGTAGCAACTTCCGATGTAAACAAACCCCGCTTTGTGTCTTTCTCGTTTTGAAATGGACCCGTATTGTGTTATTCAGACTGTACTTTTGCTTCTGCTGGTCTCTGTAATGAAGCTACAAGTACATACTTCTGCATATGATGAAGAGGGAGACAGCAGGACGATACAGACCAGTTTTGCTTTACTCCTGCCATGTCTTCCGCTAGCTGCTGTAAAGGCGGAAATTTACGTCATGTCGACATGTGGCTGACATACAGACATGCGCAGTAAACATATTTTCTACCCAAGCTTCAGATTAAGTGTTTATATGTGCATCAATAGGAATAACAATCAGCATAACCCACCCGATCAGGAAGGAAATTTTCATCCAAATGAGTGTGCTCGAGTCAGAATATTCAGACTGGCATGTTTACATGAAGCATTTTTATTCTGATCAGACTTTTAATCCGGTTACTTGTGTCCATGTAAACATGGCTAGTGAGACAGGTGGGTTATGCCGATTGTTATTCCGACTGGTGCGCATATAAACACTTTACCCTAAGTTTGGGAACAAAATATGTTTACTGCGCATGTCTGTACGTCAGCCAACGTCGACATGACGTATTTCCGCCTTTGTAGCAGCTAGCGGAAGACATGGCGGGGGTAAAACAAAACTGGGCTGTATCGTCCTGCTGTCTCCCTCTGTTCGTCATATGCAGAAGTATGTACTTGTAGCTTCATTACGGAGACCAGCAGAAGCAAAAGTACAGTCTGAATAACACAATACAGGTCCATTTCAAAAAGAGAAAGACACGAAGCGCGGTTTGTTTACATCGGAAGTTGCTTCTTCTATTTCGGGAATGTTGGATAATTGTGCGCATATCAAAATGATTTCGTCCGTTCAAACGTGTGACACATGGAAACGCATGTCCTAATCGGATCAAATTTTTCAGGATCCATGTAAACAGTAAAATTCCGATCTGAATTGTAATCTGATTAATGAAATTTTGCCCATTGACGAGCGTCCTCACCTGCCGCTGCTACAAATGACAAGTATTGACCAGAGAAGGCATGAACCGGTTGGGCAATACCAAGTCTGCAGGGGGGGGTACATTGATTATTAGAAATGTTACTTTTCGTTGCTTGCAAATGAAAAAACAACTTCTTCACTCAATTGTACATAATTTTTTATTAATTATAATTATGTGATTATTGGGGGGGGGGGTTATATTGGATGGATTTGATTTGGGGGGGTGGATTCTCCCCCCTCATAAATTACGCCTATGCCCTGACCTCTTAAACTTACATGTGTCATTACAAAGTACGTAAAAAGCAGGTACTTGGCTTTGAACAGCATTATGGGAAGATGAGTCTCCATTGACCCATTGCACTTTTACTGTGGGCATACACACTACATTACCCAAAATGAAGTGCGTGGTCTACGTCAACTTCAATCACTGTGGTAGCGCAAACATGGCGTCGCTGGGAAGGAGGCGCGGTGTCCCAGTAAGCAGGGAGAGGTCAGTTACTCCACATCTTGGCTATTAAACTGAAATGTTTTAATTTTACAAGTCGTTTGGTCGATGTCACCATTCACCAGATTCTAACATGTATACCGATTATGGTTGAAAGTTAAAATACTGAAAAAAGTGTGAATTCTACCCCACGGTTAGCTAACGTTAGCTGGCTAACTTGCACGGCTAACTGCCGCTAACGAACTGCTCATGTGATGTTTTGATTATTTCGGGCTGACCGATGAACTGTGCGAAAAGTGCTGATTTAAAGAGCGTTGGCGTGAAGGAGGATATCGCGTGTAATGGTTTATGTCCTGCGTAAGTCCAGCTGAATTAAGACTGCTGCCCCGCAGGATTTGTCGACCTTTTCTGAAAGTAAAAAGATCCCAAACTTCGCTGACCAGCCCTCAAACTTTCTACCATGTCAGCGACACTGTGGTTGAAAACCTCCTTCAAAGGTCTCCCCTCGTATTCCTAAAATGTCTTCAGATTTACCTCGCAGGCTCCCAGTGTTCGTTTCTAAAGCTGAGGGGGCTTGTTTTTTTGTTGTAATTGAGATTTATTTGCGATATATCCACCATGTAAAAGTAGGCCTCAAAATGTTGACAAGAGATCCTCTTTTTTTTGTCGTTCGTAAAACAGTTTGCTGGAAAATGACGTTATTGGTGTGTCTAGATTTAAGCTGTAAGCCGATTAATTGCTTAAACGAGAACATGCCATTTCCGAGGATACTTTTCTTTTCAGTCATACGCGCTAAAAGTCTACAGCTTGCATCAGATATGCTGATAATTTAGAGCAGGTAATTAGTTAAATTGAAAAGAAATGTGGCTGATACTGGGAACTGATGTACATTTACTGGAGAAATTAAAATCTTGGTTTTAAAATTAAGTCATATAAAACTTTGCTTCTGTATAACTGTATATGTACTCAATGTCATACTTTGAGCAATAACTATGGGGGGGCTGAAAAGTTCATAGGCTGACTAAGAAGGTGTTATGCTACAGCAGTGAAGCTAGTCATGCATTAAGTTCAACCTTTTCTGATACTAACTGCATTGTTTCTTTTCAGATACACTGACATTGGAGACTATTGAAAAATAAACCATATCTGAGCAAATTTAACCACTGCATCATAGTCAGCCTATGAACTTTTAACCCCCCCCCCCCCCCCCCGTATGTTAAGTATTTATTTTGTTTTTAAGAGGGATGCACCAGTACCAACATTGGAATCTGGTATGAGAAGGTATGGGGCTTTATTACTACAGGTGCATCTCAATAAATGAGATCATCGAAAAGTTAATTTATTTCAGCTATTCAAAAAGTGAAACTTTTATATAGATTCAGTACACACAGTGATATATTTCAAGTGTTTATTTCTTTTAATTTTGATGATTATAGCTTACAGCTAATGAAAACAAATCCAAAATTCAGTTTCTCCAAAAATTAGATTACGTAAGATCAGTTTTAAAAAAACGGATTATTTTTTTTAATAGAAAAGTTGGCCGACTGAAAAGTATGTCCATGTACACACTGTACATACTTGGTTGGGCCGCTTTTTCTTGAATTACTGCATCAAAGTGACATGGCGTGGAGGTGAGCAGCCTGTGGTACTGCTGAGGTGAAGGTTGCTTTGATTGCGGCCTTCAGCTCATCTGCATTGTTGGGTCTGGTGTCTCATCTTCCTCTTGACAATACCCATAGGGCTGTGTGATATGACTATATATATCGGTGACGTGATAAAAACCGTCAACCATTTCATATAAAACTGTATCATTTATATTGGGATTTAAAAGACACATACCCCACTTCTACTTGTCACCGCCTTGCTGGTGTGCAATAGTGGGTTCCGGTGGTTAGCACAGCAGCTAACTGCAAGCTAATGTTTTAGGCATATAGCTGTTACCTCTGTTTGCCAGGGATGTAGGACTTTTTTCCACCACGCTGCGTCAGAGAAGATAGTCCTCTACCCTCATTTTAAATTGGAGGTAAGTCACGTTAACACCAACTCTTTTTAATTATAAAACGGCAAATGCTAAATGATGATGCTAACGTGTCACTAATGGGAAACATTATAGTGCATCAGACCATTGTTTCTTTGGTTTAAATTACTGCCAAGTTTCTTAATTTTGTCTGAAAAAACAACTCTAAAGCTGCAAAAGTGCATGACAGCAGCCTCATAACTAAATAAATAATAAAACGTATCAGCGGAACAAAGTGGCTCTTAATGTAACTTGATTTCTAATAAGTTTTAATTAGTCAAGTAGTGAAAATGATAAAGTTGAAGTCATCTCAAATGCACATTAAAAAACAATTTTATAACAACACTGCAAAATTAAGGGGAAAAAAGGTGATTAAAATTAATGACAGATGAATTTGTACAATTGATTTTTTTTTCACCGTTATTTAAAATGTAGAAAAAGAGATGGTCCTTTTTATTGGTTATTATATATAAACTATAGAATTTACAGAAAATGTATATCGTGACATATATCATTATCGTCAAGTAAGATTACTTATATTGTGATATGAAATTTTGGTCATATCACACAACCCTAATACCCCAAAGATTCTTGGGGTACTTTTGGCAGTGTGGGCAGTAGGGATGGGCATTCGATGAAATTTTCTTCACCGATCGTCGGGAGAATTAATGATTAATAATCGGTTAATCATTAACATTTTTAGGTAGGTAACAAGGCAGGTAGACTACATTAGAACATCAGGTATCAACACGGAGAGCCGCACAACTCAAATCCCTCTCTCTCTGTTCGCTGTTCTCGTGTTGGCTCGGCTCGGGAATCTCGCAAGCTGATTGGCCGAGACGTTTCACCCCGCAAGCTGATTGGCCGAGACGTTTTACCCAGCTTCTCTCCCTGCCGAGCGGCCACCCAACAAACGAAGACCGCATTCATTGCTCTATCGCTCGTGTTGCTTAGTCTAGCCGCGTGGGACTTTTTGCTGTTCTCTTGTGCCATTTTGTGCGAAATAGTCTTCCCGTCGAGCCACTACGCCGCCTCCTGCAGCTTCCCTCGACGATCCTGCGCCTCTAGCACCTGAGGAGCAGTAAAGCTCTCATTAACCTGTGCAGTAAATCATTTTCATCTTGAGTTACGTATCTTGTTATAAGAATAAAAGAGTTCTAAAAACATATTTATGTACACTTTATTTAAATCTACGTATGTATGTACACTTACACACACACACGTATCATATGAGAGAGAGAGAGAGAATGAACGTACGTATTATTTATGGGTGACGCGATAAGTGAGGGATCACTGTACTCTTATGTATTGAGAATAATAATAAAAAAAAATACAGAGTGTTTTTCTTCAAGGATGAATTTATTAAGACAAGTTTGCAGTAAAACGTGAACACACGCATTGCGCATTGCGTCTCGTCACGGTGCGTCTTGACGCCATGGTGTATTCCGGTTCCAAAAATTTGATTAATTCCTGAAAACCTTTGCCCTCCACGGCACTGACAGGGAGCACGTCTATTTCGACCATCTTCACTATCAGTTCGGTGACCTTCTCTGCTCGTTGAGCACTGCAGCTCCTCCGTGCTAGCATCGAGTCCAGGCTAGCCTGGGTTAGAGATGAACCGCCGCCACCGTCTTTTATCAGGCTTGGATGAGTGGTGTTCAAATGATACATCATTTGTGTTGTCGATGAGGTATATTTGTATGCTGCATTGCAGTGATTGCAGTACACCTGGTCATTTTTTAAATTGAAATGGTCCCATGCAACACTTCGCCGTAACCGCTTCATGATTTGGCGATTGCCCTACGGAAGCTCGCATGTATCAACTGAGGCACGCCAGGGTACGGCGATGGTGTAATGTTGCCCCCTGGTGCCCAAATTTTGCCAGTGGCACAGTTAAATGCATTGCATTGTTTGAGGACGGCCGTGCACTAGTCCTAATAACCTACATTCGGATTGTTTAAAAAAAAAAAAACGGTTTGTCGACGAAAATGAACTTCCTCGGTGAAATTCTTAATGATCAATTATCGGTTAATCGGTAAATTATGCCCATCCCTAGTGGGCAGGTACCAAGTCCTGCTGGAAAATGAAATCAGCATCTCCATAAAGCTCATCGGCAGAGGGAAGCATGAAGTGCTCTTAAATTTCCTGGTAGATGGCTACGCTGACTTTGGAATTAATAAAACACAGTGGACAAACACCGGCAGATGACATGGCTTCCAGTGGACCTCAGGCAGCTTTGATTCTGTGCCTCCCCACTCTTCCTCCAGACTCTGGGACCATGATTTCCACATGACGGGACTTGGCACCTGATTTGGGGAACCATGTCACCTGCTGGTGTTGGTCCACTATGTTTTAACAAATCTAAGGCCAGTGTAGCCATCTACCAGGATATTGTAGAGCATTTCATGCTTCCTTCTGTTGACAGGCTTTATGGAGATGCTGATTTCATTTTCCAGCAGGACTTGGCACCTGCCCACACTGCCAAAAGTACCAATACCTGGTTTAATGACCATGGTATCACTGTGCTTGATTGGCCAGCAAACTCTCCTGACCTAAACCTGAATAGAGAATCTATGGGGTATTGTCAAGAGGAAGATGAGAGACACCAGACCCAACAATGCAGACAAGCTGAAGGCTGCTATCAAAGCAGCCTGGGCTTTCATAACCTCAGCAGTACTACAGGCTGATCACCTCTATGCCACGCTGCATTGATGCAGTAATTCATGCAAAAGGAGCCCCGACCAAGTATTGAGTGTGTACATGGATATATTTTTTTAGTCGGCCAACATTTCTATTAAAAATCCGTTTTTTAAAAATTTACCTTATGTAATATTCTTATTTTTTTTGAGAAACTGAATTTTGGGTTTTCGTTAGCTGTAAGTCATAATCATCAAAATTAAAAGAAACAAACACTTAAAATATATCACTCTGTATGTAATGAATCAGAGTTTCACTTTTGAAATAACTGAAATAAAAAAAATAAATTTTCAGTGGTCTGATTTATTGAGGTGCACCTGCAGTACTCATACTTAGAAAGCACAATTCATTGTCATTCAGTCCATCCAGCCAAGCATGTACAGTAGAATGAAATTACATTTCTTCCATTAAAATTTGACCAGTGCCACACTGATGGAGGCTACAGTGCTTTGACTTATAGATCAGCAGGTACATCCATTAACTACCTGTGAGAATTGTGGAAATATTTTACGTTAAAGGTTTTGAAAAACAAAAAATAAGATTTAAGAGAGGAAAAACATTAAGTAACAGTATTGAATCCCTAGAGTTTAACCGTCAACCTACCACAGAATCACAGATTTAAAAAAATATATTTCTATGGACAAGTCTGTCACATTTCTATGAAGTAGCAGTCTGTACATATTAATAGTCCCTATTGAACTTCATCCATCTTTTACCGCTTATCCAGGAGTCAGGGTCACGGGACAGTAGCCCAAGCAGAGAGGTCCAGACTGCCGCCAGCTCCACATGGCCCCATTGATTCCTCCCACAGGGTTGGACCCATGTGGCTCAGTCAGTAGTGATGACAAAAGGAGGCTTCCTGAATCACTGAGGCTTTGCAGACCATTAGTTCATCAAAAGGTTCAGTACTCAAAGCTTCATTCACAACTAGGGTTCACTACTTGCACCTAGTATGTAAATTAATTAACAGCAGGTAATTCAATTCATCCTGCTTATTAGCCATACATTATTTCTATGACTTGAGTAAAAATGACTTCTCTTTCTCTATATTATGCTATATTATACAATGTTATACTATAGGCTACAATGTTATCTTAAGCTATATTATGCTCTACTAAATTATACTATTCTAATTATCGAGCTCTGAATCTTTCACAAACAAGTCAATGAAATGCCTCCACATACCAAACACCACCTTGACACACTCACAAAGTTGTGCGAGTTTCGACCCCCTTTATGCTGAAGCAACACACAGACTGAAACAATGACGTAATCCACACAAACCAAGGCCTTGTTTGTCATTAGTCATGCGATTTCCAGGGTAACAACACAAGCCTTGAATCTGGGCTTTATTCGGAACGCTCCTTTTTTGTCGACACACGTGTCGATACCTCGGTTTATATGCCCCATCACTATCAGTCGGGTCCCCATACGAGATGGGATGCACTAAGATAAGATAAGATAGATAAGATAAGCCTTTATTAGTCCCACAATGGGGAAATTCCAGGATGACAACAGCACAGGGATAGCAACACCCAGAGCAATAATTAAGAAGATACGGAAGATATAAATAAGAGCAGTGGATATACATACATACACATCAATATATAAATATATATACAAAGTGCGGAGCATTGTAGCGAGATGGAATAAACAGCATAACCGTCTACTTAGTTACCCTACATAGTATGAATATGTACCCATACATATTGTCACCCTCCGTAGCGACCGATACTGTCCTAGTTGTATATACTGGAGGGGACCATTGTGTAAGTCTATTGCGTCTTTTGCATTCAGTACTATTAGGTCATCACGTTTTTTTGCTATCTCTGCGAGCAGCCCTGCTTAGGTTATACAGTCTGACTGCGGTAGGTAGGAAGGACCTGCGAAACCTCTCGGTTGCGCACCTAGGATGATGTAGTCTACTGCTAAATGAGCTCCTCAGTGTGTTCAGTATGTCCTGCATAGGGTGGGACTCGGACTCCAGCAGAGATGACAGTTTAGCCACCATCCTTCTCTCTCCTATCTCCTCCACTGGGTCAGGGCGCTGCCCCAGGACAGAGCTAGCTTTCTTGATCAGTTTGTTCAGTCTCTTCCTATCGGCTGCTGTAATGCCACTGCCCCAGCAGACCACTCCAAAAGTGATGGCTGATGCCACCACCGTGTCGTAGAATGTCTTCAGCAGCGCCCCTTGTACACCAAAAGACCTGAGTCTCCTCAGTAGGAACAGCCTGCGCTGTCCCTTCTTGTAGAGTGCGTCAGTATTGTGTGACCAGTCTAGTTTATTGTTCAGATGAACACCCAGGTACTTGTAGGATGTCACCATCTCGATGTCTGTTCCCTGTATGTTTACTGGTGCTGTAAGGGGTTGTCCTTGCCTGCGGCAGTCCACCACCAGCTCCTTACTTTTCCTCGCGTTGATCTGGAGGCAGTTCCGATGGCACCAGTCCACGAAGTCCTGGATAAGTCCTCTGTATTCAGCTTCATCTCCATTGGAGATGAGGCCGACGATTGCAGAGTTGTCAGAGAACTTCTGTAGATGGCAGTGTGTTGTGTTGTGTGAGAAGTCCGCAGTATAAAGGGTAAACAGGAAGGGAGCCAAAACCGTTCCCTGGGGGGCCTCGGTGCTACCGATGATCGTGTCAGACACACGAGGTCCTTTTTGTAACTTTTTTTCATGGAGATCCACCGGACTGCTCTTGGTCTATCATAGGTGGTGATCCCCGGAGAGATGACTGAACTTTATAATGAAATCTAATCTATATATGTAAAAGAGATTCTGTGGTGTGGGTATGTACTGTATGTATGTGGCAAACTTTGTCCCCCTACTAACTCAGAAGTCACGTGACTGTGGGCTGTCATCTCTTGCATGGGGATGCTACAATACCTGAAGAGTGACCCTGATATGGTTTCACTGACCACTTGACCATAAAAGAGGTCAAAGGTGACTTTTAATCGACCTTTACCTGTGGAGGTGTATGCCGGGGGAAGGATCAAGCACACCTGACACAGTTGGCAGAGTTTAGGATCTGCAGGTCTCTCTTCACAATACAGGCATTGTAGACTGATGGGGAGATGGAAGTACTGGATACCGTTGGGTGTTGGGACACCAAAACTATATTTACATTTAACTATGTTCACATTTCTTTAATCTGCTCATATAACCCATATTGAGGTGTACGCTGGTGATAGAATTGAGTGCACCCTGACCTTCCATGTTATTCACATTTATTTCTTTAATCCACTCATATAACCCTTATTGAGATGTACGCTGGTGGCAGAATTGAGCACACCCTGACCTTCCATGTTGGCTGTGACTGGAAGCTGGATGTGTTCGTGCGTTACCAAAACAGCTTTCTGCTGTGTCCAGTAACTTCTGTTCAACTTGTGTCAAGAGCTGCAACAGAGGAAAAGATGAGACACAACACAAGTTGGTACATACACCCGCTGCCGTCATCTAATTTAAGTGTATATAATTATTAGGGTTAGGATGAGTCATACAAATGTTCTGTATCTGCTAACTTCCTCAATATTCTTTTGAATTCAGATTGTTGTTTATCACACTTGCTTTGTAAGTGCGGGAAATGTGAAGGACACAGTTGTCTCCTATTAAAAGTAATGTGTTTAACCCCTTGCACTCTGGTCAATTTCCCTAAAAACGCCAAAAAATAACGTTCCCAAAGTAAATCAAAAGTTGTTCTTCAACCCTTTGCAGCATCTTCATGGGGTTGGTCTCATTTAAAAGAAAACACTTTGAACTTTTTGGCAAAACAGTTATAATCTCTCTAAGTGCTCCTGCCACTGAGTAACAGTCATCTAAACATAGTGAACTTGAAGAAAATAAATTTCGCTTGGGTGTTTTTTTGGATACAAATGCTTGCAAATAACAAACAGCTGTCAGATCCGGGCTGGAAAATGCAACAGAAATGTAGAACCTAGTGTTATCCAGCTGAGGTCAAAATTTTGTAACAATACCACAAAAAATGAATATATTACACAGCTTTGTTCTCAGGTTGTTCCCAGGCATTTTTGAACTGTGCCAAATTGTGCCAAATGGCACAGTTTGGAAAAACGTCTGTAACTTTTGAATGATTCAGTATAGAAGCTTCATCTTGGGCTCTAATGAAAGGTGACACTCAGGGCTGTGTGTGTGTGTGGGGGGGGGTTGTTTATTCATTCATGAATGAATGAATGAACAAACAAGCCCCCACACACAAAGAAGCATGCCACGTAAAAAATGTGTGGTTTTTTTTTTTACAAGAAAAAATAACCTACAGTGCACTAAAAATTATACTAAAATATCTGTAATGTAGAGGATAACAACTCCCCCCCCCCCCCCGCTACAGAGGACGGACATCGTCCATCGCCACATGACGGACCGCGGCACACCAGTCTACTATGCACAGTTGTACTAAAATATCTGCAATAATATCTGCAATCCGCTACAGAAGAGTAGCGGGGGGGGCGTTCACGTTCCGGACGAAGCGCACGGACTGGACCCGTGCGCCGCGGTCTTAATGTTGCGATGACGCACAGTTGTAATTTACCGATTGGTCAAAAGTCATTTTGATTACAATTTTCAGGGATAAAGAATAATTTAGCTTATAACACTTACCTGGCCACAACAGCAGTGTCGCTGGCGAACTTCTCTTCCTCATTGTCAGACGAACATGATGCTGGTCCGCTTGTTACAGACTCGTGGTTCTGGTCACGCGACCTGGTCAAACCATAATTCCATTATTGCGGTTTTGCGCTTCCATGATTGCGGTTTTGGCGAACGATTTTTCAAAACAAATAAGAACAGTAGTAAGAAAAAAAGACTGGCGAACGCATGTGTGTCACCCAGCGGCTTACACAAAACAGATTTTGCAAGGGACGCACGCTTTCGAACTTCTGTGCTTCAATTGGCTCGCTGTATTCGCAGCCGTTGGTAGGCGGGTCCTTCTTGCTAGGTTTTCAGTCATTGGTTCTTCAAGGTTTCAGAAACCCAATTCAAGGCTCTTATTAGTCGAATGAGAGGTCAGTCACATCTAAACCAATCAAAGCACTCCTTTGGCTTTCTGTTCGCGGCTGTGTCTGTAGTGGAAGAACGGAAATGCAGCTTTTTTTTCCAGTGCGCACTAGGACGCACATCAGAGATGTGACCGCCCATGGTACACCGGAGTGCAAGGGGTTAAACAATATTAACAGCATACTGACAAAGTGTGAATTATTGTGGATTAAAATGTTTGTAAAAATACCCAAGAAAATTTCTTTTTTTGAACATCCATCCATCACCAAAACCTTAAAATGGACTAAAAAAGAAAAACTTCTCTTCCATCAAAAACATTAAAAAATAAAATTGGATCATTGTCCAGATCTGCAGAAAAAATAAACCATTACATAGAACAAAAATTTAACCAGCATCTCTATGAAAATTGCAAATGTACATAAAAAAGTAGCAGATTAATGAGGAAAAAATTGGAAAAAGTTTTTAATTTATAAGAAAAAAAGCTAATCTATATAAATGCACAGAATCTCTGTGTCTGTCTGCCTGCTCCATGCATAGCTCTTGAACCGTTCGTCAGACTTGCCTCAGATTTTATAAGTGCTTTGCTGAGGTTACGAGGGTGTGCATCATCGAGTATGGAGGCGCTCAGTCAAAATATGCAGTTTTTATCAATAAGGGTTTAGCCACCACTCTCTCTTCATGCCCTTCAGTGTATGCGAGGTGTCGGATTGACTCCGTGCTGATTGGATAATACGCGGCATCATGGCCATGCTGATTGGATAATACACGACATCACAACCATGCTGATTGAACAATACGCGGCATCACATGACCATGCTGATTGGATAATATGGCATCACAACCAGTCACCACAACTTTTCGCAAACAAAAAAGGAAGTGAAAAGCGACAAATATGACAAGAAAGAGAATGATGAAGATAATGCTTAAAAAACATTATACTGTAATGTTGCCATGATTGCGTACATCTAAAGGATAATTCAGGGAATGCCAGCCTGGACCCGGGGTCTACCTTCTCCAACACCGGTGTTGGAAAAGCAGCGGGCGGAACGCGGTCCTTCGCATTGAAGCAAGTCCTGCCCGCCTGGTCAGCAGTAGATGGGAGTCCCTTTGCAGGACCACGACTCACTGTCGCTGATGGCACTCCTTTCGTGTGCTCGCACGGCTATCTAAAAGTTAATAATTGTGGAGCAGAATGGTCAGATCAACTGCATATCCTATGCGGCCACATGCACAGTTTGACTAAACAACCACCATCACCAAACTGGACACAAAAATGCTTAAATAACAAAATAAATAATTTTTATTTAAATAGTTACCGATAAATGGGCAACACTGATGCAACAGTTGCTGCCAAACAGGTCATTCTGCTGTGTATAATATTGGTGTTTTGTACTTATAAGCTTCTCTGCTATGAGTGCACAGCTGTTCTTCCTTTATCAACATGTTTATATGCCTTCAGCCTTTAATCAGCTCCACTATTCTGAACTACTCAGTACACAATTATCTACCTCAAGGTACAGATAACCTTTCTCTGAGAGGATTCAGTGTTATGCAAGTATGATAAAAGTATGTAATCAGCAGAATTGTCTATTAAAATTTTACATAAGCGTGTAATGCACTAAGTAGATTTATTTTCAGTTATTCTGTAATTAATATTCACACAATCAAATAAATCTCAGTTCAGTCCCTTTCATATTCGTCGAAGTCTAACATGTGATTGCCTACATATAGGCTATACCTTTGTGTTCCACTTTCAAACACAGCCTACATTTGGGCCTGTAAAGCCTGATTGGCCTACCTGTTTCAGGCACGAATACTTGCTTTCTACAGGCATACAGTAGTTGGAGGAAAAAAACTGCAAGTTTATGAGAGAAGTTTCAACTTTAAGAAAAGTTGCAAATTTACAAGAAAAAGTCAAATTTGAGGAAAAAAAGGTTGCACATTTATGACAGACACAAATATAAATGGGAAAGTCAGTTTTTTGCGGAAAAAAGCAGCAAAGTTACAAGAAAGTGGTAAATTTCAGAAAATGATTTCATTAAAGTGAAACGGTAGTAAAAATGAAAGGACATACAAGAGTAAAACAATATCATGACTGAAGAATAAAATGATGCATTAAGTAAATGAGGCAATAAATGTCAATTATGCCTACATGCTATTATCATCCCATGGTGCATTTTACTTTGTGCAATAAAAAACTAATGAAAAAATTAATATATGTTTAATGCTTTATAGTATACCCTTGAGAATGTAGGAATGCTTGATCAATAAATCTCCCTGAATGCTACACAAAAACAAAGCATTACCAACATTTGGAAACATCAGCTTTTTAACCTGTTGCACTTCGGTGTACTGCGGGCGGGCACGTCTCTGCGTCCTAGGACGCACGAGGGCGTCCGAGTACGCACACTGTGCGTCCTAGGAGGCACTGAAAAAAAAAAACCCACCTGCATTTCCGTTCTTCCACTACAGACACAGCCACGAGCAGAAAGCCAAAGGAGTGCTTTGATTGGTTTAGATGTGATTGACCTCTCATTCGACTAATAAGAGCCTTGAATTGGGTTTCTGAAACCTTGAAGAACCAATGACTGAAAACCTAGCAAGAAGGACCCGCCTACCAACGGCTGTGAATACAGCCAGCCAATTGAAGCACAGAAGTTCGAAAGCTGTCTTTTTTTCTGACTACTGTTCTTATTTGTTTTGAAAAATCGTTCGCCAAAACCGCAATCATGGAAGCGCAAAACCGCAATAATGGAATTATGGTTTGACCGGGTCGCGAGACCAGAACCACAAGTCCGTAACAAGCAGACCAGCTTCACGTTTGTCTGACAATGAGGAAGAGAAGTTCGCCAGCTATGCTGCTGTTGTGAACAGGTAAGTGTTATAAGCTAAATTATTCTTTATCCCTGAAAATTGTAATCAAAAATGACTTTTGACCGATCGGTAAATTACAGCTGTGTGTAGTAGACCACGGCGCACCGTGACCGCGGCGCAACGGGCGATGTCCGTCCTCTGTAGGGGGGGTGGGGGGGGAACAACCCCCCCCCCCCCCCCCCCCACACACACACACACACACACACAGCCCTGAGTGTCACCTTTCATTAGAGCCCAAGATGAAGCTTCTATATTGAATCATTCAAAAGTTAGACGTTTTTCCAAACTGTGCCATTTGGCACAGTTCAAAAACGCCTGGGAACAACCTGAGAACAAAGCTGTGTAATATATTCATTTTTTGTGGTATTGTTACAAAATTTTGACCTCAGCTGGATAACACTTGGTTCTACATTTCTGTTGCATTTTCCAGCCCGGATCTGAAGCTGTTTATTTGCAAGCATTTGTATCCAAAAAAACACCCAGGCCAAATTTATTTTCTTCAAGTTCACTATGTTTAGATGACTGTTACTCAGTGGCCGGAGCACTTAGAGAGATTATGACTGTTTTGCCAAAAAATTCAAAGTGTTTTCTTTTAAATGAGACCAACCCCATGAAGATGCTGCAAAGGGTTGAAGAACAGCTTTTGATTTACTTTGGGCACGTTATTTTTTGGTGTGAGTGCAAGGGGTTAAGTCACGCTGTCACATGTAGGGTACTATCTGGAAAAGGGACCAATTGTATGGAAGGCCATCCCATTCAAAACGTTGCCACAATGTGTAGTTGCATTTCTGGAGAGACATGTCAGGTCAGCATAAGCTATATATTCATTGCAGCCCATCTGAACTCTGGGAGAAGCAGAGCTTGTTCATCAGGTCTAAAGACTGCATGCCTTATTCACCGGGTACTGCTGCTAGTTTTATATAAAATAGTTTACATATCTCGTCTTCTGTAAGCCAAGAACATCATTAACCTTTTAACGGCGCCTGGGGAAACGCAAGGAATTGTCAATAAAATAGTTCAGATTTCCAAGGCTATAGCTTGAAAGTTACAAGAGATAATGGCTTACTGTCAATTAGAAAGATGTAGAATATGATCCGAAGTTTAGGAATAAATTTACGCATCTAATTTGCATAATGCCGCAGCAGCTAGATAAATTACATAACTCAGTCAAAAGTTGACTTTGGACACATTTACACAAAGAATGGCCCGTTGTTTTTTTTTTTTTACTCCCATTTGTCTACAGGGGTATGTTTTTATCTAATCTTCAAAGTATATGAACCAGAAAATCAATAAAATGTCAAAAAAATATATTTCTCTCTTACCTGTTACCGAGAGGGGTAAGGGGCTCGCCCGCCCACGTGACCAGTCCATTTTCGTCCATCGTAGTTGATGTTTGTGTTTACTCAGCCATTTACACCGTGTACCACATCTACAAACTCTTATGATTACCCCACGTGAATTTCGTTTGTATTATGCGGCTATTTTTTGTGTTTGGTGCATTATTCCTGTGGGAATCCATGCCGCCCGTGGGTGCCGCCATCTTGGTAGTGGGAGCTCAGTTTTTCGTCCATTGTGGTCGATGTAACATGTTTACTTAGTAATTTACACCGGTGTACCACATCTACAAACTCTTATGATTATCCCACGTGAATTTCATTTGTATTACGTGGCTATTTTTCCCGTTTCATGCAGTTTCAGTCATCATTGCTGCCGCGATGACCAAACATGGCGGCATCCACGTTGGTGTGTGAGCTCAAAGCGGAAAAAGGAAGAATAATAATGAGGATTTCTTCTTCTTTGCTATATTCCATGTCAGCCATGATTCCTTTGGCGCGTGTCTGCCACCTTCTAAACTGTCAGATCAATAGAGATTAGTACAAATTCTCAGTATAGCCGGGGGACGTCAATAAGTTGACACGTGCAGTTGCTGCGCTGTGCCACTGGGGGCGCGCGACCTGTCCATTTAATCTGGGCAGTCATCATCATCATCATCATCGCAGTCTGTCGGGGGCGACATTTCATTTAGGTCTGATCAGATTCCTCCAGATTCCTCCACGCAGATCAGATTCCTCCACGCAGCTCTGTAATTCACCTTCCGCTGCCAGGAACTCCTGACCTTGTTAACCCGGGTGATGTCCGAGCCGGTATGAGTTGCTCTCTGACTGACCATTTCATGTAACTGCTTGCAAAGCATTTGAGTACCACTAGCTTTTGCTGGACTAGCGACACATTCTTGGCAGATAGAGGTATTATCAGTGGCAAGGACAGGCCAAGACAAACTGACTCCAGTATCTGTTGCAGTGACTGACCAGATGATAGGTTTGTTTATTTCTGCTCTTTGTGTAGTGCATGTCACGATGCACCGACTGGCAAAAGTCCACCACAGACCTTACGACAGATGTGCTTATCTGCCAGGATGTCCAGTCTCACCCTGTATAACTGGGAGTGGTCCACCATAGACCTGGTTTTACCCACAAGGTGTTTTTCTCCCTCCGAGATGCGCAAGACAGTCGACTCCCTTATCAAACTTCTGTGTGGCACAAAAATAGCCATAAAAATCCAGGACTCACCTGTAATACTGAACATCATCGTTAGAGGGTTAAAATATCAGTCCAACCAAAACCTGACAGCTTTTTTTTTTGTCCACATGTAATCAGATTTTCACTCCTCAGTTACTGAGGTGTGCAGGACTATTTTAAAAGCACTATTGACGCAGTGTTGGGCACAGACTTTTTTCCAGTTCATGGTTCAAAAAGCCTAGTAAAACCAGAAAATTAGCATACCAAGTCATCACTGTCAACACAAAATTAGTTTAATTGAAAACACAGGTAAGAAAGTAAAGTTTATTTAAAGGGGACCTGTGGTGGTCGTGAAAAAAAAGATATTATATTGAGCCCCTGTCTCACGTTGTAGTTCAAGTTTAAGTTCAAGTTCAAAGCAATGCGATATAAATCCATTGCTGATGTGCTGGTTCAGCTATGTCAGCAAAACATGGGCGCAGCCATGCTGGCGGCTACATGGCCTGCCAGGACGCTTCCTGTGACGTAGTAGCGTGGATACCGCGATCTGGATCAATATTGGCTGAGCCTGGAGTGCCTGGATGAGGAGTGGCTTTCGGGATATTCAAATTCAAATTCAAACGTTTATTTCAAACTCAGGGTTCATATTAAATGCAGAACTAAAACGAGTAGAAAATAAATAAATAAATGCTTAAATTCAGCGGGTCGTCTCGTCTGATCTGAGGTCGTAACGGCCGCCAGACGGCCGGGGATTCGGCGCTGGGCTCTTCCCTCGCCGCTAAAAGTATATACAGATCAGCAGACACGGCGCTCTTGTAACAAAAACGTACAATGCGATATGGATATCGCAACATGGCGGAATGTAAAGCCTTTGGATGTCTCAATAATAAGCGAAAAAACAAAGATAAGCACTTCTTTTGTGTACCCAAACCCAGCTCACCTTGTCAGAAGATCGTAGCGGAAAAGTGGTTGCACAATCTTGGAACAGGGCACAGACGTTTCCTTTCAGACGAAATTCCGTTGTGTGTGAGGACCACTTCGTCACTTTCACCCTCAGAAGACCTTTCTGGCTCAAACCTGTAGCCATGTTGACCGAATTCTTCCTCAGAGTCCGACAATTCAGCCATAATAGAACAAAAACACTGACAAAAGCACCCTATTTGCTGGTACAGGCGGAGTATTGACTTTTCAGTAGCAACGTGGTGACGTCACATCCGCATGTGTCATGGCTGCGCACATAGTTTTCATTGGCTGGCCATGCCGGCGGTCGTATTTGCATATTTCTCTGGTGGTAGATGGCTGGCAATAATTATTTAACCAAATAACAAATACTTTGCCTAATGTTTTCAAGTTGAATGCGTTTAGACGACCACCACAGGTCCCCTTTAAATAGCACCTTTAAGACAAAAAGCCCAAAGTGCTTCACAACTGATGCAAAAGGATAGAAAATAAGATGAAAATAAAAGTAAAATATGACGAATAAAAATCACAACTGAAGCTTAAAAACAAAATCACCCAAAAGGAAGTTTAAAAAGATGTTTTTAGCTGCTTTTTAAAAGAGACCAAAGTCCACAGATCCCAAGCCCAAAGGGAGAGCATTCCAGAGTTTGGGTGCCACTGCCACAAAAGTTCTGTCACCTTTAGTTCTCAGCCTTGTCTGCTGCACAGCCAGGAAGCCCTGATGAGACAACCTCAGGGTCCTGCTGGTGATGTATGGATGTAAAAGTACACAGATATAGAGCTGTGCTTGTCCCTGCAGGGCTCTAAAACCAAAACCAGGGTCTTAAAATGGAATCTGGAATGAATGAGAAGCCAGTGCAATCAGATCAACAACAGAATGACATGTGCACATTTGCAAGACTTAGTCAGAAGCCTTGCAATAGCGTTCTGAACAAGCTGCAGACGTTCCAAGGAGGCTTTGCTGAGACAGGTCAACAGAGAGTCACAATAATCCAATTGTGAAGAAATAAAAGTTTGAATAACAATCTCCAATTCAGACCATGACACAATAGAGCTCAGATTGGCAATATTTATTAGGTAATAAAAACAAGAATGGACCAGCAATTTAACATGAGTAACAAACAAAAGCAGATGACCTCTGTTCAGATGAAAGTAAATTTTGCATTTCATTTGGAAATCAAAGTCCCAGCGTCTGGAGAAAGAGTGGAGAGGCACAGAATCTAAGTTGCTTGAGGTTTAGTGTGACGTTTCCGCGGTCAGTGATGATTTGAAGAACCATGTCATCTGCTGGTGTTTGTCCACTGTGTTTTATCAAGACCAAAGTCAGCGCAGTCGTCTACCAGGAAATTTTAGAGCACTTCATGCTTCCCTCTGCTGACGAGCTTTATGGAGAAGCTGATTTCTTTTTCCAGCAGGGCTTGGCATCCCCCCACACTGCCAAAAGTATCAAAACCTGGTTTAATGACCATGGTATCACTGTGTTTGATTGACCAGCAAACTCTCCTGACCTAAACCTCATAGAGAATCTATGGAGTATTGTCAAGCGGAAGATGCACCAGACCCAACAATGCAGATGAGCTGAAGGTCACTATCAAAGCAACCTGGACCTTCATAACTCCTCAGCAGTGTCACAGGCTGATCACCTCCATGCCACACCACATTGATACAGTAATTAATCCAAAAGGAGCCCCAACCAAGTATTGAGTGTGTATATGGACATACTTTTCAGTCGGGCAACATTTCTATTAAAAAATATTTTTTAAAATTAACTTTATGTGGACTTCCGGTCTGGACGCCATGGTGATAGCAACTTAACGCTGAACCTCCCAGATCCAATCCAAGGAAAACATCTTCAAAATCAGACTTAACGGATTTTTGGAAGAATAAAAATCAAAAGACAAAAACACCATGCCTAACCAAAAACAGAAGAAACTGACATTCCCCAGGTCAGGATGCGCAGCGGCCGCAGAATCTGATCCCGAGGACCTCCATTCAGGAGACGAAGAGCTGGGCCTAGCTAACAAAAAGGTTAGCCTGAAATCGCTATATGATGAATTACGACGATTTCGGGCCGAATTTCATGAATTCAGAGAGGAACTAAAGAGGACGAACAGCAGAATGGACCAGGCCGAAAACCGAATCTTGGAAGCTGAAGAAAGAGTAAAAGTGCTTGAAGATTCTATGCTGGATTTACACAGAAAACAGTCAAGGCTGGAGGCTAAGCTAACCGACCAAGAAGGAAGACAGAGACGAGATAACATCAGAATTCACGGTCTGAAAGAAGGAGCTGAAGATAGTTTCAACACAGTGGCGGAATGCGTGGAATCCTTATTGAGAGAGAAGTTGGATATTCCACAAACCACCGATTTGAAAATAGAAAAGGCCCATCGTACATTAGCTGCAAAGCCAGCGGCAGAGGCGCCCCCGCGTTCAGTGTTGGTAAGATTCTCCGATTTCAAAATAAAACAAGAGGTTGTAAGACGGGCTTGGCAGAAAAAAGGATTTATGCATCAAGAAAGAAAAGTCTTTGTGGAGCACGATTACGCCCCTGAGGTTCTTAAAAAGCGACGGGAATATAACAACGCCAAAAAGGTTCTACGGGAAAAGAATCTACGCTTTCAGACGCCATTTCCGGCAAAGTTAAGGGTCTTTTACGGTGAAGAGTCATGTCTCTACAATTCAGCGGAAGAAGCAACAATTGACATGGCAAGAAGAGGGCTCCCGGTAACGGTGTTTAAACCCGCAGCGAATCTGAGCGAGAAAATCAGAGCTCAAATGTGGTCCACTCAAAGGCCTTCTAAATCCACGGGCCAGCAGCGGGAAACCCAGCCCCAGAGCTACAAAGATGAGCTTTCCAGTTCCAGGAAGGAATAGCGACCTTTTTGTTTTTTTTTCTCTTTTCAGTCATTCTGCACTTCCATCCCCCCTCCTACAAGGTAACAAACATTAAAGGAGATGCAGAATCAGCATGTGGTAAAACCTTTCATGGAGCAGTTATAGCATTAGAAACAAATGTCTTCTTAATTTAAAGGAAAAAAAAAAATCTTGTTAAAATAGAAATGTAACAATGACCCACATGTTCTCCCCACACTAACAAATACTGTATTAGAGTGAATGTTTGCTGTGATGGGGGTGGGAGGGTGCACACAATCTCATAGGGTATAGGCATAAAAAAAAAAAAAAAAAAAAAAATCATTACAAATTCGGATTGGGATCTGAAATTCACGTTAAAAACATGGGACAACTTACAGGGGTAAGAGAGGGCCCTCAACACGTAACAGAGTTTGAGGAATTTCCCTCAGAGCCTACACTCCATCAGGGCTCTTACAGGGTCTTTAAAGAGACCCCAGCTCAGGAAGTTTTTTTGACAGTTTTTTGTTTTAAAGTCTCGTACACTATGTTCTTAATGTTTTTTATGTTCTTAATGTTCTTTCATTTTGAGGAGCTCAGTCATCCGGGAGAGGCTCAGAGTAGAACCGCTGATCCTCCACATTGAAAGGAGTCAGTTGAGGTGGTATGGGCATCTGATTAGGATGCCTCCTGGACGCCTCCCACTTGAGGTGTTTCAGGTACGTCCCACTGGGAGGAGACCCCGGGGCAGACCCAGGACTCGGTGGAGAGACTATGTCTCCCAGCTGGTCTGGGAACGCCTTGGTATCCCCTCTGAAGAGCTGGAGCAGGTGGCTGGGGAGAGGGAAGTCTGGGCTTCTCTGCTTGAACTGCTGCCTCCGCGACCCGGACCTCCGGAAAAGCGGTAGAAGATGGATGGATGGATGGATGTTCTTTCAGTTTCTGAGTAGCAAAAAAGAGGGCCACCACACTGTTATACTAAATAAGAAAATACAATGGAGAAACAGGGTGTAACCAAAATAGCCTCATATAATGTAAAAGGGATCCTGAATCCAGTTAAAAGATCCAAGATTCTACGCAAAATGAAAAAGACAAAGCAGAAATAATATTTTTACAAGAAACCCACCTAACAGACGTGGAACACACTAAACTCAATAGACAAGGGTTTAAAATGATCTCTTCATCTTCATATAAATCAGGGAGGAGGAGGGGAGTAGCGACATTGATATCAACCAAAATTACATTTGAAAAAAAATCAGAACACAAAGATAAAGAAGGGAGGTACAGTTTGGTAATTGGGCGGCTAGAGGGAGAAGATACCACCCTGCTGAATGTATATGCACCACCAGGGGCTAAATGGAAATTTTATAAAAATGTATTCGACCTAATGATAACTAAAGCCCAAGGTTTAGTGATATGTGGTGGAGACTTCAATCTAAGACTGAATCCATACTGGGATGCAACAGGTAATTCTTCACATCAAAATAACACTCAAATTAGGAAAACTTGGATGCTACTAAAAGAAATGGGAATCTGTGACGTATGGAGGGAATTCAACCCCAATGTAAAAGATTATACTTTTTATTCAACGCCACATTCATCTTACTCAAGGATTGATTACTTTTTTATGTTTAATAGAGACATTGGAAGAGTAAAAACATGTAAAATAGGACTGATGGATCTCTCTGACCACAGTCCGATCTATATGGACTTAAACATCCAAAAATACACAAATAATACATTTTCCTGGAGGTTGAATTCAAATGTCCTGAAAGGACCACTGAAAGATGAATTGGAATCAGATATTTTCAAATATTTGGAAGAAAACGATAATGGAGAAGTATCCCCTTTAATACTGTGGGATGCGTGCAAAGCTGTAATAAGGGGAAAAATTATTGCAAAACTGGCAACCCAAAAGAAACTGAGACGAGAAAAACTAATCACACTAGAGTCAGAACTCAAGAACCTAGAAAAAGAACACAAAGACAACACTCATTCTAATGGCTCGCTCAAGATTAAAGAAATTAAAAATCAAATAAATGAGATCTACACAATAGAAATCCAGAAGAAACTTACATTTCTGAAACAAAAACACTATGAAGCAGGCAGTAAATCGGCAAAATTACTAGCCTATAAATTGAAGAAACAACAAACAGAAAGAGCAATCTACAAAGTCAGAGACCCAGTATCAAAGGAAATAAAATTCAGAATTCAGGATATTCTTAAAAGCTTCGAGAATTACTACAAGAACTTATACTCCCACAAAAAACATAAAAACGCATCCGAGACATTCCTAAACACATTACACCTTCCCCAACTTACGGAATCACAAAATAAAACACTACTGTCAGAAATACAACCTAAAGAATTGGAAAAAGCAATTATGAAACTTAAAGCTAACAAATCCCCAGGAGCAGATGGCTATACAGCAGAATGGTACAAAACCTTTAAATAGCAACTATCTCCTCTCCTCTTGAAAACATTTAACTATGTCCTCCACACAGGGGAAATCCCCCCCCTCCTGGAGAGAAGGGGTCATTGCAGTTATACCTAAACCTGAAAAAGATAAACTAGAATGCTCCAACTACAGACCAATCAGTGTATTAAATCAGGACTATAAGCTTTTTACTATTATCCTTGCCAAAAGGTTAGAAAACATACTGACAGACTTAATTCACTTAGACCAAACAGGTTTTATAAGACAAAGACAGACACAAGACAACATTCGACGCACTTTACACATAATTCATCATATAAAAAAATATAACTTAAATGCAGTCATATTGGGATTAGATGCTGAAAAAGCATTTGATTCGGTTGACTGGTCTTTCGTATATAGAATCTTATCCAGTTTCAATTTTCATAACAACTTCATTAGAACTATACAGGCTTTATATAAAAAACCAACAGCTAAAATAAGGATTAACGGTAATTTATCATCATCTTTTGAGCTGGAAAGAGGATGTCGTCAAGGCTGCCCCCTGTCTCCACTGCTCTTTGCAATCTTCATAGAACCTCTGAGCCAATGGATAAGACAAAATCAAAAAATTCAAGGTATTACACTTGGTCAGAAGGAACATAAAATAGCACTCTTTGCTGATGACATTTTAATATACCTAGGGCAACCAGACACTTCTTTACCAGAACTAATCTCAGTTTTTTCAGACTATGGAGATTTATCGGGGTACAAATTAAACATGCATAAAACCCAAGTTTTAACATTCAACTATGACCCAAATCATTATTCACTAAGTGAACTCAAAACTAACTGGGAGTTGGGATCTATGAAATATCTGGGGGTCAATATCCCGAAACAACTCAACAAAATTATAACACTAAACTATGATCCACTGGTGACAAAAATAAAATCTGACCTAGCAAGATGAAATATGATACCATTCTTAGGTACTGCACAAAGAATTGAAGCAGTCAAAATGAATATACTCCCACGTCTTCTATACCTTTTCCAAACAATACCGGTAGAACCCCCCAAAAAAACATGGCAGGAGCTAGACAGAAGGATCTCAAGATTCATATGGCAGGGTAAGAGACCTAGAATCAGATATAGAACCCTACAGCTAAACAAAGACAAAGGTGGGCTTGCGCTGCCAAATATCAGGGACTATTTTATAGCTGCACAAATTAAAACTTTAGTAGAGATATGTAACCCAGGCTACACTGCACAATGGAAGGAGATGGAATGCCAAATAACAAGTGACATCCCCCTACAGGCGATAATAGGGAACAGTGCCTTACCTAAACTCTTGAATAACACTAACCCGTGGATAGAGACCCCGCTAAAAATTTGGTTTAAGATAGTCAGAGAGAATCAAGCTAAAGAGCCCTATCGACTTCTGCAATGGATTGCCTATGATCAAGACTACCCCTAATAAAACAGACACTAGATTTAAAGAGTGGAAAGAGAAAGGGCTGATAAAATATTACGATTTCTTTAAGGGGCAAACTTTAAGAAGATTTGAAAAAACAAGGTCTAATAAATCAAGACCTTTACAGGTTCTTCCAGCTTAGACACCACATAAACAATATACTTAAAAAGGAGGATTTGGAAAGGGCCCAGTCAGGTGTTCTGAAGGTCTTCTTAATGGCATATAAAGGGATCCCAGGGATCAGATACATTTCTAAAATATACCAAGGTCTTCAAGACTTAAAAGGAGACAACACATCATATATAAAAGAGAGATGGGAAAAAGAGGGGAATTTCACTTTACAATTGGAAATATGGGAAAAGCTAAATAGACAGCAATGGAAAAGTACCTCATCCCTGCAGTGGAGAGAATTTGGATGGAAAAATTTGGTAAGATTTTTCAGAACACCTGCACAAAACAAATTTACCCATAAGGGGTTGAACTGTTGGCGCTTGTGTGGTGAAAAGACTGCAAATCATTTTCATGTGTTTTGGTCATGCCCAGTTATCCACCAATATTGGACCAATGTACAGACAATATTGGGGAAAATATTCAAAATAACAGTTCCCTTTTCTTTTATAACTTTGTATTTGGATTTACTACCGGACTCACTGGAAAGACGAGGAGATAAATACTTATTCAATGTTTTAATATTGGCAAGTAAAAAAGCCCTAACTAAAAAATGGATGCTGAAGGACTGTCCTACACCTGAAGATTGGATTAACGTGATTCAAGACATTTACTCGATGGAAAAGTTGACATTCGCACTGAGACAGGACATGGATGGGTTCATGAACTTTTGGCAACCCTGGATCGCATATGTGTCTTCCATTAGATCTAATCTTTGACAAATACCATTTCAATGATGGTCCCACTCTTTGTTCCAACGCTACTCAGATGCTCTTTTACTTTTAATTACTTAATTTTCTGTTTGTTTGTTTTTTGCTGTTCTGTTTGTTTATTCGTTTTTTTTGGTTTGTTTTTGTTTGTTTGTTTTTTAATTTAATTCTCTTTAATTTCACTTTTTCTTTCACTTTAAAAAAAAGGGGGGGTGTTGTAATAACTATTCTACCAATGTTGTCAAATAGCAAAATATAAGGGAACGTGTGATGAAAATGTAAACAATGCAATGCTGTAATGATCTGTATACCCTTTACAAAAACTTAAATAAAAAAAAAAATTAACTTTATGTAATATTCTAATTTTTTGAGAAACTGAATTTGGGGTTTTCATGGGCTGTAAGCCATAATCATTAAAATTAAAATAAATAAACCCTTGAAATCTATCACTCTGTGTCATGAATCTATATAATATATGGGTTTCACTTTCTGAAATAAGTGACAAAAAATATTGAACTTTTTCATGATATTCTAATTTTTTTGAGATGTACCTGTATGTGCCCCTATTGATTATTAAGTAAATTGTTAAATGTTAAGTGTAATTTTTATTGCCAACAGCATGTTTGCACCTGGTACTGTGGAAGCTTCCACAGCAGCCAGTGCTGCTGCCGCCAGGTGCTGACAGTGGCAGCACCATGTGGGGCACTCTCTCTCCAGACGGACTCCAGCAGGCAGTTAGTGGCGGAAGTGTTTGGATGAATTGTTAAATACAGCCGTGACAGTGAGCACTGAAAGGGCACAAAGCGTGTTATTTCCTTCTGAGTGGAGTGTGTATGATCCTGACAATTGAGCTCAGAGAGCCAAACAACTACTGCATATTGCATTGCTTGTTTGAACGTGATATTTTTTGGACAGCGGCAAAAATCACGAGGACAAGAGCCATGCAGGGTCCCGTATGGAGACTGTCCTGTTTAAATAAGCTGAGTGTCGCTGCAGTCTCCAGTACACACACCCCATAGTTACCACCACTGCTTTATGAACATGATTGTTGGGGGGGGGGGGGGGGGTTCAACAGAATCAGCAGTTCATGCAAGTAGAAAGACCGGAGCTCCGCACAATTGTCACACACGCACAAAGTTGAGAGCGGCGCTGCAGCTAGTTTCTCACAGCTTCCATTGTTTGCCACATAAGTTATGAACCCTGTTTAAATTACGAGACCACAGGGTCCTAAAAACATTTGCAATAATACCGCATATTGCGATTGTGAGCTATCCACCGTCAACGCAGGGGAAATTCCTCTACCGCAACAGCCCTAGCTGTATCTGTCTGAAACAGCTGTATGCTGTCGAGCAACAACTTTTTCTAAAATCTTGGCAATGAAAGATAATTTTGAGATCGGTCTGTAGCTGTTAGGAGGAGAAGGATCAAGGTTAGAAGGAGTGGGTGGATGATATCATCCTTAAAATAGACAGGGACTTGTCCAGACACCAGTGAAGTATTTTTTATAGACAACACACAGGGACCTAAGTGTTTTGTTTGGGAGAGATATTGGTTTGCCTCCTTTAATTTTCCAAATCTCTAACACACTGTAAGACTTTTTTTAAACCTCTTGTGCCCATGAAGTTCTGAACTTGTACTTTTTCAGTGTGTTTTATGTTGTCACCAGTATAGCTTCTATATTTCTGATGGGACTGACTTCACATTTATACAGAAGCTTCAAGTCAATACCTTGAACAAGTTGAATTTTGACATACATTTAATGGGAGGTTAACTTGAAGGCATAACCAGCAACTAAAAGGACTTGAATATGTTTTTTTTTTTTTTCTATTGAAAAAGACAGTAATTCCTTTGGCTACATGCCAGGTTTATATTTGAATCAGCTGAGGGCATGCATTACATTGTTCAGTGAGAACGCTGACATGGGGACGCGTGGGGTATGTGAGCTTGCACAGTAAGGTTCTTTCATTAAGTATAACTTAATTTAGGTGTGTTTTATGTGATAACCATAACAATTGACCTAATTGGCTTTTAAGATTAATTTACCTGATGTCAGGTGTAGCTCATGCGTAAAGTACAAAGATCCTTGATGCCTATACCAGCTATTCAATCACAAAGTGTCAGAAAATTGGAGACTAAAGATGATGCTTGGGTAAAGTCTGTGACAATTTTTTAAAAAGTATTTTTTAGATGAAAGTCTGAGTATTATTGGTCAATTTTCATATGTATTCTGTCACAACTTTGTTCTTATGTATTTAGAGCTTTTGACTTGTGTTAAAAGTTCTCAATTTTAACTTGCTAATATGTGTTACACACTGTTAAAATATTTATAAAAGAGGTAAACAAGAAATGTGAGACCCATTTGTAGATTGCTTTGTTTCTCAAAGTTTTCCACATTTTTCTTCCTCTGTTGTTGCACAGGGGAGTGATGGCGGCGTCAGACTGCTACATTGTGCACGAGATCTACAATGGGGAGAATGCACAGGACCAGTTTGAGTACGAGCTGGAGCAGGCTCTGGAGGCCCAGTATAAATACATTGTTATTGAGCCCACTCGGATCGGAGATGAGACCGCCCGGTGGATTACCGTGGGAAACTGCCTGCACAAAACGGCCGTGCTGTCAGGTGCCGCTTGCCTCCTGACACCGCTTTCACTACCCGCTGAATACTCGCGCTATGTGGCGCTGCCTGCTGGCGCCCTCAGCATAGCCTGTGCTGCCCTCTATGGGATTTCATGGCAGTTTGACCCCTGCTGCAAGTACCAGGTGGAATATGACAGCCAAAAACTGTCGCGGCTGCCCCTGCATACACTGACCTCCTCAACGCCTGTGGTATTGGTACGCAGGGATGACATCCACAGAAAGAGACTCCATAATACGATAGCACTGGCTGCCCTGGCGTATTGTGCCAAGAAGATCTATGAACTCTATGCGGTATGAGTGCACTCTGAAGAGGATTTAAAACCAACAAAAAAGGAAAAATAAAATTAAAAAAACAAAAAAAACAAACAGAACCTACCCATCCCCAAATGTTAGAAAGTGGAATTCACAAAAAGACCCAGCAGTTATCTCCACATGTGGTGGGTGCTTCCTGTTTGAACTTTGATCAGGATATAGTTAAAACTAGAAGGAATTGGTTTGCCCTCATTATGTTTCCTTTACTTCTATGTGACAACAGCCGCCCACTTATCTCCCTAGTACACTCGCGCCTCCTCCCTGTTCTCTCCACCTCTATCCTTGACACGCAACAAGCTAGTGCACAAGGGGGTGACAGTAGTTCCCTGGACTGGATTGTATTGGGAGTTTAAATGGACAGGTTTTGTGTACCAATCCCTTACCCCTCTTCCTCGTAGTTTTACTGTACCCTTTTCATGCCGGTCAGTACACCACCCTTTCATTAAACATTAGGATATTTCAGACTCATTTTTCTCTATTTTATTTTGCTTTTTCCTTTAAATGCCATGTATGTCACTATCAGTGAAAACAGCTCCACATTATTTGAGATTTCTTGTTCATATAGATTTACTGGTTTTAACAAGTGTGAGTAAGATCTTGTTTGACAAAAGCAACACGACTATCTTTTTTTTTTTTTTACCATTTATTACATGTATTACATAAAAATTAAGTGAAGCCCATATAGAGACTCTTTGGCTGTACAGTTAATACACAACAAATCCTTCTTGTTAATATAAATGTGTGACAAATTAATAGGAAAATGTACTTTAGGGGAATGTTGGTGGTGGTGTTGAGCTTCATAAGTTCTTGAAGTGTCACAGCAATTCACTACTTTCACAGTCTGAAAATGGCTTCTTTAAGAAACATGATTCAGTCCACAAAGGCACAAGGGTTGTACAATGATGTACTGAAATTGAATAAAAGATGTGTGTTTGAAATTTTTGACGGAGCTGTATGCCACCATCCGCAGCCCCAGGGGGTCAGCAGTCTGGTTGTTCACAAAGATTTTCAGCTGCTGACGTTGGTAATTGTTTTTAAATTAAAGGATTGGTCCGATTAACAGTGCTGCTCTTAAGCACACTCATTTGTACTAAGTGTTCTAATGGTGCCATTTTGTTCACGCTTTGCCTCACCATGTTTGCTGTTGGATGTGGAAAACTAGACATGCCGAGTTATAAAAAGTGGCTTTTTTTACATGACTATGCCAAACATGCCAATGTAGTTTCCCTCACTGTACATTTTTTTTTTTTTTTATGTTGCCAAAAGTATTGGGACACCTCTCCAAATAACTGAGCTCCAATGCACAAAGGAAGGTCCTTAAAGACGTGGCTGAGCGAGTTTGGTGTGGAGAAACGTGACTGGCCTGCACAGAGCCCCAACCTCAACCTGATAGAACACCTTTGGGATGAATTGGAGCCATCCTTTGCAGTTCTAACAGCTCCAACTCTTGGAAAGGCTTTACACAAGGTTTAGGAGTGTGTTTATGGGAATTTTTGACCGTTCTTCCAGAAGCACATTTATGGTGTTGGATGAAAAGGCCTGGCTCACAGTTTCCACTCTTAATTCATCTCAAAGATGTTCTGTCAAGTTGAGTTCAGAGGTCTGTGCAGGCCAGTTAAGTTCATTGTGCATTGGTTTCCCAATGCTTCTGGCAATACAGTATATAAGTGGCAGTGAAATGGCATCCTGTAAAATGGCATCTAACAATTGGTTGATTAGTTATTGAAAAAACAGTTTGCAGAGGCACTGCTGGACATGATGGTATCATCAGTGTCTCCCTACAATGTAGACATGACTGCCCCTCTGATCATGCTATGGCTGGTAATTATTTACCTAAAAGGTTCCAGGAACTTGATACAAAACCATAAACTGTCATATGCTGTGCTGTATAACGATAGTATCCACAAAGCAAAATTTCAGTGTCACTGTAATACTGACAAGTAATTGCAAACCTTGTGCAAAATCTTCACTGTGCAACTCTAAACTATACTTCCTAGGATGCACACAGGTAGGTTTGATTCTAACAAATGTATGGTGTGGTGTCACTAGAACTAGTGGTAGAACAATTGAACACTTTTTAAACAAAACGGTATAATGTCACAGAGAGGTATTTATAAGTCGATTCTCCATCCAGCCATCTTCTACTGCTTATCCAGTTGTCTGGGTCATGGGGGCAGCGGTCTACGTAGAGACTACCACCTGGTTCTCATAACCCCATGATCCCTCCTGCACGTGGTGAGCACACTGGAGGGCAGACCCATGTGTCTCCTTTAGGTACACTGGGTCCTTGATGTAACTTTTTTTTTTTTTTATGGGGATCTACTGGACCGCTCTTGTTCTGGCCCTTCACCCAGGAAAAGTTTATCTTGGGAGACCCTACCAGGGACAAGCTGCTCCTGAAAACAGCTCCTGGGATCATTGTGGCACTCAAACCCTTCCACCATAATAAAGTGGGGATCCATGGAGGGGATAAGTCTATACTCCACAATCAAAAGTCAGAAGCCATTTTATTGAACTTTGACTTTACGAATTCCTTAAAGCACCTAATACCAGTCCAAACAGGAAAATGCTCTACTAGTTACAGTTCTAACACGATTACTTTCATATTCACTTGCATCGTTAATTGTTATTAGATTATCCCAAATTTAATGAATGACTGGATCAAAATTGCAACTTTGATGGTCAGTTTTTAGATTTATAAAATGATATAATTTTAGAATTTAAGCCCTTCATTATGAAATCTGTAAATTTTGCAAGTGTTAGTGGTAACTTGCAAGAATAAAGGTGCAAAAATGGTAGATGGTAATTTACAACTAAAAATGTAGCAGATTTGCCTTGACTAAGTCTTGAATTTATGTGAAAAGTTACAAATTTGTGGGGGGAAAAGTGGCTGCTCCGCACAAACAATGATACTTCTTACATGACTACACTGTTACTACAGGTGTATCTAATTAGATAATTAAACTTTGTTAGGAAAAGTACTATTTATACCCAGAGGTGTGTACAGTATCCAGAAATTGTACTCATAAAAATACATCATCTTATTATTCATGTACCAGGAATTATTACTAATTCAGCAGAAGCGCCGCAAAAATATAAATTTAAGTTAAAAAATTTGCAAGGATAAAACCATGTTAACAAGAGGAATGCTTTTGGCTCATTTTGCTAACAATAGCATCCCTGTCATCTCAGATCACCTACTGGTTAGAACACAGGTGTTAAACTCATTCCATGGAGGGCCAAGACCCTGCAGGTTATACCTCCACCCAGTGTCTTCAACAGGTGATTTCTCTGAATTTCGTCCTACTGATTGCTGATCAGTGAAAACACCTGCTGAAGAGACTGGGTGGAAGTAAAACCTGCAGGGTCTTGGCCCTCCAAGTCGATTTAAAGTTCATGGATGGTGTCTCTTTAATTTCACATAAAAACTGCATAAAAATGTTTGGGTTTTTTTTCCCCTTTTTAACTCCCAAAAAATTTTTAGACCAGATTTTGGCAGTTTTGTAGTGCGCATGGACAGTGCGGTGGCGAAGTGGTTAGCACTGTGGCAGCACAGCAACTCACCCTTGGCCAGGGGATCCTGGTTCGATCCCAGCCTCCGACTAACAGTGATCTGTGTGGAGTTTGCATGTTCTCCCCGTGTCTGCGTGGGTTTACTCCGGGATTTCTCCGGTTTCCTCCCACATGCCAAAAACATGCAAGTTAGGTTAATTGGCATCAAAACTGGGGATTCTAAATTGTCCTTAGGTATGACTGTGAGAGTGAATGGTTGTCTCTCTGTGTTGGCCCTGCGATGGACTGGCGATCTGTCCAGGGTGTACCCTGCCTCTCGCCCTAGGATGCTGGGATAGGCTCCAGCCCCCCCACGACCCGAAAAGGATTAAGCGGAAGAAGATGGATGGATGTAGTGCGCACATCTGATACGTGAAGCTGCGTTCCAAATATAAATATCAACACTGTACTTCAGTGGTATTCCCAGCTCCGGTTTCAGGGAACATCAGTTAAGGAAACTTCACAAAAGATTTTCCGTTTGAAACATCCTGCAACATCACTTCCCTCCTCCGTGCATTACCACGGTAACCATGGACACGTACTGATACTACTGTGGACATTTTACACTTCTATCAATTGATATAAACAATAACCATCAGTAGTTATCTTGTTAATAATGACATCAGTTGTGGCGGAAGAGTAATAAGCAGCGAACTGAGAGTTTTTAAGGGTGTTTATTATCATTCATCCAGCCATCATAGAACTCACTCCAGCCCTGTGTAGGCGGGCTGGAGCGGGTCCTCAGGCTCTCAGGCAATGCGTGTAGTCAGATGAGCAGTAAGAGAGAGTGAGCATATGATATTCAGTCACTTAAATACCCAGTTACAGACAATACATTAAAGGCATGTTATCATCAAAGAAACTGCAGGAAGGCATGGGACATTTGCATTTGAGTACAGAGCAGGAAGTCATACATAACAGCAGGATACTGGCGCCTGAACTAGACAAAGAGAGGCTGCCTATTGATATCAGCCATTGTTCTGCCAACTGCTCCACCTGAGCGCTCTGCTTGTCCCAGTATGCATTGGTGACCCCGAGAAAGAACACGCTGACGCCAACAAACGCAGCACCCGGCGGTGACTCCAACGACAAGTGAACGCAGCAGCCTGACGCAAATAGACTGCCCTCCCTTCTGCTACAGGGAGACCTCGACGCAGAGCCACCACCAGGCGAAACTCTCCGGAGATCACCCACGACCGGGAAAGCTGCAGAATGCTTCATGGTGAGATCTGCACGCCTGAGATCTGCACATCCACGCTGGGACTGGCCGCTCTCACAGCTCCTCCACACAAGAGCGCATGCACCTCGTCCTCTCTCCACGACGGCGACCTCCAGGGCCGACGAAGAACGCAGTGCGTGGACCTGAACGCACCATGACCAATCTACAGCAACAGCTCAACAGGGATGACCATCGGCGCCGACTACGCTGATCTCCAGCAAGCTCCCTGACCCTGACTCGCCTTTACAGCGGACCTGCCAAGCACCGAACCCCGCACGCACACCGGGGGGTTACGAGGACGGCGCACCACGCACGGGACAATAACAGCTCCACAGACCGCCATCGTCCTTCGCCGCTGCACACAGAACCTTCAGGGCTGCTCACACACCTGAAGCACGCACGCAGCTCGCTCACAGGATTTTGTACGGGTCTCAGCCACGGCGCACAAAGGGAATTCAGCCGTCAGCTGTCCCCGAGGGCTCTAGGGCTGCGCGCACGCACCTAAAGCCAACACGCCAAGTCCCTCACACAGCTGCAGCTCCTTTTTTCTCACAGCCGCTACACAGCCTTGCAGCTCCTGTTTTTCTTCATGGCCGCGAGAGGAGTCGGAGACTAATTTTTCTTCGCACAGCTGCTGTGGACCTCCGCCACGTTCAACGGGACAGCCCCTCAACATCGCGGATCCACAGGCAATTTTTGCGCGGCCCAAACAATTTCGCCGTCCTGGGCCGGCACTTGCTACCCCCACCCCCCTCCCTCCACCTCCGCCTGCACAGAGCTTTCCCTGCTCGCTACCAAAGCCGGACTATCGAGGCCTCAGCTTCCTGCTGAGCCCTCTGGGGGGGAGTACTGTGGGTGACCCCCACAACAGACTGGGACAAGCAGAGCGCTCAGCGGGGGCAATTAGCAGAACAATGAAATGTGTGTATTGAGATCAATAGGCAGCCTCTCTTTGTCTAGTTCAGGCGCCAGTATCCTGTTGATATGTGTGACTCAAATGCAGGTGTTCATGCTTCCTGTTCTGTTCTGTGATGCAAATGTGCCTTTCATGTATTGTCTGTAGTGGGGTATTTAAACTGCATTTCGCTCTGTAACTCTTCCTCTCTCTCTGACCACCACTTCTGACTACACGCATTGCCTGTATCTGCTGAGGAGAGCCTCCGGGCTCGCTCCGGCGCGCATGCACGGCGCTGGAGCGAGTTCTCGTGATGGCGGTATGATTAATAAACTCCCTCAAAAACTCTCAGTTCGCCGCTTATTATTTCATGCTGCCACACCCACACTACTCCCCCCCAGAGGGCTCAGCAGGGGGCTGAGGCCTCGATCGTCCGGCTTTGGGAGCGAGCTGCTGGGAAAGTCTGTGCCGGAGGAGGGGGAGGGAGGAGGGTGGAGGTAGCAAGTGCCGACCCGTTGTCTGGGCCTTGCAAAAATTGCATGTGGATCCGAGATGTTGAGGGGCTGTCCGTTAAACGTGGCGGAGGTCCACAGCAGCTGTGAGAAGAAAAATTAGTCTGATTCCTCTCGCGATTCAGTCCGGCAATGAAGAAAAACAGGAGCTGAAGCTGTGTGAGGGACTTGCCATGACATGGGTGATCTTTTTGTCAACTGCTGGTGAAGTGATGTACAGTTGTTCACTTCTTTATTCAGTTGTGTGTTCCCTTTGAACTATAAAGTGGCTCTACTTTGAGCCAAACACTTTTCACTCCTTTCAGCTTGAAATCACACCTAGGAATACTCTGTATTCCACTTCAGAGTACACTAATGCCCTTCAAAGGTGGCCCTGGAAGCTGCACAGTAAAATTTTCAAGGAAAATCGAGCACTTGGAATTCTATGTTAAACTTGAAGAACATCTGGAATATTCATATCGCTACAGTCCAATTCAAAGTGAAGCTCATACATGAATTAGTTTCCGGGGGGCGGGGGTTTCAGCTCAGAATACGCCCCTGAATTCATCACAAAAATATTTTTAGGAGAAAACTGACAGTACAAAGCTAAAAGTCTGCACTATTTTCAATAAAAGTTTTGTGTTTACTCAGAATTTTATTAAGAGCCATTGATTAATTGACACGGAATGAGGAATTATTAGACAAGCCAGGCGGATCCAAGTCAGTGATCTAAATAATGTGCAGACGTTTTATCCACTGTCCAGTAGGTGGCGATAACACACCAACCTAACATCCAAAGAAGAAGAAAGCAGGAAGAAGAGTGAGCATCTTTCAGCTGAAACGCAAGTGGGTAAATAAGCATTGAATGCATGACTTTAGTCATATTAATAAGTGTCAATCAGTGCTGCTAACAAACGTTTTAATATTAACGTTATAAAACACAGATAGACTGCGTACAACGAGGTAGGACGTTTACTATCAAACCCAGAAACCTTTTTAGGTTCATACCATGATGTGAGATGTCTGGTTTATTATTATAGCATTCAGCTATAAAACAAAAAAGTCTGAAAAATGATGTCATAGAATATGCCTCTCCTATAGTTTTATATTTTGTTTAATCAGCAGTAAGGATAGTGGTGAGGTTGTGATGTGTTTTAGGCGCTCTTTGCCATGCAACCCCTGGCACAAATTACGGAATCGCTACTGTTAGAGGATATTCATTTGTTTAAATTTGTAAACAAAAAACAAAAACATTGTGTGTGAAATAATCACAGACATGTCACAAAACTCTTTTTATTCAAAATGTCAACCTTCTGGCTTTAAGAAACATGAAAAAATGAATGGAAGAATTTTTTATTAGATCAAGCAGAGGTAATATATATATATATATATATATATATATATATATATACATATTGGGCTCATTCACTTCTGAGGAAAATATTATGGAATCACCCCGTAATTTCATTTGCAGTCCTAAAATACCGGCATCAAATTAAATCTGCAAATTAAAAAAGTCTGTAGTTAAAAAAGAGTGCTTGCACACCTTGCTTGGTGAGCTGTTGCACCTAGCTGATATACATTAAACATGACTCCAACATGAGAAATGTCAGTTAAAAGTAGATGATTACAAAACTTCTTCAAGAAGAAAAATCACGGAATGTAGCAAAATATGTTGGTTGTTCCCAGTCAGCTGTGTCTAAAATCTGGACGAAGTACAAACAGAATGGGAAGACTGTAAAAGTGAAGCATAGTGGTAGACCACAGAAGTCATCAAAGCGTGTGGATGAAACGACTGGATGAAAGTGATATTCAGTGTTGAATCACGAATCTGCATCGGGCAAGGTGATGATGCTGGAACTTTTGTTTGGTGCTGTTCCAGTGAAACCTATGAAGATGACTGCCTGAAGAAAACATTCCACAATGAAAGCACCGCAGGTGCTGATGCCTCGGTGCTTGTGGCATGGGTACTGTGTCATGCCACCCATGCACGGTTTTGAAATGCCTGGTATTTGTTTATGCAGGTATGACTGATGTCACTGTCGCAATACATACAAGGTGTATGTCATCCCAGGGCTATACGCTGGCATTTTTGTCAAGGAGCGCATAAAAGAAAACATAGAGAAGCAGCTTCTTCTTCTTCTTCCGCTTAATCCTTTTTGGGTCGCGGGGGGCTGGAGCCCATCCCAGCATCTTTTGGGCGAGAGGCAGGGTACGCCCTGGACAGATTGCCAGTCCATCGCAGGGCCAACACAGAGAGACAGACGACCATTCACTCTCACAGTCATACCTAAGGACAATTTAGAATCCCCAGTTTTGATGCCAGTTAACCTAACTTGCATGTTTTTGGCATGTGGGAGGAAACTGGAGAAATCCCGGAGTAAACCCACGCAGACACGGGGAGAACATGCAAACTCCACACTGATCACTGTTGGTCGGGGGCTGGGATCGAACCCAGGATCCCCTGGCCAAGGGTGAGCTGTGCTGCCGCAGTGCTAACCACTCCGCCACCACGCCGCCCCATATAGAAGCACTAAAGTAAAATTAGGAGCAGAAAGAAAAATGCTGGATTAACAGATTTTATTAATTTAATAAATGTATATTTACACTACAGCATGCAATAGCAGGTAAAAATATCAAAACCTCAAAAACTGTCATCATAATTATCAACATTAAATCAGAAAGGGTTGAAATGTTTCACTCTGTGTGTAATGAGTACTGAGAGAGATTCCTGAAGTACCTTGCAAAAAAAAAAAAATATTGAAATGCAGTTTTTCTATAAAGAGGACTTGCAGTATTGTTATGTAGCTTCCAGCCCCTTCTCTTCACAGCTGCTCTGACTGCTCACCCTCAAGTTCACCACCGTGGCCTTCAGAGAGAGAAATGAGAAGGGGAAAAAATGAAAATGTGATTATTATTACAGATGTGATAGAACATTTTTAAAGTCAGCATCATCAGATAAAGTCTATTACAGATGTCATGTTCCTACTGAACTTAAGAAATTGTTTGGTTTTCTGTAAAAATAACCTCGTGTTTTTTTATTTCACACCGCACATCAGCTTTGAGTAAATAAATTCATAAAGAAATGTCAAGGCTGTAAAAGTTATTTTAAAGGAAATGATTCAATAGCATCACACCATGGTGTTTTTATATTACTGACATTAGTATTAAGAGTTGAAAACATTGTCTGAACTTTAGAGAAACCAATTTAACATCAACAAGTTATTAACATGTGAATTATGTAACCACGGAGCCACCAGTAGTGGAGCACATGGAAAAAAATAATGTGACAAAACACAAGCTTTAAGAATCAAATGTTGGCATATTAGGAGGTGGTAATGTGTTAACAATGAAAATGCTGCATAATTTAAGGGCAAAACTTACTTGTAAAATGTTTTTTTTCTCCTGCTCTTCTGATGTTATCTGCCAGTTTCTTTGACTTCAAAAAAGGCTCTGCTGTGATTGGCAGGTTGCAATTAAGCAATATGGGAATTGTAGTTTTTACCAATGAGTTGTAAACTATATACAAGAACACTATACATTGTCCTTTATCTTCAAAGCTAAACAGCAAAACATGTCTGAAAAGAAACAATGTGTTGAATAAATGGTGTAGTTCCTGAATATGTGTTCATTTTGCAGAAACAACAGCTATTTTAAAAGTGCAGCACGAGATTGATTGTTGATGGGAAATGCTCAGTGGGGCTTTAATAAAGGTGCACTGCCACCTCTACTGCGCCGGCATAGATATTACAGTGACGTTTCAGCTGCATTGATGGTAAAGTTGAGCTATTTTTGTGTTTATTTCGAAAACAAAGCATTATCTTTCAATTCTGGTATATTAAAAGTCGAGAAAATGTGGCAATACAATGATGCAAGCCTTTTGTTACACTTAATTTTGACTGGGCGAGCTGAAACAGACAGGCGGACAGAGACACACACACACACAAAACCATCCACACAGACGCATTGAGTGATTACCGTATGCCTCTCCATTTTACCAAGGCATAATTATTGATTTATCTTCAATAAATGCACAAGTTTATGTTGAAATTTCATTCTCCAGGGTGATGATGCATCTTCCCATAGATCAAAAAGAGTGAAAATTTTCCTTCAAGAAAGACATATAATGTCAATGGCATGGCCTGCAGATAGTCTGGACCTCAAGCTCAGTGAAAATCTATAGTGAAAACTGAAGAAAATGACCATGACAAGGCTGCAATCTGTAAAACTGATCTGACAACAGTAATAAGAGAAAGTAGGAGCTGGGCTGATGAATAGTTTGTCACTAGTTAAAGACACACTCTGGTCTATAAAAAAAAAACGCTTTCACTGTCTTACAGTTTCATGTCAAATTTTTTTCACCCCCCACACCTTAAAATGCCAGAATCAGTGACTAGACCCAACCCACATACCACAAGGCTAATAGTGGCTAGTGCTACTTTAAACAGCAAAAACCTGTGATTAAAAAAAACAACTTACCGGTTGAAGGAAATGCCCAGTTGTATGCACAGCAGCCCAGGATAATGACTGAAACGGCACTGGTCCTTAAAAGCAGTTTAATGGTAAAACCCATCTTAATTTGGGTTGTTTTCAAAATAGCTAGCCCAAAAATGCTAACTGGCCATGGAGGCTAACTTCATTTAGGCCAGAGAGTCCTGATTGGCTCAACACTACAGACATGCCAGCATGGTGTTCATCTTACATCACCAAAAATGGTCTGTATAAATTTGCCTTTTTTCAGGGGGCGGGGCTTAAGTGAAACTTTAAAGCAATAAAACAGAGATAGGAGACATTTGAGTGATTTTGCTCTTGATATGTATTGTAAGTCATTAAAAACATGTTACAGACATGTTACCAAGAAAAAAAACCCTTGATTTTTGGTGGAGTGCCATGCCTCAGAGAATTCAAGTTGTGAGAAAAGCCACAGGTGGTGCTACAAAGTACTGGTTGTGCAGCTTTTTTTTTCACGATTCCAAAATATTTTCCTCAGAATTGAGTCCATGTTTTCCTCTGCTTGATCTAATAAAAAATATTACAATTTTCTTTCATTCTTTTTTTATGCTTCTTAAAGTGAGAAGGTTTACATTTTGAATAAAAATAAATTTGTGGCATGTCTGTGATTATTTATTTATTATAAAATTGAAGAATTGAATGATCATCCTTCAAGAGTGGTGATTCCATTATTTTTTTCATGAGTTGTAATTAATATACAGTATTTCACTAAATGCCCTTTTTATCCATTGTCTTTATATATATATTAGGTGTATTTTGAATATATATTAAATGTTTATTTATGTTGTGTGTATTCTGTGCACTTATAAATAAAGTCACCTTGGATTATTAACACACAGCACCTTTTTATTAGATGCGTTACATGTTAAACCATAATAAATGTTCCAAGTAATTTCAACAAAATGATTGTAATTACAGAAAATATGGGAAAATAGGAATTTTATTGTGGAGGATGAATCGGATGAGACACGAGCAGCTAAAGACACACGCTTTATTTCCTCCAACAAGCAGAACGGACTGACATGGGTGCCAGAGCGAATCTATTACAGCTTTATTTCCACCCTTGGCACCCGGAGTAAACACATTAACATACATGACAATACAGCAAGACTCAACACAATACTTTTGCGCCCAGCATACTCAAGGTGTGAACAGCGTCTTCCACCCTACACAATAGGCTCACGCCTGGCATACCAGGAGCGAAGGTGCATCTTCATGTGGTTTATTACCCCCTAGCGCTCTGGCGCTTGTCCTTGGTTCCTTTCCCTTCTTCTCCTCATTTTCATCCCTCAACTCCTTCCCCCAATTCTCCAAAGTCCTGGGTGGAGTGCAATCTCCTGTTGTGTGACCACACAGCCCCCCACCCACCCACCCCCAGAACACCCAGAAGGGGCTTTAACCCTCTGGTCCTTAGGGCTTGAGCAAGCGCCCGTAACGGCTGTAATGTTGAGTTGCCGGACAGGCCGAAGTGCCTTGCTGTTGAGGTGGGTAGGAGAAAAACTTGTCCTCTGGCGAGCAGTCTTCTGGAGGGGGAAGGGGTGGGGAGGAGAAAGATTTAGTCTCCTGAAAATAGTTCTCTGTAGGGGGAATACCAATCTGCGGACCCACCATAGGTGGGCGTCTGCGCCGGGGAGCCTGTGCCAGCACCACCAGCTCATCTGCCAATACATATGCGGGCTTCAGCCTGTCTATGCAGATGGTTTCCTTACGTCCCCCCCCCGCCAAGGTCTAACACATAATGTTTTGCCCCCGTTTCCAACACTGAACGGGCCATTGTACGGCGAACGTAGCGGTGTCCTGTGGGCGTCATGCCTAACGAAAAGGAATTTGGCATTTTCTAGACGTTTTGGAACAAAAGTGCGGGGAAAACAATGATGCGCCAGCCCTGGGACACTGCCAGCCTCTGCCCCTGAAAAAGGGTGCGTGGATGGGTCGGAACCGGGCACGGGACTCTCCAGCAAAAATTCCCCGGGGATCCGCAGCGGCTGAGAAAAAACGAGCTCTGCTGGGTAAGCTGCCAAATCTTCCTTAGGCACGGAGCGCGACCCAAGACAGGCGGTCGGCCCAATTTGCGTCCATTAGCGAGGCTCTGAGCACTGCTTTAAGCAACCTGTGAAACTGCTCGCACAAACCATTAGCCTGCGGGTTGTACACGGCAGTGCAGTGGATTTTGACCCCCAGGCTCTCAGCCATCGCAGACCAGAGTTCCGAAATGAATTGCAGACCCCTGTCAGAAGTGATATCCAATGGGGATCCAAACCGTGAGACCCAAGATGACAAAAGCATGCAAGCTACCTCGGGAGATGTAGTGGAATTTAGCGGAACCGCCTCTAGCCAACGCGTAGTGCGGTCCACGTTTGTCAGAAGGTGTGTGAATCCCTGTGACGGTGGAAGGGGACCCACTAAATCCACGTGTACGTGGTTGAACCTCCTGGCCAGAATTTGAAAAGGCTCGAGGGGGCTTTGGTGTGCCTCTGCACCTTAGCCCGTTGGCACACAATGCACGCTGCGCCCCATTCTTTCACATCCTTTCTTTCATATCCTTGCGCCCCATTCTTTCACATCCTTGCCCAACCTACAGTTAGTCCAGAACTCTGCTGCAAGATTACTAACTAGGTCCAGTAGATTCTGTCATATCACTCCCATTTTAGCCTCCTTGCATTGGCTTCCTGTAAATTATAGAGTTGATTTTAAAGTTCTTGTTCTTACTTATAAAGCCATTCATGAAGAGGTGCCTTTTTATATTAGTGACTTGCTCCATCTACACCAGCCCAGCAGGTTTCTCAGGTCTTCTCATCAGAATCTATTGGTAGTCCCTAGCACTAGGCTCAGAACCAAAGGTGATAGAGCCTTTGCTGCTGTTGCTCCCAGACTTTGGAACTCCTTACCTTTTGAACTTAGATCTGCACCTTCCATTGATGTTTTTAAGAAGCAACTAAAGACCCACCTTTTTAGCCTGGCTTTTTAATTAACTATGTGTTGATTGTATTTTTATGTGCTTTTACTGTTTACTTTGTTTTTATTTTTTACTGTTTTATGTGCCTGTGTTTTTATTTTGTTTTTTACCATGTTAAGCACTTTGTAACTCTGTCTGTGAAAAGTGCTCTATATATAAAATTATTATTATTATTATTAACCAATTTAACCGAAGCTCGTACATCGGGATGTGAAAGGGAGTGGACGGACTTGAAAATGTGGCAGCACCAAGAGCTCAGAACCACCATGCAGGGATGACTGGTGGAGATATCGGGGGGGGGGGGGGCACCCTTCTTGTACTGCCCTGCTCTCAAGTTTTAATCCAGTACCTGCGGACTAGAGAGTGCAAATGTCCGCGTCCGCGGTTTGTTCGGCGGCCATTGTGGAAAAATCAATACCCACCTAGACCGGAGAGACCAGCGCACACGACAGGCAGTCCACCACAATGTTAAGTTTACCGGCTTCATGTTGGATGTCGGTCATGAACTCCGAAATTGCGTCCAAGTGCTGTTGCTGCCAAGCCGACCACAGTTCTGAGACTTTGGACATTGCGTAGGTTAGTGGTTTGTGATCTACAAAGGCGGTAAACTCACGACCTTTGAGCCAGAACTGAAAATGATGTGTAGCCAAGTGGAGAGCCAACAACTCTCTGTCAAAAGTGCTATACTTGTGCTTGTTGTCGCTCAAAGTATGGCTGAAAAAGGCGAGGAGTTGCCACGAACTGGACATGTACTGCTCCACCACGGCTCCTGCTGTGACATCCGATGTGTCTATGGCGAGCGCTGTCCGCGCTGACGGGGCTGGGTGGGCCAGCAAAGCCGCATTGGCGAGCGCCGTTTTGGCGCCTGTGAAAGCCTGGACCCGACTGGGGGTCCAGTCAATGCTATTCGCGGATTTCTTCTTTTTGAGCACACCATACAGCGGTTGCAGCAGCTGGGCTGTGCGGGGGAGGAAGTGGTTGTAAAAATTGACCATCCCCAAAAATTCCTGCTGTGCCCTCACGGTCTGCGGATGTGGAAAATCTTAACATTGTGCGTACCTTATCCATCAGCGGGATCGCGTCCTCCGGCGAGATGCGGTGGCCCAAGAAGTCGATTACCGGCAGCCCAAACTGACACTTCGCCGGATTAACACTTCGCCGGATTAACAATCAGCCCGTGTGCTTCCAACTGTTGAAAAACTTGCTTGAGACGGGCGAGGTGCTCCTCCTCTGACACACTAGCCACTAAAATGTCGTCTAAGTAGACGAAAACGAATGGCAAGTCACAGAGTACCGCGTCCATCATCCTTTGAAAAGTTTGTGCTGTGCCCTTTAACCCAAATGGCATGCGTAAAAACTCAAAAAGACCGAAGAGAGTTATTACCGCCATTTTGGGGACGTCCTCGGTGCGAAGCAGGACCTGGTGGTAACTGTGGACCAGATCCACTTTTGAAAAAATGCGCTTTCCGGCCAGGTGCATGTAAAAATCCTGGATGTGCGGGATGAGGTAACGGTCATGTTCGGTGGCATTGTTCAAGCTCTGGAAATCATCACACAGCCGCCATGAACCATCGGACTTGGGCACCATGTGCAGCGGGAACGCCCAAGGGCTGTTGGAGCACCTAACAATCCCTAGGCATTCTAAGTTGGCGAACTCCTTGTGCACAATGGGTAGCTTAGCTGCAGCACAGATGCGCAGAAACCAACGGACCCTTCGTGGCGATAAAGTGCATGACCCCAAGCTTGGTTACGGTAGCAGAAAAGGTGGGCACTCGGCAAGCAAATGCTGGTACTTATCCCCCGGAGCTAAAACATTTGCCTGTGTTAGTGGCCCAACTCCCCGAGCTATGCAGGGTAATGCGGAAAAGGAAACAGCATCCACTAAATGTCTGTTAGCAATATCAACAAGGAGACCATAAGTACACAGAAAATCAGCACCTAAAACAGGAACCAAACATGCAGCTACCACAAAGTTCCACTCATAATTGCATCCATGCAAATATACAGTCACCGACCTTTCACCAAACGTCCTAATTTGGCGGCTGTTAACGACAGACCGCAGCCTTCTGCCAGCCTGTCCATGCTGACTGGCAAAATGAGACTCTTCTGGGGGCCAAAGTCCACTAAGAACCATCTCCCAGAGTATGTGTCCTTGATGAAAAGCAGCTTCTCCTTGTTGCCAGTGGCCGTAGCTGCTACTGACCACCGGCTGGCCATTTCCCGACTTCTTGAAGTGACACGGTGGCAGACAACGTTGCGCTTCAGCACCAAAACGCCGGTGATAAAAACACTCCGTCCCGTTCCTGCGTCTCCGCGTGGCCATCCAGGCCACTACCATCGGCTTCTCGACCTCGTTGGACTCCTCCAGAGATCCTGGTTTCACTGCCTGGACACTGAAACTCCTGTTTGCCAGGATGATGCAGTCTGCTTCCTCTGCCAGCGCTCGGTAATCCTTGGCCGCCAGCAGCGGTGAGTTTGCTAGGATCGCTCGCACCAATGCCAGGAGCTTCTTGAGGAAGAGGTGCGCGAAGAGGAAAGACCCGTCATCTGTGCTCATCAGCGCGAGTATGCTCTCCATCAACTCCACAGCCAATCTGTCCCCCAACTCCGTGTGGGTGAGAAGTTTTTCTGCCCTCTCTCCGTCCGAAAGGGTGTAACATCACAGCAGCAGCTGCTTGAGAGCGTCGTATTTTCCTTGGGCTGGAGGAGCTTGGAGTAGGTGCATTGCGTCCAGCGAAACCACCACATGATAGTACTTCATGTCATCTGTCGAGACTCCGCGGAGGGCGAACTGGGCTTCCACGTGGAAAAGTCTGGGAGTTTAGACTGCTACAGCGCATGCAGCGGGGGGGAGACTCCAGTGGGAGTGTCTCCACGAAGGTGCTCGGTCCATTTTCACATCAGAGTCACAAGTGTGGAGGATGAATCAGATGAGACACAAGCAGCTAAAGACACACGCTTTATTTCCTCCAACAAGCAGAACGGACTGACATGGGTGCCAGAGTGAATCTCTTTATTACAACTTTATTCCCGCCCTTGGCACCCAGAGTACACACATTAACATACACAACAATAGAGCAAGATTCAACACAATACTTTTGCGCCCAGCATACCCAAGGTGTGAACAGCATCTTCCACCCCACACAATAGGTTCACGCCTGGCATACCGGGAGTGAAAGCCCATCTTCATTTGGTTTATTACCTCCTAGTGCTCTGGCGCCTGTCCTTGGTTCCTCTCCCTTCTTCTCCTCATTTCCATCCCTTATCTCCTTCCCTCAGTTCCCCAAAGTCCTGGGTGGAGTGTGATCTCCTGTTGTGTCACCACATTATTTTTTTAATTTTTTTTTTTGTGATCAACTTTTTATTAATTTTTCCATTTTGCTGTGTTCAACATGGTTTGTACAGTCGAATGTTACAAGGGGTTACAAAGTATTAGCTTATTTAAATGATATTATAGTTTTTATAAAAATAAAAAACAAAACAAAAGCAACCCTCCCCCACCAACCACCCCAGTCCAAACCCTTAGTTAAGCACCGGTCCATCACAAAGTTGTTGGAGACGATCTATAAGAGCTTGCTAAGCCTCAATTATATCACTCTTAGCCTTATGCACTCTGGATATTGAAAGTTCTAAATAGGCAATGTCCAAAAACATTAATGTCCAGGCACGAACAGATAGACAATGTGGTGGCTTCCAACGTGTGGCTATCAGTTTCTTGGCTACAGTGAGCCCCACCAGCAGAATCCTTCGTTTGGCCACCTTAAGTTGGACTTGAGAGAGATCATTTAAAATAAGAGTGCCTGGTGAGCAAGGTACTGTGACTCCCAGTAACAGAGAGAGATTACTTGCAACCTGTCTCCAGAAATCCACAACTGGGGGCATTCCCAAAACATATGTTTAAATGTACCAATTTCCTTTAAAGAGCACAAATTGCAAATAGGGTCTGTAATCATTTTCATTACATGCAGTTTTTTGGGAGTGAGATATAGCCTGTGTATAAAATTGTAGTGAATTTGTTGATGATCAGGATTTCTGGATGACATGTTGATACATTCCCATATCTTGCCCCAATCTAAATCAGGACCAAGTTCGTCAAAATCAACTTTCCATACAGAATCCAATGCCAGGGGTCAGTAAGAGCTATTAAGCAAAAGATAATAGAGCCTTGAAATATGACCGCCTAATTTAGATTGTGTTAATAAAAATTTTTCCACGAGGAGTTGAGACAGTTTACTGTTTAAGGGAGCTCTGAGTTGTTTTAAAACAGAGCACAGCTGTAAATAAAAGTAAAAGGTTGTACGAGGTAGACCAAATTTAGTAGATAACTCTGTGAAGGACATTATTCCATCATCCCCAAAAATATGCCCAAGTGTGGAGATGCCCTTGTCTTCCCAAGCTGCAAATTGTACTGGTTGGTCACCCACTTTAAATCTTTTATTACCAGAAAGTGGGATCCCTGGATCGCATGGAAAGAGTCCTCCACACAGCTTCCCTGCTTTCCCCCAAGCATCAAGTAGCTGCTTTATAATGGGACCATAAGTCCCCGCTTGAGATGAAACTGGATGTAGATGTACAAATTGATAAAGAGAATGGGGACTAACCAAACTTTTTTCCAACTCTCGCCATGACACATGCGAGTTGGGACAAAACCAAACAGTTAGTGGTCTGAGTGTGAATGCCCAGTTATAAAGTTTAAAGTATGGGAGAGAAAGACCACCGTCTTTTCTATCACGTTGCATTGTGTGTAGTTAAATACGAGGTTGTTTAGCATTCCATACATATTTGGTGACAGCTGATTGCAGCTTTATCCAGTATTGTCGTGGCGGAGAAAGTGGAATCATTGAACTAATAAAGTTCACCCTAGGCAGTATATTCATTTTAATTACTGACACAGCTACGGAGTGAGTTTTGCAATTTAGACCACCTCTCCAAATCAGAGATTATCTCAGCTAGAGTTTTGTCAGAATTATGTTTTATGATATCCAGAATTGAAGGGTAGATCTCTATGCCCAAATATGTAGTGTTGAACCACAGGGACCAATGGGGGCAGACTAGCATAATTTGAGCACTGATTTAACCGTAGGAGAGCAGATTTTTGCCAGTTTGTTTTAAAACCTGAGATTTTACCATAATCATCAGCTACTGCTAAAACGTTAGACATACAGCTATTGGGATTGTTAATATATTAAAGGATGTCATCCACATACAGGAATATACGATGGTGAGTGTCATTGATAGAGATGGGGGAGAACAGTGGTGAAGATTGAATGGCTTGAGCTAAAGGTTCTAGTGATAAAGCAAACAGTAAAGGACTCAAAGGACAGCCCTGCATCGATCCTCTCGAAATAGGAAAGGGAGGGGAACATGTTTTACCTGTTACTACAGCAGCAGATGGGTTATTATAGAGAACTTTAATCATACTGATGAATGAAGAGCCAAAACCTATATGTTTAAGTAGAGACCAGAGGAAGGGCTACTCTAAGCGGTCAAAGGCTTTCATTGCATCCAGGGACAGCAAGGCAGCGGGCAAGTTTGTTCCTTTAACTTTATCTATTACATGTAAAAGTCTTCAAACACTCTCTGACGCTAGCCTTGAAGTTACAAACCCTGTTTGGTCACAGTGTACTTGTTTTGTAATATATCTTTGCATTCGTCTAGCTAATACTTTGGCATACATTTTTAAGTGTGCATTTAGCAGCGAAGTAGGTCTGTAGCTGGAGTATTCCATAGGATCCTTCCCTTTCTTGAGGAGCAATGATATTAGTGCAGAGTTCACATCCCGGTGAAAACCCCTGTCAAAATGGAGAATTTTATCATATTTAACGACAAAGGTCTTAGAAGAGACCAAAATGCTTGATAGACCTCCGGTGGTATGCCATCAGGCCCAGGAGATTTGCCCCTGTTCATCTCCTTCAATGCACTCTCGCACTCCTGCAATGTAATAGCATGTTCCAGCTCAGCTGACTCATTATCAGACAGGCAGGACAATTCTGTTGAGCCAAAAAAGCTGTCACAGTCCACTTGAGCGAAAGTATTTTCCGAACTGTACAGCGAATGATAAAAGGATGCAAAAGTAGAATTTACAACTTTAGCATCAGAATGAATAATGCCATCTTCTGTTTTAACACAGAAAATGTCTGAAATGTGCTCATCGGACTTACTGTATGTCTTAAGGCTAACAGGTGGCTCGGCCTAGCAGATTGAAAATAGTAAGTTTGTCTTGTCTTATGCATTATGAATTCTGATCGACGTCTTAAAATCGCATTCTTTTTTAACAAGCTCTTTCTGAAGATGCATTTTATCACAATATTTTCCCTGTCGTGCAGTATCAAGAGAGGTGTATTTCTGCTCCAGTGCTTTTCTGCACGCTGTTTATTCTTAGAAGATGTATAGAGAGTAGTGTTTGATTTTATAAATTCCTTCACTGCCTCTCACATAATTCTAGGGTCAGACACTGAACCTTCATTAAATTCCATCAATATATCTATAAATTCAAGGGATCTCTGTCTGTTTGTGTGTGTGTCTGTGTGTGTTCCTCAAATATCTCTCAAACCATTCGTCACACTGACCTAAGATTTTAAACATGCTTTGCTGATGCTACGAGGGTGTGCATCCTCGAATATGGAGTCACTCAGTCAAAATATGTCATTTTTATCAATAAAAGTTTAGCCACCGCTGTGTGACAGGTTCAGGTTCAGGTTACTTTATTTGTACCCGTAGGTAGATTTGTTTTGCAGTCGGGTGACATCCATATTTACAAACCACAATTACATTCAACATAAACACAAACACAGGCACACATGAAGCTGACTATAAACATGATAAAAATACTCAAGGCTCCATCAATCAGGATATAAGACAAAGAGATGAGAGAAAAAACACAGATAAGAGAGAAGGGTCATATTTAAAAGTTAAAGACTAGTCAAAGAGGTTAAAAACTCAAAAGTCTAAAACCCAATAAAAGATTTAGAACCCAAATAAAAAACCTACAAAAATAAGTTAATATAAAATGAAATTAATAAATAGGTAACTAAATTATGTGTAATATATTGTTACATCTTGTTCAACTCTTTGACAGCAGCAGGAACAAAGCTGTTTTTGTAGCACTGGGTTTTACTTTTTGGGACAGCAAACCTCCGTCTGGAGGGAAGAAGCTGAAAGTGGCAGTTCAAAGGGTGGGAGTATTCATTTAAAATGGCGATAGCAATCCTCTGTACCTGTCTGGTGTACAGGGATGTCAGGCTCAGCTGTGACTCACCAAGCAAACGACTGGACCATCTAACTACCTGATCCAAGGATTTCCTCTGTTTCAGTTTTATCTGACCAAACCATGACACTAAAGAAAAGGATAAAACAGATTCAATAAAAGCCCGATAAAACATTATCATTATGGTTCGGTCAATTTGGAAGCGTGCAAGTTTCCTTAAACAATGCAAATGTTGCTGACCCTTTTTGCACACCCTTTCACAGGTCTCTTCAAAGTTTAAATTACTATCAGTAATCGTCCCAAGATATTTGTAGGATTGCACACATTCAGTGGTCTGGCCTTTTAGTACAGTGACTTCGTGCCTGGGAGTTTTCCTCCTAAAGTCAATAATCATATCTTTAGTTTTTGTCGTATTCAGCTGCAGGTAGGAATCCTCACACCAGTGAACAAAATCATCAGCTACTGGGCCGTGGCCACTCTCACCATCCTGGAGGAGACTGACAACAACTGAATCATCAGCATACTTTATAATGTGTCTGTTGTCATGTCTGCTCCAACACATGTTTGTGTACAGGATGAAGAGTAGTGGTGACAACACCCCCCCCCCCCCCGAGGAGAGCCAGTAGAAGAGCACTTTAGGTCAGACAATGCACCATTGACCTTTACTCTCTGTGTCCTGTTGGTTAAAAAATCCAGAATCCAACCCACCAGATTATTGCTCAAATCAAATTGTTGCAGGAGCCTTTCAACTAAAATATGAGGTTGGATTGTATTAAAGGCGGAAGAAAAGTCCACAAATAAAAGCCTGGCGTCTGTCCCATTAAAATCCAGATGTTTAAAAAGCATGTTAAACAGAGTGACAGTGGCGTCCTCCACTCCTCTGTGAGGCCTGTAGGCAAACTGCAGAGGATCCAATGCATGCTCAGTCTGCTTTAGTACCTCAAATCTGACCAGTTTTTCAAAAATTTTCATTAAAATTGAAGTCAGAGCAACTGGTCTAAAGTCGTTTACCGTTTTAGGACAGCTGGATTTTGGAATGGGGACAACCACGGCTTCTTTCCAGATCTTAGGCACATGTTGTGTCTGTAAGGACTTACTGAAAATGTAGTGAAATACAGGACTCAATTCATGAGCACAGGACTTTACCAATCGTCCACATATATTATCAGGGCCCTGACTTTTGTTCACTTTTACAGCACAGAACGCCCTTTTAATATCCTGCACCTCAATATTAAAGTGCTGATTGTCTTTGAGTTTCTGTTTCAAATCTTGGGTTTCTGTGCTAAAATCAAAGGAATCAAAACGACCATAAAAACAATTAAGAGCATTAGCCAGCTCTGTGTCTGAATTAAAACCATCTAAAAACACACGATTACTGTGCTCTGTGCTTTGAAGGCCCGCTATAGTTTTCATACTGGCCCAGGCTGAACCAAGTTTCTTTGTTGCCATCTTGCTTTCCAACTCTGATTTATAATTCTGTTTTGCTCTTAAAATTTCGGACTTCAGCTCTTTGGTGGCAACCTGTAGCTCAGAAACATCCCCCTGTTTAAAGGCAAGTGCTTTCCTCTGTAAGCAGGATTTAACTGATTTTGTAACCCATGGCTTGTTGTTGGGATATATTTTGACACGTTTACGTGGAACGATCATGTCTCTACAGAAAGCCATGTATGAGCATGTGACGTCCACCAAAGAGTCCAAATCATCTCCGCAGGCCAGTGTGAACACCTCCCAGTCCGTACAGTTAAAGCATTCCTGGAGGCAGTGCACTGAATCCTCTGTCCACACATCTATGTCTCTGGTCTTCGCCTTGCCTCTTTTGAGAGCAGTTTTATATGTGGGCAGCAAATGTACACAGTTGTGATCTGAGGATCCTAAAGGAGGAAGGGGAATAGATTTATAGGCCCTCTCAATGGATCCATAGCACAGGTCCAATGTCTTTTTTCGCCTGGTTGGGCAGGAGACATACTGATAAAAGTTTTTAAGTGTCTTCTTTAAAGAAACATGGTTAAAATCCCCAAGAATAAAGTTTGGAGCCTCTGGGAAAATCGACTGCAACCGCTGTACCACATCAAAGACGGTGCTGGAGGCGGAGTCAGCATTCGCTCTCGGGTGAATGTACACAGTCGTTATGAAAAGTTGGGGGAACTCGCGGGGCAGATAAAAGGGGCGTGGTGACACGGACAGAAGCTCCACATCGGGTGTACAGATGCGCTCTCTGACCGTGACAGATGTACAGTACTGTTTATTAATATATAAACATACGCCGCCCCCCTGACATTTCCCCGTTACCTCTTCCTGCCGATCTGAGCGAAGTGGGGCTCCAAAGCCGTCAATCCACAGGTCCGCATCCGGGTCATGTGCCGTAAGCCATGTCTCCGTGTAAGTCATGACACAGCAGTTCTTGAAGTCCTTCTGATATCGTACATTCCCTTGAATTTCATCAACTTTATTTCTCAGGGATTGTACGTTCCCCATGATAATAGAAGGAAGAGGAATGCGGTTAAGCTGACGCCTCCTCAGGCTTAATTTTACGCCTCCACGCTTTCCGCGTTTCCTCCTCTTGTCTCTCTTTTCATCGCTGTGTCCATGAAAATCTGTTAAAATAAAGTCCGGCAGTTGCGGCACAGACTCAAACACAGATGCTGCATTATCCGTGTTTAAATGCACGTAACAGTAGCAGTAACATGTCTCTGGAATACTGTATTCTTCCCGGCATGATCGCGATTGCGCTTACCTCAGAGACAAAGAGCCGGTAGGAAAGAAACAACAGTGCAAAAATATGGAGGAAATCCATACTGATGGAACCAGGGAGCTCTTCGTTATATAGTCCACAAACATTCAAGGACAAAAACAACACAGAGAATTTCGTTAAAACACATTAAAGTGCATAAAAACAGAGACAAAGACGTCAAACTTTTTTCACCAGCTGCCGGTCGCTGCGTGCGCATGCGCCCTTGACCGCTCTATGTCTTCATCCCCCTGGCTTCAAGAAGTGTGGGTGGGGTTTCGGATTGACTCCGTGCTCATAGGAGAATACGCCGCATCACGATCATGCTGATTGGATAACACAGCATCACGATCTGTCAGTCACCACAACGCTTTGCAAACAAAGATTTTAGAAGTGCTTTGCTGCTGAGGTGTGCATCCACAAGTATGGAGCCGCGCAGTCAAAATATACTGTATACCATAAAGTTGCTGTGATTGCGTAGGTGTAATGGATATATTTGGCACAGAGAACACGAGGTGCTGGGGGGTGGGGCTCGGCATAGAGAACATGAGGTGCACAGGGGGGCTGCCGGGAACCCGTGGCGCCGCAAACCTGTCAGTCACCACAGTGTTCCCTGGACAAAACAAGGAAATGAAAAATGACAAATTTTACTAGAAAAAGATAATACTGAAGTTGCCGTGATTGCGTAGGTCTAAAGGATAATTCAGCATATGTGGAGAACGTGAGGTGCATGAGCAGACTGGGTGGAGCGTCACTGGGGACCCGGGCCTGACAAAGAATACCAGTGCATCAACACAGAACATGCCGAGAGAAGCAGCAGTCTAACCGGGCGGACCACGGTCTTTCGCGGGGAGGCACACCCAGCCTGCCCAGTAAGTAGTAGACGGGAGTTTCTGCTTCTGCTTCACCTGTGTGGTACCACTGTACTTTGCAGGACTGCGAGTCTCCCCTCCCACGTGAGTATCTAAAAATTAAAAACTTAATTCCGTCATGATTGTGGAGCGGAATGGCTGGAATGGCTTAAGGACCAAATGCAGGACACAAAAACACCCAAATAATGAAATTGTAGGGAAAGGAGCAGGTGTGACAACGGGCCGAACAGCATAGACTTCATTTCCTTTCTCCACAAGTTGAGTTGACAAGAATGAATCCCAGGTCACTGGCTCTCCCTCTTTTATACTTTGATCCCTTGCCTAACGACCTGGGTACTCACACCACAATCCACAATGTCTGTGCGGCACATTAGCATGACATAGTACAGCTCCCCCACATTATCATAACATTCACTGGCATGCTGCTTCTTCCTCTTCACTCTAGCCAGCCAGCATCTGCCCTCAAGTGTCTCGACTCGACCCCCCAGTCAGCCTCCCCTTCACTGTCCATTGTCTGGGTGGAGGATGTCACCTCTGTGCCCCCCCCCAAACACCCAGAATGGGCTTCAACCTGTCAGTCCTGTGGGCTTCAGCCAGCGGCCGTATTGGCTGTAACGGGGGGTCGCTAGCTGATATGCGCTGCTCTGGTGGCACGGCACCGTGGGAGGCACGTCCGTCTGTAGGGGAACGGGGGTGGGGGGGCACATCCTCAAAAGGCATTATTGTTGCTGTTGCAGAATCATTTACCTGCAGGGCCCCCAATGGGAACTGTTGGGGCAACAGCAACTGTTGTTGCTGTTGCAGAATCATTTACCTGCAGGCCCCCAACGGGGTGCGTCCACGCCGGGGAGCCCGGGCCAACACCACTTCCTCGTCTGCTAACATGAATGCTGGTTTGAGCTTGTCAATGTAGACGGTTTCACTGTGTCCCCCCAAGTCTAACAGATTGTTTCTCCCAGGTTGCAGCACTCTGAACAGCCCGTCGTATGGCGGGCGCAACGGGGTCCGGTGTGCGTTGTGCCTGACGAAGACAAACGACACATTCCGCAAGTTTTTGGGGACGAAAGCGCAGAGGAAACAGTGGTGGGCCGGGCCCGGTACTCTTCCCGGTTCCGTGGCATGTGGGGAATGCGGGGGCGGTTGGGTGCTGGGCGCTGGGTTGTCGGGCAAAACTTCCCTGGGGAGCCGCAGCGGTTGTGAAAAAAACAAGCTCTGCCGGGGAGGCTGCCAAATTCTCCTTCGGTGCAGCGCGCAACCCCAACAAAACCCACAGCAGTCAGTCCACCCAATTGGCATCGGTATGCAAAGCCCTGAGCGCTGCTTTGAGCAATCTGTGGAAACGTTCGTATAACCCATTGGCCTGAGGGTTGTATGTGGTAGTGCGGTGGACGTTGACCCCCAGGCTCCGGGCCATCGCAGACCAGAGGTCGGAAACAAACTGGGGGCCCCTGTCAGACATGATGTCAGACGGAGCGCCGAAATGTGCCACGCAAGTGGTCAAAAAAGCGCGTGCTACTTCCGTGGACATTGTGGATGCCAGCGGCACGGCTTATGGCCAACGCGTGGTCCGGTCCACTACCGGTAGGAGGTGCGTAAACCCCTGCGAAGGCAGGAGGGGCCCCACCAGATCCACGTGGACATGGTCGAACCTCTTAGCCGGGATGTGGAAGTGTTCTAGGGGGGCCTTTGTGTGTCTCTGTACCTTGGCCCACTGGCAGGCGACGCAAACTAGCACCCATTCTTTCACCTGTTTGCGCAGACCCGGCCAGACAAATTTTGCCCCCACCAGCTTGACTGATGCACGCACCCCCGGGTGTGCCAGGGAGTGAATGGCGTCAAAAACATGGCAGCGCCAAGTGCGCGGGACAACCGGGCGCGGACCGCCTGTGGAGAAGTCACAGAGTAGGGACAGGCCCCGGCTCGCAGTGCTCTGCTCTCCGGCCTTAACCCTGTTGGTCCAGACTGGAGCGCGCAAACATCAGCATCGCTGGGTTGCTCCGTGGCCATGGCCGTGTAATCTATCCCTACGTGGATTGGGGCCACGAGCGCGCGCGAGAGACAGTCCGCCACCACGTTGAGTTTGCTGGCAACATGCCGTATGTCGGTGGTAAACTCCGATATTGCAGCTAGCTGCCTTTGCTGCCGGGCTGACCATGGTTCTGAAACCTTGGCCATGGCGTATGTCAGCGGCTTGTGGTCCACAAACGCTGTGAAACTGCGCCCTTCCAGCCAGAACTGGAAGTGGCGTATGGCCAGGTGGAGGGCCAGCAGCTCCCTGTCAAATGCGCTGTATTTATGCTCATTGTCGCGGCGGGATCTGCTGAAAAAGGCGAGTGGCTGCCAAGACCTTGCGACGCAATGCTCCATGACGGCCCCTATGGCCACGTCCGATGCATCGGTAGTGACCGCAATGCGTGCCAACGGGTCTGGGTGTGCCAGTAACGTGGCTTTAGCCAGCGCATTCTTGGCATCCGCAAAAGCCTGCACCCGCTCGGGTGTCCAGTCAATGCTGTCCGCCGGTTTGCGTTTCTTAAGCGCAGTGTACAACAGTTGCATGAGCTGGGCTGCGCGAGGGAGGAAACGGTTGTAGAAGTTCACCATCTCTAGGAACTCCTGGAGTGCCCTTATGGTATGCGGATGTGGAAAATTGCCACCACGCACACCTTGTCTGGTAACAGGATTGCGCCCTCCGGTGAGATGCGGTGACCCAAAAAATCGATCGTCGCAGCTCCGAACTGGCACTTCGCTGGGTTGATTATCAACCCATGCTCCTCCAACCTCTGGAAAACTGTTCTGAGATGGGCGACGTGTTCGTTCTCAGACGCGCTGGCCACCAGGATGTCGTCGAAGTAGACGAAGACAAATGGCAGGTCGCACAGCACAGCATCCATCATGCGTTGGAAGGTCTGTGCTGTGCCTTTTAACCCAAACGGCATGCGTAAAAATTCGAACAGTCCGAATGGGGTAATCACTGCCGTTTTGGGTACGTCTTCCTTGCTCACCAGGACCTGGTGGTACCCGGGGACCAGGTCCACCTTGGAAAAAATGCGTGCCCCGGTGAGGTGGACAGAAAAATCCTGAATATGGGGAATGGGGTAGCGAACGTGTGCAGTAGCGTTGTTTAACTGGCATAAATCACCGCATGGTCACCATGACCCGTCCGCTTTAGGCACCATGTGCAGCAGGGACGCCCATGGACTATTGGAGCGCCTGATGATGCCTAGTCTCTCCAAATTGGTGAACAACAAAGCTGCGTCCAGGCGGCAAGGGCGCGTGAAAACGGGTTGCCCCGTAGTGGGGATAAAGTGCTCGACCCCATGCTTAATGACGGCTGCCGAAAATGTTGGAACCGTAAGTGCTGGAATCTGTGTGAGAAGTTGTTGGAACTTACCCACTGGAGCCCTGACGTTGGCGAATGATGTGGACCCGGTTCCTCGAGCTGTACAGGGCAGAGAATAAAAAGACAAGCATTAACAAGACGTCTATTGGCAACATCAACTAACAGTCCGTGCGCACACAGAAAATCTGCGCCTAAGATGGGGTAGTTACAGGCTGCAATGATGAAAGTCCACTTGTAGTTGTGGCCATGCAAACATATGGTTAGTGTCCTCTCACCAAAAGTTTTAATGTCTGAGCCGTTGGCGGCTGCCAGCTCAGGGCCGCTACTCCCAGCCAACCGGTCTGCGTTTGATGGCAGGATGAGGCTCTTTTGGGAACTGGAGTCCACGAGGAATTGTCTTGCCAAACGTGAGTCCGTCACGTAGAGCAGCTCGTTTGTGTCACCGACGGCTGCAGCTGCTAATGATTGCCAGTCCTGGCGTTTCCCGACCTCCTGTATTGGCAGGGTGGCATGCATCAGCGTGCGTTTTGTCCGAAACGGCGATGGTACAAACAGCGCTTCCAGCCGGTGCTTCTTGGCCTCCGCGCCGGCCACCATGGGAGGCTCCTCGCCGTCAGCGGTTGTCTCCGTGGGCTCCGGCGCCGCAGCATTCACCGCAAGGGTTCTGGTCGCCAGGATAATCCGGTCCTCTTCTTGTGCCAACGCTCGGTAGTTCTGCGTGGCCAGCAGCGGTGAGTTGGTGAGGACTGCCTGGGCTGCCGTCGGGAGGTTACGGAGGAAAAGGTGTGAGAACAGGAACGGTTCACCATCTGTGCCCATCAACGCCAGCATCTTCTCCATCAATTCGAGCGCCGAGCCGTCTCCCAACTCAGAGCGCATCAGGAGTCGTTCCGCTCTCTCAGTGTCTGATAGTGTGTAGCGCTGGGTCAGCACAGTCTTGATGGCGTTGTACTTGCCATGAGCTGGGGGCCGTTGGAGCAGGCTTGCCACCTGCTGCGTTGTGCGTGCGTTCAGTACTGCTACGACATAGTAATACTTTGTGTCATCTGCTGTCACTCCCCGGAGCGTGAACTGGGCTTCCGTGTGTAGGAACCAAGCCGTGGGGTCGTGTAGCCAAAAATCCGGGAGCTTGACCAAAACAGCACAGGCAGTGCTGGCGCTTCCAGACGGTGCCATCTCTTTGGTGTTCGCCTCGTATTCCATTATTCATCTCGGGGTCACCAGTGTAGGGAAAGGAGTTGACGTGACAACGGGCTGAACAGCACAGACTTTATTTCCTTTCTCCACAAGTTGAGTTGACAAGAATGAGTCCCAGGTCGCAGGCTCTCCCTCTTTTATACTTTAATCCCTTGCCTAGTGACCTGGGGACTCACACCACAATCCACATTGAATTAACAGTCTGTGCAGCACATTAGCAGGACATAGTACATCTCCCCCACATTATCATTATATATATATATATATATATATATATATTATATATATATAATATATATATACGTGTATGTATGTATGTATGTATATATATATATATATATATATATATATATATATATATATATATATATATATATATATATTATACCTGAGGAGACTCAGGTCTTTTGGTGTACAAGGGGCGCTGCTGAAGTCATTCTATGACACGGTGGTGGCATCAGCCATCACTTTTGGAGTGGTCTGCTGGGGCAGTGGCATTACTGCAGCCGATAGGAAGAGACTGAACAAACTGATTAAGAAAGCTAGCTCTGTCCTGGGGCAACGCCTTGATCCGATGGAGGAGATAGGAGAGAGAAGGACGGTGGCTAAACTGTCATCTCTGCTGGAGTCCGAGTTCCACCCTATGCAGGACATACTGGATGCACTGAGGAGCTCATTTAGCAGCAGACTACATCATCCCAGGTGCACAACCGAGAGGTTTCGTAGGTCCTTCCTACCAACGGCTGTCAGACTGTACAACCTAAGCAGGGCTGCTCACAGAGATAGCAAAAAGACGTAACAAACTAATAGTTTTTTTTTTGTTTTTTTTTTTGAATGCAAAAGATGCAATAGACTTACACAATGGTCCTCTCCGGCATACAACTAGGAACATACCGGTCGCTATGGAGGGTGAGAATATGTATGGGCACATAATCATACCATGTAGGATAACTAAATAGATGGTTATGCTGTTTCATCCCACCTAGCAACAATGCTCTGCACTGTGTGTGTTTATATATTTACATATTTATTCCATCTAGCTACAATGCTCAGCACTGGGTGTGTTTATATTTATATATCTATATATTTATTCCATCTAGCTACAATGCTCCGCACTGTGTTTTTATATATCTACATATTATTCCATCTAGCTACATTGCTCCGCACTGTGTGTGTTTATATACTTGCATATTTATTCCACCTAGCTGCAATGCTCCGTACTGTGGGTGTTTATATATTTACATATTTATTCCATCTAGCTACAATGCTCTGCACTGTGTGTTCATATATTCATATATTTATTCCATCCAGCTACAATGCTCTGCACTGTGTGTCTGTGTGTGTGTGTGTGTGTGTGTGTATATATATATATTTTATAGTAATATGTACATATGTATATTAGCTGCTCTTGCTTGTTTTTTTTTTGTTTTTGTTTTTTTTTTCTTGCCTTCTGATTGTTGCTCTGAGTGTTGCTATCCCTGTGCTGTTGCAATCCTGGAATTTCCCCGTTGTGGGACTAATAAAGGCTTATCTTATCTTATCTTATTGATGCTGGGTGTTTTGTAGTTAATTCGGTTGATTACAGTTTTAAAAAAAAAACTTTTAATAACAAAATATTGCTAAAATATAAAATGATGCACTACAATGGGTCTCAAATATTTGTAAAAGTGTCCTGTTATAGCACTGCCTGGGTTTATTGATGATACACATAAGAAATTCAGTATTCCACTGAACTCCATCACTGAACAGTGATATAAACTAAAATAATTATAATGGTGACTGAACAACTCCCATTCTCCAAAGTGCAAGATACACTATTATGAATATAAGTGATAAAGGATCAGACAAATAAGTGATCTGACAAACAAATAAACAAGGGATCTGAAACAGTCGCCAATATTGGATGTCCCATTCATTTTCAATAATTAGGTATTCTGTAATTAATATTCACACAGTCAAATAAATTTCCATTTAGTCCCTTTTATATTTGTCAAAGTCTAACATGTGATTGCCTACATATAGCCTACATATAGGCTACACTGCTGTATTCCACTTTCAAACACAGCCTACATTTGGGCCTGTAAAGCCTGATTGGGATACCTGTTTCAGACAAGAACTTGGTTCTATGGGCATGTACTAGTTCCTTAAATTGTAACTCAAACTGTTTTTTGTAACTCTCATCTTGTAGAAGGGATACGTTAAACCTCCACCTAAGTGCTTTGGTGGCAACAGGGTGCAAGTTAGCTGAACAGTAGATAGGTCTGTGGTCTGATCAAGGAACCGGCATATAACCCATATCATGAATTTTGCAAAATAATCTTTTAGACACAAAAAGGAAGTCTATTCTTGAAAATGACTTATGTCTGCCCGAGAAGAATGAATAAACCTTTAAAGAGGGATGTATAGTCCACCAAATATCAGCAATACCAGTATCACTAGCCCACTGCCGTAGTGCCCTAGAAGCTAAATGTTGGTCCTTAGTTTCTGAGCCCCCTGATCTCTCCCATGTTGTTATCCCAAACTGCATTAAAATCAGCTCCCAAAATAAATTTGTAATCCACCAGTTCACGTATAGATTGTGTTAGGGTATTGTAAAAATCTGAATCGTATACATTTTGATTTGATTTGATTTTGATTTGTACACTTTATTGATCCCCAGAGGGGAAATTGAGGGCATCCACCTGGATGGATGAAGCAGCCATGGTACGGCGCTATCCCTTTACCATTCACACACACATTCACACCTAGGGCCAATTTAGAGTCTCCAGTTAACCTAACCTGCATGTTTTTGGCCTGTGGGAGGAAACCGGAGAAATCCCGGAGTAAACCCACGCAGACACGGGGAGAACATGCAAACTCCACACAGATCACTGTTGGTCAGAGGCTGGAATCGAACCAGGGATCCCATGGCCAAGGGTGAACTGCTGTGCTGCCGCAGTGCTAACCACTGCCCCACCGCACCGCCCACTTTGGAGCATAGGCAGAAATCAGAGCAACACATAGCCCGTCTAAACATATTTTAGCAATAGCAATTCGCCCCTCTTTATCTGTCCAAGAGTCAATTAAATTGAATTTCAGGTCCCGTTTACAAACCACCTTAACCCCTTTTGATTTTGTTGGTGCTAAAGAGCTAGCAATGGTATGATAAAACTTATTAGCAAAATGACCAACATCTGCAGACAATAAATGTGATTCTTGAATCATGGCAAAATCTGTTTTCCTCATTTCGCAAAAAATCTTATGGCTCTCTTATATGGGGTGTTGAGATCCCTGGCATTGATAGAAATAAAATTAAGGCTTGTCATCATGTTCCAATGTTAAAGTTAGCATTAGAAATTCTCTTAAGTACAAATCCTGGCTTTGGACCCAAAAACCCAAAATACCCACCAAAAACAAAAAGAAACACAGTAACGAAAATTAGTGGAGATAACCAGTACTCTCCATCGACCCCATTGGTCCTTATTAGGTAAAACAAAACCTAAATAGAACATTCAACATAACTACACCACCATCATAATAAAGCAGTTGGTGTCAAAATCAAACAACTATCCAAGTAAAAGATTATGAGGAACAATATTTTTTATAATGTGTCGTAATGTCCTTAGATATAGCTGTTCAGTCCACATGCTTAATCAAACAAAGCTATAGGGAAAAAGAAAAATATCACCTTAAGTATGAGCACCAACGTCCCCACGGATAAGAGTTCAGATGTTTTTGATGCACTCCAAGGCCTTCTTCAGGTCTTCAAAACGACGCCTGGTTCCATCTGGAGATATGAAGAAAAGTACGGCTGGATATCCAATACTAAATGGAATCTTTGCTTGGTGAAGCATGCGTTTACATTCCAGGAAAGCCTGCCGACGTGTCTGTATTAATCTGGAGAAGTCCTGGTAGAAGCTGATTTTGGTTTTGCCAGGGCATGTTACCACGCTCCCTGGCCAGCCTTCGTACTAGTTCCTTCTCCTGAAACCTCAAGAAGCGCACAACAGAGGGTCTTGGGAGGCTCCTGGTTTCACTAGCGCAAGTGCTCTGTGTGTTTGTTCCAACTCCAACCCATCTTCAAATTCATTTTCCAAAATCTCTGGGAGTACTTTCCTTAAGAATAAGATTGCATCCCTGTTCTCAACTTTCTCCAGGAATCCGTAAATACGTAGGTTCAGGCGCCTTTCTTTGTCCTCAAATTCGGCCAGTTTTGCATTCAACATTTCAATATCCATGACCGTGGCCAGCGGAGAGTCACAGCGCTGTCTTTCGGCTTCTTCCAGCACGTCCAAGTAGGCTTCTGTACTGTTTACTTGCATTAGCATGTCTGCTAGCTTCTCTTCAAAAGCTGTGACTGTCTTTCTTGTTTCCACTAAGTCCTTACGTAACTCGGCAAAGTTTTTTGTTTGATGCTCCAAAATTTTCACCTGGTCCTTGGCCATTTGTTTAAGAAGCTGCTTCACTTCTTTGTCACCGGAGTGGTCCTCCGTCTGCGGTGGAGACGGGGCAGCTTTAGCAGCGGTGCTAGCAGCAGCATTCCCGGTGGTCTTCAGCAGCGTCTGCTGTGGAGTTGATTCCGTGGTACTATTCTTAGAAGTAGACATCACGTTTAGTTTCAGGACATTAAAAACTCCCTCAGGAATCAATTAACTACAGGATAATGACCAGAAAAAGCTAAAATTGCTGCGATGGTGGCGGAGCTCTGCTCTTAAGCGGCCATCTTACAAGCTTCCTTCCAATGCTCATTATGCTATTTTTTTAACAATGAATTTGTGTTATGGGCTATAATGTAATTTAGCATTTATTTTGACCAACTCTGCCTTTTTTTTATTAACCCTACATCTGCCTTTCCTGTTGACCACAGAGAATTTGGGATTTGTGAGAGTGCATGTTCCTCTCCTTGTGTTAATCGTATGGATGAGTTGGGAACATCAAAATGAACTTCTTTCTGCACTGTGGTCACCCAGTTCAAAGGCAGTGAGTAGGTGTCCAGTTTTGGGGAATATTGAACCCTTGGATCAGGAGTTTGTTTCCAAGATTGACCACATTCCTCTGCTGTTGTTACAAACTCCTAGCCTGACCAATATCATTGCAGTCTGGAGGATGGATTTGCAAGGAATGTTTTTTTTCATAATTTGGATCTGGGCCACTTGAATGTCTGTCATACATACTGCAATGATATTGGTCTGTGGCCTGCTGTGTAGCAGAGATATTGGACTCAAAATATTGCATAGTTTTTGTGTGTAGGTCTGATGTCACTGAGTGTGGTCTGGCTGAAACCAAACCGAGTGAGTAGCAGTACCTTGGCACATTGAAATCCTGCATTACATTTACTCCTGTCACATGTGGAAAATGTGATGCTCTCATACCATTCTCCGTTGGGAAACTTTATTGGAATGTCCTGAACCTGCAACGTCACTTCAGGTAAACACTGCATTGTCAACATCAGATCAAAGTAGGTAAATGGATGTCTGTTATGTCAGTGTTAGCATCAACAGTTTCATTTATCTTCGGTGTGGTCAGTCAAGTAGTTGGCCCATGAGGTCCTCCACCCCCTCCCCACCACTGCTGGTGACCAGGACATTGCCTCCGCCAATGGCCCTTTTGTCCACATTGATTACAAATGTCACATTCCCCTTGCCGCGGCCAGCCCGCCACACGCCTCCTTCCATCTCCCCTCCACTGCCGAGGTCCAGTTCCGGTGCCACCCTGAAAAACAGAATTGGGGGAAGCCCCCCCATACCACCGTGTGTCAGCAATCACACAAACATTTGAGTTGGTTTTTCTTTGTTTTTTTTTTCCTTTTTCTTTCCTTTCCTCCTCTATTGTCTCAGCATGTTTGGCAGTTAACACATCGCCAACTGCACAGGTGCGGTATGTGACCAAATGTATTGCAGATGTAATCAGCTAGGTGTGGGTGCATGTTTTGCAAAATGACACTTTTCAAATGCTGCCAATAAGGTTCTACACCTGTATCATTATCAGCCTTAGTTAAACCAGAATGCCTATCAAAACCTCTTGTAACCTGGTTCTATAAGCTTCAACACTTTCATCAATACCTTGCTTTGTGGTTTGGATCGTCCCATATAAGCTGTATTTGAAAGTTCAATCATAGGATATTGTTCAGTGATAACATTTTTCATAATCTTCAGTTTTATTGATCGTATTGATGGTGAGTGAGGAGTGGATATGTGTACATATCTCCGGTGTGGCTGATCCCAGGTAGAGGGGTGGAGACGAGCGGAGGCGAGGTGATGTCAGCCGCAGCCTCTCCAGCCTGGAGTTCTGTGAGATTGGGGTATATGGGCTGAGTAGCGGGGAAGTATGGAGGAGGAGGAGCAGAAGCACAACCCCCTGCCCCCACGCCAGACTCGTCATGCACCACAAAAGAGACAGAACACATATTAGTCAAATCTTTTTTTTCCCCCTTTTACCATGGTCAATTTTTCAGATTTAAGATAAGATAAGATAAGCCTTTATTAGTCCCACAATGGGGAAATTCCAGGACTGCAACAGCACAGGGATAGCAACACTCAGAACAATAATTTAGAAGATAAGAAAATAAGAGCAGTGAATATACATATGTACACATAAGTATATAAATATATATATACACAGTGCGAAGCATTGTAGCTAGATGGACTAAACGGCATAACCGTCTATTTAGTTATCCATCATGGTATGAATATGTACCCATACATATTGTCACCTTCCATAGCGACTGATATTGTCCTAGTTGTATACTGGAGGGGACCATTTGTGCAAGTCTGTTGCGTCTTTTGCATTCAATACTATTAGGTCGTCACGTTTTTGTTTTTTGTTTTTTGCTATCTCTGCGAGCAGCCCTGCTTAGGTTATAAAGTCTGACAGCCATAGGTAGGAAGGACCTGCGAAACCTCTCGGTCACGCATCTAGGATGATGTAGTCTACTGCTAAATGAGCTCCTCAGTGCGTTCGGTATGTCCTGCATGGGGTGGGACTCGGACTCCAGCAGAGATGACAGTTTAGCCACCATCCTTCTCTCTCCTATCTCCTCCACTGGGTCAAGGCGTTTCCCCAGGACAGAGCTAGCTTTCTTGATTAGTTTGTTCAGTCTCTTCCTATCAGCTGCTGTAATGCTGTTGCCCCAGCAGCCCACTCCAAAAGTGATGGCTGATGCCACCACCGTGTCGTAGAATGTCTTCAAGAGCGCCCCTTGTACACCAAAAGACCTGAGTCTCCTCAGTAGGAACAGCCTGCGCTGTCCCTTCTTGTAGAGTGCGTCGGTATTGTGTGACCAGTCTAGTTTATTGTTCAGATGAACACCCAGGTACTTGTAGGATGTCACCATCTCAATGTCTGTTCCCTGGATGTTTACTGGTGCTGTGAGGGGTTGTCCTTGCCTGCGGCAGTCCACCACCAGCTCCTTAGTTTTCCTCGCGTTGACCTGGAGGCAGTTCCGATGGCACCAGTCCACGAAGTCCTGGATAAGTCCTCTGTACTCAGCTTCATCTCCGATGGAGATGAGGACAACGATCGCAGAGTCGTCACAGAACTTCTGTAGATGGCAGTGTGTTGTGTTGTGTGAGAAGTCCGCAGTATAAAGGGTGAACAGGAAGGGAGCCAAAACCATTCCCTGGGGGGCCCCCGTGCTGCCGATGATCGTGTCGGACACACAATCCCGGGTTCTCACAAACTGTGGCCAGTTAGTGAGGTAGTCCAGGATCCATGATGGCAGGTGCTGGTCCACCCCTGCGCACAGCAGCTTGTCCTTCAGGATCATCGGTTGGATGGTGTTGAAAGCACTGGAGAAGTCAAAGAACATGATCCTCACCGCATTCCCAGGCTTCTCCAGGTGGGACAGGGAACGGTGAAGGAGGAAGATCACTGTATCCTCCACCCCAATGCCATGCTGGTAGGCGAATTTTTGTGGATCCATCACTGGTCCCACCAGGGGGCGGAGGTGAGCAAGGAGCAGTCTCTCCAGGGTCTTCATCATGTGAGACATCAGGGCCACTGGCCTGTAGCTGTTCAGGTCTTTGGGGTGGGAAGTCTTTGGTACAGGTACCACACAAGATGTTTTCCACAACTGTGGTACCCTCCCCAGCTTCAGGCTCAGGTTGAAGATGTGCTCCACAATCCCACACAGCTGGTCTGCGCAGGACTTGAGGAGCTTTGCGCTGATGCCGTCCGGTCCTGAGGCCTTCCTCGCCTTGATCTTCCTCAGCTCCGTCCTCACCTGGGTCTTAGTGAGGGTCAGGTTGGGGGGCTGTGTGCTGGGAGTGGGGGGGTGTTGGTGGAGTGGAGTGTAAACAGCAGGGCTCGATGACTTTAGAGGCAGCAGTGGTTGGTGTGCAGTCGGGGGGGAGGGCGGTTGGTCAAACCTATTAAAAAACAGGTTCAGATTGTTCGCCCACTCCCTGCCCCCCATGGCCTGGGAGGAGGTATTCTGGAGCCCAGAGATGGTTTTAAGGTTTCTCCAGACCCCGCTGATGTTGCTCTGTTGCAGCTTGTCCTTCATCTTCTTCCTGAAGCTGTCCTTGCCTTCTCTGATCTTCCTCCTCAGCTCCCTCTGTATGGACTTCAGCATCTCCCTGTTCCCCGACCTGAAGATCCTCTTCTTCTCTCTCAGAAGTGTTTTTTTTCTCAGGGTTGATCCAGGGTTTGTTGTTCGAGCAACACCGTATGGTCTTGGTGGGTACGGTGTTGTCCACACAGAAGTTGATGTAGTCTGTGATGGTGTGAGTGAGGCCATCGATGTCCTCACCATATGGATCGCGGAGCTGCTCCCAGGCAGTGGTTTCAAGACAGTCCTTTAGAGCGTCCATTGCCTCCTCAGACCATATCTTCACCGTGCTTATGACCGGAGGTTGTCTGTGTACTAGGGGTTTGTACACCAGCAGGAGATGAACCAAGTTGTGATCCGATCTCCCGAGTGGGGGGAGTGGTGATGAGGTGTGTGCCTCCTTAGTGTTAGCATAGAATAAGTGTGAATTTATCATCAGATTTTGATTTTACCATAGTCCAAGTCAGCCTGTCGCCCCCTTTTTTTCATCTGAAGCCACTGTTGCCCCTCAGTTGGAGAGATAATGCAACTGTGAGCTATAGAAAGCAAGCATAAATCCCAAAGAAAACTGCACAACAAAGAAATTACTGTCAAAACTATCTTGAGATAAAAACAGGCATTTCATCTCACCGAACTCCCCAGTTCGGTGTGACCTCATTACTGCCTTCAGCACAAACACAAGTTAGTCCTTTCACACACATACACACATAGCAAGCCCCAGATAAGCACACGCGTTAGTAAAACAATCCCAAAGTCGCTTAATGAAAAGCAAATCTGGCAACCCAAGGTTCTCGCTGTCAGTCATCTTCTGCCGCCCTGAAAACACATTCATTTTTTCCACCTTTGCCACTTACTGAAGCACCATCCTTTTCTCTCCCGTGCACAAATCTGCCATTCCCCGTTAAACAAAAATCTCATTATTGTCCTTTTGCACTTCACAAGAAAAAACAACCCCGTCTTCTGCCCCGCTGCCTAACTGCCATGTTCCCTCTGCTGCAACAGTTACCCATTTTTTTTCACCAAAGTAAACCGTAAAACATTAAAAACACACACGAACAAGCACGCGAACGACCAGACAAACAAACTGCAGTTATTTATTTAATGTATTTATTTTATTATAATTGGAGGTTATTTTATCATATATTTATATAGGGGTTATTTTATTTTATTTTAGACCTAGTTTGAATTATGCCTTAAGGTATTTTGGTTGTTATTATCACACTAGAGTTTATCCTTATTATATTAGCGCTATTTATCCTTATTTTAAGGTTATCTCTCGTTATAACCTTTATTTTCTATTCTTTGCCTTTGTAATTTTTTTGTGTCTCTGTCTCCCTTTTTCTTTTTCAAGGTTATCCTAACCTTTATCATCTCTGTTTTTTGTCTTTTATTTTTTGTCTTTCCTTTCTTTCTCTGTCTTTCTGGCTTAAGGTTAATTCTTATTATAACTTTATCATCTCTATTTTTTGTCTTTTATATTTTTTATATCACTCCACGGTCACCAGCCGCTGTATTTTCCTGGGGTATCCTGTGGTGATACCCCGCGCGCTCTTTTGTGTGTCCACTTACGCAGCAGAAATGCATTTCTTTTGACGGACTCCAACCAGGACACGGCCAAATTTTACCAAACCAGACCTCGAGCAATTTGGACCTTATGGTAACTAACACTTACCTTCAACTCTCTTATGCGTATTCTCAGACCGACCGCGGACTCTAACCGGGCAGAAACACTTTTAGATCATTAATAATTAAATTTGCTCACTTCCATCCGCCTGTGGGTTGGCTCCGTCACTCTCCGTTTCCGATCCCAGCGTCTCCAGACCATGCCTCACTTCCACAAAGCCGACCTGTTGGGGCCAGTGAGAGAGGACTTTTCTCCGCAGCTGTGCACACACTGTCTTGGTCCCAAAATGCCGGAAGCAGCAGGAGAAGTATCTGGAGTCCCTGTAGCTCGGGCGCCAAGTATCTTAGAAAAATTCTTCTTAGCTTTAAATCAAAAATCAGGCAAGATCAGAGTTTCAGCAAATTTAATTACACTGGCGAGTGGAGAACAATACAAAAACAGTCTCAGAGCCTATTCGCACGTCATTCTCACTCAAACACACATCGCTCAGTCCTTTAAGCCCTTCGTTATCCGAGAGGTGGAGGAGAAAATGTCTATGATGATTGGTTCAGTACATCTGGTCAAAACTTGGTGTTCAGATTATGTCTTTCTCAGGAACCATGACGCTCACTCAGCACCAGTCACACAGGAATGGTACAAAATACGTACATATGTACATATGTATATTAGCTGCTCTTGCTTGCTTGTTTTTTTTTTTTTTTTCTTGCCTTCTGATTGTTGCTCTGAGTGTTGCTATCCCTGTGCTGTTGCAATCCTGGAATTTCCCTGTTGTGGGACTAATAAAGGCTTATCTTATCTTATCTTAAATGAACTAAAACAAAATGATAAAGTACAGCTGCATCCCTAACACTTTCACACAGACTCTGAGACAAAGCAAATCACAAATATGAGACAAATATGAAACTATTTCTATCAATTTGTAAACACAAAGCTCTGTGAGATGGATACCCTGATTGTCAGTTTACTGTTGGATGGTCTTCATTTCTTTGGAAATGTAAGACAATAAGTTGTCTGCTCAGATGGACAGATGTGGTAGATCTTTTTGCAATTGCACATTTTTCTCAAGTTATGCTGTGCCTGGATGAAGGATGAATGAGCCTCACGTGCCTGTTTGACTGCCGTGGAACAGATTGTCAGTTATGGAGCGTGTCACGAGTGGAGGAATGCTGCCATTGGTCTTAACCAGCATGGGGATCCTGCTGATGTATCGGATGCTGGTCAGCCTCAGAAAAGGAGTTTCTGTCAGAGGTGCTGTTGTGGTCATCACAGGAGCTAGCTCTGGACTCGGGAAAGGTCAGTTTTCTTTTATTCTTTTTTTCACTGTAGCTTAGATATTATAATAATGTGTTAAAGTGCAGGTTGATGCAAGCACATCATCATCATAATTTAATCATTGCTTTTGTGTGTTTTTTATTTTTTGGATTGTAGAGTGTGCACGGGTCTTCTACACTGCAGGTGCACGGCTGGTGCTGTGTGGACGGGACGCAACCCGTCTGCAGCAGGTGGCCCAGGAGCTTACCACTATTTCAACACCCTTGGGGCAGCAGGTATCATAAACTGATAAGATTTCGATGTTGCTTAAGGGTGTTTTCACACCTTAAAGTCTGCACCAAGGTTCATGTTTCTGTTCCATTGTCTACATATGGTCGGCTTAGGTTTGGTTTCACACTGCTCCCTTTCCAAGCAAACTAAACAACTTTACATGATGTGCCTCGGTCTTGTTGTCATGATGACTTTTGTGTTGTTGGTACAAACCAGTAGTTAGCAAACATGCTACTCACCCGCCAAGGTGTTTTCTGCACCTCTGGACACATTGGTAACTACACTTTAAGTGTAAACTGGTTCAGACTCCATCATGTTAGTCACTGAACTAGTTTAGTGAGGCTACAACATTATTATTATTATTACTATTATCATTAATAATAATAATAATAACAATAATAGAATATTATGCAGGTCTTCATTAAAAAGGACAGATGTCCTTCTCATCATCTGTGATGGTTTTCAGGTGGCATTGCTCGTCCATTTGTTTTCCTATATACTCTGTCTCATGCTTTCTGAAAATATCTGGTAAATTTCTTTATGTTCATGCTTTTTTTCAAGTGACTATTTATGTATCCATATTTCCTCTCTCTGAGTGCTACCACGGCTAATTTTCCCTCATATCAGCTGCCTTAACTTCCTATTTCGTCCAAAATCTGAACCTTTCTAAAAATTGCTTTCACACTCTAAACAATCTTTGACCTAGAACACTCCTTTTTGCCTTACCAAATTTTGACTCGGAGGAGGTTTCACATCTAAAATTTTGGTTTGAACCAAACTGAAAAGTCTGAAATTCGGAATCAAATGGATTAGGTGTGAATGTATCCAAAGATGTTCCGGTGCTGGTTGTAGTTTCCACACCTGTAATGATGTACTGGTGCATCTAAAAAATAGAATATTGTTTAAAAAAAAAAAAAGGTTTTTTGAATAATAAAATAAGTTAAACTTTAATCATTTCTGTATTCATCATACAAAAAGTGAGCTATTTCAATCTTTTTTGTTATGAATTAATTTTTTAATTAAACAACAAAATTGTGTTATTGTAATTTTTTAGGTGCACTAGTAAAACCGTAAGCCTTAATAAACTTTACACAACTGAGATACATTTATTTGTCAAAAAAGGACAAATTACAGATGAAGTCTTGCTTGTACTTGGTTGTAAACATGGTCATTTAAGTATAAAAGCAGCGAGTTTTTGGCACTTTTTCTTGGGCTTGTTTTTAAGTTTAGGGGAAAGATGTTGGATGGTTTGGTTGATGCTGCAATTTTGCATGAAAAAGATGTGATGCTCTTACATTTTGAATAATACATTTGTTTAATGTGTGTAATGCTGGAATAAAATGACATATTTTCCATTATTTTTTTCCCCAGTTCTTCTCATAAGTCAAGAATAAATATGTAAAAAAACCATTTAAAGTCCCTTTTTTAAGTTGTAAATGTTCTGTGTTCTTTAATCAGACTTATCCTCCCTGTACTGTTATCTTCGATCTGGCCAACACAAGTACCATAGACAGAGCTGCAGAGGAGATACTGAAATGTTATGGACAAGTGGACATTCTCATTAACAATGCAGGAATCAGTTACCGGGGCAACATACTGAAGACACAACTTTCAGTTCAGCGGGATGTGATGGAAACAAATTACTTTGGACCCATTGCTTTAACTCAGGGTGAGTGCTGGACACAGCCTGGATCTTGTTTTTATACGTTTATCATTTAACTATTCAGAATATCAGGTTAAAAACTGTAAACCAAACCACATGTATATGATGACGTAAAAGTCAGAGTTCTTACTGGGACACGAGGTTGTGTTTCAGCTTAAAGTTAATGTGATGTGCTAGCTGTGCCCATAGGTTGATGAGGATTTAAAAGGATGCACAGCATATACAGCTGGGAAAATAAGTATTGAGCTCATCAACATTTTTCTCATTAAACATATTTCTGATGAAGCCATTGACCTGAGATTTTCACCAGATATCAGTAACAACCCAAGTAATCCACACATACAAAGAAATCAAGGCAACTGTTCACAAAACAAGTTATATTTAATAAAGTAGAATGACACAGGGAATAAGAATTGAACACACTTGGTGAAATTCATTTAATATTTAGTAGAAAAGCCTTTGTTGGCAATAACAGCTTACAGATGCCTCCTGTATGGAGAAACTAGGCACAGGCATTGCTCAGGAGTGATTTTAGCCCATTCTTCCACACAAAATGTCTCCAAATCTTTAAGGTTCCGTGGGTGTCTTCTCTGAACTTTGATCTTCAGTTCCTTCCATAGACTTTCAATTGGATTCAGGTCAGATGACTGACTGGGCCATTCTAGCAGCTTTATTTTCCTTCTCTGGAGCAGGTTGAGAGTTTCCTTGGCTGTGTGTTTGGGATCATTGTCTTGCTGAAATGTCCACCCTCATTTCATCTTCAGCATCTTGGCAGATGGCAACAGGTTCTTAACAAGGATGTCTGTGTACATCTGTCCATTCATTTTTCCTTCAATTATATGAAGTCTGCCTGTACCACGTGCTGAAAAACACCCCCACACCATGATGCTCCTGCCTCCAAACTTCACTGTTGGAATGGTGTTTTTGGGCTGATGTGCAGTGCCATTTCTCCTCCAAACATGCTGTGTGTTGGGGCATCCAAAAAGTTCAATTTTGGTTGCAACTGACCAGACTGTATTCTCCCAGTATTTTACTGGCTTGCCCAAATGTTGTGCAGCAAACTTTAAATGAGCTTCAACATGCTTTTCCTTCAGCAATGGAGTCTTGTGAGGAGCTCCTGGTTGTGGCCAGTTTATGGTAAAATGATGTTCTTTCCACTCCTGAATGATGGCTCTAACAATGCTCACTGGAACATTCAGCAGTTTAGAAATCCACCTGTAACCAGTACCATCATTAGGTTTTACAACAATAAGGTTGCAAAGGTCTAGAGAGAGCTCTTTGCTTCTACCCATCATGAGTTCTTTGTGGTGTGACAATCTGATATTCACAGACCTTTTTAAAAGCTATCAGTCAAGATGTGACCAACTGACATTAATTTGCACTGATCGGGGATGGCTTCCTAAATTCTGATGGATTTCAGCTGATATCTTGACTTTCTATGCCTTTTTGCACCTCTTTTTCTTCATGTGTTCAATACTTATTCCCTGTGTCATTACACTTTGTTAAATATAACGTGTTTTGTGAACACAATTGCCTTGATTTCTTTGTATGTATAGATTACTTGGGTTGTTACTGATATCTGGTGAAAATCTCAGGTCAATAGCTCCATCAGAAATATGTTTAATGAGAAGAATGTTGACGTGCTCAATACTTATTTTCCCTGCTGTACATCTGATATCAAATAATATTGATATATATGATATCAAAATTTTGGGACAAATTTTTGGGGACAAATTCTGAGTTCTTAAAGAGAAAGTAATTTTTATGATCTAATTTTGACAAATTGGAAATGTGGTGTTGCCATTGCACTGCGTCTGTCCATTCATGAACACTTCACAAGAATCACTACTTCTCCTTGGCAATTGCCCAGATGCTCACCCACTCATACATAATGATCCTCAGCGGGGGTCTGCTGCAGATTATACTCATCTCAAGATCAGGGTCAAATCTCACAAACACAAAACATTTCAACTTTGAGTAGGTCTAGGCCAGGGGTCTGCAACTTGTGCCTCTGGAGCCACATGTGGCTCTTTTTTCCATACGCAGTGGCTCCCTGAGGCCTTGAGAAAGATTAAAACTCACAACTTTCCAAAAAAGGAAAACTTCAAAATGAAAAAAACAAATTTTCAATAAAAAAAGTTGTGTGTTTATGAGAAAAATATAAAAAGCAGAAAATGAGAAAACCTGAAAGTTTATGCAGAAATTCTTGTAAAAAAAAACAAAAAAAAACATTTTTTTTATGAGAAAAAAATTGCGAGGAATTCGCAATTTCTGGAAATGCGAGGAATTCGCAATTTCTGGAAATGAGATCACAGATTTACTGAAAACATTTAGATTTTTATGACAAAAATGTGACTAATTAAAAAAAATGCAGCAGTTTTACCCACGAGAGGTAATAAATTTACAAAGAAAAATATAATAAAAATTTATGAGAATATCTGATTATTTATGCCAAAAATATTACAAATTTATGGGAAAAATTGCTATTTAAATGCCACAAAAGATTTGCTAAAGAATCATAAATTTACAGAAAAGGCTACAATTTCAATTGTAAGCCATCACAAATTTATTTTAAAAAGGCTGCACTGTTACCTGTCATTTTATTGGGAAAAATGTCGCAAATTTACATTAAAAAAGTCTTCAGTTTTATTTGACAAAGGTTTTAAATTTGCAAAGAAAAATAATTTATGAAAAAAGCAGAACACATTCATGCCAAAAATATAACAAACCTTGGAACGAAAACATTACAGTTTAATGAGGGAAACACCCACGCAAACTTGCAAGAAATAGACCACATTTTTTTTGTAGTTAAAACTCTGCTGTTTTACTGTGGTTTTCAGGCTCATGTGGTTTTGTGTCTCATGCAGATTTTTTTAGATAAAAATCACTCAAAGTGGCTTTGTGTAGTACTTACTGGTTGCAGACTGGTCTAGGCTATCTATCTATCTATTGAGAGAGAGAAGGCTCTTGGTGACCTTGGTGACCTTGAGGTGTTTTCCATCAGGCTTGAATGAGCTACTCTGTTACTGACAATCTGGTTCCATGTCAGCCATTTCTTTCTTCTTCTCTTACAGCTCTCCTTCCCTCCATGGTTGGCCGACGTAGTGGCCACATCGTGGTCATTGGCAGCGTCCAGGGCAAGATAGCCATTCCTTACAGATCAGCTTGTAAGTTGTCTTTATTTATTTCATTAGCTTAAACGCATAGGTTAGATCAGGGGTATTAAGCTAAAACTGCAAGAGGTCCGATAAGTCAGTCCTTCTCCCCAGCTGAGGTCCGAACCATTACACCCATTCAAATATGAGTCCTTGCTTTATACCAGACTTAAGCAATCAGAACTTTAGTTATAATTTTGATTGAACAGAGAATAAAATGTGCAGTTTGTCAGTAACAATGTTATGGCATTACTTAAGTATGTAACAAAATTTCTGACACTGAACACTGCTGTTTTCTGTCCTTCAAGGTAAAGACAAAAAATCATAAATGTATATATGAAAAAATCATATAAACAAAAAATAAAGTGTAATATGCCCTTCATCTTTAGATTTGAAAAAAAAAATAAAAAAAAAATATATATATATAGATATATATATATATGTATGTGTGTGTGTGTGTGTGTGTGTGTGTAACTCACAAAAAGTTAGGGATATTTGGCTTTTGGGTGAAATTTGTGGAAAATGTAAGAAGTTCACACTACAGTGATATTATATCATGAAAGTAGGGTATTTAAGTAGAAGCATGCAATGGTGATTTCCTCATCTCAAACAATTTATTGAAACAAAAGCCAACAACAGTGGTGGGTATACCACAACAAAAAATGTCAATGTCTCAATAACTTATGCGCCCTTGAGCATCAATTACAGCTTGACAACGATGTCTCCTGCTATACACATGTCGACTTATTGTCTGCTGAGGCATGGCATTCCACTCTTCTTGAAGGGCGGCCCTCAGGTCATTGAGGTTGTGGGGTGCAGGGTTACAAGCCTCTACACGACGACTCAGCTGATCCCATAGGTTTTCTATGGGATTCAGGTCTGGAGAAAGTGCAGGCCACTCCATTTGAGGTACCCCAGCCTCCAGCAGCCGTTCGCTAATGATGTCACCTCGATGAGCTGGATCATTGTTGTCCATGAAGATGAAATTAGGCCTGTGTTGTTCATGCAGGGGCACAATGACTGGATTAATGATGTTATTCAGTTAGTATCGGCTTGTCACTGTACCATTCACAAGGTGTAGGGTAGTTCTGTATTGACTAGACACACCTGCCCAGACTGTAATACCACCACCACCAAAGGCTCATTTGGTGACAACAGTGGCTCCCCTTGACGTCTCCAGCATCGTTGGCGGGCATCATTTCTGCTCAACGTGAATCGACTTTCATCAGAGAACAACACTGAGGCCCATGCTGGCCCATGCAAATGATGATGCCTATACCTGGTGGTGTGGTCAGGTACCCCCTTGCAGGTCGTCTAGCACGCAGACCATGCTGATGTAAATGGTTTCAAATGGTCTGACGTAACGTTTGGGTGCCTCTAACCTCCCTTTAATGTACCTGGAGTTGAGTGTCATTCATCATCCGTTTCCGCAGGGCACTGGTCACAATGAAGCAGTCATCAGCATGGGATGTGGCCAAAGGACGTCGACGTCTATGCCTTTCTGTGATTCTTCCAGTGTCTCTGCATCTCTGTTGCAACCTGCTGATGACACTCTGAGACACACTAAGCTCAGTGGCCACGTCCCTCTGAGAACATCCTGTTTGAAGCCTCACAATGGCAAGGTACTGTTGATCAATTGTTAGGTGTCGTTTTGGTCTCATGATGTCAAAATGTGAACAGCATGATGAAGAGGGCTATTTAAATACCAATTGTAATTGAAGCAGAAAATTTATTGGTCGATTCATGGAACAAACGTGTTGTGAATTTTGCCATTAAGCACCTTGTTAGAGAACAGCAAATTATGCAAAAAGTACTGAACATTGAACAGTTGGACATGTGCATTCAAAAGGTTAGAGAAGGCCAAATTAAGTTCACCTGTAAAGGTTATAGTGCATTTTAGGTGCATCCTGAAATTTCACAGAAAGCCGAATATCCCTAATTTTTTGTGAGTCAAAAAAAATATATATATACAGTATATACACACACACACACACACACACACACAGAGTTCAGCTTTTCTAATGCTGTTGTGACTGAAAAAGGAATTTGTTTAATTTGCTGTCAGTTCAGGTCCTTTTTCATCTAGAAGAGTGTAAGACACAGCTTTCTTGCACTCCTTTACTATTTCTACATCTGTAAAGGGTTTTTCATCCATCCATCCATCCATCTTATTAGTTGGTGTCTAATAAAGTACATCTACAGTGGTGTGAAAAAGTGTTTGCCCCCTTCCAGATTTCTCTTATTTTTTGTATGTTTGTCACACTTAAATGTTTCAGATCATCAAACAAATTTAAATATTAGACAAAGATAACACAAGTAAACACAAAATTCAGTTTTTAATGAAGGTGTTTATTATTAAGGGGAAAAAAAATCCAAACCTACATGACCATGTGTGAAAAAGTGACACACAACCCCCCCCCCCCCCCCCCCCCCGTTAAAACATAAATTAACTGTGGTTTATCACGTCTTTGGAAAGCTGAGTTCAATTTCTCTAGTCACACCCAGGCCTGATTACTGCCACACCTGTTCTCAATCAAGAAATCACTTAAATAGGATATGCCTGACAAAGTGAAGTAGACCAAAAGATCCTCAAAAGCTAGACATCATGCTGTGATCCAAAGAAATTCAGGAACAAATAAGAAACAAAGTAATTGAGATCTATCAGTCTGGAAAAGGTTATAAAGCCATTTCTAAAGCTTTGGGACTCCAGCAAATCACCGTGAGAGCCATTATCCACAAATGGCAAAAACATGGAACAGTGATGAACCTTCCCAGGAGTGGCTGGCCGACCAAAATTACCCCAAGAGCGCAGCGATGTCTCATCCAAGAGATCACAAAAGACCCCACAACAACATCCAAAGAACTGCAGGCCTCACTTGCCTCAGTTAAGGTCAGTGTTCATTACTTCACCATAAGAAAGAGACTGGGCAAAAATGGCCTGCATGGCAGAGTTCCAAGACAAAAACCACTGCTGAGCCAAGAGAACATAAAGGCTCATCTCAGTTTTACCAGAAAATATCTTGATGATCCCCAAGACTTTTGGGAAAATACTCTGTGGACTGACTAGACAAACGATGAACTTTTTGGAAGGTGTGTCCCCCATTACATCTGGTGTAGAAGTAACAGCATTTCAGAAAAGAAACATCATACCAACAGTAAAATATGGTGGTGGTAGTGTGATGATCTGGGGATGTTTTGCTGCTTCAGGACCTGGAAGATTTGCTGTGGTAAATTGAACCATGAATTCTGCTGTCTACCAAAAAATCCTGAAGGAGAATGTCCAGCCATCTCTTTGTGACCTCAAGCTGAAATGCACTTGGGTTCTGCAGCAGGACAGTGATCCAAAACACACCAGTAAGTCCACCTCTGAATGGCTTAAGAAAAACAAAATGAAGACTTGGGAGTGACCTAGTCAAAGTCCTGACCTGAATCCAATTGAGATGCCGTGGCATGACCTTAAAAAGGTGGTTCATGCTTGAAAACCCTCCAATGTGGCTGAATTACAACAATTCGGCAAAGATGAGTGGGCCAAAATTCCTCCACAGCGCTGTAAAAGACTTGATTGCAGTTATTGCTGCTAAGGGTGGCCCAACCAGTTATTAGGTTTAGGGGGCAATCACTTTTTCACATAGGGCCATGTAGGTTTGGAATTTTTTCCCTTAATAATAAACACCTTCATTTAAAAACTGTGTTTTGTGTTTGCTTGTTATCTTTGTCTAATATTTAAATTTGTTTGATCTGAAACATTTAAGTATGACTAACATACAAAAAAAAAGAGAAATCAGGAAGGGGGCAAACACTTTTTCACACCACTGTATCTATCTTCTGCCACTTATCCGGGGTCCGTGAGGCAGCAGTCCAAGCAGAGTAGCCGAGACTGCTGACCAGTTAACATAGCACGATGATCCCCATGATCCCTCCTGCAGGTGGTGAGCTCCCTGGAGGGTGGACCCACGTGGCTCCTTCGGGCCTCCAAACCAGGTGGGGTACACTGGATCTTTGTAACTTTTTCATAGAGATCCACTGGACCGACTTTGGTCTGGTCCTTCTCCCAGGACCAGTTTGCCTTGGGAGACCCTACCAAGGGCAAGTTTCCCCAACAACATAGCTCCTTGGATCATTCGGGCACACAAACCGCTCCACCATGATAAGGTAGAGATCCACGGAGGGGACTTTTTTATGTTTTCGTAAAATCTGTTGTATTCTCAGTGAACATACTTGTTGCTGTGCTGTGAGACTTTGAGCTTATTTATTCTTCATGTCCTTACCTTGGAATGGGGAGAGTATTCCACTTTGCACAACAGCGACAGACTCAGTGCAAATGAGACACACTGACCTCGTACTTCTCGAAGCAGGAGCAATAAATATATATACAGTATTTTCCATCCATTCATTGCAGAATAGTCTGTCAATTTTTCTAATTTTTGATGGCGCTGTCTTGAATTTTCTTTACATTGATAAATGTCCCTTGTTGATCTGGTTAATAAATTAAGTGCAGAGTCAAAGATGCGTTTTCTGGGTATTTATTTACATCTTAGCTAAGAAGGGAAAATGTTGTGTCCCACATGCAGGTGAGTGCCACAACAAGATTCAAAGTCTCAGAACAGCGCAGAGAGTTTTAATACAATAGACCAAACAGAACACTGAGTAATTAGTTGGCATCTAAATGTTGTCCTACACTGGTCGAGGCTGGGCTGGATCCTCTCTGTCTCATGGGAAAAGTACTGAGTGTAATTTCATTTATGATTACAGGAGACAGAATGAGCGGACAATAATAAAAAAAAAAAAAAATCCATAACGGTGCCATCAACCAGTTGGTAAAAGTTTAATTTGCTGTGCTCTGTTTGTTTCCATGGTGGCTGAGCATAGTAACTGCGTACCTAGCAACCAGCACAGACACAGGACCCAGATGGCTCTACTGAGCCGACCTGGTTGTGCCAGTTAGAAAGTTAATTTTTATTATAAGCTAACAAAAACAGTGAGTTAATTGAGCAATATTACACGAGAGGGACTACAGTATCAATGAATATAGTAACTAAGGGTGTGTATCACACCCGTAGTTACTATATTCATTAACACCGTACAACCTCGAGTGTGATGTTGTTTTTATACAACAGTTCCGCATGCACAGTTTAATGACGCAATACTAGACAAAATATTCTGATTTGTTTGTTTAACCAGTTATTTTGTGCAGCTGAGAATAAAATAAGTCTCTTCTAAATGTAGCCAGTTGTAGAAGAGCTTGGAAGAACGAGGCAATGTGATATATAAACCAAAGTTTATTATCAGCTCCTCTAACAAGTCTCATCTGAGTGCAGCAGCAGAAGAAGGAAAAAGAGACCGAACACCTTCGGCTCTATGAACTTATACTTGCACATAACAAAAGACATGCATATCAAAAGCTGACATCTGTAGAAGAGCTTGAAATGATGAGGCGATTTGATATATAAACCAAAGTTTAATTATCAGCTCTCCTAACAAGTCTCATCTAGTGCAGAGGTAGCAGAAGGAAAAGAGACCGAATATCTCCGGCTCACTGACTTTATACTTGCACATAACAAAAGACATGCATAACAAAGGCTGACATCCCTCATTATCTTAATCCCCCCATTGTCTTGGTATTTCCTCTCCTCGCCCTAGGGGGTGAGGGTAGCTCCTCCGGTCTCCACCACAGTGTCTGGGAACGTCTTTGTTCTTCACTTGGCGGTTGAGAGCCTTTGTCCTTTCAGAGGTGTGAAGTTGCTTTACATATGAAATTACCAAACATTTCCACATGCTTCAACATATGTAGGTTATGGAATATATGAGTAATATAGCCCACAGCCCCCCCCCCAAACGACTAAGAAAGGACAAATAGAAAGGTTCACAGTCTAAGATAATTACTATGACATACTAAGTGTTACATCTCTTGCCACAGAAGAAACTTTCCAGCAGCCATGCCCCTAAGAGAGTTCAGTGGTAATCATAACAGCATAGTAAAATCATAAGTCAGTCCTAAACTGTTGCAGCACAATTAGTGAACAATTGTGGAGTAGTTTGCATCAGTCCCTGTGCTGTCTGGGTTTTAATCTTCTCCCAAAACTGCTGTGGGTTCGTTTAGGCGTCCTGCTGGGACCTTCTTGTGAGGAATCTGCAGCGTGGGAAGGAGAGTGGTTAATTGTTCCCTGCAGGGGGGCTGAGTCTTTTCTCTTGGGGGGTCTACCCCGCCGAGGTGCTCTCGCCAACTGTGCAGGCTCGTCTTTCAACAAGAAGGCAGGTTTAAGTCTGTCAATGCTGACTGTTTCTTTTCTATCCCCAAAATCAAGCACAAAGTGTTTATCACCATGTTCCAGCACTCTGAATGGCCCATCGTATGCTGGGCAAAAAGTTGGTTTTAAAGCTTCATGCCTAACAAAAACGAACTCAGCGTTTTTTAAAGCTTGAGGGACAAAAACCCGTGGAAAGGAGTGATGAGCTGGACCAGGGAGAGAGTCCGGTCCGTTGCTGCCTAAAAACCTTGGGACTGGAAGATGCCCTGGCTCTGGGTTCTCTGGTAAAAATTCACCTGGGAGCCTGAGAGGTTGTGCAAAAACTAATTCAGCCGGAGAGGCGTCTAGATCCTCTTTAGGCGCAGCACGCAACCCCAATAAAACCCAGGGAAGTTTATTTACCCAATTTGTATCCGTTAGTGAGGTCTCTGAGGGCAGCCTTTAAAGACCTGTGAAAACGCTCGCATAACCCATTAGCCTGAGGGTGATAAGCAGTGGTGCGGTGAATTGTTGCCCCTAAGCTGCTAGACATGGCTGACCAAAGCTCTGAGACAAATTGAGGCCCTCTATCAGACGCGATGTCCGATGGGACGCCGAAACGTGCTACCCAGTTTGTCAAAAAGACGCGAGCGACTTCCTCCGCTGTGGTTGCCGCTAGAGGGACTGCCTCTGGTCAGCGTGTGGTGCGGTCTATCATTGTTAACAGGTGTGTGAAACCTTGGGAGGAAGGTAGTGGCCCCACGAGGTCGACATGAACGTGGTCGAACCTTCTAGCAGGGATTGGAAAAGGCTCCAGAGGGGCTTTTGTGTGTCTGTGTATTTTGGCGCGCTGACAAGAAATGCAAGTTTTTGCCCATTCTTTTACGTTTTTGCGCAGGCCTGGCCACACAAACTTTTCAGCGACCATTTTAACCGAGGCGCGCACACCTGGGTGCGCGAGGGAGTGAATTGCGTCGAAAATATGGCGGCGTCATGTAGCTGGTACTAACGGGCGAGGTCGGCCGGTTGAAACATCGCATATTAGGGGGGGCACGCCGTCGTGTAAACCCTTTTTCTCCAGCCTTAACCCTGTTGGTCCAGACAGGAGTGCGCGCACGTCCGCGTCACTGCTTTGTTCCTCTGCCATGGCTGCATAATCTATCCCTGCGTGGATAGGTGCTGCGTATGTGTCTGCATTAGTGAAGAGTTCTGCTGCTGAGGCAGTATAATCTTTCTCCTCGCGCTCTGGTGATGTCACAGCGTGAGAGAGGCAGTCTGCTACCACGTTAAGTTTGCCTGCCACGTGTCGAATGTCTGTGGTGAACTCTGAAATCGCAGCCAGCTGTCTTTGTTGCCTGCCTGACCATGGTTCTGAAATTTTAGCCATAGCAAAGGTGAGCGGTTTATGGTCTACAAAAGCCGTGAAACTCCGCCCTTCTAACCAGAACTGGAAGTGGTGGATGGATAAATGAAGCGCTAGCAGCTCCCTGTCAAAAGTGCTGTATTTACGCTCAGTTTGGTTTAGCGATTTGCTAAAGAATGCTAAAGGTTGCCAGATCCCGCTGACATGTTGTTCTACAACTGCCCCTATAGCCAGGTCCGAAGCGTCTGTGGTTAGCGCGATGCGGGCCGAGGGATCTGGGTGAACTAACAATGTGGCGTTTGCTAGAGCGCTCTTTACTTCCGCGAAGGCGTGTTCGCGCTCCGGGGTCCATTCGACCGCGTTGGAAGCTTTCTTTTTTCTGAGCGCGTCATATAGGGGCTGCATGAGCTGAGCTGCGTGGGGGAGGAAACGGTTGTAAAAATTAACCATTCCTAAAAATTCTTGTAGCGATTTGACCGTCTGTGGCCGTGGGAAACTTTTTATCGCGTGAACTTTGTCTGGAAGTGGAACTGCCCCCTTCGGAGAGACTTTGTGTCCTAAAAAATCAATTTGTGACACGCCAAATTTGCATTTGGCTGGATTGATTATTAGCCCGTGCTCTTCTAGTCTCTGAAAAACCGTAGTGAGGTGCTGCTCGTGTTCTTCCTCAGACGAGCTGGCTACCAGCATGTCGTCGAGGTAGACGAAGACAAAAGGAAGGTCGCGTAAGACCGCGTCCATCATTCGTTGAAAAGTTTGAGCAGCGCCTTTGAGGCCGAAAGGCATTCGCAGAAATTCAAAAAGGCCGAAAGGGGTTATTACAGCTGTTTTAGGAATGTCCTCCGCTCGGACTGGGACTTGATGATAACCGCGGACTAAGTCTATTTTTGAAAAAATGCGCGCACCCGCCAGATGTAGTGAAAAATCTTGAATGTGAGGAATTGGGTAGCGGTCATGCGCTGTAGCATTGTTTAATCTGCGGTAATCTCCGCACGGTCTCCAAGAACCGTCGGATTTCGGAACCATGTGAAGTGGTGAGGCCCAAGGGCTCTTCGAGCGTCTAACAATGCCCAATTTTTCAAGGGTGGTAAACTCGTCCCGTGCTATGTTGAGCTTGGCCGCGTCTAAGCGGCGAGCTTTGGCAAATACAGGTGGGCCCGTTGTGGGAATAAAGTGTTCAACCCCGTGTTTAGCCACAGTGGCTGAGAATTTGGGAATTGTGAGTGCTGGAAATTGGGTGAGGAGTTGCTCAAACTTACCTCCTGCCGTGGTGACGTTAGCCTGCACAGGTGGTGGAGAAACTCGAGCTGAGCATGGAATAGAAGCAAAGGACAGTGCATTAACCAAGCGCCTATTTGCTAGATCCACTAATAACCCATGTGCACACAAAAAATCTGCGCCTAACAAGTTAAAACTCACCGCCGCTACAACAAATGTCCATCTGTAGTTGCGGCCGTGGATGTGGAGGTGCAGGCTCTTTTCGCCGAAAGTGTCGATGTTAGAGCCGTTGGCTGCCACCGCTCCGTTGCCCCGGGTGCCCATGGCTCGATCTGCATGGGAGGGCGTGACGAAACTCAGCTGAGCTCCTGTGTCGATGAGGAACTGCTTGCCGGTGTGTCCATCCGTCACATACAACAGCTTATTCTTCTCGCCGAGAACCGCTGCCGTTAACGGCTCTCGGCTTTGGCGTTTCCCGAAATCGTAAATTTGCAGGGGGGAACGCATTTGCGGGCCTTCTCGGCGAAACGGTGGTGATAATAACAGACGTCGCTCTGTCTGTTACGTTTTGGCCGTGTCGCTGTCACCGCGGGCTGGATCTGCTCAGTGGGTTGTGGCTCTACGTGGTTCCGGGCATCAGCGTTGAGATCTGCGGATGCTGCTGTGGGTGTCAGCTCCTTGCAGGCGTTGACGAGCCGATGAGCTTCATTGGCCAGCGCGCGGAAGTCTTGGTGGTTGTTGCATCTCATGTTGGCGAGCGTCCCTCTCATGTGTGGCGGCAGCGTGCTGAGGAATATGAATTGGAAGAGGAAGTTGTCATTGTCCTCTTCTTTAAGCTGAAGCAAATCCTCCATGAGGGCTTTAGGTTTGCACCCTCTGTGGCCGTAGACCACCAGGATCTTCTCGGCTCTCTCTTCAGCTGAGGGGACGTAATTCGCCACGATGGTTGCTTTAAGCGTTTCATATTTGTCTTGGGCCGGTGGCCGCCGGATCATGCTCCGCACACACTTCGAAGTGGCGGCGTCGAGTTTGGAGACGATATGGTAGAATTTGGTATCGTCAGCCGTGATGCCCGCCAGTGTAAACTGGGCTTCAGCTTGCTGAAACCACGAGGCGGGGTCTTCTTGCCAGAAGTCTGGCAGCTTGACAGCGACGGCATTCGTGTATACCATCACTGCTGTGTCCGCAGGGTGAGAGTGCCTTGCTTCGGCTCTCACAGCGGTGCTGGTGCTCGGTTGAGCCCTCTCAATCCCTTCTGCCGGGGGGGACAGTCGTCCATCTGTTCCCCCGTCTGCGTGGTCGCTGGCGTCTGCCTGGGTCGCCACGGATGAGTCGATTGCGGGGATATACCTCAGGACCATACTCGCGTCAGGGGTCACCAGTGTAGAAGAGCTTGAAATGATGAGGCGATTTGATATATAAACCAAAGTTTAATTATCAGCTCTCCTAACAAGTCTCATCTAGTGCAGAGGTAGCAGAAGGAAAAGAGACCGAATATCTCCGGCTCACTGACTTTATACTTGCACATAACAAAAGACATGCATAACAAAGGCTGACATCCCTCATTATCTTAATCCCCCCATTGTCTTGGTATTTCCTCTCCTCGCCCTAGGGGGTGAGGGTAGCTCCTCCGGTCTCCACCGCAGTGTCTGGGAACGTCTTTGTTCTTCACTTGGCGGTTGAGAGCCTTTGTCCTTTCAGAGGTGTGAAGTTGCTTTACATATGTAATTACCAAACATTTCCACATGCTTCAACATATGTAGGTTATGGAATATATGAGTAATATAGCCCACAACATCCCTCATTATCTTAATCCCCCCATTATCTTCGTACTCCTCCTCATGGCCCTGGGGGGTCAGGGCAGCTCCTCCGGTCTCCACCGCAGTGCCTGGGAAGCTCTTTGATCTTCACTGGCGGTTGAGACTCTTTGTCCTGTTCTGAGGTGTGAAGTCGCCTTACATATGTAATCACCAAACATTCTCACATGCTTCAACATATGTAGGTTATGGAATATATGATTAATATAGACCACAGCCCCCCCCCCCCACAAACGACTAAGAAAAGGACAATAGAAAAATTCACAGTTTAAGATAATTACTATGACATACTAACTGCTACACCTCTTGCCACAGAAGAAACTTTCCAGCAGCCATGCTCCTAAGAGAGTTCAGTGGTAATCATAACAGCATAGTAAAATCACAAGTCAGTCCTAAACTGTTACAGCACAATTAGTGAACAACTGTTGAGTAGTTTGCATCAGTCTCTGTGCCGTCTGGGTTTTAATCTTCTCCCGAATCTGCTGTGGGTCCGCTTGGGCGTCCTGCTGGGACCTTCCTGTAAGGAATCTGCAGCTTGGGGAGGAGAGTGATTATTTGTTCCCTGCAGGGGGGCTGAGTCTTTTCTCTTGGGGGGTCTACCCCGCCGAGGTGCTCTCGCCAACCGTGCAGGCTCATCTCTCAACAAGAAGGCAGGTTTAAGTCTGTCAATGCTGACTGTTTCTTTTCTATCCCCAAAATCAAGCACAAAGTGTTTATCACCAGGTTCCAGCACTCTGAATGGCCCATCGTATGGTGGGCGGAAAGTTGGTTTTAAAGCTTCATGCCTAACAAAAACGAATTCAGCGTTCTTTAAAGCTTGTGGGACAAAAACCTGTGGAAAAGAGTGATGTGCCGGTCCGGGGAGAGAGTCCGGTCCGTTGCTGCCTAAAATCCTCGGGGCTGGAAGATGCCCTGGCTCTGGGTTCTCTGGTAAAAATTCACCTGGGAGCCTGAGAGGTTGTGCAAAAACTAATTCTGCTGGAGAGGCGTCTAGATCCTCTTTGGGCGCAGCACGCAACCCCAATAAAACCCAGGGAAGTTTATCTACCCAATTTGTATCCATTAGTGAGGCTCTGAGGGCGGCCTTTAAAGACCTGTGAAAACGCTCGCATTAACCCATTAGCCTGAGGGTGATAAGCGGTGGTGCGGTGAATTGTCGCCCCTAAGCTGCTGGTCATGGCTGATCAAAGCTCCGAGACAAATTGAGGCCCCCTATCGGACGTGATGTCCGATGGGACGCCGAAACGTGCCACCCAGTTTGTCAAAAAAACGCGGGCGACTTCCTCTGCTGTGGTTGACGCCAGAGGGACTGCCTCTGGCCAGCGCGTGGTGCGGTCTATCATTGTTAACAGGTGTGTGAAACCTTGGGAGGAAGGTAGTGGCCCCACGAGGTCGACATGAACGTGGTCGAACCTTCTAGCAGGGATTGGAAAAGGCTCCAGAGGGGCTTTTGTGTGTTTGTGTATTTTGGCGCGCTGACAAGAAATGCAAGTTTTTGCCCATTCTTTTACGTTTTTGCACAGGCCAGGCCACACAAACTTTTCGGCGACCATTTTAACCGAGGCGCGTACACCTGGGTGCGCGAGGGAGTGAATTGAGTCGAAAATACGGCGGCGCCATGTAGCTGGGACTAACGGGCGAGGTCGGCCGGTTGAGATATCGCATATTAGGGGGGGGCACGCCGCCGCGTAAAACCCTTTCCTCCAGCCTTAACCCTGATGGTCCAGACAAGAGTGCGCGCACGTCCGCGTCACTACTTTGCTCTTCTGCCATGGCTGCATAATCTATCCCTGCATGGATTGGTGCTGCGTATGTGTCCGCGTTGGTGAAAAGCTCTGCGGCTGCAGTAGTATAATCTGTCTCCTCGCGCTGTGGCGATGTCACAGCGCGAGAGAGGGAGTCTGCTACCACGTTAAGTTTGCCTGCCACATGTCGAATGTCTGTGGTGAACTCTGAAATCGCAGCCAGCTGTCTTTGTTGCCTGCCTGACCACGGTTTGGAAATTTTAGCCATGGCAAAGGTGAGCGGTTTGTGGTCTACAAAAGCCGTGAAACTCCACCCTTCTAACCAGAACTGGAAGTGGCGGATGGATAAATGAAGCGCTAGCAGCTCCCTGTCAAAAGTGCTGTATTTACGCTCAGTTTGGTTTAGCGATTTGCTGAAGAATGCTAAAGGTTGCCAGATTCCGCTGACATGTTGTTCTACAACTGCCCCTATAGCCAGGTCCGAAGCGTCTGTGGTTAGCGCAATGCGGGCCGAGGGAACGGGGTGAACCAACAATGTGGCATTAGCTAGGGCGCTTTTTACTTCCGCGAAGGCGTGTTCGCACTCCGGGGTCCATTCGACCGCGTTGGAAGCTTTTTGTTTTCTGAGCGCGTCATATAGGGGCTGCATGAGCTGAGCTGCGTGGGGGAGGAAACGGTTGTAAAAATTAACCATTCCTAAAAATTCTTGCAGCGATTTGACCGTTTGTGGCCGTGGGAAACTTTTTATCGCGTGAACTTTGTCTGGAAGTGGTACTGCCCCCTTCAGAGAAACTCTGTGTCCTAAAAAATCAATTTGTGACACGCCGAATTTGCATTTGGCTGGATTGATTATTAACCCGTGCTCTTCTAGCCTCTGAAAAACCATAGTGAGATGCTGTTCGTGTTCTTCCTCAGACGGGCTGGCTACCAGCATATCGTCAAGGTAGACGAAAACAAAAGGGAGGTCGCGTAATACTGCGTCCATCATCCGCTGAAAGGTTTGAGCAGCGCCTTTGAGGCCGAAAGGCATTCGCAGAAATTCAAAAAGGCCGAAAGGGGTTATTACAGCTGTTTTAGGAATGTCCTCTGCTCGAACTGGGACTTGATGATAACCGCGGACCAGGTCTATTTTTGAAAAAATGCGCGCACCCGCCAGATGTAGTGAAAAATCTTGAATGTGAGGAATTGGGTAGCGGTCATGCGCTGTCGCATTGTTTAATCTGTGGTAATCGCCGCATGGTCTCCAAGAACCGTCGGATTTCGGAACCATGTGAAGTGGTGAGGCCCAGGGGCTTTTCGAGCGTCTAATAATGCCTAATTTTTCAAGGGTGGTGAACTCGTCCCGAGCTATGGCGAGCTTGGTCGCGTCTAAGCGCCGAGCTTTGGCAAATACGGGTGGGCCCGTTGTGGGAATAAAGTGTTCGACCCCGTGTTTAGCCACTGTGGCTGAGAATTGGGAATTGTGAGTGCTGGAAATTGGGTGAGGAGTTGATCAAACTTACCTCCTGCTGTGGTGACGCTGGCCTGCGTGGGTGGTGGAGAAAGCCGGGCTGAGCAGGGAATAGAAGCAAAGGACAGTGCATTAACCAAGCGTCTGTTCGCTAGATCAACTAATAACCCATGTGCACACAAAAAATCTGCGCCCAACAAGTTAAAACTCACCGCCGCTACAACAAATGTCCATCTGTAGTTGCGGCCGTGGATGCAGAGGTGCAGGCTCTTTTCGCCAAAAGTGTCGATGATGGAGCCGTTGGCTGCCACCGCTCCATTGCCCCGGGGGCCCATGGCCTGGTCTGCTTGGGAGGGCATGACAAAACTTAGTTGAGCTCCCGTGTCGATAAGGAACCGCTTGCCGGTGTGTCCGTCCGTCACATATAAAAGCTTGCTTTTTTCGCCAAGAACCGCCGCTGTTAACGGCTCTCGGCTTCGGCGTTTTCCCGAAATTGTGAATTTGCAGGGGGGAACGCATTTGTAAGCCTTCTCGGCGAAGCGGTGGTGGTAATAACAAACGTCGCTCCGTCTGTTGCGTCCTGGCTGTGTCGCTGTCACCGCGGGCTGATTCTGCTCGGTGATTTGTGGCTCCTCGTGGCTCCGGACATCAGCGTTGAGGTCTGCGGATGCTGCTGTGGGTGTCTGCTCCTTGCAGGCGTTGACGAGCCGTTGAGCTTCGTGAGCCAGCGTGCGGAAGTCTTGCTGGGTGCTGCATTGCATGTTGGCCAGCGTCCCTCTCATGTGTGGCAGCAGCGTACTGAGGAATATGAAATGGAAGAGGAAGTTGTCATTGTCCTCTTCTTTAAGTTGCAGCAAGTCCTCCATGAGGGCCTTGGGTCTGCCTCCTCTGTGGCCGTAGACCGCCAGGCTCCTCTCGGCTCTCTCCTCGGCTGAGGGGACGTAATTTGCCACGATGGTCGCTTTCAGTTCTTTATATTTGTCCTGGGCCGGCGGCCGCCGGATTATGCTCCGCGCACATCTCGAAGTGGCGGCGTCGAGTTTGGCGACGATGTGATAGAACTTTGTATCGTCAGCCGTGATGCCCGCAAGTGCAAACTGGGCTTCAGCTTGCTGAAACCACGAGGCGGGGTCTTCCTGCCAGAAGTCCGGCAGGTTGACGGTGACGGCGCTTGTGTGGACCGTCACTGATGTGTCCGCAGGGTGAGAGTGCCTTGCTTCGGCTCTCTCCGCGGCGCTGGTGCTCGGTTGAGCCCTCTCTATCACTTCTGCCGTGGGGGAACGTCGTCCATCTGTTCCCCTGTCTGCATGGGCGCCGGCGTCTGCCTGGGTCGCCACAGATGAGTCGATCGCGGGGGAATGCCTCTGGTCCATTCTCGCGTCAGGGTCACCAGTGTAGAAGAGCTTGGAAGAACGAGGCGATGTGATATATAAACCAAAGTTTATTATCAGCTCCTCTAACAAGTCTCATCTGAGTGCAGCAGCAGAAGAAGGAAAAAGAGACCGAACACCTTCGGCTCTATGAACTTATACTTGCACATAACAAAAGACATGCATATCAAAAGCTGACATCCCTCATTATCTTAATCCCCCCATTATCTTCGTACTCCTCCTCATGGCCCTGGGGGGTCAGGGCAGCTCCTCCGGTCTCCACCGCAGTGCCTGGGAAGCTCTTTGATCTTCACTGGCGGTTGAGACTCTTTGTCCTGTTCTGAGGTGTGAAGTCGCCTTACATATGTAATCACCAAACATTCTCACATGCTTCAACATATGTAGGTTATGGAATATATGATTAATATACTGTAGACCACACCAGTAACCGTTGCTTAACATGTCAATCAGCATGAAGACGCCTATTGTCATTTCACACACACGTAAACAAATTAAATATTGTCAAGTGCAAAAGTAAGTGTTTATAAAACATACCAGTCACCTGTTGAGTCGGTACCACAGAAGAGCTGAGATCAAAACGTGGCCAATGCCGGTGGCTAGTTAGCATGCTAGCAATTTGGCTTCAGCACACTTCGCCCGCTTTTTCTTTGCATTTTCAGATGAAACAAAGAGTCCATCACCATAAAGGTATTGTGGTTTGTTAATCGAGACAATAAATCCGACTCTAGCACTGCCTTTTTTTAAAACAGATGTGAAATAGCTTAACAATGTTTATACAAGGGCAGACTTTGTAAACAAAATAAAGGGTTTTTTTTCAAAAGGGTGGGCCTTCCGGGTCAGGTAAGAAATCTTTTCAAACAGCGCCTCACTGTAGAAATTAAGGTATTCAACATAGTATTGCAGTTCTCACTGATAGCTGACAGTAAATTACTGTTAGCCAATGCCAGTGGCTAGTTAGCATGCTAGCAATTTGGCTTCAGCACACTTCGCCCGCTTTTTCTTTGCATTTTCAGATGAAACAAAGAGTCCATCACCATAAAGGTATTGTGGTTTGTTAATCGAGACAATAAATCCGACTCTAGCACTGCCTATTTTTTAAAACAGACGTGAAATAGCTTAACGATGTTTATACAAGGGCAGACTTTGTTAAACAAAATAAAGTTTTGGGTTTGTTTTTTTTTTTCAAAAGGGTGGGCCTTCTGGGTCAGGTAAGAAATCTTTTTAAACAGCGCCTCACTGTAGAAATTAAGGTATTCAACACAGTATTGCAATTCTCACTGAGAGTTGACAGTAAGTTACTGTTAGTAATTAACTGTTACGGGCAACGCAGTGGCGGAGTGATTAGCACTGCGGCAGCACAGCAACTCACCCTTGGCCGGGGGATCCTGGGTTCGATCCCAGCCCCCGACCAACAGTGATCTGTGTGGAGTTTGCATGTTCTCCCCGTGTCTGCGTGGGTTTACTCCGGGATTTCTCCGGTTTCCTCCCACATGCCAAAAACATGCAAGTTAGGTTAATTGGCATCAAAAACTGGGGATTCTAAATTGTCCTTAGGTATGACTGTGAGAGTGAATGGTTGTCTGTCTCTCTGTGTTGGCCCTGTGATGGACTGGCGATCTGTCCAGGGTGTACCCTGCCTCTCGCCCAAAGATGCTGGGATAGGCTCCAGCCCCCCCGCGGCCCGAAAAGGATTAAGCGGAAGAAAATGAATGAATGAATTAACGGTTACATGAACACCTTTGAAGTGGAGTGATACACATCCAGTGAAATGTTGGAGTGCAGTTACCATGGATTATAGTAACTCCTGGAATCCCTATCATCCAATCAAATTGCTCAGTCGGAACTAACTGTTGTATAATTCAGTATGTCAAAATATCTCTGTGATTGCAGTAATTAAAATCAGCTCTACTAGGCAACCTTCTTGTGCCTGCTTTATTATTACAAAATACAGAACAGGCACAAAGAGGTCAGTCTGGGTCCTGTGTCTACACGGGTTGTTATGTATGCTGTTGCTATGTTCAGAGGAGCATGGAATCAAGCAGAATGCACCAGATAGAACTTTTAACTAAAAAACATGGAACTTTTAACAATCACTGCTCTATGCTCACTACTGTGTAATAATAACAATGGATTGCATTTATACACCGCCTCTCATGACACCCAGAGTTCTTTACAGTGAGTCCATTATTGATTCACTCCACAGACACACACTGGTAAGCTACTGTACGTCTGAAAATAGCAGCAGCCTACGTAGCAACTCGTGTAGGAACAGGACCCAGATGGCTCTACTGAGCTGAAGCTGTTGTATCTATTAGGAACACACTTATCCTTTTTTTCCCCCAAAATCGTATCAACAGGTTTGGGGCCTAACTCTGGTTTGTCCATACACACAGATGCAGCCTCCAAGCATGCCACCCAAGCCTTCTTTGACTGCTTACGGGCCGAGATTGAGCGCTACGGTGTGACAGTGACAGTGATCAGTCCTGGGTATATTCGGACCAACCTTTCAGTCAATGCAGTCACAGGAGATGGTACCACATACGGAGGTGAGACTGAAAACAAGCAGTAAGAGAGCATGTGCAACCACGTCACATGCTCTATTGTATAATTAGCTAAATCTGGTGAAGGCAACATCGTCTGGATGCTCACCAAACTCACACGCAGTGATCCTCAGGTGGGTCGACATCCAGGTTGTGGTCAAGGTCAAGATTAAAGGTCACAGGATACTAGAATGTATCATTTCAACTTTGATTAGGCCTCAGCAGTATACATACTGCATGCGTATATAAACAGAGATAAGCAAAGACTCATGGTGAGGTGTTGTTAATGTGTTCATCATGAACATAAGGACCAACAAGGATTTACTGTCACTTTGCAAAATCTTGACTGTGTCTTCAAACAGTTAATTTTTGTCATATTTTTGTGTGGACAATTATACTATGAAAACTGATTACAAATGTGCTCTGACCGTCTGCATGATCCAGTCTTGTGGAAGATCAAGGACTGCTTATGACAGTCTAGTCGAAAGTGCAAAACTCAGAGGAGTAGAAGGAGCAGATGATTGAACAGTTGGACTAAAGTTAAATTAAGTTCAGCACAGCACACATGGACACCCAACTGACTTGCTTCATTTTCTTGTTGTGCAACATGCAGACATCAATGGGTTTGATAGCATCCTCTCTGGCTGTAGATCAGAGGAAGCCATCCACTATTTTGACAGATTACGCTGAGATGATCTGTTGTAACTTTTAACTGTAATTCCCACCCGTCCACTTTTAAAATCATGCTGAAATCTTTTTTTTTTTCAGCTGGTTAAGGAAATGTGTAATTTATGACTGTCCACTGTTTCTTCATATGATTTGTATTAAGGTACATGTGGATTGAGTGCATTTAAATTTCTTAAGATTGACACATAAAAACTATAGCTGAGTATGGAGGGTTTTTATTTTTTAAATCAGTAACCAGGTCATTACCTCAAATGGCAAAGAGGATTCAGGTACATTCACTGGCCACTGTGCCCAACAGCAAGGATCTGAATGTCCACCACCGGCCACTGAGCCCACACTAGCAGGAGGCTTGGTGGGGTGTGGTAGCTGGTGAACGTACGTGGATCCTCGTGTCTCCACACTCCTCCTGAACATGAAAAGTGACAGACAGTCCCTGCTCATTCATTCACTGGAAAAAATAAAAAATAAAAGCACCATAGGTGCTGATGCCTCAGTGCTTCTGGCATGGTGGCATGGGATAAATAAGTATTGTCAGTCCATGCATGCAAGCTTTTGAAATTTGTTTACGCACAAATGATGCTGACTTCACCATCACAAGACGCACAAGGTGCACCACATTAAATATTTATGGTTAAGTGGCAGCAATATGTGGAAACTGTTCAACACTCCATAAACCCGAAAGCTATAAAGACTGTTAACTTGCTTGAACTTTTTAAATGTCTAAATCTCTTGAGTTTAATATTTTGTGTTTTCTTCCTTTCTTTATATGTAAGGATAACCCCTTGCATATTGATTGAATTTAACTTACGTGTTAATCATTTTTTTAAGAAGTGGACCTCATTGGTCGATAAGTCCCTCAGAAGACACTGTTGAAGTGTGTTTATCCCCATCCAAGATGGCGCTTGAACATTCAAAACGTTCTGTATCTTCAAAACTAAACAGCAAAATATGTTTTTTTAAATACATCTAAAAAAAAGGTTAAATAAAATAGATAAAAGAAATAAATAGTGTAGTTACTAAATATTGGTTTCTTTTCAGTAACAACCGCTATTTGAAAAGTTTAGCACACGACTGACAATTGACAGGAAGTCATGCGTGGTGCTCTGAAAAAAATTGCACTGCCACCTGCTGGCCTGACATAGTTATTACAGCTTTATCACCAATTCAGTGAGTGTGAACATTCATTCATTCATCTTCTTCCGCTTAATCCTTTTCGGGTCGCGGGGGGGCTGGAGCCTATCCCAGCGTCTTTGGGCAAGAGGCAGGGTACACCCTGGACAGATCGCCAGTCCATCGCAGGGCCAACACAGAGAGACAGATAACCATTCGCTCTCACAGTCATACCTAAGGACAATTTAGAATCCCCAGTTTGATGCCAATTAACCTAACTTGCATGTTTTTGGCATGTGGGAGGAAACCGGAGAAATCCCGGAGTAAACCCACACAGACATGGGGAGAACATGCAAACTCCACACAGATCACTGTTGGTCGGGGGCTGGGATCGAACCCAGGATCCCCCGCCAAGGGTGAGTTGCTGTGCTGCCGCAGTGCTAACCACTCTTCCACCGCGCTGCCCTGAGTGTGAACATGTGTTGTATTTTAGTTTTTCTTGGCAAAATATCCTTGCCTCAAAATTCTGGAAAAATTCTCAGAAGTTGAGAAAACATGGCGATACATTGATATAAAATCAAAATCAGATCAAATCAACCTTTATTGTCATATTGCTGTACATACAACTGTAGTGCAGGCAAGATAAAATTGCATTCCTCTCGGCATCCATATCAGTAAAAGAACATGATTTAAGACACACTCACACATATCCTCACCCCCCCACCCCACCACAGCTATTCACACATCCCTAAGACATACTTGAAAAACTAACCAGAACTATAATATACATATAATATACATAATGTCCGTAGGTGCAGTAGTATGTATGAGAGATTCCGGGTCAACTGTTCAGCATCCTAACAGCTTGTGGAAGGAAGCTGTTAATCAGTCTGGTGGTTCTGCCTCAGATGCTCTGGAATCGTTTGCCAGATGGCAGAAGTTCAAAGTGTTTATGCAGAGGGTGGGAACGGTCCTTGACAATGTTCAGTGCCCTGCTCCTGCAACGGTTCTGAAAAAGTTCTTGGACAGAGGGGAGGGAGATTCCAGTTACCCTCTCAGCCCCCTTAACTATCCTCTGCAGGGCTTTTTTTGTCTGACATACTGCAGCTGGAGTACCATGTTGCAATGCAGTACGTCAGAACACTCTCCACCACACCTCTGTAGAAGGTCCTGAGGATGCAGATGGGGAGAGAGGCCTGTTTGAGTTTCCTCAAGAAGTGCAGTCTCTGCTGGGCCCGCTTCCTGATCCCCAAGGAATTCTTGCTCCAGGTGGTCCTGTGAGATCTGCACTCCGAGGAGCTTAATGTTCTCCACTCTCTCCACTAAACGGCTAACGATGCTGAGGGGGACCTGTTCAGGCTGTGACCGCCGGAAGTTGATAATCATCTCCTTCATTTTGTCCACATTGAGCACCAGATTGTTCTCCATGCACCAGCCCTCCAGGTCTCTCACTTCTTCCCTGTACATTGATTCCTCATCCCTCTGAATAAGTCCCACCACCGTGGTGTCGTCTGCAAACTTAATAATCTGGTTCCCCTCGTGTCTGGATACACAGTCATGTGTTAGAAGTGTAAACAGTGGACTGGGTACGCAGCCTTGAGGGGATCCGGTGCTTAGTGTGACAGAGTTGGAGATGTTGTTTCCAACCCGGACAGACTGAGATCTCTCAGTCAGGAAATCCAGGATCCAGAGACATGTGGCAGTGTTCAGACCAAGAAGGAGTAATTTCTCCATCAGTCTCTGGGGAATAATGGTGTTGAATGCTGAACTGAAATCAATGTACAGGAGTCTGGCGTTGGTGTCTTTCTGATCCAGGTGGGTGATGACAGAGTGCAGGGTGGTGACTATAGCATCCTCCGTGGAGCGGTTTGAACGATATGCAAACCGGAGCGGGTCATGTGATGCAGGGAGGCAGGCTGTAATGTGTGGTTTGACAAGCTGTTCAAAACACTTCATCACAATTGGTGTCAGTGCAACAGGACGATAGTCATTCAGACAGGACACAACTGGTTTCTTTGCCACCAGTACTATGATAGAGGTCTTTAAGCATCTGGGAACGATGGCCTGACTCAGGGAGATGTTATAAATGTCAGTCAGTACATCCGCCAACTCGCTCGCGCAGTCTCGGAGCACACGTCCCAGGATGTTGTCCAGACCTGCAGCTTTACGTGGGTTGACCCTGGTTAGGGTCCTCCGTGTGTCCGCTGTGTTGATGGTGAAAGCTGGTCCGACCGATGGTGGGGATGGGCCAGCCCTCCCTCTGATTGTCGGGTTTGATGCTTCAAAACGTGCAAAGAAGTCGTTGAGCCTGTCTGGAAGCGAAGCGTCGTCATCATCGACCCCCTGCCTAGACTTATAGCCCGTCAGTGTCCGAACTCCCTGCCACATCTGCTTGGTGTTCCTAGTGTCACAGAGGTGTCCCTGGATTTTCTCTGCATAGGCGCGCTTCGCCGTCTTAATTCCCTTTGAGAGCGCAGACCTGGCTGAGCGGAGGGTGATCCTGTCCTTCGCTCTGAAGGCTGCATCTCTGGCTGTAAGCAGCGAGCGCACCTTTGCAGTCATCCAGGGCTTATGGTTTCCCTGTACAGTGATGACCTTCACTGTAGTGACATCCTCTGTGCACTTCGCGATGTAGCTGGTGACCATTTCAGTATACTCCTCCACATCTGTCTTGTCTTCCTGGGAGGCTGCTATTTTGAAGACCTCCCAGTCTGTGTGCAGAAAACAGTCTTTCAGTGCAGAGGTTGCACTCTTTGGCCAAATCCTGCTTTGTTTCACTACTGGCCTGCTGTGCTTCAGTAGAGGTTTGTAGGCAGGCACCAGCATCATGAATATGTGGTCAGAAAGGCCGAGGTGGGGGCGGGGTATTGCCTTATATGCATCTGTGTTTGTGTACACTAAGTCCAACATATTCTCTCCTCTGGTCTTCAAGTCTACACATTGTTTAAACTTGGGGAGCACAGTCTTTAAGATGGTGTGGTTAAAATCCCCCGCAACCACCACAAAACTGTCCGGGTGTGAAGTTTGGATTTCACTAATATCATCGTGCAGTTCCCCGAGTGCCTCCTTAGCATTAGCGTTAGCGCTCGGCGCTATGTAAACAGCAGCTACAAACACATTGCTGAATTCCCTCGGCAGATAATATGGCCGACAATTTACAATAAGGAACTCCGCCAACAGAGAGCAATGTTTAGATACTAACGTGGCGTTAACGCACCAGTTCTTGTTAACATAGATGCATAGGCCCCCCCCCACGGCTCTTACCAGAGCTCGCCGTTTCTCTGTCTGCTCAGAACGCCGTCGTACCTTCCAGTTGAATGGCCTTGTCAGGGATGTTGTCGTGGAGCCATGTCTCCGTGAATGCAAGCGCACAGCAGTCCCTCCACTCGCTCCGGTTTTCTCTCAGCAGATGCAGTTCGTCCAGCTTGTTGTTGAGGGAGCGGACATTGGAGAGAAGGAGCGACGGCACTGCTGGTCTGGAGGGGTTAGCCTTTAGCCTAGAATGAATCCCGGCCGTTTTTCCACGCTTTTGCTTACGTTCGCTCCGCTTATGAAGCTTCCTCCTCTCCCATGTAGCCTCCAGCAGGGACTCCGCCAGAATTCCATGCTAGCGTAGAATGTCCAAGTCACAACCGAGCACCGCGATCCTTGCAGCGTGCAGTACCTTGATGTTTAATAAGGTCTCACGGTTGTAAGTTTTACAGAATGTACATCTGGGATGATCAAAACACTAAAAACTCTCACACTCGCTGATGCCAAGAGGGGCCGCTGCGTCTAGGCGCGCCGCCATCTTCTCTTCACCTTCATTCAGGCGGTCTAAACCTTTATTTCCTCCTGATTTTAGCAGACAAGCTGCAAACCTGGTAACAGACACGCACACTCATTGACACACCACTGTATGCCTAAGTTGTGCAATGAAGTATAATAATAATTAGTAAATGAATACAAATCTATAGGCTATACTCCCCCCGCAAGTTTGTGATTAAAATAAAAACATGAATGAAAATAAGTTATTCAAGGTATTATATGAAAATTAAAATGAAGGATAATACTACTTTTATTAGATTATAAGTTTTACAACTCTGTCAGAATAACAGACAGTGAGAAATTCTAGTGCAGATGCTGTGTGTGTGTGTGTGTACTTGTGTCAGAACAAGGGCTGTGCACACACACGTCTTTAAACGTACTGTATACTGTTGGTCAGAAGCACATTGCCAGAATATGCCAGAAAATAGCAACACGCCAACTTCGTGCCCTGCTGGACCCCTTTTGAATAAGTTCCCTACCATGAGCATAAAGCACACACACAGTTAGTCATTATTTGGACGATGAGGGCGCAAAACATGAAAATGGACAATATGCCACCAGAAATTGCGAACACTTGTGCATTTAGTCTGTTGCAGTAGGGCCCCAAGTGTAGTTCAGCAGTTGTGCCATGGCATTCTACTCAGATTCAAACGTCTGATGCTGCTTTAAAAAAAAAATTTTTTTCTCCAGGATTATTGATCTTCTAACACGCATGATCCTCAGAAGGGTTTGCATCCAGACTGTCACCTCTGTTTAGACTGAATGAACTCCTCCACTACCTACAGTCTGGTTGAACAATTTACTGTGGTACTAAAGTTATTGCCTGTTTTTTAATCATGCATCATGTTTCTCTTCTTAGCCATGGATAAAACCACAGCCACGGGTCAGGAGCCCAACGATGTAGCTCAGGCGGTCCTAAAGGCAGTTTGTCATAGAAGCAAAGATGTCGTTTTGGCTGGACTTGTGCCCAGAGTGGCCATCTATCTCCGCACACTGTGGCCTGCCCTCTTCTTTAAACTTATGTCCTCTCGTGCTCGGAAAGAGGAGAAGGTTAAAGAAGAATGACATCCAGAGTCTCACAGGGAGTCCAAGTGGATCAAAGACGTGGATTGATGGAGCACTTCAGTGACACTGTGCTAGAGTGGAGTTTTGCATCTTAAAAGAATCAGCTGTATGTTGTAAGAGGACCTGTGTGTTTTTATAACATCTGCACCTGCCAAGAAGGATGCACTAGAGACCAGATTAATGTTTAATGGTAAAATACACAAGTTCAGTGGCTTGGGGCATATTTTGATGTGAATGCACCCAGAGCCTGATAGAATAAACCAGATTGATACAATACCTGTTACCCTGTTTGCCACAAGGTTTTTCAGGCCAACTGTGCCCAAGTTGCTTCAGTATGAGGTTCTGTTGGTTGATTTTTTTTTTTTTTTAACCTCCACCAAGGAGGTAATGTGATCACGGCGGATTGTCTGTTCAAAAGGATTACACAATAAGAGCACTCTGAGGTGAGTGCAGTATCCCCCACCTCGGTTTTCTTTGAAAATCTCTCACTGAAGGAGAGCAGTTTTCAACTTTTCCATGTAATTATTGGAGCATTAACAAATTATGATAAACCCATCATCCATGAATACACAACAAAAATATTTGTATACAACCAGTGTTGGGCAAGTTACTAAAAAAGTAACTAGTTACTTCTTTTCAAAAGTAACTGAGTTACCAATTACTGCATGACTAAAGTAACTAGTTACTTGGAAAAGTAACACGTTACTTTTAAATGCATACTTAAATCATTTTGCACACATAGCAAGATAATTTAATTGATTACATTAGGGGCTTAACGTTAAGTCAGGCTGAAAACACAGCGTTTCAGAGCTTTAAGAACATGTTCAGTCTGCTTTATCCTGCCTTGAGAGCTCTAATTGTAGGAAAAATCTGAAGAAAATCAACACAGAATTGCCAGTAATTTCCTCATTTTGGAGTGAGAAATAGGGTTTGTGGAGAGAGGGGGGGAAAAAAGTGAGAATCACTCTCAAAGAGTGAGTTGGCAACACTGCATAAAGCTGCCAATGTTTATCTTACCTTTATATTATGGATTTAATCCAATGTGCAGTGATCCAAAGAAAATGTCCATTATCCACAGTCCAAATGTCTGCTATGACAGAGACATGACCCAGTCCCTTAAATTCCTTTTGGAGATCAAAATCCATTTTTGAATAACCTTTATAAAAATGCATCAGATTTATATAGTGCTTTATCATAGACACTCAAAGGCGCTTTACAAATAGATACATTATTCATTCACTCCAGACAGACGATGGTAGTGGTAAGCTACTACTGTAGCCACAGCTGGCCTGGGGCAGGCTGATGGAAACGTGGCTGCCAATCTGCGCCAACAGACTCTCTAACCACCACCGAACATTTATACACATTCACACCCAGTGTTATGGACAGTGGAGGCAAGGTGGGTAAAGTGACTTGCCCAGGGACACAACAGCAGGATATCTGGGGACAGCGGGATTCAAACCGCCAACCATCTGGTTATTGGACGACCTACTCTACCTCCTGAGCCACTGCCGCCCCAGTGGCAGTGGCTACAAACATTACAAATTAAAACAAGCTCACTCTGGGGTGAGTGCAGTATCCCCTGGCTCAGTTTTCTTCAAAGATCCCAGTGTCACTTAAGGAGAGCAATTTTCAACACTTTCATATAATTATTAAAGCAGAACGTTAAACCCCCGTATTATTATAACAATAATAAAAGCAATTTGGTCAAAATATTTCACAAACATCACATTCAGACCTGTAGGAGCTGTCAACATGTGGGAAAAGTGCAGTAAATGGGACCTTTAAACTATTGGTTCACAACAAAGTACAAATTCACAAAATAACGAGTTGGTTTTGAAACCATCTTTAAGCATTAAACAAATTTAAATCAACAGGTTTTCTTCCTTAGATGCCACCTTAAGTTAAAACAGAAAACACCTCATCAGACATGTTAATAAATAGTCTAAATACCAATTTACATTATGTTACAAAAGCTCAGTAAATACTGGACTTGCCATTTGTACAAGTAAATCCTTAAAAAAAACTATAGTCATAAATCATCTAATGTTCCAAATGAAGCAAAAATGAAGCCTTTTCACAAGTATCAGTTAAAGCCTCAAATCAACATTTTAAAACACGTGGAATGAAAAGAAGCCCTGCTACATTTTACACTGACTGAATTAAACATGTTGAGGAGATGTTCAGAATACTGCATAGTGATGATGATGCTGGCTTATCAGAACAAAAATACAATCAGTCCAGACTTCACAAGGTGTGCAGCTCCTGTTAACGACACGCAGGGATGGAGAAGAACTAATGTCAAGGTATCCAGTCACATTTCCATTTCATCACAAGCCTGTCATCAGCATAGTGTTTGTGTTGGTAGCATAGGTACAGGTGGATTCACGTTTTGGGATGTGGTACAGGACTCCGTGATGGCTTTAGTGTTTCATTACAGATAACCAGCTAGCTCATTTGGAGTGTATCACTGCAGGAAATCTGCTATTTAGTCTGGAAACTCTTGTTGATCTAAATGGGACTGCTGTGTATGAAAGTGAGCTCTTAATAATGACATTTTTATTGAACTCATTAGCCAATTGTGAGTCTGCCATTAATGTAAATAAGCTCTTCCCAGCATGCACTCCTCCCCAGTAATGTGACAGCACATTTTTAATAAGCACCCGATTACTTTCCTGCAAAAACTGCTGTAACACTGTCATTATAAGTAAATTCTTCACATTAATCTGTAGGCAGCGGGCTGTATGGATTTTAAATGTGATCAGTGTGATCAAAGATTGAGCAGGTACAGAGAGCTGCAGAGGGATGAAACTGTTTAGATTTTCCATTTTCATTACGATTTCTTTTTCAAGTTTTGACATGTTCAAAGACATTGTATATGCAGTTTTAAAATTTAAAAAAAAAAATAGCATTCTGTACCATTTTACAGTTCTTCAGAAAATCTGTGGGTTCTCAGCCTGTTCATTAATATTAACAAGTCCATGAACTGATTATCAGAGCAGTGGCCTAGCTGGTAAAGCATCCGCCCCACAACCGGGAGGTCGTGGGTTCAAATCCTGGCCGGGTCATACCAAAGACCATATAAAAATGAAACTTTCTGCCTTCTAGCTTGGTGCTCGGCATAATAGAATGGGGGAAGGAAAGTTAACGCACAGAGCTACCAGAGGACTGCCCCCCATTGTAGCTTCCACTACAGTAGCTGTGTGGCCTAGGGTCAGTGAAACGGACACAGGCGCTGCCCCATACACCACACGGTGTCCCACATGCTGTGGAAGGGATCAACTTAACCATGATCTGATTAAAGTTTTTTTAATGGACCAACCACAAGTAAGGAAGTCTGTTTGCAGTGCTAACTTGGAGAAATGAAGGCAGGGGAGTCTGCGGGTTTAAGAGCTTAGCTAAATAAAGGCAGTGTGTATTTTACATTTAAATGAGCATTTCCGTATTTTCATGAAGGAAGAATACATGTGACTTGTAGTTAGAGCCCCATTTTCACTACAAGAAGCAGGAACCAATTTTTTCAGGAACTTCCCCCAGTTTTCAGGAACTTGTAGCGGCTGAAACAAGGCCGTGGTCAGGGGTAGGTACTTCAGAACATCCCTGAAAACTTCTGGGTGGGGTGTGGGATTGACTCAGTGCTGACTGGGTAAATCATCACGACAAACTAAACGGAAGGAAATGATAAGTGTCAAATTTGACAAGAAAGGGATAATAGTGAAGATCTGACATTTAAAAACGTATAATCTAATGCTGCTGTGAATGTGGAGGGCCTGAATGATTGTTCGGTGTATGTGGCCACGCAGTGAGCTTCAGGCGCAAATGAGCATTTTAGCGGTGTGGCATGGCACCTAACATCAGCTGCTACCAATGTCCTTTACAGGGATGTAAGCCCACAGCTGTATGCACAGCTATGCCATATAATGTCGAAAAATTTGAAAGTTAATACCGCCGTGACTGTGGAGAGGAACGGCCACATCGATATGTGGCCACACATGCATCAGGGTAGCACACACACAGCGAGAGGCAAGGCCGGCGGCTCGGGCCGTTTGTAGCTGGAAAGTGGACACCTGTGGTTGGACAGCCGGAGGCAAGAGTCCCGCTGGTGGTGTTCGCACAGTATAATCGATCACTTCCTCTCCACAATTAAACAACAACGGCGGCAGTGGCAAGTTGGTCCCATCATTCAACTCTACATTCATTTTGTGCATAATCATTTCTGTATGATGTGTACGTATTTTAGTTTGCCGCGCTGCGTCGCGGTTGAATCTGCGGACTATTAGGTCACCAGCAAATCCTCCGACGACTGATGGGTCCCATCTCCATAATGGAAACACAACAAAGGGGGAGAGGACTGGACCTTATCAAGTTCCTGTCCCCTGTGGGGCTTATAGCTTATCAGGTTAATACAAACAAAACTATTTTTCACCATAAGGGACCTTTAAAGGATAAGAAAAAAAAAATAAAAAAATGACAAGATGCTGTCGCAATACCAGACTGGGGCTGCTATGAAAACCTGCTTCAAGAGCTTTAATGATATATAGGAAAAAAATAAATTAATGACATTTTTATCATTTACACAGATAATTTTTGGCCTCTATTATCAAGTGACGTTAACCAACAAGCTGCCTTTTGTGTATATGGCCATGACTGCAGACATGAAGGACTACAACAGCCTGTAAAACCTGAACTGCGCATGTGAAATGGAGGGCAACGGGAAAGCTATGCTCCATTTTTCCAAGTGAACCGTGACAAGAACGTTTCCCGCCGCCGTTATATTTAGAATCACACTAGGGTAGCCGTTTACAACCAAGGTGAATCTGGAGCGGCACATTTTAGGGGTCAGTCTGAAAGCAGGCACGCAGGCACCCATACTCACACAATGAAGGAAAAAAATTAAATAGGAAAATATTTTGTTCAGATATGGCATAGCATTTTCCTGTACATGAGGTTGTGTTTTGTAAACGGATGTATTTATCTAAAGTGTTAAAGGGAAGTTCAGTGAAACCAAAGTGTTTTGAACAGTGGTCATGGTTCACCGTTATTATTGCACTTTTACAGAGAGGGCAGGGATGGCTTAGAGCTGGTCCTTCTCCACAGAAGACCAAAATATCACACCCCCCCCACCCACCCCTTTCATCACGCAGTGCCACTGCAGAGCATATGGGCCTTGATGTTGTTTGAGAGCCGGATCACATGTCAACAGGTTAAAAAGATTTATCAGAGAAAATTAGGAAAACCATGGTGGTTAGAAGTTTTCCACATTTCTTCATGGTGAGATGGCAGCCTTGTTTTAAGGGGGGGGGGGGGGAAACAAAGGGAATCCGGTTCTAGATTAGGCACCAGTGCCACGTTGGTAGAAAAGAGGTCCAGATGGCTCTGGTTCTGTGAAGTCAGGTCCTCACTTCCTCAGGGAGGCGGGATGGATGGCTCAGTCACAGCCAGTTCCTGAGCCAGGTCATTGAAGCGAGCGATGTAGTCCACGCTGCTCTCGCTCATCATACAGGCAAGCTGAGAGTCCATCTGCAAGCAGAGGGTTTCAGTTCCATTACAACAGCACTGCTCTGAGAGGCCGATAAAATCAAGACTAAATTCAGAGATAAGAGTTTAATATCTGCCATTTTTTTTCTGCTCGTAAGTGAAATAACTTTTCCACAAGATTTATATACTGTATGTTCATTAAATACACTGCAAGAAGTACAACCAGGACTTATCATCCTGTGTTAAAATGTGCCTTTTATTTTGCTATCAATACGTGCAGATTAAAAAAATGAAATGTAACATGACAACTGAGCTTTCCAGATACCAAAGATTCCGTCAAGCCAACGCAGTGTTTCCACATATTTATTGTACAATCAGCGCAACAGGAAACAGACTCTCGCAGACCAAAAATGTTTGGATTTACCAGCCCGTGTGTTCATTAAAGCAGCATCATGTACCCTTCTTGTTCTGGGTAGGAACACTGAAAAGACTACAACTATGGAGACTATGACCTCAGTTCCAACAGGGTGCTCAGTTGTAGGCTAAAGTTGTGCCCTGTGATTGGCTGTTGGGACTGAGGTCAGTCTCCATACAGTGGCTTGCAGAAGTATTCACCCCCGTCAGCATCTTTCCCATTTTGTTATGTTGCAGCCAGGTGCTACAATTGTTTAGATTCATTTTTTTTTCTCATTAATCTCAGTACCCCCATAATAAGGCCGTGTGATATGACGACATATATCAGATGACAAGATACAAAGATCGTTCATATAGAGGTGCCACAAAATACACTGTTTACAGCAGTACCTTTATGTCATGGGGACAGAATGTGTCCCAGCATGACCCAACATGGCGACCTCCACATGAAGCAAGCCCGTGGACGACTACAGAGAGCGTTTACTAATCAGAGGCACAAAACATTATCGGCTGCTAAAACTAAACACGGGAGTAAAACAGAAGCAGGTTTTTGCCCATGAACACGTATGACAAACTCGCAAAGATGCAAAGGGATAATGGCAGCCATTTCAACAGCCTTCAACTAGCCATCGGTGAGTGTCTAAATGTATATAAATGTATTTTAATCATGATAAATCATAGTCGGCTATGTAGGATTTAACGTACTAGCTAAGCAAGCATGTGAAATATTTAGATGAAAGTTGGTGTGTAGTCCAAGCAAACCTCGTCATCATATTTAATGTTTTCCAACCCGACATTAGGACAGGAGAGGGGAAAAAAAAATAAATTGAGGAGTATTAATTAGATATTATTACATCTTTAAATGTGACCCGTGCTGGCAAAATGAGTGGCAATGAGGAAATGTTCAAAACTGAGGTAACCTTATTTTCATATTCTGTATTGAAAGGCCTTCAAAATGATATTTAATTTGTATGAAATGTGCAAAAACGGACCAGCAGCAAGCCGCTTTTGTTTATATCTTGGCTGGTTTGAAAACTCGCGTTTGATCGGTCCCGAGTTACGTCTTCCGCAAAAACGTGTATTTTTAGAAAGTAGGAGTTCCAGGCTTTACAATAATACCAGGCGCTGACGGGGGATTTCCCGGGACTTGCTGCCAGCAAAGAAAGAATGAATCATGATTTATGACTTCTCCTGCCTGTAGCTCGTAATCACCCGGTGCACATTCAGACTCATCTTGCCAGCACGGGTCACAAATTAGCAGGAGAAAATTAACGACAGATGAATTTTTACAACCGATTTTTTTCCTTGTATTTAATCATTTAAAATGTTAATAAAGAAATGGTCCTGTCTATGTGGTCATATGTAAATTATATCTAGAATTTACAGAAAATTTACAGTCAGTCTCATTAGAGAACTTCTTCATAACGGGGAAAAGGCCCACTGCTGAGACAGCAGAAGAGTCTGAGACCGCCAAGGAAAAGAAAGTTGGAAATACCACGAGTCCCATTGAAAATACAGCTTTACTGTTACAGGTGATGCCCATGTTCCAAATCTGCTCCACACAATATGTGACAAGATAACAATGAGTCCATGAGGCCTTCAGAACGGCTTTGGCACGTGGAAACCAAGCACCCTGCACTGAAACATTCTGGATTAAAACCAGGGCAGAATATCCCAAGGTTGTAACAGAAGCACTGAAAACCCTGCTCCTACGTCCAGCCTCCTATCTTTATGATGCAGGATTTTCAGCAGTAACTGCAACCATAACGCCGTGTTGGAATAGACTAGACAAAAGCAACACACTCCCGAGTGTCAATCTCTCCCATCACCTCTAGATGGGACCGTCTACTTGCAGAGAAACAAGCTCGGGGATCACACCCAAGGTGACTTTTATTAAAATCACACACTTTATTTGCTGATGCCCTTTTCTTTTAACATACACATTTCTCACAAAAAATAAAAGTACTTACTTCTGGCACATCTGAAAGGCCACGGGATGGAAAGGAATCGTGGGAGTTGCAGTCCAGAAGGCTTGGACCGAGCAAAGCTGTGCCACTGGAGGGGCCAGAGGGGGTTAGGGTGGTCCGCTTGCCCTTATCAGGAGAGACCATGCTGGCTGGAAGGAAAATGAGGTATGAGGAAGGGAAATGGAGCCGCTATAATACAGCTGTGCTAGTGCTGGCATGTATTAGTAACAGAGTGAACATTCAACAAACCCATCAATAAATCTATGAGCTGACATTTCTATTTCCTCCTTTTTGTTTGACTTGTGCTAAAAATCCTTTCTAGAGTCTCTTCAGTAATTAAAAAAAACAACAGAACACCAGACTAAGACCCACAAAAAATAATGCACAACACCTGTTCACAAGACTTACAGAGGAGGCATCCTAGCGTGGAGTCTGAGGAGTCGCTGGGGTACCACTGGGGATCGTGGCTCGGCGATGGGATCCATTCTCTGGGCGGGCTGAGGGAGGGAGAGGAGGCCAGCAGTTTGGAGCTATCAGTGGAGCCCAGCTTGGTAGGAGATAGTGCAGCCTCCTCACCTGCAGCACAAGCAAACACACACCGAAAACCTGCAAATTTAGGTGGTTGTATTTTCCAATGCTTGTATTTCCTGCTTATTTTAGCAAACACCCACTGTATATAATCTTTTACAGTGTTAACGTCAACACCATTATTTATTAAGGTTTTTAAAGCAGTTTTTTGCGTTACATTCACGGTATAAACCACACGTGAAATTGTATGAACACACAGTAGAACGGACACAAACACACACCGTAGGCAGTGGAGTTTATGGCAAGCTCGATGATGGAGTCGCTAATTTGGGTCTGAGGTTCTCCGGGGGTCTCTTCAGGGGGTCCCGGGAGAGAGATATCGAGGAGTGAGGCGACGCTGGGCGGACAGAGGAGGGAGTCTCCATCACCTGCTGCTCCAGGGGACAGCGGAGGCAAACCGTTCTGTGGGACAAACGGCTCGATTCAGTAAAAACAGGGTCTGACTGCATGAAGTGAGTTTGAGAAAAAAAAACCACACACCAGGGTAAATAAAAGTGATTTTTGGACATTCGGGAAGACAAGAAGAAAAAAAAAAACAAAAAAAACTTGGACTAATGCATGACAGCCATTGGCTTCAATAAGCGACTTTCGCATTACGAGTGCGCATGTGCGGACTATGAAGTTCAAAGTTCACGACTACCAAACATTCAGTAGCTGCTTTGCTTCTGTATACAAACAGCCCTGTCACACCTGAACAGCTGCCGTTTATAGTCTGTTTCAAGCTTTAAATCGCCGTTATGCCAGGTGCACATTGTGCCGTAGTGAAGTGTGGAACGGCATGTATCATCTAGAGCGGTGGAAAAAGTAAACTTGCAGCATACATGCGTGTAACTTCAGGACCAGCGTGTGCACATGTCCACCGCCATTAACATTATATACATTCCCCACGGAGCTGAAGGATCCGGACAGACGTAATTGCTGGATTAAAGCAGCAAGTCTATATCATAACATAATTAAATAGTGTTGTGTATTGTTCAAGTTCTAGCCTGACACAAGTCTAAACCCTGAAGTAGTAGGTACGGACAGGCAGGCCTGGATCTAGGATATAGTTCTTTGTATATTGGTAATGAAGCTTGATCTACACACACATGTGATTAAGGCCATTGATAAGTAGGCTGGTATAAAATAAAATTGCAAATCATTGAAAACGTGTGGTACTTAAACTATAGTAGTGTCGACCTATAGATCTAAGTTAGCAGGCTATGCCTTGTAGTGAAATTTACTCAAAATGACAAAACCAAAGTTGGGCTGTCAAACCACTTGCTTACCTTCTTTGTAGTCGTTTTGGAGTCTCGCAAGTAAGGGTGCTTGGTCCTTTGACAACAAAAAATCTGCTATGTCAGCGTACATACAGCGGGGCTATTATGGCCAATTTCTCCAATGTGGCCGCGAATGCAAGCGCAGCTAATTCATCCTTGCGTTTGCGGGTACAACCGGGAAGACCCCTACGCATACAATATGCTCGTAGATCAGGAACTTTCCATAAATTAAATGTATCGATAGAGCATGTTTGGTAGCCACGTTCCCATGATGCTTTGCGCGAGCCGAGATGCGAAAGTCGCTTGTGCCCTATACCCCTGGTTTCACATCAGCTTCTGTACAGGTAGTACACACTCAACCTTTAATTTACCAACAGATACTACTTGTGTCCCCCCGAAAAAAAAAAAAAATAAATAAAACTGTGGCTTTTTTAATACAAATTTGTAGCCTTATTTTTGTAAATTTGCAACTTTTTTCATCTAAATTTTGACTTCATTTTTGTACATAGATTAATTTTTTCGTGCAAATTTGTGTCTTTTACTTTTAAATTTTGGACTACTTTCGTATAAATTGAAACCTTTTAATTATCTTTAATCATAAATGTACTTTGTTTCTTAATAATGTGAAGCATTCTTTCTCACAAATCTAACTTTTTCTCATAAATTTGTGACTTGCTCATGATACATTTGTTGCTTTAAAGGGGTCATTGACTGCACCCCCCCCCCACACACACACACACATTTTAACAGCTCACACGTCTTAATGAGATGTTTGACATATTTGGTTCACATTTTCTTTAATTTTTTTAATTATTGAAGCAAATTTGTTTTGTACTTTTCCTGGCTTTCTTGAAACGCTCTGATTTAAAACTTATCACTTTAAGAAACATCCTTCACCTATTCAGCTCCGCTCAGGTACTAAGGCTTAAAAAAAAAACAAAAAAAAACAAAAAAAACTTTTAGACAACACAAAGAAAAGAGTTTACTGAGGTTGTAAGTTATCCATGATGTGTGTGTTAGTGATCAGACAAGCAGAATGATTTCAAGTTTAAGACTTTTGTTTTGGTTTTTCTTTTAGAATTAGATGCTACAGTCATGGATGAGATGCGATCTATTTGGGCATTATCATTTGGTAGAACCTTGACTAAAATGGGACATAAAGCAACGTGTGTGTGTGTGTGTGTGTGTGTGTGTGTGTGTGTGTGTGTGTGTGTGTGTGTGTGTGTGTCTGACCTCTGGGACAGATTCCTGTAGGAGTTGTGAGTCTGTCTGAGCCTCAGCGTCTGGTGCAGCGGCAATGAGAGTACTGTTATCTACGGAGGAAGAATCAAGATCCCGACAGGGGCTACCAGGGATGATACCTGCAGACTTGGCTGCCAGGTCAATGGCACCTAAAAATAGTATTAACAGGACAGGAACAAGAGGGTTAGTAACAGCTGCACAGCAAACGTTAACAGTAGATGAGACCAATATGTACACATAAACATGACCAAAGACTAAAAAATTACTGATGAATAACATTCTCTGAAACTTAAACCAGGACAAAGGAATGTTCTTGATCATATTACAGCAATCTATTCAATAGTCCACTGGCAAAGGCAAGAGCTCATTTATAAGCGTGTCCATTTTCCTATTACAGCAGTGGAAAAAACAGACTTTTCCACAGTGGAAAAAGGACTATCCTATCTATCTTAATTATTCCAAGGTGTTTTGGATGTAATGTGCAATAATCCAGTCACAGTGACTCCTGTCCTCACCGTTAACACACAGGTGTGTATGATCTAAGGTGGATCACTACTACTGAAAATCTGTGCTGCCTTGCATTAAAAGCCAGGCATTAATTACAGTTAATGCCTAGGCAGTTATTTTATGGAGAAGGAAGAGAAGATGATTTAATAGCCATCATCTTCTAGAATCTTCTGTGTCCATGTACATGTGTGTGGTGCGTTTTGTGTTCACAGTATCAATATTGCAGTTATGACAGGTCATATGAAGAACAGCCCAATCCCCTCAGGTATGAATGGGTTTGAGGCTAGAGAAAAATTTGCTGAATAATTTATTCATTTCTCTCTGGGCTCTGTATGGCAGACACAGATGCAGCCACAGAATCGACTGGTCTGACTTTTGCGTGCAATTCAACTTTATTTATATAGCACCATTTCACAACAACAGTCATCTCACAGCACTTTCAAACTATAGGGGGAAACCCCACAATTGCAGAAAGACCCCAGCAATCAGGCGATCCCCTGTGAGCAGCACATGGGAGACGGTGGAGAGGAGAAACTCCCTTTTAGCAGGAAGAAACTAACTAACCTGCACTTATACAGCGCTTTTCTAGTCACAAAGACCACTCAAAGCGCTTTCACTAGTACTAACCCTCTATTCTAAGGGCCTACAGGAAACATATCTAGGGACAATTTAAAACAGCCAATTAACCTAACATGCATGTCTTTGGATTGTGGGAGGAAACCGGAGCCCCTGGAGTAAACCCACGCAGCACAGGGAGAACATGCAAACTCCACACAGAAAGGTTCCAACCCCTGCCAGCCTGGGGATTCGAACCAGGAACCTTCTAGCTGTAAGGTAACAGTGCTAACCACTGCACCACCGTGCTGCCCCCGAAACTCCAGCAGAACCAGACTCCGGGAGGGGCAGTCATCTGCTACAACTGGCTGGGTAGTGAGGGGATAGAGAAGAAAAGAACAGACATGCAGAAAGCAAACAGCATGACAGGGACTCAATCTATGAGAGAGAACAAACAGATGACTTTCTTTTGCAGAAATGTACATTGGACCAATAAGATCCTTTGTTTTAAGTTTTTGGCACTTCCAGGTCAAAATTAATGAAAACAAAGAAAACAAAAAATGGGGGGGGGGGGTCGATACAGCATAATATTGTGAAACTTTGTGGTGGTGACACTGCATCGATTCAGAGACAAGTATTATGATACTTTAATTAAAAATTATTAATAAATGTTGGAAATACCAACTTACCCATTTAGGCACCAGATTAATTAAAAAAGCAACTGACTTTTTTGTCCACTAGATGGCACTAAATGCTTACAGTCTGGTTAGGTCATCGCAGCATAGGAGTGTTATGACATTTTACCATACTTATCAGAACGGCCATATCCTGGGTTACTCGGCATGCACGTGCATGCGTAGTAACAGGAAATACGCTTCCGCTCATAATTTCAGCATACAATACAGCTGACGGAAGGTAAGCAATGTGCATGCATATAACAGGAAAGGGGCAGGGCGCTGCACTGTGATTGGCTGATTCAAAAATGTGGCACAATTTCAGTGTGTCCATTTATACTTATTTTATATACAGTATCTCACAAAGGTGAGTACACCCCTCACATTTTTGTAAATATTTTATATCTTTTCATGGGACAACACTGAAGATATGACACTGATACAATGTAAAGTAGTGAGTGTACAGCTTGTATAACAGTGTAAATTTTGCTGTCCCCTCAAAATAACAACACACAGCCATTAATGTCTAAACCGCTGGCAACAAAAGTGAGTACACCCCTAAGTGAAAATGTCCAAATTGTGCCCAATTAGCCATTTTTCCTCCCCGGTGTCATGTGACTCGTTAGTGTTACAAGGTCTCAGGTGTGAATAGGGAGCAGGTGTGTTAACCCTCTAACTGCCCAGATTAAATGGACGGGTCACGCGCTTCCAGTGGCACAGCGCAGCAACTGCACGTGTCAACTTATTGACATCCCCCGGCTATACTGAGAATTTGTACTAATCTCTATTGATCTGACAGTTTAGAAGGTGGCAGACACGCGCCGAAGGAATCATAGCTGACATGGAATATAGCAAAGAAGAAGAAATCCTCATTATTATTCTTCCTTTTTCCGCTTTGAGCTCACACACACCAATGTGGATGCCGCCATGTTTGGTCATCGCGGCAGCGCTGATGACTGAAACTGCATGAAATGGGAAAAATAGCCACGTAATACAAACGAAATTTACGTGGGATAATCATAAGAGTTTGTAGATGTGGTACACGGGTGTAAAGTACTAAGTAAACGTGTTACATCGACCACGATGGATGAAAAACTGAGCTCCCATTACCAAGACGGCGGCGCTCACCAGTGGCATGGATTCCCACAGGAATAATGGACCAAACAGAAAAAATAGCCGCATAATACAAACGAAATTCACGTGGTGTAATCATAAGAGTTTGTAGATGTGGTACACGGTGTAAATGGCTGAGCAAACACACAAACATCGACTACGGTGGATGAAAACGGACCAATCACGTGGGCGGGCGAGCCCCCCCTTTCCGGTAACAGGTTAAGACAGAAAGATTTTTTTTTTTTTTTACATTTTATTGATTTTCTGGTTCATATACTTTGAAGATGAGATAAAAACATGCCCCTGTAGGCAAATCGACGTAAAAAAAAATGGACCATTCTTTGTGTAAATGTGTCCAAAGTCAACTTTTGACTGAGTTATGTAATTTATATAGCTACTGCGACATTATGCAAATTAGATGCATAAATTTATTCCTATCTTAAACTTTGGATCATATTCTACATCTTTCTAATTGACAGTAAGCCATTATCTCTTGTAACTTTCAAGTTATAGCCTTGGAAATCGGAACTATTTTATTGACAAAATTTTTTTTTACCACTCTTGACCACTAGGGGCCTTGCGTTGCCCCAGGCGCCATGTGGCACCTGTGGCAGTTAAAAGGTTAAATTTGGTGTTATCGCTCTCACACTCTCATACTGGTCACTGGAAGTTCAACATGGCACCTCATGGCAAAGAACTCTCTGAGGGTCTGAAAAAAAAGAATTGTTCCTCTACATAAAGATGGCCTAGGCTGTAAGAAGACTGCCAAGACCCTGAAACTGAGGTGCAGCACGGTGGCCAAGATCATACAGCAGTTTAACAGGACAGATTCCACTCAGAACAGGCCTTGCCATGGTCGACCAAAGAAGTTTGAGTGCCCATGCTCAGCGTTATATCCAGAGGTTGTCTTTTGAAAATAGATGTATGAGTGCTGCCACCATTGCTGCAGAGGTTGAAGGGGTGAGGGGCCAGCCTGTCAGTGCTCAGTCCATACGCAGCACACTGCATCAAATTGGTCTACATGGCTGTCGTCCCAGAAGGAAGCCCCTTTTAAAGATGATGCACAAGAAAGCCCACAGTTTGCTGAAGACAAGCAGACTAAGGACATGGATTTCTGGAACCATGTCCTGTGGTCTGTTGAGACCAAGATAAACTTAATTTGGTTCAGATGGTGTCAAGCGTGTGTGGCAGCAACCAGGTGAGGAGTACAAAGACAAATGTGTCTTGCCTACAGTCAAGCATGGTGGTGGCAGTGTCATGGTTTGGGGCTGCATGAGTGCTGCTGACACTGGGGAGCTATAGTTCATTGAGGGAACCATGAATGCCAACATGTACTGTGACATACTGAAGCAGAGCATGATCCCCTCCCTCTGAAACTGAGCCACAGGGCAGTAGTCCAAAATGATAACGACCCCAAAACACACCTCCAAGACAACCACTGCCTTGCTAAAGAAACTGAGGGTAAAGGTGATGGACTGGCCAAGCATGTCTCCAGACCTAAACCCTACTGAGCATCTATGGAGCGTCCTCAAAACGTAAGGTGGAAGGAGCGCAAGGTCTCTAACAGCCACCAGCTCCGTGATGTCATAGAGGATTGGAAGAGGATTCCAGTGGCAACCTGTGAAGCTCTAGTGAACTCCATGCCCAATAGAGTTAGGTAGTGCTGGAAAATAATGGTGGCCACACAAAATATTGACACTGGGCACAATTTGGACCATTTTCATTTAGGGGTGTACTCACTTTTGTTGCCAGCAGTTTAGACATTAATGGCTGTGTGTCAAGTTATTTTGAGGGGACAGTAAATTTACACTGTTATCCTATCTTCAGTGTTGTCCCATGAAAAGCTATAATAAAATATTTACAAAAATGTGAGGGGTGTACTCATTTTTTGTGATACTGTATTTCCTGCTGTTAAAAATTACTCAATACAGCTGATGGAAGGTGAGCAATTATGTAATGTTAGTGCCATATTTACAGTGCAACTGATTCTGACGAAGTATGCTAAACCGATAGCTATATCTATCGGTTTGCCATACAGGTATGGTATTCTGAGAAAGTATGGTAAAATGGCAGAACACCGGGAGTTGAAATCAGACAAAGATTGGGATGCGAAATCAGAATATATGATATTGCAATACTCAGTGTGTTGCAGCCTCATAATATCACATCATGGCCCAAGTATCATGATAATATGTTTAACATTATTATCAAGATTATTTAAGAGTACTTAGATAATCAGATAAGGACAACATGGCTTGAGATCACCAAGATGCTGGTCCACAATGACATCTAGTAGTTGATTTTCACTTGTAAAGGCACTTAAAGAACTTTGTAACACTATTTTGAGTGTCAGTCATGAAATATAAATAGGGAGAAAATAGAACTCCACATACTGGAGATTTTGGACTGGACCAGTATGAGTAGTTGACATCCAGGAGGAAAATGTAAAAACACAAGTGGATTTTTTGCACTATTGCAGCACGTTTCCATCACTGCAGTGGAAAACAGCCCTTCATCTTTCCAAACAGAATTTTGTTAAATTAAAATCAAGAATGATATTGTTGGTTAAGGGGGGAAAGCTTAAAGAAAGGCTAGGACTAAATTTATGTTGCAAAATTTAGAAATGGGACTATTCTATTGTGACAGATCAGTATTTAGAACTCAGTTTATGGGGTTGTTGTAGTCTTCCTGTTCAACCTTTATTAACAAACAAGTGTATACAGTTCACAACAGAAACAGAATGAGTCCATACTGGAAAGTTTGCAGGTCACTGCAGCTGTGGATGCTGCAGGGGAAGTTTTACACTGGACAGAGCGAGAGGAAGGAGCCAGTCGAGTGTGGATTGGCCGGAAAGATCCAGTTCCTAGAGAAATGAGAAAACAATTTGCAGCTTTTCCATGAAAATAAATTAAAATACTGGGGGGAGGGGGGTGTTAAAAAGTTCATAGGCTGACTAAGGAGTTATGCTCGTAGGTGCTGAGCCAGTAGTATTTGTGCTTCAGCAGCCGAAGAACAAGAGGGCAGAGCTGAGAGTGAGAGAACTGTCAAGAAGATGGGTACAATAAATCACATTTGATCAAATCTGACTACTGCATCATGCTCAATCTATGAACTTTTCAGCACCCCCTCACACACACACACACACACACACTTATTAGTTTATATAGAAAGTCTGGTGTTTGGAGATTACCTGTGGCAGAGGAGTTTGAGAGAATGGAGAAGGAACAGACGTGTTGAGAAGTGTCTCCAGTTGTTCTGGGCAGTAAAGTTCGCTAAGAACCAGGAAAAAAACAAAAAAAACAACAAAAAAAACAATATGAAGCCCATTACTGCCAGCATCATGTTTTACATTTGTACAGGAAAAACTGCAATACTGAATTTTTAACAGGAACAGAAGCACATCCTTGAGTAAATTCATAAAAACTGGATATAATTTAATACAATAAAAACCATGAATAAGCTGCATAACATCAAGAAACACCACAACACCCATCTGTCCACCCTGCTAGAATTTGAAACACTGGAGAACAGGTGGAATAACACCAAACAGATCACATCAGAGCATTCACCAGATAGATTTTCTTAAAAAAAAAATACAAAACAAGCATTATAAAACATTACAGGGCATACATTTCCACAGGGGGCCTGTCCAAATTCAGTGCAAATGTGTAAACCAGACCTGTTCTTTTCTTACCTGAACTACAAGTGGTTTCCGAAGTTGTCTGTTTCGAGGTTTTCTCTGTCTAGGAAGGAACAGATCTGATTGCATCTGTAAGAAAAGTACAACACATGAACTTGTGAAGCCTTTCTACACAATTCGTGCATCATTAAATCCTTCTACGCTTGCTGTAAAAACAGTGGATCCCTCTTCCTTACGCTGATTGAGTCAAGCTGCTGTCTGAGGGCCAACTCTGCTTCCTTGTTGGGGGAAAACATTCTGTTGTGTCGGGAACTGTTGGGCGGCAATGTGGTGGGCACAGCAAACACGCCACCGTCTGAGTCACCGGCTGCAGCCGACCCCAGCAGAGAGCGGGGAAGGTTGCGACCACCTGAAGAGAGAAGAAACGGTTGACACAACTTGTAAGAGGGTAGTTATATAAGGCCAAAAATTCTACACAGACATAAAGCCAAAAGCATATCACTCCATCAGAACAAATACCTGAGGATCCAGTGTTTGACAGCTGTACCCTCGCGATTCGGACAGATGCCTGCTGTCGGCCACAGCTAGGACTACGAACACCTGGTAAAGCACCTTTCCCTGGAGGTGTGAGGACCTGGTTTTGCTCCTCCTGATGGATCTTGAGTGGCGATGTGGCTGTGGAGCACAGTTCTGGAGCCTGAAAGAACACACATTACAGCATGGTGATACAGTGGTTAGCACTACTGTCCCACAGTAAGAAGGTCATGCATTCAAATCCACCAGCCAGCAGGGCCCATCTGTGTGGAGTCTGCATGTTCTCCCCATGCTGGCGTGGGTTTACTCCAGGTGCTCCGGTTTCCTACCACATTCCAAAGACATGCAAGTTAGCTTAAATGGAAACTAAAGTGGCCGTAGGTGTGAATAATGAAGAGACTGTCGCCACACCGTGGCTGCCTCATCCATGTGGATGCCTTTGAATTTCCCTCTGGGATTAATAAAGCATAACAAACAAAGCATCCACTCCACATGTAGTCAGACAACTGCTGATGCTTAAAGCTGCAGTGAACGGAAATCTGTGAGACAAAAAAGGCTGAATTTTTTTAAAAAGCCAGTCTTCTGCAGCACCCACCCCTTCCCTGTCCTAGGCCACTCCACATCTGAAGTGCAGGTAGAGGAAGCATCCCAGATTTTGTACAGCGGCCAACAGCAAAGCCTCTGACCAACAACAGCTGTGATTGAGCGAAGAAACTGTCGTGGCTGTGAAACTTTCTGCAGACTGAACAGAGCCCAGAGGAGGTGGAGAGGTGTAGCGGTCCTATCAGACCACTCTCACTGTAAACTGCTGTAGGATAAGTGAAAATGTAAACAAAATCAGTCTGCTTACTGCAGCTTTCAATCTGCCAGCTTTGCACCAATCTCAACGCCAACAACAGAGTACTACTTGTCAACACGTGCCCTGAACAACTGAATTCTCTGAATCCTGGGAGGCAGGAGTCTCAGTTTTAAGTGCATGCTAACCATGACGGTTAAAGTACAATTTGAAACCAGACTGTCAATGACAGAGTAGCTCAATCCAATCTCATGGTGGTTTCTTATGAGCATCAAGATCCCCAGACCTTCGAGCACAACCTGGATGTAGATCTAACTGCGTATCAGTGTGTGTGAGGTTGGGGAGTACTGGGGCAATTGCCTAGGAGTAGCAATTTTTCTGAAATACGAATGGACAGGCAGACAGACAATGGACGCAGTGTTGTTGCATTAACTCATTCTGGCTTTGCTGGAATCTGATTTAAAAAAAAAAAAAACAGAAGCTATAATGAGTATCTGACAAGAAGCACCAACACTAGAAGAAATAAAATTGAATCCTCACCAAAGGTTTAGGATTGACCTCTGTGGCAACCAGCTTAAGCAGGCAGCGCAAAACTCTGTTTGTCCTATCGGGTTTAGTTTGAGCTGCAACTTGTTCATTCTCCTCGCTGCTGGGACGAACCGTGATTGGCTGCCACTCATATTCCAGTTGCAATTTGCCCGGTTTCCCAAACATCAGGTAGACCTCAGCCAGAGTGACGTTTTCTGCATCTCGGATGCTCCAGCCGTCCTCTCTGATATGTTCAACAATCCGATCTTTGGTGGCCGGTGCGGAGCCTTGTGGTGCGGTCTCCTCTGAGCCAGCACTGGGAGCTTTGGCTGAAGGAGTCTGGTTGGCCTCCAGGGAAGAGGTGCTGGTGCTCTGTTCCTCTTTGCACGGCTCCGATAAGCTCTCAGCATCTACACATAACTTGTCTGTACTTTTAGTCACCGCTGAGCTGCCACTGACCTCCATGTCATTGCTGCTCTGACCCACCTCAGCAGACTCCATTCCATTTCCTTCTTCTCTAAGACCCATCGTCTGCTGAGAGGAAGCAGGGAAAGAAGAGGACAGCGGTCTCTTCTCCTCCACATTTACACAGCTATCTGTTGATTGTTCAGTGTTGGGGAGTTCAGTCTGGCGAGTATCGGACAACGGAGTCACAGTAGCACCACCTGCAGCACCAGTGACAGCGCCTGCAGCTGCGGCGGCGCTCCCCCGTCCTGCTTTGCTGCCACTCCGAGATGGTGGAGCCGTGTGGATGCCCAGGATTTGAGCAGCTGGCAGTTCCTTAGCATTAGGCCGGCTCTTGCCACTTTCTATCCAGTGAACAGTGCAGGAGGCTTTGGAATGGACCACACGAGCCACACCTGGCAACGTGGTCAAGGTGCAGCTCTCAGCTGGGAAAAGAAAGAGCTCTTCCTGCTGAGTTTTGCTGGGAGTGTCTGTGCTTGTCTGGCTGCCTTCAAGAGCCTCCCTCTCCATGAGACTCTTTAACTGAAATATTATTAAGGCTTAAGATAAAATAAAATCAGTTGCAAGACAATGTAGTGTCATTATTAGCAATAGTTCTTAATGTTTGCATCAGGATGGCATCTGTCATCTCCCTAAACTCAAGTGTAATGACTAAGATATTTTAAAGGATACAATCCGCTGGTCTTGGTAAGCCCACTTCTGTTTCAGATACTCTATGAGGTTTGAGACTTTTCTGTGGAGCTCCACCACCATCCTGAATGGGGACAAAAGAAAGCAGTTTAACCTGCAAGACTCCAAAACTTTCATAATCAGACCGTGTATTGCTGAACTTTACTGGTGTTAAGTTTTTCTAAGAAAATCCCAAGGATCACCATTAATGTTAGCTTAGAAATGCAGTTCCAACATCCCTCACAAACAGTGTATTTTTCAAGAGACAAAATCCATCATCAGAACGTTTTCATCTCATGCGTCAAATTTCATTTTGGCCAGATAGACGTCATTAGATAAAACTCAAGGAATTCTAGTCCTGCTGGTACAGTTGTTAAAAATAAAGAACAGAAAAAATAAACCAAGTCCAACCTCTTTGGGTTGATCCAGCTGTTCACTCATTGAGCTGCTAACTGAGCTAGCATTTTCAAATTACTTTAATCACCAGGGTTACAAAACAAACTCATCCCTAGATTTTTGCAGTTACAGTGAACAATTAACATCAAGCGATTTAAATTACTTTAGTGTTTCCAGTATTATTATATATGTTGTAAACAGGGGTATTGAGTGTGGAAGTGCACCAATGCTTTTTATTAAATCAAAGTCATACATAATTCCAAATATAATTTGTGACTATCATGAAAGGATAATCAGGCATCTCTTAAAATCAAAGTAAAATGTACGTATAAGTAGAAAACAGATTCAGTAAACACACATTAAGTTATCATTTCATGCAGGGATTTTGCCTCCTGTTGGAACTTTGATCTTGAGGATGTAAAGTGGGCTACTTTTACAACAAGTATTTTGGTAATAAAGAAATGTCTGACCTGAGGCGTGGGTTGTGGGCTAGACTCTGAACACGGGCCCAGGCGTGGTTACTGCGTGGCTGAAGCTCCACCGCCACCTTCAGAGGCAAACGTACGGGTTTCTGGTCCTCTTCGTCACTCACTCCTGCAGGAAAACAAAGTTACGCCGCACGTGAGAGTGCTCAAGGACAGTTTAGTGTCTGAGTAAATATTTTGTGTGACAGTAAAATATGGAATGAGAAAAACTTCTACAGGAACAGTGAGGCAAGTATGCTGCCTCCCAAATGAATTGGAGCACAATGAAAACACACTGAACAGCACTGTAGTGGAGGTAGAAAAATAAGACTGAGCCACTTTTTTTTTTTTTTTTTCATTTCAGATCCCACACTGAGAACTGACAGATAAACTTGGTGGGATTCTCATCTTCTATTCTTAAATAAAGCAAATGTTTTCAGTCACCGTGGTGTGTTACTGAACAGAGGGGCTGATGACAGCTGGGCAGAGCAGTCGTCTCCTCCAGCTTCCTTCCTAAGCTTTCAGCGTTACCATGGAAACACCACTAGCCCACACACCCCCACTATTCTGCCTAAAGTCCACCAACACAAAACCCCATTTCTTACAATGCAGGAGGTGCGTATTTTTAGTCTGAGTTGCTTTATGTGTGCGGCGCATGTCTGGATTCTGCTTGCACGAGCTCACCGTCTGGATCACAAAGTTTCTTCAATGCTCGGCACATGGGGGCTTTGATCCGCAGGTTCCTCCCTTTGGAGCGCACCGTTGTGGCCCTAGTCAGACAAGAAGTAGTCGGGGTTTCAGAACAGAAACTTTGAGTTTTACTGATGTGGCACAAATTCACAACATGAGTCATTCCGGGACATTAGGCATGGCGAGTGTATAATTTGGGAATATTAAGCCCATATCTCACTGTGCTGCAATAGCTGGTGACTAGTTGGGGAACAGTATTTGTGAGGGAGTTCGCAAAATCTCTCTAAAGATTCATGGGGGTTTGCAATTTCCTCTCAGAAGTCGCAGGGCCTCGCTTTCCTGTTGCAGGAATCTTGAACATGGTCAAAAAATTTGTCCAATAAATTTTCTCTCAAAATAGTCAAAGTCATTGTGGGTGTCTCGAAATCCTTCACTGTTTAGTTTCTGTGAATCAGAAAGTGCAAGAAAAGTTCAACTTTGTGAGAGGCTGGGGAAATATGAAACTAAACTGTGACTGATTGGAGACAAAAAGGACAAGACATTCCACGCTCAAGACAGGCACAAACTGTTGGAGCATTTTCAAGCACACGCTGACACAGCTGCAACCGATGGTGTCACCACACCGCCCAAGGGTAAGAAAGGCAAGGCTAGGTGGGGGGGCTGCTGTCCCTGCCTCACGGGCCCCTACAAAGGAAGCGGATCCGGTCCCAGGGCTTGATGTGTCTGGTGAGGAGGACTCGGAGGCAGCCTCATTATCCAGCAGTCTCTGCGCTTCTCTGCAGTCGATTTCGCTTCATGTCTGATGATAAAATGACTGCTGGTATGAGAAGATATGGCCCCAATTTGGCAACCGTCATGGATACCTGTCGTGTGAGTGTTGCATAGGATTTGCATGGCCATCGCAGGACAGCCTTAAGTGCAAAAAACACAATTTTGTCATGCTGCACGAATGCCGTGCAACACGTTCAAGGCATGCATGTAAAACTCCTGGAGAATTTTGCCCCAAAATTCTCCAGAAGATATTCCAGTTCAGTATGACTCCAAATGAAAACTATCACTAATTTGCGTATTTATCTAGTTTTGTTTTTTTTTTATCTCAAACTAGTCACCAGCTGTCGCAGCAGAGTGAGATACTACCTTTATGAAGAGAGTTGCTGGGAAATTGGACTAAGAAATGTTCAACTAATCAAATTAAACTGCAATATTATACAGCTGTTAATATTTATCAACACAAAAATCCTTTTGACATGAGTTTCCAGATGCGAATGAACCCTTGCGTTGGCTGCATGTCATAACTTCAGATTAGTTTCACATCAGAATTCAGGTGTGATTAAATCGGCCCTTTATGCTTTATTTCTTTAACATTGATTACAAAAGTAGGGCTGATTTATAATGCACACTTACCCCTGCTGGATGAGTTCATTCAGCTTTGCCACATTCTTATCATCCATTACTGTCAAAGACAAAACACAAAGCCACACAGCGTTCATGATATTGTCCCTCAGGGTTACCCGTCCCCCAGCGGCTGGGATCTTGCAGAGCTTAATCACATCTCTCGCTCCCCAAACGAGCAGGCGCAAAAACATTCACATACAAACAACTTTTTTGACAGGAAGGCATTCTAATAAATACTCGTGTTTCTCTAACTCACATCCTCCGACTTTTTTGCGAAGTTCTGCATAGCAGATGAGACCGTACAGTTCTTGAGAAGACTTCTTCAACAGTCGGGAGTACGCTGAGGAGGAAAAGAAGGCGCATGTCACTCAGGCAGCCTACACATGCAACTGAAAGGTCACATCTAATTTATACTCCAGATCTTTTGTACAGGTGCTCAAGTTTATCTGGAAAGCTTCTGTAACATATGCTCTGAAAGAGTGATCTGAGGCTGGTGCTTAAAGTGGGATCTGTTCGTGGACAAACAATCCTGGACTAAACACTACTACAGTCCAGGGTTTGAAGCCGTGACCTAACAACTGTGGGGCAGAAGCTTTACTTCCAATTTTGAGTTTTTCTACTTCTATTGCAGCAGTTATCATGTAGAAAACTCCAGTCATACACACCCTCAAGATCAAGTATAAATGATTGTGATTATGTGATGGCAGAGACAGAAGATGAACTGAACAGCTGCATCAACACCTTATGATTAAATAAATGTAATTATTGTTCTGTTATGAAATATCATGTCTAGAGCAAACCGAGGCTGATCTAACAACCATGTTTCCCACTAAATTATCCGCATTGATGAAACAACATTAGACAGTAAACGTCTCACATCAGAACAGAGAATCAGAGTTTTATGTGGGTGTTAAAAATGTATGGCAAAGTGTAAAACTCTTGATATTGAGTTATGGGGATAAAGATCGGCTCACCGTTTGAGAAGTCGATGTACTTGGAGATCTTGTGCCAGGTGCGGTAGTAGAAGTGGCGGACCTGCTCCTTGTTCTTCACCATGTTGGCTGGTTTGCCACGCTTCTTGTACTTCATTGCAATATTGTTCTGAATAGCTTCAAAATCCTTCCCATGCTGTAGTCATTCAAAAAGATTCAGGTGAGAGTAAAATATCAAAAAAAGATGCATATTTTAAGTTGGTTGTACGGTTCTACCTCATAAAGCCCCTCAAAAAAGCTATTCTTATCCTCTGCACTCCAGGACTCCCACTGCCGACGGGCCTTTTTCTGGTTGCCGGCTTGTTCCTCCTTCTCAGCAGACCCCTGTCCTTTGGAGGTCTTGGAAACTCCCGCCGTAGAGCCAGACACAGGTCCCGACTGTCCCACCGACCCCTGGGAAGAAGAGCCATTCTCCGCCCCTGTGTTTCACAGAAACGGGGACCATTGGTTCGGAAACATTCAGAAGAAAGGAACAAGTAAGCAGTAAAAATGACTAGCCACTCTGGATGTCAGTGTACGATCTGGGAAAGAAATTCAACTGTTCTGGGGTGTGTGTTAAAACACGTGCACACTAAGCCATCCACTGTCATTACAGTGCGCAGCCTGCAGAGCTTCGACGCTCCGTGGTTCAGCTTTGGCAAGAAAGCAGGGACAGCAATTATTCCCTACGGTCAGATCTACGTTACCAACTCAAGGGCTCCACTGGCCAAATTTATGAGCAAACGGGAGCTGCTGCAGCATTGTGCCAAATTAAGAAATTTGGATGTCGAGCCTGCACGGGTGTTCATTTACAAATGCAAATGTGCATCTGGCTCATTGACACTAACCTAGATATGTCACTCCAAAATAGATGTGATCCAATATAGCTTCAAATCTAAGGAAGTGGGGCCTTCTCAGTCAGCCGCTCAAAAACTTTGGGTATATTTACATATTTGTTATACAAAAAAAATATCAATCAACCACTTTCCCCGATAGCTTAAGAGGCCAATGCAGCACTGGAGGCATGTGGAATAATCCTTTCAGAAGTCTCTGTGTAAATAGGAGTCTTCACAGTTGAACACATGGGCTTGTTGCTCGAGGGGTGTAGAAGCAACAATAACATTTTCCCAAACTGACATATACTAGCTGTTAAGCATCCTGGCTCCTCAAAGCCCCACATGTCTGTATCTGCAGTGATATGGGAACACAGAAAACAATGTCCACTCATCCACACTGACAAAACTGACACGTGCCATCAGAATTATGGTATGTATCCACCTAGATGTGCGTTTTTCCACTTTCAATCCACTGTCTATGTAGGATGCCTTGCAGTGCACTGTGGTAGCATCACATCTAGAACCTTGAGCCATCAAGCGGAGGTGCCCGCTCCTCATTAGCATAAAGCCGAGGGCCTCTCTACCTTATGCAAATGAGGCGTGATCGCTTCAAGAAGCTTGTGCTGAACTTCTAAAACAGCAGTCATTAGTGAAACACGTTCAGCAAGGACAACATTTATCTCTTGCTCGAATTGCTTTCAGAAACGCATCAGCCCATTTACTTTTGAAGTTTACTGTCTTGGCACCATCTTGGATGCGGGTGTATAGACTTGAACAGACCGCCTACCACCAAGCAGCACGTACGTATGTCAGTCGTTTGCTGTGGCTCCGGTGCAGGAATCGAGCATCAGAAGACGCCTAGGCGCCCATGTACCACTGGGGATAATTATTAATCCATCAGTCAACTTAGAAGAGGATCAACCACATGAGCTTCTAACGCTTTTCTCTAAAGCACCATAAAATGCAGTTTATAGTAAAAATTTGAAAACAAAAACAGAACAGTTTAGCCTAATTTAATACAGAGAGACACAAATCAATCAGGGACCATTTGAGAAAAATTTAAATTATATGGAGAACAATAAGAAGAAATTATAATTTGGGATAAGGACCTGTATTTACATAGTACCGTACTTATATAAGGTTAGTGTAGCTACACTAACCTCTATTCCAAGGGCCTACCTAACATGCACGTCTGGATTTTGGGAGCAAACCGGAGCCCCAGGAGTAAAACCCACACAGCACAGGGAGGACAAGCAAACTCCGCACAGAAAGGTTCCTACCCCTGTCTGCCTGGGGATTTGAACCTGGAAACTTCTAGCCAGGAGGCAACAGTGCTAACCACTGTACCACTGTGTTGCAACTCTAACCCAGTCTCCCTGTCTTCCTCTTCCTTCTTCTGTCCTGGCAAAAACACCGTCATCACAAGCCTGTGATTTATTTCCCCAGCTACAACCACAACGAGATTTTATTTTTACTGGACAAGATTCCAGTACACTACAACTTAAAGGAGTGGAGTGACAGTTTAAATCAGATTTATACTGTGGCCTCTGCTCCATTTCCACAGATGCGGTTCTGGGGATGGTGTAGGTGCAGCCAGACATGGAGCCCAGCAAGTGGCCCACAGGGGAGACATTTTAGCCATGACTGGGTAAACCCACTGTAAACACAATGATACAGTTCTGAAGTGACAAAAGACCCCCTGCCATACCCATCTACAGATACTTTTACTTGAGCGGCTTACCAACTGTACCTTTGGATTTTGCTCCGCCATGTCCATTGACGGTGGAGCCGGTCGGATCCTTCCGTATGCGTTTGCTGGGAGGACGAACGCTGGATCGGAGAAAATGATGCTGGTCGTGGCCCGGAGGCGTGGGCTCCGCTGAGGTCCCGGTCCGGTTCGGTGTAGGGCCGGTGAGGAGCGGGGCAGAACCGGAGCTGGGAGCCGTGGCTGATGGATTAAGAATTTCCACTCCGTCCTCACCTCCCTTTGTACTGCGCTCCTCGATCGCCTGCTCTCCGCTCTCCTCCTCGTCGCAGCCTCCTTCGGGCTTTCTGGACGGATTCCTCCTCCCATCGACACCGATGCCCTCCCTGGAGCCAGGTGTCATGCTGCCACTACACATTTAGGGGGAAATAGTCACGTTAGGAGCAAAACGGAGTGCAAAATTAACTTCTAAAGACGACGTTCACTGTCTCTCAACATGGCCGCCGCTGTTTGTTTCAAATCCCCTCTCCAAGTCCCGTCTAAACAACACCAAATAAATGTATTTAATGGCATGAGAAAAATTATTCTTCATAAATAAAACATTTTGGCGACTTGCCCCGACGCTTCACCGAGCGTATTTAATTTCTAGCGTGCAATATTAACGACAGAAATTAAACTGAATTCAAATGCGAGCGCTTTTCACTTTAGCGCCCAGCACAAACGACGACGAGAACCCCTCGCTGCACTCGACCTCCAAATAAAGTGTTTATTTCACACATTATTTTACCCATTTTCGTACTCCCCGGTGGCAGACGTTGTCTTCTTCCTCTTCACCATGGGCCCGACTTTTTAGCTTGGCAATTCGCGGTGAAATTGATCATAATAAAGCCGAGAGCGATCGCTGCGCTCCTCCGTCCTCTCCCCGCTGCTGCTCCGACTGAAGCTCAACTCTCTACGCAGTTCAACCGTCTCCTTCTATCAGTCACCACATTACACAAGGCTTTCTTAACAATTGCAACTATCACTAACTACCAAAACCAATTACAAATATCAGATATCCAACTGCGCCCCTCGGAGAACAGTTTCCTGGAGCTGGCGTCGACCGATCCCGCTTCAATTGGCGAGCATTGGTAGTTTTACTGAGACAGCCTTTACAGGTCGCCTGCAGAAATTATGTCTGCTAGAGAAATTATTTCCAAGCACATCCAAAGCCAATCATTCACCACCGTATTCATTTTCTACTACTTCTCTCCCCTCATACATGGTCAGTGTCAAGTTAGAAAAACCCAAAGAAGGCTTTTAAAGCGAGGCCTACACATCAGATCATGTACACATCAAATCAAGTGAAGTAATATCATCCAGTAGTTGTGTCATAAGGGGACATGTTATCTATGACGACATCTGTTTTACTTCACTCCTATCCCCTTATCTATTAACTTATTTCCCAAACAACCTACTACAGAACAACACAGAGAGATCATAAAAACAGACAAAATATGAATTAGGCAGATAAAAGTTTTACTCTTGACAATGACGTGACGCCTTGGTGCATGCCGACCTTTAAACTCCATTATGCCATTTGCTGAAGGCATCGAAAATTAGCCAATTCAGGCAGTTAGATACAGAACATAACTATTAAAAAGTTATAGTGAAACCCAAGATACTACTAGATAAAACGTGTGAATGCAAGTTAGGTGAAAGCGTACAGCTGCCAGTAATCTCAGCTGTGCTTATAAACAAGTGGAGCTGTAATGTTACGAAGTTTCAGGATAACTTGCCAATAAATCAGATCTTTTTTGGGATCTAAAATATTCCACAGAGTTACTTAACGTATTCAGTCCTGTTAAAAACTTATGTAAAAGATGAACTGGAGTCATTACAGCTATGGTAAGGTGGGTGGTTGTATATACGTTAGAAGTGCAATGTTCCCGTTAGGATTCTCTTAACCAGTTACTAACTTCTAACAGATGCAGCCATGAATCTCCTCCATCCATAACTTGCATAGCACCGCTACTGCCGTTGGCTAGCTAACGATAATGGAATGAAAGCCTAACAAGCTTTAATGTTTATTAGACTGCTCACACACAATAATTACCCACAACAGTGCATCGAGGAGTTTAATCGATGTCAAAGTTTACCTTAAGTGGAAGATCAAATGAAATATTTCCAAGCGAGACAGAAGCTAGCATCGCTAGCTAACAGCGGACCTCAGCTCGTTGACAAACTCCACCGCCTGGACTGTCAACCCTCGTAGACACGCCCATTCTGACTTGAAAACAAAGCCTGAGATTGGTCAAAGATACACGAGGGTGGCGGTTAATGTTTGATTGGCAGGGAGCTCCACCAATCGTTACTAAAACAGCCCGCGCGAGGGAAAGCGGTTTTTTTTTTTTTGATTGACAGAAGAAACTGCCAATTGAAGCCGAAAGAGGCCCTGCTGATAGCCAATTGTCTTTCGTTTCCTGTCACGTCGTATAAGAACACCCGTGGGAAGCATAGAGCTAAAATTTAAATTCTGCCAGGTTCTTTTACAACCTAACTTTTTAAAGATTTTTTTTTGTTATAAAACATGGTTTTAATGAGATCAGCTCACTGCTCTAAATGTGACCGCCGCTAAAACAATAAGTTCCGCCTATAAAATGATTGACATTTATATGATCCAATCAGCAAGTCAAATTCACAGGATGCGTTTGTTTTTAACATGAGCGTATGCCTAAAATAATCCACCTTGAATGTTTTTTTACATTTTCCATTTACTGAAAGGGTCCAGATACAAAGTGCAAACAATACTACAGCCTCTCATGGATGCGGTCTTTAAATTAAATTAAATTTCCATCTCAAACGCAGCTCTACTAGCAGTCAACGGAAGAAAAATAACCGCCACCAAGAGAGTCAAGCTCCAGGGTGCGTTTGTTTAAATACTTTTTGACAGGCAAATGCTGAGTCTTTCTTGCTTTTGGAGAAGATAGGCTTATGATCCTAGACTGTGAATAAAGAGTCTATGCTTACAATCATCCGCTGTGAAATGATGCATTAAAGAACAGATAGCTACAGCTCAAGCACCAAGTTGTGACTAGGGATAACAGTGTAACAAGGGCCATAAACCAAAGGGGGTCCATGGCTTGGGAATGTAAAATTTCTTAAAGGTCCCATTCACTGACTATTTCTGTTTTTCTTTATTTACAGCCTATTTTTAACCTTCTGAGAATCACATGACTAGAATAGAACAGAACAGAATAGGCTTTATTGCCATTGTACAGTTGTACAGTACATTATCGAACAAACATCAAAAAAAAATTCTCATGAACATCAAAAAAACTCAAGAGCTACATCGGTGAAAATCAAGTTTTTTTTTTCTTGTTAAATCAATTAAATTTTAATTAAATTAATTAAATTAAATCAATTAAATTAAATTAAATTAAATCACCCTTTATTGTCATTCAACTGTACAACCAAACATGTCTGTAACATGCTTTTTTATGACTTATGAGACATATCAAGAGTGAAATCATTCTTATATGTCATGTCTGTGTTTTTCTGCTGTGAAAGTTCAGTGAAGCTCCTACCCTTTGAAAAAGGCAAGTTTAGATGGAGCATTTTTGTGATGTCACTACAACAGGTGAACCAATTGTTATGTCAACAAAACCTGGCATTGAAGAGATGGATGAGGAGGTTGCACTTGAACTGAGCTTTATTATGAAACTATGTACACACAGCAGGTGCCACACTGTGTGGGGCCGTTTGGGCAAGAGCAGCCCCAAATGGTGGACGCCCCTATTTATAGGGCGGTGTGATGACGCACCCGGAAGGCGGCGTCATCACACCTCACTTCACAATAAAACCCCTCGTTACATTCTTCTTCCCTTTATAAAGTAGACAAACATGCCTAATTGAAACCCACCTAAATTTAGCAGATAAAACCCCCAACAAACACATTAAACAACTAGAAAAGCACTCCGAGAGCGCAGACCTCCGCCAAGCGCCGCAGTTCCCCCCATACAGTCTTCAGATTCCTTGATCATGCAAACATCTGACAAACAGTGGTTCAGTAGTTATTCACGAAAATGCCCTTTTCCGTAATGGCGTCCAGAGTTCCTCCCATACAGTGTTTGTGTGTACATTTTCAGATTCCTTGACCATGAAAACATATGTCTAGCAATTCAATTCAATTCAATTCAACTTTATTTATATAGCGCCATTTCACAACAACAGTCATCTCATAGCACTATCAACTGTAGGGGGGAACCGCCACAGTTGCAGAAAGTTGCAGAAAGACCCCAGCAATCAGGCGATCCCCTGTGAGCAAGCACTTGGCAACGGTGGAGAGGAAAAACTCCCTTTTAACAGGAAGAAACCTCCAGCAGAACCAGGCTCAGGGAGGGGCAGTCATCTGCTGCAACTGGCTGGGGGGTGAGGGGATAGAGAAGAAGAAAAGAACAGACATGTAGAGAGCAAACAGCACGATGGGGACTCAATCTATGGGAGAGAACAAACAAATGTTAATGACCAGCAAAAAAAATATTTCATAGAGAGTGAGGAAAGGAGTGAGGCCCAGTGCATTACTGGAGGTCCCCCGGCTGACTAAACCTATTAGCAGCATAACTAAGGGAGGGTTCAGAAACACATGATCCCTCCCTAATTGTAGGCTATATCAAAAAGGTAGGTTTTAGCCCTATTCGTAAAAACAGAGATCGAGTCTGACTCCCGAATCCAGATTGGCAGCTGATTCCACAGGAGAGGAGCTTGATAACTGAAGGCTCTGCCTCCCATTGTACTTTTGGAGATTCTAGGTATTACAAGTAATCCTGCATTTTGGGAGCGTAGTGCTCTGTTAGGATAATACGGTAGTATCAGATCTTTTAAATAAAAAGGAGCCTGATTGTTTAGAGCTTTGTAAGTAAGAAGAAGGATTTTAAACTTAATTCTAAACTCTATGGGAAGCCAATGAAGGGAGGCCAGAACCGGAGAGATATGATCTCTCTTTCTAGTACCTGTTAAAACTCTTGCTGCAGCATTTTGGATCAGCTGAAGACTTTTTAAAGATGTTTTAGGACAGCCTGATAATAAAGAATTACAATAATCTAATCTCGAGCTAACAAAAGCGTGGATCAGCTTCTCAGCATCACTCTGAGACAAGATGCTCCTAATCTTGGCAATATTACGCAAATGATAGAAGGCAGTCTTAGAAACAAATTTAATATGTGAATTGAAGGACAAATCCTGATCAAAAATAACTCCAAGGTTCCTCACAGAGCTATTAAGAGAAAGAGTAACTGCATCCAAACTGAAAGTTTGATTTGGAAAGGAATTTCTAAGGTTTTTTGGACCAACAAGAATGACTTCAGTCTTATCTGAATTTAATAGCAGGAAATTACAAGTCATCCAAGCTTTGGTTTCCTTAAGACAGGCTTCTAACTTGGCTAATTGATTACTATCATCTGGCTTCATTGACAGGTATAATTGTGTGTCATCTGCATAACAATGAAAATGTATACAGTGCTTTCTAATAATGTTGCCTAACGGAAGCATATATAAACTAAAAAGAGTAGGGCCTAGCACAGATCCCTGTGGAACTCCATGACTAAGCTTTGAGTTGAAAGAAAACTCATTATTTACATGAACAAACTGGAACCTATCAGATAAATAAGATCTAAACCACTGCAAAGAAGCTCCATTAAGTCCAACATAGTGTTCTAATCTATCAAGTAGAATATTATGATCGATAGTATCAAAAGCTGCCCTAAGGTCTAAAAGGACAAGTACAGAAACTAGTCCATTATCAGATGCAATGAGGAGGTCGTTAGTGACCTTCGCTAAGGCTGTTTCAGTACTATGATGGATTCTAAACCCAGATTGAAACTCTTCAAGTAAACCATTTCCCTGCAGGTGGTCAAATAATTGCGTAGCAACAACTCTTTCTAAGATTTTTGAAATGAAAGGGAGATTAGAGATTGGTCTATAGTTAGCTAAAGCTCCTGGATCTAGCGTTGGCTTTTTGAGTAAGGGTTTAATTACAGCCGTTTTAAAAGCCTGCGGTACATGGCCTAAAGTTAATGAAGAATTGATTATATGAAGAATAAAGCTACCAATAAGTGGGAAGACTTCTTTAAATAACCTGGTAGGAATAGGGTCTAAAAGACAAGTTGAAGGTTTGGATGAGGAAACTATTTTGTCTAACTCACAAAGGTCGATTGGAGTAAACTCATCAAGACAGACATCAAAAGAAGGAGTTGTAGTAGTTACAGTATTTAAGTTAACTGTGGGAAGAATCTGATTGATTTTATCTCTGATGGATGAAATTTTATTATTGAAAAAGTTCATAAAGTCCTGACTAGTCAGCTCTAAGGGAATGCTAGGATTAACAGAGTCCTGACTCTTTGTCAACCTGGCTACAGTACTGAAAAGAAACCTGGGATTATTCTTGTTCTCTTCTATTAATGCAGAGTAATAACTTGTTCTAGCTTTTCTAAGAGATTTTTTATAAATTAAAAGATGATTTCTCCAAGCTAAATAGATTTCATCTAAATTAGTAGAGCGCCATTTTCTTTCTAATTGACGAGTCTTCTGTTTTAAGCTACGAGTTTCTGTGTTGAACCAAGGAGTTAGAAATCTCTGATTAGACTTTTTCTTTTTTAAGGGGGCCACCAAGTCTAGAGCCTGATGCAGAGAAGCTGAAACACTATCCACCATGTTATCAATTACAGAAGGAGCAAGCTGTCTATAGCTTATTTCCGTTGTGTTGACACATGACATAGAGGAAACAATCTGCATAAATTTGGAAACAGCATCATCTGAGAGGCATCTACTGTAATAATATTTTTCTTTAGGAGCCAAATAGTCAGAAATAGTAAAATCAAAGGTTAACAGACAATGGTCTGACAGTACAGGGTTATGAGGAGACACTACAAGATTTTCTATTTCTATGCCATATGTCAGAACAAGGTCCAATGTATGGTGGAGGTAATGAGTAGAATTTCCTACTTTCTGAGAAAACCCAGTCGAGTCTAATATTGAATTAAAAGCCACATTAAGGCAGTCACTATCTACATCCACATGTATATTAAAGTCCCCTACTATATAACTCATTGACACTATCTTCAAGTGAAAATTCACTGAAAAGATTAAACTACTGGAAAGAAGATCTGCAAATTGAAATTTCAGAGGAACAATGGGAATTGGCTTGTACAGAAGCTCAAACCAAATCAATAAATGCACGCCTTAAATTGATACATTTCAAATGGTTAATGCGGATGTATGTTACACCGGAGGAGTTAAATAGATATAACAAAAATATACCAGATACATGCACAAAATGCATGGAAAGTAAAGGAACCCTATTTCATTGTTTATGGGAATGTAGATTAATAAGAATGTTTTGGGAAGAGGTGAGGGTAACAATTGAAAAAATAATCTCAAAACAAATCATATTGAATCCTAAACTGTTTTTGTTGGGTCTGTACCCAGAAAAGCATAATTTTAATAAAAGTGAAAGAACATTCATAGACCTCAGTTTGCTTAATGCCAAAAAATGTATTGCACTATTATGGAAAAAGACTCATAGACCAGATGTGACTCAGTGGTTAAGACAGATGTTAACAAACCTTCCATTAGAAAGAATAACATATATACTAAAATCAAAGGAAATTGTGTTTGAGAATATATGGAGACCTTTTATTGATTATGTAAAAAATTTAAACATAACTCTTGAAGAAGAAGGTGAATGATGTGTGTGGACCTTGTAAATTCCAAACTGGTGAACATAATATGTATACTTATGTATTGGATTGTCTAGACTAAACAGAGGAGCATTGTTGAAGACTTGATTTTGTTGGTGGTTGTTGGTGTTTTTAGTGCATTTTTTTTTTTTTTTTGTAGTACTTTAGTGTTAGTGTTTGATTGTTTGTATCATGTTTGTTAAAAAAAAAAAAAAAAAGGTTCAATAAAGATATTGTGGAAAAAAAAAAAAGTCCCCTACTATAATTATTCTATCAGATTTCAGCACTAAATCAGCTAAGAAATCAGCAAATTCGGATAAAAATTCTGAGTAGGTTGATGGGGGACGATAAACTATGGCAAATAAAATTGGGTTTAACCTAAAATTGCTAAAGTGCCCAATACTGAGGACCAGGCCCTCAAAGGAATTATAACATGTTTTTTGCTTTACATTAACTAGTAATTTGGAATGGTAAATTGTTGCTACTCCTCCTCCACGACCAGAACTTCTGGGATTTTGACAGTTTAAATAACCAGAGGGAGTTGATTCATTTAAACCAACATAATCCTCTTGTCCTAACCAAGTCTCTGTAAGGGATATTAAATCAATCTGATGATCAATTAACAAATCATGGACTAACAGAGACTTGGGAGTTAGAGACCTAATATTTAATAAACCACATTTAATTTTTAGATTATGAGGAGGAACAGAGGCCAAATCATTCAATTTAGAGGCTTTATGTTTAATTTGAGTTTTACCAATATTTTGCTTTATCACTTTGGGATGCTTATGCATTATATTTTTATTCACTTTGGAGGGAGCAGACAACGATTCTCTGATGGGGAAGACAGGGGCTAAGCTGAGGGGTGGCGGATGAAGAGGAGCTGCAGAGAGGCGTGTAAGACTGTGACTCTGCTTCCTGGTCCCAACTCTGAGTAGTCATGGTTTTGGAAATTTGGATAAAAAAGATGCCAGATTGTTAGATAAATGAGAAGCACCATCCAAAGTGGGATGAATGCTGTCTCGTCTCATAAGACCAGGTTTTTCCCAAAAAGAGCTCCAATTGTCAATGTAGCCCACGTCATTTTTAGGACACCACACAGACAGCCAGCGGTTCAAGGATGACGAGCGACTAAACATGTCATCACTGGTCAGATTGGGGAGGGGCCCAGAGAATACTACAGTGGCAGACATTGTTTTTGCAAACTCACACACCGATTCTATATTAAGTTTCGTGACTTCCGACTGCCGGAGACGGATGTCATTAATGCCGGCGTGAATAACAATTGTGGAATATTTACAGTTACTTTTAGCCAGCATTTCCAAATTTGACTCGATGTCGCCTGCTCTGGCCCCAGGAATGCATTGGACTATGGCCGCTGGAGTCTCTAGGTTCACGTTTCTGACTACAGAGTCGCCAATGATCAGAGTTTTTTCCTCAGCGGGTGTGTCGCTGAGCGGGGAAAAACAATTAGAGACGTGAACAGGTTGGTGGTGAACTGGGGCCTTGCGACTAGGCTTCCTTCTCACCGTCACCCACCCAGTCTCCTCGCTGCTGAGGAGAGCCGGGGAACCGCTGACAGGGGGGCCTAAGCTAGCTAGCTCCGCTGCAGCTAATGGGCGTCCGTCAAGATTAACTGGCGCAGACGGTGTTTCAATGCAGCGGAGCCGGGATTCCAAATCAGACAACCTCGCCTCGAGCGCCTCAAAAAGACAACATTTATTACATTTACCGTTATCACTAAAAGAGGCAGAGGTGTAGCTAAACATCTGACAGAGAGAGCACACCAGAAGAGGAGAGGAAAGAGAGCTAGTAGCCATAGCTAATGGCTGGAGAGCACCCTCACAGGCAAACCACACAGGCAGACAGCAAAACAGGAAGTGACGATACGTTACCACAAGGAAGTGACGATCCCAGGTGACGATCCCAGGTGATTATTCCGATCATTGTCAATTGGATTGACAATGATCGGATTAGTGGTTCAGTAGTTATTGACGAAAATGGCATTTTCCGTAATGGCGGGTACAGTTCCTCCCATACAGTGTTTGTGTGTACGTTTTCAGATTCCTTGACCATGTAAACATATGACTAGCAATTGGATTGACAATGATAGGATTAGTGGTTCAGTAGTTATTCACGAGAATGGCATTTTCCATAATGGCGGGCACATTTCCCCCCATACAGTGTTTTTGTGTACGTTTTCAGATTCCTTGACCTTGAAAATATATGATTAGCAATTGGATTGACAATGATAGGATTAGTGGTTCAGTAGTTATTGAGGAAAATGGCATTTTCCGTAATGGCGGTTTAGCGCCAAAACATATGACTAGCAATTGGATTCACAACAATTGGATTGACAATGATAGGATTACCTATCATTGTCAATCAATGATTGACAATGATAGGTAATCCTATCATCCGATCATTGAGATCGTCACTTCCTTGTGGTAACGTATCGTCACTTCCTGTTTTGCTGTCTGCCTGTGTGGTTTGCTCTCCAGCTCTCGAGCCACTAGCTATGGCTACTAGCTCTCTTTCCTCTCCTCCTCTGGTGTGCTCTCTCTGTCAGATGTTTAGCTACACCTCTGCCTCTTTTAGTGATAACGGTAAATGTAATAAATGTTGTCTTTTTGAGGCGCTCGAGGCGAGGTTGTCTGATTTGGAATCCCGGCTCCGCTGCATTGAAACACCGTCTGCGCCAGTTACTCTCGACGGACGCCCATTAGCTGCAGCAGAGCTAGCTAGCTTAGGTCCCACTGTCACCGGTTCCCCGGCTCTCCTCTGCAGCGAGGAGACTGGGTGGGTGACGGTGAGAAGGAAGCCTAGTCGCAAAGCCCCGGTTCACCACCAACCTGTTCACGTTTCTAATCGTTTTTCCCCGCTCAGCGACACACCCGCTGAGGAAAAAACTCTGATCATTGGCGACTCTGTAGTCAGAAACGTGAACCTAGAGACTCCAGCGGCCATAGTCACATGCATTCCTGGGGCCAGAGCAGGCGACATCGAGTCAAATTTGGAAATGCTGGCTAAAAGTAACTGTAAATATTCCACAATTGTTATTCACGCCGGCATTAATGACATCCGTCTCCGGCAGTCGGAAGTCACGAAACTTAATGTAGAATCGGTGTGTGACTTTGCAAAAACGATGTCAGCCACTGTAGTATTCTCTGGGCCCCTCCCCAATCTGACCAGTGATGACATGTTTAGTCGCTCGTCATCCTTGAACCGCTGGCTGTCTGTGTGGTGTCCTAAAAATGACGTGGGCTACACTGACAATTGGAGCTCTTTTTGGGGAAAACCTGGTCTTATGAGACGAGACAGCATTCATCCCACTTTGGATGGTGCTTCTCATTTATCTAACAATCTGGCATCTTTTTTATCCAAATTTCCAAAACCATGACTACTCAGAGTTGGGACCAGGAAGCAGAGTTGCAGTCTTACACGCCTCTCTGCAGCTCCTCTTCATCCGCCACCCCTCAGCTTAGCCCCTGTCTTCCCCATCAGAGAATCGTTGTCTGCTCCCTCCAAAGTAAATAAAAATATAATGTATAAGCATCCCAAAGTGATAAAGCAAAATATTGGTAAAACTCAAATTAAACATAAAGCCTCTAAATTGAATGATTTGGCCTCTGTTCCTCCTCATAATTTAAAAATTAAATGTGGTTTATTAAATATTAGGTCTCTAACTCCCAAGTCTCTGTTAGTCCATGATCTGTTAATTGATCATCAGATTGATTTAATTTCCCTTACAGAGACTTGGTTAGGACAAGAGGATTATGTTGGTTTAAATGAATCAACTCCCTCTGGTTATTTAAACTGTCAAAATCCCAGAAGTTCTGGTCGTGGAGGAGGAGTAGCAACAATTTACCATTCCAAATTACTAGTTAATGTAAAGCAAAAAACATGTTATAATTCCTTTGAGGGCCTGGTCCTCAGTATTGGGCACTTTAGCAATTCCAGGTTAAACCCAATTTTATTTGCCATAGTTTATCGTCCCCCATCAACCTATTCAGAATTTTTATCCGAATTTCCTGATTTCTTAGCTGATTTAGTGCTGAAATCTGATAGAATAATTATAGTAGGGGACTTTAATATACATGTGGATGTAGATAGTGACTGCCTTAATGTGGCTTTTAATTCAATATTAGACTCGATTGGGTTTTCTCAGAAAGTAGGAAATTCTACTCATTACCTCCACCATACATTGGACCTTGTTCTGACATATGGCATAGAAATAGAAAATCTGGTAGTGTCTCCTCATAACCCTGTACTGTCAGACCATTGTCTGTTAACCTTTGATTTTACTATTTCTGACTATTTGGCTCCTAAAGAAAAATATTATCACAGTAGATGCCTCTCAGATGATGCTGTTTCCAAATTTATGCAGATTGTTTCCTCTATGCCATGTGTCAACACAACGGAAATAAGCTATAGACAGCTTGCTCCTTCTGTAATTGATAACATGGTGGATAGTGTTTCAGCTTCTCTACATCAGGCTCTAGACTTGGTGGCCCCCTTAAAAAAGAAAAAGTCTAATCAGAGATTTTTAACTCCTTGGTTCAACACAGAAACTCGTAGCTTAAAACAGAAGACTCGTCAATTAGAAAGAAAATGGCGTTCTACTAATTTAGATGAAATCTATTTAGCTTGGAGAAATCATCTTTTAATTTATAAAAAATCTCTTAGAAAAGCTAGAACGAGTTATTACTCTGCATTAATAGAAGAGAACAAGAATAATCCCAGGTTTCTTTTCAGTACTGTAGCCAGGTTGACAAAGAGTCAGGACTCTGTCAATCCTAGCATCCCCTTAGAGCTTACTAGTCAGGACTTTATGAACTTTTTCAATAATAAAATTTCATCCATCAGAGATAAAATCAATCAGATTCTTCCCACAGTTAACTTAAATACTGTAACTACTACAACTCCTTCTATTGATGTCTGTCTTGATGAGTTTACTCCAATCGACCTTTGTGAGTTAGACAAAATAGTTTCCTCATCCAAACCTTCAACTTGTCTTTTAGACCCTATTCCTACCAGGTTATTTAAAGAAGTCTTCCCACTTATGGTAGCTTTATTCTTCATATAATCAATTCTTCATTAACTTTAGGCCATGTACCGCAGGCTTTTAAAACGGCTGTAATTAAACCCTTACTCAAAAAGCCAACGCTAGATCCAGGAGCTTTAGCTAACTATAGACCAATCTCTAATCTCCCTTTCATTTCAAAAATCTTAGAAAGAGTTGTTGCTATGCAATTATTTGACCACCTGCAGGGAAATGGTTTATTTGAGGAGTTTCAATCTGGGTTTAGAATCCATCATAGCACTGAAACAGCCTTAGCGAAGGTCACTAACGACCTCCTCATTGCATCTGATAATGGACTAGTTTCTGTACTTGTCCTTTTTAGATCTTAGTGCAGCTTTTGATACTATTGATCATAATATTCTACTTGATAGATTAGAACACTATGTTGGACTTAATGGAACTTCGTTGCAGTGGTTTAGATCTTATTTATCTGATAGGTTCCAGTTTGTTCATGTAAATGATGAGTTTTCTCTCAGCTCAAAGCTTAGTCATGGAGTTCCACAGGGATCTGTGCTTGGCCCTACTCTTTTTAGTTTATATATGCTTCCGTTAGGCAACATTATTAGAAAGCACTGTATACATTTTCACTGTTATGCAGATGACACACAATTATACCTGTCAATGAAGCCAGATGATACTAATCAATTAGCCAAGTTAGAAGCCTGTCTTAAGGAAATCAAAGTTTGGATGACTTGTAATTTCCTGCTATTAAATTCAGATAAGACTGAAGTCATTCTTGTTGGTCCAAAAAACCTTAGAAATTCCTTTCCAAATCAAACTTTCAGTTTGGATGCAGTTACTCTTTCTCTTAATAGCTCTGTGAGGAACCTTGGAGTTATTTTTGATCAGGATTTGTCCTTCAATTCACATATTAAATTTGTTTCTAAGACTGCCTTCTATCATTTGCGTAATATTGCCAAGATTAGGAGCATCTTGTCTCAGAGTGATGCTGAGAAGCTGATCCACGCTTTTGTTAGCTCGAGATTAGATTATTGTAATTCTTTATTATCAGGTTGTCCTAAAACATCTTTAAAAAGTCTTCAGCTGATCCAAAATGCTGCAGCAAGAGTTTTAACAGGTACTAGAAAGAGAGATCATATCTCTCCGGTTCTGGCCTCCCTTCATTGGCTTCCCATAGAGTTTAGAATTAAGTTTAAAATCCTTCTTCTTACTTACAAAGCTCTAAACAATCAGGCTCCTTTTTATTTAAAAGATCTGATACTACCGTATCATCCTAACAGAGCACTACGCTCCCAAAATGCAGGTTTACTTGTAATACCTAGAATCTCCAAAAGTACAATGGGAGGCAGAGCCTTCAGTTATCAAGCTCCTCTCCTGTGGACTCAGCTGCCAATCTGGATTCGGGAGTCAGACTCGATCTCTGTTTTTAAGAATAGGGCTAAAACCTACCTTTTTGATATAGCCTACAATTAGGGAGGGATCATGTGTTTTCTGAACCCTCCCTTAGTTATGCTGCTAATAGGTTTAGTCAGCCGGGGGACCTCCAGTAATGCACTAGGCCTCACTCCTTTCCTCACTCTCTATGAAATATTTTTTTTTTTGCTGGTCATTAACATTTGTTTGTTCTCTCCCATAGATTGAGTCCCCATCGTGCTGTTTGCTCTCTACATGTCTGTTCTTTTCTTCTTCTCTATCCCCTCACCCCCCAGCCAGTCGCAGCAGATGACTGCCCCTCCCTGAGCCTGGTTCTGCTGGAGGTTTCTTCCTGTTAAAAGGGAGTTTTTCCTCTCCACCGTCGCCAAGTGCTTGCTCACAGGGGATCGCCTGATTGCTGGGGTCTTTCTGCAACTGTGGGGGTCCTTCCTACAGTTGATAGTGCTATGAGATGACTGTTGTTGTGAAATGGCGCTATATAAATAAAGTTGAATTGAATTGAATTAGTGGTTTAGTAGTTATTCACGAAAATGGCATTTTGCGTAATGGCGGTTTTCTTGTGGACGGTGATCCGGATCACCACCAAAATGTAATCATCTTTAGGATACCCCATTTCTGACATTCTGTGAAAATTTCAGGAAAATCCGTTCATAACTTTTTGAGTTATCTTGCTAACAGACAAACAAACAAACAAACAAACAGACAAACAAACAAACAGACAAACCAACGCCGATGATCACATAACCTCCCCCTTTGGCGGAGGTAACAATAGCAATAGCAATAATATAAACAATGAACACCAGAACTAGGGCCGGTGGGTGGACTGCCGCACGGCCCGCACGGCCAAGTGGTTTATTCTGCCACTTTTACTGATAGACTGGCCATGTTCCTACCTAAACTCTTTTCAGTTTTTTCAGGTTTTTTTTACAGTCCCCCACAGTAATGGTGGGTAGGAGGAGGAAACACTTCTGCCTGAGGGCTTTTGAGGCGGCCCCATGGTGGCCTCCTCCATGGAGCTTTGAAGCAGATCTGTGGGCCCCCCGTGGCTTTGAAACGGGCTTGTGGCAGCCTCCTCCCTGGAGCCTTGAAACGCTCTCATGGCGGCCGCCCCCCTGGAGCTGTCCTCATGACGCCGGGGCCAGGGTCCTATACTGCAGTAGCCTACTCCCCCAGAGCCCCACCGGCTGGAGCCGCCACCCGGACATGCTGTAGCCTGTTCGCATGTTGAACAGAATCGTCCATCTGCCGAAAGCACGTTGTCCTCAGCTTCGCCACAATCCTCAGCGGCGCCCGTTGTCTTGCTGGCTGAAGCCTGGTCAGTCACCGTCCTGGTCTCCCGCCGGCGTGAACCCGAACCCAGTCTGCAGCATGAAGTGGTGCCTTGCTTGTTTTCATGCGCTGTTATTGTTCTCCCAGTGGTTCTGCATGGTCATTCAGCTCGGGACCTCTGCCATGCTGCGGCGGTTCCGTTGTCACCATGTTCACTGCGGACCCTTCACCCGCTGTCTCCGTCGTCGACTGCGGCTCGTCTCGGGTACAAAACTAGTCTGGTACCTCTCCGGTGTTGCTCATTGAAACGGACCCTCCACCCACCAACTCAGTCGCTCCCACTACAGCCGGCCGAGGGCAGGCACCAAAGCCATCTGGCTCCTCCACTGAGCTGCTCTCCTCCCAAGAGCATGAAGTGTGCACTTCGGTGTCGGTCATTAAAAGCAGACGCTTCACCCATTCCCTCGGTCGTAACCTCCAGTTGCTTGCTGGGCAAGGGCATGGAAGCAGTCCGGTTCCTCCTCTTTGTCGTCTGAAGTGCTCTGTTGTGTCGCGCCGTGCGTTGTCTCTGTGTCCAGCTGCTGTTGCTGTGCTTCAGGGCTCTCAGCATGCTCACGCTCCCTTTCTGTGCTGCCCTCCTCCCGAGAGCACGGAGTGTGTGCTTTGGTGTCAGTGCCGTTCATAACCACCTCATCCCACACCATGATGTTGTCATCCCGGTCCACTGTGCCCCAACTGCTGCACCCGGACCATTTAAACCCAGCGCTGTCTCTGATACCAAAGCCCAGTCTGTAGAAAAGGTCACATCCCAAAACATTGTCACCGTGCTCTGTTACCTGGAACATGAAGTTGTACACAATTTTGGATTTGCAGCAAACAGTCAATTTCACTGTTCCGACATTGCACAGTCTGTGACCACCATATCCATACAGCGGCATTGGTTTCCTCTTGATTCTGTGGTTGGGGAAAAATGTTTTCACTGTGGACCAGTTCAACATCGACCACACTGCCGCCGTGTCAAGCAGAAGTGGTACAGCTACTCTGTCTTATTCAACCACGCTGTACGAATAACCACTGATGCCGGGGCTCACTGAGTGAATTGTCATTGCTGGCAGGTGGGCGGGCTTCCCTGGCGGGCCCCATGGTGCTAACAACCGGCATACTCTGGTGAAATGGCTCAGGTGCCCACACTCGTTACACCATTTCCCTCTTGCCGGGCAAACTCGCGCACCATCCCAGGGACCCCCAACTCCCGCAAACGGGGCCTCCCAGAGTGCACCCTCAGCTCACTGCAATCGCCCCACACTCCTCCGCCGTGCACTCCTCACTCTCCATGTTGCATTCACCCACCATGCTGCAGTCACTCTCTGTGCTCACTGTGCTAGCTAGCGTGTAGCTTGTAACTTGTAGCGTGTTGCTTCTGTGTCTGGTGCTCATTTAACTCTGTGGCTAATTTCTCCATTGTTACCAGCTGGGCCGTTAGCTCCCCCGAGCTAGCTAGCTTAGTGTCTTTTGGCAGTATTAGCCTCTCAACCCAAAGCTTCATGCTACGCGTGTGTTCGGCAAAGTAGCTAGCAAGCAGCTCGACAGCATCTGCATAAGACTTCATCTCCCCTAAAGTGTGGAAAATTCTCTGACCTTCTACGCCGAGTTTGCGAACCAGAAGTGCTCGCTTCCTTACTCTGTCAAGTTTACCCAGGCCCAATGCTGCAATGTACGTCTCGAACGTGGCCAACCAGTGAGGCCACATGACTGCTGGCTCCCCTGGGTACTCCAGAAACAGCCGTAGAGGTGCCTCGCATGCCTCCATAAGTTAATCCTCAGTCGCCAAATGTTATAATTTTTTTTTTTAATTTTTGATTTTGTATACTTTATTGATCCCCAGAGGGGAAATTGAGGGCATCCACCTGGATGGATGAAGCAGCCACGGTACGGCGCTATCCCTTTACCATTCACACACACATTCATATCTAGGGCCACTTTTTAGAGTCTCCAATTAACCTAACCTGTATGGCGCATATTTAGGGCGCATATATTGTATCCATATTTCCCACATATACCTAGTAAGCATGACGGTGCATATTTTGGAGGCTTCACGTCTTAATGGACAAAGAGGACCTGACCCTACAGAGACCTACGGGAGGTGTGAAGTTGGTCCTGCAGGAGGAGGGAAGTTGGAGAGAATGTCCCAGCAGGAGCCCCGGAGGCTAGAAGGATAAGAGACAATGGGGACGCCAAGGAGTCTTGGGGGCTGTATGTTTGCTGAAGGACTGTGGGGTTGGGGGTGTATGACTTGGGGAGAGTATAAGAACTGTGAAAGACGATTGTTCTCTCTCTTTTCGAGATTCTGAGATTGCTAGAGGATGTAACCATTCAATAAACCAATCCTGAGAAATAAACCCAGTCTCGTCTGTGAAAGGCATCCTCTACACTGGTGACCTACGACAAATTATGGCCGGTGGCGACGATCTTCCCGCACCGGACTCTTCAGGAGCCAACCGGGTTAACGCAGCTACCACACTACAGCTGCCCAATTTCTGGCAACATAACCCGCGCTCCTGGTTTACCACTGTGGAGGCGCAGTTCCACCTTCGGGGAATTTCAGCGGACGCAACAAGGTTCTACCATGTCGTCGCGAAGCTGGACAGCCTCACAGTGCAGCGGGTGGAGAGCCTGACCAGCCACCCGCCCCAGGACGACAAGTATGGCGCACTGAAAGCCGCCCTCATTCGTGCCTTCACCCCCTCGCAGGGAGAGCGAGCAGAGAAGCTTCTGGCATTAACAGAAGGCGAAGCAGACAGGCCGGCGGATCTGATGGCGAGGATGATGAACCTGAGAGGCGAAGACGACGACAATTTTATCTTCGCCCACCTCTTCCTCAGAACACTACCGCCAGCAGTGAGAGTCACCCTGGCCAGCTCACAGCTGCTGAACAACCGTAACTACCACGGGCTGGGCCAGGAAGCACAGCGGCTCATCGACGCCCATAGACGACACGCAGCCACGACGGCGGCAACGGAGCTGAACGCATCCCCGCGAGACGAGGGGAGACCAGAGGCCGCAGCACCGGACCCACTGACATCAGCAGCGGCAGAGACCAGGAGAAGCGGAGCGGACGGCACCCTCTGCTTTTACCATCGACATTTCGCCGAGAGGGCGCGCAGATGCATCCCACCGTGCCGATACAAGCGCCAGGGAAACACCAAGACCGAGAGTCGATAGCAGCTGCTGCTCTCAGCGCGAAGAACAAGCTGCTTTTCGTGACGGACGCAAATTCAGGGAAGGATTTCCTGGTGGACACAGGCTCCCAGCTGAGCTTCGTCAAGCCTTCCTATGCGGACCTGCTGGCGCCTTCCAGCGGACCCCTGGTGCTAGCGGCAAACGGCTCGATGATCAAAACCTATGGGGAGAAGACGCTCCTCCTATCCTTCCACGGTCGCACCTTCGAGTGGACTTTCGTCGTAGCTGCAGTTAGCAATAACATGCTAGGTGCTGATTTTTTGTGCTCAAATGGTTTATTAGTTGATCTTACTAATAGACGTATGGTTAATGCACTGTCTTTCCACTCTATCTCCTGTACAGCTCGGGTGGCCCCGCCTTCTGCACATCCCAATGTCACAGCTGCGGGTGGTAAGTTTCATGCACTACTCAATCAGTTCCCAGCACTCACGGTCCCAACATTTTCAGCGTCAGTAGCCAAACACGGGGTCGAGCACTTCATAACTACCTCTGGCCCCCCTGTTTTTGCAAAAGCTCGGCGCTTGGACCCAGCTAAACTGGCCATCGCGCGTGAGGAATTCGCCAACTTGGAAAAACTGGGCATCATTAGACGCTCTAACAGCCCTTGGTCTTCACCGCTGCACATGGTGCCTAAGGCCGACGGCTCGTGGCGGCCTTGTGGTGATTTCCGCAGGTTAAATAATGCTTCAGCACACGACCGCTACCCGATTCCGCACATCCAGGATTTTTCGGCACATTTGGCGGGGGTACGCATCTTTTCCAAAATAGATTTGGTGTGCGGTTATCACCAAGTCCCAGTCCGCGCTCAAGACATACCCAAAACGGCAGTAATAACCCCCTTTGGGCTTTTCAAATTTTTGCGCATGCCTTTTGGCCTCAAGGGCGCCGCACAGATGTTCCAACGTATGATGGATGCAGTGTTGCGCGGCCTCCCTTTCATGTTCGTCTACTTGGATGATATTTTAGTAGCCAGTACATCCGAAGACGAACACGAACGCCACCTCACGGCGGTTTTTCAGAGGCTGACAGAGCATGGGTTAATAATTAACCCAGCGAAATGCCAGTTCGGGGTGGCGCAAATCGATTTTTTGGGGCACCGCGTTTCTCCAGAAGGAGCGGTCCCGCTGCCCGATAAAGTACGCGCGATAACGGAGTTTCCCCAACCGCAGACAGTTAAAGCATTGCAAGAATTTTTGGGGATGGTCAATTTTTATAACCGTTTCCTCCCCAGCGCGGCACAGCTCATTCACCCACTGTACGCGGCACTAAAGAAACAAAAACCTGCAAATAAGGTCGAGTGGTCCCCAGAACGGGAGCGCGCTTTCTCCCAGGTCAAGTCGGCCCTGGCGGACGCTGTGTTGTTGACGCACCTGGTGCCAACAGCTCGCATGGTGCTAACCACGGACGCTTCCGACGTAGCAGTTGGGGCGGTCGTCGAGCAACTGGTAGCAGGGAGCTGGCAACCGCTTGCATTTTTCAGCAAAACATTGCGCGATAACGAACGGAAATACAGCGCGTTCGATAGGGAGCTTTTAGCCCTGCATTTGGCCATCTGCCACTTCCAGTTCTGGCTGGAAGGGCGCCGTTTCACCGCATTTGTAGATCACAAACCCTTAACATTTGCAATGGCCAAGATTTCAGAGCCTTGGTCGGGCCGACAGCAGAGACAGCTGGCCGCGATTTCGGAGTTTACCACCAACATTCAACACGTGGCAGGCAAACACAATGTAGTGGCAGATTGTCTTTCGCACGCAATTGCAACGCCAGGCCCCCAGGGGGCAGACAAGGTGTCCATGGACGCGGGCCAGGTTTGCGGCGCTGAAGTGCTCGCAGCCCCGGTCTGCGTGGGCTTAGATTACGCAGCCATGGCCGCTGAGCAGGTTAGTGATGTGGATGTGCGTGCGCTCCAGTCTGGGCCAACAGGGCTAAGGCTGGAGCACAGGGTGCAGCAGGAAGGTATGCCCCCTCTAATCTGCGATGTCTCCACGGGGCGCCCCCGCCCCGTGGTCCCAGCTGCGTGGCGCCGCCGCATTTTTGATTCAATCCATTCGCTGGCACATCCGGGGGTTCGCGCATCGATCAAAATGGTGGGAGAAAAATTTGTTTGGCCGGGGTTGCGTAAACAGGTCAAAGAATGGGTCGCAGCCTGCGCAGCATGTCAAAGAGCAAAAATACACAAGCCCACGCGGGCCCCTTTAGAACCTTTTCACATCCTGGCCAAACGCTTCGACCACGTGCATATCGACTTGGTGGGACCCCTCCCGCTGTCGCAGGGGTTCACACACCTTCTAACCATGGTGGACCGCACCACGCGCTGGCCAGAAGCGGTCCCCCTGGCGTCAACTACAGCAGCAGACGTTGCGCGCGTGTTTTTAACGGTTTGGGTCGCGCGTTTTGGAGTCCAGTCAGACATAACGTCTGACAGAGGTCCCCAATTCGTTTCCGAATTCTGGTCATCCATGGCACTCAGTCTGGGGGTGAAAATTCACCACACTACCGCATATAACCCCCAGGCCAACGGTTTGTGCGAACGCTTTCACTGGTCATTGAAGGCAGCCCTCAGAGCGGCTCTCACAGACACAAATTGGGTTGATAAACTTCCATGGGTTTTATTAGGGTTGCGTTCGGCACCTAAGGAAGATTTGCAAGCCTCTCCGGCTGAGCTAGTTTTTGCCCAACCCCTCCGGTTACTGGGCGAATGAATTCCTTCCAGAGAACCCCGCACCAAATCGCCCTCCCGCTCAGCTGTTGCAGAGCGACACGGGACCAAACACCCTCCCCGGCCCAGTTCATCACAGTTTCCCACGCGTTTTTGTGCCTAAAACCTTAAAGAACGCAGAATTTGTCTTTGTCAGACACGACGCTCAGAGGCTGGGTTTAAGACCACCTTATGACGGACCTTTCCGAGTGTTGGAAACTGGGGAAAAACATTTTTTGCTCGATTTGGGTGACAGGAGGGAATTAGTCTGCATTAACAGACTCAAACCCGCTTTTGTTTTGGCTGATGAACAAGTGCAGTTGGCCAGGGCCCCCCGTCGCGGCAGGCCGCCGGGGAGACACTGTTCTAAGCCTTCACAAGGATGTACTAACGACTCTAATCCACAGATGCAAGAAACGGCTGCAGTCAGATCGAAACCTGCTTACAGCAGATATGGCAGGAGGTTGAAGCCCAAGCAGTCGGAAGTGTGATATGTTGTGCCATTTTCTGTTCTGTGTGATATGAGATGATTCTGTTTGCTATGCATCTTGGGGTGTACTTTGTCCTTATTTAGACGTTTGGGGGGGGGGGGTTATATGGCACATATTTAGGGTGCATATATTGTATCCATATTTCCCACATATACCTAGTAAGCATGACGGTGCATATTTTGGAGGCTTCACGTCTTAATGGACAAAGAGGACCTGACCCTACAGAGACCTACGGGAGGTGTGAAGTTGGTCCTGCAGGAGGAGGGAAGTTGGAGAGAATGTCCCAGCAGGAGCTCCGGAGGCTAGAAGGATAAGAGACAATGGGGACGCCAAGGAGTCTCGGGGGCTGTATGTTTGCTGAAGGACTGTGGGGTTGGGGGTATATGACTTGGGGAGAGTATAAGAACTGTGAAAGACGATTGTTCTCTCTCTTTTCGAGATTCTGAGATTGCTAGAGGATGTAACCATTCAGTAAACCAATCCTGAGAAATAAACCCAGTCTCGTCTGTGAAAGGCATCCTCTACACCTGCATGTTTTTGGCCTGTGAGAGGAAACCGGAGAACTCCCGGAGTAAACCCACACAGACACAGGGAGAACATGCAAACTCCACACAGATCACTGTTGGTCAGGGATTGGGATCAAACCAGGGATCCCATGGTCAAGGGTGAGTTGCTGTGCTGCTGCAGTACTAACCACTGCACCACCGCACTGCCCAAATTATATCCACAAAACCTGGCATTGAGGAGACGGACAAGGAGGATGCACTTGAACTGAGCTTTACTACTAAACTATGTACACACAGCAGGTGCCACACTGTGTGGGGCCGTTTGGGCAAGAGCAGCCCCAAATGGTGGACGCTGTAGAAGAGCTTGAAATGATGAGGCGATTTGATATATAAACCAAAGTTTATTTATCAGCTCTCCTAACAAGTCTCATTCTAGTGCAGAGGTAGCAGAAGGAAAAGATACCGAATATCTCCGGCTCACTGACTTTATACTTGCACATAACAAAAGACATGCATAACAAAGGCTGACATCCCTCATTATCTTAATCCCCCCATTGTCTTGGTATTTCCTCTCCTCGCCCAGGGGGTGAGGGTAGCTCCTCCGGTCTCCACCGCAGTGTCTGGGAACATCTTTGTTCTTCACTTGGCGGTTGAGAGCCTTTGTCCTTTCAGAGGTGTGAAGTTGCTTTACATATGTAATTACCAAACATTTCCACATGCTTCAACATATGTAGGTTATGGAATATATGATTAATATAGCCCACAGACGCCCCTATTTATAGGGTGGTGTGATGACGCACCCGGAAGGCGGCGTCATCACACCGCACTTCACAATAAAACTCCTCTTTACACCAATCAGAACTAAGCCCTAGATGTTCAGATTTGCAGACTTCTATGTGCTGTGGTTTTGGAGGAGCGGTGGTGTATCAGTGTCCTCATGGGTGGAATGTGGATGGGCCTTTTTAGATCCTGTCATTTGAAGGAGGAGGAAAAGGGCAAATATTTTCACAAGCAATGAAAGTTTTTTTGTGGGAAAAAATAGCATAAGATGTAGAGGAGCTGAAATAACGAGGCGATTTTTGTATTAAAAACAGGGTTTTTAATGAATAGCTCTTCTATCGAGTCTCATCAGGTGTAGAGCTTGGCAGAAGGCAAGAGAGAGATCTCTGCTCAGCTCGCTGGTTAAATACAAGCACACATAGAGCCACACATTGAAAAAGCTGACATCAGCCACACATTGAAAAAGCTGACATCCCCCCGTTATCTTAACCCCCCATTTGTTCTGTTATCTCCTCTCCTTGTCTTGGGAGGTGATGGGAACTCCTCCTCTCGCCTTAGGGGGTAAAGGTGTCAAGTCCGTCTCCGCCGCCGTGTCTTGGGAGGTCCAATGTCTTTAACCCGGCGGGGGAGATCCTTTGTCCTTTCCAGGTGTGAAGTTCCTTACATATGCTGTCACAAAACATTTCCACTTGTTCCAACATATGTAGGTATGGGATATAAGAGTCATATATACCACAGGCCCCCCAAACACTAGGAAAGGACACAGAAAGAATCACAGTCTAAGATAATAACTATGAAATACCACGTGTTACAGCTGTTGCCACAGGAGAAGTTTTCCAGCAGCCATGCTCCTAAGAAAGTTCAGTGGTAAACATAACAGCATAGTGAAATCATAAGTAGCCTTAAACTGTTGTAACGCAATCAGTGAATAATTGCGGGGTGGTTGGTATCAGTCCCTGTGCTGTCTGGGCTTTAATCTTCTCCCAAAACTGCTGTAGGTTGGTTTAGGTGTCCTGCTGGGACCTTCTCGTGGTGAATCTGCATTGTGAGAAAGAAAAAGATTATTTGTTCCCTGCCTGGGGGCTGAGACTTTTCCTCTGGGGGGTCTACCACGCCGAGGTGCTCGTGCCAACTGTGCAGGTTCGTCTCTCAGCAAGAAAGCAGGTTTAAGTCTGTCAACACTGACCACTTCCTTTCTGTCCCCATAATCAAGCACAAAGTGTTTGTCACCATTTTCCAGCACTCTGAACGGGCCATCGTAAACTGGGCGTAACGTTGGTTTAAGGGCTTCATGCTTAACAAAAACGAACTCAGCGTTTTTTAAAGTTTGAGGAACAAAAACTCGTGGAAAAGAGTGATGAGCTGGACCGTGGAGGGTCCGGTCCACTGCTGCCTAAAAACCTTGGGACTGGAAGGTGTCCTGGTTCTGGGTTCTCTGGTAAAAATTCTCCTGGGAGTCTGATAGGCTGGGCAAAAACTAATTCTGCAGGAGAAGCATCTAAATCCTCTTTAGGTGCTGTACGCAACCCCAATAAAACCCAGGGAAGTTTATTTACCCAATTTGTGTCCGTTAGTGAGGCTCTGAGGGCAGCCTTTAAGGACCTGTGAAAACGCTTGCATAACCCATTAGCCTGAGGGTGATAAGCAGTGGTGCGATGAATTGTTGCCCCTAAACTGTTGGACATGGCTGACCAGAGCTCTGAGATAAATTGAGGCCCTCTGTCTGACGTGATGTCTGACGTGACGCCGAAACGTGCCACCCAGTTTGCTAGAAAAACGCGAGCGACTTCCTCCGCTGTGGTTGACGCTAGAGGGACTGCCTCTGGCCAGCGCGTGGTGCGGTCTATCATTGTTAACAGGTGTGTGAAACCTTGGGAGGAAGGTAGCGGCCCCACGAGGTCGACATGAATGTGGTCGAATCTTCTAGCAGGGATTGGAAAAGGCTCCAGAGGGGCTTTTGTGTGTCTGTGCATTTTGGCGCGTTGACAAGGAATGCAAGTTTTTGCCCATTCTTTTACGTTTTTGCGCAGGCCTGGCCACACAAACTTTTCGGCAACCATTTTGACTGAGGCGCGCACACCTGGGTGTGCGAGGGAGTGAATTGCGTCGAAAATGCGGCGGCGCCAAGCAGCTGGTACTAACGGGCGAGGTCGGCCGGTTGAAACGTCGCATATTAGGGGGGGCACGCCGTCGCGCAACCCTTTTTTCTCCAGCCTTAACCCTGTTGGTCCAGACAGGAGCGCGCGCACGTCTGCATCACTGCTTTGTTCTTCCGCCATGGCTGCATAATCTATCCCATCCTGGATAGGTGCTGCGTATGTGTGTGCGTTAGTGAAGAGTTCCGCTGCTGAGGCGGTGTAATCTGTCTCCTCGTGCTCTGGCGGTGTCACAGCGCGAGAGAGACAGTCAGCTACTACGTTAAGTTTGCCTGCTACGTGTCGAATGTCTGTGGTGAACTCTGAAATCGCAGCTAGCTGTCTTTGTTGTCTGCCTGACCATGGTTCTGAAATTTTAGCCATAGCAAAAGTGAGCGGCTTATGGTCCACAAAAGCCGTGAAATTCCGCCCTTCTAACCAAAACTGGAAGTGGCGGATGGACAAATGAAGCGCCAGCAGCTCTCTGTCAAAAGTGCTGTATTTGCGTTCAGTTGGGTTTAGCGATTTGCTAAAGAATGCTAAAGGTTGCCAGACCCCACTGACAAGTTGTTCTACAACTGCCCCTATAGCCAGGTCTGAAGCATCTGTGGTTAGAGCAATGCGGGCTGAGGGATCTGGGTGGACTAACATTGTGGCGTTAGCTAGGGCGCTTTTTACTTCCGCGAAAGCGCGTTCGCGCTCCGGGGTCCATTCGACCGCGTTGGAAGCTTTCTTTTTTCTGAGCACGTCATATAGGGGTTGCATGAGCTGAGCTGCATGGGGGAGGAAACGGTTGTAAAAATTAACCATCCCCAAAAATTCCTGTAGCGATTTAACCGTTTGGGGCCGTGGAAAACCTTCTATCGCATGAACTTTGTCTGGAAGCGGAAATGCACCTTTTGGGGAGACTCTATGTCCCAAAAAATCAATTTGTGATACGCCGAATTTGCATTTGGCTGGATTGATTATTAGTCCATGCTCTTCCAGCTTCTGAAAAACAGTAGTGAGGTGTTGCTCGTGTTCTTCCTCGGATGAGCTGGCTACCAGCATGTCATCGAGGTAGACGAAGACAAAAGGAAGGTCGCGTAGGACAGCGTCCATCATCCGTTGAAAAGTTTGAGCAGTGCCTTTGAGGCCGAATGGCATTCGTAGGAATTCAAAAAGGCCGAAAGGGGTTATTACCGCTGTTTTAGGAATATCTTCAGCTCGGACTGGGACTTGGTGATAACCGCGGACTAAGTCTATTTTTGAAAAAATGCGCGTACCCGCTAAATGCAGTGAAAAGTCCTGAATGTGAGGAATGGGGTAGCGGTCATGCGCTGTAGCATTGTTTAGCCTGCGGTAATCTCCACACGGTCTCCAAGAACCGTCAGATTTCGGAACCATGTGAAGTGGTGAAGCCCAGGGGCTCTTCGAGCGTCTAACAATGCCCAATTTTTCGAGAGCTGCAAATTCATCCTTTGCTATGTTGAGCTTGGCCACGTCTAAGCGGCGAGCTTTGGCAAAAACAGGAGGTCCTGTTGTCGGAATGAAGTGTTTAACCCCGTGTTTGGCTACAGTGGCTGAGAATTTGGGGGTTGTGAGTGCTGGAAATTGGGTGAGGAGTTGTTCAAACTTACCTCCCGCTGTGGTGACGTTGGCCTGCACAGGTGGTGGGGAAACTCGAGCTGAACATGGAATAGAAGCAAAAGATAGTGCATTAACCAGGCGCCTATTTGCAGGATCCACTAATAACCCGTGTGCACACAGAAAATCTGCGCCTAACAAGTTAAAGCTCACCGCTGCTACAACAAATGTCCATCTGTAGCTGCGGCCGTGGATGAGGAGGTGCAGGCTCTTTTCCCCGAACGTGTCGATGTCAGAGCCGTTGGCTGCCACTGCTCCGTTGCCCCGGGTGCCCATGGTTCGATCTGCGTGGGAGGGCATGACGAAACTCAGCTGAGCTCCCGTGTCGATGAGGAACTGCTTGCCTGTGTATCCATCCGTCACGTATAACAGCTTATTCTTCTCGCCGAGAACCGCTGCTGTTAATGGCCCTCGGCTTTGGCGTTTCCACGACATCGTAAACTTGCAGGGGGGAACGCATTTGCGGGCTTTCTCTGCGAAACGGTGGTGATAATAGCAGACGTCGTTCTGCTCGTTGCGCTTGGGCCGCGCCGCTGTCACCGTGGGTTGAGTCTCTCCAAGGCTCGGGGTGTCAGTTTTCAGATCTGCAGATGCCGCTGTGGGTGTCCGTTCTCTGCAGGCGTTGACGAGCCGGTAAGCCTCGTTGGCCAGTGTGCGGAAATCCTGATGATTATTGCACTTCATACTGGCGAGTGTCCCTCTCAACTGCGGTGGTAGCGTGCTGAGGAAAATGAATTGGAAAAGAAAATTATCATTATCCTCCTCCTTGAGTTGTAGCAAATCCTCCATGAGGGTCCTCGGATTGCTCCCTCTGTGGCCGTAGACCGCCAGGATCCTCTCGGCTCTTTCCTCCGCTGACGGGACATAATTCGCCACGATGGTCGCCTTGAGTGTCTCATATTTGTCCCGGGCTGGTGGTCGCCGGACCAAGCTCTGCACACACTTCGAAGTGGCGGAGTCGAGTTTGGAGACGATATGGTAAAACTTAATATCGTCTGCTGTGATGCCCGCCAGTATAAACTGGGCTTCAGCTTGTTGAAACCAAGAGGCGGGGTCTTCTCGCCAGAAGTCTGGCAGGTTGACAGCAACGGCGTTCGTGCACACCATCACTGTTGTGCCCGCCGGGTGAGAGTGCCTTGCCTCGGCACTCACGGCGGTGCTGGAGCTCGATTGAGCTCTCTCAGTGCCCTCTGCCGTGGGGAACAGCTGTCTGCTTGTTCCCTCGTCTGCGTCGTCGCTGGCGTATGCCCGAGTCACCATGGATGAGCAGCTTGAAGAATGCCTCCGGTCCATATTCTCGCGTCAAGGTCACCAGTGTAGAGGAGCTGAAATAACGAGGCGATTTTTGTATTAAAAACAGGGTTTTTAATGAATAGCTCTTCTATTGAGTCTCATCAGGTGTAGAGCTTGGCAGAAGGCAAGAGAGAGATCTCTGCTCAGCTCGCTGGTTAAATACAAGCACACATAGAGCCACACATTGAAAAAGCTGACATCAGCCACACATTGAAAAAGCTGACATCCCCCCGTTATCTTAACCCCCTATTTGTTCTGTTATCTCCTCTCCTTGTCTTGGGAGGTGATGGGAACTCCTCCTCTCGCCTTAGGGGGTAAAGGTGTCAAGTCCGTCTCCGCCGCCGTGTCTTGGGAGGTCCAATGTCTTTAACCCGGCGGGGGAGATCCTTTGTCCTTTCCAGGTGTGAAGTTCCTTACATATGCTGTAACAAAACATTTCCACTTGTTCTAACATATGTAGGTATGGGATATAAGAGTCATATATACCACATAAGATACCATTTTAGATAATGTAGATTTGTTTTTAAGGGGATTTACTGTATATCCACTGCAGTCACTCTTTATATCCACCCACTGCTCTATTATTGGCCAGCCTAGCTGTCTGTCTGCAAACATGTACATAAGCTGGAAGCCCAAGGCATTAGCCTCAGAGCTAACAGTAATATTAGGGAGTTAGCTTACTAAGTGGGGTTTATATTGTTATTTTCTTTAGATTTCAGTCACCTTAATAGACATCCTTGTTTCCACTGGTTCACTAATCCACAGTTGACAGTATATCTTGCATCATTCTGGCTTAATATATTTTTATTGTGATGCTACATCAAACTTGCTTGACTAGGTGATCAGAGTTGGTCATTCTAACTGCATCAGACCTTGCCTCAGCAAGGAGAGGCTGACAGAAGGGCCACCTGGTATTAGCTTAACTGTCAATCCGGCCTGTTTTGATCAACATTTTCTATAAATTCTATCCACCCTCACTGGAATCCTTGCTTATCTACCAACACCTGGCCATATACATTGTTCTTGGATGTTATTCTAGTTTCATTTACTATAGTTTTATTTTCTCTATCTGAAACCAAAGGCGGCTAGCTGATGCTACCATTGCCACGATTCACTCATTTATGATTGTTTCTGTGCTCATTAGTGATGTTACGCTCGACACCGCCCACTCAACACTGATTCGAGCAATATAAAGCGGAAGTGTCATGAGCAGTGCATCGAGCACCATTTCAGCACGTCCACAGTAACGTGGCCATAGTAAGCAAGGCCTCGTTATGTCTGTCACATCACATTACTGGAGAGCTCGCAGGAAGTTTGAGAGGCAGCTTTTTTGTTTGTTTTGTATTGTTTGTTCCTGCCATCCAGTTTTGAATAGACCTCAGATAGCCAAATGCTCATGAAAAAGTATTGAGATTTTTTTCAGGACTTCCACTCAGATGCAGTTCTGACACTCAGTCAGCAGATGGCACTCATGAAGTTATTGTCTCAAAGTTGCTCACTGTTTCATAAAGCCTCAGTTTCACCATCACTAGTGCTCATTGTACTTTGGGGACTGGTCATATCCTATCGACCACTGAAACCATACACTCCTGTCCACTAGTTATTTTATTCACTAGTACATACCTGTGCATGCCCGTGCATACCCGTGCATGCCCATAGAAACCAAGTATAAGCAAGTATTTCTGTATGACCATAGAAAGCAGGTGTAAGCAAGGGTATAAGCAAGCACGTCTGCACTCATTCAGTGATGCGTGCCTTTGATTTTTGATGGTGCCATGGTGAGTCCTATGATATCTGATGATGTCATAGTGAGTCCTATGAGTGTGAGTTGTGGCTGCATTTGATCTTTGAAGGTGTCCTTTGTCCTATGATCTTTGATGATGGCATAGCTAGTCCTATGATGCCTGCATTTGATCCCAGTTTAAATGTGTCCTATAGGCTGTCCTCTGATGGAGACTTCATAGGGAGAGTATATGCACGTCATAGGCTGTCCTATGATGTCCTATGATCGTGACACACAGACAGACACACAGAGATTTCTTGAACTTATAGATAGACTAGTACACACCCGTGCATGCCCGTGCATACCCATGCATGCCCATAGAAACCAAGTATAAGCAAGTATTTCTGCGTGGCCGTAGAAAGCAGGTGTAAGCAAGGGTGTAAGCAAGCATGTCAGCAGTCATTCAGTGATGCCTGCCTTTGATCTTTGATTGTGTCATGGTGAGTCCTATGATCTTTGATGATGTCATAGAGAGTCCTATGATCGTGAGTCATGCCTGCGTTCGATCTTTGAAGATGTCCTATGTCCTATGATCTCTGATGATGGCATAGTGAGTCCGTAGAAAGCAGCTGTAAGCAAGGGTGTAAGCAAGCACATCAGCACTCATTCAGTGATGCCTGCCTTTGCTCTTTGATTGTGTCATAGTGAGTCCTATGATCTTTGATGATGTCATAGAGAGTCCTATGATCGTGAGTCATGCCTGAGTTCGATCTTTGAAGATGTCCTATGTCCTATGATCTCTGATGATGGCATAGTGAGTCTGTAGAAAGCAGTTGTAAGCAAGGGTGTAAGCAAGCACATCAGCACTCATTCAGTGATGCCTGCCTTTGATCTCTGATTGTGTCATAGTGAGTCCTATGATCTTTGATGATGTCATCAAGAGTCCTATGATTGTGAGTCATGCCTGCGTTTGATCTTTGAAGATGTCCTATGTCCTATGATCTGTGATGATGGCATAGCGAGTCCTATGATGCCTGCATTTGATCCTGGTTTAAATTAGTGTGTCCTATTCTTAATCGGGCAGCATCATAGGAGTCACTATGATCATGGGTGATGCAGTCCAAGAGCAGATAACTTTTTCACACATAAGTTGTTCAGAACTCCTTATACATAGGAAGATAGTGATTCTGTCTTACGTATTTATTTCTTCATTGGTCTTCCTCTTCGTTTAAGTGTATCAGCATTATTATTATTATTATTATCGTTATTATCATTCTCATTGTTGCCTTGGTCTTGTCTCCCCATGACACTGTCACAGAGATTTCTTGAATTATACAGTGGAGCAAAAAAATATTTAGTCAGCCACCAACTGTGCAAGTTCTCCCACTTAAAAGATGAGAGAGGTCTCCAATTTTCATCATAGGTATACCTCAACTACGAGAGACAAAATGAGAAAAAAAAAATCCAGAAAATCACATTGAACGATTTTTAATGAATTAATTGGTAAATTCCTTGGTAAAATAAGTATTTGGTCACCTACAAACAAGCAAGATTTCTGGCTCTCACAGACCTGTAACTTCTTCTTTAAGAGGCTCCTCTGTCCTCCACTCGTTACCTGTATTAATGGCACCTGTTTTATCAGTATAAAAGACACCTGTTCACAACCTCAAACAGTCAGACTCCAAACTCCACTATGGCCAAGACCAAAGAGCTGTCAAAGGACACCAGAAACAAAATTGTAGACCTGCACCAGGCTGGGAAGACTGAATCTGCAATAGGTAAGCAGCTTGGTGTGAAGAAATCAACTGTGGGAGCAATTATTAGAAAATGGAAGACATACAAGACCACTGATAATCTCCTCGATCTGGGGCTCCACGCAAGATCTCACCCCGTGAGGTCAAAATGATCATGAGAACGGTGAGCAAAAATCCCAGAACCACAAGGGGGGACCTAGTGAATGACCTGCAGAGAGCTGGGACCAAAGTAACAAAGGCTACATCAGAAACACACTACGCCGCCAGGGACTCAAATCCTGCAGTGCCAGACGTGTCCCCCTGCTTAAGCCAGTACATGTCCAGGCCTGTCTGAAATTTGCCAGAGAGCATTTGGATGATCCAGAAGAGGAATGGGAGAATGCCATATGGTCAGATGAAACCAAAATAGAACTTTTTGGTAAAAACTCAACTTGTCATGTTTGGAGGAGAAAGAACACCATACCTACTGTGAAGCATGGGGGTGAAAACATCATACTTTGGGGCTGTTTTTCTGCAAAGGGACCAGGACGACTGATCCGTGTAAAGGAAAGAATGAATGGGGCCATGTATCGTGAGATTTTGAGTGAAAACCTCCTTCCATCAGCAAGGGCATTGAAGATGAAACGTGGCTGGGTCTTTCAGCATGACAATGATCCCAAACACACTGCCCGGGCAACGAAGGAGTGGTTTCGTAAGAAGCATTTCAAGGTCCTGGAGTGGCCTAGCCAGTCTCCAGATCTCAACCCCATAGAAAATCTTTGGAGGGAATTGAAAGTCCGTGTTGCCCAGCGACAGCCCCAAAACATCACTGCTCTAGAGGAGATCTGCATGGAGGAATGGGCCAAAATACCAGCAACAGTGTGTGAAAACCTTGTGAAGACTTACAGAAAACGTTTGACCTCTGTCATTGCCAACAAAGGGTATATAACAAAGTATTGAGATGAACGTTTGTTATTGACGAATACTTATTTCACTGAGGAATTTACCAATTAATTCATTAAAAATCCTTCAATGTGAGACTTCCGGGAAGATGGCGGAGAGACATAACACTTAAACAAAGAGCTCTCCCTAGCCGGATTAAAAATCATCGGTAAATGGCCAACTCGACATAAACGGATCAATAAACTAAGGGATGAAAACACGAAGGAACCGGGCACAAGGACAAAAACAGGGTAAAATTGAAGAATTCCTCTCCAACAATGCAGGAAAAACCGCTGTACGCAAAGCCCAAAAAAACGAGATGTCTACAGCAGAGAAAATGGAGGACACCAGACTCGACAACATGAACGCTGGCATCGCCAGTTTGGGTGAAGAGTTAAGAGAATTCAAGCGACAGCTACAACAGGATTTAGCGGCTCTTAAGGAGGAACTGAAAAAAGAAATTAAGGAGGAAATCATGGACCTCCGAAGAGAAATGGAGCGTAAATTAACGGAAAACATGGAGGAGCTGCGCTCCCAGCGGGCGTGTATGACAGAAGCGCAGACCCGAATTTCGGAACTAGAAGATTGGAAAAGCGAGGCAAACGAACAACTACAGACCCTGACGACGCAAACGCAGAGGATGCAGGAGAAAATAAACGACTTGGAGAGCAGATCCAGACGAAGCAATATGCGCATCTTTGGAATTCCGGAGGGCATTGAAGGCAACTCGATGACAAAATTCATGGATCAGTTCTTAAAAAAAGAACTGGAAATACCCGGAGAAACGGATCTGCAGATTCAACGGGCGCACAGAACACCGGCACAGAACCCGAAAACAAACGCTACACCCAGGTCAGTTGTGGTAAACTTTGTGAAATATGACATAAAGGAAAGAATCCTGACGCAAGCATGGAAAAAAAAGATACGAATCGGCGACAAACAGGTATTTTTTGACCATGACTACCCGACAGAAATCGTGCAGCAGCGGAAGAAATATGCCAACATTAAAAAAACGCTGAAAGAGAAAAAAATTAGATTCCAAACGCCGCTAACGAAAATGAGGATTCATTGGGAGGAAGGCACAAGAACCTACAACACGGCCGAAGAGGCAGCGCGGGATATGATGGAGCGGGGCCTTGAGGTGAGCGTGCCGAAGGAGACGGCTGGAGCAGCGGTGGCCCTGAACGCACCACGACAAACGGAGTGGAGGCGAGTGAACGGCGGAAGAAGGGGGAGAGACGTAGAGCAGCGGGCCCAGGACAAGCTACAAGGCTTTCAACTGAAAGCCTAGATCATAACAAAGATTAAGAAAGGCACAGAAGAAATGAAGGCCAAGAAGACAAGGTAAAAGAGAAACAGACGGCTAGGAGAGGTTTAAGTGATATTTGTTGGACATTTCTAGACTTATGACTATTACTTTGATAGTAATTAGAAGTCTAGGGAGGGCCCTTCACTCTGTGAAGACAAACCCCCCACCCACCAACAGGGACCAGTGGGCAGAAGAAAGGCCCAAAGTACGGAGGTCGAGATTTTTTAATGTGTTTTTATATAAATATGTGTTATTTTTGTTGTTAAAGGGGCTAGGAGCACAAGTTAAAAAAATGGAAAAACATGAATATGGGTAAAAATCTTAAGATAATGACACTAAACGTGAATGGTCTGAACTCACCTGTTAAAAGGGAAAGAATAATAAGAAAATTCAAGAAGGAAAAAGCTGAAATTATATTTATGCAAGAGACACATTTGAGCAAGGCAGAACATGTGAAACTAAAGAGATTTGGCTATAAGAACTCCTACTACAGTTCATTTAAGGGAGGAGCTAAAAGGGGGGTTATGATACTAATCTCAAACAAAATACAATTTGAAAGTGAACAGGAAATCCAGGATAAAGAAGGCAGGTATGTAATAATAAAGGGAAGAATAGATGGTATGCAGGTTACATTAGTGAACATCTATGCCCCACCAGAAAGTGACAAGGGTTTTTTTTCAACATCTGTTTGATCTCATAGCAACACACAGTGAAGGAGTCCTAATTTGTGGAGGAGACTTAAATGCTGTCATGGATCATGAAGTTGACACAACAAGTGTTAAGAAGACAAAAAAACATGTAACAAAGTTCATAAGAACCTCACTGGCAGAAATGGGTATGGTAGACATATGGAGGGACCTACACCCACTCGAAAAAGACTATACACATTATTCAGCAGCCCATAAAGTACACTCTAGAATAGATTACTTCCTTATGAATGAAGGTGACAGACACAGGGTGAGAAATTGTTGGATTGGAGGGGCAGAAATATCAGATCATAATCCTATATACATGGAAATATATTTAAATAATAGAAAACGACAAACAACATGGAAACTTAACGTAGGACTGTTAAATGATGAGAAAATGAAAGAAAGAATAAAAATAAACATAAACGAATATATCCAAGAGAATGACAATGAAGAAGTGGACCCAACAATACTATGGGACGCACTAAAAGCCGTGTTAAGGGGTAAATTAATTGTTGAAACAGGAAAAGCAAATAAGACTAAACTGGAAGCGTATGAACAAAGATGTGAGAGACTGAGGGAATTAGAACGTAAACATCAAAGCACAAATGATCCAAAAATATATCAAGAAATTAAAGAAGAAAAAACAAAGATAAAAGAAACACAAATGGATGAAATTGAAAGGAAAAATAGATATCTAAAGCAAAAATATTATGAAACGGGGCCAAAAGCCACAAAACTGCTGGCAAAACGGTTAAGAAAACAACAAACAATGAATAATGTATACAAGATTAAAGACCCCACCACAAATAAAACCACAGTTAACCCAGAAAACATCGAAGAAATTTTCCATAATTTCTACCAAGAACTATACTCGCAACCTGAAGAAACAAATACTAAAGATATCAAAAAATTTCTAGACACATTGGACTTGCCATCAATAGGAAATCAACAAAATGAAAAACTAACAGCAGAAATAACAACACAAGAGATCAGAGATGTGATTAAGTCACTTAAAAATGGTTAATCACCAGGTAGTGATGGATACCCCTCTGAGTTTTATAAACTGTTTATAGAAGAACTCACGCCACAACTCCTAAAGTCATTTAATTGGACGCTGAACAACAACAAAATACCTCCATCATGGAACGAAGCAATCATTTCAGTTATGTTAAAACCAGGGAAAGATAAAGAACAATGCGGAAACTATAGACCAATCTCTTTATTAAATGTAGATTATAAAATATACACAACAATTATATGTAAACGAATAAAGACATTCTTGACGGAATTGATAGAAGATGATCAAACTGGATTCATAGAGGGACGCCAAACACATGACAATATCAGGAGAACAATACATATAATTAACCAAATACATAAAGAAAAGAAAAGCGCAGTAATAATGAGTTTAGACGCAGAAAAAGCATTTGACAGGGTTAACTGGAAATTCCTATATAGTGTACTGGAGCGCTTTGGATTTAACGAAAAATCAGTACAATGCATAAGGACGCTATATCAAGAACCTGTGGCAAGAATCAAGATAAACGGTAGCTTAACAGACAAAGTAAATATACAAAGATCAACTAGGCAGGGATGCTGCTTATTGCCCACCTTGTTTGCTCTGTTCATAGAACCATTGGCTCAAGCGATACGACAAAATAAGAAATTAAAAGGTGTAACAATAAAGGGGGCGGAACACAAGATTGGGCTATTTGCAGACGATATTATAGTTTACCTCGAACAACCAGATAAATCAATAATGGAAATGATGAACTTGATAGAAAATTTTGGAAAATTATCAGGATACAAGATAAACATAACAAAAACACAAATACTGACATTCCACTATAACCCTCTAAACCAGATAACTGATAAGATCAAACTAAACTGGAAGCAAAAAGAAATAAAATACCTTGGAGTGAACATACCTAAAGACCTAAGCAAAATATATAAAGCAAACTATGATAGGTTGGAACAAGAAATAAAAAAAGATATTGATAGATGGTCAATCTTAAATATGGATCTGAATTCAAAAATTGAGACAGTCAAAATCAGCATACAACCTAGATTACTTTACCTCTTCCAGGCTATACCAACAGAGATTCCAGATGCCCAATTCTCAAAGTGGGACAGGATGATATCGAGATTTGTTTGGGGAGGTAAAAAACCAAGAGTGAAATATAAAACCCTCCAATTACCAAAAGAGAAAGGAGGCATGGGCCTACCGAGTCTAAAGGAATATTACTACTCAGCACAAATAAGATATATCATATGTTGGTGCGACGAGGGATATGAGGCAAAATGGAAAGAAATGGAAAAGGAAATTGAGGGACTCCCAGTACAAAGCATAATAGGAGATGAAGATGCATATAAGCAAATCAAACAAATAGACCCAATCACTAAATTTACTTTAGAACTGTGGTATAAAATAGTACAAAAATATAATATAAGGGAAGACATAAAACTATTGAAATGGGTAGCATTTGACAGTCAGTTTGAACCGGCAAAACAAGATTGGGGATACAAAAATCTGGTGAACAAGGGAATCACAGCATGGGGCAATATCGGAAAAAAAGATCTCGGGAGCTTTGTAAATATCAGGAGAAAATTTAAATTAGAAAGATCGGAATTTTTCAGATATCTGCAGATGAGAGATTACTATATGAAGAAGATTAGGCATAACCTCCAAACAGATGTGAACGAGATTATACAACTTATTTTAAGCTCATATGCAGGAAATAAAATAAGAATTATTTCAAAACTATATCAGAAACTTATGACAAACAATCATACAAGTAACTATATAAAGGAGAAATGGGAGAAAGAGCTCAATTTAAACATAACAGAAGAAAGCTGGCAGGAAATATGGAAAACACAACACACATCAACAAATTCAAGGACATGGAGGGAATTTGGATGGAAAAACCTGATTCGCTTTTTCATTACACCACAGATTCAAGGAAAATATACAAATACCCAATCTTTATGCTGGAGGGGATGTGGGGCTCAAAATGCAGACCACTCACATATGTTTTGGAAATGCTACAAAATATCATCATTTTGGAAATCTATGCATGTGACAATACAGAGGATATTAGGATATAATATACCAATGAACTGTAACCTGATGTACTTATGTGATCTTAAAAAAGACAATGTTATACAGGCTGAGGACAGATATCTAGTTAAAATCTTGTTGATTGCATGTAAAAAAACTATCACAAAAAAATGGCGATCAGAAGTTCTTCCTGACCAAGAACAATGGACTGACATTGTTGAGGACATACGTATGATGGAAAAACTAACATATCGACGAAGAATGCAAGAAGGAATATGGGAGAAAAAATGGCGGAAATGGACACACTACAAAGTGCAACAACGAGGCAGAAATTGAAAGAATAACCAAAGACACTGAAAAAACCAGAAGAATTAAGAGATGGAAACTAAAAACTTGATGCTCCAACATTTGTCCCCCCCCCCTTTTATTTGTTTATTTTTTTTTTCTTTTTTTTTTCTTTTTCCCTACCCTAACCCCTTTGTTTTTTAAATGTAGAATGTGATCTGAATGCATTATATATGATGAAAAATGAATAAAAATCTAAGTTACAAAAAAAATCCTTCAATGTGATTTTCTGGATTTTTTTTTTCCTGATTTTGTCTCTCATAGTTGAGGTATACCTATGATGAAAATTGGAGACCTCTCTCATCTTTTAAGTGGGAGAACTTGCACAAGGTGGCTGATTAATACTTTTTTCCCCACTGTATATACTAGTGCATACCCGTGCATGCCCGTAGAAACCCATGCATGCCCCTAGAGGGGATGCATTGCCCTGCCATCTGGGGCTGTTTGCCCCTGCTTGTTACTTCTTCTTCTGCCTGTCACTGTTCTGTGTTATGTTGCTTACCTGTGTACCTGTGTCTATATACAGTATACTAGTGCATACCCGTGCATGCCCGTAGAAACCAAGTATAAGCAAGCATTTCTGCATGCCTGTAGAAAGTTACTCTGACCATGGCAACAGTGCCATGGTGATCCCTGCCTTTGATCTTTGACATGGTTAAGCAAGTATTTCTGCATGCCCGTAGAAAGCAAGTTGTAAGCAAGCATTCCTGCATGCCTTTAAAAAGAGTGTTCTGACCTCACAGGGTGCCTATGATGTCTGTATGACATCATAGAAGGAGTTGTTCAAAGGAGTTGTTCAGAATTCTTGATATGGTCATGTGACATCATAGGAACACAGTGTGCGCCTGTGATGTCATAGCTATGAATGCCCACAGCTCCCCTATGGATGTTCATTCAAGATTTCCTCTCCCAACTTCTGCATGTGCTCTGTCTATGTGCCGTCATATAGACATCATATCTTTATGACAGCATCGCAAGTCCAATGATGTCTGATGTCCTGTAAGCGTGACACACACACAGAGACACAGAGATTTCTCACATCTCCTCGGTCTCAGCTTTTCTGTGCCTTGCATGGAATTCACTGTCCCTGGCCAGCCGACTTTTCCGCATCTCCTCGGTCTCAGCTTGTCTGTACCTTGCCTGGCGTGCAGCATTGCTCGCTTTGTGGGCATTTTGGGCTTCAAGTGACTCAGCACATGCATGGCGCACTGCCACATGTTTCCTGTCTGTGCATCCCATGTGTGTCGAACCCTATGCTGGTTTAGGGTGTCCTCCTGTCTCAGACAGGTGCGATGTACTGCTGGAACCTCAGGTGTTTCATCTTCATGGCATCTTTTCTGACGTGCAGCAGTTCTCCTCATTCTATTGCTCTCCATCTGGTGGGTCTTCTTCTTCTTCTTCGTTGAGACCAGTGGTTGAGGGATAGGTGCGTCATAATTTCAGTTCATGGACAGGATCATGAAAATAGATCTGAGCAAAAAGAGGCTTTCAGGCATGGACTCACTGTATATGACATCATAAAGACATAAAGGCAGCCTTGATGTATATGACATCATAAGGACATGTTAGGATGGCCTATGATGACATCATAAAGACATGTTGCCTTATGTCACTGTGTATAACATCATAAAGACATGAAGGCAGGACGGCCTATGATGACATCATAAAGACACGTTGCCTGATGTCACTGTATATGACACCATAAAGGCAGGCTTGGAGTCCTATGATGCCTGGGTTCAGAGGACGTCCTATGATGTTCAGGCAGAGATCATAGGCCGTCCTATGATGTCCTATGAAGTGTGACACACACACAGACAGACACAGAGATTTCTGGCATTTTATAGAGTGACTAGTACATACCCGTGCATACACATTCATGCCCGTAGAAACCAAGTATAAGCAAGTATTTCTGCATGCCCTTTGCTGAAGGGTCTCCTCCTGTCTCAGACAGCTGTGTTGTTCACAGTCATGCCTGTGGCGTACTGCTGGAACCTGAGGTGTTTCATGTTCACAGCATCTTTTCTGACGTGCAGCAGTTCTCATTCTATTGCTCTCCATCTGGTGGGTCTTCTTCATTTAGACCGCTGGTTGAGGGATAGGTGCATCGTAATTCCAGTTCGTGGGCAGGATCATGAAAATAGATCTGAGCAAAAAGTGGCTTTCGACCCTGTTCAGGAAGACCCATGTATGCCCGTAGAAACCAAGAAACCAGAGCACCCAGAGAAAATCAGCGCTTTGCTTGGCATTTTACACATTTGTAGTGTAGACTGGCATTCTTCAAGGTTACACATTTTTACTGTGTCAGCACCTCTTTAAAAACGACATTGCTGAGAAAGCAACGCTTTTGCTTAGCTTCTTCATCTTGAGCAACAATACGAAGACTACTTGATCTGGCAACTCTGCTTGCGGCAACGTGTAATTGGCCATGGCTGCAGAAATCTGCTGTGCAGAAAACACGAATGCGCTGTAAAGACTGGCCCTGTGACTTATTCACCTTTCCAATTTTGAGCCATATGACATCATAAAGACATATTAGTCAAGGCATCGTGAGTGATGGTCTATATGACATCATAAATACACATTTGTCTATATGATGGCTTTGCGAGTCCTATGTTGTCAGATCATCATAGGACATCATGCAGACGTCATAGGGCGTTGTATGATGTGCTATGTCTATATGACTTCATATAGACGTCATATCTTTTTGGGTCATCGTAGGACATCATGCATCATAGGCCGTCCTATGATGTGCTCTGTCTATGTGCCATAATAATAATAATAATAATAATAATTTTATTTATAGAGCACTTTTCACAGACAGAGTCACAAAGTGCTTAACGTGGTAAATAACAAAGCAAATAAAAATACAGGCACATAAAGCAGTAAAAGAACAAAATAGACAGTAAAAACACATAAAAATACAATCAACACATAGTTAATTAAAAAGCCAGGCTAAAAAGGTGGGTCTTTAGTTGCTTCTTAAAAACATCAATGGAAGGTGCAGATCTAAGTTCAAAAGGTAAGGAGTTCCAAAGTCTGGGAGCAACAGCAGCAAAGGCTCTATCGCCTTTGGTTCTGAGCCTAGTGCTAGAGACTACCAGTAGATTCTGATTAGAAGACCTGAGAGACCTGCTGGGATGGTGTAGATGGAGCAGGTCACTGATATAAAAAGGCACCTCATCATGAATGGCTTTGTAAGTAAGAACAAGAACTTTAAAATCAACTCTGTAATTTACAGAAAGCCAATGCAAGGAGGCCAAAACGGGAATGATATGACAGAATCTACTGGACCTAGTTAGTAATCTAGCAGCAGAGTTCTGGACTAACTGTAGGCGGTGTTAAGAGGATTTACTAAGACATGTGAAAAGAGCATTACAGTAGTCCAAACATGAAGAAACAAAGGCATGAATAATAATTTCTAACTGACTACCTAATTTTGGATATATTCCTAAGGTGGAAAAAACAACTCCAGGTCAGAGATTTGACATGCTGATCAAAACTCATTGATTGGTCAAAAATGACACCAAGATTTTTTAGATTAGACCGTACATTACAGCTTAATAAAACAATTCAGGGGCTACAATAAGGACTTCAGTTTTGTCAGCATCGAGTTGCAAAAAGTTACTAGACATCCAATCCTTAATTGCGGACAGACAATCATGAATAATTTTTTAAATTGTCAACATGGTCAGGTTTAAAAGAAAAAAAAAACAATTGTTAATCATCAGCATAGCAGTGATAAGACACACCTTTAAATTTGCTGATGATAGAACTAAGTGGCAGCATATACAAGGGCAAATAAAAGTGGATCCAGAATAGAACCCTGAGGCACCCCACAGGTTAAAGTAGCAGAGTCAGATGAATAAGAGCCAACAGCCACGGAAAAACTCCTACCAGAAAGGTAGGAGGAAAACCAGTCCAGAGCTTTTCCAGAAATCCCTACCCAATCTTTTAGCCTTTGTAACAAAATACAGTGATCAATAGTATCAAATGCTGCAGTAAGATCTAATAACACTAAAACAGAGCATTTGCCAGAGTCTGATGACATTAAAATATCATTCGACACCCTAAGGAGAGCGGTCTCTGTCAAGTGTTTCTGACGAAAACCTGACTGAAATTTGTCGAAAATATTGTGTTCAATCAGAGAGTCACTGAGCCGCTTGGCAACAACTTTTTCTAAAAGCTTAGAAATAAAAGGAATCTTAGAAATTGGCCTGAAGTTTTTAAAACCAGCCATCTACAGTAGACATCATATCTTTATGACGGCATCGCAAATATCTTTATGATGGCATCGCGAGTCCTATGATGCAAAACGGCATCGCAAATATCTTTATGACGGTATCGCGAGTCCTATGATGCCTGAGATCATAGGACGGCCTATGATGCATCATAGGACATCAGGCAGACATCATAGGCCATCCTATGATCATAGGCCATCATAGGCCATTCTATGATGTCCTATAAACGTGACAGACGTCATCGGATCATCATAGGACATCATGCAGACGTCATAGGGCGTTGTATGATGTGCTATGTCTATATGACTTCATATAGACATCATGCATCATAGGACATCATGCAGACATCATGCATCATAGGACATCATACAGACATCATAGGCCATCCTATGATGTCCTATAAATGTGACAAACATCATCGGATCATCATAGGACATCATACAGACGTCATATGGCGTTGTATGATGTGCTATGTCTATATGACTTCATATAGACATCATATCTTTTAGGGTCATCATAGGACATCATGCATCATAGGACATCATGCAGACATCATAGGCCATCCTATGATGTGCTCTGTCTATGTGCTGTCAAATAGACATCATATCTTTATGACAGCATCACAAATATCTTTATGATGGCATCGCGAGTCCTATGATGCAAAACGGCATCGCAAATATCTTTATGACGGTATCGCGAGTCCTATGATGCCTGAGATCATAAGACAGCCTATGATGCATCATAGGACATCAGGCAGACATCATAGGCCATCCTATGATGTCCTATAAACGTGACAGACATCATCGGATCATCATAGGACATCATGCAGACGTCATAGGGCGTTGTATGATGTGCTATGTCTATATGACTTCATATAGACATCATATCTTTTAGGGTCATCGTAGGACATCATGCATCATAGGACATCATGCAGACATCATGCATCATAGGACATCATACAGACATCATAGGCCGTCCTATGATGTGCTCTGTCTATATGTGCTGTCAAATAGACATCATATCTTTATGACAGCATCACAAATATCTTTATGATGGCATCGCAAGTCCTATGATGCAAAACGGCATCGCAAATATCTTTATGACGGTATCGCGAGTCCTATGATGCCTGAGATCATAGGATAGCCTATGATGCATAATAGGACATCAGGCAGACATCATAGGCCGTCCTATGATGTCCTATATACGTGACAGACACACAGACATCATCGGATCATCATAGAACATCATGCAGATGTCATAGGGCATTGTATGATGTGCTATGTCTATATGATGTCATCTAGACAGCATATCTTTTAGGGTCATCGTAGGACATCATGCATCATAGGACATCATGCAGACATCATGCAGACATCATAGGCCGTCCTATAGACATCATATCTTTATGATGGCATCGCGAGTCCTATGATGCCTATCGGTCTATGTGCCATCATATAGATATCATATCTTTATAACAGCATCGCAAATATCTTTATGATGGCATCGCAAGTCCTATGATGCCTGAGATCATAGGATGGCCTATGATGCATCATAGGACATCAGGCAGACATCATAGGATGATGTCCTATAAACGTGACAGACACAAAGAGATTTCTTGAATTTATAGTGATGTACGTATGTAATCACGGCAACATTATAGTCTAATTTTTTAAGCACTACATCTTCACTATCCTTTCTTTCTTGTCAGATTTGTCGCTTTTCACTTCCTTTTTTTGTTTGCGAAGCATTTACTCTGTCCCTTAAATGGGATTTGAAATTGCACTCCTCTTTGGTGAGTGATGGACTTTATGACATCATAAAGTCATGAAGGCAGGCATTGGGTGATGAGTATCTCTTCTTTGGTGAGTGATGCTCTATATGACATCATAAAGACATGAAGGCAGGTATTGTGAGTGATGGTGTATATGACATCATAAAAACATCATGGCCCGGCATCAATGTCCTATGAAGCAGACATCATAGGGACATCATAGGCACATCATAGGCCGTCCTATGTTGTCCTAAGATCGAGACAGACAGACAAGAGATTTCTTAAATTTATAGTGATTCTTTAAGTTGAATTTATGTTAGTAAACTCAGGCTTGCTGCCTGAGCTAGGAGCTAATCACTTGAAATTCAAAGAAATGTGTGTCTCTGTCACAATCATAGGACATCATAGGACGGCCTATGATGTCTGCAGGATGTCCTATGATGATCCTATGATCTCAGGGTACATAGGACTCGCAATGATGTCATATAGGTGAAGCTGTCATATAGGCAATAGGACTAGCTACCTGTGATGTAGTGTCCTATGATGCCAACCTGGATGTCTTTATGATGTCATATAGACCATTACTCACGATGCCTGCCTACCTATAATATAGTGTCCTATGATGCCTGCCACAGGAGGAGACCCTTCACCAGCATAGGGTCCAACAGGCAAGGGATGCACAGACAGACAGGAAATGTGTGGCAGTGCGCCATGCACGTGCGGAGTCACTTGAAGCCTGAAATGCCCACAGAGCGAGCAACGCTGCACGCCACGCAAGGCACAGACAAGCTGAGACCCAGGAGATGCGGAATAGTCGGCTGGCCGCCAATGCTGTATGCCAGGCAAGGCACAGAGAAGCTGACACCGAATACAACACACTACTTTAAACCACACCCATTCGAAGCAGGACATTGGGAAATCTCACTCAGTAAGGAAGAAGGCACTCGATAAATTCAAGAAATCTCTGTCAGTGATTCCTGCAGCGTGACTGTGAACAACGCAGCCATCTCACACAGGAGGAGACCCTTCAGCGACGGGCATGCAGAAACTGACTGCTGCTCTTGGGCATTTAAAGAGAAATGCACTGAATGGAGCAATTCCGAGGAAGCCTGCAAAAGATGATTGTCAGTTACACTGCAAATTGCTTTATAATTGTATATTTGCAGTATAATTAATTATTTAGTTATTGCAGTCTGCAATAATTAAACAATTAAGGGCAATTTGGTCAGAGTATATCACAAACATTTCATGAAGACCGGTGGGAGCTGTCAACATGTGTGGAAAAAGTGCAGTAAAAGGGACCTTTAAAAATGATGATCCCTCCCACCACTTTTGCCCACGGGCCCCACTGATCTGCATAGAAAACACTGGCTCCAGCACTGGCCGCTTGCCGAGAATTGCATCCCATCCGCCAAAACTGTAACCATTTGTGCATTTTTAGAAGTACCCATTATACATTTTTAGAAGTAAAAATTATTACCTCTTGTAAATGATCTTTAAATTATGTTTATTCGTCAGATGTTTTAGTGTTTCAAAGAGGGTTAATCAGAGTGATCCAACTCCACGTTTTACAATCTTCAAAGTCGAGATTTTGCATTTATGCATTGTCGGTAAAAAGGGTAATCACTATTTCAAAGTATATAGTTATACTGACTTTGACTGACACCTGCTTGCGACGATGGGATGCAATTCTCGGAAGCGAGCAATTCTCGGCATAACACTGGCACAAGTGAAGCCACCGGAAACTCTCTGGTGGCCATTTTAGTACACCCAAAACACTCCGAGTCAATGGAAAATGAATGGATGTTGTAGTAAACGGCGCCACTCTTACCTCAATAACTTCCCAAAAATTAACAGATTTTGAACTTTTTGGTATGGAGACACAGCTTATAATTTTGCGCAACCGGTGAACTATAGAGATTGAGTTGACATTATGCTTCGCAGCTGTGGGAAGGCTGGATAATTGGAAAAGTCAAGCCAAGGCAAGTAGTTCTGAGTAATGCATGCAGTAAGTGTGTGCATATCGTCACAATAATAGTCCTAATGATAGTCCTATATGAGTAAACTAAAATATCATGTAGTGCTTTAATCTTGCTATTAAGTGCCTAGGCCTAATCTAATTAGCAAAATATGGAATCACAACCTTTTTTCAAAGGTCCTATTTAAATTAAGGTAAAAATTTGAGGGGAAAAAAGGTCTTGTGGGGGCATGGTGGGGGTTTTCTCCACCCAGAAAGGCAGGGAGAAACAGGAGGACAATGGATCAAATGAAGAGGTGTCACCGGGGGGCATCAGACAGGACTGTGGTTCTGTGCGCCCCCCCCGGGGAGAGTAAGAGTGACCAGAGCCGTGGAGAGAAGAAAGGTGTGATAGTGGCGCTGGTGTATGTTATGTTAATGTGCCACACATTCCTTTGTTAAACAACAATGTATGATGGTTGGAAGCTCCTGGTCTCCATGCATGGGAATAAATATATAAAAAGGGGAATGCACAAAGACCTAAGGAGCTGAGCGCAGTAGCGCTGTTCCGCTGTTTGCTGTTATGTTGTTGGAGAAAGAATAAAGCCTTGTGTCGTTCAGCTCGTTGCCTCACCTATTCCTTTTCCCACACTGGTGACCCTGACATGCCATGGAGAGCAAGCCGAGCACCGCCCCAGAGAATACCCGGAGGGAGACTACCAGCGCTGCGGGCGCTGGTTCAGTCAAGCTCCCAGACTTCTGACTTCACGACCCAGCAGCGTGGGTTTTGCACATAGAAGCCCACTCCGCGGGATAACAATGGATGACACAAAATGCTACTACGTGGTTGTGGCGCTGGACATGCGTGCCATGCAACAGGTGACAAGCCGGCTCCAGGAGCCGCCGGCCCTCGGTTGTTTTAGGGCGGCGCTTCGCACCTAAGGAGGATTTGGCAGACCCCCCAGCAGAACTCATCTTTTCTCAGCCATTGCTGATCCCTGGAGAGTTTTTTCCAGAAAACCCCGTGCTGAGGCTGATCTGCCTGCGCAATTTTTACACAGATGGAGGCTGGGAGTGATCTGGCCCAGCCCACCATTGTTTTCCCTGCATATTCGTCCCAAGAAACTTGTAGAAGGCCGGTTTTGTTTTCGGCAGGCACGATGCGCACCGGACCCCGGCGCGGATGCCCACTGTTGTTGGCTCTGCAAGTTGGCAATCCCTTGGCAGGGACCTGCACTCACAGAGCTGATGTGTTTTCCCCCCTCCCCCTTTTCCCTCCAAAGACTGACGTGCCCTCCGGTACACCTCACCAGCAGGACGGTTCTACCGGATCGACAACCCCCCACTACAGTCGCCACGGGCGCCAGCTCGAGCCCAAAAGACAGGGGGGTTAGAGCCCCTTCTGGGTTTTCGGGGGGGGGGCTGTGTGGAGCACGGTGGGGGTTTTCTCCACCCAGAAAGGCAGGGGGAAACAGGAGGACAATGGATCAAATGAAGAGGTGTCACTGGGGGGTATCAGATGGGACTGTAGTCCTATGTGCCCGCCGGGGAGAGTAAAAATGACAGGAGCTGCGGAGAGAAGAAAGGTGCGATAGCGGTGCTGGTGTATGTTATGTTAATGTGCCACACATTCCTTTGTTATACAACAATTTATGATGGTCGGAAGCTCCTGGTCTCCATGCATGGGAATAAAGATGTAAAAAGGGGAATGCATGGAGACCTAAGGAGCTGAGCGCAGTAGCGCTCTTGCGCTGTAGTGCTGTTTGCTGTTATGTTGTTGGAGAAAGAATAAAGCCTTGTGTCATTCAGCTCGTTGCCTCGCCTTTTCCTTTAACCACAGTCTCACATATTTTCTGTGATGATGTAGAGCTAGGCCTTGCTATTTTTTTTTTTTGTCTTTCGGCTATTCCCTTTTGGGGTCACCACTGTGTGTCATCACCTGATATCGCGGTGATCCACATGTAGATTATGCCCTTCCTGATGCAACCCTGCCCATTTATCTGGGCTTGGGACCGGCAGGGGGAGTACACTGGCTTGTGCACCAACTGTGGCTGGGCAACCAACATTTCCCTCTTCCGTTCCATTTTTGCTGAGCACCAAGCTGGACGGCAGGCAGTTCCATTTTTATATGGTCTTTGGCATGACCTGGCCAGGACTTGAACCCCAACCTCCTGGTTGTGGGGCGGATGCTCTACCTTTACGTAGGTCACCACTCCGGTGAGATCTAGACCTTGCTGTACATAGCCCCCTTTAGCTAGTATAGACTAACCACATATTGAAATAATTTGTCACACTATGATGAATAGGCCCAAATGGAATAAAACTTAAGGCCTTTGCTAATTCTAGTATAATTATCTTCATCAATTTTAGGATTCTGATACAAAACATGACACCTTCCCTCCTGCTTACACATCCTGGACTTGGGACCAGGCAATGGTGCAGTTAAAGGTGATTGGTAATCAACAAAAATTGGCGTGTAGAAATGATCCAGTGTTGACTGGTAATCAATAGTTGACGTCCAGCATCAGGAATAATTTAGCACAGATATATATACACTGTCAGATGATCAGGAATCAGAAGTCTTCCTTAGGTGTCCTTGGTGATTACTATTCCTGGTAAGTAAGTATAATATAAATAATTCAGTCTTCATATGTGTACCACCATCATGACCATTATGCATTGATGACCAGCATCACAAGTAAATTAAAAAGTTCACAGATATTTACACTGTATGATGAACAGCATCCTGACTAGAGATGAGCCGATATCACTTTTTCAAGTCCGATACCGATACTGTGACGTTGAGTATCGACCAATACCGATCCAAACCCAATACCGTCTCTTATTTAAAACAATAAAAGTACAGAACATACTTTGGTAATGTATGGATGCATTTTGCACACATACATATAAAACCAAAAGTCAAAGAATATATGACAAATTTGACAGCTCAGCAATGCTGCAGCTTTTTTTACTTTAAACTTTGCGACATTGGCAGCATTTCACTGGTCAACACTATGTAAACATGCATTCTGAAATTTTAAGTGCAAGTTTATGCAAAACTTTGAAACTGAGTATTTAAGTAAACATTCAGATGAAATTCAAAGCACCACTTTATGCATGAGGTAAAAATGCTGTAGATCTGAAAATAAAGACACTAACCCTTTAAGTTGCATTTTTGACATTTATTATTATTATTACTATCATCATCATAAGTATTCTCCTGGTCCTCAGTTTATTTAGTAGTGTTTCTAATTTTATTCTCTGTCCATTCTTAAGTGGATTTGCGCTTATTTTGAAGTCATTCCTGTTCATTTCATGTAGCCCTATTGTTCAGTGCTTCCAGTTCACTGTTATAATTTGCTATTTATGTTTCTAACTACTAACTAACCTGCACTTATATAGCGCTTTTCTAGTCACAAAGACCACTCAAAGCGCTTTCATTAATACTAACCCTCTATTCTAAGGGCCTATAAGAAACAGATATCTAGGGACAATTTAGAACAGCCAATTAACCTAACATGCATGTTTTTGGCATGTGGGAGGAAACCGGAGAAATCCCGGAGTAAACCCACGCAACAGAGAACATGCAAACTCCACACAGATCACTGTTGGTCGGGGGCTGGGATCGAACCCACGATCCCACGATCCCCACAATCCCCCGGCCAAGGGTAAACTGTGCTGCCGCAGTGCTAACCACTGCGCCACCGTGCAGCAGTGGTTTCTGTCACCTACCTGTCACTAACTGTAGCTCTCTGTCGAAAGGTAAGCCCATGTTATTATTTTCTTTTCCACGCTCCAGTCTGGTTTTTACTTTCAGTTTCGTTCTTTTCCTTAGGTTTCACTTTTAGTGTCCAGTCTCTGAGCTGGAAAAGCACTTTCTTCTGCCCAGTTCTTGACAGAATTCCGCATGCTTTACCGTTCTACTTTTGCAACTGTTTTATCAAGTTGCTGGTGTTGATAGTCTGATGAAGAAAGAAAGAAGAAAATTGTAAACGGCTGGTACCACACAGCGACATACTGAGGAGGCGAATCCCACAGACACGCTCCAGTGATGTAGCACTCGTTGCCTCTGTGCACGGAAGCCACACGCAGCACAGCTGAGAACAAGATCCGCCTTCATTTTATTTTAATATTATTAGCGTATCGGATCAGTAAAGTACTTTTATTCCTTACTGATACCGATCCAGCCATTTTGCCTGGCTCAAACCTGATACCGATACAGCGGATTGGATCGGTTCATCCCTAATCCTGACTAAATTATTTTATTCAGCATGGTGGTCATCATATTTTGCAAATTAGATTGGGCCTAGGTACTAAATAGCAAGATTTTAGCACTGGATGATATTTTAATTTACTCATATAGGACTATTATTAGGCTTATTACTATGATGACATGCCTAAACACACTAACTGCATGTATTACTCACATAACTACTCTCCTTGGCTTCACTTTTCCAATTATCCAGCCATCCCATGGCCAGTAAACATAATGTCAACTCGATTTCTATAGTTCAGCGGTTGTGCAAGATTATAAGCTGTGTCTCCATACCAAGAATTCCAAATCTGTTAATTCTTTGCGAAGTTAATGAGGTAAAAGTGGCACCGTTTACTACTAAACCCTTTCATTCTCTTGGGTGTACTAATATGGCGGCCCGGTGGCTTCACTCGGCTTTGCCCAGTCTATGGCCCTGCCTTGAACACGTGCAAACGGGTGGGGCGCACGCGCGGGGCGTCTAGTTGGCAAAGTGGTGGAGAACTTTTGAAAGCTGCAAACAAAAGCCACTATGACTTCGACAAACATGTTCCAAGGGCTGGATGAAAGCGCAAAGCCGAGTTCAAGGTGAGGAATAAATACGTTTGTCGGTTTAAATGTGATAGAAAATTAAAGAGAACGCAAATGCCGAATTATCTGGCGTGTCGGCGGCTAGCTTCCATAACGTCTGACAGCGCCCCGTTAGTTTTTAAGCTACATAATTTTCTTTCTGTTGGTGTCTCTAAACAGACGTCAAGCACATAGAGGTGTTAAGAATTTGAATCGGTATACAAAGTTGCGTTGGTTTAAGCTGTTTTAGTTTCAGTTTCAGCTTCAGGAAAACTTGAAGAGCCGAGATAGCTCTGTAGCTAGCCCATCAGGCGTTGTCTGCTGTGACTCCGGAAGTGTGAAACTGACTGCGTTGGAGCGACATTTCAGCTTTTTGTCTGGAGGGAAATGGATGGGTTATTTCCAAGAGTGGATATTACATTTCATTGTTAAAGGGGGAAAGAAATGCAACATTTTCTCAAGAGTAAATATTGAGGGGGCGTTATATTGTAAATATTACAGTATAAATATTGAAGGGACGTTGCAAGAATTCACACAATAAGGAGAAATGACTGTGACGAAACAGCCTTTATTTTTACACACACACAACACAGAACGGAGGGGAAGTCATTTACACAGACCCTCATTAAAGGTCTGATGACACAATTTTGACATTTTTTAGCATGTTGTGTAAACTCAAAAGTCATTGTCTATATTGTGATGTTGTGAGGGTTCACACAAGAAAGCAGAGATGACTGTGATGGAACAGGCTTTATTTATACACACCCACACAACACAGAACGGCGGGGAGGTCATTCACACAGACCCCCATCTCACTTATGGTGACACAAACACATGATCAGTCACTACGCTAACTGGTCTTATAACACTGCTGTGCCATTATAACACAGTTATAATGACACAGCAATAACACTTAAAACACATGAATAATAACAATCTTTGAATCCTCTGCAGCACAAGCATGCCGGGAGAATCCTTGACCCCTTAACACAGCCCCGACGTTACACTGTCCCTCCTGGACTGGTTTCTGTCCCCAGAATAATAAAGTCCAGCTCAAAAGTCCAACACGAATCCATCCAGGTGTCGGGGCGGCCGCCGTTGTCGGCGACCAGTACGTACAGGCCCGTTGGTGTCCATCTGTGCCTCGGCCGGAGTATCTGGTCGGGATGAAGGCCCCAGCTCGACCACCCACGGGGCAGATGGCTGGTACAGGGCGAGACGGTCACGGTGGAGCACCACGACCCAGTTCCTTTTCTGCAGCCTCACCCTGTACACTACATCTGACAGTCGCTGTAGGACCTCGCACAGTCCCGACCAATGGCTTGCCAGTTTTGGTGACAGTCCCCTTTTTTGCTCTGGCAGAAAACCCAGGCTTAATCTCCTGGTGCAAAGTCCCTCCCCTGGCAGTGGGAGTCATATGCCCGCTTCTGCCGGCTCCCCGCTGCCGCCAGGGCCTCCCGAGCCAGTCCATGCACTGTGTGGAGACGTTCTTTCAAGCAAAACAAATAATCCAACCCCGGTTTGCCCTCTGGCTCGGGGGGGGGGGGGGGGCACCAAATCCACCAGTGTGCGCAGCTTGCGTCCAAACATCAGCGCTGCAGGAGTGCACCGGGTGGATTCCTGTGCTGCCGTCCGGTACACCCACAGAACAAAGGGCAGATGCAGGTCCCAGTCTCGCTGTCGCTGGTCCACTAGGACAGTGAGCTGGGTGGTAAGGGTCTGGTTGAACCCTTTGATCAGGCCGTCGCTCTGTGGATGCAGCGGGGTGGTCCAGGTCTTCTGGATGCCCAGCCGCCTGCAGACCTCCCCGAGGACCTCTGCCACAAAGTTCCGTCCCTGATCGCTTTGCAGCTCCTCTGGTGCGCCAAACAGACAAAGCATCTCGTCCACCAGTTTTGATGCTGTGGTGGTGGCGCTCTGATCAGGGACCGTGTACGCCTCTGGCCATTTGGCGAAGTAATCCATTGTGACCAGCACAGTAATCCATTGTGACCAGCACATAGCAGTTCCCCCGATCCGTGGTCGGGAAAGGGCCCAGAATGTCCACTCCTACCCACTCCATCGGTGCTCCCACCTGGTACTGCTGCAAGGGGGCGTGGGATTGCTGAGTCTGCCCTTTCTGAGGCATGCAGGTGTCGCAGCGATGGACATGGAGCTCTACATCCTGGTGACATCCGAGCCAGTAGAACCGGGCCCGAAGACTCTGTAGAGTCTTCGTCACCCCAGAGTGGCCTGCCCCCACTGCCCCGTGGACCAGTTGGAGTACGTTGGGCCAGAGCCGCTGGGGAACCAGCAGCTGCCAGACGTGACGCTACCCAGCGGAGTCTGCCACTGCCGATACACAACACCCTCGTGACAGCGGAGATTGGCCCACTGGGAGTGTAGGGCCTTGGTCTCTGGGTCTAGCGCAGACACAGCCTCCCAGGCGGGCCGCTGGCCCGCGTCCAGCCACTGCCGAACCCGGGAGATGACTGGATCTCTGTCCTGCTCGCTCTGCAGCTGCTGCGCGCGGAGGGCCTCTGTGACGTCATCGCTGGGGAGAGCTGACTGATTATCCAAGGAGGAGCTGTGTGCCGCTGTGTTATTCCTGCTCACAGCGGTCCGGAGAGCAGCAGCCCATGGGACGGCTTGGTCTCGATCCTCTGCCTGCTGGCAGTGCCGATAGTCCTCCGCAGCACAGGGACGCAGAGACAGCGCATCAGCGTTGGCATGGAGGCGGCCTGCCCGATGCACAGTCACAAAATCATAATCCTGCAGTGCCTCCAGCCATCTCACCAACTGTCCATCCAGCTCTTTAAAGTTCAGCAGCCAGTTCAGGGAAGCATGATCCGTCCTGAGCTGGAACCTCCCCCCGTACACATATGGGCGAACATGACAAAGCCCCTGGATGACAGCCAGCAGCTCTCTGCGAGTAACGCAATAATTCCTTTCAGCTCTGCTGAGAGTGCGGCTGAAAAAAGCAACTGCCTGCTTTCCGTGTTCTCCCTCCTGGGATAACACCGCCCCGATGCCCTGGTTGCTGGTATCCGTGTCCACGATGAAAGGACGGTTCGGGTCAGGATACTGCAGGATGGAGGCTCCGATGAGTGCTGAGCGAAGCCGGGAAAAAGCAGCAGCACAGCTCTCACTCCACTGAAACGCATGGCCCTTCTGTGTCAGCTGATGCAGCAGGCTGGCAATGGTGGCAAAGTTTTTCACAAATCTCCTATAATAGGAGGCCAGTCCGAGAAACCTCCGTAGCTCTCCCACATCCCGCGGCACTGGCCAGTTTTTCACCACTGCCACTTTCTCTGGATTGGTGGCAACTCCCACTGCGCTAACGATGTGGCCAAGGAGGGTGGTCTCCCGCTGAAATAAGTGGCATTTCCGCGGGTGCAGCCACACCCCGGCCTGTCGGATGGTGTCCAATACCTCCCGGAGGTTGGACAGGGCGCCATCAAAGTCAGCTGTGTGAACTAGCAGGTCATCCAGGTAAACAGTGCAGCGGCTCCGGGGCACGTGAGCCAACACTCGCTCCATCAGACGTTCAAAGGTGGCCGGGGCATTGCAAAGTCCAAACGGCATCACCTTGAACTGATACAGTCCCTGCCCGATGGAGAAGGCTGTTTTCTGGCGGGCCTCAGGTGACCGCTCTACCTGCCAATAGCCGCTGCAGCGGTCCAGCAAGCTGAACCAGCTGGAGCCAGCGATGTAATCCAGCGCGTCATCGATGTGGGGCAGGGGGGTAAGAATCCTTGCGGGTGACGTCATTCAGGTGCCGGTAATCCACACAAAACCGCCAAGAACCGTCCTTCTTCCTAACCAGAACCACCGGTGCCGCCCAGGGGCTGCTGGGGGGCTCAATAACATCTGCCTCCAACATTTCCCGTATTTTTTGTTCTGCCGTCCGCCTTGAAAAAGGCAGACGGCGGGGGTGGAGCCGGATCGGCCTGGTCTCACCGGTGTTGATCCTGCGCTGCACCAAATTGGTTCGGGTGCACTCCTCATCCTTGGCAGCGAAGATGTCAATGTAGCAGTCCAACAGCTCTTGCAGCTGGCGTCTCTGTCCCAATTCCAGTCTGCTGCAGCTCTGCTGGAACAATTCCTCAACCACCTGCTGCGTTTCTGCTGACACATTGACCCACTCTGCTGTGGCCCTCCCCCTTGCTGTCTCTATCGGTGATTGCGTTCCCTCTGCTTGTGCTGGTGGTGCTGTTATGTTCAGTTCTTGCGGTGACCCACCTGGTTCAGTCCGTCCTGGTGGCCCCTTGATCAGGCAGGCCCCCGGGTTCCCCCTCTGGTTCCCGCTGCAGAGCATGATGGTCCAAGGCCCCAGCAGGAGGGACGATCTGGCGGTGGCAATTTTTGTGCCCCATGCTATGAGCAGATCAAGTCCAATGCCAGAACGGGTGGTTTGTGTTCTGGCCGGCCACCCCCACCACAAGAACTTGTCGCCCTCCCAGTCTAGCGCACTCACCCGTGGCTGTGGTGACACAGTGCCTGGTGGGTTCCCATCCCTGCGGTTCTGCCTCGTCCATACCTGGCAGCACTCCGGGTCGGACCAGAGAGATGGTAGAACTGGTGTTGATCAGGGCCCGGATCGGCATGTTGTCCAACCTGCACTGTAGGTATATCCCTAGCGAATGTCCAATTCGGCCCACACGTGGTGACAGTTCATCGGGGAAAATGTCTGTGGGAGGCGGCAGGTCCCCGTCCATGCCACCTCGCTCTAGTTTAACGTTGACGAGGGGCCAGTTTGTCGCAGGGTGGGTGCCGGGCAGTACCGTGCGATGTGTCCTGGCTCCCCACAGTGGAAGTACCCTTCCTCGCGCCGCCATGGCCGTCTTCTCCTTGGCCACAGTGCTGTGGTCCGGCGCAGTTCCTCCTCCTCCTCCTCTTCGCCCTCAGCCGTGGCCTGGAAGGCCCTCTGCCTCGGTGCCAATGCATCAGCTGCACAATCCATTAGCGGTCCCACCCACTCCGCTTCTGCCACAGCCGTCTCCCTGCTGCTCGCGGCGTGAATCCGGATGGGGCTCTGGAGCTGGGCCAGGCGGAGCCCCCAGATGACGTTCTGGAGGGCGAGCTTCTCCACTGCCCTTGGCTTGAAATCCGGGTAGCCACACTGCATCAGCAGCCATATGTCTGCTGCGTAGGCTCCCAGGCTCTCTCGGCTGCCTCGCCAGTGGTTGGCCAGCTGTTCCTGGGCGTGCTCAGTGTTGGCCGCTCTCCCAAACCACCTCCGGAACGCTCCTTGTAGCGCTGGCCAGCTGTGACGTTCCTCAGGCCAGAGATCGCACAGCGTGCAGAGAGCCCTTCCCTCCAGGGCCAGCACGACCTGCACGGTGGTCTCTTCGGGTGGCCAGCCGTTCAATGCAGCAGCCAGCTTGACCTGGACCAGATAGTTGTCCAGCAGGGTTTCGCCGTTAAAGTGGGGAAGTTTGGCCCGCTGGCGGATGGGTGGGACGGTCGCCTCTTGGTCGATCGCCGCCCCTGGTCGCAGTGGAATTGCCGGCCCGTCCTGCCCTGAAAAAGGCGGGAAGCGGGGCTGATCTGCTCTGCTTAGCCCGCCCTGCCTTGAGAAAGGCAGAAGGCAGGGTATGCTGGTCCCTTTGGGTCCGCTGCTCCATTCATCCCGGCGAGCAACTCCAGGGGTCGGTGTACCAGCTCTGTCGTCCATCCCCAGCTGAGCGATGAACCGCTCCAGCTGCTGAATCTCCGCTCTGATTCTGGCTTCCATCTGCTCCATTATCCCACTTCTGACACCAGTGTGACGTTGTGAGGGTTCACACAAGAAAGGAGAGATGACTGTGATGGAACAGGCTTTATTTATACACACCCACACAACACAGAACGGAGAGGAGGTCATTCACACAGACCCCCGTCTCACTTATGGTGACACAAACGCATGATCAATCACTACGCTAACTGGTCTTATAACACTGCTGTGCCATTATAACACAGTTATAATGACACAGCAATAACACTTAGAACACACGAATAATAACACTCTTTGAATCCTCCGCGGCGCAAGCATGCCAGGAGAATCCCCGCCCCCTTAACACAGCCCCGACATTACAATATATACTGCTCCAAAAAATAGAGGGAACACTAAACAACACAGTGTAACTCCAAGTCAATCACACTTCTGTGAAATCGAACTGTCCACTTAGGAAGCAACACTGATTGACTGAGCACATGTGACAGACGTGACGGAGTCTGGAGACGCCATGGAGAACGCTCTGCTGCCTGCAACATCCTCCAGCATGACCGGTTTGGCAGTGGGTCAGAAGTGGTGTGGGGTGGCATTTCTTTGGGGGCTGCACAGCCCTCCATGTGCTCGCCAGCGGTAGCCTGACTGCCATTAGGTACCGAGATGAGATCTTCAGACCCCTTGTGAGACCATATGCTGGTGCGGTTGGCCCTGGGTTCCTCCTAATGCAAGACAATGCTAGACCTCATGTGGCTGGAGTGTGTCAGCAGTTCCTGCAAGACGAAGGCATTGATGCTATGGACTGGCCCGCCCGTTCCCCAGACCTGAATCCAATTGAGCATATTTGGGACATCATGTCTCGCTCCATCCACCATCGCCATGTTGCACCACAGACTGTCCAGGAGTTGGCGGATGCTTTAGTTCAGGTCTGGGAGGAGATCTCTCAGGAGACCATCCGCCACCTCATCAGGAGCATGCCCAGGCGTTGTAGGGAGGTCATACAGGCACGTGGAGGCCGCACACACTACTGAGCCTCATTTTGACTTGTTTTAAGGACATTACATTAGTAGATTAGTTTATTTGACAGGGACAGTGCAATAAACATAGACAATTAATCAAAGACAATTAATCTGATGTGTTGCACATAGAGTGTATAGCTATTAGCTAATTTGCAACTCTTGTCCCTGGATGGGCTTTAGAAAAAAGAATCAAGATAAAAAATATACACAATAATCACATACATCAATGCAGAAAAATTATACACAATTATAAATATTATATTATAAATACACAAATATAACAGCCTGACTCACATTTAACATAAATATTATAAATATTATAAATACACAAATATAACAGCCTGACTCACATTTAACACATATAACATAACTCACATTTGCCTATTTCAGGCCTTCCTCCCTCCGTCACTCACTATAAACAAACACATTTATTCCTTCCCTTCATTCACTCTCACTTTGCAGACAGTTAATTCATACATGAGTACATTCTTGTTTATTTTTCAGCCAGTTTTTAACATTTTTAGTGAATGTTTTAAAGTCCGTTATTATTTTAATTTCATTTGGCATTGTGTTCCAGATGTGACTGCCCTTTATAGAGAAAGCTGTTTGTCCAAATGTGGTTCTGCGGTGGAATATTTTACAGTTATTGTTAACAGAACTCCTGGTGGCTCTGCTGCTGTCCTGTCTTTGGACGAAACCAGCAAGTGGCTCGGGTGCTGATTTATGGAAACATTTGAACGTTAATTTCAGAAGACAGAGGTCAATGAAGCTCTCCAAACTCAATAGGTTGTATTTTTTTAAAACATTACAGTGATGCCACCTAATGGGCTTTTTGTCCAAGATTTTTAGGGTTTGATTATATAATGAACCTACGTATATGTCTTATTGTGGAAGGGGCTGCTTGAGCCCAGACTGTCAAACAGTATGATATATGAGAAAAAACCATAGAATGCATATACAGTGCAGCTGCTTCGTAAGGTATGTAATATCTAATTAATTTAAAGCAGTTCAGATTTTTTTTTAGTGTTTTTGAAATTTTCTTTATGTGAAGATTAAATTTGAGTTGAGGATCTAGTACAATGTCAAGGTATTTGAATTCTGTAGCTAAACTGATGTCATGATCATGTATATTAACTTTAAAATGTTGCAGGTTACATTTTTTGATTGAAAAGCACATTGAGACTGTTTTCTGAAGGTTCAGCAATAGATGGTTCTTGAGGAGCCACTCTTGGACATCAACCATACTTGTAGACAGTACATCTGCAGCCTGTGCTGGAGTCTTGGCAGCTGTGTAAATAACTGCATCATCTGCATAAAGTTGGCATGTTGCAGCTGAGCAGTGTAACGGCAAGTCATTAATAAAAATGCTGAAAAGTAAAGGACCAAGAATGGACCCTTGTGGGATACCCATGCGGTTGTTTAAAAATGAGGATTTATCCTGGTGAACTTTTACACACTGTTCTCTATTCTGGAGATAAGATGCAAACCATTCTAATGTATTTGGGGAGAAGTTAAAAGATACCATTTTGGATAAAAGCAAACTGTGGTTTACAGTATCGAAAGCCTTTTTGAGATCTAGAAAAACAGCTCCTACCACATTACCCCTGTCCAAGGACTGTTTGACGTTTTCAATAAGGCAACAATTTGCTGTTTCTGTTGAGTATCCTGGTCTAAAACCAAATTGATGTGGATGAAGAAGTTGACTGTCTTGTAAGTAGTCTATCAGCTGTGTAGCTACAACTTTTTCAAGAACCTTAGATAGGACTGGTAAGATAGAGATTGGGCGGTAATTGCATATATCGTCTTTACTGCCTGATTTATGAACTGGTATGACGACAGCTTTTTTCCAGCCAGATGGAAATGTACTAGACCTAATGGAGAGATTAATGAGATGAGTCAGTGGTTTGATTAATATTTTGCTGTGCATTTTGAGAAAGGAGGTGCTCATATTGTAGATATCATTAGTTTTTGAGTTTGACAGTGTTTTAACAACGCCAGCAATTAACTTCTCATTTACCTCATCGATGTGAAAAGTATCTGTTGGAAGTATGGAATTTGTGTTGTTGAGCACATTTGGCAGCACAAAAATTTTTGTTAAGTCTTCCACAGAGCCCACAAAGTGTGAATTAAATTCATTTGCCAAAGTAGCCTTGTCACTGACGGTCTTGCCATTGATTCTAAGTTCCTTTACCCCCTTCTGATCGTTTTTTTTTATTAGTTAAGTTATTTAAATGCCTCCATAGGGAACTGTTGTTACCCTTTGCATGATCTATCAGTTTATTGTAATAAGATATTTTTGATTTTCGCAGCTCATGTACCACTTTATTTCTTAAACTTTTGTACACAAGGTGATCATTTTGTAGTTTGGAGGTTAGTGATGTTTTCAGTGCATAGTCTCGCCTCTTCATAAGTTTTCTTATTTCATTATTTAACCATGGTAGGCTAATCTTCTGTTGTCTACTTTTAATTTGCTTTGAAAATTTTTCTATAGACTTTGTGATTGTTGCAGTTATAAAATTACAACAATCATCTACTTCACATGTTGACATGAGCTGCTCCCAATTTTGATTCTCTAAGTAATGTTCAAACTCCTCATTTTTTGATTTGGGGATAATAAAATTTGATTTGTCAATATCGACTCCCCCAAAATACTGTAGTCGCTTTTTAGTAAGTTTCCTGACAGCAAGAACCATGTTATGATCTGAGAGACCAGTTACAAGGTTATAGGTTCTGGTTATTCGTTCTGGTTTATTAGTAAATACCATGTCAATAAGTGTTCTGGATTGTTTGGTTATCCTGGTGGGTCCATTGATGATTTGCTGGTAATTAAATTTAGTCATGAGGCTTTTCAGTTTTTGTTTGTCTTTTTTATCAGACCAGTTGATATTAAAGTCACCATGAATTATTGTTTCTCTGTTCTTCTCAAGTTGTTTAACCAGATCACTTAATTCATTATAAAAGGAAGAGTTGTGTGACGGTGGGTTGTATACTACTGCAATGTTGAAATTCATTACCGGAGAGAGACATACATTAACAGCTAAACATTCAAGTGAAGTATTCAAATCAACCAGTTGACATTTATATTTCTCTTTGATGTAAATTAAAACACCTCCTCCCCTCCCTACCTGCCTGTCTTTTCTAAAACACTGGTAGCCCACAATATCGATCATATTAGTGTCTATGTTCCTGTGTAGCCAGCTTTCTGAGAGACAAAGGTAGTCCAGATTTGAGTCCAACAGCAACACCGAAATCTCATCTCTTTTGGGGATTATGCTCCGTATGTTTAAATGACCGCCGAGGATCCCCTTTGGTTTAGCCTTGGTGTCCCAAAGAACTCGTGCATGATTAACAGTTTGGAAAAATAAATGTTGTTTTTGCTTTTGTACAGCTCGGTTTTGTGCTAACCCAGTGGTCTGCTGTTTAATAGTGGCAGGTCCAGGGTTAAGGTGAATATCTCCTGCCAGAAGTAGCAGAACTAACAGAACTTTAATTGTATATCCTCTTCCATATTGTGATTTTTGCTTAACAGCCATGTTTGCCTTAATTTGGAAGTTTTTGCTCAGGCCTTTTAAAGACCACATAGAGTGTAGGGTGAGATGTCCAAGCCCAAATCCATACAGATAAAACTTTTTAACTTCACCTTTGGTTGAGTTTGTCGGAAAATCCTTCTTGTTGCAGGTCCAGACACACAAAGACAAAACGAAGAGGAAGTAGAGAAGTAGAGAAGGCTTATTAGTGGTGCCCATCAGCCCACTTTTTAATCCGGTGGAAGCCATCTTCGGTCTTTCTTGGAAAGAAGGAAAAAGAAAATCTGTGGATAGTAAAATAAATTCTGCTTATATCGCCAGAATCTGATCCGATCGCCCTCGAATCCAGCTGGGCCTCAGCTAGCCAACTAGCCCCTTCCGTTGCTGGTCTCGTTGCTCATAGTCGCCGTAACTGGTCTCCCATCCCGCTCCTCCAACCGAGTCTCGTCACACACCGCCGCTGCCACCGAGCTCCGCTGAGGTCACGGTAAGTCCTCCGCTAGGCACCGCCACCTACCGTCGTCTGCCTGGGTGAAATCTCTGCTGAGCCCCGTCAACAAATAGCCGCTTGCCTGGTAGTATCTCCGCTGGGCCTCGCAGCTGGGCTTCGATTCAGGCTGGTGTAAGGTGGAATGACTGGCGCCAGCATTAAGCTAACTAGCGTTAGCTTAGCAATCGCTTCGGGTAGTCTCGTCGCACACCGCCGCTGCAGTCACGGTAAGTCCTCCGCTGGGCACCGCCGCCTACCGCCGTCTGCCTGGGTGAAATCTCTGCTGAGCCCCGTCAACAAATAGCCGCCTGCCTGGTAGTATCTCCGCTGGGCCTCGCAGCTGGGCTTTGATTCAGGCTGGTGTTAGGTGGAATGGCTGGCGCCAGCATTAAGCTAACTAGCGTTAGCTTAGCAATCGCTTCAGGTAGGGCACATCAGTGAATCACAAGGAAGCGCTGGAATCGCTGGTCAGTTTACTCACAGTGGCCGGATAAAAGCGATCAAAGGGGTAATCCACCGGAGGTATATCCGATCGCTGTAGGTTAGTTATTTAGAGACTGGCGCCAGCATTAAGCTAACTAGTGTTAGCTTAGCAATCGCTTCAGGTAGCATTAAGCTAACTAGTGTTAGCTTAGCAATCGCTTCAGGAAGGCGCAGGAAGTCAAAGTTGGATCAGCCTGTAGTGTGTTTTTCCACTTTAATTTTGAGTGTGACTCCAAATCCAGACCTCCATGGGTTAATAAATTTGTTTTCCATTGATAATTTTTGTGTGATTTGGTTGTCAGCACATTCAACTATGTAAAGAACAAAGTATTTAATAAGAATATTTCATTCATTCAGATCTAGGGTATGTTATTTTAGTGTTCCCTTTATTTTTTTGAGCAGTATATTTACAACCGCGCCTGCATAAACTAGTTATCAAAAAACCGCAGCCGCTGACTGGACTGTGGTGCTGCCCACCGAATGAAGGGCGGCACCACCCTGACGTAAGCGACAGAACGGATGCTGGTGTTGTTGACTGGAATGACAGCAGCTTTGTAGCTCACAGTTTCTCTGGTTTCTTGTTTTAATTTTACGGCTATGCCTTCGCATTGTGTCGCAGGCTTAGCAGACCGTGAAAGACCACATCACATGCTTCAGCTCCAACTGTCATAAGCCTACTCATGTGCTTTTACGCAGGAGGAGCGCTCGAGGAGGGGAAGGATTAATGGATTTACATGCAGCTTTGACCTACTTTCTGTGAGCACATGCTGACGCTTGCCGGTCCGGCCTCGTTCCCTCTATCATTATCACCAGCTGATTCAAACTCTGGCTGATCATCTTTCCCGGTCCTTGCCCAGGTGCTTCTCATTACACCATCACCAGTAGTGCGTGTACTTAGCGGCCGTTTGCCAGTCATGCACTGCTGGTCCATAGTATTGTCATCTGTGCTGTTAGTCTGCCAGTATTTTCAGCACTCTCACGATGCGTTAGTCACTCCACGTTCGCCGTGGTTCTTGTGCGTCCTTGAAGCGATGTCAGCTCTGGGGCGCACCTGTGGCTAACACGTCTCTTCTCATTTGTTCGTTGGGCGATGCCGGCCCCCGAACACCATCAGTAAGTGTGTTTGCGTTTTTTGTACGTCTTCACCTTTCTTGGAATTGTCTGTCTTTCTGTATTAAATGTGCTGTGGTGAATCCTGCACATAAATCCTCGTTATTTCATCCTCCCACTTTGTGCCCTGCGTAAGAGCGCACGAGAAGGGGAAGGAAGAATGGATTTAAGTGCAGGATTCACAACAGCACATTTATTGAACAAAAAGACTGATCCCAAAAGGTGAAGACTTACAAAAATACACAGAAACACAAACAGCTGGCATTTGGGGCTGACATCACCCAGGGAACGTATGGAGAGGAAACATGTTAACCACGGTTGCGCCCCAGAGCCAACATCGCTACAAGGGCGCAACAGAACCACGGCTGTGTGGAGTGGCTAACACATCGTGATAGTGTTGGCAATATTGGCTGGCTGACAACACGGCAGATGATGCACACAAAACATGAACTGCTGACTGTCAAAGAGAGAGGGGACGTGATCGGACCGGTGAATCTTGGACAGTGCCCACCTGAAAGTGGGTCAAAACGGCACATTATTCACATGTACAAAACATAAAAACAACAAGAACTCAAAAGATCATACATAATAAACCCGATGCCTGAGCCACAGAGAATACACTGCTATGATTTTATTGAAAAATCGGGTTTAAATAAATTATATTTATGAACAAATACTGTAATTTGTTGCAATATCGGTAACAAAAACATAACACTCGGTGTTCCCCTACCGTGTGTTTGTTGCTGCTGCTGTGGCGGGCATGTGTGCCTCTCCACTGTCACTCTCTTAGTCTGACTTGCTAGGCTTGATGTCCACTTGGCACGGCTCAAACCTATAAGGTCTGATGCCCCCAGATTCTTCATTATCATCCCATTCTTCAGAACTATAATTGTCTGAAGATTGAACAACACAAACCAATTCCAGACTACATGTGCTGGAACCATCGTCAATGTTTTCTACCACTTCCATCCTGCGTGCACAATGGGCAGCCAAGCGCTGTGTTCTGTCGCTGATGTCACAACATGGCCAGGGGTTTTTCCAGCCACTGACGCAATTGGTGACGTGGCTCTCATGAACACGTCGGATATTCGCGTGAAAAAAAGGATGTTTGACTTAGAACTGCACAGACCAACCTGTTTTGTCAAACTGAAATTATGTGTTGCAAAATTAGATGAAGTCAGAATCATGTCATCAGACCTTTAAGCTCATGGTGACACAGACACATGATTTGGCACATATAGGGAAACAACGCTATCACAACTGGTCTTATTACATGGCTATAATGGCACACACGACTAATGCTTAGAACACACAGATACAGTATTTGAATCCTCTGGCGCAAGCATGCTGGGAGACTCCCACCCTCTTACCACAGCCCCGACATTACAGTATTACTGTAGTCCGGGCCGTTTACTTTGTAGCTTTTTTGGGGTGGAGGAGGGCAATATGCAAGATTGTGTGTGAGGGCGCATGTTCAAACCCTATTCATTTTAAAGGATTTGAACTCTTCCCATTCCAAGAACATAGACCCCCCCAAACACAATCTTGCATATATTCATTTATTTATCTTCTTAATCCATTAATACTTTTTCTTGTTGGTGGTGGTGGGGGGGGGGGGGTCATCACAAGATCACCAAGTCCATCACAGGCAACCATTCACACTCTCATTCTTACCTAAAGACAAGTTAAAAACCCCAGTTAGTTAACCTAGCCTGCATGTCTTTGGACTGTGGGAGGAAACCGGAGTGCATGGCTAATGCTACATGTCCACTGGTCTGGATTTTTCGGAAAGCAATCTGCATACCGCAACCTATGAGGTGCGGAAAAGGGGCGTGTAGCGTAGTTCTCGGCTAGGTGGAGTCGAGCAATGCGGGAGGAAATACTGGAATAGTCATTATTAACCATGAGCAGATTGTTTTTGATAGTGCTGGTATGTTTGCGCTACAAAAGGTGACTTTGTCATCATCACCACCGATTTTGGGTTCACCCAGTCCTATAGAGTTTTTGCGTAGGCTCGTAAAATTCACGTGACTCGCAGGGGTAAACATAAACACGCCGTAGGTGCCGCCATCTTGGATGGCAAGAGCAGCAGTTGCACTGTGACAACCCAGGCGTAACTTGTACTGTTTAGCGATCAGAATGAGTGAGGAGAACACACAGTCACAGTCTGACATAATAACATCCCTATCATCCTCGTCAACAACTGACACTGTGTCTGCCATGTCTGTGTCAGATTCAGTGGAGTCATTGTCAGCAGTCATAACAGCAGACAAGTGTTTTTAATCTTGCTCCCGTGCGCTCCTCTGGTGTGCCGAAATGCTTCAGTTGAACGGAGGTGGCGGGTGTGGGGTAATCCCCACGGACAAGCAGAGCGCACAGCTGGAGCAATTAGCAGAACAATGACTGCCAGTAATCTGCTCAGCGGGGATGATTTGGGGGCAAACGATGAAATATCTTTCAAAGACGAAGGGGAGCAGGAGGAAAAGATATCGGAAAACGTGTCAGCGGAAAGGGATCTGGATGATGTGAAGTCTTCGCTGGTGAACGAGTCGGAAAACAACAGCAGCCCCTCGGACTCGGAGGTGAGTGAAGCGCGCTGCGTGTTTTTTTTTTTTTTTTTTTTTTTAAAGGCTCTCCACGGCGCGCCGCGTTAAAACATACCTGATTTTATGCACATTTCTCCCCTTTCATGTGTGCATTGTCCTTTGTAGCAAGGAGAGAGGCGCCCCCAAACCAGAAAGTTTTTTTTTTTGTTACTTATTTGTACCTGTAGGTAGATTTGGTTTGCAGTCTGGTGACAAGCCACCGGCCACTGCGTGCGTGAGCGCCCTAAACCTACATGTTTTTGGTATGCGGGAGGAAACCGGAGAAATCCCGGAGTAAACCCATGCAACACGGGGAGAACATGCAAACTCCACACAGCTCACTGTTGGTCGGGGGCTGGGATCGAGCCCACGGTCTCATGATCCCCCGGCCGAGGGTAAACTGTGCTGCCACAGTGCTAAACCACTGCGCCACCGTGCAGCCCGTTATGAGAAAGCGAGAGATTACGTCAGTGAAGGTAATTATTCAAAAATCCAACTTTTTTTTTTTTTTTTTTTTGCATTTCACACCGGCCATTTAATTCTCCGCTTATCCCCTTATCAGGGGGAACAACAGGAGTACACCATTTTGCCGAGTTTGTAGGTACACGTGAGCTATGTGGTTTGTTTCACCCTGCTGCTGCTGTTGTTTCTTGCCATCCAATATGGCGGCACACTCTAACGGGCCAGTGCGGCACGCCCCCTGACGTCATATGCAAAAACTCAATAGACCTGTACAATGCATGTCAAATTTGACCGCCTGGTTCGTGAGCTTTGGCTGGATGAGCCCATGTTCCACTGCTCTCCACGCCTCGTTCCTTTGTATGTTGTTTCTATATGATGGCAAGGACTGGTCATATAGTATCGGGTTGCCTAAAACATTCATTCATTCATTCATCTTCTTCCGATTAATCCTTTTTGGTCACGGGGGGCTGGAGCCTATCCCAGCATCTTTGGGCGAGAGGCAGGGTACACCCTGGACAGATCGCCAGTCCATCGCAGGGCCAACACAGAGAGACAGACAACCATTCACTCTCACAGTCATACCTAAGGACAATTTAGAATCACCAGTTTTGATGCCAGTTAACCTAACTTGCATGTTTTTGGCATGTGGGAGGAAACCGGAGAAATCCCGGAGTAAACTTTACCACGCAGACACAGGGAGAACATGCAAACTCCACACAGATCACTGTTGGTCGGGGGCTGGGATTGAAACCAGGATCCCCCGGCCAAGGGGTGAGTTGCTGTGCTGCCGCAGTGCTAAAACAGCGGTTATTAATTTCTCCTTGAAGTCTTCGCACAACAACAGGTAACGTACAGATCTGCTTCTCCCCTCCCCCCACTCCCATCTTCTTCTCCAGCTGGCTCGTTCACAGGATTGGTTGGCGGGTCTGGCTGTGGGCGGTCTCCAGCTCTCTGCTGCTACCGGACAATATGGTGTCCTTGCTCTCCATATCTGTCTCATATCTTTAAAACAAACTGGTGAAAAGTGTTTCTAACATCATTTTGTGCAAGAAATAGTAGGTTCAGTTAATGAATCCGTCATTATTTGGCATCAAAAACCACTGGTTTAAAAGCGCAGGCTGAGAGTGTTGCCTCCAGTTCATGATGGTATGGAAAAAATCTTTACCGAGGGAGATCTTTATGCAAATGAGCTGTAGGGTACCCCCGGGCGACTCAGCACAACAAGTACGGTTTTCGACCGCTCAGCACCCAAATGCTTTCTGCTGCGTTTCCAATGAACACTGAAAGGGAAACGGAAAAACGATGGAACCAGTGGACACGCAGCATAAAACCCATGCACACAGGGAGAACATGCATACTCTACACAGTAGTGGTGTGTGATTCTGCAAGACTTGGTATTGATTCGATACCAAATAAATACAGGGCCAGTATCGCCGATACAATACCGATACTTTTTAATAATTAAGGTGGATGCATTATCAAATTACTAAATCTGAATGAATTTTCATCACCTTTAAGTGTTTTGTGATTTTTTTTCCCTTTGGATTATTAATTAAATTGTAAAATGGTAAATGGCGTTCACTTATATAGCACTTTTTCTCATCTCTGGATGACCAAAGCACTTTACAGATCCTTCTATCCACCCATTCACACACACATTCACACACTGATTGCGACGGAGCTACCATGCACACAGGCACTGGCTTGACCCACTGGGAGCAACTTGCTCCCAGTGTCTTGCTTAAGGACACTTTCACATGCAGACTGCAGACACAGTGGAAATCGAACCACTGATCCTCCCCATCAGTAGTCGGACACACTACACCTGTGCCACAGCCGCCCCAAAACAGTTAATTAAAACCCAAGACAGAATTTGGGCAAAGTTCATAAGTAAATGGAAAATACTTTATCATAATAAAACTTTCTGTTCAGAAACAATAGAACAGTAACAAAACAGTTTTTCCTCATACGTTATCATGTCTGGATTTTTTGCTTAAAAAAAAAAACTGCACATAATTATCACTCAAGAACAAATTAAAACAAATTCCTTTTTGAGGTACAGTCTTCAGAAACTACAATACAAAAATTAAATAAAATGTTCCCTTCATTTGAAAACATAGCCACATGGCACTCCTCTTCCTCTCTGCCATTCTTCTGCTCCTTCTCTGTGTGGCTCACATGCGTGTGTGTGCCAGCAATTGGCGGCTGCCGCTTGCTAGCTTGTTTATCTGGTGCTGCTGAGTCATGTGATGGTAGTAAGGAGTAGCACCTAAACGCTGGTTGCCAGCCACCATAGAACCACAAGGAGGAGGAGCAAAGCGTGCCTGCTCCCTGCTGTGACAGGAGCGGCACACAGAGTGTCGATCTCATTACACTGGTATTGATCAATATCTATACCAACGTTGTTATCGATATTATCAATATTTGGGTTGATCCGCCCACAACTACTACACCGAAAGGTCTTCGCAGACCAGGATTGGGTTCAAACCCGTGACCATTTTGCTGTCAGGTGACGGTGCTGACCACTGTCCCATCAAGCATACCCTCACAAGTGTGTGTATAAAATCACACTACTTCAACGAAAATATTTAGAAAAAAACTTGGGTCATAGATGAACAGGAAAAATCTATTATTGCATAGAATAAAAACGTAGGCAGAATTCATGTGAACTTTGCAAATTTACAATGAAAAAAAATCTGCAAATTTACAAGTTAAAAAGTTGGAAAAGAAGAAGAAAAAAATGACAATTATTGGAAAGAAGGTTACAAATTACTGAGGTTTCAAATTTATAAAAAGTTGCCAAGTTATGTGAAAAATAGATTTAAGAGAAAAGTTGCAAATTTACAATAGTCATATATTCCTGAAAAAAGTTGAAAATTTAAAAGAAAGTCTTTTGCATCTGTGCTTAGTGTTGGTGCTTCAAATGCATTTTATCCAGTTATACAACACTGCATACAGTGCCTGTCTGAAAAGACTTCGACCTGGATTTATCTAAGCAAATGTGTACGAGCCTGTGATAACAACTGCAGTGTATGTTTCAGCTGCCAACAGCCTCTTTATCCCTGATACCGTAAGCAACTTCTCATTATTAAATGACCATGACTGACATAATCCTGTGGTAGAGGAAACAGTCATACTTTTTTATAAGGGTTAAGTTATTGGCCTGCATCAAGCAAAGAAAACAACTAAGGTATTTGCTGAAAGTACTAAAATTGAAAGAGGCCAAAGGTGTGTTGCAACTAATAACTCACATACCCGCACTCAAGTAACTAGCAAAATTGTACTTATGTGCAGGGTTTCCTCTGGTAACATTTCTCCGTGGTGGCCCACCTCGCCAGAAATTTGACCGCTACCCCAAGGCGATATGAATTTATTAAGAAAAATATATGAAGCAATTACTTTCCGCAAGCGCGCACACGAACAATGCGCTGCCCATCATCCGCGCGGAGTTTAGAAGTGCCCCGCTCACACGAGTTTTCCAGTCAGTCAGCAGTGTCTCGCTAAGCGTGACTGTCCAACAGAGACATGAGTTTATTAAAGTACTTTAAACGCGGAAAAAAATCATAAGAGGTATGTAAGCACTGGAGGCATTTACCATGGTTTTAACCCGCTGGAAACGGGAGCAATAATGGAAGAGTCGCTTAGCTAAGAGATGTGGTTAGAATTCATATACAGCTGGCTTCATATGAAGGGAAAGGCAAGGGGGGACTGATGAATTGCTGAGGATATACTGTATTTCACCAGCCACTACAATATTAAGTTATGTTCCGTAGGAGTTGCAGGAATGAAGAGACTGGCAATTTCTCACACGAGCAGGCGTGCCGTTTTTATTCTCCAGCGGCAGTGACAAAAAGCAACAGCTAAAAATACTAGCTCTCTTTTCACGCTAAACTGAGGTCCTTCAGCGGCTGCCTAGAGAGGTGCCTGATGAGAAAGCCTTAGAGCACAACTATAACTGCCTAAGCAGATCATTCTGTACATGAACACATATTGTGGTGAATTATGTCTTTAGAGTCCGCTACAGTTCCCTATTGTGTACCTGGCAGGTTAAGATGACCGAAATTCACAAAGTCAGTGATTTTAATCTGTCAGCAGCCTTCAGACAAACTAAACGTGCCAACATCTGATTTCAAAATAAGGGAGGTTTTTCCTGCTGTCTGGATGGTGAGGAGATTTCTAAAAAAACAAAACAAAAACAAAAAACCTATAAAGAAATATAACAGAAATAACGGCATCCTTGGCCATTTAAGTTAATTTATTTCATTAAATACAATTTTATTAATATTTTTTCTTTGTAATCATAGTTAAATTATTGTTCTGTTCTGACTGCAAAATTATGGTCAAAAATGTAAATTGTTATAAGGAAAAAGTAAAAAAAAATTACCACAGTCCGTTTCAAATTTATCTAAAAAAAACTAATTTTATTTTAAAAAACAGACAAAAATTAGTCATAATCCACAAATGTATAATAAAGTTTCAAATGTACAAGAAAAGTCAATTTTACAAGAGGAAATTACAAATTTCAGGAACATGGTTTCAACTTTAGATTTACAGAGTAAAACTATAAGAAAATTGTTATAAATTTTTGAGAAAAACCTCAAACCTTCAAGACTGAAGTCATTACTCAAGGTTTTAAGTGGGTGCTCTTTGTACCCTTAACTCAATTAGAAATTTTTGGTTGTCTACTTTTAATTTTTAATTTCAAAGCACTGCTTTTACATGAGTAGAATTTCTGGTTACTATACCCACCTGACCATATAATTTAAGTATTCTTGAGTACATTACTATCATGAATGTTTCTTTCCCTTCCCTACTCTCTTAATGGAAAAAAAAGAAACACTATAATAAAAATATAAAAAATACACATATTTTTGTCATTTATGTAAACCATGACAAAAAAGTCCTGCAGGACAAAACATGACACTTGATATTTTCTAACCTGTTTGTATACCACCATAGACAGAGAGAGAACCTGAATTAGACAGGGCTCAGAGAGGGCAAGATGAGACAGAAGAGAGGAGCCAAGGAGAGGAAAGTGTTCAGGCAGAGGAAGGAGAGAAGGATAACACCACTAAAAACACTAAAAAGTCTAAACACAGGACATCTGGGTGGGACCCCAACTGGCCCAATATTCAAGCCTCGGTTGTACAATACTTCAAATGGTAAGTTCCGTATGCACCATCACTGTGTAAAATTTTAAAAAGAAATAAATAGTATAAAATTAACATATTCCAGTATGTTTACCCCCCACCCCGTCCGGGGAAAAATATGTTGCCACCGCGCCAAGGTCTTTAAGCCAGAGGAAACACTGATGTGAGTAGTTTTATCATAGGTTATGTTGTACGCTTTTGGGGTTTTTTCATCCCCCCCCCCCCCCCCCCCATGTGTGTCTCTGTGTATGTGAGAGAGCTTTCACCTCCTGCCCCTTTAAAATGTGTTCTGTGCGAGCGGTAATGGATTAAGACAGAGTGACGCAAGATGTGTTATCATGGACTATCGTCCTCTGGATTAGAGAACCAGGTGAAAAAGGTACGTCTCTGAAAGCACTGAAATTGAAAGAAAATAACTATCTGAACCACACTTGATAAGCTAACTCCCAAGTAGCGCTGTTAGCTCGAGTGCACAGCGTCTCCATGACATTATGTTGGCCAATAATAGAGCAGCAGGGGGTATCAAGGCTGGACTTACCTTTTTGTGACGTACAGGAGCAAACATGGATCCAACATGATTGTATTCCTCCATGGTGTAATTTTTCCATAAACCCAAAATAAGAACAAAAACATAGTCTTACTGTTAATGGAGTAAACGTACAGAACAATGCCAGTGATGACTTAGTTATGTGGCACTATTGTTAAGTTTAAATTATTGCTAAAAACATGTTAAATAAGAAATATATAGATACTTGATTTATTAGAAATTAATTTAATTGCAAAATACTGTTTTCTTTTGTTGTATTATGACTTTGAGGTTGGTTATTTATATTATGTATGAGGGGTAGGCATATAAACTGTTGCTTCTGCCTACACCCTTTCTGTCGGAAATATATTGCCTTTTTTCTTTCCTTTTCTTTTTTTGTCTTATGATCTGACAGGAAAAAAAATGAAATGGAAGAATTTAGTGCTACAGCGGTTGGTCGACTAATAAACTAGTCGATCATCAGAAAATTTATCGACAACTAATTTGATAGGCAACTAATCGCCTGTGTACTCTTTTCCAGGAAAAATTCTAAAAAAAAAAATTTTATATTTCAGGCTCTAAAACATGAAAGATTACCACTTTTTGTTTTTGCATTACAAGTTAAATTATGATTTTGTAATGTCTGACAATTGTGTTGCTACAAACACTTTTAAGCTATCAAGTTCAAATTTCAAACTCATGTTTGATGGGTAGTAATTTTATTTAGCTATGGGTGACCTTTTAATAAAACATTATATTAAATGTGGAGACTGAGAACAAGGTGATATTCTGAGGTGTGCAGGCTTAAACAGGTGAGGTTAACCATGCACTGGAGCCCCCAACAAGAGCCGTGCCAACAGGAAGCAGAGATGGCAGACATGACAGAAATAGTCGTGATTAGTCGACTAATCAGAAAAAACAGCCCAAGTGTAACTTTGTAAACATTCAACTAATGATAGAAATTATTTGTTGCAAATCACCCTATGCCATGTTGTTTTACCTTGTCAGTTTCATTTTGACTAAACGGTTTCACATTTTTATAAAAGGTCAGTGCTGTGACTATTGCTGTACGACACACACATTCTCACAGTAACCACCAGTAGGGTCCTGTCTGTGCTCACACACATACACACCTGCCACCAGGTTCATGGCCACCTCGCCCTTCAGCATCATAGTGTTTGCGTGCATTTCCCTATAGAGGAAAAGGCTATGAACATAATGGCCTGTAAGTAGCAACACAGTTTTTTTATTTTTATTTTTAAGGAAGGCAAGAGCCTTTAAGTTTTTCATTTTTTTCCCTCATTTGTGTCTGCAGGGTGTTGCGGCCTCCTGGTGGTGGCTCCAGTAACCTTTTTGGAGGATATGAGGAGGATTCTGCAGCATCAAGAAGGCCTAATAAGATGGCCTCCACAGTTTTTGCACCATCAGAGGAGCCTCAGCCTGTAACTAGACGCTCAAATCCTCCAGGTCAGCCACACCTGTCAGGACTTGATTAATGTTTCTATCTGTCTTCCTGTGTGAGTCCACATCCTGGGTGTGAGATCTGTTACTGCTGTGTGATAGATTTGGGATAAACACTTTACCTGCTCTCAATGGCTGCATAAAATCCACCTCCAGAATTTGTTAAGTACCTGGTACTTCACAGTAGACAAGTGGTCTTAAGTGTCAAGATGCAGACTGCTGGATCAGACATGCTCCATATACTTTTTCTCTCACTCTGAAATGGTCAGTAAATGTCTGCCTTGTTGCTACATTGGCAGCCATACATGATGAGATACTCATTTACTTTTTTTTTTTTGTTACTTATTTGTACCCATAGGTAGACTTGGTTTGCAGTTTGGTGACAAGCCACCAGCTGCTGGTCGCTGCGTGCGCGAGCGCCCTAAACCTACATGTTTTTGGTGTGCGGGAGGAAACCGGAGAAATCCCGGAGTAAACCCGCGCAACACGGGGAGAACATGCAAACTCCACACAGCTCACTGTTGGTTGGGGGCTGGGATCGAACCCACGATCTCATGATCCCCGCGGTCCCCCGGTCGAGGGTAAAACTGTGCTGCCACAGTGCTAAACCACTGCGCCACCGTGCAGCCCATTAGGTGTGTTCCTGAAGAACTTGTTGCAATGGCTGTCTTTACTCCATTAAAAAGTTTTGGTAAATTTTAGTTAATTCTGGTGAAGCCAAAAGGAGCTAATGCAGTGGCGTGGCACATCTGTTCACATTTCATGGGAATCACTACTCTTCCTAGGCAATTGGCCCATCGTCGCCAAACTCGCACAGTGATGCATCCAGGTTGTGCTCAAGGTCACAGGTGAGGAAATCTGGGCACTTGCGTATATTTTTTAGCAAAAATTATTACTCCTCCTAGCTAATTGCCCTGATGGCCATCAAAGTCACTCACAGTGATCCCCAAGTGGGTCTGTATTCACGTATGTGATTTCAGAAAAAAATCGCTACTCTTGCTAAGCAACTGTCTTGATGGTCACAAAACTTGTACATAATGATCCTTGGGTGATTTTGCATCCAGGTTGAGCTCACGGTCAGGAGATCTTGACATTTAAGATTTCACATAGAGTGATGCATCTGCTATGCAGTTGTGTGTTTGTCAAAGTTGTGCACAGTGATCCTCAACTGAGTCTGCATTCCTCTTGTATTCTAGGCCAAGGTCAATTGTCAGGAGATCTGGTATACATTTTAATTCCCCAGTTTGGGAGCAATAAAATTCATCCATCCATCCCATCCCATCACTACTCATTACTACTCTGTTCACACTAGGCAGTTGCCCTGATCCTCCCCAAACTCACACACAATGATCCTCAGGTGAGCCTGCATCCAGGTTGAGTTCAAGGTCAATTTCAGAGTCAAATGTCAGAAGATCTGAGCACGCTTTGGGTCATTTCATCAGGCCGGGAAGAGGTACTAGACAGACTATCAATGTCTATCATTGCTTGTCTGGAGTGACTGAATAACAGACTCACTGTAAGCACTTTGAGATGTCACTTGACATGTAAAACGCCATATAAACCTAATCCATTATTATTATTACTACTCCGTCATTGAAGGTCATTTCTTTTTTTTTTTAAGGTGGTAAGAGTAGTGGGATATTTGGTGATCCTGATTCTTCAGTGAAAATGCAGAGATCTGTACCTCCAGGTGGACCAACTAGCAATATATTTGGATCTGGAGACCCTGCACCTGTCCAGAGCTCCTGCCGAAGCCACCCGAATAAGCCAAAGGTAGGCTTGTGTGCATTTTGATTAAAATTACTCCAAAGTTTGTTTATGCTCCACCTCTGCTATGCGTGTCTGATACGTGTACCCTTTGGACAAGGCCAGTGCGCACGTGGCTGTATATATGCTTCATTTTTTTGTGTGTACTAGGCCAAGCCTTTGATGCATGCACATAATCATTATTTGTAGTTTCACCCATAGGTAACACAAATGTATTGACATACCAGTTTGTTCAATAGCTATGTAAAAAGGAAGGAAAAACAAAAGCCACACACATTTTAGCAATAGTGGCTGCACAAAGGAGAAAAAAACTGCTCTTTTTACTATTTTTACCACTAATCGTCTTTTCTTTCTCTAGACTCATCTTGTCATGTTTCTTTTAAATTTGTCTTCTTCCTCTTCATCTTTGTATGCTATGTCAGTGGTTCCTGCTGTTGAAGGGGAGGTTGGATCTTGCGCAAGCATAGTCAACATGCACAGGCAGTGAAGTCAGAAAATTTGGGCTGCTTGGGCTCAGCTGTGGAGGAGCCCCGCAGAGCCTAGTAAACTGGAGACAGTGATATAATTTTCATCACACAAGCCTCGCACTTGAGAGTTGAGGTGGAGCATCAATCCAGCTTGAAGTGCATTAAATTTGACTCCCTTCTAATTTAGTAAATACTAGTAGACCCAAAATACTGGAGTTGCAGTGTTTCCCCTAAGTTTACAGCCTGGGGGGTGGGGGTGGGGCGGCGTGAAGGTGGACAACAACAAACTCTTAAAGGAATAATGGTGTTCTCACGCTATATAGAAAAATAAATACAGAAAAATTACAGAATATCTAATTATTGCATAAAAATGGGACATCCAATATTAGTGACTGTTTCAGAACCCTTGTTTGTCAGATCACTTATTTGTGTGATCTTTTATGACTTATATTCCGGGCTGCACATAAGTGGTACTCGCCCCATATATAACAAGGTCCTAATAATTGCAGACTTCCTCACTGTCCTCTTCAGTGTCTCCCTCACAGTCATCTATTTCCACTTCATGCATTGTAAATGATGATGAACCTCCCTGGTTGAGCCTCCACTAATCTGTGCACCACTTGAGTACCACTTATGCGCACCTCTGCTTATATTCAGAATAGTGCATCTTGCACTTTAGGTAATGGATCCTAGTATGTTTTTTTTTTTTTGTAGTGTACTTTATTAATCCCAGAGGAAAATTCAGGGCATCCACCTGGATGGATGAGGCAGCCAAGGTGCGGTGTCAATCCCTTCACCATTCACACACACATTCACACCTAGGGCCACTTTAGAGTGTCCAATTAACCTAACTTGCATTTTTAGCATTTTTCTTTATGAGGACCAGGCCAAATGTCCTCACAAGGAAAAATGTTCTCACAAAAAAGATGGTTTGTCAAGGGGTGGTCTACGCCAGAATAGAAAGACAGGAGAACACACACACATACTGGTTTTCATGTTTGATGGGGACCAATTTTCTGATCATCACTTGTGGGGACTATGCTGTCAACACTGAGATTCCTTACATTTAGACAGGTAGAAGATAAACTTGACACTCTAGGGGGGTGGGAGGGGTCTGTTGCCCCCCTCCATATAGTAGTAGGGGAAGCACAGAGTTGTCAACCTACTACCATACAGAAGATTAAATGTTTTTGAATATTTTTGAAAACGTTCTAATTTCATATACAAAACCCACATAAAAATGAAGCCAAAATAAAACCTTCTTTCACTGAGCTGGAACACAAACCAGCCAGTGATCTTGATAATCAATTATAGCTTTAATAGAGGGTAAAACATTTTCTGGTGGTAGGAGGTATCACCCTAAACTAGGATCAATCAGTAATTTAGATTTATATTCTCATCAGTTCTTAAAAAACAGCAGTACACAGAAATGAATAAAGCTGCAAGCAACAGCAACAGTTTAAAGTGTTTACCAACAGTGTTTAAAACCTAAGATGTACTGCATGTTAGGTTTTAAAATGCACAGGAGAGGCATGTTGTACTTAAGTTGCTCAAAAGAACGCTTCCTGGGATTTGAACCCAGGATCTCCAGCAAACTGTACTGGCACCTTAACCTACTTAACTATGGGACCCTTTCAGGTCACAGTCTTGTTCCATTGAGAAAACACAGTCTGACTGACAGTTCATAAAAATGATTTGTGGCACATTCTCTGAACTGTATGAAATTTGGTGTGATTCTAAATATAGATGTGACTGAGAGTCAAATTTCATTAAGATTGGATCACTATGTGAGAAGAAGCAGGCCAAAGAGAAACTGTACAAATTCATTAGCCTGTAAAATCAAAATGGATTTTCATTTTTGATTTTAGCAACTTTTCATTATAAATGTCTATAGATTACTCACGCTTAATTTTAAGCAATTTGGGTGAATGACCACTGAAGAGTTAATGTTGTTTTCACTTAAACATTCTTCTCCCCCGCCGGACAAAGCCCAAAGGGGGATTATGTTATGGGTCCATCCATCTGTCTGTCCCACTTTTGTGAAATCGACTCCTCCTACAGTTTGGTTCCAGTTGTTTTGAAACTTGGTACCATGGTTTGATATACTCTGATGATGCACGTGTTGCAATTTCACTCTCATCGGATGATCTTGAGGTCAAAGGTCAGATTTTTCCCTAAATCTTCTAAACACAATAACTACTGAAAGAAATAATGTAGGCTTTTCAAATCGATACAGTAGTGACCTAACTATGGGTTTGGGGTTAAAGGGTCAAATGCCAAAATTCAAAGTTAACATTGCAGTTGCACTATGGTAAATGCTACATTTAAAACAAGTACAGCTAGGGCCACCAAACCAACCTGTACAGGTTCACCTTGGGATCCTGACCTCTGACTATGGGTTTGGGGTCAAAAGGTCAGAGGTTAACATTAACATTCCCTATGCCTTATTACTGTACAACGAATAAAGTTAGGGTCACCAAACTTGGTACACAGGTTGACCTTGGGATCCTGACTATGGGTTTTGGGTCAAAAAATCCAAGTTAGCATCCCATTTGCACTGTTGCTATAAAACAAGGAAAGCTAGGGCCATCAAACTTGGTACACAGGTTCACCTTGGGAGCCTGACCTCAGACTCTGGGTTTGGGGTCAAAGGCCAAGGTTGACACTCCCTATGTTCTCTTACTGTAGAACCTGTAAAGTCCTCTAGGGTCACCAGACTTGCTACACAGGTTCACCTCGGGATCCTGCCCTACAACTATGGGTTGTATACATTGTCGTATCCGTGGATGATGGGTTTATCATAATTTGGTTCTTCCCCAGTAATTGTATTGAAAAGTTGAAAACTGCTGTCCATCAGTAAGTATTGGGATCTTCAAAGAAAATGGAGGCGGGGGATATTGCACTCACCTCAGAGTGCTCTTGTTGAAAATATGCTGACTTCAGAGATTAGAAGAATGGAAGAATTTTGAGCCGTTATTGACATATTTGAGAAAACATAAAACTGATTATTATAGTGCCACTTATGGGCACAGTGTCTTGCTTTTCTGACTCTGATTAGTGGGGAGATTTCTGACCTGACTGTTAAGTTTCTTTTTTCTGTACCTTGTGGTTTGATGATGCGTGTGCACTTTTAGTGGAGAAAAATGACTAAAATTGTTGGTACAGAAACAATAGGTTTCCCACAGCTGCGCTGTTAGAACCCAAAAATCCCAATCAGCCAATGTGATGAAGCAGGTGACTGTTAACCTATGAATAGATCTAGATTGTGTTACGGCCTGGTAGAAATAACCGTGTTTATCAGTCATATGGTTCCACGTGGTGTCGCTATGCTGCTTGTACCTCTTGCTTTAAGTGTGAAAACCTGGCTCCACTCAAAGATGTCATCTGGAAGTGAGATGTAATTTTAATGTTGCTATGACAGTAAATAACATTGATTCAGCATTGAAAATCAGCATTTATTTCTAAAGAAAGCATGACAGATGCTGTTTACACTTTTGAGGATATATAACCATTGCACGGTGGTGCAGTGGTTAGCACTGTTGCCTAACAGAAGGTTCCAGGTTTGAATCTCTAGGCTGGCAGGGGTGGGAACCTTTCTGTGTGGAGTTTGCATGTTCTCCCTGTGCTGTGTAGGTTTATTCCAGGTGCTTCAGTTTCCTCCCACAATCCAAAGACATGCATGTTATCTTAACTGGTGATTCTAACTTGTCCCTAGGTATCTGTCTCTGATGCACCCTTAGAATAGAGGATTAGTACTAATGAAGCGCTTTGAGACTAGAAAGCGCTATGTAAGTACAGGTCCTTATCCATTAAAGAACCACTTGTAGTCTTGTTTATGTACAGTTGTACCACAAAAGACCTTTTTAATGTGGGTACATCTTATTGTCCTTTACATGTCCATACTTATGTCTGTTTTGTAAATGTCTTTTTCATGTAAATGTCCTTCTCAGTATCAATAACATTTTTAGCTGATCAGAATTGCTGTTTTAGTTTTAAGTATCAGTGCCAGAAAAAAATAATTTTTCCTGTTCCAATATTTATTTCATGTTTTTCTGTCATTTTTTTTCCTTGTAGGACAATCTAAGTGTGGGTCCTGAACCTGAATCACCAGGTGAGTATTCCCATGAGTTAAAAATGTCACTCTAAGCATTTTTGCAGGTTTGTTAACCAATTCTGGCGAAGCCAAAAGGAGCTAATGCAATGACGTACCGTCCATCCACATTTCATGAAACTGCCACTCTTCCTAGGCATTTGCCCCGATGCTCACCATACTCGCTCACAGTGATCCTCAGGTGGGTCTGCATCCAGGCTATGCTCAAGGTCAAAGGTCAAGAGATCTGGACACTTACATGATTTAAGAAAAATCACTGCTCCTCCTAGGCAATTACCTCGATTCTCACGAAATTCACTCACAATGATCTCCAGGTAGGTCTGCAACCAGGTTTAGGCCAAGGTCAATGGCAAAGGTCAGAAGATCATGACAAAAACACAACAGAAGCAAACAAGAAGCATCCAAAAGTGACCCATTAAAAAATCATAATGACGATCTAATGCCCAAAAATTTCTTCGGAGGGGAAGAGTTGAAACGATCATACTCATATGGCATATGTGGCCACACAGTGGATGTATGAGGAGGACATGAGCACAGTGGAGGAGCAGGGCACTGAACCAATAGCTCAGCTATCCGTAGCGGGGATAAAGCTCCACACAGCTGGCCAGTTATAAACAAATCCTCCAGGGACCAATAGTTCTACCACAGTGGAGGAGAGGACCAGATACAGGAAAGGCACGTATCCAAAGTTCCTGTCCTCTAAAATTGGTTCCTAATTGTTCCCGTAGTGGAAACAGGGCTATTGAGGAATGTCAAATTAAGGCCTTTTATTTAAAAAAAATAATAATAATTCACATGACACTGCATACCATTGTGCTGTGTCTGTATGTCCATCTACATTTCACAAGAATCGCTGCTACTCCTGGATAGTTGTCCTGATGCTCACAAAACTCACAATAATCCTCAGGTGGGTCAGCATCCAAGTTGTGTTCAGTTTAGTTCAGGGTCACAGGTCATGAGATCTGGGCACTTGTATGATTTCACAAAAATCATTACTCCTCTACCCTTAACAGCCTGGTTTCAGATACTTTTCAGCTTTGGTGTTGCTGGTATACAATTTTTCTTTTGGTTTCCTTCACAAAGCACCTGAAGCTAAAGTTGTCCAGCCAGAAGTGGTGGAAGAACCTGCCCCCCCAACTCCTGAGCCAGCCAGGGAAGAGCCCCCTCCTGTTTCAGAAGCTCCACAACCTGGACACTCCACTTCATATCCCGATGAGAGTTTGCTGAAGAAACATGAGCCTCACCTCGGACCCAGGCCTCGCTCTCACAACCGGGTCCTCAACCCCCCTGGAGGAAAGTCCAGTGTGACATTGTACTGAGGAGTGTCCCAGCTCCTCACACTCCCTTGTCTGCTTGATTGTTGATCGTCTCTCATTCCCACATCCCTCTCCCATGTTTTAGTCATCTCTGCATTTCAACCATGGCCAGAAATTTCTGTTGTTCACAACTGATTCCTGGTGTCATGTTCCCCTCATCTTGCACTTTCAGCTGTTTTTCTTTTCCGCCTTTGTCCAGCTTTTTTTGTATTCCTGACTCAAGCTTGCAACCACACAATCATCAACAGCTATCAGCTGGCTACAGGCTAGGAAGTCACTCTACTGTAAAATGATGATTACTCGTCATACATGTATAAAAGCAGTTAACACATTACTGTCTGAGCAAACTGAATGATGCCAAAAAATTGATAATTGAAAAAGAATGATGAAATGCTTTATTCCCATGTGAATGTATAATGCAGGTACTCTTCTGTTTTTGTCTTCATTGCTTGTTTTATTGCAAACATGCCTTTTTTCCCCCCTTTTTTCATTTCCTTGGTGGACCTCTGTTTATGTTTTAAATTAAAACGGCTGAAGACAAGTGAAATCTGGACAGGCGTGCTGCCTACCTGGGTCCAGGTGGGCTCATTGATAATCACCTTTTCACACATGATGATGCACATTCTTTGTTGTAATTTTGGCACCAGCCTGTCTCCTCCCTCTGTTGATGTGCCTGGCATGCTGTGAGTGCAGCAGAAGAAATCCTGTGTATTGCAATAAAACTGTTTTGCATTTATTGTTTATAATTTTTTTCTGCAGTCTGAAATGTTATTCAGAGCGTTTTAGATACAGAAACTCCACACAGACATTGACCATATTTACATGTTCACAAATAAACCAGTTACGACTGGATTTCTGGAGTTGTATGATTATTCAAGTGGCCATGTAAACAGAATAATCCGGTAAAGGTGTAGCCAGGGTCATTAATTCATGTGGTTTACCCTCCAATAAGTTTATTCAGTGCATGTAAACACAGCAAAATTGATTATTGCCATTATCCGTTTATTCCCAGTAATCAGTTTATTATGGGCATGTAATCGGGGTCACTGTTCGATGTTGGTCTGGTTCAGTGTAAATACGACAATGTAAGTGTTGTCTGCAGTGGATTTGTACTTGGTTACTGAAACACTGGTGCTTGTATCTGGCTTTATCCTGAGACACCACTCAAAGGATCTTTATTTTTTTAAAATTCCCTACAGAATGGCTGCTTTCTACCAGGAGGAAATTCTTTGAGAGATGCATACAAGAGCATTATGCTGTTTATTCAGACCTACAGCCTAATTTATGCTTCTGCATCAAAGCAATGGCGTGGCTACGTCGTAGTCAACTGCATAGCCTGACATGCACTCCTCCAGAAATGTAGCAAATGTAGCACATCACAATCACAAGAGATGTGATTGGTCCGCTTTGTATCCTCCTCATTTCCTGGTTGTTGTCTCTGCTCATTCATTGTGGTGCCACTTCCAAAGCAAGAATTAAAAAGAACATTGAAAGAATTGCTATGAGATGACTGTTGTCGTGAAATGGCTCTATAAATAAAGTTGAAGTTGGCAGCTACAAAATATCTGTATAACTTGTCCTAACCCCATTGATTACATAGATTGTCAAATGATGGTAGCAGCGGTGGTCTTACAGTTTTCTCTGCATCTTCTTTCTATTGCAGTGATCATAAGTTTTTTTTAAAAACATTTATTAGCTGTAACTCCATCACATTCCACTCTTGCCCGGTACTAATAAAAACACACCGAGCACAAATGGCTCTACACAGCAGAAACCCATTTTGGCATCACAACAGCACATTCAAACCAGCACACAAGTAGAAATTCTGGCAATGGCGTAGGCCACACACAAAGGGTATGTCTGATTTTGGAAAAATGGAAGCAAAGAAAATTACCAAGCAAGAGCCTGGATAAGATTGAATATTGGCCCTCATTGGTGAGAGCTAAAAGAAATATAGGGATGCAAAACTGATGGTGATGTGCGACTTCATACCATCAAGAAACTAAGAAATTCCAAAAAATATAAAGCCACTAACGTTTGTGTCATTTGGCTGGAAGGAATTGTTTGCCATTAAGGTAATTGGGCATATATGGTTCCTTGGCATTATGCTTCTCATTAGCCTGTCTTTGCTGGACACATTCAATGAGACCTTGACCAGCTGACTGTGACCCCATCCATCTGAGCTTCTGGCGGTGTTTGCTGGTATCGCATCCTTTGCAGGGGACACCATACTTAAAGGTTGGTGAATAAGGCCTTGTTGGACAGCAAACATCCCTACGCGACCTTGTTCTGAACTCTCAATTTTGTCAACATCGGTCCATCATAGGGTGGGCGCAATGGAGGGCGGTGGGCGTCGTGTCTGACAAACACGAACTCCGCACTCTTCAAAGTTTTAGGCACGAAAACGCGGAAAACTGTGGTGGGCAGGGCCCAGCAGCGTGCCTGTGTGTGCGCTATGCTGCAAAAGCTGAGACAGGCAGCTGCCCGGCGCGGGATTATCTGGTAGAAATTCCCCGGGCAGCCGTAGGGGCTGCGCAAAAACAAGCTCTGCCGGGGAAGCTTCCAGATCTTCTTTCGGCGCGGAGCGCAACCCCAATAAAACCCACGGCAGCCTGTCTACCCAATTTGCATCCGTCAATGAAGCCCTGAGTGCTGCTTTCAGTGATCTATGGAAACGCTGGCATAACCCATTGGCCTGTGGGTTGTACGTGGTTGTGCGGTGAATTGTAACACCCAGGCTGCGGGCCATCGCGGACCAGAGTTCAGAAACAAATTGAGGGCCCCTGTCGGACGTAATGTCCGACGGGACTCCAAAACGCGCCACCCATGCTGTTACCCATGCTGGGCAGCACGGTGGTGCAGTGGTTAGCACTGTTGCCTTACAGCTAGAAGGTTCCTCGTTCGAATCCCCAGGTTGGCAGGGGTTGGAACCTTTCTGTGTGGAGTTTGCATGTTCTCCCTGTGCTGCGTGGGTTTACTCCGGGGGCTCCGGTTTCCTCCCACAATCCAAAGACATGCATGTTAGGTTAATTGGCTGTTCTAAATCGTCCCTAGATATCTGTTTCCTATAGGCCCTTAGAATAGAGGGTTATTATTAGTGAAAGCGCTTTGAGTAGTCTTTGTGACTAGAAAAGCGCTATATAAGTGCAGAGTAGTTAGTTAGTTAGTAGTTAGTTAAAAAAGCACGCCCTACGTCTGCGGATGTGGTTGCCGCCAGCGGGACTGCTTCTGGCCAGCGCGTGGTGCGGTCCACCACTGTCAGGAGGTGCGTGCACCCCTGTGATGGCGGAAGGGGGCCCACGAGGTTCACGTGAACATGGTCGAACCTCTTAGCCGGAATACGAAACGGCTCCAAGGGAGCCTTCGTGTGTCTTTGTACCTTGGCTCGTTGGCACGCCATGCAGGCTGCAACCCACTCTTTCGCTTGTTTGCGTAGGCTCGGCCACACAAACTTCTCTCCCACCATTTTGACCGACGCGCGCACTCCTGGGTGCGCCAGAGTGTGAACCGACTCAAACACGCGGCGGCGCCACGCGACCGGGACCACTGGACGTGGGCGACTCGTGGAGACATCGCAGATTGGGGGGGGGGGGCGCCATCTTGCAGCACCCTGCTCTCCAGCCTTAACCCTGTTGGTCCAGACTGGAGCGCGCGCACGTCTGCATCTCTAATCTGCTCTGCGGCCATGACTGCGTAATCTATCCCCACACAGACCGGGGCCACCACGGCACGCGAGAGGCAGTCCGCCACCACATTCAGTTTACCCGACACATGCTAAATATCGGTAGTAAACTCTGAGATCGCGGCCAGCTGTCTCTGCTGCCGGCCCGACCACGGTTCTGAAACCTTGGCCATCGCGAATGTTAGCGGCTTGTGGTCCACGAACGTGGTGAAGCTGCGCCCTTCCAGCCAGAACTGGAAGTGGCGTATGGCCAGGTGGAGAGCCAGAAACTCTCTGTCGAACGCGCTGTATTTACGTTCGCTGTCGCGCAAAGTTCTGCTGAAAAAGGCGAGCGGCTGCCAAGCCTCGGCGACGCGCTGCTCCACGACAGCCCCTATGGCCACGTCTGAAGCGTCGGTGGTGAGCGCTATGCGGGCCGCCGGGTCCGGATGCGCCAGCAGTGCAGCGTTTGCCAGGGCTGCTTTAACTTCCGAGAACGCCCGCTCTCGCTCCGGGGTCCATTCGACCCTATCCGCGGGTTTCTGTTTCTTGAGTGCGGCGTACAATGGTTGCATGAGCTGCGCCGCGCAGGGAAGGAAACGGTTATTAAAGTTCACCATCCCCAAAAATTCCTGCAGCGCCCTGACCGTCTTAGGTCGGGGAAAATCTGCCACGGCACGCACTTTGTCGGGCAGCGGGATCACTCCTTCCAGAGAGACGCGGTGCCCCAAAAAATCAATCTCCATCACGCCGAACTGGCATTTCACCGGGTTGATTATTAACCCGTGCTCCTCCAACCTCCAGAAAACCGTCGTGAGGTGGGTTTCGTGTTCGTCTTCAGACGCACTGGCTACCAGGATATCGTCCAGGTAGACGAACACGAACGGGAGATCGCATAGCACTGCATCCATCATGCGCTGGAACGTCTGTGCCGCTCCTTTTAACCCGAATGGCATGCGCAGGAACTCGAATAGACCGAACGGAGTTATTACCGCTGTTTTGGGTATGTCCTCAGCGCGCACTGGGACTTGGTGGTAACCGCGGACCAGGTCTATTTTGGAAAAAATGCGTGCTCCGGCAAGGTGAACGGAAAAATCCTGTATGTGGGGAATTGGGTAGCGGTCGTGCGCTGTGGCGTTGTTCAACCTGCAGAAATCCCTGCACGGTCGCCACGAGCCCTCAGCCTTAGGGACCATGTGTAGCAGGGATGCCCATGGGCTGTTCGAGCGCCTGATGATGCCTGACCTTTCCAGGTTGGCAAACTCCTTGCGCGCTATGGCCAGTTTAGCTGCGTCCAAGCGCCGAGGTCTTGCAAAAACGGACGGCCTGGTGGTGGTGATAAAGTGCTCCACCCCGTGTTTAGCGATGGCTGCAGAAAACATCGGGACCGTGAGTGCTGGGAACTGAGTGAGCAGTGCGTGGAACTTACCGCCTGTAGCTGTGACGTTGGCTTGTGCTGTTGGCCAGGTCACTCGAGCTATACAGGGGAGAGAGTCAAAGGACAGTGCATTAACCAGGCGCCTGTTAGCAACATCAACCAGTAAACCATGTGCACACAGAAAATCAGCCCCCAGGATATGGTAATTCAGTGCTGCTACGACAAAAGTCCACTCATATGTACGGCCGTGTAGAGATAAGAGCAGAGTCCTCTGTACTGTATATGCATTCTATGGTTTTTTCTCATATATCATACTGTTTGACGGTCTGGGCTCAAGCAGCCCCTTCCACAATAAGACATATAGGTTCATTATATAATCAAACCCTAAAAATCTTGGACCAAAAGCCCATTAGGTGGCATCACTGTCATGTTTTAAAAAAAAATACAACCTATTGAGTTTTGAGAGTTTCATTGACCTCTGTTTTCTGAAATTAACGTTCAAATGTTTCCATAAATCAGCACCCGAGCCACTTGCTGGTTTCGTCCAAAGACAGGACAGCAGCAGAGCCACCAGGAGTTCTGTTAACAATAACTGTAAAATATTCCACCGCAGAACCACATTTGGACAAACAGCTTTCTCTATGGCAGTCACATCTGGAACACAATGCCAAATGAAATTAAATAATAACGGACTTTAAAACATTCACTAAAAAGGTTAAAAACTGGCTGAAAAATAAACAAGAATGTACTCATGTATGAATTGATTGTCTGCAAAGTGAGAGTGAATTAAGGGAAGGAATGAATGTGTTTGTTTATAATGAGTGACGAAGGGAGGGAGGCCTGAAATAGGCAAATGTGAATCAGGTTGTTATATTTGTGTATAATATTTATAATTGTGTATTTATAATCTTTTTGCATTGATGTATGTGGTTATTGTGTATTTTCTTTTTCTTTTTTTACTTGATTCTCTTTTCTAAAGCCCAGCCAGGGACAAGAGTTGCAAATTAGCTAATAGCTATACACTCTATGTGCAACACATCAGATTGATTGTCATTGATTAATTGTCTATGTCTATTGCACTGTCCCTGTCAAATAAACTAATCTATCTATCTATCTCTCACCAAAGGTCTTAATATCCGAGCCGTTTGCTGCCAACATCTCGGGGTCGCTAGGTCCTGCCAGCCGGTCAGCGTAGGTCGGCAGGATGAAACACTTCTGGGCTCCGGTGTCCACGAGGAAACGCCTCCGCGAGGGTGCATCCATCAAGTAGAGCAGCTTGTTCTCTTCACCGAGGGTCGCAGCTGCTACCGACCCCCGGCCTTGGCGTTTCCCGAGCGCTTGAATTGGCACAGGGGTACACATCTGCGTGCCTTCTCTCCGAAGCGGCGGTGGTAGAAACAGAGCGTGTCTCTCTGGCGCTCCTTGGCCCCCGCTGCTGCTACCGTCGGTGGCTCCTCGCCTCCTCTGGTCGTCTCGCTGGGCTCCGCCGCTGCCGCGTTGACTGTGATCGCCCTGGTGGTGAGGATGATCTGGTCTGCCTCCTGGGCTAGCGCACGGTAGTCGTGCGCGGCCAGCAACGGTGAATTGGCCAGAACCGCTCTCACCACCGTCGGAAGGTTCCAGAGGAAGAGGTGGGCAAACAGAAAGTGCCCGTCGTCCGTGCCCATTAACGCCAGCATCTTCTCAATCAGGTCTACGGCCGAACCATCTCCTAACTCGGTCCGTGTCAGGAGCCTCTCCGCTCTCTCACAGTCTGAGAGCGTATAGCGCTGGATGAGCACAGCCTTGAGTGCCTCATATTTGCTGCTGGCCGGTGGCTGATCGAGCAGGTTTGCTACCTGCTGAGCTGTGCGGGCGTCCAGCGCTGCGACCACATGGCAGAATCTGGTGTTGTCTGCTGTTACTCCCCGGAGGGCGAACTGGGCCTCGATGAGGTGGAACCAAGAGTGCGGGTTGTGCTACCAGAAATCCGGTAGCTTGACTGAAACCGCACACGCGTGGCTGGAGGTTCCAATCCGGGCTGTCTGTGGGATGGCTGCCGCCTCGCTGTAGCTTCCTGACCGGGCCGGCTCCAGGGATCTTGCCTCGTGTTCCATAATACGTCTTGGGTCACCAGTGTGGAGTGTGTGAAATAAGAGTCGGGCTCATGACACACAGTTTATTACACACTTCACATCTCTCTGGCACAGAACAGACTGAGCATTTCAGCAGGCACTCTCCTCTTAAGTTTCATGGCATTTCTCCACACACAACATGACATTTGCATCACACTGCATTCAACCCCCTTCGTCCTTGACTCCTTCCTGCTATCTCGCCAGGAACCTCCTGAGTATTGTTCTCCCATGTTTATCCACTGTCTCTTGTCTGAGATGCTAAATAATCTGGCTCCCCCAAGGTGCTAAACTATCATCCTTTCTTCCACCATCCTGCAAGACACCATAGTTCCAACTTCAATATATACTCCACTCCAATAAGAGTGTTGGAGCTGTGAGGCCAATTTCTTTATTGTTGCTTTAGACTGAAAACATTTAGGGTTGACATCAAAAGACGAATGAGACAAGAGATCAACATTTCAGCCTTTTTTTCCAGGTATTTACATCTGGGTCTGATACACAACTTAGACAGCATTATTTGTAATGGAACACCAAATTTTTATGTGAGCGAAAGGATTGGAACAAATCAGTGGTGCATCTAGAAAATTTTACATTGTGGAGAATGTGGAAATGACGAGGCTGAGTTTATCTCACGAGTAGGTTTATTCACATTCTCCAACATCATCAAAAACAGAAAGAGAAAGAAACCCCCAGACATTCGTCCTTTTATACCCCAGGACATCAAAGCACACAGTCACATTGTATTTAATCCCAAGTCACAAAGCGTCTTCTTCCAGGTCTTATCACCTCCACCTAAAGTCACTGGCGGCCAGGAAATCCCCCAAGGCCATCTCTTTGCATACCAAAGACCACATTTCACATCCTCCTGTTATCTCCTAGGAGGCTCAGTCCTTTTGTTCATCTGAGACGTGAAGCATACAGTAAGCATACAGTGATATACATATGAAGCATATGAAACCCACATATGTGTCCCACATGACCCCCCCCCAAACGTCTAAGATGGAACAACGTAATAACAGTCTGCATGTCATGATAAAATCACACACATCAGTCCACATGCTGCTTGGGCCGCAGCCTTCTCCCGTATCTGCTGTAAGCGGTCTTTACCACCTCCGCGGCGCCCTCCTGCTGGGGAGCTGCTGTCTGAGGATGAGAACTGTTAGTCAATCCCTGTGGGTGCTCTGGGCAATGCTCCCTAGGGGGTCTGCCGCGCCGAGGAGCCCTGGCCAACTGCACACCTTCGTCAGCCACCACAAAAGCGGGTTTGAGCCTGTTTATGCCAATCATTTCTGCCCTCCAAATCTAGCAAAAAATGCTTATCTCCTGTTTCCAGCACTCTAAATGGTCCATCATAAGGTGGTCGCAACGGCGGGCGATGGGCATCGTGTCTGACAAAAACAAACTCCGCATTTTTTAAAGCCTTAGGCACAAAAACGCGCGGAAAACTGTGGTGAACAGGGCCAGGCAGCGTGCTCGATTCCGTGCTACTCTGCAACCGCTGAGCTGGGGAGCACTCTGGCGCAGGATTATCTGGGAGAAATTCCCCGGGCAGCCGAAGTGGCTGTGCGAAAACTAGCTCAGCCGGGGAGGCTTCTAAATCCTCTTTAGGTGCAGAACGCAACCCCAATAAAACCCACGGTAGCCTGTCCACCCAATTTGCATCCGTAAGCGACGCTCTGAGGGCCGCCTTCAATGACCTGTGAAAACGTTCGCATAACCCGTTAGCCTGCGGATTGTACGCGGTCGTGCGGTGGATCGTTGCCCCCAGGCTGCGGGCCATCGCTGACCAAAGTTCGGAAACAAATTGAGGGCCTCTGTCGGACGTAATGTCCGACGGGACTCCAAAACGCGCTACCCATGCCGTTAAAAACGCGCGCACCACCTCCTCAGCTGTGGTTGACGACAGTGGGACCACTTCCGGCCAGCGCGTGGTGCGGTCAACCATTGTCAGAAGATGTGTGCACCCCTGTGAGGGCGGGAGGGGGCCTACGAGGTCCACGTGAACATGATCAAACCTCTTAGCCGGGATGTGAAACGGCTCCAAGGGAGCTCTCGTGTGTCTGTGTACCTTGGCTCGTTGACAAGCCATGCAGGCTGCTGCCCACTCTCTAACTTGTTTGCGCAGGCTCAGCCATACAAATTTCTCTCCCACCATTTTGACCGACGTGCGCTCTCCCGGGTGCGCCAGAGAATGGATCGAGTCAAAAACGCGGCGGTGCCACGCGGCCGGTACCACAGGACGCAGTCGCCCAGTGGAGACATCGCAGATTAGGGGGGGCATACCGTCTTGCAGCACCCTGTTCTCCAGCCTTAACCCTGTTGGTCCAGACTGGAGCGCGCGCACGTCTGCGTCGCTAACCTGATCCGCGGCCATGGCTGCATAATCTATCCCTATGCGGACTGGGGCCGCGCGCACTTCTGCGTCGCTAACCCGATCCGCGGCCATGGCTGCAAAATCTACCCCTACGCGGGCTGAAGCTGCCATGGCGCGCGAGAGGCAGTCTGCCACTACATTAAGTTTACCCGCCACATGCTGGATATCGGTAGTAAACTCTGAGATCGCGGCCACCTGTCTCTGCTGCTGGCCCGACCACGGTTCTGAAACCTTGGCCATCGCGAAAGTCAGCGGCTTGTGGTCAACGAACGCGGTGAAACGGCGTCCCTCCAGCCAGAACTGGAAGTGGCGAATGGCCAAGTGGAGAGCTAACAACTCCCTGTCGAATGCGCTGTATTTTTGTTCACTATCGTGCAAGGTCCTGCTGAAAAAGGCGAGCGGTTGCCAAGCTCCGGCTACATACTGCTCCACGACCGCCCCTATGGCCACATCTGACGCATCAGTAGTGAGCGCTATGCGGGCCGTTGGGAATGGATGTGCTAACAACGCAGCGTTTGCCAGGGCTGTTTTGACTTCCAAGAATGCGCGCTCTCGCTCCGGAGACCATTCGATTTTATTTGTGGGTTTTTGTTTTTTTAGTGCAGCATACAATGGTTGCATGAGCTGCTCTGCGTGGGGGAGGAAACGGATATAAAAATTTACCATTCCCAAAAACTCCTGTAACGCTTTGACCGTTTGTGGCTGGGGAAAATTTGTTACTGCGCGCATTTTGTCAGGCAGAGGAACCGCTCCTTCTGGAGAGACGCGATGCCCCAAAAAATCAATCTGCGTCACCCCGAACTGACACTTCGCTGGGTTGATTATTAACCCGTGCTCTCCCAACCTCCGGAAAACTGCCGTGAGGTGGTTTTCGTGTTCGTCTTCGGACGTGCTGGCTACCAATATGTCGTCCAGGTAGATGAACACAAAGGGGAGATCGCGCAACACCGCGTCCATCATGCGTTGGAACGTCTGCGCCACGCCTTTAAGCCCAAACGGCATGCGCAAAAACTCGAATAGCCCGAACGGAGTTATTTTTTTTTCCACAATATCTTTATTGAACCTTTTTTTTTTTTTTAACAAACATGATACAAACAATCAAACACTAACACTAAAGTACTACAAAAAAAAAAAAAAAAAGCACTAAAAACACCAACAACCACCAACAAAATCAAGTCTTCAACAATGCTCCTCTGTTTAGTCTAGACAATCCAATACATAAGTATACATATTATGTTCACCAGTTTGGAATTTACAAGGTCCACACACATCATTCACCTTCTTCTTCAAGAGTTATGTTTAAATTTTTTACATAATCAATAAAAGGTCTCCATATATTCTCAAACACAATTTCCTTTGATTTTAGTATATATGTTATTCTTTCTAATGGAAGGTTTGTTAACATCTGTCTTAACCACTGAGTCACATCTGGTCTATGAGTCTTTTTCCATAATAGTGCAATACATTTTTTGGCATTAAGCAAACTGAGGTCTATGAATGTTCTTTCACTTTTATTAAAATTATGCTTTTCTGGGTACAGACCCAACAAAAACAGTTTAGGATTCAATATGATTTGTTTTGAGATTATTTTTTCAATTGTTACCCTCACCTCTTCCCAAAACATTCTTATTAATCTACATTCCCATAAACAATGAAATAGGGTTCCTTTACTTTCCATGCATTTTGTGCATGTATCTGGTATATTTTTGTTATATCTATTTAACTCCTCCGGTGTAACATACATCCGCATTAACCATTTGAAATGTATCAATTTAAGGCGTGCATTTATTGATTTGGTTTGAGCTTCTGTACAAGCCAATTCCCATTGTTCCTCTGAAATTTCAATTTGCAGATCTTCTTTCCAGTAGTTTAATCTTTTCAGTGAATTTTCACTTGAAGATAGTGTCAATGAGTTATAAAACTCTGAAATAATACCCTTTCTTTTACTATCTTTCATCATCATTTTTTCCAAGGATGAATAAATAGGTCGAGTGAGAGCTTTATTTTGATTTGATCGAATAAAGTTTCTAAGTTGAAGATATTTAAAAAAATGTGTTCTATTGAGATTAAATTTGATCCTCAGCTCTTCAAAAGACATTATGTTGTCTGCACATGGCAAATATAAATCCTGAATCTTTTGTATCCCTTTTAAATTCCATACTTTAAATACAGCGTCCGCTCTCCCTGGTTTAAAATATTGATTACCCCATATTGGACTAAATTGTGACAATAACTGTGGTTCTTTTAAATAGTTTTTAGCTTCACACCATATTTTGATCATATGCTTTACAAATGGATTTTTAACTTGTTTTTGTAATTTTTTTGCCGAATCTGAGTATATGAATATGGGAAGAGGTAAAGGTAAATTGTATGATTCCATTTCAGTCCAGTGAGGGAGATCATTTGATGAAAAATAATATGTCATAGACCTCAGTTGTGCCGACCAATAATACAACATAAAATTTGGACATTTCAGACCTCCACGATCAAATGGTAAATATAATAAAGACAAACGTAATCTAGCCCTCCTGTTGTTCCATATAAATTCCACTAACTTTTTTTTTATTCTTGAGAATAGATCTAAAGGTGGTGATAAGGGAATGTATTGAAATAAATAAAGTATTTTAGGTAAAATATTACTTTTAAGTATATTGATTCTCCCGATCATCGACATTGGTAGTGACATCCATCTCTGAGTTAACTCACTGATATCTGACATTAAGGCTTCATAGTTGACACTGGCGACTGATTCTAGCTTAGGCATAATTTGGATTCCTAAATATTTAAACTGATTTACAACATTGAATTGATTTACCTCAGGGGCTGGGTAATTTCTCTGGGTCTCATTTAGCATTAATATTGAAGATTTAGTTTTATTTATTTTATATCCTGATATTTCCCCAAAATTCTTTATTAAATTCAACAAGGTTGGAATTGATTTTTTTAGATTCGACATAAACAAAATTATGTCATCGGCGTACAGGGAGATTTTATGTTCTGTTGGTCCAACTTTAATTCCATATATTTGTGAATGTAAACGTATCGCTATCGCTAAAGGTTCAATTGCCATAGTAAACAGTAAAGGTGAAAGTGGACAGCCTTGTAGACATCCTCTATTGATTTTTATTGGTTTTGAAATATTGTTATTTGTTAGGATTTCTGCTGTAGCATTATTGTATATTATTTGAACCCATTTTATGAAATTATTTCCAAGTCCAAACCTTTGTAGGACTTCAAAAAGAAAGGGCCATTCAACTCTATCAAAGGCCTTTTCGGCGTCCAATGATAGGAGAGCTGTATCCGGTGCTTCTTTATTAAAATAAATAATATTAAATAGTCTTCTTACATTATGGAAGCCTTGTCTACCCTTTATAAAGCCATTCTGATCTCGATTAATAATATTTGGTAAAATTTCTTGTATTCGTCTTGCTAAAATTTTACAGATTATCTTAAGGTCGGCGTTTAATAGGCTTATTGGTCTCATATTTTCACATTTATTAGAGGGCTTACCTGATTTTGGCAGCAGTATAATTAAGGCATTATTTATGTATGATGGTAAATTATTATTTTGAAATGCTTCTAAAACCATTTCCAAAAAAGGTTTTATTAATTTATTCTTAAATTTTTTATAAAGGTCAACTGGAAGACCATCTGGTCCTGCACTTTTTCCTGATTTCATATTATCAATGGCTAGCCCAACTTCTTCTTGACTAATTTTAGACTCCAATATCTCCCTGTTTTCATTTGGAATACACGGTATAGATAGTTCGTTCAAAAACCCATTTAGTTTTGTTAAATCAGGTTCATTTTTGGTATCATATAATTTTTCATAGTAATCTCTAAAGGCTCTATTAATTTCTAAAGGATCTATAACTACCTGTCCGTTACTTATAATACTGGTAATTGGTGTTTTAATTTCCAATTGTTTAATCTGCCATGCTAATAATTTTCCTGATTTTTCACCTTGTTCATAAAAAGATTGTTTCAATCTTAGAAGACTCGAGGCAGCTCTATTCGCTGATTTTTTGTCGTATTCAGCTCTCAAAATCAGTAATTCATTCTCCAACCTTGGGTCACTTCCTGCATACACTTTTTCCTGAAGATTTTTTATTTTATGTTCCAATTTAGCTCTCTCCTCTCGAGTCTTCTTAGATTTTGATCCTGTATAACTAATAATATGTCCCCTAATAAAAGCTTTGAAAGCCTCCCACTTTACACATGCTGATGTTTGTGTAGTATTGATGTCAAAGAACTCGTCTATCTGTTTTTCTATATACTTGACAAATTCCTCATCCTGAAGCCATTTATGCTGAAATTGCCATCTACCTGATTCCTTTGTCAATTTTTTATCTACATATATTAGACAACAGGGTGCATGATCAGAGATCACGATGTTATCATAAAAGCAGTTTTGAATCTTGGACCTTAATTCTGTGGAAATCAAAAAATAATCAATACGTGAGAATGTCTTGTAGGTACTGGAATAACAAGAATAGGCTTTAACTTGTGGTTTCATTTCTCTCCATATATCTAACAATCTCAATTCTTTCATAAAATGATTAATAGTCATCCTACATCCAATGTGCGTACAATCCAGTCCTGTTGATCTATCCACACCTGGATTCAATGTACAATTAAAATCCCCTGCTATTATATGTTGCCCTGTAAGTGATGATAAGATGAGAAATAAATTAGCAAAGAACTTCTGATCATCTATATTGGGACCATATAAGTTCACAAGATTTATATTTTCTAATAGCAAAGAACCTTGAATGATTACATATCTTCCAAATTTGTCTCCAATTACATTTTTCACTTGAAAAGGAACTGATTTATGTATGAGAGTCATAACTCCCCTGGCTCGGGATGAAAATGAAGAGGTGAATACACTTCCCTGCCATCTACTCCTAATTCTTTTAACATCCTCCTCTATCAGATGAGTTTCTTGTAAAAACACAATTCTTGAACCCATGTCCTTTATTTTATTCATAACTTGTTTAAGTTTTTTTAAATTTTGTAGACCTCTGCAATTCCATGAAGTTAAATTAAGATTAACACTTTGGTCCATGATCAATAGAGAGTTTGGGATTACCTTGCAGTGTAAACATGCTCATACAGAGAAGCAAAAACATGAGTGGTTGAACATTCATCCTACAAACTACACACAAACAAATTTCCCCTTCCCACACTTGTGGCAAACCCCCCAAAATCAAAAGAAAAATTCTGTCTCCCGATATAGCCATCGACCGTTCCACACCCACGGGGAACAGCCTAAGCCACTCCTTCTTCATCCTCCCAATCACCCTAACTCTACTGCTTTTAATGACGTAACATTAACTCTCCTCTGTAGTTTTCCAACTTAACTCCAAAATTTTTAACAACTTTGTACATCATAGTTTTTGGTTTTTGGTTTTTTTTTTTTTGTTGTTTGTTTTGTTTTTGTTTTGTTTTTTAATATATAATACAATCTATATTTTGTAAACTTACTATTTACTTCAAGTCAGTCAGATGCCTGTGCAAATGCTTAATTATTCTACCTTATATTTTGTTCATGCTTAGCTCCCACCAGTCTCTTCTTCTTCTTTGATCTTCTTGATGAACTCCTGCGCCTCCTCTGGGGTCTTGAAGATGTGGGTTCTGCCCTCATACGTGGTCAGCAGTCTCGCAGGATAGATTACACCATGACGAATCCCAAGGTTGCGCAGCTCCTTACGTACGGGATCAAACTGCTTCCTCAATTGCTGGATTCCTGTGGCCAAATCTGGGTAGAACCGCACCTGCTGGTCCTGGTGTTTAATCTCTCCTTTAGCACGTGCAGCGTTGAAGATCTTCATCCTGTCTCTGTTGCTAAGAAACTTCATAATTAAGGTCCTCGGCGGTCCCTTATCTCTCCGTGGGCCAATACGATGTGCTTTTTCCAGAACCACTGCTGATTGCAACTCCTCGCTGCCCAGCACCTCCGGAATCCACTTTTCCAGAAAGGAACATACGTCCCGACCTTCTGATTCCTCTGGAAGACCCACCAGCCTCAAATTATTCTGTCTCGACCGAGATTCCAAATCCAAAATATTATCTTCCAGAGATTTATTTTTTTTTTCCAAAGTGCGCACCTTTAATTGAAGACGGGTGACGTCATCTTCAGCACTAGCGAGACGGAGCTCCATCTGCGCCGTTCATTCTACACAGTCACCCAATTCCTTTCTTATTCCTTCCAGCGCTGTCATAATCCCATCAAATCTAGAGGAAAAGTCCGCTCTCATTGAACTCATGGCAGCCATCAGCGCATCTGCGCCATTCCCCGCAGAAATCGCACCGTTGCCAGCCTCCTCCGCCATATATGGAGTTTTGTTTGCTGCGTCACAGACCTGAAAGTCCGTTAATTTGGACTGTTTCGGCGGCTCGCTTTTTCCTTTTCCTGGTTTTCCAGCCTTAGGCTTCGCCGACATATCCTCGCCCAAATGCTGGGATACGTTCTGTCCCAAATGAGAGAGTTATTTGCCGATTTTTTTCTCCAGGAGCAGAGCAGAGCGAGACACGTCCGTCCTACGTGGCAGCCATAACCGGAAGTCCCGAACGGAGTTATTACTGCTGTTTTGGGTATGTCCTCAGCGCGCACTGGGACCTGGTGGTAACCGCGTACCAAGTCTATCTTAGAAAAAACGCGCGCCCCATCCAAATGAACTGAAAAATCTTGGATATGCGGGATTGGGTAGCGGTTGTGTGCTGTAGCGTTGTTCAACCTGCGGAAATCTCCGCAAGGTCGCCACGAGCCATCAGCTTTCGGGACCAGGTGAAGCGGTGAAGCCCATGGGCTTTTCGAACGCCTGATGATGCCAAACTTTTCCAGGTTGGCGAACTCCTCGCGCGCTATGGTCAGTTTAGCTGAATCCAAGCGCCGAGTTTTTGCAAAAACGGGTGGTCCGGTGATAGTAATAAAATGTTCCACCCCGTGTTTAGCCACAGTTGCCGAAAATGTTGGGACCGTGAGTGCTGGGAACTGAGTGAGCAGTGTGTGGAACTTACCACTTGCAGCTGTGACGTTGGCTTGTGCTGTTGGCGGGGCCACTCGAGCTGTACAGGGAATAGAATAAAAAGAGAGTGCATTAACCAGGCGCCTGTTAGCAAGATCAACCAACAACCCATGTGAGCACAGAAAATCAGCCCCTAACATATTGAAATTGACTGCAGCTATGACAAAAGTCCACTCAAATGTACGGCCGTGTAGGGACAGAAGCAGAGTCCTCTCACCAGAGGTCTTAATCGCCGAGCCGTTTGCTGCTGACACCCCGGGACCACTGGAAGGCGCCAGCCAGTCAGCGGAGGAAGGTGTGATGAAACTCAACTGGGAGCCTGTGTCCACGAGGAAATGCCTCCCCGAGCGCGCATCCTTCAAGTAGAGCAGCTTGTTCTCCTCCCCGAGGGCCGCAGCTGCTACCGACCCCCGGTCTTGGCGTTTCCCGAGCGCTTGAAATGGCACGGTGGTATACATTTGTGTGCCCTCTCTGCGAAGCGGCGATGGTAGAAACAAAGGACGTTGTCTGTTCCGTGTTTCTTGGCCCCTGCCGCCGCCATCGTCGGTGAGTCTGGTACTGCTGCCTCTGGCCCCCTGCCATCTCCAGATGTTGCGCTGAGCTCCGCAGCCGCGGCCGTGGCCGCGCGCCGTTTGGTGGCATTGACGAGTCGTTGCGCCTCCTGGCCCAGCTCGCGGTAGTCTCGTCAGGCCAACAGTGGCAAACTGGCCAGGGTTGCTCTCACTGCTGACGGTAGGGTCCTGAGGAAGAGGTGGGTGAAGATGAAGTGATCATCGTCAGAGTCTTTCATCCTCAACAGCTTCTCCATCAGGTCCGCAGGCCTGTCGCTTTCAAATTCAGTCAGCGCCAGGAGCCCCTCTGCTCGCTCCTCCACCGAGGGGGTGAAGTACCGGATGAGTGCAGCCTTCAACGCGCTGTACTTGTCGCTGTCTGGCGGCTGGTTGATCGGGCTCTCCACATGCTGGGCTGTGTGGTTGTCCAGTTTTGCAACCACATGGTAGAACTTTGTGGCGTCTACCGAAATCCCCCGGAGGTTGAACTGCGCTTCAACCGCGTTAAACCAGGAGCGCGGATTGTTCTACCAGAAGTCCAGTAGCTGAACTGTGGCTTGCATTCGCTTGGCTGGCTCCTGACGAGTCTGGCTCGGGGGAATTTCTTTCACTCATGATACGTCTTAGGGTCACCAGTGTGGAGAATGTGGAAATGACGAGGCTGAGTTTATCTCACGAGTCAGGTTTATTCACATTCTCCAACATCATCAAAAACAGAAAGAGAAAGAAACCCCCAGACATTCGTCCTTTTATACCCCAGGACATCAAAGCACACAGTCACATTGTATTTAATCCCAAGTCACAATGTGTCTTCTTCCAGGTCTTATCACCTCCACCTAAAGTCACTGGCGGCCAGGAAATCCCCCAAGGCCATCTCTTTGCATACCAAAGACCACATTTCACATCCTCCTGTTATCTCCTAGGAGGCTCAGTCCTTTTGTTCATCTGAGACGTGAAGCATACAGTAAGCATACAGTGATATACATATGAAGCATATGAAACCCACATGTGTCCCACAACATGGCAATAGGTCTCGGCTGGGTGGCACTGGACATCCTTGGTGCAGCATATGAAAATCCCCTATGTAAATGGAGTCAACAAAAGATTCACAAAAACAAGAGTTTTAATGTAATTGTGATTTTCAGTAATTTGTTTTTATTAACATTTCCCATCATTCTGAGCACAGATGTACAGTATCTTTCCTGCCCTACTTTTGTAGTCACTCCATGAAATCATGTCACACTTGTACAGTATGCCTGACTTTTTGATAGTGCAAAATGTCTGCAGGCAAAGAAATATGCTACATCTCTTTATAGAGAATATTCCAGCCATGGCCAACAGCTCCATGAGGTGTTTTGGGGAATGTCTTTAAACTGGACTGGACTGCTGTATTTGATCAAATACATTAATCTGTCACTGAAACTCTGAAACAGCAACTGTCTGGATTCAGACATTTTTTAAAAATATCTAAATGCATAAACTGCTCTCATTTACTATAATGAGAACTAACTAATTAGGTAAATATGCTCCTGTGGAGAGAGTCAAGAACCAGGCAGAGAGGTCCAGATCATATCAAGCTTTATTCCACTCTCACATTTCTCTAGAAACACAAGCAACAAAAGAGTAGCAGATCTCAGGCACCTCTGCTCTTAAATGATACCACTCTGCCTTCTCTGTGTGCTGCATTAACATCAAAGCCTTTGTAATTCCCATCCTCTTTCACTGTTCACATCAACACACCACCCCCGCATCCACACACAAACCCCCCATGACGATTCCTTTTTGTCTTTCAGTCGGAGTGTAAATATACTGAGGTGGATTCCCACACCGCCCCCCCACCCCAGACTCAGACTGAGCCTTGACCCTCATGTCCTTTGGGCTTCAGCTTACATCCGTAGTGGCTGTAACGTGGGGTCTGCGGCTTCGAGGTTGGGGGGTGCGTCCGTCTGTGGGGGGCATTGGGAGGAGGGAAAACATCATTACTAACTAACTATATTGTGACTGATCTGACGAGTCATTTACCTTGGGAGTTCTCAGTGGGGGTTATCCACGCCGAGAAGTTCGGGCCAACACCACTTGCTCATCTGATAACATGAAAGCGGGCTTAAGCCTGTCTATACAGACTGTTTCTCTGCGTCCCCCCAGGTCTAACACAAAATGTTTCTCCCCGGGTTCCAGCACTCTGTGAACGGGCCATCGTAGGGTGAGTGCAAGGGGGTCCGGTGGGCATCGTGCCTGACAAATACAAACGCTGCGTCCTTCAAGGCCTTTGGCACAAAAGCACGTGGAAAACAGTGGTGGACCGGACTGGGTAGTGTCTCTGCCACTGCGCTACGCGGTGAAAGCGGGGATGGATTGGTGTTCGGCACGGCGCTGTCCGGCAAAAATTCCCCTGGGAGCCACAGCGGCTGGGAAAAAAACAGCTCTGCTGGGGAGGCTGCCAAATCCTCCTTCGGTGCTGAACGCAACCCTAATAGAACCCACAGCAACCGGTCCACCCAATTTGCATCCTTAAGCAAAACCCTGAGCGCTGCTTTAAGCAATCTATGGAAACGCTTGCATAACCCATTGGCCTGTGGGTTGTACGCGGTCGTGCAATGAAGTGAGATGCCCAGGCTCCAGGCCATGTGAACCAGAGGTCAGAAACAAATTGCGGGACCTGATCAGACGTGATACCCGAAGGGGCGCTGAAACATGCCACCTATGTCATCAAAAAAGCGCGTGCAACTTCTGCGGACACGGTGGAAGCTAGCAGGACTGCTTCGGGCCAGCGCGTGGTGCAGTCCACCACTGTCAGGAGGTGCGTGAACCCTTGCAATGGCGGGAGGGGGCCCACAAGGTCCACGTGAACGTAGTCGAACCGCTTAGCCGGGATATGGAACGGCTCCAAGGAGGCCTTTGTGTGCCTGTGCACTTTGGCTCGCTGGCATGCTACGCAGGCTGCAGCCTACTCTTTCACCTGTTTGCGCAGGCTCGGCCAGACAAACTTCGCTCCCACCATTTTGACTGACGCGTGCACTCCTGGGTGTGCCAGGGAGTGAACCGACTCAAAAACGCGGTGGCGCCAAGCACATGGGACCACCAGGCGCAGGTGGCCCGTGGAGACGTCACAGATTAGGGGGGGGCCCCCGTCTTGCAGCACTCTGCTCTCTAGCCTTAACCCCGTTGGTCCAGACTGGAGAGCGCAAACGTCCGCATCACCAATCTGCTCAGCGGCCATGGCCGTGTAATCTATCCCCACGTAGACTGGGGCCACTAATGCGCACGAGAGGCAGTCCGCCACCACGTTGAGTTTACTGGCCACATGCTGAATGTTGGTCGTAAACTCCGAGATCGCGGCCAGCTGTCTCCGCTGCCGGCCCAACCATGGTTCCGAAACCTTGGCCATCGCGTACGTTAGCGGCTTGTGGTCCATGAACACAGTGAAGGTGCACCCTTCCAGCACCGGAACTTCCAGCACCGCCACTTCCAGGTATGGCCAGGTGGAGAGCCAGTAACTCTCTGTCGAACGCGCTGTATTTACGCTCTCTGTCGCGCAAAGACCTGCTAAAAAAGGCGAGCGGCTACCAAGAACCGGCGACGTGCTGCTCCACGACGGCCTCTATGGCCACGTCCGAGGCGTCAGTAGTAAGCGCTATCTGAGCCGCCGGGTCTGGGTGCGCCAGCAGTGCGGCGTTCGCCAGAGCTGTTTTAACCTCGGAAAACGCCTGCTCCTGCTCAGGAGTCCAGTCGACTCTGTCCGCCGGCTTCCATTTCTTAAGCGCGGCGTACAACGGCTGCATGAGCTGCGCCGCGCGGGGGAGGAAACGATTGTAGAAGTTAACCATCCCCAAAAACTCCTGCAGTGCCCTGACCGTCTGAGGCCGGGGAAAATTCGCCACGGCGCGCACCTTGTCCGGCAAGGGTATCGTGCCCTCCGGTGAGATGCGGTGGCCAAAAAAATCGATCCCCGCCACCCCAAACTGGCACTTCGCCGGGTTGATTATTAACCCATGCTCCTCCAACCTCTGGAAAACTGTCTTGAGGTGGGTTACGTGTTTGTCCTCGGACGCGCTGGCCACCAGAATGTCGTCCAAGTAGACAAACACAAATGGCAGATTGTGCAACACCGCATCCATCATGCGTTGGAATGTCTGCGCTACGCTTTTTAACCTGAAAGGCATGCGTAAAAACTCAAAAAGACCAAACGGGGTTATTACTGCTGTTTCAGGTATGTCCTCAGCACTTACCAGGACCTGGTGGTAACCGCGGACCAGGTCTATCTTGGAAAAAATGCGTGCCCCGGTGAGGTGAACAGAAAAATCCTGAATATGAGGGATGGGGTAGCAGTCGTGCGCTGTGGCTTTGTTTAATCTGCGGAAATCTCCGCACGGTTGCCACGATCCCTCGGCCTTAGGAACCATTTGTAGCGGGGATGCCCATGGGCTGTTTGAGCGCCTGATCATGCCCAACTTTTCCAAGTTGGCAAACTCCTTGCGCGCTATGGTCAGCTTAGCTGCGTCCAGGCGCCGAAGTCGTGCGAAAACAGGCGGCCCCATGGTGGTAATGAAGTGCTCCACCCCATGTTTAGTGATGGTCGCCGAAAACGTCAGGACCGTGAGTGCTGGGAACTGGGTGAGTAGTGTGTGGAACTTACCCCCTGGAGCTGTGACGTTGGCTAGTGTTGTTGGCCCGATTCCTCGAGCTGTACAGGGGAGAGAATCAAAAGACATTGCGTTAATCAGGCGTCTGTTAGCAACATCAACTAGTAGTCCGTGTGCACACAAAAAATCAGCGCCCAAGATGGGGAAGCTCCATGCCGCTATGACGAATGTCCATTGGTATGTACGGCTGTGCAAGGATACAGTCAGCGTCCTCTCACCAAAAGTCTTAATGTCTGAGCCGTTTGCTGCTGTCAGCTCGGGGCCGCTAGTTCCCGCCAGCCGGTCGGCGTAGGACGGCAGGATGAGGCTGTTTTGGGAGTCAGAGTCCACGAGGAACCGTCTCCTCAAGCGTGAGTGTGTCACATAGAGCAGCTTGCTTGCTTCACCGACGGTCGCAGCTGCTACCGACTGCCAGTCTTGGCGTTTCCCGAACGCCTGAATTGGCATGGTGGCACGCATCGGCGTGCGTCCTCTCCAAAACGGCAGTGGTAGAAACAGAGCGTGTCCCTCCGGCGCCTCTTGGCCCCCGCTGCAGTCACCATCGCTGGCTCCTCGCCTCCGCTGGCCGTCTCGCTGGGTTCCGATGCTGCTGCGTTCACTGTGAGGGCTCTGGTAGAGAGGATAATCTGATCTGCCTCCTGGGCTAGCGCCTGGTAGTTGCACGTGGCCAGCAGCGGCGAATTGGCAAGGGCCGCTCTGGCTGCCGTCGGGAGGTTCCAGAGGAAAAGATGGGCAAAGAGAAAATGCCCGTCATCTGTGCCCATCAACACCAACATCTTCTCCATCAATTCGACCACCGACCCGTCTCCTGACTCGGAGCGTGTCAGGAGCCTCTTCGCTCTCTCACAGTCTGAGAGCGTGTAGCGCCGGGTCAGCGCGGTTTTGAGAGCACCGTATTTGTCACGGGCTGGGGGCTGTTGGAGCAGGCTCGCCACCTGCTGAGTTGTGCGTGCATCCAGTGCTGCGACCACGTAGTAGTATCTGGTGTCATCTGCCGTTACTCCCCGGAGCGCAAACTGAGCCTCGATGTGGAGGAACCAAGACTTCGGGTTATGTAGCCAAAAGTCTGGGAGTTTGACCGAAATGGTGCATGCGTTGCTGGCACTTCCTGTCCGGGTCGTCTCCGGGGTGTTCACCTCGCGTTCCATTGTGCGTCAAGGGTCACCAGTGTGGAGAGAGTCAAGAACCAGGCAGAGAGGTCCAGATCATATCAGGCTTTATTCCACTCTCTCTCACATTTCTCTAGAAACACAAGCAACAAAAGAGTAGCAGATCTCAGGCACCTCTGCTCTTAAATGATACCACTCGGTCAGCCTTCTCTGTGTGCTGCGTTAACATCAAAGCCTTTGTAATTCCCATTCTCTTTGTCACTGTTCACATCAGCGCACCACCCCCGCATCCACACACAAACCCCCCATGACAATTCTTTTGTCTTTCAGTTGGAGTGTAAATATACTGAGGTGGATTCCCACACTCCCAACAAATCACAAGTGAGTCACTTTGGGCAAGCGATTAATACACGCATTGAACCATAACTATCCATCGCCTTTAGCATACATTACATTCATTACTAATTTAATTTGACTTTAACTTTGTGTGTTAAAACGTCATCTGGGGAATGTGACTTCACCTGGAGAAAGATGGGTTGCTCAGTCACTCCAACTCTGCCGAGTTACAAACAGACTGTCTCCTTCATGTGTGTGTGGTACACCAGCGCGTGTGGCAGGGGACCATATGTGAGGGACTTAAAATAAGACACCACCCAAATCATTGGTTTGATTGCATGTTTGTGTGTGCAGATTGCAGCTGGTTTCCAGTAAAGCGCATGCACGTTGTTACACCGATTACCCACAAGGTGGCCCAAAGATGCTGGGATAGGCTCCAGCCCCACCGCAACCCGAAAAAAGATTAAGCGGAAGAAGATGAATGAATGAATGAATGAGGGCCGAGGATAATGGGCCTGGCCACAGGGAATTGTGGGAGTTGTAGTAGGAAAGTGAAGTTGACGTGTTTAAAAAGAGCGCAGTACAGAAGACGATAGCAAAGTTTAACCATAGTTGCCAAGTCCGCTTATTATAAATGACTTTGGGCTTGTTTATTTCTAAATTCGCTTGCAAATCTCGTCGGTTGCGGGTTTTTAGGCTTGGTTTTTTAATGTGTAGTTGCTTATTTGGGCTTGCTTTGCTGTCTGTGTGACAGCTCTCCCAGCAAGGTTGCGCAAGATTATAAACTGTGTCTCCATACCAAGAAGTTCAAAATCTCTTAATTTTTGGGTAAGTTATTGAGGTAAAAGTGGCCGGCCAGGGGCTTCACTTCTGGCAGCCAATAATCCATCCTGTGGAGTGTGTAAAATAAGAGACATATTCACGACAGACGGTTTGTTACACACTTCACATCTTTCAAGCACAGAACAGAATGACACATTTCAGCAGGCACTCTTCTTTTACCCAAATCCCTCCTCACAAGTTTCATGGCATTTCTCCACACACAACATGACATTTGCATTTACTGCATTCAACCCCCTACGTCCTTGACTCCTTCCTGCTATCTCGCCAGGAACCTCCTGAGCATTGTTCTCCTATGCTTATCCACTGTCTCTTGTCTGAGATGCTAAATAATCTGACTCCCCCAAGGTGCTACACTGCCCCCACCCCAGCATCTTAGATAGAACAATAGAACATCAGTCCACATGCCGTTTGGGCTTCCGTCTCCTCCCGTATCTGCTGTAACTGGGGTTTACTGCCTCCGTGGCGCTGCTGTGCCGGTGGGGGGCTGCTGGGAGTGTGTCTGACTGCGGGTGGGCCGTGGCGAGGGGGGGGGCACTTCGGTCTGTCCGTGTGGCTGCTCTGGTGAATCGTTTCCCTGGGGAGGTCTCCGTGGGGGTCTTCCACGCCGAGGGGCCCTAGCCAACAGCACTTGCTCGTCCGCCACAACGAAAATGGGTTTGAGTCTGTCTATGCCAATCTTCTCCTGCCTACTCCCCAAGTCTAGCAAAAAATGCTTATCCTGTGGCGGTTCGTTTTAACCCCACAACAGACTAAGGACACTCAGCCCTCCTTTCTCTGTTTTCCTGCTGCACTTCTGAGATGCAATGTGCCATTCATGTATTTGTGATGCAAACATGCATGTGTTGTGATGTAATGCGCCATTCTGTATAGTGTGCATATGGCTTGTCCTTACTGTGCTTTTTCTGAGCATCTTACATATGTAGATGTGCTTTGGTGTATTAATGTCTACAGGTAGACGAGTTTCTTCAGTCTCACCCCTGGATGTTAATTATTGCCTTTCATCCATTGTACTCATGCGTCCTGTCCTTACTGTGACCTAGAGACTCAGATCAATATGTAGATGTGCTTGTTAGCCTCTTTGTCTTGCACCTAGAGCGAGGTCTAGCTAATCTGCCCATTGTGATGTATGTCTTACAAATGCAAATACCTCCTGCCTGTTCTGTTATACCTTTGATCATTCTAACTGTGGGGTATGTCTCTTTCATGTATTGTTATGGTCAAGTATTTAAGGCGCAACTCTGTAACGCAATCTCTCTCTCTCTCTCACTCTGATCCTGCAACTGGTAGACACACCGTGTCCACCTCTCCTTCTCTGAGAGCCGTGAGCTCGCTCCCGGCGCGCACACCACGGCGCCGGGAGAGGAGCTTTGTGACGGCGGTATGATTTAATAAAACCTGCTTAAAACCACAGCATTGCTGCTTATTTTTGCATGCCGCCGCAATCCCCTGTTTTCCAACACTCTGAACGGTCCATCATAGGGTGGGCGCAATGGAGGGCGGTGGGCGTCGTGTCTGACGAACACGAATTCCGCGCTCTTCAAAGTTTTAGGCACGAAAACACGCGGAAGACAGTGGTGGGCAGGGCCTGGCAGCGTGCCTGTGTTTGCGCTATGCTGCAAAAGCTGAGACGGGCAGCTGCCCGGCGCGGGATTATCTGGTAGAAATTCCCCGGGCAGCCGTAGGGGCTGCGCAAAAACAAGCTCTGCGGGGGAAGCTTCCAAATCCTCTTTTGGCGCGGAGCGCAACCCCAATAAAACCCACGGCAGCCTGTCTACCCAATTTGCATCCGTCAGTGAAGACCTGAGAGCTGCTTTCAGTGATCTATGAAAACGCTCGCATTGGCCTGTGGGTTGTATGCGGTTGTGCGGTGAATTGAAACACACAGGCTGCGGGCCATCGCGGACCAGAGTTCAGAAACAAATTGAGGGCCTCTGTCAGACGTAATGTCCGACGGGACTCCAAAACGCGCCACCCATGCTGTTAAAAAAGCGCATGCTACGTCCGCGGATGTGGTTGCCGCCAATGGGACTGCTTCTGGCCAGCGCGTGGTGCGGTCCACCACTGTCAGGAGGTGCGTGCACCCTTGTGATGGCGGGAGGGGGCCCACGAGGTCCACGTGAACATGGTCGAACCTCTTAGCCGGTACCCGAAACGGCTCCAAGGGAGCCTTCGTGTGTCTGTGTACCTTGGCTCGTTGGCACACCATGCAGGCTGCAGCCCACTCTTTTACTTGTTTGCGTAGGCTCGGCCACACAAACTTCTCTCCCACCATTTTGACCGATGCGCGCATTCCTGGGTGCGCCAGAGTGTGAACCGACTCAAACACGCGGCCGCGCCAAGCGACTGGGACCACCGGACATGGGCGTCCCGTGGAGACATCGCAGATTGGGGGGGGGGGTGCCATCTTGCAGCACCCTGCTCTCCAGCCTTAACCCTGTTGGTCCAGACTGGAGCGCGCGCACGTCTGCATCGCTAATCTGCTCCGCGGCCATGGCTGCGTAATCTATCCCCACGCAGACCGGGGCCACCACGGCGCGCGAGAAGCAGTCCGCCACCACATTCAGTTTACCCGACACATGCTGAATATCGGTAGTAAACTCTGAGATCGCGGCCAGCTGTCTCTGCTGCCCGGTTCTGAAACCTTGGCCATCGCGAATGTTAGTGGCTTGTGGTCCACGAACGCGGTGAAGCTGCGTCCTTCCAGCCAGAACTGGAAGTGGCGTATGGCCAGGTGGAGAGCCAGTAACTCCCTGTCAAAGGTGCTGTATTTACGTTCGCTGTCGCGCAAAGTTCTGCTGAAAAAAGCGAGCGGCTGCCAAGCCCCGGCGATGCGCTGCTCTACGACAGCCCCTATGACCACGTCTGAAGCGTCGGTGGTGAGCGCTATGCGGGCCACCGGGTCCGGATGCGCCAGCAGTGCGGCGTTTGCCAGGGCTGCTTTAACCTCCGAGAATGCCCGCTCTCGCTCCGGGGTCCATTCGACCCTATCCGCAGGTTTCTGTTTCTTGAGCGCGGCGTACAATGGTTGCATGAGCTGCGCCGCGTGGGGAAGGAAACGGTTATAAAAGTTCACCATCCCCAAAAATTCCTGCAGCGCCCTGACCGTGTGAGGCCAGGGAAAATCCGCCACAGCGCGCACTTTGTCGAGCAGCGGGATCGCTCCTTCCGGAGAGACGCGGTGCCCCAAAAAATCAATCTCCGTCACGCCGAACTGGCATTTCGCCGGGTTGATTATTAACCCGTGCTCCTCCAACCTCCGGAAAACCGTCGTGAGGTGGGTTTCGAGTTTGTCTTCGGACGCACTGGCTACCAGGATATCGTCCAGGTAGACGAACACGAATGGGAGATCGCGCAGCACTGCATCCATCATGCGCTGGAATGTCTGTGCCGCGCCTTTTAACCCAAATGGCATGCACAGGAACTCGAATAAACTGAACGGAGTTATTACCGCTGTTTTGGGTATGTCCTCAGCGCGCACTGGGACTTGGTGGTAACCGCGGACCAGGTCTATTTTGGAAAAACTGCATGCTCCAGCGAGGTGAACGGAAAAATCCTGTATGTGGGGAATTGGGTAGCGGTCGTGCGCTGTGGCGTTGTTCAACCTGCGGAAATCACCGCATGGTCGCCACGATCCCTCAGCCTTAGGGACCATGTGCAGCGGGGATGCCCATGGGCTGTTCGAACGCCTGATGATGCCCAACCTCTCCAGGTTGGCGAACTCCTCATGCGCTATGGCCAGTTTAGCTGCGTCCAAGCGCCGAGGTCTTGCAAAAACGGGCGGCCCGGTGGTGGAGATAAAGTGCTTCACCCCGTGTTCACCAGGCGCCTGTTAGCAACATCGACCAGTAAACCATGTGCACACAGAAAATCAGCCCCCAGGATATGGTAATTCAGTGCTGCTACGACAAAAGTCCACTCGTATGTACGGTCATGTAGATCAGTGTCCTCTCACCAAAGGTCTTAATTTCCGAGTCGTTTGTTGCCAACATCACGGGGCCGCTAGGTCCTGCCAGCTGGTCGGCGTAAGTCGGCAGGATGAAGCTCTTCTGGGCTCCGGTGTCCACGAGGAAACGCCTCCCCGAGTGTGCGTCTGTCAAGTAGAGCAGCTTGTTCTCTTCACCGAGGGTCGCAGCTGCTACCGACCCCCGGCCTTGGCGTTTCCCGAGCGCTTGAATTGGCACAGGGGCGCACATCTGCGTGCCTTCTCTCCAAAGCGGCGGTGGTAGAAACAGAGCGTGTCTCTCTGGCGCTCCTTGGCTCCCGCTGCTGCTACCGTCGGTGGCTCCTCGCCTCCTCTGGTCGTCTCGCTGGGCTCCGCCGCTGCCGCGTTGACTGTGATCACCCTGGTGGTGAGGATGATCCGGTCTGCCTCCTGGGCTAGCGCATGGTAGTCCCGCGCGCCCAGCAATGGCGAATTGGCCAGAACCGCTCTCGCCACCGTTGGAAGGTTCCGGAGGAAAAGGTGGGCAAACAGAAAGTGCCCGTCGTCCGTGCCCATTAACGCCAGCATCTTCTCCATCAGGTCGACGGCCGAACCATCTCCTAACTCGGTCCGTCTCAGGAGCCTCTCCGCTCTCTCACATTCCGAGAGCGTGTAGCACCGGGTCAGCGCAGCCTTGAGCACCTCGTATTTGCTGTGGGCCGGAGGCTGATCGAGCAGGCTCGCTAGCTGCTGAGCTGTGCGGGCGTCCAGCGCTGCTACCACATGGTAGAATCTGGTGTCATCTGCCATTACTCCCCGGAGGGCGAACTGGGCCTCGGTGTGGTGGAACCAAGAGCGCGGGTTGTGCTGCCAGAAGTCCGGTAGCTTGACTGAAACCACACACGCGTGGTTGGGGGTTCCAGTCCGGGCTGTCTCCGGGGTTCTTGCCTCATGTTCCATAATACGTCTTGGGTCACCAGTGTGGAGTGTGTAAAATAAGAGACATATTCACGACAGACGGTTTATTACACACTTCACATCTTTCAAGCACAGAACAGAATGACACATTTCAGCAGGCACTCTTCTTTTACCCAAATCACTCCTCACAAGTTTCATGGCATTTCTCCACACACAACATGACATTTGCATTACACTGCATTCAACCCCCTACGTCCTTGACTCCTTCCTGCTATCTCGCCAGGAACCTCCTGAGCATTGTTCTCCCTTGCTTATCCACTGTCTCTTGTCTGAGATGCTAAATAATCTGACTCCCCCAAGGTGCTACAATCCAGTTTTTCTATAGAGATCAGCGGCCCGCCGGACTCCACTCGGCTCTGTACTTACTAATGGGGCATGAGATATCCAGGTTTTTTTTCTTTTATACAGATCAGTGCATATGGGACCTTAAATTGAAAAAAAAAATTCTCCATTGAAATGAATGGCAAGAGCAAAATTATCTTTTGGACCCAATCAAATTTTGCCGTGAGTTACACATATGATGTTTGTCAGTTTAAAGGTGCGTTCACACCAAACGCAAACGGGCTAATTTTTCAGGCGGCGCGATTACATTAAAACGCAATGTAAATGCATGAATAGACATCAATTCACCATCTGAGTGAGATGCAGACAGGCGAAGTTGCCCTTATAACTTCTGCAGCAGTGTTCAGCCAACTGTGGAAATCCCCAAAATAACGTCATGCTTTAGGTTTACATTATCCGACGGAGGGCTCACCTGAAAAAGTTGTCCCTGTCTCCAAAACTTTACATGATGATGATGTGATATGTGAGATATGTGTGTCTGGGATGCCGTGCCCACCCACAGGGTGACGTCAGGCGGGCACTGCCCACTCTGTATATAAACCCCAGTTATGTGTAATAAAGTTAGTTGTTTGCTGCATGAAGACTCGCCTCCTTTTCCATCATTTCTCAGACATAACATTTGGCGACGAGGAGTTTAATGGAAGCGTGCTGGTTCCCTCTGCCGTTGGCGCCGTTTCTGGAGCGTGAGGGGGAGCCCGTAATCCTCTGGCCGGAGTGGAGAGCCTCGTTTGAGGAGTATATTGGGGAGCTGGGCCTACACAGGCTGGACGGGAGACGTCGGCGGGCGCTCCTGGCCCACAATCTTGGCGTGGAGGGCCGAAGGATCCTTGGTGCTCTGGGCGGCACGGACCTCTATGAGGATGCTGTCGAGCGGCTGGCCAGGCATTTTGACGGTCAGACGAGGGCCGTGAAGCTGCGCGTGATGGAGATCTTGGCGCCAGGAACTGACGGGCTAGCTGATAGGCTAAATTCGTGCCAAGACAAGGCTAAGTGCGCCAAGCTGGGCCTTGAGGCGGGACTGGGACCACGAGTAGAAGAGTCCCCGGTCGCCGAGGTCAGCGAGCCAGCCATGGAGCCCAGCTTGACCCGGGACCATGGCGCAGGTGGGTCGGACGGCGCAGTGTGCAAGAACGGCGGAGAGGTGATGCAGCAGGACGCAGAGGCGACGCAGCAGGAGTTGGCCCTGCTGCTGGAGGCTGTACAGTGGACGAACGGGACCGTGCAGGCCGAGGGTTTCAGGGAAGAGCCTCAGCCGGACATGATGACGGCGCAGCGGAGCACCAGGACCGAGAGCGCTGGACGCAGCGGTGAGGAGCCCAGGTGGGTGAACAAGCCCGGCGAAGGTGATGTTGTGGCCCCGGAGAAGAACAGCAGCAGCTGGTTGCAGAGACAGCGCAGCCGAGTGTCCTGGTGGAGGACGTTGGGTGCTGTGACAAGTCGCCCGAGGCAGCGGACGATGCCAAGGAGCGAACTTTGGGTCTACTGGAAGTGCGGCCACTGGGGGTCAGAGTGTCTGGAGCCATGATGGCGGTGCGTAAAGCAGTCGGGAGCGGCTCACCAGGCGCAGAGAGGCAGCGCACCAAACGTCAGCATGGCGGGCCCAGAGGGAAGAAGCACCGACGGCCGGATGTACAGACGCCATGGGGATGTCCTGGGCCTCTGGTTAGAGACATTTTTACCGGGGGGTGGGGGGGTGGGGAGGGGACTTTGACCCTGGGGGTAGACGGCGACTGGGTGCGCATATGCCATGGGGCTGCCCAGGTCCTCCATGACAGGCTAGAAGATGGTGGCTGGCCCGAGACATTGGGGTCACTTGAGACATGTATTTAATGTAGATATTTGTGTACATATTTGGGAAATGTGCACTTTGTATATAGCTGATGTGTATGTGAGTGAATGAATGTATGTATAATATGGGATTGTTTTGTATTTTAAAGAGACATGGTCCGATTTTGAGTTGTTTTGTGTGAATGTGATAGGTTTGTTCTAATGCAATATGCTATTCCTCTGTTCTTAGTGCGTGATTCGGGTTACCAAATTTGGGTGGGTTTCCCGTATGCTTGACATTTTTTTTTTTGAAGGGGGGTGTGTGTGACATGATATATGTGTGTCTGGGATGCTGTGCCCACCCACAAGGTGACATCAGGCAGGCACGGCCCAGTTTGTATATAAACCCCAGTTATGTGTAATAAAGTTAGTTGTTTGCTGCATGAAGGCTCGCCTCCTTTTCCATCATTTCTCAGACATAACAGATGAGTGTTTCCGTTGCTAGCTTGCTAGCTTCTTAGCATGTCCATGACAGGAATCCGTGGGTAAATAACTCCAACATTGTGGTGGCACTGAGTGGGGGGTTCTCCACCCAGAGTTGGAAGTTGGGGGGGAGATGGAATAGAGGACTGAAGTGAGGAAGTGGCACTGGAGGATCTCAGATGCAACAGAAAGGACTGGCCGCACCCCGAGGAGTCAGGAGACACCGGAGTTCACTAGAGTGGGAGAGGGAGTGATAAGCAGGGTTTCGTGTCCTGTAATGTTAATGTGTCAGACAGGCTTTGTGTACTGTGTATATTGTCTGTGGCTCCCTGGGTCTCATTGGGCAGGAATAAAGTGGTATAAAAGGAGGTGCCCAGAGACCCCGGGAGAAGTTTTTCTGTGTTTTATGTTGGGAGGTGAATAAAGTTCATGTGTCGTCCAGCTCGCTGTCTCGTCTGCTTTCATTTTCCACATTGGTGACCCTAAGACGTGCAATGGAGAACTAGCCAAGAACCACTCCGGAGACAACCCAGAGGGAGAACACCAGCGTGGCATGCGCTGTCATAGTCAAGCTCCCAGACTTCTGGCTCCACGATCCGACCGCTTGGTTTCTACATGTGGAAGCCCAATTCGCACTCCACAGAATCTCCACGGATGACGCCACATATTATCATGTGGTCGCTGCGCTGGTTGTGTGCACCACACAACAAGTAACGAGCCTGCTCCAGGAGCCGCCAGCCTAGGGAAAATACGACGTGCTCAAGCAGATGCTGCTTCAATGTTATGCCCTGTCGGACAGTGAGAGGGTAGAGAAACTCCTCATGTGCTCACAATTGGGTAACAGGTCAGCTGTGGAGCTGATGGAGGGCATGCTAGCGCTGAGGGGGAAGGACAATGAACCTTTCCTGTTTGCCCACCTATTTCTCAGGAACCTACCAGCTACAGTGAGGGTGATCCTGGCCAACTCACCACTGCTGGTGGCCAAGAACTACCGTGCCCTGGCGCAAGAAGAGGACCACATCATCCTGGCGAACAGAGCTCTCAGCGTGCATGCAACAACACCAGCAGCCATGAAGGACTCCAGCGAGGTCGAGGAGCCATTGGGGGTAGCTGGGACAGACCCCAAGAGACGCAGGAATGGGACGCTCTGTTTCTGTCACCGCCAGTTTGGCTCGAATGCCCAACGCCGTCTGCCACCGTGCCAATTCAAGAAGCCAGGGAAATGGCTCGGTCAGCAGTCAGTAGCAGCTGCGACTGCTGGCGACAGGAACAAGCTGCTTTTCATCACAGACACATGTTCGGGGAGCTGTTTCTACTCCAGCTCCCAGAAGAGCCTTATTCTACCGGTCAGTGCGGACAGGTTGGCAGAAGGCTGTGACCCGAGCTTACGGCCACCAACAGATCCAACATCAGGATGTTTGGCGAACAAATGTTGGCAGTATGCTTACACAGATGTAGTTACCAGTGGGACTTTGTGGTAGCTGTATGTTCAGTCCCCATTTTAGGCACTGATTTTTTATGTGCTTACAGATTGTTAGTCGATGTTGCCAACGGACATTTAGTGGATGCTGTCTCTTTCTCCTCCTTGCCCTGCACAGCTCGGGTAGTTGGGCCAACAACACATGCTAATGTTATAGCTCCAGGGGGTAAGTACCAGCATTTGCTTTCACAGTTCTCAGCACTCATGGTTCTGACTTTTTCTGCTACAGTAACTAAACACAGGGTCGAGCATTTCATAACAACAAAAGGTCCACTGGTGTTCGCGCACCTCGACGCAGTTAAGCTGGCCAATGCGTGCGAGGAGTTCGCAAACTTAGAGCAACTGGGGATTGTTAGGTGCTCCAACAGCCCGTGGGCATCCCCACTACACATGGTGCCCAAGACCGATGGGTCGTAGTGACCGTGCAATGATTTCCGGTGCTTGAACAATGCCATGGAACACGATCAGCACCCCATCCCGCACATCCAGGATTTTTCCGTGCATCTGGCTGGGACGCGTATTTTTTCGAAAGTGGATCTGGTCCGCTGTTACCACCAGGTCCCGATGCATGTGGAGGATGTGCTCAAAACAGCGGTAATAACTCCTTTTGGCCTTTTCAAGTTTTTATGCATGCCATTTGGGTTAAAGGGCGCAGCACAAACCTTCCAAAGAATGATGGACGCGGTGCTCCGTGACCTGCCTTTCGTTTTTGTCTACTTAGATGACATTTTGGTGGCTATCGCGTCTGAGGAGGAGCACCTCTCCCATCTCAAACCAGTTTTCCAGAGGTTGGAAGCGCACAGGCTTATCATTAACCTGGTGAAGTGCCAGTTCAGTGTGCCAGTGATTGATTTTTTTGGGTCACCGCATTTTGCCGGAGGGTGTGATTCCGCTGCCTGATAAGGTGCGCACCGTGGTGGATTTTCTGTGTCCCCAGACCATGAGGGCCCTACAGGAAGTTTTGGGCATGGTCAACTTTTACAACCGTTTCCTACCCCGAGCAGCCCAGCTGCTGCAACCATTGTATGCTGCACTCAAAAAAAAGAAGCCCACAGAAAACATCAACTGGACCCCCGAGCGAGTCCAGGCTTTCGCAAACGCCAAAACAGTGCTTGCTAACACCGCTTTGCTGGTCCTCCCCCGCCCCGTAAGCGTGGATAGCACTCACTACCCCGACGCATCTGACGTTGCCATGGGGCAGTGGTGGAGCAGTAAGTCTCCGGTTCATGGCAGCCGCTCACGTTTTTCAGCCGTACTTTGTACAACAGCAACGCAAATACAGTACATTTTGACAGAGAGCTGTTGGCCCTCCACCTGGTGACGCGCCACTTCCAGTTTTGGCTGGAAGGGCGTGAGTTCACCGCGTTCGTTGATCATAAACAGCTAACGTACGCAATGTCAAAAGTCTCGGAACCATGGTCGGCCTGGCAGCAACGACATTTGGCCGTGATCTTGGAGTTCATGAATGACATTCAACACGTAGCCGGTAAGGCTTAATGTCCATGGCCGACTGTCCTGTCGTGCACGTTAGTCTCCCCGGTCTACATGGGAATAGATTTCCCTGCCATGGCCACGGAGCAAACCGGGGACGCGGCCATTTGTGCGCTCCAGTCCGTGCCTACTGGGTTAAAACTGGAGAGCAGGGTGGTGCAAGAACGGTGCCCCCTTGCTCTGCAACATCTCCACCGGTCATCCACGCCCGGTGGTTCCGAGCTCTTGGTGCCGTCGCATTTTTGAGTCAGTCCACTCCCTTTCACATCCCGGCATGCGCGCCTCGGTTAAACTGGTGGGGGCAAAATTTGTCTGGCTTCACTTACGCAGGGACGTGAAAGAGTGGGCTATAGTGTGCATCGCATGCCAGCGGGCCAAAGTGCACAAGTACACCAAAGCCCCCCTCGAGCCGTTCCAAATTCCGTCCAGGAGGTTCAACCACATCCACATGGATTTGGTGGGCCCCCTCCCGCCGTCGCAAGGTTTCATGCACCTTTTGACAATCGTGAACCGCACCATGCGTTGGCCTGAAGTGGTCCCGCTGGCTTCCACCACGTCTGCGGAAGTGGCTCGTGCTTTTTTGTCGGCTTGGGTGGCATGGTTCAGAACCCTGTCGGACATCACTTTCAACAGGGGTCCGCAATTTGTTTCGGAACTCTGGTCCACGATGGCTCAGGGCCTGGGGGTCAAAATCTATCGCAACACCGCGTACATCCCCCAGGCTAATGGGTTATGTGAAAATTTTCATGGGTTGCTTAAAGCAGTGCTCAGAGCTTCACTCACAGATGCGAATTGGATCAACCGCCTGCCCTGGGTCCTGTTAGGGTTGTGCTCTGTGCCTATGGAGGATCTGGCAACCTCCCCGGCAGAACTCGTTTTTTCTCAGCCGCTGTGAATCCCCGGGGAATTTTTACCGGAAAACCCAGCACCTGGGACCAACTCACCCGCACAAGTTTTTTTTTTATAGTACAGAGGCTGCTAACGTGCCAGGACCAGCCCACCATTGTTTTCCCCACACCTTCGTCCCAAAGAGCTTACAGAGTGCTAAGTTCATTTTTGTCAGGTGCAATGCACACAGAACCCCGCTGTGCCCACCGTATGACAGACTGTTCAGAGTGCTTGAAACTGGGGAAAAGCATTTTGCGTTAGACTTGGGGGGGGGGGCGTAAGGAGACAGTTTGCATTGACAGGCTGAAGACCGCTTATGTGTTGGCAGACCAACAGGTGGTGTTGGCCCAAGCCCCCCAGCGCAGATGCCTACCAACAGTGGTTCTGCAAGTTGGTGTTCCCCCGGTAGAGAACTGCGCTTGCAAAGCTAACCTGTCCCCCCTTCCCCTCCACAGACCAGCATGCCCTCCCGCACACCTCGCCAGGAGGGTGCTTCAACCGGACCAGTGACCCCCTGCTACAGCCGCTATGGGCGCCGGCTCAAGCCCAAGGGACCGGGGGTTTAGTGCCCTTTCTGGGTGTTTGGGGAGGGCTGTGTGGTGGCACTGAGTGGGGGGGGTTCTCTACCCAGAGTCAGAAGTCGGAGGGGAGATGGAATAGAGGACTGAAGGAGGAAGTGGCACTGGGGGGTGTCAGATGCAACAGCAAAGACTGGCTGCACCCCGGGGAGTCAGGAGGCACCGGAGTTCGCTAGAGTAGGAGAGGGAGTGATAAGCAGGGTTTCATGTCCTGTAATGTTAATGTGCCAGACAGGCTTTGTGTACTGTCTATATTGTCTTTGACTCCCTGGGTCTCACTGGGCAGGAATAAAGTGGTATAAAGGGAGGCGCACAGAGACCTCGGGAGATGTTTTTCTGTGTTTTATGTTGGGAGGTGAATAAAGTTTGCGTGTCATCTAGCTCGCTGTCTCGTCTGCTTTCATCTTCCACAACATCCCGATTTAGCTGAAAACCTCCCGTTCATCCAGTTTCCAGGTGAGTGGCAGTCTCATTTTCAAACTAGTTTACTCTGCAATGATGATACTTTTACTCCAGTGACAGCAGAATTTCAAAGCTAGCATATTACCTTGGATGTGAACGTGCGAATGCGGATTGGACGCTTCCTGTAGTAACGTATTGTCACTTCCTGTGTTACTGGCTGTCGATGTGGTTTGTTCTGTGGTTAGCTCTCCTCACTCCTGAGGATTATTGCCTTTATTTGTATTTTAATCACTTTTTTCCTCATTCTTCAAGACCAAGCTCCAACACAAGGTTTCCTGGCGACATCCGCGCTCAAAGCACTGGCACCAGCTGGACTTGATCCTGACCAGGCGCACCTCACTGAAGAACGTACTAATCACCCGCTCGTTCCAGAGTGCAGATTGCGACACAGACCATTCATTGGTGTGTTGCAAGGTCAAGCTGCAGCTGAAGAAATTCCACTGTGCCAGACAGCCTGGAAAGGCACGGATTGACACCAGCAAGATGGCCCAACCAGAACTTGTTGAGCAGTTTGCCTCCACCTTTGCGAAGGAACTTGGTGAACCACAAGAAGGAGAGTCTGCAAAGCAGAAGTGGGGAGAGCTGTGAAACATCATCCACCGCACAGCCTTGGCTACCTTTGGGAGGAAGACCTCGAAGTCACAGGATTGGTTTGATGCCAAGTCGACCATGATGACCCCCGTCATTGAAGCCAAGCGCTCAGCACTTGCTGAGTACAAGAAGTACCCAAACGAGAAGAATCTCCAGATTCTCAGGGCTGCTACAAGCAAAGTTCAGCAGACTGCTCGGCGCTGCGCCAATGAGTACTGGACTCAGCTTAGCCAAGACATTCAAACCGCTGCCATAAAGGGAACATCCGTGGTATGTACGACGGCATCAAGAAAGCACTTGGTCGGCTCAGAGGCAAGACGGCCCCCCCCCTCAAATCCTCCACTGGGGAGATGATCACAGAAAAGAACAAGCAGATGGAGAGATGGGTGGAGCACTACTCCGACCTCTACTCCAGACAGAACACCGTGACACCGTTCTAGCCCTTGATGCCATCGATTGCCTGTCATCCATGGATGGAACTTGACGACGAGCCAACCATTGACGAACTCAGCAAGGCCATTGATAGCTTGGCCGCTGGCAAGGCACCCCGGCAACGACGGCATACCCCCCCGACTTGATTAAGCACTGCAAGACCGCCCTACTGCTGCCATTGCATGACGTCCTCTGCCAGTGCTGGAAGGAAGGTGCCGTACCACAGGACATGAAGGACGCCAAGATCATTATCCTCTACAAAAACAAAGGGGAGAGAAGCGACTGCAACAACTACAGGGGCATCTTCCTCCTCAGCATTGTTGGCAAAGTCTACGCACGAGTTGTCCTCGTTCGTCTACAGAAGCTTGCCGAACGTGTCTACCCCGAGTCTCAGTGTGGCTTCCGCGCTGGGCAATCGACGGTGGACTTGATATTCTCCATCCGCCCAACTCCAGGAGAAGTGCAGAGAACAGAACATGCCCTGTATGTCGCCTTCATCAACCACACTAAAGTGTTCGATCTGGTCAGCAGAGAGGGCCTTTTCAAGATCCTGCCAAAGATAGGATGCCCACCAAGGTTGCAAAGCCTCATCGAATCGTTTCACACCAACATGCAGGGGATGGTGCAGTACCACGGCAACGTCTCAGAGCCATTCAATATACCACAGCGGAAGTGAAACAGGGCTGTGTACTGCGCCAACCCTCTTTGGGATTTTCTTTGCTATGCTTCTGAGGCATGCCTTCAGCACAGCAACAGAGGGAATCTACCTGCATACAAGATCTGACGGCAGGCTTTTCAACCTCACCCGCCTGAAAACCAGAACCAAAGTACGTGAGGCTCTAATCAGAGATATGCTGTTCGCAGACGACGCTGCAGTCGCGACCCACACACAACAGGAGCTTCAGACCCTGATGGACCACTTCTCCCAGGCATGCATGGACTTTGGGCTTACCATCAGCCTGAAAAAGACTAATATCTTGGCGCAAGGCACGGAAGCACCACCAACCATCACCATCGACGACTACGAGCTGGAGTTCGTGAATCAGTTCATGTACCTGGGGTCCACAATCAGCAGCAACCTCTCCCTTGATACAGAGATCGACAAGAGATTGGAAATAAGCCTCCACACTCGCTCGCCTCACACACGAGTGGGAGGAATCCCAAACTCTCTGTCAAGACGAAGATGGCAGTGTACCAACGCCTGCGTTCATCAGCACACTGCTCTATGGGAGTGAGACATGGACACATACGCCCGGCAGGAAAAGAGACTGAATTCCTTCCACTTGCACTGCATTCGCCGCATCCTGGACATATCCTGGAGGACAAAGTGCCCAAACACAGAAGTCCTGTCCTGCACGGCCTCCCCTCCATGTTCACTCTACTCAGGCAGCGAGGCTCCGCTGGCTAGGCCATGTTCACCGTATGGTGGATGAGCCAGAATCCCCAAAGACGTTCCTCTACGGAGAACTGGCGACTGGTAGGAGAGACGCTGGCTGCCCACAGCTGCGCTTCAGAGACGTCTGCAAGAGAGATATGAAGGCCCTGGAGATCAACACAGAGCACTGGGAGGACCTCGCAACGGACCACTCCAAATGGAGAGGAACCCTGACCAGACAGCTCAAGGCGGGTGAAGAGAAACTGACTGCTGTAGCAGATGAAAAAAGGACCCGCAGGAAGAACCGCCACAGACCCAGCAGCACGGAGACCATCCACAAGTGCGACCTGTGTGACAGGGACTGCCATTCGCGCATCGGCCTGTTCAGCCACAGGCGGTGCTGTTCCAGCAGAGTAGACATCTAGGATTCTCTTTCATGGTCATCATAGACCGACGGAGGCTGATAATGATGATGAATCACTTTTTTCCCCATCTACCGTCACCGCTCACTTCTGTTTAACAAGCCTCTTGCACCTGTGTGCGTACTCAGTGTCACCTAATCACCCTCTTTTGCCTTCTGTTTACTTTTCATTGGCGTTTGTGTTAGCTTCGGGTTAGTCGCTAGCTATGGCTACTAGCTCTCCTTCCCCTTTTCCTCTGGTGTGCTCTCTGTGTCAGATGTTTGGCTACACCTCTGCCTCTTTTAGTGATAATGGTAAATGTATTAAATGTTGTCTTTGTGAGGCGCTCGAGGTGAGGTTGTGTGATTTGGATCCCGGCTCCACTGCACTGAAGCATCATCAGTGCCAGTTAATTATGACGGACTCCCCTTAGCTGCAGCGGAGCACCCTAGCATAGGGCCTGCTAGCCGTCCCCCGGCTTCCACCTCTCTTGAGCAGCCAGCAGAGAATGGGTGGGTGACGGTGAGAAGGAAGCATAGTCGCAAGCCCCTGATTCACCACCAACCTGTTCATGTTTCTAATCACTTCTCCCTGCTCAGCGACACACCCGCTGAGGAAAAAACTCTGATCATTGGCGACTCTATAGTCAGAAACGTGAACCTAGAGACTCCAGCGGCCATAGTCAAAATGCATTCCCGGGGCCAGAGCAGGTAACACTGAGTCAAATTTGACAATGCTGGCTAAAAGTAACTATAAATACTCCACAATTGTTATCCACGCCGGCATTAACAACATCCAACTCCGGCAGTCGGAAGTCACAAAACTTCTCACAAAACTCACAAAAAAGTGTGGAATCGGTGTGTAACTTTGCCAAAACGATGTCTGCCTCTGTAGTATTCTCTGGGCCCCTCCCCAATCTGACCAGTGATGACATGTTTAGCCACATGTCATCCTTCAACTGCTGTCTGTCTGTGTGGTGTCCTGCAAATGATGTGGGCTACATAAACAGCTGGAACTCATTTTGGGGAAACCTGGTCTTACTAGACTAGACGGCATCCATCCAACTTTGGATGGTGCACCTCATTTATCTAACAATCTGGCATCATTTTTATCCAAATTTCCAAAACCTTGACAACTCAGAGTTGGGACCAGGAAGCAGAGTCACAGTCTTACATGCCTCTCTGCAGCTCCTCTTCATCCACCACCCCTCAACTTAGCCCCTGTCTTCCCCATCAGAGACTCATTGTCTGCTCCCTCCAAAGTAAATAAAAAATATAATGTATTAGCATCCCAAAGTGATTAAACAAAAAGTGGTAAAACTCGAAATTAAACATGAAGCCTCTAAATTTAATGACTTGGCCTCTGTTCCTCCTCATAATTTAAAAATTAAATGCAGTTTGTCAAATATTAGGTCTCTAACTCCTAAGTCTCTGCTAGTCCATGATCTGTTAATTGATCATCAGATTGATTTAATATCCCTTACAGAGACTTGGTTAGGACAAGAGGATTATGTTGGTTTAAATGAATCAACTCCCTCTGGTTAGTTAAACTGTCAAAATCCCAGAAGTTCTGGTTGTGCAGGAGGAGTAGCGACAATTTACCATTCCAAATTAGTAGTTAATGTAAAGCAAAAAACATGTTATAATTCCTTTGAGGGCCTGGTCCTCAGTATTGGGCAAGTTAGCAATTTTAGATTAAACCCAATTTTATTTGCCATAGTTTATCATCCTCCCTCAGCCTACTCAGAGTTTTTAATCCGAATTTGCCGAATTCTTAGCAGATTTAGTGCTGAAATCAGATAGAACTAGAAAAGCAGAGAGCGCATACCTCCGCCAAGGCTCCTTCAGTCTCTCATGGATCACCTCCAAAATGTAATATCCAAAATGTGTAGGCCTAGAGCCACTTGTGGTGAAAATTGCATCAAAGTCTGTCCATTAGTTTTGGAGTATTGTGGCTGACACACTATGAGAAGAGCCTTGGCTGAGGTATGCATTCCCAGATCATCACCAAAATGTAATGGGTTCCTCTGTAGGCCAAGAACCACCTCTGGTGAAAATTTCATCCAAATCCATCCAGTAGTTTTTGTGTAATCCTGCTGCACAAATACAAAAAAGCCCTTGGTGGAGGTATGCACTCTCAGATCATTACCAAAATCTAATAATCTGTTCCCCGTGCCATTACACACCTTTCCTGAAAATTTTGTCAAAATCCGTTGATAACTTCTTAGTTATATAATAGTTTTTTAAATAATAGTTTTTTGAATGCAAAGACGCAATAGACTTACACAATGGTCCCCTCCGGCATACAACTAGGAAAATACCGGTCGCTATGGAGAGTGAGAATATGTATGGGCACATAATCATACCATGTAGGATAACTAAGTAGACGGTTGTGCTGTTTCATCCCATCTAGCAACAATGCTCTGCACTGTGTGTGTTTATATATTTACATATTTATTCCATCTAGCTACAATGCTCCGCACTGGGTGTGTTTATATTTATATATCTATATATTTATTCCATCTAGCTACAATGTGACATAACGCACGGCTCAGGAGACGCACACACACAGGCTTAGAGTAGTTCAAAGAGTTTATTAACAGCAGGAGTGAATGAGTGCGTGTCTGCGGGATGTAAATGTGTTGGTGATGGTGTCTGCTCCAGGCACAGAGGCAGGTGACCGTACAGCCGAGCAACCCTATGGAGAGAGCACAGGGAGAGGGTGACGGGCATACACCAACACAGGAGGGATTTATGGCGAGAGAAGGACTTACTTGGTGGGTCAGGACAGCTGGTACAACAAAGGGGCGAAGCCCGGAAGACAGCCACCTGGAGAGCTCCGTACAGCAGCGAGGATTGGGCGATGGAGAGGAGATGTCCGCCGCTGGGGAATCCACCTGTGCACAGGGGAGAAGACTGAAGAAAAGAGGTAAGCGATCTTCTTACCAAAATGGTGACGCTGAAGGGAAGTATGCTCACAACGGTGAGGGACGAAGTCTGACGGCTTCAGGCCGAGCCTCCGGGCGAGACGGCCTTTATCCCTCGCCGCTGATTATTGTCAGGTGCGTGAGCAGGTGGCGCCGCTGATGAATGGCGCGGCGTGACACAATGCTCTGCACTGTGTGTTTATATATCTACATATTATTCCATCTAGCTACATTGCTCCGTACTGTGGGTGTTTATTTATTTACATATTTATTCCATCTAGCTACAATGCTCCACACTGTGTGTTTACATATTCATATATTTATTCCATCCAGCTACAATGCTCTGCACTGTGTGTCTGTGTGTGTGTATATATATATTTTATAGTAATATGTACATATGTACTGTATATTAGCTGCTCTTGCTTGCTTGTTTTTTTTTCTTGCCTTCTGATTGTTGCTCTGAGTGTTGCTATCCCTGTGCTGTTGCAATCCTGGAATTTCCTCGTTGTGGGACTAATAAAGGCTTATCTTATCTTATCTTATCTTATATTGGTAACAGACAGACAGACAGACAGACAGACAAACTAGAAAAGCACTCAGAGAGCGCATACCTCCGCCAAGGCTCCTTCAGTCTCTCATGGATCACCTCCAAAATGTAAAGGGTTTGTGTGTAGGCCTAGAGCCACTTGTGGTGAAAATTGCATCAAAATCTGTCCATTAGTTTTGGAGTATTGTGGCTGACACACTGTGAGAAGAGCCTTGGCTGAGGTATGCATTCCCAGATCATCACCAAAATGTAATGGGTTCCTCTCTAGCCCAAGAATCACCTCTGCTGAAAATTTCATCCAAATCCATCCAGTGGTTTTTGTGTAATCCTGCTGCACAAATACAAACAAAGCCCTTGGTGGAGGTATACACTCTGAGATCATCACCAAAATCTAATCATCTGTTCCCCGTGCCATCACACACCTTTCTTGAAAATTTTGTCAAAATCCATTCATAACTTTTTGAGTTATGTTGGTAACAGACAGACAAACAAACAGACAGACAAACCCTGGTAAAAACATTACCTCCTTGGCGGAGGTAATAATTATAGTAGGGGACTTTAATATACAGCCGTGGACAAAATTGTTGGTACCCCTCTGTTAATGAAAGAAAAACCCACAATGGTCACAGAAATAACTTGAATCTGACAAAAGTGGTAATAAATAAAAATTCTATGAAAATTAACCAATGAAAATCAGACAATGCTTTTGAATTGTGGTTCAACAGAATTACTTTAGAAAACAAACTCATGAAACAGGCCTGGACAAAAATGATGGTATCCCTAGAAAAGACTGAAAATAATGTGACTTGTAATCAGTTAGTCGGCCTATTTAAAGGGTGACAAGTAGTCACTGTGCTGTTTGGTGACATGGTGTGTACCACACTAAACATGGACCAGAGGAGGCAAAGGAAAGAGTTGTCTCAGGAGATTAGAAAGAAAATTATAGACAAGCATGTTAAAGGTAGAGGCTATAAGTCCATCTCCAAGCAGCTTGATGTTCCTGTGACTACAGTTGCACATATTATTCAGAAATTTAAGATCCACGGGACTGTAGCCAACCTCCCTGGATGTGGCCGCAGGAGGAGACGGATAATACGAATGGTAACAAAAGAGCCCAGAACAACCTCTAAACACATTCATGGTGAACTCCAAGGTAAAGGTACATCAGTGTCAGATCGCACCATCCGTCGTTGTTTGAGCCAAAGTGGACTTCATGGAGTTGACCAAGGAGGACACCACTGTTGAAAACAAATCATAAAAAAGCCAGACTGGAATTTGCCAAACTGCATGTTGACAAGCCACAAAGCTTCTGAGAGAATGTCCTATGGACAGACGAGACAAAACTGGAACTTTTTGGCAAGGCACATCAGCTCTATATTCACAGACGCAAAAATGAAGCATAGCAAGAAAAGAACACTGTCCCTACTGTGAAACATGGAGGAGGTTCTGTTATGTTGTGGGGCTGCTTTGCTGTATCTGGCACAGGGTGTCTTGAATGTGTGCAGGGTACAATGAAATCTCAAGACTATCAAGGTATTCTAGAGAGAAATGTGCTGCCCAGTGTCAGACAGCTTGGTCTCAGTTGCAGGTCATGGGTCTTGCAACAGGATAATGACCCAAAACACACAGCTAAAGACACCCAAGAATGGCTAAGAGCGAAACATTGGACTATTCTAATGTGGCCTTCTATGAGCCCTGATCTAAATCCTATTGAACATCTGTGGAAGGAGCTGAAACATGCCGTCTGGAGAAGGCACCCTTCAAACCTGAGACAACTGGAGCAGTTTGCTCATGAGGAGTGGGCCAAAATACCTGCTGAGAGGCGCAGAAGTCTCATTGACAGTTACAGAAATCGTTTGATTGCAGTGATTGCCTCTAAAGGTTGTGCAACAAAATATTAAGTTAAGGGTACCATCATTTTTGTCCAGGCCTGTTTCATGAGTTTGTTTTTTTTAAATAATTCTGTTTAACCACAATTCAAAAGCATTGTCTGATTTTCATTGGTTAATTTTCATAGAATTTTTATTTATTACCACTTTTGTCAGATTCAAGTTATTTCTGTGACCATTGTGGGTTTTTCTTTTCATTAACAGAGGCGGTACCCAACAATTTTGTCCACTTGTGTACATGTAGATGTAGATAGTGATTTCCTTCATATGGCATTTAATTCAATATTAGACTCGATGGGTTTTTTCAGAAAGTAGGAAATTCTACTCATTATCCCCACCATACGTTGGACCTTGTTCTGACATATGGCATAGAAACAGAAAATCTGGTAGTGTCTCCTCATAACCCTGTACTGTCAGACCATTGTCTGTTAACCTTTGATTTTACTATTTCTGACTATTTGGCTCCTAAAGAAAAATATTATCACAGTAGATGCCTCTCAGATGATGTTGTTACCAAATTTATGCAGATTGTTTCCTCTAACAAGGAACCCAGCCCTCAGAGAGGTCAACGAACACCACTGTTGACCTCTCTGTAGGCCGCAACAAAGTGGGTTGAGCAGTATGTGATGACCACTATATGTTGCTCTCTGGCTCCTTGCCATCTCATCTTTCTGCACAGGCTGCAGAACCAGCTGCCTTGGCAGAGGCATGCAGTTATGCTACGGGGCAATCGGTCACTATTTACACTGACTCTCGTTACGCTTTTGAAGTGGTGCATGACTTTGGTGCCCTTTGGCGTGAACGTAACTTCCTTACCTCTGCAAGCTCACCGTTAAGAATTCTATACATGTGTCACACCTGCTGAAAGCTATTCTTCTTCCTTTATCTGTGGTGGTGTGCAAATGCACAGCCCACACTTCATCTTCTGATCCTGTGTCTAAGGGTAACGCACGTGCTGATGCTGCAGCTAAAGCTGCAGCCCTGTCTTTTGCTGCAGCCCATGTCATGACCCCTTTTTCCCCTTCGTGTGTCTGCCCTCCTATTAACCAACCCCCCTCTCCTGTTGACTCACTTCTTACCATGCAGTCTTTTTCCTCCCCACAGGAACATCAGAAATGGGCCAAGAAAGGATGTTACAAAGACCAGGCTGGTGTGGAGAGATCCCAAATGCTCTCCCCTGCTTATCAGCTCATTTCTTCCATCATTTTGCTAAATTGACACATGGAAAAGACCATGTGTCAAGAGAAGGGATGATATGCAAACTGGTTCACTACTGGTTTTATTGTTTATACGCTGACAATTTTTTGCAAAAATGTCTAATCTGTGATGCTGACAATTTTTGCAACAGTGTTGTGCCACTAACAATGTTCACAGGGTCCCCAAACAGGTTCCAGCAGCTCACCCGCCCCCTGCAGGAGGGCAAAAAGTACTGATTGGTAATGGTTGACATGTGGTCCAAATGGGTAGAAGCCTTTCCAGCCAAGCATGCAACAAGCACTGTTGTGGCCAGAGCATTACTGTCAGAAATTATTCCCAGATGGGGAATACCAGAGAAAATCTCCAGTGATAATGGTAGACACTTTGTAAATGAAACACTGACCAATTGAGTATTACATTGACCTTTAATTTGAGAAAGCATTGTGCCTAACCTGGCCTACCCTGGACTAAGTGCCTCCCATTAACACTCATGTACATGCGCATGCGAGTTAGAAAGAAATATGACATGTCACCCTTTGAGATTTTGTTTGCTCACCCTCCATTTTTTAGGTTTCTCTGCGGAAAGGAAGACACCGCCTCCTCTAACCACTTCACATTTTGAAAATGCCATGTTATCCAATTGCTCTGCATTGTCCTGCCAACTTCAAAACATTTCACAGCAGGTAAAGGCTGCCCTGCCCAGGCCAGCAGAGGGAGTCTTCCACAACATAAGACCAGGTGACTGGGTGGCGGTTAAGAGTTTCAAGTGCAAGAATTGGCACAGCAAACGGTGGCTGGGTCCATACCAGGTCCTTCTGACGACGTACACGGCTGTGAAGATCGCTGAAAGGGCAACACGGATCCACGCAATGCATTGCAGAAAGGTCCCAGGAGTCAAGCCAGGAGAACCCAGACCAGACTAGGAATAGAAGCAGAGGGTGGTTAGCCACAACCACCACCCCACGTTGTAGACTAGGACGAGAAGAAGCAGAGCCGTGTCAAGCCAGAAGAACTCAGACCAGACCAGGAGTAAGAAGCAGATGGCGGTTAGCCACAATCACCACCCCACATTGTAGACGAGGATGAGAAAAAGCAGACATCGCACTATTGCATTTGACAGCCATCACAAACAACCTGAGTGCACGCCGAACGCTGCTCAGTAGAAACATACAGCATACATCTCATTTACACTGATACTGATATGATGAACGAGGGACAGACTGCACATTTATTGCAGCGTGAGGCTGCTGAAGAGGACCACTGTCACAGATGCCGAAAATATCGTCAAGCTTGGACCACGACAGACATGATATATATGGGTGGCCCTGTCGTTTTCCTGCTTGGGCTGACCATATACTCATCGGTTCACCGCTCTGCCCCATCAACCGATTTGCTCCAAACAAGACGCGAAGTGCATGATTCCAATAATTACTCTATTGACACATATGATAACGACAACTTCGGTGACTGTGTCAATAAAGGCTAATTAGTGTATAAAATAGATAACCCTCCCAATACCTGCCACATTATATCCCACCTTTGCTTGCCCTTCATTGAGTGCGTATCTGGATGCAGCCTCTTGTGACTTTTCACACGTGCCACTATTCTACGTCACTGTTCACGATGTGATAGTTTGAACCTAATAGGGTGTACTCTCACTGATGTTTGCTTTGACCATCTTGTACATTATGTGTGATCATATATGATCAAGAGAAGGGAACTGTGGTGGAAATTTATTATTCACATGTTCATCATGGTGGAAATTTACTGCTATATACCAATCTGTTGTGTAATTTAGGTGATGTGCAGTTATGTTTAAATGTCTTTCTTCCCCTGAACAATTGCTGCTAATACATGCCCTGAGTGTAACTATGGTCAGTAGAAAGTTACTGTCAGAATGTTCTAGTACTTGCTAGGTTTGAAGGCTACTACCAGAATGTTCTCGTACTTTCTCAGCCAGTTTCTGTGTATCCATATAAGGTAATGTGGGGGAGCGCACTGGGGGTGCCTATAAAAACCAGGAGCCTCCTTTGTTTGAGCAGAGCAGTGCAGAAATTTCAGGCTGGTTCTCTTCGCTTCTCTCCTGCTGGCAGTAATAAAGGAAATTCAACATGGTAGATCTGTCTGATTATTTTCTCCAGGACCTTATAAGTGGGCTAGGAAGTATTTGGTTATAATACATACAGTGGGGCAAAAAAGTATTTAGTCAGCCACCAATTGTGCAAGTTCTCCCACTTAAAAGATGAGAGAGGTCTCCAATTTTCATCATAGGTACACCTCAACTATGAGAGACAAAATGAGAAAAAAAAAATCCAGAAAATCACACTGAAGGATTTTTAAAGAATTTATTTGCAAATTATGGTGGAAAGTAAGTATTTGGTCACCTACAAACAAACAAGATTTCTGGCTATCACAGACGTGTAACTTCTACTTTAAGAGGCTCCTCTGTCCTCCACTCGTTACCTGTATTAATGGCACCTGTTTGAACTCGTTATCAGTATAAAAGACACCTGTCCACAACCTCAAACAGTCAGCCTCCAAACTCCACTATGGCCAAGACCAAAGAGGTGTCAAAGAACACCAGCAACAAAACTGTAGACCTGCACCAGGCTGGGAAGATTGAATCTGCAATATGTAAGCAGCTTGGTGTGAAGAAATCAACTGTGGGAGCAATTATTAGAAAATGGAAGACATACAAGGCCACTGATAATCTCCCTCGATCTGGGGCTCCACGCAAGATCTCACCCCGTGAGGTCAAAATGATCATGAGAACGGTGAGCAAAAATCCTAGAACCACACGGGGGGACCTAGTGAATGACCTGCAGAGAGCTGGGACCAAAGTAACAAAGGCTACTATCAGTAACACACTACACCGCCAGGGACTCAAATCCTGCAGTGCCAGAGGTGTCCCCCTGCTTAAGCCAGTACATGTCCAGGCCCGTCTGAAGTTTGCTAGAGAGCATTTGGATGATCCAGAAGAGGATTGGGAGAATGTCATATGGTCAGATGAAACCAAAATAGAGCTTTTTGGTAAAAACTCATCTTGTCGTGTTTGGAGGAGAAAGAATGCTAAGTTGCATCCAAAGAACACCATACCTACTGTGAAGCATGCGGGTGGAAACATCATGCTTTGGGGCTGTTTTTCTGCAAAGGGACCAGGATGACTGATCCGTGTAAAGGAAAGAATGAATGGGGCCATGTATCGTGAGATTTTGAGTGAAAACCTCCTTCCATCAGCAAGGGCATTGAAGATGAAACGTGGCTGGGTCTTTCAGCATGACAATGATCCCAAACACACTGCCCGGGCAACGAAGGAGTGGCTTTGTAAGAAGCATTTCAAGGTCCTGGAGTGGCCTAGCCAGTCTCCAGATCTCAACCCCATAGAAAATCTTTGGAGGGAATTGAAAGTCCGTGTTGCCCAGCGACAGCCCCAAAACATCGCTGCTCTAGAGGAGATCTGCATGGAGGAATGGGCCAAAATATCAGCAACAGTGTGTGAAAACCTTGTGAAGACTTACAGAAAACGTTTGACCTCTGTCATTGCCAACAAAGGGTATATAACAAAGTATTGAGAATAACTTTTGTTATTGACCAAATACTTATTTTCCACCATAATTTGCAAATAAATTCTTTAAAAATCAGACATTGTGATTTTCTGGATTTTTTTTTCTCATTTTGTCTCTCATAGTTGAGGTATACCTATGATGAAAATTGGAGACCTCTCTCGTCTTTTAAGATAAGATAAGATAAGATAAGATAAGCCTTTATTAGTCCCACAATGGGGAAATTCCAGGATTGCAACAGCACAGGGATAGCAACACTCAGAGCAATAATTAAGAAGATATGAAAAATATAAATAAGAGCAGTGAATATACATACGTACACATAAATATATAAATATATATACAAAGTGCGGAGCATTGTAGCAAGATGGAGTAAACAGCATAACCATCTACTTAGTTATCCTACATGGTATGAATATGTACCCATACATATTGACACCCTCCGTAGCGACTGATATTGTCCTAGTTGTATACTGGAGGGGACCATTTGTGTAAGTTGTTTAAGTGGGAAAACTTGCACAATTGGTGGCTGACTAAATACTTTTTTACCCAACTGTATATCATCATCATCATCATCATCATAGCAGTCTGTCGTGGGCAACAATGACTGTTTCATTTAGGTCTGATCAGATTCCTCCACACAGCTCTGTCCTTATCTTTCCACTGCCAGGAACTCCTGTCTATATCCAACTTCTTCAAGTTTCTTTTTACAGTGTCTCTAAATCTGAGCCTTGGTCTACCCTGATTGCGTTTGCCCTCGCGTAACTGTGAGTAGAGTAACTGCCGAGGGAGACGCTGGTGGTCCATCCTCTCAACATGTCCATATATATACTATACATACAGTATATACAGTATATATATACATACACACGTTGACAAAATTGTTGGTACCCCTCTGTTAATGAAAGAAAAACCCACAATGGTCACAGAAATAACTTCACCATGAATAAATTCACCATGAATGTGTTTAGAGGTTGTTCTGGGCTCTTTTGTTACCATTCGTATTATCCGTCTCTTCCATTTTTCATCAAGTTTCCTCCTGCGGCCACGTCCAGGGAGGTTGGCTACAGTCCCATGGATCTTAAATTTCTGAATAATATGTGCAACTGTAGTCACAGGAACATCAAGCTGCTTGGAGATGGTCTTATAGCCTTTACCTTTAACATGCTTGTCTATAATTTTCTTTCTAATTTCCTGAGACAACTCTCTCCTTTGCTTCCTCTGGTCCATGTTTAGTGTGGTACACACCATGTCACCAAACAGCACAGTGACTACTTGTCACCCTTTAAATAGGCCGACTGACTGATTACAAGTTTGTAGACACCTGTGATGTTAATTAGAGGACACATCTTGGTTGAACATGTCCCTATGGTCACATTATTTTCAATCTTTTCTAGGGGTACCATCATTTTTGTCCAGGCCTGTTTCATGAGTTTGTTTTTTTTAAGTAATTCTGTTGAACCACAATTCAAAAGCATTGTCTGATTTCCATTGGTTAATTTTCATAGAATTTTTATTTATTACCACTTTTGTTAGATTCAAGTTATTTCTGTGACCATTGTGGGTTTTTCTTTTATTAACAGAGGGGTACCAACAATTTTGTACACAATTTTGCACACACACACACACACACACACACACACACACACATATATACGTATAATAGATGTGCCAATAAGTCACACAATTGTGTCGCCAGTTGGCCACAAGTGCCCATTCATTATTCTTGACATTACTCAATCCTTAAGGCTTTGCAATTGTCAAAGTGAGTAATAAAGGGACCCCAGATATCAGAACATTTTTGCAGTGATTTGGTTCTTATAAACCTGTGTCTTTCCATCTGTATAACATTCATCATGTCCATCAGCCATTGACGAAAGGAGGGAAGGGAAGTGGCTTTCCACTCTCTCAGAATGAGTCTCTTGGCAACAGTCATGCCCAACATCAATGACTGCTGTATGGATCTGCAAAAACATTGAGTAAATTGGGAACAGCCGAAGATGGCGAGAATTGCATCCAGGGGGAGAGTGATTTGATAAGCAATGGAATACCAATCAAACACTCTGGACCATAGGTCAAAGAGCAAGGAGCAGGACCAGAAAGCATGAGACAGTATACCCACTGATGTTTGACATCTGTCACACAGTGGTGAAGTTCAATACCCCGCGCAGCACAACTCATGCAGCCGTTATACACCGCGCTTAAAAAACAGAAGCCTGCCAATGTGATCGAGTGGTCCCCGGAGCGGGAGCGCGCGTTCACAGCGGTAAAAAAAGCACTCGCTGACGCAGCACTGCTGGTGCACCCAGACCCGGCAGCTCGCATAGCGCTAACCACAGACGCGTCAGAGGTAGCAATAGGGGCTGTGGTAGAGCAGCAGGTCGCTGGAGTTTGGCAACCTCTCGCCTTTTTCAGCAGGTCTCTGCGCAAGCCCGAGCGGAAATACAGCGCATTTGACAGGGAACTCCTGGCGCTCCACTTAGCCATTCGACATTTCCAGTTCTGGCTGGAAGGGCGGCGTTTCACCGCGTTTGTCGACCACAAACCGCTCACTTTTGCGATGTCCAAAACTTCAGAACCGTGGTCAAGGCGGCAGCAGAGACAGCTGGCCGCAATTTCTGAATTTACCACCGATATTCAGCACGTAGCTGGTAAAATCAATGTGGTGGCAGACTGTCTGTCACGCGCAGTAACAGCACCCGTCCGCGCGGAAACGGATTGCGCGGCCGCTTACCCAGAGCGCGGTAACAGTGCGGACACGCGCGCGGCTCCGGTCCACGTGGTAATAGATTATGCAGCCATGGCGGCGGAGCAGAGCGAGGACGCGGACGTGTGCGCGCTCCTGTCTGGACCAACAGGGTTAAGGCTGGAACGCAAAAATCTACAAACCGGTTTCCCCCCCGCTTATCTGCGATGTATCCACAGGGCGACCCCGCCCGGTGGTGCCAGCTGCGTGGCGCCGTCGCGTTTTTGACGCCGTGCACTCCCTAGCGCACCCAGGGGTGCGCGCTTCGGTGAAAATGGTGGCGGAGAAGTTTGTTTGGCCGAGCCTGCGCAAGCACGTGAAAGAGTGGGCTAAGGCCTACATGGCTTGCCAGCGGGCTAAAGTTCACAGGCACACTAAAGCGCCCTTAGAACCGTTCCACATTCCGGCTAAAAGGTTTGATCACGTGCACGTGGACCTCGTGGGCCCCCTGCCCACATCACAAGGGTTCATGTACCTCTTGACGATGGTAGACCGAACCACTCGTTGGCCGGAAGTGGTCCCGTTAACATCGACCACAGCAGCAGAGGTGGCACGCGCTTTTTTAACAGCCTGGGTAGCGCGGTTCGGGGTCCCGTCAGATATTACGTCTGATAGGGGACCTCAATTTGCGTCGGAACTGTGGTCAGCAGTGGCCAGCAGCTTAGGAGCGGCGGTACATCGCACGACCGCTTATCATCTCCAGGCCAACGGTTTATGCGAGCGTTTTCACAGGTCTTTGAAGGCAGCCCTCAGAGCGTCACTGACGGACACAGATTGGGTAAACAAACTACCATGGGTTTTATTGGGGTTGCGTTCGGCACCCAAAGAGGATCTAGATGCCTCACCAGCAGAATTGGTCTTTGCACAACCGCTCAGGCTGCCAGGCGAGTTTTTACCCGACCACACGACACCAGGGCCCCCCCCGATCCAGGGGTCTCTGAGTAACACGAGAGCAGAAATGCTCCCGGGCCCCGCTCATCACTCTTTCCCGCGTGTGTTCGTGCCCCAGGCTTTGCGAGACGCAGAGTTTGTTTTTGTCAGGCACGATGCTCAGCGGCATAGTCTCCGCCCACCTTACAACGGTCCATTTTGAGTGCTGGAAACCGGGGAGAAATATTTTGTGCTAGATTTGGGGGGCAGGAGGGAGGCGATCAGTATCGATAGATTAAAACCTGCTTTTGTGTTGCATAACGAGTCTGTACGGCCGGCGGGCGCGCCTCAACGCGGCGGGCCTCCGAAGGGGCGGCCCCGGGACCCCCCACGGGGGGCAAATAACCCTTCTCCCCCTCACTCCACAGATGCACAGCAGGACGGCCCAACACAGAGCAGGAGACCTGCATACAGCAGATTCGGGAGAAGACTGAAACCTAAGCTGCATGCAGGATGATGTGTTTTTTGATCAGGTTGTTTAGGTTGCTGTGAGATTCTGTTGGGGGGGTGACGTGCTGTATGACTGTTGTATGACTGTATGTGGGTTCCCAGTCTTTCGCGTGGAAGGGGGGAGTGATGTGGAGCCCATAATTATAACCTATGTGACTCACATGTGGCTGGCTGAATTCAGCCAAGAGAGACTTTGAGCTAGCCATGTGTATTGACTTCACACCTCAAGAGGAAGATGTGTCTGCACCCCCTGGGGACTCAGGAGAGAGGAGAAGATTACCTGGCCTGACCTTTGGGGGTCAGAGAGGAGAACAGAAGGACTCTGGGTGTTCTATTACAGATGAAAGGATGTAGCTGAGTATTGTGACTTTTGTGTGATGTATTTGTAGAGATGAGTGTATAAATGTATGTGTGTGACTGCGTCCTGTCTCTTTTCACTCCGATCGAGAGAGGACGTAGGATGGATGAGAATTAAAGCAGATTCTGGAAAATTATCCAGTCTCCTCAATTCTTGACTCCTACAAACAGTTGTTAAAAAAGAACATGTGTTGTTCCCCTGTTATTAAACCACACCACCCTAATATAGTGGACTAAAGCCGGCCCTGTCCTGGAGATCTGGTCTTCATACAGTAGTGACCAAAAATTTAGCAGCCTCACGTTTTTTTAATTGGAAAGATGTAAACACAGTCTCTTTGAGAAATGGAAAAATGACATGATCACCAGCAAACATTAAGGCTTAGTTGCTTTCTATTTCAAAAATTAAACAAAAATAAAAATAATTGACAGTGCAACAGTCTGGACATCCTACATACGGAGGATTGGGGGGGGGGGGGGGCTGAAAAGTTCATAGTGGTCAAATTTGATCAAATGTGGTTTATTTTTCAACATAGTGTTCTCTTCGGTCCACACACTTCTTCCATCGGTGTTGCAGCGCTTGGATCCCTGTGTTTGAAAATAAACCACATTTGGTCAAATTTGACCACTATGAACTTTTCAGCCCCCCCAATAAACTAAAAGCATTTTTTAAATCACCAAATATGCTATTTGCCAAAATGTTCCCAAGGTTCTGACTACAACTTTGTGTCATAGTAGACTGAAGATCAACTAGTTGTTCCAGTATCAGTTAATCAAAAGAGAGATCTGTCATGACTCCCCGTGCGCTTTTATGCAGTGCAAAGACAGGGGAGAAACGTGCAGGTACACCACAGCACATTTATTAAAGTAACGACAAACAGATAGTGATGTTATGCTTGACACCGCCCACTCGACACTGACTCGAGCAATGTAACACGGAAATGTCATGAGCAGAGTGTCGAGCGCTGTGTCAACACACCCACAGTTGCGTGACCATAGCAAGCGAGGCCTCATTATGTCGGTCACATCACATGACTTGAGGGCTCGTGGGAAGTTTGAGAGGGAATTAGGGTTTTTTTTGTTTGCTTTGTATTGCTTGTTCCTGCCATCCAATTTTGAATAGACCTTGAATGGCCAAATGCTAAAAAAAAAAAAGTATTGGGATTTTTTTCAGGTTTTTCAACTGTCATGCAGTTCTGACAGTCAGTCACCAGGTGGCAGACTTTATTAGCTGTTTCATAACACTATGTCGTTCATGAAGCAATTGTCTCAAAGTTGCTCATTGTTTCATGAGGCCTTGGTTGTAACATCACTACAAACAGACCAAAAGGGTGAAGATTTACAAAAACGCAAAAACATGTTCGGGGGCCGGCATCACCCCGCGAACGCAGGAGGCGAAACGTGTACCCATGCTGGCGTCCCACAGCCGGTATCGCTGTGTGGACGCAAGAGAACCATGATATACGCAGAGTGGATACACGTCAATGCAGTCCTGACATCAGACTAATTACTGATAATGCAGCAGACAATACAATGACCCAGCAATGCGTGACTGGCAAAAGGCTGCTTAAGTACACACATTGCTGGTGATGGTGAGATTGCGAGCACCTGGGCGAGAGCGGAGAGATGGCAAATGGGAGTGGGAACAGCTGGTGATAATGAGTGAGGGAGCGTGGTCGGACCGGCAGGCTGTTAGATAGCGCTCACACAAGAGTGAGCCAAAGAGAGCTGCCTCACAGCTGCCGGCCAGAGAGCAGTGGCTAAAGATAGGGAAGCACACTGAAATACATAATAAACACATACACAGCAGCACTTAAACCCACAGGGGTGTCAGGACCGAGCCGGGGAAACCATGCCGGCTCGGCTCCTGACAAGATCAGGCTTATTAGTAAATCATCCAAGACGGTTGTTGCTGTGTTTGTGCCAGAGTCTGATGGACTATGATGAGCAAATCTGTGACAGGATGAATGATGGAGAGGAACAGAATCAGTATGAGGTTCAAATTCAATGTTTTTTTGTGTTTAATTTGATTTATTAACCTATTAAGTTCTCAGTGTACGTGTTTAGATTGTGAGCTAAAAACTGAAGTTTTTTATTAAAAATTACACACTGTCAGGATAAAACTGATAATGGTACAGACCGTTATTTACTGTATATTAATTATGACTTTACATCCAAGATGGCGACCAAGATGGTCACACTTTTTCAGCGCTGAGACAAACTCGCTGATTTCCCCACCAAAAGTACCTAACCAACAGTGATCGGCGCTCGTGACGGACACCCACGGGCTGAATTTCCACCTCCGTCAGAATCCCGTTGGAATGCCCCTTTAATCGGGTAGAACTGCTGCGCTCTACCAGAAGCGATTGCCAAGCTAACGCTAGTTAGCTTAACGCTGGCCCCAGTGCGCCACCTAACTCCGACACGAAGCGGCTCAGTCCCCGGTGAGGGCTTACCGGAGGAACCAACCGAGGCTGCAGTTGGGAGCTCGAGCGCGGCGTTGGTGAGAGACGGGGCCACCTGGACCCAGCAGGGCAGCGGCCTGAGTCGGAACCCAGTTGCGAGGTCCAGCTGAGGAGCTACCAGACTGACGGCGGTCGGTGACGGGGCCTAGCGGAGGTGCCACCCAGCCAGACGGCAGCGAGCGGAGGCGGTGATCGGTGAAGCTCGGCTGCGCCGGCGGTGTGCGGCATAACCGGCCAGGCAGACGGCGGCAGGCGGTGGCGAATGACGGGGGTGATCTGCGGAGCTGTACAGCGCTACTTGGCGGAGGAGCTGTGCAGGAGGAGCTGTGCAGGAGCTGCTGCGGCGAGTTCAGCAGCGGCCGGGCTAGTTGAGGCCTAGCCGGATTCTCTGTTTACTTCTATCTACAGGTCAGTAAGATGCCACCAAAGAAAGAGGAAATGGAAGAAATCAAAAAAGCTCTGAGCTTTATGTCAGAAGAATTGGCCAAATTGACTAGCCAACAGGACAAAATAATAGGCCTAATAGAACAGGTACAAGCCCTAAATTTAATAATTCAAGAAAAAGACAAAAAAATTATGGACCTGGAGCAACACGGGCGTCTTTTGGAGCAACGCGTCGAGGATCTTGAACAAGGTTCTCGTATTGATGACCTAGTTATAAGTGGACTAGACATCAGATATCAGTCATACGCCCATGCCACAGTAGGACTGAGTGGTGAAGATGCACCCATGAGAGAATCTTTGTCCTTAGAAAATCAAGTGCTTCAGTTCCTTAATGATAAAGACATTAAGGTAGAAGCCAATGCAATCTCAGCCTGCTATGCTCTACCGAAGAAAGATAACAAAACAAAGAAATCAATTGTGATGCGCTTTGTGAACAGAAGGGTAAAGAATAACATACTGAGGCAGGCCAAAAAGCTAAAGGAAACTCAAGTTTACATAAATGAACACCTGACAAAAAAAAAACGCTGAATTAGCACGACAGGCACGGATGCTAAAAAAACAAAATAGGATACAAGCAACCTGGACAAGAAATTGTAGAATTTGGATTAAACTAAATGGATCACCTGAGCAAGCAAAGAGTATAATGATCAGAGATGCTACTGACTTAGATAAATACAGATGAACGCACACGATAAGAATAGTTCTTTTGATACACCATGCCAAAGTACTTTAATAAAAATAACCAAAACAAACAAAAACTTATGACCGACTCAAGTAGACATCAATTATCCCCAGTTGGAGGAAGTCATTTGACACAGAATGAGGAAACTCAAACTCTGAAAACATACCATTATGCTGAACATAAACCACAAGAGATGGAGAATGATATTGATCCTGATAACCACTTTTTCAATAATATTCATAACCACTGTGAATATTACATCGAAAAACAATTCAAAAGTCAAATGCAATTAGATGGTAAACTGTCAATAATACACTTCAATAGCAGAAGTCTTAACAAAAACTTTCCACAGATTCAGGACTATTTAAAACAGCTAGACAGAAAATTCACAGCCATTGCAGTCTCTGAAACCTGGCTTAATGAAGATCAGGCTCCCCTGATGGCAATAGAAGGATATCAGATGTTTTATATTAACAGAACTCAAAAAAAGGGTGGTGGTGTTGCACTGTATATTGATGACCTGTACAGGTGTAAGCTTGTAAATGAAATGTCCTTAGCACTACCAGGGATTTTGGAATGTGTTACTGTTGAGATTGACCTAGACAAAACAAAAAATCTAATCATAAGCTGCATATATAGAACGCCGGGAACTTGCATTGAGACATTCAGAGATAAATTAGTCGAGCTGTACAATAATATTACTAGTAAGAAAATGGTAGCAATTTGTGGAGATTTCAATATTGACTTACTGAATCCTCATCAACAAAATGTAGTTACAGAGTTCATGAACTCTATGTACAGCATGAGTCTATATCCCACAATAACACATCCCAGTAGAATCACAGTTCACTCTGCTACACTTATTGACAATCTGTTTGTCAATGTTTTCGATAAGAAAATAGAAAGTGGATTATTGATAAATGATATAAGTGACCACTTGCCAACCTTTGCACTTATCCATGGCCACACGGGGCCCAACGCAGAAAAAACTTCAAAATCGTTCAGACACAAATCACCAAATGCAATCAGTTCTCTTAAAGAGGACTTGCTGAAGCAAGACTGGACAGAAGTCTATGTATCAGATGTAAATGAAGCCTATGACACATTTATAAATATTGTAACCACTCTTTATGAAAAAAACTGCCCATTAGTAATAAAAAAGCTTAAACACAAATTTGCTAACAAGCCATGGTTAACCAAAGGACTACAAAAGGCGTGTAAAAAGAAAAATTTATTATATAAAGCTTTCCTAAAGAAAAGAACAAAAGAAGCAGAGCAGCGGTATAAAACATACAAAAATAAGTTAACATATACTGTATAATAAGATGTAGTAAAAGAGACTATTACAGTAAAGAACTGGAGAAAAACAGAGACAATATTAAAAATACATGGACAATACTCAACAGTATCCTTGGAAATAAAAGCAGAAATACAAGCTACCCAACTAACATTCCAAAAAATAATAAAACGACTCAGAGTGTGAATATTGCTTCACCTGCAGATGAATTTAATAATTTTTTTGTTAACATTGGACCTAAACTGGCCCGAGAAATACCCACTACGGTGCCAACAGGTGATACAATATGCAATAACACTGCTGTAAAAGACTCCATCTTCATAAAGAACACAGACGAAAGAGAGGTCATTGAAATTGTTAAATCGTTCAAAAGTAAAACATCTACTGACTGTGATGGTATTGTCATGCTACTAGTCAAAACTGTTATCGAATGCATAGTAAAACCACTGACGTATATCTGCAACCTGTCTCTCCAATCAGGTATATTTCCCAATGCAATGAAAATAGCTAAAGTAATTCCGATATACAAGACGGGCGACAGAGGGGAACTCTCAAACTATAGACCAATTTCACTATTACCGCAATTTTCCAAGATACTTGAAAAAATATTCTATGAGAGAATTGACAACTTCATACTGAAGAATGATTTATTATGTGAGCAGCAATATGGGTTCAGACACAAGAGGACAACTGCATATGCCCTAATGGAATTTACAGAAAAAATATCAACAGCCATTGAAAATAAAGAGTATTCAGTTGGAGTATTCCTAGATCTTAAAAAAGCATTTGATACAGTAGATCATAATTTATTATTAAAGAAACTACAAAATTCTGGTATTAGAGGGGTAGCACTGTCCTGGTTAAGTAGTTACTGTTACGCCGCGCCGCTCATCAACGGCGCCACCTGCTCACACACCTGTCAGTCATCAGCGGCGAGGGATATAAGCCGTCTCGCCCTGAGCTTCGGTCTGAAGCCGTAGACTTCATTTCCCTTTCATGGGCTTCTACCACATTCTCTTCAGCATCCTCGTTACCGGTAAGAAGATCACTTACCTCATCTCTCTAGTCTGCTCCCCTGTGCACAGGTGGATTCCTCGGCAGCGGACTATCCCGTCCCTCGTCTCTCCTCGCTGCTGCACTGAGCCCTGCAGGTGGCTGTCTCCCGGGCTTCCATCCTTGAAGCGCCAGTCATCTGTCCTAAACAAGTAAGCTTCTCTCCCTCGCCTATTCTCCTCCTGTGTTGGTGTGTGCTCATCACCCTGTGTCTGATTCCTCCCATAGGGTTGCCGGCTGAACGGTCTCCTGCCTCTGGGTCCGAAGCAGATGCCCACCACCAACACATTAACATTCCGCAGACACGCACCCAAAAATCCCTGTTGTTAATAAACGGTTTGAACTACTCTGAGCCTGTGTGTGTGCGTCTCCTGAGCCGAACGTTATGTCAGTACGGCTTCAGCAGAGCGGCTCGGCAGACGGCGGGCTCGCACGCCGGTTTACCATCCTCGAGGCTCGGGTGGATCAGATTGTTTATCAGCAACAGGTGGTTCTTAATCAATTATTAGAATTAACTAACCGATTGAACCGCTTGGACCCCCAACAGCCGTTCCCCCCGACTCGCCAGGGTGGCGCAGCTCCTGCTGTTCCAGCGGCCGTCCAGCCGGCTCCTGTGGCACCGGTTCGGCTCACACTGATTCCGACCCCCGCCCGCTTTAGCGGTAAGCTCGGCGGAGCGCGGGGGTTCATTATGCAGTGTGAGTCCGTGTTCCACCGTGTGCCCGGAGATTTTCCCTCGGATCACAGCCGAATTGGTTACATAGGGAATCTTCTGGAGGGGCGTGCGTTAACTTGGACCTACGCCATAATGGCGAGGCCCAGTTATGCCACCCTCACCTATGACCAATTTGTGAGGCGCTTTCTGGAGGTCTTTGACCACTCTCAAACCAAAACGGTCCAGGTCGATCGGCTTCTCGCTCTCCAGCAGGGAAACCGGTCGGCAGCGGACCACTCGGTCGACTTCCGGGTAGCGGCGGAGGAATTGGGCTGGGAGGAACGCTCCCTCTGTGGCCTGTTCCTCCGCAGCCTCAATAGTGATCTGAGGGATGAACTGGCTGGTCGGGATATCCCTGGGACGCTAGCGGAGCTGACGTCCTTAGCGGTAAGTTTGGATAACAGGCTGCGCGAGCGCTCCTCGGGGTGGAAGTCTTCTTCTTCTCGCCCTCGTGGAGCCTCGCCGCACCTGTTTCAAGCTCGCCCCCTGGCGGCACCGCCAGCATCGTGCCCCGAGGAGTCGGAGCCGATGGTGACGGGCTGGACTAAACTTTCCCCTGTGGAGAAACAACGCCGCCGTGAGTTGGGCCTCTGCATGTATTGCGGAGGCGACCAACACACCGTGGAGCGTTGTCCACGGAAAGCCAGTCGGTGGGGTCCGCGAGTCACTGTTGGGAGCCTCGCAGACGTCAATCGGTTAGGATCACTCACCCAATTGAAGCTGCCCATCCGTTTCTGCCATAACCCCACTGGGCACCTCACCCACGCACTGGTGGATTCGGGCGCAGAAGGCAGCTTCATTTCACAAAGCCTGGCAACCCGATTGGGCATCCGCTGCCAGGCACTCAACACTCCCATCTCCCTAGTCCACCTCTCCCGTGCCTCCCTTGGGAGAGTGACACATCAAACTGTCCCCGTACCGGTCATCATCTCGGGAAACCACCGGGAGGAGATGACCTTCTACGTCCTTCCCAACTCTGTGTCGCCCGTCATCCTGGGGTATCCCTGGCTCCGTCTTCACAATCCGGTCCTGGATTGGAGATCAGCTGGGGTATCGGCATGGAGTACATTCTGCCTGGGCACCTGCCTCCAGTCCGCTGCCTGCTCGCCGTCCGCTCCTCCCCCCGCGACGGACGCTGCACCCCCGGACCTGTCCCTGGTGCCTCCGGAGTTTCACGACCTGGGTATGGTGTTCAGTAAAGCGAAAGCTATGTCTCTTCCCCCTCATCGGCCCTACGACTGTGCCATCAACCTCCGCCAGGGGGGGCTCCGTTACCTTCTGGTCGGCTCTACAGCCTGTCAGCGCCGGAGAAGGAGACGATGAACACATATCTGAAGGAGTCATTAAACGCCGGGATAATCCGCCCATCATCATCACCCGTGGGGGCAGGGTTCTTCTTCGTGGGAAAAAAGGATGGGTCCCTCCGCCCTTGCATCGACTACCGGGCCCTCAATGATATCACGGAGAAGGACCGTTATACCCTGCCCCTCATGGACACTGCCTTCCACTCCCTCCAGGGGGCGACCTGGTTCACCAAGCTGGATCTACGCAGCGCTTACCACCTCGTCCGGATCCGGGAGGGAGATGAGTGGAAGACAGCCTTCCGTACCCCGAACGGCCACTTTGAGTACCTGGTCATGCCGTTCGGGTTGACCAACGCTCGAGCCGTCTTTCAGCGCCTTATAAATGACGTCCTCCGGGACTTTATTGGCCTTTTCGTGTTCGTCTACCTGGACGATATTCTCATCTTCTCCAAGTCCAGGGACGAGCACCAGGTCCACGTGAGGCGGGTCCTCCAAAGACTGCTGGAGAATCGTCTGTACGTAAAGGCAGAAAAGTGTGAATTTTACGCCAGAACTACGTCCTTCCTGGGGTTTATCATCGCCCACGACAAGGTGCTCCCAGACCCAGAGAAGGTGAAAGCGGTGGTGGAGTGGCCTACACCTGCATCTCGGAAGCAGGTGCAACAGTTCGTTGGCTTCGCCAATTTCTACCGCCACTTTGTACCCAACTTCAGCTCCATCGTTGGGCCACTGACCCGCCTCACGTCCCCGAAGGTCCCGTTCCGGTGGACCGAAGAGGTCGCTGCCGCCTTTAAGGCACTGAAGGCGGAGTTCTCCTCCTCCCGGGTCCTTCGCCAGGTCGACCCCGCGCTGCAGTGCATCGTTGAGGTGGACGCCTCGGACACGGGAGTGGGAGCAGTGCTGTCCCAGCGGTCGCCGGACGATGGCGCCAAACGACCGTGCGCCTTCTTCTCCCGGCGCTTGTCCCCGGCGGAGAGGAACTACGATGTGGGGGACAGAGAGCTCTTGGCCATCAAGCTCGCCCTGCAGGAGTGGCGCCACTGGCTAGAGGGGGCGAACCTGCCGTTTGTGATCCTTACGGACCACAAGAACTTGGAGTATTTACGATCTGCCAAGCGCCTGAACGCCCGCCAGGCGCGCTGGTCTCTGTTCTTTGCCAGGTTCCAATTTTCTATCACCTTCAGGCCTGGCTCTAAGAACGGCCTGCCTGACGCCCTCTCTAGGCAGTTCACTCCCGTGGAATCGGAGGAGACGCCCCACTCCATCCTGCCCAGGTCGTGCGTCGTGGGAGCCATCTCGTGGGATATCGAGGCCAAGATCCGGAAGGCACAGGAGGTGGAACCTGACCCTGGCGGCGGACTGGAGGGAAGACTGTTCGTCCCATCTGCGGTCCGAGGAGAGGTCATCCACTGGCTCCACACCTCCCAGCTCACCTGTCATCCTGGCACCTCCCGGATGATCAGCCTCCTCCAGCGGTCTTTTTGGTGGCCAGGCCTGCGGAGGGATGCAGCCCGCTACGCCCGGGCTTGCCCAGTCTGTGCCACCAGCAAGTCAGGAAATGCCCCTCCAGCGGGTCTGCTCCAGCCTCTGCCCGTCCCCGGCAGGCCCTGGTCGCACATCGCACTGGAGTTCGTCACCGGACTCCCCGTTTCCAACTCCTTTAACACCATCCTGACCATCGTGGACCGTTTCTCCAAGGCGGCACACTTCATCCCCCTGCGAGGTCTCCCTACCGCCCTGGAGATGGCGGCCTTCTCGTCCAACACGTGGTCAGGCTGCACGGGATTCCGGTGGACGTGGTCTTGGACCGGGGCCCCCAATTTTCATCCGAGGTTTGGAAGTCCTTTTGCAACGCCATCGGAGCCAAGGTGAGCCTCTCCTCCGGCCATCACCCCCAGTCTAACGGGCAGTGTGAGAGGACCAATCAGGAGCTGGAGGCTGCGCTCCGCTGTGTTGCAAGATCCAAGCCGACGTCATGGAGCAACCATCTCGCCTGGGTGGAGTACGCCCACAACACCGCCCGCTCTTCTGCAACGGGGATGTCCCCCTTCAAGGCGTCCCTGGGTTACGACCCCCCGCTGCTTCCAGCGCAGGAGAGCGAGGTAACTGTTCCGTCAGTTAGGGCACACCTGAGGCAGTTCCGCTCCACCTGGGCCGCCGCACGTCATGCGCTTTTACGCACAGCGGAGCGCAACAAGACCGTGGCGGACCGGCGTAGAAGACCTGCCCCGGCGTACAGAGTTGGGCAACTTGTCTACGTTTCCACCCAGGACGTCACCCTAAAAGGCGAGAGGAGAAAGCTGGCACAGCGCTTCATGGGTCCCTTTCCCATCACCCGGATCATCAACCCGGTGGCTGTGCGCGTGGCTATTCCCCCCTCCCTCCGCATCCATCCCACTTTCCACGTGTCAAAGGTGAAGCTGGCAGTCACCGACCCCCTTTGCCCTCCTCCTGCAGCGCAACCCGCGCCCCGGATGATTGGTGGCCATCCGGCCTGGTCCGTCTCCTCCATCCTGGACTCCCGGCGCCGGGGTCGTGGGTTGCAATACTTGGTGGACTGGGAGGGCTATGGGCCCGATCATCGACAGTGGGTGCCCCCGTCGTTTGTGTTGGACCCATCGCTCATCGCGGACTTCCACCGAGCGCACCCGGATAAGCCATCGCCAGGAGGTGCTGCTAGAGGGGGGAGTACTGTTACGCCGCGCCGCTCATCAACGGCGCCACCTGCTCACACACCTGTCAGTCATCAGCGGCGAGGGATATAAGCCGTCTCGCCCTGAGCTTCAGTCTGAAGCCGTAGACTTCATTTCCCTTTCATGGGCTTCTACCACATTCTCTTCAGCATCCTCGTTACCGGTAAGAAGATCACTTACCTCATCTCTCTAGTCTGCTCCCCTGTGCACAGGTGGATTCCTCGGCGGCGGACTATCCCGTCCCTCGTCTCTCCTCGCTGCTGCACCGAGCCCTGCAGGTGGCTGTCTCCCGGGCTTCCATCCTTGAAGCGCCAGTCATCTGTCCTAAACAAGTAAGCTTCTCTCCCTCGCCTATTCTCCTCCTGTGTTGGTGTGTGCTCATCACCCTGTGTCTGATTCCTCCCATAGGGTTGCCGGCTGAACGGTCTCCTGCCTCTGGGTCCCAAGCAGACGCCCACCACCAACACATTAACATTCCGCAGACACGCACCCAAACATCCCTGTTGTTAATAAACGGTTTGAACTACTCTGAGCCTGTGTGTGTGCGTCTCCTGAGCCGAACGTTATGTCAGTTACTTAAAGAATAGATATCAGTATGTATGTGTTAGCAACAAAAACTCAGAGTTGCTGAAGGTCACCTGTGGAGTCCCACAGGGTTCAGTTTTGGGACCATTATTATTCAATATGTATATAAACGATATATGTAAAGTTTCAGAAAAAATGGACTTAATATTGTTTGCCGATGACACTAATCTGCTATGCAGTGGAAACAATTTGGAACAACTTCTGGATACACTCGGGAAGGAATTAGAAAAGCTTAAACTGTGGTTTGATTCAAACAAATTAACGCTCAATTTAAGTAAGACAAAATTTATAGTCTTTAACAACCATCACAACAACCCAGTACCCAAACTCAGTGTAAATGGTGTAGAGGTTGAAAGGGTATCTGAAACTAAATTCCTTGGAGTAATAATTGATAACAAACTGTGTTGGAAGTCACATATTAATTATATTAAAGGTAAAATATCCAAATCAATTGCAATATTACACAGAGTGAAATATTTGCTGAATCAACCCACACTATACACCTTGTATCATTCATTAATACTCCCATACATGACATATTGTAATGAAGTATGGGGAAATACATACAAAACAAACATATATCCACTCTTTATGCTTCAAAAGAGAGCTATTAGAATAATAAACAAAGCAGCTTACAGGGAACCAACAAACCCACTTTTTCTTAAACAAAAAACTCTCAAGTTGAAAGATCTGGTTGACTTTAAAACCGCAATATTAATGTTCAAAGTGAAGAATTTATCACTGCCCGCAAATATCCAAAAGTTGTTCCAAACAAGGGAGAAACGATATCACTTCAGAGGAACATGTATATTTCAAAAGCCTACAGTGAGAACAACCACCAAGCAACACTGTATTTCAGTGCAAGGAGTCAGATTATGGAACGATTATGGACCTGAATTAAAATCATGTACAACGCTTGGACAATTTAAACAAAAACTAAAGGAAGAAATACTCCAAACATATTTACAAGACGACATGTAAACTCACATAAGGATTGACATATCCAGCCTGGGTTGTGTTGTAGCTTAGTTTTTTTTTTTTTTTCTCTCTGTGACATTCTGTCTTAGATTTGTTTTGAATAGTAACCGCTCAACTTAGCTTAGCTTAGTTTTCCTTTTTTTTTCTCTCAGTCACACTTTGTCTTAGCTTTGTTCTAAATTGTAATCAATCTTGTCTTGTTTACTCTTTTTTCTTTTGAATTCTTGGATGGAATATGGGTGGGCAATATAAGCTGCGGCTTCAGCCATCACCCATTTCGGATAACTCACGTGGAATTGTTTAGTAGAAGGAGTCTTTGTCTAATTTGACCTTGTGGTATACTGTATATCACTCATATATTCCATACCTACATTTGTTAGAGCATGTGGAAATGTTTGGGACAGAATATACAAAGGAACTTCACACCTCTGAAAGAACAAAGGAATCTCACCGCCGTGTGAAGACTCATGACGTCACAGGACGCCATGGCAACAGACTCGACACCTTCACCCCTGAAGGAGGAGAAGTTTTCCCATCACCTCCCAAGGCGAAGGGAGGAGTTAACAGGACTAATAGGAGATTTAGATAACGGGGGATTTCAGCTTGTGTTTTGCATGTCTTTGATGTGTGCCTGTATTTAACCAGCGAGCTGGGCAGAATTCTTTCTCTTTGCCTTCTGCCAAGCTCTGCACCAGATGAGACAAGATAGAAGAGTTTGTTCATTAAAGACTCTACTTTTGTGATACAAAACCGCCTCGTTATTTCCAGTTCTTCTACACTGGTGACCTTGACGCGAGTATGGACCTGAGGCGTTCTTCAAGCGACTCATCCGCGGCGAATCTGACTTACGCCAGTGACAACAAAGACAGCTAGCTGCGATTTCAGAGTTCACCACAGACATTCGACATGTAGCGGGCAAACTTAACGTAGTAGCGGACTGTCTCTCTCGCGCTGTGGCACCGCCAGAGCACGAGGAGACAGATTACACTGCTTCAGCAGCTGAGCTTTTCTCTAATGCAAACACATATGCAGCACCTATCCATGAAGGGATAGATTATGCAGCCATGGCGGAAGAACAAGGTAGTGATGCGGACGTGTGCGCGCTCCTGTCTGGACCAACAGGGTTAAGGCTGGAGGAAGAAGGGTTGCACGACGGCGTGCCCCCCCTAATATGCGATGTTTCAACCGGCCGACCTCGCCCGTTAGTACCAGCTGCTTGGCACCGCCGCATTTTCGACGCAATTCACTCCCTCGCACACCCAGGTGTGCGCGCCTCGGTCAAAATGGTTGCCGAAAAGTTTGTGTGGCCAGGCCTACGCAAAAACGTAAAAGAATGGGCAAAAACTTGCATTCCTTGTCAGCGCGCCAAAGTACACAAACACACAAAAGCCCCTCTGGAGCCTTTTCCAAACCCTGCTAGAAGGTTCGACCACATTCATGTCGACCTCGTGGGGCCGCTGCCTTCCTCCCAGGGTTTCACACACCTGCTAACAATGATAGACTGCACCACGCGCTGGCCTGAGGCAGTCCCTCTAGCGGCAACTACAGCGGAGGAAGTCGCTCGCGTTTTTCTAACAAATTGGGTGGCACGTTTCGGCGTCCCATCAGACATCACGTCAGATAGGGGGCCTCAATTTGTCTCAGAGCTCTGGTCAGCCATGTCCAACAGTTTAGGGGCAACAATTCACCGTACCACCGCTTATCACCCTCAGGCTAATGGGTTATGCGAGCGTTTTCACAGGTCCTTAAAGGCCGCCCTCAGGGCCTCATTAACGGACACAAATTGGGTAAATAAACTTCCCTGGGTTTTATTGGGGTTGCGTGCGGCACCGAAAGAGGATTTAGACGCTTCCCCTGCAGAATTAGTCTTTGCTCAGCCTATCAGACTCCCAGGTGAATTTTTACCAGAAAACCCGGAACCAGGGCACCTCCCAGTCCCAAGGTTTTTAGGCAGTAACAGTCCGGACTTTCTCCACGGTCCAGCTCATCACTCCTTTCCACGAGTTTTTGTTCCTCAAACTTTAAAAAACGCTGAGTTTGTTTTTGTTAAGCATGAAGCTCTAAAACCAACGTTACGCCCAGTATACGATGGCCCGTATAGAGTGCTGGAAAATGGTGACAAACACTTTGTGCTTGATTATGGGGATAGAAATGAAACGGTCAGCATTGACAGACTCAAACCTGCCTTCTTGTTGAGAGACGAACCCGCACAGCTGGCTCGAGCACCTCGGTGAGGTAGACCCCCCAAGGAAAAAGTCTCAGCCCCCAGGCAGGGAACAGATAATCTCTCTCCTTCCCACACTGCAGATTCCTCACAACAAGGTACCAGCAGGACGCCTAAACCGACCTACAGCAGCTTTGGGAGAAGATTGAAACCCAGACTACACAGGGACTGATTACACCACTCTGCAAATTTTCGCTAATTGTGCCGCAACAGTTTAGGACTGATTTGTGATTATACTATGCTGTTATGTTTTCACTGAACTCTCTTAGGAGCATGGCTGCTTGAAAGTTTCTTCTGTGACAACGGCTGTAACACGTAGTATGTCTTAGTAATTACCCTAGACTGTGAATCTTTCTGTGTTCCTTCATAGTTGTTTGGGGGGCCTGTGGTATATATCACTCATATATTCCATACCTACATTTGTTAGAGCATGTGGAAATGTTTGGGACAGAATATACAAAGGAACTTCACACCTCTGAAAGAACAAAGGAATCTCACCGCCGTGTGAAGACTCGACACCTTCACCCCTGAGGGAGGAGAAGTTTTCCCATCACCTCCCAAGGCGAAGGGAGGAGTTAACAGGACTAATAGGAGATTTAGATAACGGGGGATTTCAGCTTGTGTTTTGCATGTCTTTGATGTGTGCCTGTATTTAACCAGCGAGCTGGGCAGAATTCTTTCTCTTTGCCTTCTGCCAAGCTCTGCACCAGATGAGACAAGATAGAAGAGTTTGTTCATTAAAGACTCTACTTTTGTGATACAAAACCGCCTCGTTATTTCCAGCTCTTCTACAACCTTGTTGTTATATTATACAGTTTCTTTTAACCTGTACTGTATTATCCGAAATAAATTCATTCATTCATTCATTCATTCATGTAATCTAGTAGGTTTTCTACAAATAAACTTTTCCCGCTCTGCTTTGAACTAAAATATTAATGAATAGTACCAGTTCCAAAACGTTGATGACTTTCAGTCCTCAGGCTGTGGTGTAGTGTCCTCACCAAATCCACTAGGTGGCACTGTTGTGGAAACTGAGGCATGAATGCCTCCTTTCTCAATGTGTGAATTTTTGTGATATTCAGAAAATATGAAGCAAAATTCATGCAATCCACCCCAAATATTCTGATATTTAAGGATGAGCTTCAATATATCCTGTTCCAATATTGGCGCAAACAAAAAAGCAGCAAGGACTCTGCGCATTTTCAAAAAAAAAAATAAAAAAAAAATCAGGAAGAAATGAACGGATTACTGTCTTCTGAAAGATGGCAAAATATTGATTTTTCAGTTATTTTAAGTGCCTTGTCCCTCCAACCATGTGGTTATATGTTTATCTTTTTGTTCTTTATTTTTGTTTTCATTTGTTCAAAGTTGCATGTTTTGTTACTTTAATATAGATGGGGAAAAGACCTTTTGTGCAGGAAGTAGGTGGTGCTGTCGTGAAAACCTGAGGGTCTTGAACCTGCAGCCTGGAGTCGTGCAGAAACCCCGTTGTGATTACCTGGGGCTGCTGAGTTATGTGATGGTACAAGAGGGAGGAGGAGGGAGGAGGTAAAACCACAAGGAGAAGAAGAGGAGCAAAGTGTGCCTGAGTGTGCTGCTCCATGCTGTGACGGGAGCGGCAACACAGACACAGAGTATCGATCTCATTACACTGGTACTGATCAATATCAATACCTACGATAGTATGGATAGTATCGATATTTGGATTGATCCGCCCATCACTACTTCACACACTCTTCCTTCAAGATGACCCCTACTCCATTTCACTTCCTATCTACACCATGGTAGAACAGTTTAAATCCACCTCCAATGCTCCTAGCCTTGCTTCCCTTCCGTCTGGTTTCTTGAACATGCAGTATATCAACCTTTCTTCTCTCCATCATATGAGCCAACTCTCTGCCTTTACCAGTCATAGTCCCTACATTTTATGTCCCTACTCTCACCTCCACACTTCTACATTTCCTTTTCTCTCTCTCCCTCCTAACATGCCTGTCCTCCTCCTTGATCTCTGACCAACAGCAGCCCAGGTTTCACCGACACTCTGTTGACCGCACTGGTAGTGATCGTTGTTAAACCGGACCTTGATCGATCCGGTATTAAAGTCTCATTCGTCATGATCCGCATGTTTGATTTGATAAAGTTTTTACGTTGGATGTCCTTCCTGACATAACCCTCCCCATTTTCCCGGGCTTGGGACCGGCACAAGGCGTACACTGCCTTGTGCACCCCTTGTGGCTGGATTAATTTATTATATAAATAGTAATATAATGTAAAAATAGTATATAAAATACATATAAAATGTTACATAATATATAAAATATATATTTATATTTGTATATACGTATATTGCAGTATATATGTTGCAATGTTGTATATATGTTGATACAAGCAACCTGGACAAGAAACTGTAGAATTTGGATTAAACTAAATGGAACACCTGAGCAAGCAAAAAGTATTATGATCAGAGATGCTACTGACTTAGATAAATACAGATGAACACTGATTAGAAAATTACGAGCCAATGATAATCCATACTCATACACACGATAAGAATAGTTCTTTGATACACCATGCCAAAGTACTTTAATAAAAATAACCAAAACAAACAAAAACTTATGACCGACTCAAGTAGACATCAATTATCCCCAGTTGGAGGAAGTCATTTGACACAGAATGAGGAAACTCAAACTCTGAAAACATACCATTATGCTGAACATAAACCACAAGAGATGGAGAATGATATTGATCCTGATAACCACTTTTTCAACAATATTCATAACCACTGTGAATATTACACTGAAAAACAATTCAAAAGTCAAATGCAATTAGATGGTAAACTATCAATAATACACTTCAGTATATATGTGTTGTTATATACACTACCATTCAAAAGTTTGGGGTCACTTAGAAATTTCCTTATTTTTGAAAGAAAAGCACTTTTTTTCAATGAAGATAACTTTAAACTAATCAGAAATACACTCTATACATTGCTAATGTGGTAAATGACTATTCTAGCTGCAAATGTCTGGTTTTTGGTGCAATATCTACATAGGTGTATAGAGGCCCATTTCCAGCAACTATCACTCCAGTGTTCTAATGGTACAATGTGTTTGCTCATTGCGTCAGAAGGCTAATGGATGATTAGAAAACCCTTGTGCAATCATGTTAGGTCTGCAATGCTGTAATTGCTGCAAATGGAGGATTCTTTGACGAAAGCAAAGTTTGAAGGAAAAAATTATTATTTCAAATACAAATCGTTATTTCTAACCTTGTCAATGTCTTGACTATATTTTCTATTCATTTTACAACTCATGGTGGTAAATAAGTGTGACTTTTCATGGAAAACACAAAATAATTGTCTGGGTGACCCCAAACTTTTGAACGGTAGTGTATGTGCAAAAATATATGTATATATTGTGGAGGAACAAAATAAGTTCAGGCGAGACACGGCGAGCTGAAGGTTTTGTAAGAGTTTTATTCCTCAATCATCGTGAGGCACACTGCAGCACTGTGTGCTGTGTATGCCCTGTGAGTGCGTTAGTGAGGCATGTAAAGTCAGCTCTTTTATACAGTGATACAGACAGAGAATGCATGGCTCATTAGCCTATCAGTTGTCATCCAATACACATCGGTCAATACACATGATTAGCATGACATTGGTTGGCACAATAGATGCATGCATTCAGTCCCGTCTGACTGTCTCCTGTGGTTCTTTTGGTCGTGTGCAAATCCCTGCTGAGCGTGAATATTATCAGTCTGCATTGTGCTGGGTGTCCACACGTGTGCTGGGTGCCCACACCGCTCCCCCCAGAACGGTCAGAAAGGGTTGTGACCCCCCCCCCCCCCCCCCCCCGTCGTTTGGCTCCAGCTCCAGTAGAACTGCTGGAGGGCATGTCAGTCCATGAAGGGGACGGGGGAGGGGGGGAAAGGGCAGTGTGCTCAGCTCCGAGTTCCAGCACGTTGAACGGATCGTGGGCATACGGGCCGGTGGGCAGTCGTGCATAATGGAACCAGATGGCGAACGGCCGGCTTCAGGAGTGAGGTGCGGGAAAAGCTCTGTGTAGGAGGAGGTTGAGGGAGTGGGAATAAGCGAGTGCCGGCCCGGAACTTGGTGTCTGGGCCGCGCAAAAATTGCATGTGGATCCGCGATGGTGAGGAATTTTTCCCGTTAAACATGGCGGAGATCCACAGCGGCTGCGAAAAAAATTATATCTCTGACTTCTCTCGTGTTTTGGTCCAGCGAGGATGTGGGGAAGATGAGCGGCCAAATTCCCCGAGGATGCGTAGTGGCTGTGATAAACTGAAGCTGTGTCAGGGACTCGGCAGTTTGGCGTTAGGTGCGGGAAACAGCCCTAAAGTCATCGGGGAAAGCAATCGGCTAAATTCCCCTTGTGTGCCGTAGCTGGAAAACTCATACAAAGTCCTGTGTGCTGGCTGCACGTCCGCTCCAGGTGCGCAAGCAGCCCTGAAGGTTCCAAGGGTGGCGATCGGCCGTGTTTCTCGGGCATGTGCAGCGGTGGAGAACGATGTATCAGTCTGTGGAGCCGGTATTGTCCCGTGCGTGGCGCGCGCTTGGCGCAGTGACCACATAGCTGAAAGTTGCGCATGTGGCTTCAGTGCGCAGAAGGTCTGTTGTCGAGAGTTTAGTCAGAGTCGGGGAGCTCAGTGGAAATCAGCGCAGTCGGCGTCGATGATTGTCCCCTTTCAGGCTGTTTCTGTGCGTTGCTCATGTCACTGAACCTCGTCATGCGTCTCAGTCCCAGCGCTGCGCTCTCGGCCCTGGAGGTCGCCATCGTGGAGAGAGGACAAGGCACACACGGTCCCGTGTGGGTGCGAAGGATGTAGGCGATCTCAGGTCTCTGGAATCCACAGCCCGGTGAGAGGGAGCAGACGATCATTCTCCCTCGGCAGGTCACCAGCGTGGAGGCAAAAGATGAGGGGAGGGTCGCACTACGACGCGTTCTGAGGCTTTCCCGGTCGTGGATGATCTCCGGGGTGTTCGCCTGGTGTTCCATTCTTCGTCAAGGGTCACCAGTGTGGAGGAACAAAATAAGTTCAGGCGTGACACGGCGAGCTGAAGGTTTTAAGAGTTTTATTCCTCCATCATCATGAGATACGCAGCAGCACTGTGTGCTGTGTGTGCACTGTTGTGAGTGAGCTTGTGAGGCATGTAAAGTCAGCTCTTGTATACAGTGATACAGACAGAGAATGCATGGCACATTAGCATATCAATTGTCATCCAATTCAATTCAATTCAATTCAGCTTTATTTATAATGCGCCACATCACAACAAAAGCCGTCTCGTGGCGCCACAGTGCAGATAAAAAAAAAATCACACAGTCACAGAAAGACCCAGCAGACGATCCCCTATGAGCAAGCACTAGGCGACAGTTGAGAGGAAAAACTCCCATTTGGAGGGAAGAAACCTCTAGCAGAACCAGGCTCAGGGAGGGGCAGTCGTCTGCTGCGACTGGCTGGGGATGAGGGGATAGGGAGGATGGAAGGACAGACATAAAGAACATAGCAGTAAGATGCCAAGTACAATATTGGAGGTCAACCAGCAGTATGGATCAGATAACAATAAAACAAGAGTGGGGTTAAAAGACACAAATACCCTCCTTAAACAAAAGCTATATTAAAAAGGAAGGATTTTACCCTGTTCTTAAAGACAGAGACCGAGTCTGACTCCCAGACCCAGAGTGGTAACTGGTTCCAGAGAGAAGGGGCTTGATAGCAGAAGGCTCTGCCTCCCACCGTACTTTTGGAGATTCTGGGCACCACAAGTAAGCCAGCATTTTGGGAGCGTAATGCTCTGTTAGGATGGTAAGGTAATATCAGATCTTTTATATATTGGGGGGCCAGATTGTTAAGAGCTCTGAAAGTAAGAAGAAGGATTTTAAACTTGATTCTGAATTCAATGGGTAGCCAATGGAGGGAGGACAGAACCAGGGAAATATGATGTCTTTTTCTAGTACCAGTTAAAACTCTAGCAGCAGCATTTTGAATCAATTGAAGACTTTTTAAAGATACTCTAGGACAACCAGATAATAGCGAATTACAATAATCTAATCGCGAACTGACAAAGGCGTGAATCAGTTTCTCAGCATCACCCAGAGACAAGATGCTCCTGATCTTAGTAATATTGCGCAGATGATATAAGGCGGTCCTAGAAACAGTTTTAATATGTGAATTAAAGGACAAATCCTGGTCAAAAATCACTCCAAGGTTCCTCACACAACTGTTCAGAGTGAGAGTGGCAGCATCTAAATTAAGGGCATAATCTGAAAAGGAATTTCTAAGATGTTTTGGGCCAACAACAATGGCTTCAGTCTTATCAGAGTTCAATAGAAAAAATTACAAGTCATCCAAGCTTTGACGTCCTTAAGACAGGCATCTAGCCTGGCCAACTTATCACAATCATCGGGCTTCATTGACAGGTATAGCTGTGTGTCATCAGCGTAACAATGAAAATGTATACAGTGCTTTCTGATGATATTGCCCAGCGGGAGCATATACAGTGGGGCAAAAAAGTATTTAGTCAGCCACCAATTATGCAAGTTCTCCCAATTAAAAGATGAGAGAGGTCTCCAATTTTCATCATAGGTATACCTCAACTATGAGAGACAAAATGAAAAAAAAAAAATCCAGAAAATCACATTGAAGGATTTTTAATGAATTAATTGGTAAATTCCTCAGTAAAATAAGTATTTGGTCACCTACAAACAAGCAAGATTTCTGGCTCTCACAGACCTGTAACAACTTCTTTAAGAGGCTCCTCTGTCCTCCACTCATTACCTGTATTAATGGCACCTGTTTGAACTTGTTATCAGTATAAAAGACACCTGTCCACAACCTCAAACAGTCAGACTCCAAACTCCACTATGGCCAAGACCAAAGAGCTGTCAAAGGACACCAGAAACAAAATTGTAGACCTGCACCAGGCTGGGAAGACTGAATCTGCAATAGGTAAGCAGCTTGGTGTGAAGAAATCAACTGTGGGAGCAATTATTAGAAAATGGAAGACATACAAGACCACTGATAATCTCCCTCCATCTGGGGCTCCACGCAAGATCTCACCCCATGGGGTCAAAATGATCACGAGAACTGTGAGCAAAAATCTCAGAACCACATGGGGGGACCTAGTGAATGACCTGCAGAGAGCTGGGACCAAAGTAACAAAGGCTACATCAGAAACACACTACGCCGCCAGGGACTCAAATCCTGCAGTGCCAGACGTGTCTCCCTGCTTAAGCCAGTACATGTCCAGGCTCGTCTGAAGTTTGCTAGAGAGCATTTGGATGATCCAGAAGAGGATTGGGAGAATGTCATATGGTCAGATGAAACCAAAATAGAATTTTTTGGTAAAAACTCAGCTTGTCGTGTTTGGAGGAGAAAGAACACCATACCTACTGTGAAGCATGGGGGTGGAAACATTATACTTTGGGGCTGTTTTTCTGCAAAGGGACCAGGACAACTGACCCGTGTAAAGGAAAGAATGAATGGGGCCATGTATCGTGAGATTTTGAGTGAAAACCTCCTTCCATCAGCAAGGGCATTGAAGATGAAACGTGGCTGGGTCTTTCAGCATGACAATGATCCCAAACACACCGCCCGGGCAATGAAGGAGTGGCTTCGTAAGAAGCATTTCAAGGTCCTGGAGTGGCCTAGCCAGTCTCCAGATCTCAACCCCATAGAAAATCTTTGGAGGGAGTTGAAAGTCTGTGTTGCCCAGCGACAACCCCAAAACATCACTGCTCTAGAGGAGATCTGCATGGAGGAATGGGCCAAAATACCAGCAACAGTGTGTGAAAACCTTGTGAAAACTTACAGAAAACATTTGACCTCTGTCATTGCCAACAAAGGGTATATAACAAAGTATTGAGATGAACTTTTGTTATTGACCAAATACTTATTTTACCGAGGAATTTATCAATTAATTCATTAAAAATCCTTCAATGTGATTTTCTGGATTTTTTTTTCTCATTTTGTCTCTCATAGTTGAGGTATACCTATGATGAAAATTGGAGACCTCTCTCATCTTTTAAGTGGGAGAACTTGCACAATTGGTGGCTGACTAAATACTTTTTTACCCCACTGTATAGACTAAAAAGAGTAGTGTGGCACACATATATGCACATATGTTGGTTTCAGATGCTCCACAGATATATCACTGTATGGCTGTGTTGTTAGACATGTATATGTTGGACACTGCATATGTGATTTAACCTCACGATGAAGGAGAGCCACGGAGCTGCAGCCCCCTGCGGTGCGGAGCCGCAGAGCCTGGACCCCCTGCGGAGGACAGGGGACAGAAGACTTCCTGACCGCTGAGGCTCGAGAGGAGAGAAGGGGGAGTTATGTAAATAAAAGGTTAATGAATGTGAATAAAGGGATTTTGATATAGATGTGTGATTTCCCCTGCGAGGGAAATGGTTTGATGTGAGAATGTTTAAAAGGGAGAACTTTGGTGTGTTCACCCTCTTTGTTCGCTGCTCAGGAATGAGAGCAGACAGTGGAATGGTTACTTGAAATAAACTGGAATTAAAGACAATACGGTTTCGTTATTCAAGTCTCCCCACAACTGTATGCTTATTGTATACTTCACGTCTCAGGGGAACAAAAGGACTGAGCCTTCCAGAGGTAACGGGAGGGTGTGAGATCTGGCCTTTTGTTTCAAGGAGATGGCCTTGAGAGATTTCCTTACCACCGGAGACTAGGAGGTGGATGGTGTTAAGATCGGGGGAAGTTACATTGTGACTGGGATTAAGTACCATGTGACTGTATGTTTGATTAAGCGCCATGTGATTGTATGTTTGATGTCCTGGTATAAAAGGACAGATGTGAGAAGATTCATCCTCTTTTTCTGCTTTTGAATGTTGGAGAATGTCATTGTGAATAAAGCTGAACCTGAGGAATACACTCGGTCTCGTCCTTCACAACTCTCCACACTGGTGACCTTACGACGAAGCATGAGCAGAAGTAATTCTCCTGAGCCGGACTCATCAGAAGCCAGCCTGACGAATGCCGCCACGTTCCAGCTGCCGGACTTCTGGCAGAACAGTCCGTGCTCCTGGTTTAGCGCAGTCGAGGCGCAGTTCAACCTCCGGAGAATTTCGAGAGACAACACAAAATTCTACCATGTGGTGGCGAAGCTGGACAACCACACAGTCCAGAGGGTGGAGAGCCTGGTCAACCACCCACCGGACAGCGACAAGTACGGCACATTGAAGGCTGCGCTTATCAGCCACTTCACCCCCTCAGTGCAACAGCGAGCAGAGGGGCTCCTGGCGTTGACGGAGTTTGAGAATGACAGACCTGCAGACCTGATGGGGAAGATGCTGAGGTTGAGAGACTCCGATGATGACACCTTTATCTTCACCCACCTTTTCCTCAGGACCCTACCGTCAGCGGTGAGAGTGACCCTGGCCAGTTCACCGCTGTTGGCCCGACGAGACTACCACGAGCTGAGCCAGGAGGCGCAGCGACTCGTCGACGCACACAAACGGAGCGCAGCTTCGGCCGCAGCAGCAGAGCTAGGCGCAACGTCCAGAGACGGCATGGGGCCAGAGGCTGCAGCACCAGACTCACCGACGACGGCAGCAGCAAGGGCCAGGCGACACGGAGCGGACAGCGTCCTTTGCTTCTACAGTGGTACCTCTACTTACGAACGTCTCTACATACGGAATTTTCAGGTTACGAGACGCCTCAACGGGAAAATATTGCCTCTAGTTACGAACGAAATTTCAGGATACGAAAGGCAAAAAAGTATGCGCTCCTCGCAGCTTCCGTAGTTTACCGAACGTAAACATACCTGTAGCTGCTCTGCCATTGGCTATCACCTAGCATCTTCCTGGTATCCCATTGGCCACGAATTTTTTTTTTTTTTTTCCAAAACTTTATGCGTTTGGTTGATCTCGCCAAAGAATATGGCCGTAATACATCAACGATCAGCATGGTATTAAAACAAAACGAAGCACTTACAAGCCGACAAAAGCAAACGTTCTTGGATCAGAACATGAACCAAAGAAGGCAAAACGTGACGTCGACGACGATAGCAGTTAAAGGGTAAATGAACATAATTTTTATTATTCTTTCTCTTTTATTATTCTCTTTTATTATTCTTTCTCTCATTTTAAACTCTCATTTTATGTTTATTGTGCAGTAATCTAATTGTAACATGTATTTGTTACATGTTTTGATGCGTTTTTACGATTTATAAAAAATTTATGCCCGAATTTTGGGGGCTTGGAACGGATTACGGCATTTACATGTAAAACGCTCCTCTACTTACGAATTTTTCACGTTACGAGAATTCTTCCAGAACGAATTCGTAAGTAGAGGTACCACTGTACCATCACTGTTTTGCAGAGAGGGCACGCAAGTGCATCCCACCGTGCCACTTCAAGCGCTCGGGAAACTCCAAGGCTGGGGGTCGGTAGCAGCCGCGGCCCTCGGAGAAGAGAACAAGCTGCTCTACCTGAAGGACGCACGCTCGGGGAGGCAATTCCTCGTAGACACAGGCTCCCAGCTGAGCTTCATCACGCAATTGGCGATTAAGACCTTCGGTGAGAGGACTCTGCTTCTGTCTTTGCAGGGCCGTACATTCGAGTGGACTTTTGTTGTAGCGGCAGTCAATTTCAACATGTTAGGGGCTGATTTTTTGTGCTCACATGGTTTATTGGTTGATCTAACAGACGCCTGGTTAATGCACTCTCCTTTTATTCTATTCCCTGCACAGTTCGAGTGGCCCTACCAACTGCACAAGCCAACGTCACAGCTGCGGGTGGTAAGTTCCACACACTCCTCACTCAGTTCCCAGCACTCACGGTCCCAACATTTTCAGCGACAGTGGCTAAACATGGGGTGGAATATTTTATTACTACCACCGGCCCACCCGTTTTTGCAAAAGCTCGGCGCTTGGACTCAGCTAAACTGACCATAGCGCGCGAGGAGTTCGCCAACCTGGAAAGACTGGGCATCATCAGGAGGTCGAAGAGCCCCTGGGCTTCGCCGCTCCATATGGTCCCAAAGGCTGATGGCTCGTGGCGACCTTGCGGTGATTTCCGCAGGTTGAATAACGCTACAGCGCACGAACGCTATCCGATCCCGCACATCCAAGATTTTTCGGTGCATTTGGCGGGGGCGCGCATTTTTTCTAAAATAGATTTGGTACGCGGTTACCACCAGGTTCCAGTGCGCGCTGAGGACATACCCAAAACAGCGGTAATAACTCCTTTCGGGCTTTTTGAGTTTTTGCGCATGCCGTTTGGGCTTAAAGGCGCAGCGCAGACGTTCCAACGCATGATGGACGCGGTTCTGCGCGACCTCCCCTTCATGTTCGTCTACTTGGACGACATATTGGTAGCCAGCGCGTCCGAAGACAAACACGAAAACCACCTCACAGCAGTTTTCTGGAGGTTGGCAGAGCATGGGTTAATAATCAACCCAGCGAAGTGTCAGTTCGGGGTGGCGCAGATTTATTCTTTGGGGCATCGCGTCTCTTCAGAAGGAGCGGTTCCTCTGGCCGACAAAGTGCGCACAATAACAAATTTTCCCCAACCACAAACGGTCAAAGCGTTACAGGAGTTTTTGGGAATGGTGAATTTTTATAACCGTTTCCTCCCTCACGCAGTGCAGCTCATGCAACCATTGTATGCTGCACTAAAAAAAAACAAAAACCCACAAACAAAATCAAATGGTCTCCGGAGCGGGAGCGCACATTCGCTGAAGTCAAAATAGCCCTGGCAAACGCTGCGTTGTTGGCACATCCAGACCCAATGGCCTGCATAGCGCTCACTATTGACGCGTCAGATGTGGCCATAGGAGCGGTCGTGGAACAGTATGTAGCAGGAGCTTGGCAACCGCTCGTCTTTTTCAGCAGGACCTTGCGTGATAGTGAACGAAAATACAACGTATTCGACAGGGAGTTGAATGCGCTGTATGGCCATTCGCCATTTCCAGTTTTGGCTGGAGGGACGCAGTTTCACCGCGTTCGTGGATCACAAGCCGCTGACTTTCGCGATGGCCAAGATTACAGAACCATGGTCGGGCCGGCAGCAGAGACAGCTGGCCGCCATCTCGGAGTTTACTACCGATATCCAGCATGTAGCGGGTAAACTTAATGTAGTGGCGGACTGCCTCTCGCGCGCCGTGGCGGCTCCAGCCCGTGCAGAGGTAGATTTTGCAGCCATGGCCGCGGACCAGGTTAGCGACGCGGAAGTGCACGCGGCCCCAGTCCGCGTAGGGATAGATTATGCAGCCATGGCCGCTGATCAAGTTGCCGACGCGGACGTGTGCGCGCTCCAGTCTGGACCAAAAGGGTTAAGGCTGGAGAACAGGGTGCTACAAGATGGTATGCCCCCCCTAATCTGCGATGTCTCTACGAGACGACCACGCCCGGTGGTGCCGACCATGTGGCGCCGCCGCGTTTTTGACTCGATTCATTCTCTGGCGCACCCGGGGGTGCGCACGTCGGTCAAAATGGTAGGAGAGAAATTTGTATGGCCGTGCCTGCGCAAGCAAGTCAAGGAGTGGGCAACAGCCTGCGTGGCTTGTCAGCGAGCCAAAATACACAAACACACTAGACTCTAGTCTCCAAGGCTCCAAGGGAGCTCTAATGACTAGAGCTCCCTTGGAGCCTTTTCACATCCCGGCTAAGCGATTCGATCACGTGCATGTCGACCTCGTAGGCCCCCTCCCGCCGTCACAGGGGTGCACACACCTTTTGACAATGGTGGACCGCACCACGCGTTGGCCGGAAGTGGTCCCACTGGCATCAACCACAGCCGAGGAGGTGGCGCGCGCGTTTCTAACAGCATGGGTAGCGCGTTTCGGAGTTCCGTTGGACATTACGTCTGACAGAGGTCCTCAATTTGTTTCCGAGCTCTGGTCAGCGATGGCCCGCAGCCTGGGGATAACGTTCCACCGCACTACCGCATACAACCCGCAGGCTAATGGTTTATGCAAACGTTTCCATAGGTCATTGAAAGCAGCCCTCAGAGCGTCGCTTACGGATGCAAATTGGGTGGACAGGCTACCATGGGTTTTATTGGGGTTGCGTTCTGCACCTAAAGAGGATTTAAAAGCCTCCCCAGCTGAGTTGGTTTTTGCGCAGCCACTCCGGCTGCTCGGGGAGTTTCTCCCGGATAATCCTGCTCCAGAGTGCCCCCCCGCTCAGCAGTTGCAGAGCGACACGGGAGCGAGCACGCTTCCTGGCCCAGTTCATCACAGCTTCCCGTGCGTTTTTGTGTCTAAAGCTTTAAAAAATGCGGAGTTTGTTTTTGTCAGACATGATGCACACCGCCCACCCTTACGCCCACCTTATGACGGACCATACAGAGTGCTGGAAACAGGGGACAAGCATTTTTTGCTAGATTTGGGGGGCAGGAAAGAAATGATTTGTATAAACAGGCTCAAACCCGCTTTTGTGCTGGCTGACGAAGTGGTGCAATTGGCGAGGGCTCCTCGGCGCGGCAGACCCCCCTAGAGAGCATTCCCCAGAACACCCACAGAGATTGACTAACAGTTCTAATCCTCAAACAGCAGCTCCACAGCGGGAAGACGCCGCGGGGGTGGTAAAGCCCGCTTACAACAGATATGGAAGGCGACTGAGGCCCAGGCAACATTTGGACTGATGTGTAATAATGTGACCATGACTTGCAAACTGTATTACATTTGTTCCATCTTAGACATTTGGGGGGGGGGGGTCATGTGGCACACATATATGCACATATGTTGGTTTCAGATGCTCCACAGATATATCACTGTATGCTTATTGTATACTTCACGTCTCAGGGGAACAAAGGGACTGAGCCTTCCAGAGGTAACGGGAGGGTGTGAGATCTGGCCTTTTGTTTCAAGGAGATGGCCTTGAGAGATTTCCTGACCACCAGAGACTAGGAGGTGGATGGTGTTAAGATCGGGGGAAGTTACATTGTGACTGGGATTAAGTACCATGTGACTGTATGTTTGATTAAGCACCATGTGATTGTATGTTTGATGTCCTGGTGTAAAAGGACAGATGTGAGAAGATTCATCCTCTTTTTCTGCTTTTGAATGTTGGAGAATGTCATTGTGAATAAAGCTGAACCTGAGGAATACACTCAGTCTCGTCCTTCACAACTCTCCACAGTAGGGCCCAACACAGAACTCCGTGACTGAGCTTAGAGCTGGAAGAAAATCCATCATTGACATGGACAAACTGAAATCTATCAGACAAATAAGATCTAAACCACTGCAACGGAGTTCCACTGAGTCCAGCAAAGTGTTCCAATCTATCAAGTAGAATGGCATGATCGATAGTGTCAAAGGCTGCACTGAGATCTAAAAGAACAAGAGCAGAGACAAGACCATTATCAGCTGCAGTCAGGAGGTCATTAGAGACCTTCACTAAGGCAGTTTCAGTGCTGTGATGAGCTCTGAACCCAGATTGAAACACCTCAAACAAACCAACTCCCTGCAAATGGTCAGATAATTGCATAGCAACAACTCTTTCCAAGATTTTTGAAATGAAAGGCAAATTGGAGATTGGTCGATAATTGGCCAAAACTCCAGGATCGAGCATCGGTTTTTTAAGTAAAGGTTTAATTACAGCAGTTTTAAAAGCCAGTGGAACATAACCCAGAGTTAAAGAAGAATTAATGATAAGAAGAATACGGCTACTAATAATTGGGAAAATAATTTTAAATAACCTGGAAGGAATAGGGTCCACAAGGCAAGATGAAGGCTTAGAAGAGGAAACTACCCTATCCAACTCCAAGAGGTCGATTGGAGTAAATCTATCCAAGCAGATATCAATTGAGGGAGCTGCAGTAGTTCATGTACTAGAGTTAATGGTAGGAAGAATCTGACTAATTTAATCTCTAATAGATAAAATTTTAAGATTGAAATAGTTCAGAAAGTCCTGACTAGAAAGCTCAGGGGGGATGCAACGATTGACCGAGTCATGGCTCTTTGTAAGCCTGGCTACAGTGTTGAAGAGAAACCTGGGGTTATTCTTGTTTGCTTCTATTAATGCAGAATAATAGCTTGATCTAGCTTTTCTAAGAGATTTTTTGTAGATTAAGAGATGATTTCTCCATGCCAAGTAGAATTCATCTGAATTAGTTGAACGCCATTTTCTTTCCAATTGGCGAGCCTTCTGTTTCAAGCCACGAGTTTCTGAGTTAAACCAAGGAGTAAGAAATCTCTGGTTAGACTTTTTCTTTTTAAAAGGGGCTACCAAATCTAGAGTCCGATGCAGAGAGGCAGTAACACCATCAACCATGCTATCAATCACAAATGGAGCAGACTCTCCATCACTTATTTCAGGTGTTTCTGTTGTATTGACCCATAGCATAGAGGAGACAATCTGCAAAAATTTAACAACAACGTCATCAGAAAGACATCTGCAGTAGTAGTATTTTTCTTTAGGAAATAAGTGATCAGAGATAATGAAATCAAAAATTAACAGACAATGGTCAGACAGTACAGGATTATGAGGAGACACAACCAGATTTTCGATATCTATACCATATGTCAAAACAAGGTCCAATGTATGGTGAAAATAATGGGTAGAATTTTTTACTTTTTGGGAAAACCCCATTGAGTCTAAAATTGAATTGAAAGCCTTATTAAGACAGTCACTCTCAACATCAACATGTATATTAACCCCTTGCACTTCGGTCAATTTCCCTAAAAACGCCAAAAAATAACGTGCCCAAAGTAAATCGAAAGCTGTTCTTCAACCCTTTGCAGCATCTTCATGGGGTTGGTCTCATTTAAAAGAAAACACTTTGAATTTTTTGGCAAAACAGTTATAATCTCTCTAAGTGCTCCGGCCACTGAGTTACAGTCATCTAAACATACTGAACTTGAAGAAAATAAATTTGGCCTGGGTGTTTTTTTGGATACAAATGCTTGCAAATAGCACACAGCTTCAGATCCAGGCTGGAAAATGCAACAGAAATGTAGAACCAAGTGTTATCCAGCTGAGGTCAAAATTTTGTAACAATACCACAAAAAATGAATATATTACACAGCTTTTTCCTCAGGTAGTTCCCAGGCATTTTTGAACTGTGCCAAATGGCACAGTTTGGAAAAATGTCCGTAACTTTTGAATGATTCAATATAGAAGCTTCATCTTGGGCTGTAATGAAAGGTGACACTCAGGGCTGTGTGTGTGTGTGTGTGGGCCCCCCCCCCCCGCTACAGAGGACGGACATCGGCCATCGCTACATGACGGATTAGACTCATGTGGCTATGTGGCGACCGCGGCGCAGTCACCGCGGCTTCCCCCCTCTCGCTACATAAGAGTAGTGGGGGGGGGGGCGCGTTCACGGTCCGGACGCGGCGAACGAACCGTGTACCACGGCGCACGCACTTCGGACTTTGTGCGCCGCACAGTTGTAATTTACCGATCGGTCAAAAGTCATTTTTTGATTATAATTTTCAGGGATAAAGAATAATTTAGCTTATAACACTTACCTCTTCACAGCAGCATTGTCCTGGCGAACTTCTCTTCCTCATTGTCAGACGAACGTGACGCTGGTCCGCTCGTGGTTCCCGGTCAAAACATAATTCCATTATTGCGGTTCTGGCAAATGATTTACGACCTTTGTCGTCGGCCTCCGTCAGTCTATGATCAGAATCAGAATCAGAATCAGAATCAGGTTTATTGCCATTGTTCATGTAGTACACAAACTAGGAATTTGTCTCGGTACAATGCTGCAACATTAAACATGATAAGATAAGAGAAATAAACTATACATGTAATAAAGTGTAGGATAAGATTAAGTGATACTGGTCAACAGTTAAAATATATATTAGCCAGCAGCAGATACTGTGGAGAACTATATAGTGCAGTCGGTAATGCAGGAAGAAAACAGTGATGATTGACATGAGTCTGGTTGAGCTGCTGTACATGGTGCACGAGAGTCACTTAGTGTTCAGCAGTCTAATGGCAGAGGGGAAGAAGCTGTTCATGTGACGGGAGGTTTTAGTCTGGATGGACCGAAGTCTTCTACCAGAGGGGAGGGGGGCAAACAGTACATGACCAGGGTGTGAGGGATCGGCTATGATCCGGCCAGCACGCCTCCGGGTCCTGGAGATGTACAGATCCTGGAGAGATGGGAGCTTGCAGCCGATCACCTTCTCAGCAGTGCGCACGACGCGCTGCAGCCTTAGTCTTAGCCTTAGATGACCATGGAATAGAATCCTAAACGTCTGTTCTGCTGGAATAAGTACAGGTTACACTTGTGGGTGGTCTCCGTGCTGCTGGGTCTGTAGCAGGTTCTTCCTGCGGGTCCTTTTTTTCATCTGCTGCAGCAGTCAGTCTCTCTTCACCCAGCCTTACACAAAACAGCTCATGAACTTCTGTGCTTCAATTGGCTGGCTGCATTCACAGCGTTGGTAGGCGGGTCCTTCTTGCTAGGTTCTCAGTCATTGGTTCTTCAAGGTTACAGAAACCCAATTCAAGGCTCTTATTAGTCGAATGAGAGGTCAATCATATCTGATCTGTTCTCGGCTGTGTCTGTAGTGGAAGAACTTTTTTTTTTTTCAGTGCGCGCTTGTACGCAGCGCCCTCGTGCGTCCTAGAGCACACGAGGGCGCACGAGAGCGCCCTCGTGCGCTCTGGGACGCAGAGACGTGCCCGTCCACGGTACACCGGAGTGCAAGAGGTTAAAGTCCCCTACAATAATTATTCTATCGGCTTTCAGCACCAAATCAGCTAAAAATTCGGCAAATTCCAATAGAAACTCTGAATAGGCCGTGGGAGGACGATAAACTATGGCAAAGAGAATTGGGATCAAGCCAAGATTGCCAACAGGCCCCACACTGAGGACCAAACCTTCAAAGGAATTAAAACATAATTTCTGCTTAACATTAACCAGCAATTTAGGCTGGAAAATTGTCGCCACTCCACCACCACGACCAGAACCTCTGGGGTTATAACAGTTTAAATACCCAGAGGGAGTTGATTCATTCAGACCAACATAATCATCAAGCTCGAGCCAGGTCTCTGTGAGGGATAGTAGATCGATCTGGTGATCGATTAATAGATCATGGACCAGAAGGGACTTAGAGGATAGATACCTAATGTTTAATAAGCCACATTTAATTTTTAAACTTTGGGGGGGAAGAGAGGCCAAATTATTAATTTTATTAATTTTAGAGACTTGAGGCTGGATTAGAATTTTCCCAACATTTTGTTTAATCAATCTGGGAAATTTATGCATTCTATTTTTTTTTTAACCTTTTTATTAACTTTAGAGGGAGCAGAAAAAGGTTCTCTAAGGGAGGAGAGAGGGGCAAAGTTGAAGGGTGGTGGATAAGGAGGAGCACACATCGGTCATGACCAATACACACACATGACCAATACACGTCGGTCAATACACATGACTAGCATGACATTGGTTGGCACAAAAGATGCATGCATTCAGTCCCGTCTGACTGTCTCCTGTGGTTCTTTTGGTCGTATGCAAATCCCTGCTGAGCGTGAATATTATTAGTCTGCATTGTGCTGGGTGCCCACACGTGTGCTGGGTGCCCACTGTGGCGGAAGAATAATATGCAGCGAACTGAGAGTTTTTGAGGGAGTTTATTATCATTCATCCCGCCATCATAGAACTCACTCCAGCCCTGTGCAGGCGGGCTGGAGCAGGTCCTCAGGCTCTCGTGAGCAGACACAGAATGCGTGTCGTCAGAAGCAGTGGTCAGAGAGAGTGAGCTACAGAGCATATGCAGTTTTTATACCAAGTTACAGACAATACATGAAAGGCATGGGACATCTGCATCACAGTCAGAGCAGGAAGCATGAACGTTTGCATTTGAGTCATACATATCAACATCGGAACTGGCAGGAAGAAGCTAGACAAAGAGCGGCTGCCTATTGATCTCAATACACACATCTCATTGTTCTGCTAATTGCCCCAGCTGAGCGCTCTGCTTGTCCGTGGCTGTGGGGGTTACCCCACACACTCCCCCCCAGAGGGCTCAGCAGGAAACTGAGGCCTCGATAGTCCGGCTTTGGTAGCGAGCAGGGAAAGCTCTGTGCAGGCGGAGGTGGAGGGAGGAGGGTGGGGGTAGCAAGTGCCGGCCCAGGACAGCGAAGTTGTTTGGGCCGCGCAAAAATTGCCTGTGGATCCGCGATGTTGAGGGGCTGTCCCATTGAACGTGCGGAGGTCCACAGAAGCTGTTTGAAGAAAAGTTGTCTCTGACTCCTCTCGCGGCCATGAAGAAAAAAAAAAAAAGAAGCTGCAGCTGTGAGGGACTTGGTGTGTTGACTTTAGGTGCGCGCGCAGTCCTAAAGTCCTCGGGGACAGCTGACGGCTGAATTCCCTTGTGCGCCGCGGCTGAGACCCGTACAAAATCCTGTGAGTGAGCTGCGTGCGTGCTTCAGGTGTGAGAGCAGCCCTGAAGGTTCTATGTGCAGCGGCGAAGGACGATGGCGGTCTGTGGAGCCATTATTGTCCCGTGCGTGGTGTGCTGTCCTCGTAACCCCCCGGTGTTCGTGCGGGGTTCGGTGCTTGGCAGGTCCGCTGTAGAGGCGAGTCAGGGTCAGGGAGCTTGATGGAGATCAGCGTCGTTGGCGCCGATGGTCAACCCTGTTGAGCTGTTGCTGTAGATTGGTCATGGTGCGTTCAGGTCCACGCGCTGCGTTCTCCGTCGGCCCTGGAGGTCGCCGTCGTGGAGAGAGGACGAGGTGCGTGCGCTCTCGTGTGGAGGAGCTGTGAGAGCGGCCGGTCCCAGCGTGGATGTGCAGATCTCAGGCGTGCAGATCTCACCATGAAGCTTTCTGCAGCTTTCCCGGTCGTGGGTGATCTCCGGAGTTTCGCCTGGTGGTGGCTCGGCGTCGAGGTCTCCCTGTAGCAGAAGGGAGGGCAGATCATTTGCGTCAGGCTGCTGCATTCGCTTGTCGTCGGAGGATCACCGCCGGGTGCTGCGTTCGTTGTCAGCGTGTTCTTTTCTGCGTTCAGGTCATCCCTGTAAGCTGTTGCTGTCCAGACCAGAAGGTTGCTTTGCACAAAGCGTGTGCTTTCTCGGGGTCACCAATGTGGCGGAAGAATAATATGCAGCGAACTGAGAGTTTTTGAGGGAGTTTATTATCATTCATCCCACCATCATAGAACTCACTCCAGCCCTGTGCAGGCGGGCTGGAGCGGGTCCTCAGGCTCTCGTGAGGAGACACAGAATGCGTGTCATCAGAAGCAGTGGTCAGAGAGAGTGAGCTACAGAGCATATGCAGTTTTTATACCCAGTTACAGACAATACATGAAAGGCATGGGACATTTGCATCACAGTCAGAGCAGGAAGCATGAACGTTTGCATTTGAGTCATACATATCAACATCGGAACTGGCAGGAAGAAGCTAGACAAAGAGCGGCTGCCTATTGATCTCAATACACACATCTCATTGTTCTGCTAATTGCCCCAGCTGAGCGCTCTGCTTGTCCGTGGCTGTGGGGGTTACCCCACACCCACAATATAAAATACTTAAAAATACATGAAAAATTACATATCAAAATTATTTACTTTTACCAACGGCCATGTTCCACGGCACAAAAATACAGATGACCATTGTGGAGGGATTGGTTTCTTCTGAAGGCTTTGGTGAACCTCTTCCATGCAGATTTCTTCTTTCTTGTTTAAGTTCTCCACCTCTTGTTGCAGATCCTGAGTCTGCTCCACCAGATCTTTGTTGGACTTTTCTACTTTTTTGAGGTCTTCCTGCAGACAGCTGAGGTTCTCCTCTAATGTGGGGTTCTCTGAAGCCACCTGCAGTCTTTGACCTTCAACGATCTGATTTGTCTCTGAAGCAGCAGCTTCTTCCTGTTTCAGCTCAGGTTTCTGTCTGCCTCTTTGTATTGATGGAGAACACCTTTCTGCTCGGTCCACAGGCGCCTTTCCTGCTGAAACAGTTTGTCCGTCTCAGACAAAACAGCCTCTGCTGTGACCGCTGTGACCAGATATTTGGCCACGCATGCTCTTGCCTCACTGATGGTTTCCCTCTCATGTCGTAAATCTTTCTCCAGATTTTTCATTTTTTCATGAACTTTCTCAATGGTTTGGTGGAGAACAGATTTCTCATGGACCCATTGCTGGTTTTGGGCCTGCAGGGTTCTGCTGGCCTCCTGTTCAGCCATGTGAGCTTCTTCTATCTTTTGAAGGAGACCACCTCCTTGGTCCATCCACTGCTGTCTCTCCTGCTGAAGATGTTCCTCCATCTCTGTCAGATTGACTTCAAATTGTCTCTGTTGATTCTCCAGGCAGGTCTTTGCCTCGGAGGTCTCCTTCAGAAGTTCCTGCATGGCACTGAGCTTCCCCAGGAGAACCAACTTCTCATCATCAAATTGCTGTCTCTGACTGACCAGGTCAGCTTTTGCCTGGTTTAGAGAGGCCTCCATGGTGGATCTGATGTGATTTTGCTCTTTCAGCAAACCAGATCTCTCCTTGTTCTGCAGCTGTCTGTGTTCATCCAACTGTTTCAGCGTGTCTTCCAGAGCAAGTCGAGTCTTTTCCACTTTGTCCTCCCACTCAGTGTTGCGGTCACATTTTTCTTGGATCACTTCAGCTATTTTTTGATCCTTCACTGCCAGGATCTTGTGAAAATCCAGCTCAGAAATCTGGATAAGAGCGACCCCTGGCAGAGCTGATGGAGTGGGAGGTTTTGGCCCATCTGCTGTTTTCAAAATTCCCCTCAGAAAGTTTGTCCAATCAGTTTTTGATGCAGAACACTGAGGGGGAAAAGATGATGTCTGTGGACTTGTCACAGAGTGGCTGTTGTAAAAACCAAGAGGAAAGGAGACATGTTTAGACTCACAGCTTCTCTTTGGTCCTCTCTGCAGGTCATCCAGAAAGTTCTCCTCCTCATCCATAACGACGTTTCCGCAACTGGGAAAGTCTGTCTGGAAACTGATTTTCAGTTTTCTGTCCATGTTCTCAACAGAAGAATCGTCTGGAGTTCTCCCCAGTGTCTTCTTCTCTTTGAGTTGCTGATTTTCCTTCGCCAGCCGTTGGACTTTGGTGACCAAATCCTGTTTCTCAGCCTCAAGAACTTTAATGTCCGCCATGTGTTCAGCACATTTCTGTCTGAGCGATCTGTTCTCGATGGCAGATTCTTGGTAAGCCAGGGCTACAAGATCGGGCCATGGATCATCTTCCCAGATAAAGGGCTCAGATTCAGATGTGTGAGACATGATGTCTTCAGATAAATGTTTCTCACACAGTTTAAAAAAGTTCTTGTCAATAGTTCTGCTGAGCTCAAAATAGACAAAGACAAATAGATAACTTGTCTGCAAATTCACAAGATTGGCTTGTGCATTACGTCTGTGACGTCATACAGGAACGTAACATTAAACGTAAACGTTTTCTTAAAAAAAAAAGCCAGGCGAGTTTCCCACTGTTGCCTAGCAACGGGGTAAACGTCACTTCTGCTAAAGCAGCGTTTAAGGGTTTTAGAGCTGCTTAAAAAAGGAAGATTTTCTCTGAACTTACAAAGAAATTTTTAAAAATAAAAATGTGTCACGAGGTTACATAATATGAAAATGTGGAACCTAGCAGACGTTTATTTCACTGAGAAAAGAGGCAGAACAGAGGGGAGGTAATTCACGCGCACCCTCCCCTCACTCAGGGGGACACACACACACGTTGTGTCTCACACGCAGGGAGAGCAAGACTATCACAATAGACTTAGAACGCTACAACAATAACGCTCAGAACACAAGGATTAGAACCGTCTTTGAATACCCCGCGGCGCAAAGCATACCGGGAGAATGCCCCGCCCCTTATCACAGCCCCGGCGTTACAAGAAGTTTGTGTTCTTGTGACTGAATTAAAGTGAAGCTCCTGAAGAAGCTCCACGTGAATGAATCCAGTTTGCTTCAGTAATGACTGCTCTGTGTTCTCATGGACCTTTAATTTAATTTTGCTCTAATAATTAACATCTCACTGAGAAACGTCTTAATGGACCTGTAGAAAAGCATTGATCCTGTAATGTTAACTGAACATATTTATAGGGCTACACTTAGTAGGTGATTTGTTATTATATAACAAGGGGGTGGGGCTTATTCACCAATTTAGCATGAGCTACAAATGTATACAGGGGTTGCACGTGATGTCAGTGGTGACGCGCCACATTGTTTTTCTGCCATTTTGGACGGCAAATAGCATGGACCCTGTATTGAGAATAATAATTCCACTAGCACATGCTCAGTCCGACTTGCCACGGTGTTGTTCGTTTTCCATTACGACTGAATGCCACCTTAAGTGAGTGAGATCTTTACAGCAAGGCGGCCCGACACTCCCATGACATTGTTTGTATGTGACAAGAAAAACACAAGATGGATATCAAGGCGAGCCTGCTGCTTGCTGGCTTTTTGTCAGAGTAAAGGCAAAAAAGGAGAGCCAGAAAAGGCTACAGGTGGCGAGACGAAACACTGGAAAAGTACGGGAGAGTTCAGGAAGCCATGGGGCAGCGGAAGACGTGAGGATATGAACTAGATCACATATGAAGGTAAGCTAATGATTGCTAATACTAGTTAGCACTAATAAGTCCCCCATACTACATTGTAATCACAGCAAGCTATTGCTATTAGGTACTAAAATATGTATGCTGTGTGTGTTCGTTAGCTCTTTGTCTGCATACAGGCGACCATGGTGTTGTTTGTTCAAAGTGAGCTTTCCACCACTGGGATAAATAACAGCAAAGATGCATAATGTCACATCACTCACCATCCTCCATCACTGTTTTCAACAATGATGATGCCGTGGTTGGGTCTACGCCACTCTGCCTCCCGTCTGCTTCCGCCGTTGCTGTGAATTTGTTTCAGGTCGCTCTGTCCAGCTCCCTCTGGATTTCTTTAATCAACAACCAAGCACAGAAAAGTCTGTATCTCGTCAGTGGACCACGGTGTCGATTTGTGTGTATCCATTTATCTCGTTTACTACACTCACTCACGCTTGCTGTTTTGGTTTGACTGTTCGTTGCCGTCCAAAATAGCGCAGTAAACAAAAGACATGTGACCCTTGTGACATCGGTTTAACCCTTCTATATGTAGTAATGTGAATAAGAGTAAAGTGAATAAGATACTTTAGAGTCCACCAGGGGGCACTGTTGTATAAGTGTGTGGTATTCAAACAGTGAAGAAGAAAACCTGGTGTTGTTGTTGTTCTGCTAAGCTAAGAGCTAGTTACGTGTGTTCACTCAGGCCTGCGAAAATAAAAGCCTCTCCCAAAGTAAAGAGTGTCCTGCAGGTTACTACATAAATGGCGACGAGGATAAAGTACCAGTGAGTGTCCTGTCAAGAGGACAATCAGAATCAGAATCAGCTTTATTGCCAAGTATATTTACAGGTAAACATACGAGGAATTTGACTTGACATTGGGCGCGCACGTTAGGCGCATCCAATGACGCGGCAGCCATGCAAGGCGCCTGTCATAACAGTGGGGGGTAAAGAGGGGGAGGAGGGGAGGGGGGGGAACACAATAGGCAGAGAGAAAAAAGCATTGTTGATCAAAATAAAGCTCATTTTATGACCAAAATTGTGATTACAAGAAAAAAACTCTCAAATGCACAATTAGCAGACAATAGAAAGATCACACAATAACAAGCGAGAGAGACCAGTGTATGTAGTCAGCATATGATCAGTGTGTAATGCAGTGTGGAGGTGTGTCAATTGCTGGTGAACAGCAGAGGGCACCCCCTGGCAACGGATAGTCATGTGTTCTACACAGCATGTCCAGAGTTTATCTCTCCTCATGCAGGTGGCAAGTTCTGTAAACACATGAGCGCTGTCCTTGAGGAGCTCGATCTGCAGAACAACAGCCATTGTTTGTCGATGTTTGGGTTAGCAGAGCTGCTTCTTCCGCTTATCACCATCGAGGAGGAATGTAAACGTAAACAGGGCACCAAAACAAGGTCAAATCTGCACAGTGCACACAGAGAATAGAATTTTCCTCTCTCATGCGTTTCTGCGCTTCATAATTTCCATATACAGGCTTAAAACATTCCTGGAGAGCACTAGCGACTCGCAAGATGTATTCCACCATCTGAATCAGTTCCCATTCAGTTCACCATGCCGCTGTTCGTGCCCTCCCCAACTGGTCGAATTTGGTGAAGGAGCTTGCCTGGGTCCGCGTTGAACAGCTCCTTAACCATCCACAATTTCTGATACATCAGGAGCTCCAAAGCCAAAAAAAGTCCTGTGATCATGCCAATAGATGTCTTCTGCTCCAATCTTACAGACACATGCGTCCCAATGTTCATGAGTCTTCCCCTTGGGTTCCCCCTTGACCCGATCTTCTTTTAAAGTGGTGGCAATCACATTTAAGCCGCTTTCCAGATCCATAATTTCCGTTTAGATTAGGATTCAGCAGAAGGAGCGACTAAACACAGACAAAACGCAACATTGCAAGCTGGGATCAGAAGGGAGAGAATTAGGAGGGAGAAGGAAGAAAGGCGTCTGCTCTCTCTGAGTGCCGGAAGTAGAATGCAGAGACTGCATATATGTGACCCGTACTGGCAAAATGAGTCACTTTGAGGAAATTATCAAAACTGAGATAATGTTTTTTTTTTCCATATTCTGTATTGAAAGACCTTCAAAATGATATTTAATTTGTAGGTAGTGTGCAAAAACGGACCTGGAAAAAAGACGATTTGTTTTGTTTATATTTTGGCTAGGTTTAAAACTCGCATTCGATCGGTCGTGAGTTACGTCTTCCGCAAAAACATATGTATTTGTAGAATACTTTTTTCTTATACTTCTTTTTTTTTTTTTTTTTTTTTTTTTTTTTTCCGGTTCCGGTTCCGCCGGACCGGCGGCGCCACACGAGTCGGCTGCCTGTTGCAACAGCCTTTTTTTTTATCTTCCTTCTTCTTTCTACACCTTTCACTCTGTATATATATCACGGACGCACGGATCACCCCGGGGGTCTCCCGGGTCGGCGGACGGAGCCACGGTTTGCAGCGGGAGACGTTACAGCGGGGAGGAGCTAGTGCTAGCTAGCACTTGGCCGCCGCCCGGTGCTAATGGGAAACTCGACATACCGGGAGCTGTAGCGAAAATGATGCGGGTACCGGGCTGGAGTTTAGGCGGCGTGAAAGAAATATAAGACAGAATAATAAAGAGCGATGGCAAGAACCAAGCAGACCGCCCGTAAAATCTACTGGAGGAAGAAGCCCCCCCCCCCCCCCCCCAGGAGACAGCTAGCCACCAGGGCTGCTCGGAGAGGCGCTCCGGCCACTGGCAGAGTGAAGAGGCTTCGCCGTCACAGGCCCGTGGCTCTGAGAGAGATCTGTCGCTGCCAGAAATCCACGGAGCTGCTCATCCGTAAGCTGCCCGTCCAGCGCCTGGTGAGGGAGATCGCTCAGGACTTCAAGACCGTCCTGCGTTTCCTGAGCTTCGCCGTCATGGCTCTGCAGGAGACCAGCGAGGCCCACCTGGTGGTCTCTTCTTCGCTAAGGGGGTCACCATCATGCCCAAAGACTTCCAGCTGGCCCGCTGCATCCGCGGAGAGAGAGCTTAGACTTTCTGCTGCACATTCACCAGCCATAATGCTCTGCACTGTGTGTCTATATATATATACATTTATAGTAATATGGACATATGTTTACTAGATGTTGTTTTTTCTTGCCTTCTGATTGTTGCCCTGAGTGTTGCTATCCCTATGCTGTTGCAATCCTGGAATTTCCCCATTGTGGGACTAATAAAGGCTTATCTTATCTTATCTTATCTTAAAGTACGTTTTCTAAGCTTTCCAATGATACCAGACACTCATGAGGGTTTTTCCGGGACTTACCGCTAGCAAACAAAGAAAGAGTCATGATTTATGACTTCTCGTGCCTGCAGCTCGTAATGACGCGGTGCGCATGCCGACTCATTTTGCCAGCACGTGTCACATATTGAGCATAACCATGCTGAAAAAAAAAGTGAAGGCTCCATGGAGACGACAAACAAAATGGCAGCGGCAGTGGTAGGAAGCGCTGCTCCTTTTGATGGCCAAACCCAGACATGGGAAGAATATTGTGAAGTCCTCCAACATTTTTTTGACACTAATGAGATAACAGAAGAAGCTCGTAAGAAAGCTATTTTGCTCAGCTCAGTTGGCAGTCAGACTAACAGCCGAAAGAGAAACCTGGTCAGCCCAGCTAAACTGGGGGATAAGAGTTTTGACGAGCTGGTGAAGCTGCTAAAAGACCACTTTAACGCCAATCCCGCAAAATTATGCAACGTTATGAATTTAATTCAAGAAGAAGAAAGCCTGGGGAATCTGTTATGGCATATGTGGCAGTGCTGCGGAAGTTAGCACAAGATTGCAACTACAGTGACAAGTTAGCAGAGCTGCTGACAGACTTGTGTGTGGTATTGGAGATGACTGCATACAGCGGCGGTTACTGTTGGAGCCCGACCTCACCTTCGACAAGGCCCCGAATCTGGCCCAAGCGATTGAAACAGCCAGCAAAGATGTGAAGGACTTGCAGTCTATGGAGCCCATGCACCCACAATTAAAAACGATACAGTCAATGCACAAAATGTCCACAAAACAGAACCCTAGTAAGTACAAAAATGAAGCTTGCTACCGGTGTGGCAGTGAGCAGCATAGGGTTGGAGACTGTAGGTTTATTAATGAAACTTGTCATAAATGTGGTAAAATTGGCCATATTCACAAAATGTGCAAATCTAAGCGCCCAACAGGAGTATCACTTTCACAGTTAACACAAAAAGGGTAATTATCCATCCATCCATCCATCTTCTACTACTTAATCCTTTTTGAGTCACGGGGGAGCTGGAGCTTATCACAGCATCTTTAGGCAGGAGGCAGGGTACACTCTGGACAGATCACTAGTCCATCGCAGGGCCAACACAGAGAGACAGACAACCATTCACTCTCACATTCATACCTAAGGACAATTCAGAATCCCCAATTGATGCCATTTAACCTAACCTGCATGTCTCTGGCCTGTGGGAGGAAGCCGGAGTACCCGGAGTAAATCCACGCAGACACTGGGAGAACATGCAAACTCCACACAGAAGGGTCACCGATTGTCTGGGGGTGGGATTGAACCTACGATGGTCAGGGGTGGAATTGATCCTGTGACCTTCTTACTGTGCTGCCACTGTGCTGCCACAGGTAATTATATTCAATCAAATCTGAGCCGTATTATATTCAGTATATTTGTTTCAATTCCAGTAAATGCATTAAATAATAAGTTTCAATGGGATAAATGTATTATAGCAAGGTCTTGGCATAATTTATGCTTTTTGAGTTGTCTAAAGTAACAAATGACCAGTTGCATTTTGAAAATGAATATTAACTTATGCCAAAGATGACTAAAATATTACTTTCACCACTAATATCTACCTTTACATTCTCTGCCGTACTGAAAAGCCTCTGCCAATGATCTCTGCCTCTGAGTCGGGGGTCTGGGTCTCATGGGCACCCCTGGAGGGGACAGGGGGCATAGCTCCCCCTGCCACCACTTGGGCCCCCCCCAGCGGCCGCCCCTGGTCCCTGGCACTGGACAGTCTAACATAATTTTATAACTTGTTTTTGTATGTTGTGGTGGCACTGTGTGGGGGGCTTCTCCACCCAGAGTCAGAAGCCGGGGGGGGGGGGGGAGGGAGGACAGCAGACTGAAGGAGGAAGTGGCACCGGGGGGTCTCAGATGTAACAGAAAGGCCTATCTGCCCCCCGGGGAGTCCAGAAGACACTGGAGTTTGCTAGAGGAAGAGAGGGTGTGAGAAGCAGGGTTGGTGTGTTATGACGTTACTGTGCCAGGAATCCTTTGTGCACGGAGTGTATTGTTTTTGGCTCCCTGGGTCTCGTGGGGCAGAAATAAAGAGTATAAATAGGAGGCACCCAGAGACTCAAGGAGAGTATTTTCTGTGCTTGACGATGGAAGGTGAATAAAATTTGTGTGTTGTTCACCTCGTCTGCTTTCATCTTCCACATTGGTGACCCCAAGATGTGCGATGGAGAACGAGCCGAGCACCGCCCTGGAGATAACCCAGAGGGAGAACACCAGCACCGCATGTATTGTCAGAGTCAAGCTTCCAGACTTCTGGCTTCACAATCCGTCCACGTGGTTCTTATATGTAGAAACCCAGTTCACACTCCACGGGACCACAACAGATGACGCTAAATATTACCATGTGGTCGCTGCATTGGATGTGCGCGCCACACAACAGGTAATGAGCCTGTTCCAGGAGCCACCAGCCCAGGGGTAATATGACGTGCTCAAGCGGATGCTACTCCAGCTTTTTACCCTGTCGGACAGTGATAGGGCAGAGAGACTCCTAAAATGTTCAGAGTTAGGTGACAGATCAGCCGTGGAGCTCATGGAGAGCATGTTAGCGTTGATGGGGAGGAACGACGAGACCTTCCTGTTCGCCCACCTGTTCCTCAGGAATCTACCTGCTACAGCAAGGGCGATCCTGGCCAACTCACTGCAGCTGGAAACCAAGGACTACCGCGCCCTGTCGCAGGAAGCAGACCGCATCATCCTAGCAACCAGAGCTCTCAGCGTGCACGCAGTGGCACCAGCACCCATGAAGGACTCCAGCGAGGTCAAGGACCTGTTAGTTGTGGCCGGGATGGACACCAAGAGGAGCAGGAACAGGGTGCTCTGTTTCTATCATCTCTGCTTCAGCTCGGATGCCCAACGCTGTCTGCCGCCATGCCAGTTCAAGAAGCTGGAAGGACGGCATGGCCAGCAGTCAGTCGCAGCTGTGACCACTGGCGACAGGAACAAGCTGCTTTTTATCATGGACACATGTTCGGGGAGAAGGCTTTTGGTGGACTCTGGTTCCCAGAAGAACCTCATCCTGCTGGTCAGTGCAGACAGGTCGGCAGGAGGCAGCGGTCCCGAGCTCACGGCCGCCAACGGATCCACCATCAGGACGTTTGGCGAACGGACGCTGACGACATGCTTGCACGAACACAATTATCAGTGGGACTTTGTGGTAGCTGCGTGCTCTGCCCCCATTTCAGGCGCTGATTTTTTATGTGCTTATGGGTTGTTAGTCAATGTTGCCAACAGACGTTTAGTGGAGGCTGTCTCTTTTTCCTCCCTGCCCTGCATAGCTCGGACAGCTGGGTCAACAACACTGGCTAACGTTATAGCTCCAGGGGGTAAGTACCAGCATTTACTTTCACAGTTCCCAGCACCCACGGGCTCGACTTTTTTCGGCTACGGTAACAAAACCCGGGGTCGAGCATTTCATAACAACAAAAGGCCCGTCAGTGTTTGCACGCCCTGTGCGCCTGGATGCAGCTGAACTGGTCAGAGTGCGTGGGGAGTTTGCTAACATTGAGCAGCTGGGCATCGTCAAGCACCCCACTACACATGGTGCCTAAGGCTGATGGGTTGTGGCGACCATGCGGCGATTTCCGGTGCTTGAATAACGCCACGGAACATGATCGGTATCCCATCCCACACATCCAGGATTTTTCTGTACACCTGGCTGGGACGCGTGTTTTTTCAAAAGTGGATCTGGTCCGCGGTTACCACCAGGTCCCGGTACACGTGGAGGACGTTCCTAAAACAGCAGTAATAAGTCCTTTTAGCACTTTTGGGGTTTTATGCATATTGTTTGGATTAAAGGCACGGTGCAAACCTTGCAGAGAATGATGGACGCAGTGCTCCGTGACCTGCCCTTCGTTTTTGTCTACTTAGACGACATTCTGGTAGCTAGCGTGTCCGAGGAGGAGCACCTCGCCCATCTCAAAATGGTTTTCCAGAGATTGGAAGCGCACGGGCTTATAGTTAACCCTAAATGTGAACGTGTGTGTGAATGTGAAGGGATTGGCACCGCACCGTGGCTGCCTCATCCATCCAGGTGGATGCCCTGATTTTCCCTCTGGGATTAATAAAGAATACAAAATACAAAAAAAAAAAAAAATACATCTCACCCACCACCTGTTTGACCAGCTTCCCTCTGGACGACGGTTCAGATCAATCAGGTCCCACACCTCCAGCCTAACAGTTTCTTCTCCTGGGCCATCTGAACTGCAAGCAGTCAGAGGCCCCACCCCCCTCCCCCTGAACGCTCACATGCACCGAACGGAAGACATTTTTTAATTATAATAATAACACACCCTTATGCTACATGTCCACCGGTCCAGATTTTTTGGAAAGGAATCCGCATACCACAACCTCTGAGGTGCGGAAAAGGGGCGTGTAGCATAGTTCTCAGATAGGTGGAGTCGAACAATGTGGGAGGAAATACTGGAATAGTCATTATTAACCATGAGCAGATTGATGTCTGTTTTTAACAGTGCTGGTATATTTGCGCTACAAAAGGCGACTTTGTCGTCATCACCACCGGTTTTGGGTTCACCCAGTCCTACAGACCCACACAATGCATGTCGAATTTGACCACCTGGTTCGTGAGCTTTGGCTGGATGGGCCCATGTTCCACTGCTCTCTACGTCTCGTTCCTTTGTATGTATGATGGCAAGAACTGGTCATATAGTATCGGGTTGCCTGAAACAGCAGTTATTAATTTCTCCTTCAAGTCTTCACAACAACAGGTAATGTACAGATCTGCTTGTCTTTCCCTCTTTCCCTCCCCCTTCCTCTCTCGTCTTCTCCTCCAGCTGGCTGGTTCACTGGATTAGTCGACGGGTCCAGCTGTGGGTGGTCTTCAGCTCTTGGCTACTACCAGACAATATGGCATCCTTGGTCTCCATATCTTTAAAACAAACTGGCGAAAAGTGTTTCTAACATCATTTCGTGTGAGAAATAGTAGGTTCAGTTAATGAATCCATCATTATTTGACATCAAAAACCGCTGGTTTAAAAGTTGAGGACGAGAGTGCTGCCTCCGGTTCATAACTGTACGATGTTTGGTGGTTCCAAACCCAGTTCTGACTCATGGTTATTTTGTGTGGGGGGCGTGAAATGAAGAAGCTGAATGATTTTGTAATTCAGATTTAATGTCGGCTTCGCATCCCCAACATGTCTCACCAAAAGCAGAAAGAAACTGATCGCAGTCAGACCCCCATACTTATACATCACACAACAAAAGCCAACATCACACATCCTTGTCATATCCTTCTAATCATCCAATGTCTCCTTCCAATGTCCTCCCGTTTCTTCGCCTGACCCTGGGGGGTCAGGAAGTCTTTTCAGGTCTTCACCGCCGCGCCTCCATCTCCTCGTTGTTCTCCGCAGGCGGTCCAGACCTATTGTCCTCTTCTGAGACATGAGGTCATTCCACACATGCAATCACAAAACATCCCCCTGTGTCTATACATATGCAGATATGGATATATGAACTACAGCCCCCCCCCCCCCCCCCCCAAACGTCTAAGAAAAGGACAATATATTTAGGTTCACAGAATATGGTGACATCACTGGCATAACTATACAAGTTGATCACATTAAAAGGAAGGGAAAAGAAAAAGATTTTTTTTTTTTTCAGCAACCACACCAACAGCATCATTTATACGGCATGATCACGTTAAAAACACAGTGATAACAGTAACAGTATAGTCTATGCCCCATGCCCGCCTTAAAACTGCCATGATAACCCCGACAGCATATCTTAAAACACATTATCACATTCACATCAGTCTGTGTGTCGTCTGGGTTTCAACCGTCTTCCAAATCTGCTGTACGCCTGCCTCGGCGTCCCAGCGGCGCTGTCTTGTAGGGAATCTGCAGCTTGAGGAAAAGAGTGGTTATTTGATCCCTGCGGGGGGGCTGGGACGTGTCCCTTGGGGGGTCTACCACGTCGAGGTGCTCTCGCCGCCCGTACAGGCTCGTCACTCAACATGAAGGCAGGCTTGAGTCTGTCAGTGCTGACTGTCTCTTTTCTGTCCCCCAAATCCAGCACAAAATGCTTATCTCCAGGTTCCAGCACTCTATATGGACCATCATATGGTGGGCGGAGGGTTGGCTTTAAAGCCTCGTGCCTAACAAAAACGAACTCGGCATTTTTTAAAGCCTGGGGAACAAAAACCCGCGGAAAGGTGTGATGAACCGGGCCCGGGAGCATGTACGCTCCCGTGCTGCTTAGTGGCCTCAGAGCTGGGAGGCGCCCCGGCTCTGGATGTTCTGGTAAGAATTCACCAGGGAGCCTGAGAGGTTGTGCAAAAACTAATTCTGCTGGGGAGGCGTCTAGATCCTCCTTGGGCGCAGAACGCAACCCCAATAAAACCCACGGTAGTCTGTTAACCCAATCTGCATCCGTTAGTGACGCTCTGAGGGCAGCCTTCAAAGACCTATGAAACCGCTCGCATAAACCATTAGCCTGGGGGTGATACGCGGTAGTGCGATGGATTGTCACCCCTAAGCTGCTGGCCATCGCAGACCAGAGCTCTGAGACAAACTGAGGCCCCCTATCGGACGTGATGTCCGACGGGACTCCGAAACGCGCTACCCAGGTCGTTAAAAAAACGCGAGCCACCTCTGCGGCCGTAGTTGACGTCAGCGGGACCACTTCTGGCCAACGTGTGGTTCGGTCCACCATTGTTAAAAGATGTGTGAACCCCTGCGACGACGGTAGGGGGCCCACGAGGTCGACATGCACATGGTCAAACCTCTTGGCCGGGATTCGGAACGGTTCTAAAGGAGCTTTCGTGTGCTTGTGAATTTTGGCACGTTGGCAAGACATGCATGTTCTTGCCCACTCCTTTACGTGCTTGCGCAGGCCCGGCCAAACAAACTTCTCCGCCACCATTTTCACCGAAGCGCGCACTCCCGGGTGCACCAGGGACTGAACCGAGTCAAAAACGTGGCGGCGCCACGCGGCCGGGACTACCGGGCGAGGTCGCCCGGTTGACACGTCGCAGATTAAGGGGGGCACACTGTCACGCAAACCCCTGCTCTCCAGCCTTAACCCTGTTGGTCCAGACTGGAGTGCGCGCACTTCCGCGTCACTACCCTGTTCTGCTGCCATGGCTGCGTAATCTATCCCTACGTGAACTGGGGCCGCGTACGCTTCCGTGTTGGTCTTGCGCCCTGCGGCTGCGGTAGTATAATCTGCCTCCGCGTGCCCTGACGATGTCATGGCGCGGGAGAGGCAATCTGCCACCACGTTGAGTTTGCCCGCTATGTGCCGAATGTCCGTGGTAAATTCCGAAATTGCGGCCAGCTGCCTTTGTTGCCGGCCCGACCAAGGTTCTGAGATTTTAGACATCGCAAAAGTGAGCGGTTTATGGTCGACAAAAGCCGTGAAACGCCGACCTTCCAGCCAGAACTGGAAATGGCGAATGGCCAAATGAAGCGCTAACAGCTCCCTGTCAAACGTGCTGTATTTGCGCTTGGTTTCGTTTAAGGATTTGCTAAAAAATGCTCGCGGTTGCCAAACCCCGTCAACGTGCTGCTCCATGACCGCCCCTATGGCCAAATTTGATGCGTCTGTGGTAAGCGCTATGCGGGCCGAGGGGTCGGGGTGGGCCAAAAGCGGGGCGTCAGCCAGGGCTCTTTTTACTTCCGCGAACGCGCGTTCCCGCTCCGGGGACCACACGACTACGTTGGAGGGCTTTTGCTTTCTAAGCGTGGCATATAATGGCTGCATGAGCTGAGCTGCGCGGGGGAGGAAACGGTTGTAAAAATTTACCATTCCCAAAAATTCCTGCAGCGATCTGACCGTTTGTGGTTGGGGAAAATTTGCCACTGCGCGCACCTTATCAGGCAATGGGACTGCCCCTTCTGGGGAAATGCGGTGTCCCAAAAAATCAATCTGCGCCACGCCGAATCGGCACTTGGCTGGATTAATTATTAACCCATGTTCTTCCAACCTCTGAAAAACTGTAGTGAGGTGATTTTCGTGTTCCTCCTCAGACGTGCTGGCGACTAAAATATCGTCGAGGTAGACAAACACAAAAGGGAGATCACGTAACACCGCGTCCATCATACGCTGAAACGTTTGTGTCGCGCCTTTAAGGCCAAACGGCATGCGCAGAAACTCAAAAAGACCAAAAGGGGTTATTACGGCCGTTTTAGCCGCGGACCAGGTCTATTTTAGAAAAAATACGCGCACCCGCCAGATGTAGTGAAAAATCCTGGATGTGAGGGATTGGGTAGCGGTCATGCGCTGTAGCATTGTTTAATCTGCGGTAATCGCCGCAAGGTCTCCAGGAGCCGTCAGCTTTCGGGACTATATGCAGTGGCGAAGCCCATGGGCTTTTCGAGCACCGAATAATGCCCAGCTTTTCCAGGCTGGCGAACTCGTCGCGTGCTATGGCGAGCTCTGTTGCGTCTAAGCGCCGAGCTTTAGCGAAAACAGGGGAGCCCGTTGTGGAGATGAAGTGCTCCACCCCATGTCTCGCTACTGTTGCCGAAAATTTGGGTACTGTGAGTGCTGGAAATTGGGTGAGGAGTTTGTCAAACTTACCGCCTGCTGTGGCGACGTTGGCCTGCACGGGTGGTGGGGACACTCGAGCTGCACAGGGGATAGAAGAGAATGACAGTGCATTGATTAAGCGTCTGTTTGCAAGATCAACTAACAACCCATGTGAACATAAGAAATCAGCACCTAACATGTTGAAACTCACCGCCGCTATGATAAAAGTCCACTCGTAAGTGCGGCCGTGTAAGGACAGAGACAAGGTCCTTTCACCATAAGTGCTGATGTTCGAGCCGTTCACCGCCGTTGCCCCGTTGCTGCGGGGTCCAGCCACTCGGTCAGCGTAGGTCAGGGTGATGAAGCTCACCTGAGCTCCGGTGTCTATGAGGAAATGTCACCCAGAGCCTTCATCAGTGATGTAGAGCAGCTTGTTGGCCTCGCCGAGAGCCGTAGCTGCTAACGGTTCCCGGCTTTGGAGTTTCCCGAGCTCTTGAAACTACACGGTGGCACACACTTGTATGCTCTCTCAGCGAATCGCCGGTGGTAGTAACAGAGGTCGTCTCGTCTGTTGCCTCGCGGCCGCGTCGCTGCCATGGTGGGCGGGATTTGCTCCGCTGTCTCCGGCTCCCCGATGCCCTGGGCTTCCGCCCCGAGGTCCGCCGCTGCTGCCGTGGCCATCTGCTCGCCGCAGGAGTTGAGGAGCCGCTGTGCTTCCCGGGCCAGCACGCGGAAATCCTGCTGGGTCTTACAACGCATGCTGGCCAGAGTCCCTCTCATGTGCGCCGGGAGATTGCTGAGGAAGATGTGCTGAAAGAGGAAGCTGTCGTTGTCTGCCTCCCTCAGCTGAAGCATGTCTTCCATCAGGGTCATCGGTCTGCGCCCTCCTTGGCCATACATCGCCAGTAGTCTCTTGGCCCTTTCCTCGGCCGAGGGCACGAAGCTCTCGATGAGAGTAGCCTTCAGCTCCTTGTATTTGTCGCTGGTGGGCAGCTGCTGTATCACGCTCCGCACGCATTGTGCTGTGGCGGCGTCGAGCCTGGCGATGACGTGGTAGAACTTGGTTTCGTCTGCCGTCACCCCTGCGAGCGCGAACTGTGCCTCAGCCTGCTTGAACCACGAGTTCGGGTCGTTCTGCCAGAATTCTGGGAGCTTGATGGCGACGGCGCTCGCTCGGGCCGCCTCCGACGAGTCTGCAACGGGGGAACGCCTTTCATCCATTCTCACGTACTGGTCACCAATGTGGGGGGCGTGAAATGAAGAAGCTGAATGATTTTGTAATTCAGATTTAATGTTGGCTTCGCATCCCCAACATGTCTCACCAAAAGCAGAAAGAGACTGATCGCAGTCAGACCTCCATACTTATACATCACACAACAAAAGCCAACATCACACATCCTTGTCATATCCTTCTAATCATCCAATGTCTCCTTCCAATGTCCTCCCGTTCCTTCGCCTGACCCTGGGGGGTCAGGAAGTCTTTTCAGGTCTTCACCGCCGCGCCTCCATCTCCTCGTTGATCTCCGCAGGCAGTCCAGACCTATTGTCCTCTTTTGAGACGTGAGGTCATTCCACACATGCAATCACAAAACATCCCCCTGTGTCTATACATATGCAGATATGGATATATGAACTACATTTTGCTCTATTTTCTATCAGGCGCTTCAGGGAGCTATTGGGCCTTCGCTCCCTGACAAGCTCAGGCACGCCCCCTCCTCCTGTCAGTGCCATCAGCTGTGCCTCGTTATTGGGTGTTTTCACACACATACACACACACTCCATTCATTCCCATTCACACGCTCAGACACTCACTCATGCGCACCTGGGATTCATTATATTCAGCCCACGCACTTTCACACCGGTGATCTCATCCCTCAGGATTATTATTACTTAAACAATGTGTTAGTAGGAAGAGATCATCGGAGCATTCAGCTTCAAGCACAGCAGCGTGTACCTCTGTGTTTGTTTGCATCCACTCCCAACGGATGATCTTCAGCCTGTTTACCTCTCATCCACCAGACTGCACGGACAGCCCTGGATCTCTCCTGCACTGTAAGTAAATGTCAGCCTTTCTCCACGTGCTGACAGCAGCCCTGCAGCACTAGGGTTTCCCTTCCCTGGGCAGTTGAGCATCCAGGAGGCATCCCTGTATGTCTGGTGGCCTCAAACTCATCATTTCAACCTTCTGTATTTAGCGTGGTCGTTACTGGACTAGTTATTTTGTGGTTTATGTTAATAAAGTGCATGTTCTACTCCAGCAATTGGGTTTTTCATTTGTTCCCTCGTGCACTGCGTAGTAGGGATTCATGACAATGATCTCTGCCTGATCATCATAGGATGTCCGATGAACTCAGGCATCATAGGACTCGCGATGCTGTCATAAAGATATGATGTCTATATGACGGCACATAGACAGAGCACATCATAGGACGGCCTATGATGTCTGCATGATGTCCTATGATGCATGATTTCTGCATGATGTCCCATGATGTATGATGTTCTACGATGACCCTAAAAGATATGATGTCTATATGATGTCATACAGACATAGCACATCATACAACGCCCTATGACATCTGCATGATGTCCTATGATGATCCAATGATATCAGGCAACATAGGACTCGCGATGCTGACATATAGACAAATGTGTCGTTGTAATGTCATATAGACCATCACTCACAATGCCTAGACTAATGTGTCTTTATGATGTCTTATGGCTCAAAATTGGCAAGGTGAATAAGTCACAGGGCCAGTCTTTACAGTGTGTTCGTGTTTTCTGCACAACAGATTTCTGCAGCCATGGCCAATTCTATGTTGCTGCGAGCAGAGTTGCCATATCAAGCAGTCTTCGTATTGTTGCTCAAGATGACGAAACTAAGCGAAAGCGTTGCTTTCTCAGCAATGTCGTTTTTAAAGAGGTGCTGACACAGTAAAAATGTGTAACCTTGAAGAATGCTAGTCTACACTACAAATGTGTAAAATGCCAAGCAAAGTGTTGATTTTCTCTGGGTGCTCCGGTTTCTTGCTTTCTACAGGCATGCACGGGCCTCCCTGAACAGGGTCGAAAGCCACTTTTTGCTCAGATCTATTTTCATGATCAGAATCAGAATCAGAATCAGAATCAGGTTTATTGCCATTGTTCATGTGATACACAAACTAGGAATTTGTCTCGGTGCCATGCTGCAACATTAAAAACATAATGAGAAAAAGGGATAAACTAAAAAACTAAAGGACTAGAAACGTGCAATAAGTGTAGAAAAATAAGTAGTAATAAGTAATAATAATAATAATACTAGTAATAATGAGTAGTACTAGTCAAGGCAGTTTAAAAAATTAGCATGTAGCAGATAATGTGAAGTACCACATAGTGCAGTCAATAATGCAACAGAAAAACAGTGATGAATGACATGAGTCTGGTTGAGCTGCTGTACATAGTGCACGAGAGTCAAAAGTCACTTAATGTTCAGCAGTCTGATGGCAGAGGGGAAAAAGCTGTTCATGTGCCGAGAGGTTTTAGTCCGAATGGACCGAAGCCTTCTACCTGAGGGGAGGGGGGCAAACAGCACGTGACCAGGATGTGAAGGATCGGCTATGATCCGGCCAGCACGCCTCCGGGTCCTGGAGATGTACAGGTCCTGGAGAGATGGGAGCTTGCAGCCTATCACCTTCTCAGCAGTGCGCACGACGCGCTGCAGCCTTAGTCTGTCCCTGGCAGTGGCTCCTGCGTACCACACAGTTATGGAGGAGGTGAGGATGGACTCGATGATGGCCGTGTAGAACTGCACTAACATCTTGGTGGGTAGCTTGAGCTTCCTCAGCTGCCGCAGAAAGAACATCCTCTGCTGGGCCTTTTTGATGAGGGAGCTGATGGTTGGCTCCCATTTGAGGTCTCGGGTGATGGTGGTGCCCAAGAAGCGGAAGGAATCTGCAAAGGTGATGGGAGAGCCTGTGATGGTGAGGGGGGGCAGGGGGGATGTGACTTTCCTGAAGTCCACAATCATCTCCGCTGTCTTCAGAGCATTCAGCTGCAGGTTGTTGTGGCTGCACCAGGACACCAGCTGGGCCACCTCTTCCCTGTAGGCGGACTCGTCACCGTTGGAGATGAGCCCGATGAGGGTGGTGTCGTCCGCAAACTTAATCAGCTTAACAGACTGGTGGGAGGAGGTGCAGGAGTTGGTATAAAGGGAGAAGAGTAGGGGGGAAAGTACACAGCCCTGGGGTGATCCAATGCTGATGCTAACAGAGTCTGAGACAGACTTCCCCAGCCGCACATGCTGTCTCCGGTCCGTCAGGAAGTCGGTGATCCACCTGCAGAGGGAGTCAGGCACGTTGAGCAGGGACAGCTTGTCCTGGAGCAGATCGGGGCAGATGGTGTTGAATGCAGAGCTGAAGTCCACAAACAGAATCCTGGCGTAGGTTCCCGGGGAGTCCAGGTGCTGCAGGATGGAGTGGAGGGCCAGGTTGACTGCGTCGTCCACAGACCTGTTAGCACGGTAGGCAAACTGCAGCGGGTCTAGGAGGGGTGTGGTGATGGACTTGAGGTGAGACAGGACCAGGCGCTCAAAGGACTTCATGACTACAGAGGTGAGCGCTACAGGTCTGTAGTCGTTAAGTCCAGTAATCCGTGGCTTCTTGGGGACAGGGATGATGGTGGAGGATTTGAGGCAGGTCGGCACGTGACATTGCTTAAGAGAGGTGTTAAAAATGTCTGTGAAGACAGGAGCCAGCTCTTTCGCACAGTGTCTCAGGGTGGAGGGAGACACACCGTCCGGCCCGGGGGCCTTGCGCGGGTTCAGTCTGGAATCCTGCCCATGAACTGGAATTACGACGCACCTATCCCTCAACCAGTGGTCTGAACGAAGAAGAAGAAGACTCACCAGATGGAGAGCAATAGAATGAGGAGAACTGCTGCATGTCAGAAAAGATGCTATGAACATGAAACACCTCAGGTTCCAGCAGTACGCTGCAGGCATGACTGTGAACAACACAGCCACCTGAGACAGGAGGAGACCCTTCAGCAACGGGCATGCAGAAATACTTGCTTATACTTGGTTTCTACAGGCATGGACGAGTATGCACGGGTATGTACTAGTTGAAAGAAGCCAGTTGAGGTGGTTTTGGCATCTGATCAGGATGCCTCCTGGATGCCTCCCACTTGAGATGTTTTGGGCACATCCCACTGGGAGAAGACCCCGGGGCAGACCCAGGACTCACTGGAGAGACTACGTCTCCCAGCTGGTCTGGGAACACCATGGTGTCCTCTCTGAAGAGCTGGACATGATGTCGATGGGGATGCTGTGGACCTTGATCGTGTGGTCAGTTAGTAGGACCGCCGTCTTCAAGGCTGAGGGGAGCTTCAGGAGGGCCACCAAATGCACCATCTTGGAGAAGCAATCCATGATAGTCAGGATAACAGTCTTCCCACGGGAGAGGGAGAGTCTGGTCACAAAGTCCACGGCGATATGAGACCAAGGACGACCCGGGGTGGGAAGGGGGTGGAGGAGTCCCGAGGGGGGAGAGGAGTCTGATTTCCCCCTTACGCAGGTTTGACAAGCTCTGACGTAGTCCCGTGCGTCCTGCCACACCGTGGGCCACCAGAATACCCGCTGGACGAAGTCCACAGTGCGGACAATGCCAGGATGGCAGGCGAAACGGCTGGTATGGGCCCACTGGAGAACGTCACTGCGGAGGGCGGCTGGGACATAGAGGCGATTCCGGGGGCACCCTACTGGCATGGGCTCCCGGGACTGGGCCTCCCGGACCCTCTGCTCAATGTCCCAAGTAAGGGCACCAAGGACGCACGAAGGCGGAATGATGGTTTGGGGGTGGGGGGGCGGTCTACCTCCCTGGAGTCAAACTGGCACGATAGCGTGTCTGGATTGACGTTCTGGGCGCCAGGCCGGTAAGTGATGGTAAAATTTAACCACTGGAAGAATAAAGACCAGCGGGACTGCCTGGCATTTAATCGGCGGGCTGACCGCAAGTATTCCAGATTCCTGTGGTCGGTCCACACGATGATGGGGTGAATGGCATCCTCCAACCAATGTCTCCACTCCTCCAGTGCCAACTTAATGGCCAGCAGCTCTCTGTCCCCCACGTCATAATTTCTCTCGGCCAACATAAGCTGACAAGAGAAATATGCATATGGGTGGAGCTTCTGATCCGAGGACGTGCGCTGCAACAGCACAGCGCCAACCCCTGTGTCAGATGCGTCCACCTCGAGGACAAATTGGAGCTGCATGTCGACCTGTGCCAAGATGGGTGTGTCCGTGAACAGGCATTTTAATTTGCTAAATGCCTGCTCTGCTACCTTGGTCCAGCGAAAGGGGACCTTAATGGAGGTCAGCTGAGTTAAAGGCAGTGCCACCCCACTATAGTTCCTTATGAACTGGCGATAAAAGTTCGCAAACCCGAGGAAGCGTTGGAGCTCCTTACAGGAGTGGAAAGTTGGCCAATCCAGGACTGCCTTCACCTTGGCCAGGTCGGCAATCAGTCTCCCCTCGGCTACTATGAAGCCCAAGAAGATGGTGGATGGAATTGAAAACAAACACCTCTCGGCTTTTACGTAGAGCTGGTTCTCCAAGAGCCGTTGCAGAACGGCCCTTACATGGGCTTCATGTTCTTCTGGCGAGCAGGAGAAGATTAAAATGTCATCAAGGTACACAAACACGAATTGATACAGCATATCGCGGAGGACATCATTAATTAACCGCTGGAAGACGGCGGGGGCCTTAGTGAGCCCAAAGGGCATCACCAGGTACTCAGACTGCCCCTGGTGCATCTTAAATGCTGTCTTCTACTCATCACCCTCATGAGTGCGGACCAAATGATACACATTCCTGAGATCCAATTTGGTGAACATCTGTGAGTGCTGAAGGAGCTCGAATGCTGAATTAATTAAGGGTAGAGGGTACTTGTCCTTAATGGTCATTGCGTTAAGCTTCCGGTAGTCGATGCACGGGCGCAACGAGCCATCCTTCTTTCTGATGAAGACGAACCGGAGATGGCGGAATAAGGCCGGCGTTCAGAGACTCCTTTATATATTTACATATATGAACCGCCAATTCATCCCGCAGTTGTTTGTTCAACCCGTGGAGGAATGCACTGCGCAAGGCAATTTCATTCCACCCCGAGTCTGCAGCAACAACTCGGAACTCCACCGAGTACTCGGCTGCTGACCAGGTGCCTTGGAGGAGGGTCAGTAGGTGGCTCAACACATTGCCGTCACTCTCACACCGATTGAATGCGCAAGTGAAGGCGTCCACAAATTGGCCGAACGTATGGCGCCGTCCCTCGGGGTTGTCTAGTGTGGAACGTGCCCAATCAAGGCCTCGGTCCCTAAGCAACAGTGTAAAAAAACTGTATCTTGGCTGTATCTCCCGGGTACTCCTCCCCGGCCTGCTCCAAATACATATGTACCTGGATTAAGAAACTCTTACATCTCCTCACCTCCCCCGCATATGGGGTAGGTGTGGGAATGGAGGTGGTACGCCGCACCGTAGCGCGGGGAGCAGGTTGAGGAGGCGGAGCTGGGGGAGACGATTGAGACCAAAGCTGGATTAAGTTTGACACCTGTTGTGTCAGCACAGCGAGCTGGTGCTCGGTCACTGACAAGCGATCCAGAGCTGACAGCTCCTGTGGCGAGGCACCGGCTGAGCTATTGTCTCGGCTGGCTCGTTCTGTCATGGTTAGCTGACAGCTCACGTGCACGATGCAAGCACAAGATGAAACCACACAAGGGGGGAATGTTCAATAATTTATTAAATGTAGAAAACAGCGCTACATTAGAGAAACAGCCACTCGCCAGAAGATTCAATCCACCTGCGGAGAGAAAAGCGAGAGCTGTCAGCGGAGAAGCAGAGAAAGGGAAATGGGCGAGCCAAATTGCCACTTACTCGGGGCTCCGAGGGAGGACCGGTAGGACTCCAGCGGGGAATAGACGAACCAGTAGGGAAGGGGGAATGAGCTTGGAGTGCCTGACCCGGAAGAAGATCTGTTGCTGGGGAGGTGATGAGGTGGCAGGAGAGCGCACGCAGTCCCGAGACACACCCGCACGATGGCAGCAACCTGAAACAACACGAGAGAGAGAGAGCAGTTTAGACAACGTATCTAAAGCTAGCAAAAAACAACCTGCTTGCCTGAATTAAGGGCAGTATACCCAGACAAGCCAGCGTTGACTGCGCGGAGGAGGCCTCCTTAAGTACGCTGGCTGATGAGTGGGCACAGGTGTGTCCTCTGCCTCAGGTGCAGTGATGAACTGGTGAACATGCGGCAGGAGGGGAGGGGCACACTCTTACTGCCCATGACAGTACTTACTGTATGTATATTTTCCATAATCCTTGGGCCATTTTATTCAATTATGTATTTCTGCACTCGGCACTCTTATGTAAATTGTTTCATCCGTGAAGCCACTACCATACCTGTGTATATTTCCAGAATCGTGGGCTATTTTTTGTTTCAGTCGTGTGTTTAATCATGTGTTCTGTCACCATGTTCTATCTTATCCTTCTCTCTTACTTTATTGGGCAGTAGCCTGGTGGAGCACCCACAATTCTGTTGTACTGTACATTGACACAAAAGCCTATTCTATTCTATTTTTTTCTTTTTTTGATAATATTTTATTTACATGTTTTAATGTTACAGTTAGACAGTTGTAGTAAACAGTCTCATACATAAACACACAGACATATACAGAGACGTAAATGGACACACATACTGAAACAAATAATCATGACAAAGAAAGAGAAAAAAGATATACTGTATATAAATTTACACACACACACACACACACACACACACACACACACATACATATACATATACTGTATATACATACATACATATAATAGATCTGCCAATAAGTCACACAATTGTGTCGCCAGTTGGCCACAAGTCCCCATTCATTAACCTTCACATGACTCAATCCTTTAGGCTTTGCAATTGTCAAAGGGAGTAATAAAGGTGTCACGAACCAAGCCATTTTGTTCTTTGGGCTCGGGTATGACCTGCTGTGGCTCAGGTTTATCTGTGTATTTGTGTATTGTGTTATCTTTTGAGTTCTTGTAGTTTCTATGCCACTTGTTCTTTTTTCCGTACCTGTAGCCACTGTTCTGGCCGGCAGCTGTTAGGCATCCTCCTTTGACCTACATTCGTCTGGGCGTTGTCTGACACTTGCTGGTCCGACCACGCCCCCTCTCTCATGACTGCCAGCTGGCTCCACTCCGGTGATTGCTTTTCACCCCCCTCCTAATAAACTAAATGCATTTTTTAAATCACCAAAATATGCTATTTGTCAGGAGCCGAGCTGGCTTGGTTTCCCCGGCTCGTTCCTGACCTCCCTGTGGGTTTAGGTGCCACTGTGTATGTGTATATTATGTACAGTATTTCAGTGTGCTTCCCTATCCTTAGCCACTGCTCTCTGGCCGCCAGCTGTGAGGCAGCTCTCTTTGCCTCACTCTTCTGTGAGCGCCGGTCCGATCACACCCCCTCACTCATTATCACCAGCTGTTCCCACTCCCGTTTGCCATCTCTCCACTCTGCCAGGTGCTTGCAATCACACCATCACCAGAGATGCATGTACTTAAGCAGCCTTTTGCCAGTCACGCATTGCTGGGTCACTGAATGGTCAGTTGATGTATGTAATCGTCTGTTTTCCGTGTACCACAAAGTGTAGCCACTTCCACTGTAGCCGTGGATTCTCCTGCGTCCTTCGAGCGATGTCAGCTCTGGGACGCAATTGTGGGTAATTGTTTCTCCTCATGCGTTTGCTGGGCAATGCCGGCCCAGGAACGCCAATTGTAAGTTCCTTTATATTTTTGTACGTCCTCACCTTTTTTGGGAACTGTTTGTCATCTGCCTTTGTGTTGAATAAATGTGTTGTGGTGTAACCCCTGCAAATCCTCATCATACCTCCCCTCTCCCTGCGCTGCGTAAAAGCACACGGGGAGGTTCATGACACTATTTGCCAAAATGTTCCCAAGGTTCTGACTACAACTTTGTGTCATAGTAGACTAAAGATCAACTAGTTGTTCTAAGATCAGTTAATCATAACAGAGATCTGGCTTATTAGTAAATCATCCAAGATGGTTGTTGCTGTGTTTGTGCCAGAGTCTGATGGACCAAAATCTGTGACAGGATGAATGATGGTGAGGAAGAGAATCAGTCTGTTAAAAAATCAGTATGAGGTTCAGATTCATATTTTTTGTGTTTAATTTGATTTATTAACCTATTAAATAACAGGCAGTAGACGAGCGACAGGTGTGTGCCCCCGAGTGGGCTGGTGACCTAAATACAACTGCCCACAGCTGAGGTGGCAGAGAGCAGACAGTGGGCAGCTGGTGGGGAGTGTCTGGAGAAAGAGGAAAGGCTCTGTCATAAAACCAGAAAATATACAAAAACAGGCAACATAATAATAATAATAATAACTAGAAAAGCACTCGGAGAGCGCAGACCTCCGCCAAGCGCCACAGTTCCCCCCATACAGTGTTTGTGTGTACGTTTTCAGATTCCTTGACCATGAAAACATCTGAGTAGCAAGTGGATTCACAATGATAGGATTAGTGGTTCAGTAGTAAAAGCATTACCTCCTTGGCAGAGGTAATAAACTGAAGTGTTGGTGTTGTGTCCATGTCCTGCATCTGCAGACTCCCAGGCTGGGGGTGTTGCAATTGAATGAATGAATGAATTAATCTTTATTTTGAATAGATTAAGAGTACAGGTTAAAAGAAAGTGAATAATATAACAAAGGGGGTAATAAAATCCAACAAGGTCAAATTAGACAATAACTCCTCTGATTATACAGTTCAACATAAGTTATCCGAAATGTGTGATGGCTGAATCCGCAGCTTATATTGGCCACCCATGTTCCATCCAAGAATTCAAAAGAAAAAACAAAAGAAGTCATGAGACAACTGAGTACAACCCACAGGCCAATGGGTTATGCGAGCATTTTCATAGATCACTGAAAGCAGCACTGAGGGCTTCACTGACGGATGCAAATTAGGTAGACGGGTTGGCGTGGGTTTTATTCAAAATTCAAACGTTTATTTCAAACTCAGGGTTCATATTAAATGAAGAACTAAAACGAGTAGAAAATAAATAAATAAAAGTATATACAGATCAGCAGACAGTCAGCGCTCTTGTAACAACATTAACATACAATATTGGACTCAGTATAAAATGGAACGCCACCACTTCCAAATGCTGAAGTGTGAGTGACGAGTTGACAATTGCTGATATAAGATGATTGTTACATGGCAGCAACCTTCTCATCAAACTGTAAACATTGTTACGTATCAAATCGCCAAAAGACGGAATGTTCACAGACACAAACATCTTGCTTGCACTCGACCTTCGTGGTACATGTAATCTTTATCTTTATTGGGGTTGGGCTCCGCGGCAAAAGATGATTTGGAAACTTCCCCGGCAGAGAGCTTCTTTTTGTGCAGCAACTATGGCTGACCGGGGAATTTCTGCCAAATAATCCGGCGGCGGACAGCTGCCCGTCTGAGCTTTTGCAGCGTAGCGCAAACACAGGCACACAGCACGCTGCCGAGCAGCTCGTTTTTGCGCAGCGCCTATGGCTGGCCGGGGAATTTCGGCCAAATAATCCGGCAGCGGCCAGCTGCCCGTCTCAGCTTTTGCAGCGTCGCGCAAACACAGGCACGGTGGCGGGCCCAGCCCACCAGTGTTTTCCGCGTGCTTTTGTGCCTAAAATGTTGAAGGACGCGGAGTTTATGTTGGTCAGACACGACGCCCAGCGCCCTCCATTGCGCCTGCGCACATGTTGAAAATGGCCGTATGTCACAGTGTTAAAGAATGCTTTAAAAAAATTCCTGTATCCAGACGGTGATCCGGATCATCCCCAAAATTTAATCAGTTCTTCCTTGTACCATTTCCAACAACACCTGAAAGTTTCATGGAAATCCGTCCAAGACTTTTTGAGTTATCTTGCTAACCAACAGACAAACAGACAGACAGACAGACTGATATAACGCACGGCTCAGGAGACGCACACACAGGCTCAGAGTAGTTCAAATAGTTTATTAACAACAGGCATGAATGAGTGCGTGTCTGTGGGATGTCAATGTGTTGGTGGTGGCGTCTGCTTCAGGCACAGAGGCAGGTGACCGTTCAGCCGAGCAACCCTATGGAAAAAGCACAGGGAGAGGGTGACGGGCATACACCAACACAGAGGAGATTATGGCAAGAGAAGGACTTACTTGGATGGGCAGGATAGCTGGCACAGCAAGGGGCGAAACCCGGGAGACAGCCACCTGGAGAGCTCGGTGCAGCAGCGAGGAGTAGGCGTTGGAGGGAAGACGTCCGCCGCCGGGAAATCCACCTGTGCACAGGGGAGCAGACTGGAGAGAGAAGGTAAGGCTTCTTACCCAAACAATTGTGCTGAAGATTGTAGATGACTCACTACGGTGAGGAACGAAGTCTGACGGCTTCAGGCCGAGGCTCCGGGCGAGGCGGCCTTTATCCCTCGCCGCTGATGATGATCAGGTGCGTGAGCAGGTGGCGCCGCTGATGAATGGCGCGGCGTGACAGTACTCTCCCCTCTAGCAGCGCCTCCTGGCGATGGCTTATCCGGGTGCGCTCGGTGGAAGTCCGCGATGAGCGATGGGTCCAACACGAACGACGGGGGCACCCACTGTCGATGCTCGGGCCCATAGCCCTCCCAGTCCACCAAGTATTGCAACCCACGACCTCGGCGCCGGGAGTCCAGGATGGAGGAGACAGACCAGGCCGGATGGCCACCAATCATCCGGGGCGCGGGTTGCGCAGCAGGAGGGGGGCAAAGGGGGTCGGTGACTGCCAGCTTCACCTTTGACACGTGGAAGGTGGGATGGATGCGGAGGGAGGGGGGAATAGCCACACGCACAGCCACCGGGTTGACGATCCGGGTGATGGGATAGGGACCCATGAAGCGCTGTGCCAGCTTTCTCCTCTCGCCTTTTAGGGTGACGTCCTGGGTGGAAACGTAGACACGTTGCCCAACTCTGTACGCCGGGGCAGGTCTTCTATGCCGGTCCGCCACAGTCCTGTTGCGCTCCGCTGTGCGTAAAAGCGCATTACGCGCGGCAGTCCAGATGGAGCGGAACTGCCTGAGATGTACTTTAACTGAGGGGACAGTTACCTCACTCTCCTGCTCCGGAAACAGCGGGGGGTCGTAACCCAGGGACGCCTTGAAGGGAGACATCCCCGTAGCAGAAGAGCGAGCGGTATTATGCGCATACTCAACCCAGGCGAGATGGTTGCTCCAGGACGTTGGTTTGGATGAGGTCACACAGCGGAGCGCAGCCTCCAGCTCCTGGTTGGTCCGCTCACACTGCCCGTTGGACTGGGGGTGATGGCCGGAGGAGAGGCTCACCTTGGCTCCGATGGCGTTACAGAATGACCTCCAAACCTCGGATGAAAATTGGGGGCCCCGGTCCAAGACCACGTCCACCGGAATCCCGTGCAGCCTGACCACGTGTTGGACGAGGAGATCCGCCGTCTCCAGGGCAGTAGGGAGACCTCGCAGGGGGACGAAGTGCGCCGCCTTGGAGAAACGGTCCACGATGGTCAGGATGGTGTCAAAGGAGTTGGAAACGGGGAGTCCGGTGACGAAATCCAACGCGATGTGCGACCAGGGCCTGCCAGGAACGGGCAGGGGCTGGAGCAGACCCGCTGGAGGGGCATTTCCCGACTTGCAGGTGGCACAGATTGGGCAAGCCTGGGCGTAGCGGGCTGCGTCCCTCCGCAGGCCTGGCCACCAAAAGGACCGTTGGAGGAGGTTGATCATCCGGGAGGTGCCGGGATGACAGGTGAGCCAGTGGATGACCTCTCCTCGGACCGCAGATGGCACGAACAGTCTTCCTTCCGGTCCGCCGCCAGGATCAGGTTCCACCTCCTGCGCCTTCCGGATCTTGCTCCTGATGTCCCAAGAGATGGCACCCACGATGCACGACCTGGGCAGGATGGTGTGGGGCGTCTCCTCAGCCTCCACGGGGGTAAACTGCCTAGAGAGGGCGTCAGGCAGGCCGTTCTTGGAGCCTGGCCTGAAGGTGATGGTAAAATGGAACCTGGCGAAGAACAAAGACCAGCGCGCCTGGCGGGCGTTCAGGCGCTTGGCAGATCGTAAATATTCTAAGTTCTTGTGGTCCGTCAGGACCACGAACGGCAGGTCCGCCCCTTCTAGCCAGTGGCGCCACTCCTGTAAGGCGAGTTTGATGGCCAGGAGCTCTCTGTCCCCCACATCGTAGTTCCTCTCCGCCGGGGACAGGCGCCGGGAGAAGAAGGCACAAGGTCGTTTGGCGCCATCGTCCGGTGACCGCTGGGATAAAACTGCCCCCACTCCCGTGTCCGAGGCATCCACCTCCACGATGCACTGTAGCGCGGGGTCGACCTGGCGAAGAACCCGGGAGGAGGAGAATTCCGCCTTCAGCGCCTTAAAGGCAGCAGCGACCTCTTCTGTCCACTGGAACGGGACCTTCGGGGACGTGAGGCGGGTCAGCGGTCCGACGATCGAGCTGAAGTTGGGCACAAAGCGGCGGTAGAAATTGGCGAAGCCAACAAATTGTTGCACCTGCTTCCGGGATGCGGGAGTAGGCCACTCCACCACCGCCTTCACCTTCTCTGGGTCTGGGAGCACCTGGTCTTGAGAGATGATGAATTCCAGGAAGGATGTGGTTCTAGTGTAGAATTCGCACTTTTCAGCCTTCACGTAGAGCCGATTCTCCAGCAGTCTTTGGAGGACCCGCCTCACATGGACCTGGTGCTCGTCCCTGGACCTGGAGAAGATAAGGATGTCGTCCAGGTAGACGAACACGAAGAGGCCGATGAAATCCCGGAGGACATCGTTGATGAGGCGCTGAAAGATGGCAGGAGCGTTGGTTAACCCGAACGGCATGACTAGGTATTCAAAGTGGCCGTTCGGGGTACGGAAGGCTGTCTTCCATTCATCTCCCTCCCGGATCCTGACGAGGTGGTAAGCGCTGCGTAGATCCAGCTTGGTAAACCAGGTCGCCCCCTGGAGGGAGTGGAAGGCAGTGTCCATGAGGGGCAGGGTGTAACGGTCCCTCTCAGTGATGTCGTTGAGCGCACGGTAGTCTATGCAGGGGCGGAGGGACCCGTCCTTTTTCCCGACGAAGAAGAACCCTGCCCCCACGGGTGACAACGATGGGCGAATTATCCCAGCGCTCAGTGATTCCTTCAGGTAGGTGTTCATGGTCTCCTTCTCCGGCGCAGACAGGCTGTAGAGCCGACCAGAAGGTAAGGGGGCCCCCTGGCGGAGGTTGATGGCACAGTCATAGGGCCGATGAGGGGGAAGAGACATAGCTTTCGCCTTGCTAAACACCATACCCAGGTCGTGAAATTCCGGAGGCACCAGAGACAGGTCCGGAGGTGCTGCGTCCGCCACAGGGGAGGAAGCGGACGGGGAGCAGGCAGCGGACTGAAGGCAGGTGCCCATACAAAACGTGCTCCATGCCGATACCCCAGCTGACTTCCAGTCCAGGACAGGGTTGTGGAGGCGTAGCCAGGGATACCCCAGGATGACGGGCGACACAGAGTTGGGCAGGATGTAGAAAACCATCTCCTCCCGGTGGTTCCCTGAGATGATGACTGGGACGGGGACGGTCTGATGTGAGACTCTCCCAAGGGAGGCACGAGAGAGATTGACCAGGGAGATGGGGTTTCTCAGTGCCTGACAGCGGATGCCCAATCGGGTTGCCAGGCTTTGTGAAATGAAGCTGCCTTCTGCGCCCGAATCCACCAGTGCGTGGGTGAGATGCCCAGTGGGGTTGTGGCAGAAACGGATGGGCAGCTTCAATTGGGTGAGGGGATTTTGCCGATTGACGTCCGCGAGGCCCCCTACAGTGACTCGTGGACCCCGCCGTTTGGCTTCTGTGGACAAAGCTCCACCGTGTGCTGACTGTCTCTGCAATACATGCAGAGACCCAACTCAAGGCGGCGTTGTCTCTCTGCCGGGGAGAGCTTTGTCCAGCCCGTCACCATCGGCTCCGACTCCTCGGGGCGCGATGGTGGCGGCGTCGCCAGGGGGTGAACTTGGGGCAGGCGCAGCGAGGCTCCCCGAGGGCGAGAAGTAGACGACTTCCGTCCTGAGGAGCGCTCGCGCAGCCTGTTGTCCAAGCTAATGGCTAGAGAGGTTAGCTCCGCTAGCGTTCCGGGAACATCCCGTCCAGCCGGTTCATCCCTCAGATCGTCATTGAGGCTGCGGAGGAACAGGCCACAGAGGGAACGTTCGTCCCAGCCCAATTCCTCCGCTGCTACCCGGTAGTCGATAGCATAGTCCGCGGCTGACCGGCTTCCCTGCTGGAGAGCGAGAAGCCGATCGACCTGGACCGTCTCGGTGCGAGAATGGCCGAACACCTCCAGGAAGCGCCTCACGAACTCGGCATAGGTGAGGGTGGCATAACTGGGTCTCGCCATTATAGCATAGGCCCAGGTTAAAGCGCGCCCCTCCAGGAGGTTACCTATGTAGCCGATTCGGCTGTGATCTGAGGGAAAATCTCCGGGCACTCGGTCGAACACAGACTCACACTGCATCACAAACCCCCGCGCTCCGCCGGGCTTTCCGCTAAAGCGAGCGGGGGTCGGAATTGGTGTGAGACGGGCCGGTGCCACCGGGGCTGGCTGAACGGCCGCAGGAACAGCAGGAGCTGCGCCACCCTGGGGAACCGGGGGGAATGGCTGCTGGGGGTCCAGGCGGTCCAATCGGTTTGTTATAGCTACTAATTGATTCAGGATCACCTGTTGTTGATAAGCGATTTGATCCACTCGAACCTCGAGAGTGGTAAGACGGTGTGTGAGCCCGCCGTCTGCCGAGCCGCTCTGCTGAAGCCGTACTGACATAACGCACGGCTCAGGAGACGCACACACAGGCTCAGAGTAGTTCAAATAGTTTATTAACAACAGGCGTGAATGAGTGCGTGTCTGTGGGATGTCAATGTGTTGGTGGTGGCGTCTGCTTCAGGCACAGAGGCAGGTGACCGTTCAGCCGAGCAACCCTATGGAAAAAGCACAGGGAGAGGGTGACGGGCATACACCAACACAGAGGAGATTATGGCGAGAGAAGGACTTACTTGGATGGGCAGGATAGCTGGCACAGCAAGGGGCGAAACCCGGGAGACAGCCACCTGGAGAGCTCGGTGCAGCAGCGAGGAGTAGGCGTTGGAGGGAAGACGTCCGCCGCCGGGAAATCCACCTGTGCACAGGGGAGCAGACTGGAGAGAGAAGGTAAGGCTTCTTACCCAAACAATTGTGCTGAAGATTGTAGATGACTCACTACGGTGAGGAACGAAGTCTGACGGCTTCAGGCCGAGGCTCCGGGCGAGGCGGCCTTTATCCCTCGCCGCTGATGATGATCAGGTGCGTGAGCAGGTGGCGCCGCTGATGAATGGCGCGGCGTGACACAGACAGACAGACAGACAGACAGACAGACAAACAGACAAACACACAGACAAACCCCGGCAAAAACATTACCTCCTCCTGGCCTTTTCGGCCTGGCGGAGGTAATAATAATAACAGACATGCAAAACTTAGAATTAACATGAGTCTGAGCTCTGTGGACACACACTCAGACAAATGACAAATATTTAAAGCTTTAAATGAAAATATGCTTTAACAATAAAGACAAAAATCAACCTTAACTTTAAAAGATAGTGAAAACTTATAACCTTAAATCTCTAAAGCATTTAACCTTTTCTATTTTTGTTGTTCCCTTTTGGAAATAAAATCGTTACTTTAAAGTGACATTCAACAAAATTCCAAAGCTAGTTATTGATGACAATTCCGATACTAGGCTTTGAAAACTTAAGTAAAGAAGTCAATCCACTCAAACTTTTAAACTACAAATCAAAATACGTCAAGAAATAAACTAATACATCTCCATATAAAGCCAATAAAGGCTTATCTTATCTTGTCTTATCTTATATTTCTACAATAATTCCAATATTCTACCTCCCTTCTTTCAAGCCTGTAAGTTGGAACAAGTTCTAAAAGAGCTTATAACTACCACTGTGGTTTATATTAATCATATATTCCATACCTACATATGTATAGACATATTAGAATGTTTAGTCATTACATATGTGCAATGACCTCACGCCTCAGAACAGGACAAGAGGTCTCGACCGCCAGCGAAGATCAAAGAGCATACGGAGTCGCAGCGGTGGAGACCAGATCGATCTCCCTGACTACCCAGGGTCAGGTGGAGGAGACAGAGGACAATGGAGGAGATCGATCTCCCTGACCACCCAGGGTCAGGTGGAGGAGACGGAAGACAAAGGAGGGGGGATTAAGTTAATGCGGGATGTCAGCTTTGATATGCAATGTCTTTTGTTGTGTGTAGGTATAAGTATGAAGGTCTGAATGTGTTTGACCTCTTATTCTGCTTCTGCACTGAGATGAGACTTGTTAGAGGAGCGAAGCTGATATTAAACTTTGGTTTATAAATCACATCGCCTCGTTATTCCAAGCTCTTCTACAACCACCACTATAAAATAACAATCAAGGTTAACCCTTGACTAACAAATTTCGCTATAATCAACAAGTTAATTTTTAAGCTAACTGGTAAACAAAGGTAAAACATGGCGGGACAACAAACAACCGACCGATTTACCGAACTGGATGACCTCCAAACAACATTGGAAGAATTGACTTCTAACTTTATATCTAGCATCACAACACGGGTTAAGAGAACACAGCCCGAAGATTTGAAGCAACTCACTGAAGAACCTTTGGACAATTACGCAGGAAACCCACCAAAAGGGAAGGATCTCCCCAGTGTGTTAGGAAAGTTTTCGCTAGCATTAGTTGCGAGATTAAAAGTAGCTGAAGCTAAAGCGTTATGCGCCGAGAATGAGCTAGGGAATCAGCAGTCAACAATTCTCTCTCTCCAGGAAGAGAATAAATTGCTAATGAAGAAACTGGAACAATCTCAAGCAGAAAACGACAATACTCAAGCTCAACTTGCTAATGCGTTACAAGATTTGAACCAGGCAAAACCAGAAAAGCAACAATTGTCTCACAACAACGACTTGCTTCGCCAAGAGAACAGTGAACTTGAAAATGCCCTTCAGGACACGAAGAAGGAACTCAGAAGAGTTGAAGGTCAACTTAAAAGCATGAAGTCTGACTACAAGAAATATCAATTGCTCCTACAGGAAGCACACCAAGGTTTAAAAGATTTAAAAAGTGGAGGAATTCCAACAACAAAAGGAAGCAAGGCCACATGCGCTCCCATGACCTCCAGAATAAATAAACCAAAGCCAAAGATCTATACTCAGGAATAGTGATAGAAAAATTCCATATTATCTGTATTATTCTTGTTATATTATTATTCTTATATTATTCCATGACTTTCCAAACTGGGGATTCTAAATTGTCCTTAGGTATGACTGTGAGAGTGAATGGTTGTCTGTCTCTCTGTGTTGGCCCTGCGATGGACTGGCGATCTGTCCAGGGTGTACTGGCTCTCGTCCAAATGATGCTGGGATAGGCTCCAGCCCCCCCACGACCCAAAAAGGATTAAACGGAAGAAGATGGATGGATGGACTTTCCCATTTCATGTCTGATGTTTATATGTGCATTCCATGTAGGATAAGTTCATATATTCCTTTATATTATTCTTTCATATTATATTTCATATTATTTGTCTGATATATTCTTGGTGTGTTTCTGTGAGCAATTATTGTTTATCTGTGGCCTTCAGGATGTGCATGCAAATGCCTGAGACTGCAGGTCATCTAAGAATGATCCAGGAAAAGCTCTCATGTTATATTGATCTGCTCTGTTTAGGATACCAGGACTGTGATAGGCACTTAGACTGTCTCCGAGATGTCTCTGAATGGTTCTGCAGATAGCTCAAGGCCTTCTCCCCCTTCTTCCCTTTTGTTTACCCACAGCTATAAAACACCAGACTCAGAAATGTATGTTCAGAGGTTAGGGGTGTGTGACTAAGATTCACGCTCATGAAATCTCTCCGCCAATGGCCATGGGGCTTAATGAATATACTTAAATTCAAATACTCCTCCTGATTTTTGACTCAGAATAATTATGCTGAAAATTATTCTATCAAATAGCTACTGTTTACAAGCTTAGTGCTTATGGACATCAAAACCGTTAGCTCAGCAGTTGAGTCAGTGGTCTTCCATTGGAACCAGCTGCCAAGTATGAGTACCAAAGATGATCAAAGTTCATTGTTGATACAGAGGGGGTTAGATGTAGCATTAACTGCTGAGTTCCAATTTATAAAATCATTCTTTGCTGAGGAGAAATTGTTTCACTCAAAATTTTGGTCATGAACTGCTTTTCTTCACCCAAGATCGGAGCTGAGAAACCCTATGCCATCAGGCCATAAAGTGGATATGTTAATCCCTGCTCAAGACCTGGAGTCATTTCCCCTCACAGCTATTTGCCAAAGAAATGTGAAAATGAGGCAGTGATGTTCCACAGACCCTGACAGCAAGACTCCTCACTGAAACTCAAAAGTCCAACATTGCCCTCCAATGGATAACACAAATATTTCTCTCTCTGAAGTTAAACAGATTTTGAACAATGAAATAACTCATCCCCCCCCCCCACACACACACACATACACAGCATCCGCTTTTGAAGATTATGGCGGGTACCCTGTGATGGACAATTATGGTTTGAAATGCTTTTATTGATATGGTTTGATATGTCTTGCATTATTTTCAGAGAAATGATCACATTTACAATGCAGACACATTGTTTTTCCTTTATTATTAACCCCTTGACACCTGTTGTCGCAAATTCGCATCAAACCACTTCCGCTCCAAATGCAACCAAAATACCGTCTGTATTCCTCCACTTCCATTTGGAGCACTTCCAACACATACCTAGGAACCTTTTGCAAGCATTAGTTTCTCATAGGAACGGTCAGAGACGGAGCACCATCCATTTCCTGATTGCCAGGGTTAGGGTTAGGGTTAAGGTTAGGGTTATAGCTTGGCAGTCATGAGAGTTGAAAATACTGAAAATAACTTTGTTGCATAAATAAAAGATTCTTCATACTTGAAATGGGAACAGGTGCTTTTTTACCATTTTTTTTTTTTTACCATAAATGCCTGTTTTTGCTAATTTGCATCATACCTAAAATTATATCTATTTTATGTGCTATAGTCAAATTAACTTTCTCAACTTAATTTAGCATCTACTTGAAAGCAAAAACACAAGTGAAATTTTTTTTTCATAATTGGAAATAAATTCAGGTGTTAAGGGGTTAAGCAGAATATCTTAATCACTAAAGTTTTAAAGAATTTTTGCTTTAACAGGCAGCATATAAATGTTTTAGGAAGATCGCACTTTTCATATCAAATTCTCTCTCCCCTTTCTGTGGGAGACACACATTTCAGAACTTTGAACTGACCAGTCAGCTTCCAAGTCTCTCCGCATCGCCGTTTTTGTCAGTTTATGACCTCTGCCAAACAAAGAAACTCTGCAATTGGTCAAAAGTTTACGCTAATGGGAAGACCCAACCCTGATCTTTGAATGTAATTGGTCAAGATCAGTTGTCATAAAATTTATTGTGCCATCCTGCCACACCTTGGAAAAAACTTTCCTTTCTTCATCAGTTGTCAGTCAAGTCCAGCAGGCTGGGAGTGACTCTTGAAGGAGCAGAGTTTCTGCTCTTCCATTTTCTCCTCCCCACACACACACTTTTTTTCTAAGTAGGCCCAGAGTCCATGCTCTGTGTAAACTTTTTCTTTTTTTTTTAAATTCAGTTTTTCCTGTTTTACTCTGTTTCCTTAAATTACCGTTTTAAGAAGATTTTGTTTGATATTTAAATCAACTTTGTTCTGACCACAAGACATCGGGAGAAATGGATTTGTGGTTTTTTCTTCAAGTTTGATTTTCTGATCAGACTTTGAACAATAAACAAATGTTATCTGGAATTTGACCATCTGGCAAAATTCCTTTTGCTGTAGATAAAAAGACATCGGCCAGCCGAATGAGTACCCAGCTCACGTTTATGATCTCCAGGAGCAGGGCAGTGTGGCAGAGCCTGTCTGCCAGTCTCTCTCAACAGAATCCACAGACATCCATCTAAATCAAGGTTGGCACGTGGGAGGCCTGCTACCACCAGGGGGCACAATCTGACTCTGCTGTGCTGAAGGTCTGTTGTCTGAATTGGATTTAATTCTTCAGAATATTCCTGGTATAAATTCTATAACCCTAATATCTTTGAACTCCTTTCAGAACTTCAGATACATTTGTCTTTTCATTAATCTCTGTTCCTTTAAAGAGTAACACAAATTTTCCTTTTTTATGAAATAGTTTAATCATCATTTTCTTCATAAAATTGCATCAGTTTTCCTTAACTAATGCTGATTTATGGTTTTTCATCTTCCATTACAGTGCCAATTTAAGCTATGTTTTTCCTTGGTTCCACAAATGTTTGATAATACACATTGTGCTCAGTAATCCATTACCAGTCTAATGTGCTCATGATACATGTTGAATTCCCTGTCTTAAAGTAATTTGAATGTGTTAATCTATTCTGAAATTTGTTATTAAACTATCAAAAAGACATATGGGAGTTATTGTTTGATTTCATGTCTATCTTGATTAAAAGCAGACAAGAACTCACAGGGTTTTTTGTTTTTTTTTGTTTGTTTTTTTTTTTTTTAGACTGATTCATTATTGGTACAAATACAGAATTGTCATGTTCGGACTTATTGTTATGCTTCGCTCTAGTATCCTCCTGACAGCTCAGGCACGCCCCCTCCTCCTGTCTAGTGCTGTCAGCTGCACTGTCACGGGTGGTCACACACATACACACACCCACACGCACACACACACACACATGCACACGCTCCATTCACTCTCATTCACATGCTGTCTCACACATCGGGTTCACACCCCTGTGTCTACCCAATCCACAGATTCGACGGAGGAGGAGTGGTTGGCCCTGTTCGCTCTGCTGGATCACCGAGTGAAGGAGGAACACCGGGTGAAGGAGGAGCAGAGACTGGCCTGGCTCGACTGCCGGATGGAGGATGAGCTGGATGAGGATCCCCCAGCGCTCGAACTCTCCGCGGCCACTCCGCCTCCCTCTCCGGAGAAGACGGAATCTCTCTGCGTGGGTGACCCGCTGCCTGGCACGGTGCTCCGTGTCCCGGATTACCTCATACCCGCGCCACCCAAGAGAAGGAGAGGGAGGAAGCCCCACAGCAAGAAGCGTTCAGTCCCGCGTACTGCAGCTTCGCCTTCCCGCTCTGAGCTATGCTCCGCCCCGTCACGGGAGGAGATGGAGGAACGCAGGCGGGCTCTCCTGGCTGAGATGGACCTCATCTTGGAGGTGAAGCCGTGGCTCCTCCCGGAGATGGCTGAAAGACTTAAAGAACTTTCCCCGAGGGAGGAGGAGCCTCAACCCGATGAGGAACGCCCGGAGAGTAGAGAGGACGCCTCGGAGGTTGCTGGGGACCTCCAGTGCCAGGAGAACAGGCAAGTCTCTTTTCATTCAATTTTCACGGTCAATGATCAATGTTGCCTGCCTCCTGGCAAGGAGACTCAGTCCCCTGAGTGCTCTGCCCCAGCAGCATCTAGTACTCTCGTGCCTGGTCTCACGACTCCTTTCTGTGTGCCCCTACGAGCCCATCAGTTCCAGATCCAGGTTGCTCGGGAGAGGAGGAGCCAGAGGGCCAGGAGGGTCCAGCCCATGGGCCAGCGGTGGAGTCTTCCACAGCCGCCACGCCAGAGGGATCGGAGGCTACCTCTCCGCCTCCCTCTCAGGTCCTGGTGGCTCCACCACGTTAGTCAGCCACCTGAAGGACCTGGCCTATGGGTCGGGTGGTCCATCAGCCCGGGCAGGCTGCCTGACACTTTCCCACGGGCCGCTTGCTGGACTTGGGACTTGGGCAGACTACCCGATCTGCCACTCCTCACCATGCTGGGGGCCTGGGACTCTGGTCGACCCCCTGAACTTTGGATTTCTGGGGAGAGGGGTTTGTGTTCCAGGTCGGGGGCCATTAGGAGGGGTTAGCTCGTTATTCTGTTTTTGTACTGATTGTGTTTTCACTGGTTGCTTCCCTCCTAACTGGTTTTCATCCACCTCCCATCCTGGGTTAGTGTTTGTTGCAGGGGGGGAGGGGTTCCCTCGAGGGGTGTTGGTTCTTTTCTTTTTGGCTGATGGTACTGGGGTGTCTGGTATCCACCTCTGGGGGTGGGTGGGGCTGTCATGAATCTGGGTTTGAAAGCCAAACCCAGTTCGGACTTATTGTTATGCTTCGCTCTAGTTTCCTCCTGACAGCACGGGCACGCCCCCTCCTCCTGTCTAGTGCCGTCAGCTGCACTGTCACGGGTGGTCACACACATACACACACCCACACATACACACACACATGCACACGCTCCATTCACTCTCATTCACATGCTGTCTCACACACCAGGTGCCAATCAGTCCTGCCTACGCATTCTCGCACAGGCAATCTCTTTTCTCATTAGCTTCAAGAGTATTTGTTTGCTGCTTCGGAGGAAAGAGATTGTCAGGGCATTCGCCTCTATATGCGGCAGCCAGTTCTCCCTGTATGTGGATCATTACCTTCGCTATTCTCCAGCCCGTCACTTCAAGCCCGAGTATTCCCTTGGTATTTCGGCTGGCCCTGCTTCTCAACCTCATCCTCCAGACTGCACGATGCGCCCCGGATTTGCTCCAGCCCCATAAATGTCGGTTTTGCCTTTTCTCTCGTGCTAAGCAGCCCTGCAGCACTAGGCTGATTGCCTTCCTGTTTTGTGCGTATTGCAGCCCTGCAGCACTAGGCTCCCCATAGACCGGGCTGTAGAGCATCTGGGAGGCACCCTGCATGTCTGGTGGCCTAATCCTGTCATTACACCTCTCCATATTTTTGTGTGGTTAAACTGAACTGTAACTTGGTGGTTAACTGGACTTGTTATTTTGTGGTGAACTTTAATAAACATGGCACTCTCTACTCCAGCGATTGGATTTTTCATTCTCTCCCTCGTGCACCATGTTATGGCGCATGGGGGTTTGTGACAGAATTATTAATAAAATTGTCCATTCTTTTGGACTGGTGCCCCATGAACTTATGTGTGTTTGTAATGAAAAGAATTCTTCATTCCTACTCACATTCATATTTGCATTAATACTTGTACCAACAATAAACTACCATATAAAACCTTACAAACATCAACCCTCTCCATGTCCTCCTTCACTACATCAGTGACTCTTCTCTGTTGTCTTCCTCTTTTCCTCCTACCTGGCAGCTCCATCTTCAACATCCTTTTTCCAGTATATCCACTACCTCACACGTGATCTGCATTGTTGTTTATGCAAATCCGACGGCGAACGCTGGGACAGCGCGTGACGTCATCCATTCAGTAACCAGCAGGCTGCAGACAGAACATCCAGATGCTCTTCTCCTCATCTCAGGCGATTTCAACCATGTTTCACTAGCTCCCATTCTACCCATGTTTACACAGTATGTCACATGCCATACTAGAAACAATAAAACACTGGACTTATTCTACGCAAACACAAAGGAGGCGTACACCTCATCACAACTCCCCCCACTCGGGAGATCGGATCACAACTTGGTTCATCTCCGGCCGGTGTACAAACCCCTAGTGCACAGACAACCTCCGGCCATGTGCACAGAGAAGTTATGGTCTAAGGAGGCAGTGGACACTCTAAAGGGCTGTTTTGAAACCATCGCCTGGAAGCAGCTCTGCGATCCACATGGTGAGGACATCGATGGCCTCACTCACACCTTCACGGACTACCTCTGCTTCTGTGTGGACAAATCCGTTCCCACCAAGACCATACAGTGTTGCTCAAACAACAAACCCTGGATCAACCCTGAGATAAAAACACTTCTGAGAGAGAAGAAGAGGATCTTCAGGTCGGGGAACAGGGAGATGCTGAAGTCCGTACAGAGGGAGCTGAGGAGAAAGATCAGAGAAGGCAAGGACAGCTTCAGGAAGAAGATGGAGGACAAGCTGCAACAGACCGACATCAGCGGGGTCTGGAGAAACCTCAAAAACCATCTCTGGGCTCCAGAATACCTCCCCCCCAGGCCACGGGGGGCAGGGAGTGGGCAAACAATCTGAATCTGTTTTTCAATAGGTTTGACCAACCGCCCTCCCCCCTGACTGCACAACAACCACTGCTGCCTCTAAAGACATCAAGTCCTGCTGCCCACTCCCCACTCCACCAACACCCCCCCCACTCCCAACACACAGCCCCCCAACCTGACCCTGGCCAAGACCCAGGTGAGGACGGAGCTGAGGAAGATCAAGGCGAGGAAGGCGTCGGGACCGGACGGCATCAGCGCAAAGCTCCTCAAGTCCTGTGCAGACCAGCTGTGTGGGATTGTGGCGTACATCTTCAACCTGAGCCTGAAGCTGGGGAAGGTACCACAGCTGTGGAAAACATCTTGTGTGGTACCTGTACCAAAAACTTCCCACCCCAAAGACCTGAACAGCTACAGACCGGTGGCCTTGACGTCCCACTTGATGAAGACCCTGGAGAGACTGCTCCTTGCTCACCTCCGCCCCCTGGTGGGACCAGCGATGGATCCACTCCAGTTTGCCTACCAGCATGGCACTGGGGTGGAGGATGCGGTGATCTTCCTCCTTCACCGTTCTCTGTCCCACCTGGAGAAGCCCAGGAATGTGGTGAGGATCATGTTCTTTGACTTCTCCAGTGCTTTCAACACCATCCAACCGATGATCCTGAAGGACAAGCTGCTGCGCGCAGGGGTGGACCAGCACTTGTCATCATGGATCCTGGACTACCTCACGAACCGGCCTCAGTTTGTGAGAACCCGGGACTGTGTGTCCGACACGATCATCGGTAGCACGGGGGCCCCCCAGGGAACGGTGTTGGCTCCCTTCCTGTTCTCACTTTATACTGCGGACTTCTCACACAACACAACACACTGCCATCTACAGAAGTTCTCTGATGACTCTGCGATCGTTGGCCTCATCTCCAATGGAGATGAAGCTGAGTACAGAGGGCTTATCCAGGACTTCGTGGACTGGTGCCATCGGAACTGCCTCCAGATCAATGCGAGGAAAACTAAGGAGCTGGTGGTGGACTGCCGCAGGCATGGACAACCCCTCACAGCACCAGTAAATATACAGGGAACAGACATTGAGATGGTGACATCCTACAAGTACCTGGGTGTTCATCTGAACAATAAACTAGACTGGTCACACAATACTGACGCACTCGACAAGAAGGGACAGCGCAGGCTGTTCCTACTGAGGAGACTCAGGTCTTTTGGTGTACAAGGGGCGCTGCTGAAGACATTCTATGACACGGTGGTGGCATCAGCCATCACTTTTGGAGTGGTCTGCTGGGGCAGTGGCATTACCGCAGCTGATAGGAAGAGACTGAACAAACTGATCAAAAAAGCTAGCTCTGTCCTGGGGCAGCACCTTGACCCGGTGGAGGAGATAGGAGAGAGAAGGACAGTGGCTAAACTGTCATCTCTGCTGGAGTCCGAGTTCCACCCTATGCAGGACATACTGAATGCACTGAGGAGCTCATTTAGCAGAAGACTACATCATCCCAGGTGCACAACCGAGAGGTTTTGCAGGTCCTTCCTACCAACGGCTGTCAGACTGTACAACCTAAGCAGGGCTGCTCGCAGAGATAGCAAAAAGACGTAACAACCTAATAGTTTTGAATGCAAAAGATGCAATAGACTTACACAATGGTCCCCTCCGGCATACAACTAGGAAAATACCGGTCGCTATGGAGGGTGAGAATATGTATGGGCACATAATCATACCATGTAGGATAACTAAGTAGACGGTTGTGCTGTTTCATCCCATCAAGTAACAATGCTCTGCACTGTGTGTGTTTATATATTTACCTCCGCTTGGCCGAAGGCCAGGAGGTTATGTTTTTGCCAGCGTTTGTCTGTCTGTCTGTTTGTCTGTCTGTTTGTTTGTCTGTCTGTTGGTTAGCAAGATAACTCAAAAAGTTTTGGACGGATTTCGATGAAACTTTCAGGCCTTGTTGGAAATGGTACAAGGAAGAACTGATTAAATTTTCGGGATGATCCGGATCACCGTCCAGAAGAAAACCACCATTACGGAAAATGCCAGTTTCGTGAATAACTACTGAACCACTAATCCTATCATTGTCAATCCAATCGCTAGTCATATGTTTTCATGGTCAAAGAATCTGAAAACGTACACACAAACACTGTATGGGGGGAACTGTGGCCGCCATTACGGAAAATGCCATTTTCCTGAATAAGTACTGAACCACTAATCCAATCATTGTCAATCCAATTGCTAGTCATATGTTTTCATGGTCAAGGAATCTGAAAACGTACACACAAACACTGTATGGGCGGAACTGTGGCCGCCATTACGGAAAATGCCATTTTCGTGAATAACTACTGAACCACTAATCCTATAATTGTCAATCCAATTGCTAGTCATATGTTTTCGTGGTCAAGGAATCTGAAAACGTACACACAAACACTGTATGGGGGGGAACTGTGGCCGCCATTACGGAAAATGCCATTTTCGTGAATAACTACTGAACCACTAATCATATCATTGTCAAATTGCTAGTCATATGTTTTCATGGTCAAGGAATCTGAAAACGTACACACAAACACTGTATGGGAGGAACTGTGGCGCTTGGCGGAGGTCTGCGCTCTCCGAGTGCTTTTCTGTTACATATTTATTCCATCTAGCTACAATGCTCCGCACTGGGTGTGTTTATATTTATATATCTATATACTGTATTTATTCCATCTAGCTACAATGCTCCGCACTGTGTGTTTATATATCTACATATTATTCCATCTAGCTACAATGCTCCGCACTGTGTGTGTTTATATATTTACATATTTATTCCACCTAGCTGCAGTGCTCCGTACTGTGGGTGTTTATATATCTACATATTTATTCCATCTAGCTACAATGCTCCGCACTGTGTGTCTATATACTCATATATTTATTCCATCCAGCTACAATGCTCTGCACTGTGTGTCTGTGTGTATATATATATATATTTATAGTAATATGTACATATGTATATTAGCTGCTCTTGCTTTTTTTTTCTTGCCTTCTGATTGTTGCTCTGAGTATTGCTATCCCTGTGCTGTTGCAATCCTGGAATTTCCCCATTGTGGGACTAATAAAGGCTTATCTTATCTTATCTTATCTCTCCTCTGCACATGTCCAAACCATCTCAGTCTTGCCTCTCTTACTTTGTCTCCAAACCGCTCAACCTGAGCTGTCCCTCTGATATTCTCATTTCTAATCCTGGCCCTCCTAGTCACTCCCAATGAAAATCTTAGCATCTTCAACTCTGCCACCTCCAGCTCCACCTCCTGTCTTTTTGTCAGTGCCACCGTCTCCAAACCATACATCATAGCAGGTCTCACTTTCGTCTTGTAAATCTTCCCTGTCACTCTTGCTGCTACACTTCTGTCACAAATCACTCCTGACACTCATCTCTACTCACTCCACCCTGCCTGCATTCTCTTCTTCACCTCTCTTGTGCATTTCCATTGCTTTGGATGGTTGGCTCCAGGTATTTAAACTCATCTACCATCACTACCTTTATTCCTTGCATCTTCACCATTGCACCTGCCTCCCTCTCATTCACACTCACGTGTCATGCTTCTAGTGACTTTCATTCCTCTTCTCTCCAGAGGTTACCCCTTCTGGCTGGGTAACCAACAATAATATCACCAACAATATTTGGAATTATTCCATAAATGTACCACAGGAACACCTGTGATTTTTTTCCCCCATAGCATTCTGAGGGGATGACCTGGGAAATTTCTCAGTTTGTGAATGATTTGACATGACATGACCCTTTATAAATATTTGAAATTTGATTATCATTCTTGGTGATGACTTCCATGCCTCATATTGCCTTCTATTGTAGATTTTCAGGTAACAGCATATTTATTTCAGAGGTGAGTTTTAATTAAAACAGTGAAGCAAAACCATATTTTAATCTATTTAAAGTGTTTGGATTTTTTTTTTAACAGGAGATGAGTAAAGCATAATATAGGAATAAGTCTAACTTCCGGATTCTCCTTTCAAAATAAGGCCTGAAAGATGCTACTGATTGACGCTGTTCAATTGTGAAGTGATTACGTGGAGTGGACGTGTATGGGGGCAAATGGACTCTGATATTTCTTTAGTCAGAATTCTAAAAGTATAAGCAGTAGCTATTTCAAAGAAGTGATTCACAACATACTTTTTTCTACAACAATATAAGAAAAAGAATGATTTACTTGTTTTAACATTTTTTAATGTATTTTGTGTTTCTTTTTGTTGTCTTGTTTGCTGTAGAAAGAATTGAACTGTTTAATATTACAATATTAGGTCACTCCAGTAAATTGACTTTGGTTAGGATAGAGATAGTTAAATCTTTATTTTAACACCATAGAGCATCTAAACATAAAAACACAAATTTAGATCAAATTAATAGAATTTATCAGCAGTACCAGTATGGACTGGTGTTTTCCTTCCACTAAATTTTCTGCAAATTATATATGATATGTGTTTATTTAAATTGTTTGAAATCTATATCACTTCAAAATTATGCAAATTACATATAAAGGGGACAAAAACACTTTTTGTTACCACCAAGTATCCAAGAATTGTTTTCAATGAAAAACAGGTAAATTTGTAAAGAAGTACTGTGGAAATAAATTGTTTTTCCAGATTTTCAAGATTCTCTGGGTTTTTTCTCCCTCAAATATTTCAGAACAAACATTCTGGGGTTTTTTTTAATCTTAATACTGCATTTTTCTCACATGCTGACATCTCCCACAGGTCTAAATGAAATGTTTGTGACATATTTTGATCAAATTGACTTATGTTAATTAATTACAGCATCATTGTGAATCATCTTTTGCAGCCTTCCTCAGAATGGCTCACTGCCTACTCACTCCCTACTCACTGTACAGTGATCCCTCGCTACTTCGCGCTTCACCTTTCGCGCCCTCAGTGCATCGCAGATTTTTCAAAAATATTCATCAAAAATTCAAAATTGAGAAATAATGGGCGGGCGCTAGGAGAAGGCAGGGAGACTACATTAGACCATCACGTGTCAACACGGAGAGCAGCACAACTCTCTGCTCGCTGTTGTCGTGTTGGCTGGGCTCGGAAATCTCGCAAGCTGATTGGCCGAGACGTTTCACCCACCTCCTCTCCCTGCCGAGCACCCATGAAGGGAAGAAAGACCGCATTCATTGCTTTTTATCGCTCGTGTTACTTAGTCTCGCCGCGTGGAACTTTTTGCTGTTCTCTTGTGCCATTTTGTGCGAAATAGTCTTCCCGTCGAGGCACTACGCCGCCTCCTGCAGCTTCAGCTCTATCGGAAGCTGCCCTCGATGATCCTGCGCCTCCAGCACCTCACGATGAGGCGTCACCTGAGGAGCAGTAAAGCTCTCATTAACCTGTGCAGTAAATCATTTTCATCTTGAGTTACGTATCTTGTTATAAGAATAAAAGAGTTCTAAAAACATATTTATGTACACTTTGTTTACATCTACGTATGTATGTACACGTACACACACACACACGTATCATATGAGAGTGAGAGAATGAACGTACGTATTGTTTATGGATGACGTAATTGGGGTGACGCTACTTCGCGGTTTTTCACTTTTCGCGGTCGGTTCTGGAACCCATTAACCGCGATAAGTGAGGGATCACTGTATAGTGAATTTCAATATAGTGGACTATAGTAAACTCAAAATAACAATAAAATTAACAGCTTTTGGACACTACTGGGCTTATTTTTGCAGCATGGTTAATGACATCATCATGGTGAAACGTAACAGACTAATGGTAAAAAATGAATACCTGCATGTAATTTGTAGTAAATATGTATTAAATCAAATTGTTTTTGCTGAATTAATAAATATAAATACCCTAAGGTAGTTTATGTTGTGACGTGAAGCTCTCCTCTCACTGCTCCGTTGGCTGCACATTGCATCATGGGATTGGCTAATGTAGTGACCATCTGTTGTACACTACTTTTCAAAATGTATTGTGGGATATTTTGAGTGTACTATATAGTGAATGAAATTTTCAGTTAAGATTTCGAACAGAACTACAAAATGGCTGATTCTCTGTATAGTACATTATAAATTCTACAAGAAATTGTAGAATTTGGATTAAACTAAATGGAACACCTGAGCAAGCAAAAAGTATAATGATCAGAGATGCTACTGACTTAGATAAATACAAATGAACACTGTCTATGAAACACAGAGTGAGGAAACTCAAACTCTAAAAATATGCCACTATGCTGAACATAAACCACAAGAGATGGAGAATGATATTGATCCTGATAACCACTTTTTCAATAATATTCATAACCACTGTGAATATTACACTGAAAAGCAATTCAAAAGTCAAGTGCAATTAGATGGTAAACTGTCAATAATACACTTCAATAGCAGAAGTCTTAACAAAAACTTCTCACAGATTCAGGACTATTTAAAACAGCTAAACAGAAAATTCACAGCCATTGCAGTCTCGGAAACCTGGCTTAATGAAGACCAGGCTCCCCTGATGGCAATAGAGGGATATCAGATGTTTAACATTAACAGATCTCAAAAAAAGGGTGGTGGTGTTGCACTGTATGTTGATGACCTATATAGATGTAAGCTTGTAAATGAAATGTCCTCAGCACTACCAGGGATTTTGGAATGTGTTACTGTTGAGATTGACCTAGACAAAACAAAAAATCTAATCATAAGCTGCATATACAGAACGCCGGGAACTTGCATTGAGACATTCAGAGATAAATTAGTCGAGCTGTACAATAATATTACTAGTAAGAAAATGGTAGCAATTTGTGGAGATTTCAATATTGACCTACTTAATCCACATCAACAAAATGTAGTTACAGAGTTCATGAACTCTATGTACAGCATGAGTCTATATCCCACAATAACACATCCCAGTAGAATCACAGTTCACTCTGCTACACTTATTGACAACCTGTTTGTCAATGTTCTCGATAAGAAAATAGAAAGTGGATTATTGATAAATGATATAAGCGACCACTTGCCAATCTTTGCACTTATCCATGGCCACACGGGGCCCAACCCAGAAAAAATCTCAAAATCGTTCAGACACAAATCACCAAACGCAATCAGTTCTTTTAAAGAGGACTTGCTGAAGCAAGACTGGACAGAAGTCTATGTATCAGATGTAAATGAAGCCTATGACACATTTATAAACATTGTAACCACTCTTTATGAAAAAAACTGCCCATTAGTTAAAAAAAGCTTAAACACAAATTTGCTGACAAACCATGGTTAACCAAAGGACTACAAAAGGCATGTAAAAAGAAAAATTTATTATATAAAGCTTTCATAAAGAAAAGGACAAAAGAAGCAGAGCAACGGTATAAAACATACAAAAATAAGTTGACATACGTATATAATAAGATGCAGTAAAAGAGACTATTACAGTAAAGAACTGGAAAAAAACAAAGACAATATTAAAAATACATGGACAATAATCAACAGTATCCTTGGAAATAAAAGCAGAAATACTAGCTACCCAACTAATATTCCAAAAAATAATAAATCGACTCCGAATGTGAATATAGCTTCACCTGCAGATGAATTTAATAATTTTTTTGTTAACATTGGACCTAAACTGGCCCGAGAAATACCCACTACGGCGCCTACAGGTGATACAATATGCAATAACACTGCTGTAAAAGACTCCATCTTCATAAAGAACACAGACGAAAGAGAGGTCATTGAAATTGTTAAATCGTTCAAAAGTAAAACATCTACTGACTGCGATGGTATTGACATGCTACTAGTCAAAACTGTTATCGAATGCATAGTGAAACCACTGACGTATATCTGTAACCTGTCTCTCCAATCAGGTATATTTCCCAATGCAATGAAAATAGCTAAAGTAATTCCGATTTACAAGACAGGCGACAGAGGGGAACTCTCCAACTACAGACCAATTTCACTATTACCGGCAATTTTCCAAGATACTTGAAAAAATATTCTATGAGAGAATTGACAACTTCATACTGAAGAATGATTTATTGTGTGAGCAGCAATATGGGTTCAGACACAAAAGGACAACAGCATATGCCTTAATGGAATTTACAGAAAAAATATCAACAGCCATTGAAAATAAAGAGTATTCAGTTGGAGTATTCCTGGATCTTAAAAAAGCATTTGATACAGTAGATCACAATCTATTATTAAAGAAACTACAAAATTGTGGTATTAGAGGGGTAGCACTGTCCTGGTTAAGTAGTTACTTAAAGAATAGATATCAGTTTGCATGTGTTAACAGCAAAAACTCAGAGTTACTGAAGGTCACCTGTGGAGTCCCACAGGGTTCAGTTTTGGGACCATTATTATTCAATATGTATATAAATGATATATGTAAAGTTTCAGAAAAAATGGACTTAATATTGTTTGCTGATGACACTAATCTGCTATGCAGTGGAAACAATTTGGAACAACTTCTGGATACACTCGGAAAGGAATTAGGAAAGCTGAAACTGTGGTTTGATTCAAACAAATTAACGCTCAATTTAAGCAAGACAAAATTTATAGTCTTTAACAACCCAGTACCCAAACTCAGTGTAAATGGTGTAGAGATTGAAAGGGTATCCGAAACTAAATTCCTTGGAGTAATAATTGATAACAAACTGTGTTGGAAGCCACATATTAATTATATAAAAGGTAAAGTATCCAAATCAATTGCAATATTACACAGAGTGAAAAATTTGCTGAATCAACCCACACTATACACCTTGTACCATTCATTAATACTCCCATACATGACATATTGTAATGAAGTATGGGGAAATACATATAAAACAAACATATATCCACTCTTTATGCTTCAAAAGAGAGCTATTAGAATAATAAACAAAGCAGCTTACAGGGAACCAACAAACCCACTTTTTCTTAAACAAAAAACTCTCAAGTTGAAAGATCTGATTGACTTTAAAACCGCAATAATAATGTTCAAAGTGAAGAATTTATCACTGCCCGCAAATATCCAAAAGTTGTTCCAAACAAGGGAGAAACGATATCACTTCAGAGGAACATGTATATTTCAAAAGCCTACAGTGAGAACAACCACCAAGCAACACTGTATTTCAGTGCAAGGAGTCAGATTATAGAACGATTTTGGACCTGAATTAAAATCGTGTACAAAGCTTGGACAATTTAAACAAAAACTAAAGGAAGAAATACTCCAAACATATTTACAAGACGACATGTAAACTCACATAAGGATTGACATTTCCAGCCTGTGTTGTGTTGTAGCTTAGTTTTTTCTTTTTTTCTTTTTTTCTCTGTGACACTATGTCTTAGATTTGTTTTTGAATAGTAACCGCTTAACTTAGACTAGCTCAGTTTTCTTTTCTCTCAGTCACATTTTGTCTTAGCCTTGTTTTAAATTGTAATCGCTCTTGTCTTGTTTTCTCTTTTTTCTCCTTTGAATTCTTGGATGGAATATGGGTGGGCAATATAAGCTGCGGCTTCAGCCATCACCCATTTCGGATAACTCACGTGGAATTGTATAGTAGAAGGAGTCTTTGTCTAATTTGACCTTGTTGTTATATTATACAGTTTCTTTTAACCTGTAATGTACTATCCGAAATAAATAAAATTCATTCAAATAAAATTCATTCATTCATTCATTCATTCATAAGGGGAATGACTGAACATTTCGAACACAGTACACATCTCTTTAAATGCCCAAGAGCCACAGTAACTTCACCCTCCTTCTTTTGTCACTATTGGTAATCTTAGCTGACTAGCTCCTAGCTTAGGTAGCAAGCCTGAGTCTTAAAGAATGAATGAATGAAATAAAATATCACTGTGGACAAAAGTGTGTAGTTTCAGTGATTGATAGGATATGACGGGTCCCTGAAGTACAATAAACACAGAAAGATTCACAAATGAGTGAATGGTAGCCCAAGGCAACTAGCTGATGCTAGAAGCTAGTTAGCGGTTAGAGAATATAAAACTATCCACCTTATTCCTGGGGGTGCCGCTGTAGGAACGATTATGGGTGGGACTTCCAGTTTCAGCTGAGGTAGTGTTAAATCAGTCAGCAAGAGTGGAGTAGCAGGGGCATTTAAAATAGCGTTTTTAAAAGCTTTTCAAATTCATTTTAATGTATAGTCCACATACGTGTTTTGCACTCAAGTGGCAGCTAATTTCAGCACTTGTAGTTTTTGTATTTTTTGAATGTTTTGGCATAATTCTGGTATTTGTTGCTGGTATTCGTGGTTGTGCCATAGACTGCATAAATGGCGGCTTCTTTGTGGCCCTGACTAGATTCTACGTCTGCTCTGAGGTAAATCTGATTATGTCCAACATATTTTAACAAGATGCAGCCGACTTTATTGTGGTGGAGACATTGATATATGTGACCCGTGCTGGCAAAATGAATCGGAATATGCACTGCGTCATTACGAGCTACAGGCACGAGAAGTCATAAATCATAACTCTTTCTTTGTTTGCTAGTGGCAAGTCCCAGGAAAACCCCTTTGAGTTCCTGGTATCATTGTAAAGCTTAGAAATCATACTTTCTAAAAATACATATGTTTTGGCAGAAGACGTAACTCCTAATTGATCAAACGTGAGTTTTAAACCTAGCCAAAATATAAACAAATCGGCTTTTTTCAGGTCCATTTTTGCACACTTCCTACAAATTAAATATCATTTTGAAGGTCTTTTAATACAGAATATGGAAAAAATGTTACCTCAGTTTTGATAATTTCCTCAGAGTGACTCATTTTGCTAGCACAGGTCACATATCTCAGAGCTTTTATTTGTTTACAGCATTAGCATATTAGCAGCAGTACTAACAAACGGAGCTACTACCTGCCAGGCCACTTTTTAAGGTCATCTTCCTATCCCTAGATAGTCGTGGGAAGTGGTATGATTATATTACTGTTTTTGAGGCACAAAAGGCCGTGTTCCCGCATTTCTGATGCCGAAGTCATCTTTCTATAAATTCAAGGGATCTCTGTCTCTGTGTGTGTGTGTGTGTGTGTGTGTGTGTGTGTTCCTCAAATATCTCTCAAACTGTTCGTCACACTGATCTAAGATTTTAAATGTGCTTTGCTGAAGCTACGAGGGTGTGCATCCCTGAATATGGAGTCACTCAGTCAAAATATGTAATTTTTATCAATAAAAGTTTAGCCACCGCTGTGTGACCGCTCTATGTCTTCACCCTCCTGGCTTCAAGAAGTGTGGGTGGGGTTTCGGATTGACTCTGTGCTCATTGGAGAATACGCTACATCACGACCATGCTGACTGGATAACACAGCATCATGACCTGTCAGTCACCACAGTGTTCCCGGGACAAAACAAAGAAATAAAAGTTAGAAAGAAAAAGATAGTACTGAAGATTATACTATAAAGTTGCTGTAATTGCGTAGGTCTAAAGGATAATTCGCCATATGTGGAGAATGAGGTGCACGAGCAGACTAGGCGGAGCATCAGCGGGGACCAGGTCTGACAAATCAACACAGAACAGAAGAGAAGAAGCAGCATACCCAGGACAAGCAGCATACCCTCCCCCCATGTTCTCCATGCCAAATTATCAATCAGAGCAACTTTATGGTATATATTTTGACTGAGCAACGGGAGTCTCGGCTGCTGCTTTACCCGTGTGCCAGTGATGTCCTTTGTGGCACCACGGGTCCCCGCATACGCTGGATACATTTTCAGCATGGGGCACATATTTTTTCCAGTTTATAAAATTTTTCACTGGGTCTGAGGTGTGTGTGGAAAAAAAGGTGCTTTGGTTAACCTTTAGAGGGTCAAAAATGTGATTGTTTAGGCGGAATAACAATAATATAAATAATAATAATAATCTTGCACCAATAAGAAACAGATGCTTACAATAGAGTGACGGCGCTCAGTCTTTGCCAGTCACGCCCTCAAGGTTCAGATCATTGTTTGGCCTCAGTATCGCCTCAGTAAGACGATATAACCACGCCTCAGTCTTAGCATTAGTTTTAAAAAACCTTTTAATAACAAAATATTGCTAAAATGTAAACTGATGCACTACAATGGGTCTCAAATATTTGTAAACATGTCCTGTTATAGTAGTGCATGAGTTTATTGACGAATCGATACACAGAAGAAATTCAACATTACATTGAACTCCATCACTGAACAGTCATATACGTAAACTTAAATAATTATGATGACTGAACAACTCCTATTCCCCAAAGTGAAGATACACTATTATCTTGAATATAAGTGATTAAAGATCAGACAAATAAGTGATCTGACAAACAAATAAACAAGGGATCTGAAACAGTCGCTAATATTGGATGTCCCATTCATTTTCAATATTTAGGTACTCTGTAATTAATAGTCACACAGTCAAATAAATCTTAGAGCAATTTACTCCCTTTTATATTTGTCAGAGTCTAACATGTGATTGCCTACATATAGGCTACACCTCTTTGTATTTCACTTTTAAACACAGCCTACATTTGGGTGTCATGAATTGCCTCTCAGGGCAGAGAACTGAGACCCACGCGCTTAACTGCAGTTAGTGGAACTTATTACACAAGTGCACAACACAAAACCCAAAAACAGACACTGAGAAAAACTTACAGACTGAGATGATTCGAGACAAACTCACCAGAGCAGGGTTTGGCTCTGGTGGCGAAGAGGAAGAGAATTTTAATCAAGACTGCCACAGTGGAAAACGACATGACAGTCTTTAAATAGCAGGGAACAAGGTGAAACAATAGGCAGCAGGTGCGGGGAGCATGAGCGGGCAGGTGACCTAATTATGCAACCACTCACAGCTGAGACAACTAGAGAACAGACAGTGAGCAGATGACAGGGTGGGAGTGTCTGGAAGAGGAGGTAGGGCACTCATGTCACAGAGAAACAAAATATAATTCCTAAACTACAGAAACTGACAAAAGAATAATAGTGCTAAGAACATAAATAACTAACAGAACAATAAACCACCAAAGAGACATCATAAACCAACATACAGAAAAATAAAACAGCACTGGACAATTACAGAAAATAATCGGAAATAAATTAAGAGCCTGAGCCCGGTGACACACTGCGCTCAGCCTCATGACATTGGGCCTGGAAAGCCTAATTGGGATACCTGTTTCAGACAGGAATACTTGGTTTTACGGGCAGTGCAATAGTCTCTATATATGCAAGAAGTCTCTGTCTCTGTGTCTGTCTGTTCCATACATATCTCTTGAACTGTTTGTAAGACTGGCCTCAGATTTTATATGTGCTGTGCTGAGGTTACGAGGGTATGCATTCCCGAATTTCTGCCTCCCCAGATATGCAGAAGTTTAGGAGGAGAAATCTTTAATGAACATCCATAGGGGAGCTATGGGCGTTCATAGCTATGACATCATAGACGCACAGATGTTGCCATGGTTACTGTTGCCAGGCATACACATCATCAAAGATCAAAGGCAGGCATCACTGAGAGTGGTGCCTTCAAAGATCAAAGGCAGGTTTCACCATGGTTACTGTTGCCATGTTAACCATGTCAAAGATCAAAGGCAAACATCACCATGGTTACTGTTGTCATGGTAACAGTAACTTTCTATGGGCATGCAGAAATACTTGCTTATACTTGGTTTCTACGGGCATGCACGGGTATGCACTAGTTGTTTTTTAAAAAGGAAGAGTGTCCATTTTATTGACAACCATACATTCTAAACTAGTACTGGAAGTTGCTACCATAATTGACGCAAGGCATCATGGGGCCTAGGAATAAGGTGGATGGTACAGTAAACTAAGCTAAAATAACATCTAAGAACAATGTACAGTGGGGCAAAAAAGTATTTAGTCAGCCACCAATTGTGCAAGTTCTCCCACTTAAAAGATGAGAGGTCTCCAATTTTCATCATAGGTATACCTCAACTATGAGAGACAAAATCAGAAAAAAAAAATCCTGAAAATCACATTGAAGGATTTTTAATGAATTAATTGGTAAATTCCTCAGTAAAATAAGTATTTGGTCACCTACAAACAAGCAAGATTTCTGGCTCTCACAGACCTGTAACTTCTCCTTTAAGAGGCTCCTCTGTCCTCCACTCGTTACCTGTATTAATGGCACCTGTTTGAACTCGTTATCAGTATAAAAGACACTTGTCCACAACCTCAAACAGTCAGACTCCAAACTCCACTATGGCCAAGACCAAAGAGCTGTCAAAGGACACCAGAAACAAAATTGTAGACCTGTACCAGGCTGGGAAGACTGAATCTGCAATAGGTAAGCAGCTTGGTGTGAAAAAATCAACTGTGGGAGCAATTATTAGAAAATGGAAGACATACAAGACCACTGATAATCTCCCTCCATCTGGGGCTCCACGCAAGATCTCACCCCGTGGGGTCAAAATGATCACGAGAACGGTGAGCAAAAATCCCAGAACCACACGGGGGGACCTAGTGAATGACCTGCAGAGAGCTGGGACCAAAGTAACAAAGGCTACCATCAGTAACACACTATGCCGCCATGGACTCAAATCCTGCAGTGCCAGACGTGTCCCCCTGCTTAAGTCAGTACATGTCCAGGCTAGTCTGAAGTTTGCTAGAGAGCATTTGGATGATCCAGAAGAGGATTGGGAGAATGTCATATGGTCAAATGAAACCAAAATAGAACTTTTTGGTAAAAACTCAACTTGTCATGTTTGGAGGAGAAAGAACACCATACCTACTGTGAAGCATGGGGGTGGAAACCTCATGCTTTGGGGCTGTTTTTCTGCAAAGTGACCAGGACGACTGATCCGTGTAAAGGAAAGAATGAATGGGGCCATGTATCGTGAGATTTTGAGTGAAAACCTCCTTCCACCAGCAAGGGCATTGGAGATGAAACATGGCTGGGTCTTTCAGCATGACAATGATCCCAAACACACCACCCGGGCAACAAAGGAGTGGCTTCGTAAGAAGCATTTCAAGGTCCTGGAGTGGCCTAGCCATTCTCCAGATCTCAACCCCATAGAAAATCTTTGGAGGGAGTTGAAAGTCTGTGTTGCTCAGCGACAGCCCCAAAACATCACTGCTCTAAAGGAGATCTGCATGGAGGAATGGGCCAAAATACCAGCAACAGTGTGTGAAAACCTTGTGAAGACTTACAGGAAATGTTTGACCTCTGTCATTGCCAACAAAGGGTATATAACAAAGTATTGAGATGAACTTTTGTTATTGACCAAATACTTATTTTACCGAGGAATTTACCAATTAATTCATTAAAAATCCTTCAATGTGATTTTCAGGATTTTTTTTTTTCTCATTTTGTCTCTCATAGTTGAGGTATACCTATGATGAAAATTGGAGACCTCTCTCATCTTTTAAGTGGGAGAACTTGCACAATTGGTGGCTGACTAAATACTTTTTTGCCCCACTGTATATATTCAGATCAACAGTTAAGCTAATGCTGGGAGCAGGGCTTGACGTTAACTTTTTTGCTCACCGGCCACTTTGGCTAGGGATTTTACTAGCCACTCAGCCTTTTCACTAGCCACAATTTTGTGGTTGGAAAATTATGTTTAATATGACCAAATCTGACTATTGCATGGTAAATTTTATTTGAACTCAATTTAAAACCTTTTTAAAACTCTCCTATTTGCCGCACCCTTTCAGTAGCCTACAATGTACTCTAACTTTTATTTATTGTCATGGTTCTGACCATTGTTGTTGGCCCTATTTTCCATCAGGCGCATCAGGGAGCTATTTGGGTCCTTCGCTCCCTGACAGTTCAGGCACGCCTCCTCCTCCTGTCAGTGCCATCAGCTGTTTCTCATTACGGGTGTTTTCACACACATACACACACACACACTCCATTCATTCCCCATTCATTCCCATTCACACGCTCAGACACTCACTCATGCACACCTGGGAGTTATTATGTCCAGCCTACGCTTCCTCACACCAGTGGTCTCTTCCCTCGTTAGTATCATTATTACATAAACACTGCATTAGTAGGAAGAGACCGTCGGAGCATTGACCTTCATACACAGAAGCGTGTTCCTCTGTGTTTGGTTATGCCATTACCTTTGCCAATCTTCAGCCTGGCATCGTTGGCTGTTCCTGTTTTCACCTTCATCCACCGGACTACACGGACAGCCCCGGATCAGTCCGGCTGTAAGTCGCCTTTGCCTTTCTCTTCGTGCCGTCAGCCTACAGCGGCACTAGGCATTCCCTTCCAAAGTCTGCGTAACATCCAGGTGGCGTCCCTGCATGTCCGGTGGCCTCATTATCGTCATCATCATTGCAACCCTCTGTTAGTAATCGTGTCTGTGAGCTAGACTGACATAACGCACGGCTCAGGAGACACACACGCAGGCTCAGAGTGAATTCAATAGCTTTATTCAACAACAAGGATGAATGGATGCGTGTCTGTGGAATGTGGATGTACTGGTGGTGGACGTCAGCGTCAGGCACGGAGGCAGGAAACCGTACAGCCAGACAACCCTGGGGAGAGAACACAGGGAGAAGGTGACGGGCACCAAACCAGTACAACAGGAGATGAGAGGTTAGTTGGCTTACTTGGCAGGGCAGGTGGCAGGCACGCACAAGGGAGAGTCTGGGAGACAGAGACCTGACGATGCACCTGACAGCAGCCGCGAGGTGGTGATGCGGGGGCGGGGTCCGCCGCCGGGAAAGGTCCACCTGTGCACAGGGGAAAGACTGGAACACAAGTAGAGAGTTGTTTACGTGAGAGATCTTGCTGTTTGGCGAGGGGGTTCCTCTGAAGCAAGTAGCCGAAGGGAACAGACGGCTTCAGGCCGAAGCCCAGGGCAGAGCGGCTTATATGCTCCGCCGCTGACGAGGTGCAGGTGTGCGCTCAGCTGGCGCCGCTAATGAGTGGCGAGTTGTAACATAGACTAGTTATTTTGGTGTTTATGTTCAATAAAGTGCACACTCTACTCCCGCAATTAGGTTTTTCATTTCTTCCTTCATGCGCTGGGTAGTAGGAATCATTCATTCATTCATCTTCTTCTGCTTAATCCTTTTCGGGTCGCAGGGGGCTGGAGTCTATCCCAGCATCTTTGGGCGAGAGGCAGGGTACACCCTGGACAGATCGCCAGTCCATCGCAGGGCCAACACAGAGAGACAGACAACCATTCACTCTCACAGTCATACCTAAGGACAATTTAGAATCCCCAGTTTGATGCCAATTAACCTAATTTGCATGTTTTTGGCATGTGGGAGGAAACCGGAGAAATCCCGGAGTAAACCCACGCAGACACGGGGAGAACATGCAAACTCCACACAGATCATTGTTGGTCGGGGGCTGGGATCGAACCCAAGATCCCCCAGCCAAGGGTGAGTTGCTGTGCTGCTGCAGTGCTAACTACTCCGCCACCGCGCCGCCCCAGTAGGAATCATAACATTTATTTTTTAATTTTTATTTTATTTAGTGTTTTTTACTGATCCCCAGAGGGGAAATTCAGGGCATCCACCTAGATGGATGAAGCAGCCACAGTACGGCGCCATCCCTTCACCATTCACACACACATTCACACCTAGGGCCACTTTCAATCAACCTAACTTTGCATGTTTTTGGCTTGTGGGAGAAAACCGGAGTGTTTCTGTTGTATTCTATTTTAGCCTGTTTTGTTTCTCTTTAATTTACTTTTTAGTTTGCTTTTAAATTTCTGTTTTTGTAAAATATGTGTTTCAACTTTAAAAGAGGGTTTGAGGTCCCCCTGATTAAAAGAAACTTGAGGTTCCTTAAAGGGAGTGACAAAACCTAAGGCTATTTTGTTTAGTCAAAACATTGTCCTTTTTTTTTCATGTATAAAAAAATAAAAGAAAAGGAAAGGCGATTCGGGCCTTCTAATGAGTAGATTCTTTTTGCACCTTGCTGTAATGCTTTAATGTTTTCATATAAAGCACTTTGAATTGTCTTGTACACGAAATGTGCTATACAAATAAACTTGCCTTGCCTTTCCTTGCCTAAATGTAAATGACCCTTACATATACATAAAAACAGCAAGAGAAGCACTGTTTAATTATTAACAGGAGTAAATACTGTAAAGCAGTCGAGAAAAATATTTGCAATATGAGAGTGAAGTAGTGGGAGGTGTCCAGGATAGTGGACACCTCCCACTTGAGGTGTTTCAGGCACGTCCCACTGGGAGGAGACCCCGGGGCAGACCCAGGACTCGGTGGAGAGACTATGTCTTCCAGCTGGTCTGGGAACGCCTTGGTATCCTCTCTGAAAAGCTGGAGCAGGTGGCTGGGGAGAGGGAAGTCTGGGCTTCTCTGCTTGAACTGCTGCCTCCGCAACCTGGACCTCCAGAAAAGCGGTAGAAGATGGATGGATGGATGGAGAGTGAAGTACAGGAAGATTTTGTCAACGATGGCTCTCACGAGCCATCAATGAGACACCGAAAGCCGGCCAGTGAGTTTGCATAATTTATTAACAGAAGACAAACGACAAAATAATGAGCCACGGGGGGCAAAAACACAACTAAGGTTATCATTCAGACACAGGAATACAGAGTCTCAGGATATACACTTACTGTGACGAATGATTGATGAAGGAATGTTTGACGAATGATCAACGAATGAAAGTTTGACGAGATCGCAGCGAGGAGTAAGCCTCAGCTGCTTCCTTAAATACCCGAGACATACCAATCAGTAGAGCGTGTACTCAGGAGAAATGCTGAACAGCTGTCACAACGTGACCCGGCTTTGACAGCTGGAAGCCCCGCCGTGACGCTGTCAGAATAAAAGCCCTGATGGCCATATGGTATGCCAGAGAAGAGAACGGGAAGCCACCGGACAACCCGAGCGCGGACAAAGTCAGCGCATGGACCATGACAGTAGCCCCCATTCCCGAGGCGGATTCCAGACGCCGTGTAACATCAAGCAACCCCACCCCTCCCACCCCACCCCACCCACCGAGAAGGTCAACAGGACCGCCTTAAGGAGGGGGGTGGGGGAAACAGGCTCGGAGGGTGAGAACCAACCAGCATGATAACAGAAAGAGAAAAAAGAACAGGCTACAAACAGAACACCATGATCAATCCAATAAGGTCATAGGCAAAAAAGAAAAACATCTTCACACCCCACAAGGAAATACAGGAAACTCAAATACAGGCACAACCAAGCAGCGTACCCCATAATACCAGAGCGAGAGAAAAAAAAAACAACTCATGCTAAGGAACAGCGATACATATACCTCAATGTTGTATAAATAACACAAGCGAGGAGGAGAGGAAGGAGAAAAAAAAGAAAACACGCAACAGGGTGGTGGTATACATAAGTCACTATAGTCCCAAACAAAACACAAGAGCATCCCTAAAATTCCTGAGGAGCAGGCAGGGGGAAAAACAGGGATGACGGCAGACAGAGCACAAAAGCACAAAAACAAATAATTCAGGGGGTCTTCCTGCGTCCAGATCGCTGACAAGGGAAAAGGAAGAAGTTCGGGCGGCCTACCCCAGTCCCAGGCCAGGAAAAACAGTACCTCTGGCAGCCGGACCAGGTCGCCGAACAGAAAGTCCAATTGGTCGGGTGGCCGACCCAGAACGCCAAACGGAAGAAGCAGTCTCCCAGGCGGCCGACCCGCGTCATTCAGCCACCAGGACCGCAGGGGAGAACTCAGAGACGGCCCCCCATAGAGAGGGAAAACGAGGGAAGGCCGGACCGATAACGGAGAACCCCAGTGGCCCCCGATGGAAGGGAAAAAAGAACGGGGAAAGGATGAGGGACCAGTCCAGCATCGCTCAGTGAAAGATCTGCAGCTCCACCTCCGGAATCCACAAGAACCGGCACTGCCCTCCAGTTGGATCCCAAACGAGACTGCGCTGCACCCTCAATGGACCCAGATTGGATCACGGCTGCACCCACGATGGACCCCGATTGGGTTGCGGCTGCACCCACGACGGACCCTGATTGGGTCGCGGCTGCACCCACGACGGACCCCGATTGGGCTGCGGCTGCACCCATGATGGACCCCAACTGAACTGGGGCAGCACCAAAGACGACCTCCCAACCCGAACCCGGAACCTCAAGAATGGCAACCGGAATCGACTCCACACCGGTGACCCTGGGAGAAGGCTTGGGAGAAGAAAGAGAACCGGGATCAGGATCACCGGCAGCGACAGAGCCCAGCGAGATGAGCTCGGATGCAGCGGACGGCTGCACCCGGCTCGTCTCCTTGAGAGACAGGCAAAAATGCTCTAGAATCGATAGGAGAAAGACAAAATAGAGCACTGATCCTTAAGGACAAGCTGCTGTGTGCAGGGATGGACCAGCACCTGTCATCATGAATCCTGGACTACCTCACTAACCGGCCACAGTTTGTGAGGACCCGGGATTGTGTGTCCAACACAATCATCGGTAGCACGGGGGCCCCCCAGGGAACGGTTTTGGCTCCCTTCCTGTTCACCCTTTATACTGCGGACTTCTCACACAACACAACACACTGCCATCTACAGAAGTTCTCTGATGACTCTGCGATCGTCAGCCTCATCTCCAACGGAGATGAAGCTGAGTACAGAGGACTTATCCAGGACTTCGTGGACTGGTGCCATCGAAATTGCCTCTAGATCAACGCGAGGAAAACTAAGGAGCTGGTGGTGGACTGCTGCAGGCAAGGACAACCCCTCACAGCACCAGTAAACATCCAGGGAACAGACATTGAGATGGTGACATCCTTCAAGTACCTGGGTGTTCATCTGAACAATAAACTAGACTGGTCACATAATACCGACGCACTCTACAAGAAGGGACAGCACAGGCTGTTCCTACTGAGGAGGCTCAGGTCTTATGGTGTACAAGGGGCACTGCTGAAGACATTCTACGACACGGTGGTGGCATCAGCCATCACTTTTGGAGTGGTCTGCTGGGGCAACGGCATTACAGCAGCCAATAGGAAGAGACTGAACAAACTAATCAAGAAAGCTAGCTCTGTCCTGGGGCAACGCCTTGACCCAGTGGAGGAGATAGGAGAGAGAAGGATGGTGGCTAAACTGTCATCTCTGCTGGAGTCCGAGTCCCACCCCATGCAGGACATACTGAACGCACTGAGGGGCTCATTTAGTAGTAGACTACATCATCCTAGGTGCGCGACTGAGAGGTTTCGCAGGTCCTTCCTACCTACGGCTGTCAGACTGTATAACCTAAGCAGGGCTGCTCGCAGAGATAGCAAAAAAAACGTGACGACCTAATAGTATTGAATGCAAAAGATGCAACAGACTTACACAAATGGTCCCCTCCAGTATACAACTAGGACAATATCAGTCACTATGGAGGGTGACAGTATGTATGGGTACATATTCATACCATGTAGGGTAACTAAATAGACGGTTATGCTGTTTATTCCATCTAGCTACAATGCTCCGCACTGTGTATATATATTTATATGTACATATGTATATTCACTGCTCTTATTTTCTTATCTTCTAAATTATTGCTCTGAGTGTTGCAGATGGAGGTAGCTCAGGGGACTGTGAGCCCCGAACTACACCCCCAGCGGTCAGACAAGGCAATTCACTCAGTGAAGGAAAAGAATGAAAATGCACTTGCCTGCTCCACTGAGGACCGATGGAAGCTGCTGCAGAGGGCTTGGTTCTTCCCTTCCCCTGCTGGATGGTGACGGAGGGCCCCCTGGGAAGACGAGGAAGAGCCGTTCGAACAGGATCGATGACGGGCATTGCCGGAGCAGGACTCGTGGAGCTCACAACAGCTGGGGAGAGCGTTGAGAAGGAGGGAGTAACAGCCGAGGTGATCCGGGAACGAGGAGCTGATGGAACAGCAGGGACAGATGACCCGGAGGTGGAGGCTGCTGGGTTTTCTTCCCGTTGTGACGCAGGAGAAACAGCTGGCTGGGAGGCAGAGTTCCAACGGCGACCCGGAACTGGATCTGGACGGGGTTCTCTCAGAGGCTTCCCGTGGGCTTTGTGATGACGTTTACCGGCAGAGAGCAAGGTGAAGGTGGAGTCAAGGAAACACTGCACCGGGGCTGGACGGGCGACAAGAGCTGACTCCCCAGGCGAGGAGCGGAGGTGTCTCACCGTCGGCCTCCTGCCGGGGTTTCCCTCCAGTCCATGGACCTCCTCCCTCGTTGGGAATGCCGCACTTGGGGAAGGCGGTGAGGGTTCCTTGGCTGCCCTCTCGAGCGCTCTCTCTATCAGTCCACGTTGTGTCACAATCCACGCCACCCGTTCCTTTCCCTCCAGAAAGGAGGTGAGATGGTATTTTAACAAAGCCCTCTGAGCGAGACCTAGGGGTTCGTATGCCGCGTAGGTGGGTATGAGGAGACGGGCTTCTGCCAGGTAGCCAGCTACCTCCTGGAGCCACTCGGGGCAATACCCACGCTCGAAAGCGGACATACTGAGCAGTACTGGCCCCCAGAGATGGGAAAAAACTCAAGTCCAATAGCTAACTCACGGTGACCGGCGTCTCCTTCTGGCTGCGACCTACTGTCAACGATGGCTCTCACGAGCCATCAATGAGATGCCTAAAGCCAGCCAATGAGTTTGCATAATTTATTAACAGAAGACAAACGACAAAATAATGAGCCACGGGGGGCAAAAACACAACTAAGGTTATCACTCAGACACAGGAATACAGAGTCTCAGGATATACACTTACTGTGACGAATGATTGATGAAGGAATGTTTGACAAATGATCAACGAATGAAAGTTTGACGAGATCGCAGCGAGGAGTAAGCCTCAGCTGCTTCCTTAAATACCCGAGACATACCAATCAGTGGAGAGTGTACTCAGGGGAAATGCTAAACAGCTGTCACAACGTGACCTGGCTTTGACAGCCGGAAGCCCCGCCATGACGCTGTCAGAATAAAAGTCCTGACGGCCATATGGTATGCCAGAGAAGAGAATGGGAAACTACCGGACAACCCAAGCACGGACAAAGTCAGCACACGGACCATGACAGATTTGGGGTCTGTCCCAGTTCTCATTTGTACCTCTTTCCCTTTGCCCACCCCCACCCCATGGTCCTTTAAATCAAAGGACCCGGGGCAGGGTTTACAAATGACCCCTATGAATTGGGACACCCCTTTGGGGCTGCATGATGTCATTAGTAATTCCTGATGGATTTAAAGGTGCACAGGATAACATTTTCATGAAAACAAAGATAAAAAAAACCATCAACAAAGTGTTTAGAAACGTGTAAAATGTAAGTCTAAATGTTCTTCTAAAAATTTGTATATTGATGAAAAAAATATTTATTAATTTTTTACGGGTCGTAAATAATATAAATATTGTAAAGTCGGGGCTGTGTTAAGGGGGTGGGGAATCTCCTGGCATGCCTTGGCAGCAGAGGATTCAAAAGTTGTTATCATTCGTGTGTTCTAAAGTATTATTGCTGTGTCATTATAACTGCGTTATAATGACACAGCACTGTTATAAGAAGAGTCAGAGCAGTGACTGAGCATGCGTTTGTGTCACCCTCAGTGAGACGGGGGTCTGTGTGAATCACCTCCCCTCCTGTCTGTGTTGAAGAGTGTGTATAAATAAAGCCTGTTCTTGTCACAATCATCTCTCCTTTCTTGTGTGAACCCTCACAACGTCACAATATTTACATTCAGCAGCTGGAGGAAGACAAACATGGAAGTCCAGTGAGGATGTCACAGCCACTAGGGTCACTAGCTTCATGTTACCCATCCTCTACTTTTTGGGTTGTTGGGTTGCCAGGTAGTGAATTATTCAGCTAAATACCTAAGTCTCAAGGCAGACATCTGTTTCTCAAGCATGGCACGACAAAGGAGCAGGATACATATCGGTTCTGCTTTTGATGTCTGATGTCTGCTGAAGAGTTTCAAAGGGCTGAAAAGTCATGCAGAGGTCACCACTTTTCTTCTGACAGGTAAGGTAACCATTGCTAGCTATGATGCTAACTAGCTCATTCATCTTCTGCTGTTAATCTGGTGGTTAGGATTGTGGGGGGCAGCAGTCTAAACTCAATGTAACCAACTAAATTTTATTTCTGGCATGTTCATATTATTATGAGTGTATGATAATATCAGGGATGGACAACTGGCAGCCCACAGGCCACATGCAGCCCCCGACATGCAACCTCGGTGCATGTGGTCAGCGAGCGTAAGGGAGCCACAGATAGAGGGAGCAGTGTGCCTCGGAGTACATCTTTTAAGGTATGTATCTGCACAGGGTGTACCCTGCCTCTCGCCCAAAGATGCTGGGATAAGCTCCAGCCCCCCCCCCCCCCCCGCGACCCGAAAAGGATTAAGTGGAAGAAGATGGATGGATGGATGGATGTGTTGCATGCTGAGACCGCATTAATAGGCTGTCAACAGCAGTAAATGTACAGAGTAGGCTGCTTTTAAACAACAATAAATGTTACAGCTCCTCACTGTGGAGTATTTAAATGGTAAATGGCGTTTGCTTATATAGCCCTTTTTCTCATCTCTGGATAACCAAAGTGCTTTACAGATCCTGCTATCCACCCATTCACACATTGATGGCGGCAGAGCTACCATACACACACAGGTGCTAGCCTGGCCACCAGGAGCAACTGGGGGTTTACAGTAACAAGTTTCAAATTGAAAGGCAAATTTATATAAGAAATGGCAAATTTATGACAGAAAAACTCACTAATTTAGAAAAAAACCGGTACAACTAAAAAGTTATAATTTTTTTAAATAAAATTATGCAAATTTATCAGTAGATGCTTGAGCATCTAGTACCAAAGTAAAATATAAATTTGCAAAAAAAAAGGCTAATTTAAACCAGGAATGTAGCATATTTATCAATAAAATTATTTTTTACTTTGATCATTTTCTTCTAATATTTTTAAAACATTTTCCTTCTTTGTCATATTTCCTTTTCTTCTTGGCTTTTTTGTTAATTACCATCCGGAATTTCTTTTTGCTCATCATTTTGATGGAGAGAGTTTTAAAAATTAGGTCATGATATAATTTTATCAGTAATTTTAATTCTAATATTGTAAAACACTGAGTAGCTTTTATTTTCATTTTCAGTTTTAATTCTGAACCTTTTTGACTTTGAAAAAAACACACACACACACGCACACACACACACACACACACACACACACACACACAAAGGTTTACATGTAAACCTGGCCCTTGGGAAGTGAGGAAAAAATTTGTGCCAAAGTTGCCCATCCCTGATCTAAATGGACACTACCTGTTTTTGTCACGGTTGATGCCTGGGTTGGGCAGAAAGCAGGACTCAATTGCATGGCGAGAGTTTGACATTTTATTAAACAGAAATTAAGCACAGCTTGTGGGCTGAAAATAACCAACAACGACTGGGCAGATACACAGAAAGTACGTGGACTCGAAATAACAGGCTTGGCAGAACAGAAGCGTGCCGTTCACGCAAAGTATAACAAGGACGTCGCACCCAGGTAAGGGGTGGCGTTCCTTAAATAATGCAGGACTCATTAACAGAAAACATCAACAGCCCTGAATAATTAAGAAATTAACAATGCACAATCAGACTATACAAACATGGAAATAATTACAGACACTGTCAACATAAAAGCCCAAACCAAAACTACAGATCCATCCATCCATCCATCTTCTACCGCTTTTCCGGAGGTCCGGGTCGCGGAGGCAGCAGTTCAAGCAGAGAAGCCCAGACTTCCCTCTCCCCAGCCACCTGCTCCAGCTCTTCAGAGGGGATACCAAGGCGTTCCCAGACTAGCTGGGAGACACAGTCTCTCCACCGAGTCCTGGGTCTGCCCCGGGGTCTCCTCCCAGTGGGACGTGCCTGAAACACCTCAAGTGGGAGGCGTCCAGGAGGCATCCTAATCAGATGCCCATACCACCTCAACTGACTCCTTTCAATGTGGAGGAGCAGCGGTTCTACTCTGAGCCTCTCCCGGATGACTGAGCTCCTCACCCTATCTCTGAGGGTGAGTCCAGCAATCCTACGGAGAAAGCTCATTTCAGCCGCTTGTATCCGCGATCTCGTTCTTTCGGTCATTACCCAAAGCTCGTGACCATAGGTGAGAGTAGGAACGTAGATTGACTGGTAAATCGACAGCTTTGCCTTAGAACTAAGCTCCCTCTTCACCACAACAGACCGGTACAACGTCCGCATCACTGCAGATGCTGCTCCAATCCGTCTGTCGATCTCTCGCTCCATTTTCCCCTCACTCGTGAACAAGACCCCAAGATACTTAAACTCCTCCACTTGGGGCAGGAGCCTGTCCCCAACCCGGAGAGGACAATCCACCTTTTTCCGGCTGAGGACCATGGACTCGGACTTGGAGGTGCTGATTCTCATCCCAGCCGCTTCACACTCAGCGGCAAACCGTCCCAGCAAGAGCTGTAGGTCATTGCTGGATGAAGCCAACAGGACAACATCATCTGCAAACAACAGAGATGAGATCCTGTGGTCACCAAGCATGACACCCTCCATTCCCTGGCTGCGCCTAGAAATCCTGTCCATAAAAATTATGAACAGGACCGGTGACAAAGGGCAGCCCTGGCGGAGTCCAACTCTCACTGGGAATGACTCCGACCGAGTGTTGGCAATGCGAACTAAACTCTCACAACGGTCGTACAGAGACCGAATAGCTCGTAACAACAAGCCCGATACCCCATACTCCCGAAGCACCCCCCACAAAAATCCACGAGGGACGCGGTCAAATGCCTTCTCCAAGTCCACAAAACACATGTAAACTGGTTGGGCAAACTCCCACGAACCCTCAAGAATTCTCGAGAGGGTAAAGAGCTGGTCCGATGTGCCACGGCCAGGACGAAAACCACATTGCTCCTCCTGAATCCGAGGTTCGACCAACGGCCGGACTCTCCTCTCCAGTACCTTGGCATAGACCTTCCCAGGGAGGCTGAGGAGTGTGATCCCTCTAAAGTTGGAGCACACCCTCCGGTCCCCTTTTTTGAAGAGAGGAACCACCACCCCGGTTTGCCATGCCAAAGGCACTGCCCCCGACCTCCACGCAATGTTGCAGAGGCGTGTCAACCATGACAACCCAACAACATCCAGGGCCTTGAGGTACTCGGGGCGAATCTCGTCCACCCCCGGGGCCCGGCCACCAAGGAGATTTTTAACCACCTTGGCGACCTCAGCCCCTGTGATAGGCGAGTCATCCCCCTCGTCCCCAAACCCTGCTTCCTCTGTGGAAGGCGTATCAGTGGGATTGAGGAGATCCTCGAAGTATTCCTTCCACCGCCCGACGATATCCCCAGTTGAAGTCAACAGTGTCCCATCCGCACCATACACAGTGTGGACGGGGAGCTGCTTTCCCCTCCTGAGCCGCCGAACAGTTTGCCAGAATCTCTTTGAAGCCGACCGAAAGTCTTGTTCCATGGCCTCACCGAACTCCTCCCATACCTGGGTTTTTGCTTCAGCAACCACCCGAGCTGCACTCCGCTTGGCCTGCCGGTACACCTCAGCTGCTTCGGGAGTCCCACAAGCCAACCAAGCTTGATAGGACTCCTTCTTCAGCTTAATGGCCCCCCTCACCACTGGTGTCCACCACTTGGTTCGGGGGTTGCCACCACGAGATGCACCGACCACCTTGCGGCCGCAGCTCTGGGCTGCCGCTTCAACAACAGAGGTGGAGAACATGGCCCATTCAGACTCCATGTCTCCAGACTCCCTCGGAATGTGGTTGAAGTTCTTCCGGAGGTGGGAGTTGAAGACCTCCCGGACAGGGGCCTCAGCCAGACGCTCCCAGCACACCCTCACTATACGTTTGGGTCTACCAGGTCTGAATGGCTTCCTCCCCTGCCATCGGATCCAACTCACCACCAGGTGGTGATCAGTTGACAGCTCTGCACCTCTCTTTACTCGGGTGTCCAAGACATACGGTCGCAGGTCTGATGACACGATAACAAAATCGATCATCGACCTGCGGCCTAGGGTGTCCTGGTGCCAGGTGCACATATGGACACCCTTATGCTTGAACATGGTGTTCGTTATAGACAGACTGTGGTTAGCACAGAAGTCCAATAACTGAACACCACTCGGGTTCAGATCGGGCAGGCCGTTCCTCCCAATCACCCCCCTCCAGGTTTCACTGTCGTTGCCCACGTGCGCATTGAAGTCCCCCAGTAGGACAATGGAGTCTCCAGGAGGAGCACCCTCCAGCACCCCAGTCACAGACTCCAAAAAGGGTGGGTACTCTGAAACATCATTTGGTGCATAGGCACAAATGATGGTCAGGACCCGTTTCCCAACCCGAAGGCGCAGGGAAGCAACCCTTTCGTCCACCGGGGAAAACTCCAATATAGAGGCAGCAAGGTGGGGCGATACAAGAATACCTACCCCTGCTCGTCGCCTCTCGCCCGGGGCAACTCCAGAAAAGGCCAAGCTCCAGCCCCTCTCCAGGAGACTGGTTCCGGAACCGGAGCTGTGTGTTGAGGTGAGGCCGACTATATCTAGCCGGTATCGCTCAATCTCGTACACCAGCTCAGGCTCCTTCCCCACCAGAGAGGTGACATTCCACGTACCAAAAGCCAGTTTAGAAAGCTTGGGATCAGTCCGCCAAGGTCTCCGCCTTTGACTGCCACCTAATCCACATAGCACCGGACTTCCATGATCCCTCCTGCAGGTGGTGAACCTACTGGAGGGCGGACCCATGTAACTCCTTCGGGCTGAGCCCGGCCGGGTCCCATGGGTGGAAACCCGGCCACCAGACGCTAGCCTTCGAGCCCCTCCCCCAGGCCTGGCTCCAGGGTGGGGCCCCGGTAACCCCATACCGGGCGGGGTACACTGAATCCTTGATATACAATTTATCATGAGAGTCTGTTGGATCGTTCTTCGTCTGGCCCTTCACCCAGGACCAGTTTGTCTTGGGAGACCCTATCAGAGGCAAATTGCCCCGGACAACATAGCTCCTGGGATCACTGGGGCACGCAAACCCCCCCACCACGATAAGGTGACGATCCATGAGGGGGAAAACTACAGATAATGAAAGTAATAAAGGTCAGTGTTGGGCAAGTTACTAAAAAATAGTAACTAATTAGTTACTAGTTACTTCTTTTCAAAAGTAATTGAGTTACTTTACCAATTACTGCATGATTAAAGTAACTAGTTGTCACAAGCTGAGCTCTGGAGGTTCCGCCAGACTCAGTCTCGTGGCTTTTTCTCTGTATTTATATATTTGTTGTATTTTGTGCCTTTTGAGTTTCGGTATTCTCGTACTGTTTTCTATTTTTCTGTTTATGTTTCAGTTTTGTTACGCCCATGTTTTGTATCAATTTATAATTATTTATTAGTCTGCATTTGGTGATGTTTATGCTTTATAATTTTACTGTGGTGTTCTTTCTCGGGGTTGACAGCTGTCAGGCGGCGTTTCCGGTTTTGTGCTCTGTGTGGGCGTCGCCCTATCAGCTGTCAAGTCCAGCCGCTCCTCTCTCATCTCTCCCAGCTAATCCTAACCATCAATCATTGCTACCTTTTTGCCCACTCATGTGACTCCACACCTGTCATCACTTGTGCTATTTGTTCTGACCATATTTAAGGACTGCATTTTCATTTCTTGTCTTGGCAGTATTAAAATTCCTCTTCCTCCTCGCCACCAGAGCCTCAACCCTGCTCTGGTGTGCTTATTCCGAATTCATTGCTGCGTGTAAGTTACCTTATTATCTGTGCTTGGACTTTTGCTTTGGTGCACCTTTGGAACTTTGTGTGTTTTTTGTTAATAAATGCCACAAACTGCAGTTGGCGTGTGGGTCTGTTTTTCTCTGCCCAGAGGGGCAAATCACGACACTACTTACTTTTAAAAGTAACTTTCATGTTACTTTTAAATGCATACTTAAATCATCTTACACACATAGCAAGATAATTTAATTAATGGATTATATTATGGGTTTATTATGTCAGGCTAAAAACAGACATGTTCAATCTGCTTTATCATGCCTTGAGAGCTTTTATTGTCATGAACTCTCCATGCGTTTCTTTACAGCGCATGGCGAGGGGAGAAGGGACGAGGATTTAAATGCGGGGTTACACCACACACACATTTATTAACACGCAACTTAACATACAGACACAGAACAGCTTGGATCCTCATTAGCGTCCTCAAGGTTGCCCCACACACACACAGGAGGAAAACAGCGGCGGAACAGCGCACAGGCAGTTACTCACAGTGAGGGGGCTGACCGGGTCGTCACAGCGAGAATCCAAGACACACAGACAGTCCTTAGTGACGTAATGGTTGACGGCAGAGAGAAACTATCTAACACGTACAATAATCCAGCGACGTCTGTCTAGCGAAGAGCTCCTTTAATACAGACGCCGCTGGCGTGACAAATAGGAATCACCTGGGCGAGGCACAAACAGATAATTACCGGGGAGTGGAAACAGCTGATACGCCAGAAGGAGAGTGATTGGGCGTGGCTAGGCCGGCAGCCTGTCAGCAGCATGAGAGAAAGGTGATAACAGATGCTGACTAACAGCTGCCGGTCAGGCAGTGGCTAGAGGCATGACACAAGTACAAGAAAACATCAAAACACACATAACCATCAAAGCCAACCCCACAAAGAGATAGAGGCTGAGCCAGGGAAAGCCAAGCCGGCTCGGCACATGACAGAGCCCCTCCTTCTAGGGGTGGATACCAGACACCCACGGTAACATCATAAGACACCCCCCCCCCCCACCAATCCCCACAGGCAAAACAATGACACATGAACCCAGGTGGGAAGTAGGGGCAACAGGAAAGGAGGGAACACAATACCCCGCCCAGGGTCCACAATTAACCCCCCCCAAGTCCACGGGCGTTGGGGTTCAGGAGGCCGTCCAGAGTCCCAGGCCCAGCAGAAGGTCTGGTGGACGGAATCCGGCGGCCTGCTGGACAACATGGGCCACCAGACCCAGGGAGTCAATTCTTCTGGAGGCTGGTCCACGTTGCTCAGCCACCAGGACGGAGGGAGTGAAGCAGGAGGCGGCCTGCCCACCGGAAGGCTGAATGGAGGGCAACTGGACCGGGGAGAGGGAACCTCCACGGCCTCCTCAGTGGCACCCGTGGTGGACCCCGACCGGGCCGGCTCCACTGCACCCACGACGGACTCCAGCGGGAGCCTCACTGTGCCCACGGTTGCCCCTGACTGGGCCAGCTCCGCTGCACCCGCGATGGACCCCGATTGGGCCAGAACTGCACTCATGGTAAGCGGACCAACCCGCAGGAGCACCAGGCTGAGGAGATGATCGATGGGAGGAGCACTGACAACCCTGGCAGGAGAAGCTGGAGCAGCGGCGTCCTCCTTTGGCAGGACCGGACCCTCGACGACCTCCGGCGGCGACACACCCCCTCCGGCGACCCTGGTTGAAGGCTCAGGTGAAGCAGGAGAAGAAAGATGTTTAGGGTCGCCGGCAGCTGCGGAGTCTGGTGAAGGAAGTTCAGGCGCAGCGCACACTCCCCCTGCCTAGAGCCAGGCAAGATCTCTCTAAAACTGACATAAGAAAAACAAGAGAGATTACTTGCCTGAGCTCGAGCTCCACCGCGGTCCAGGACTCCGTCGATCCCGGCGATGAACACTCGGGCCCGGCCTCCAAGACGTACAGCTCAGGCTCCCAGTTCACTGCAGACGCCTCTGCAGCTGGCAAGATGATGATATCAGTCCAATGTTCCTCCTGCAGTGGCTCCAACGCAGGGAAATCCTCTGGCGTGGCTGCAGGGGAGCCTCTCTACGCTGGCTCCAGGAATGGATCATCCGAGGCCACTGGCTCCTCCACCATCTGACGGCCCCTGACCTTGGGCTAGCAGGCCCTCAGGGGAAATGGGAGGAGACACGGAGAGGAGAAAAAGTGGATTAATGTCTGCAGCTGGAGGAGAGGACCCAGCGGACTGTTTAAAACCGGGTCTCTCCCTAGGGAGACAGGCAAGATTTAATACTGTTAGATGGAATAGACGGATAAAGTACTTGCCTGTCACCCCGGTCGCTGGTTCTGACAGCTGCAGATAGCAGACAGGCATCCCTCTCCTTGTCAATGGTGATATGGCCCTCTTCAATGGATGGAGGAGGAGCCATCTCCGTGGCAACGGAGGTGGGCATTCCCGAAGCAGCCCCGTCTAGCCACGCAGCAGCTGGGAGGGTGATGACAGCTGACGACGAGAGAGGCTTCTCCCAGCGTCTCCACACGGGGTGACGCTGTCTTCTGTTTCCTGGAGAGGACCATGCTGGTGCAGGAGGAGGGGGCAAACGAAGAGTCACGGAGGGTGATGGGCCACGAGTTGGTGGTCCTCTGCCTTGGCGCCGTGGGCCACGCCAATCCGGGCAAAGAGCACTGGAGCGAGCAGACCGTGGAGAGCAGGTCGGTGAACTGGGGGTAACTCCACAACCCAGGATTTGCTTCAAGGATCCCGACAACTCTGCCCAGGCATTCCAGCATCTTCTTCGGTCTACGGGCGGCGAGAGCTTCATTCACCAAGCTGCGAATGCCTTCAGCGGCCCAACCCTCTTCAACCGTGAGAAACCCTGCTGCCGATCCTCTTCCTCGGCGAGACTGGGGTATGACGCTCTCCAGATGCTGGTAAGTCCAGAAAACAGTCCAAAAAAGAAAAGAGAGCGATGTGTGGGTGTAACCCGCCAAATCCTATAGTTGGCTGGATTATTCTGTCATGAACTCTCCGTGAGCTTCTTTACAGCGCAGAGTGAGGGGAGAAAGGACAAGGATTTAAATGCGGGGTTACACCACACACACATTTATTAACACACAACTTAACATACAGACACAGAACAGCTTGGATCCTCATTAGCGTCCTCAACACACACAGGAGGAAAACAGCGGCGGAACAGCGCACAAGCAGTTACTCACAGTGGGGGGGCTGACCGGGTCGTCACAGCGAGAATCCAAGACACACAGACAGTCCTTAATGACGTGATTGTTGACGGCAGAGAGAAACTATCTAACATGTACAATAATCCAGCAACGTCTGTCTAGCAAAGAGCTCCTTTAATACAGATGCCGCTGGCGTGACAAATAGGAATCACCTAGGCGAGGCACAGACAGATAATTACCGGGGACTGGAAACAGCTGATGCACCAGAAGGAGAGCGAGGTGGCGTGGCTAGGCCGGCAGCCTGTCAGCAGCATGAGAGAAAGGTGATGACAGATGCTGACTAACAGCTGCCGGTCAGGCAGTGGCTAGAGGCATGACATAAGTACAAGAATACATCAAAACACACATAACCAGCAAAGCCAACCCCACAAAGAGATAGAGGCCAGCTTGGGAAAGCCAAGATGGCTCGGCACGTGACATTTTATTATGAGAAAAATCTGAAGAAAATCAACATGATATTGCCAGTAATTTCCTCATTTTAGAGTGAGAGTTGGCAACACTGCATAAAGCTGTCCATGTTTAGCTTACCTTTATATTATGGATTTAATCCAATGTGCAGTGATCCAAAGAAAATGCCCATTATCCACAGTCCAAATGTCTGCTGTGACAGAGACATCATCCAGTCCCTCAAATTCCTTTTGGAGATCAAAGTCCTTTTTTGAATAATCTTTACCCAGGTAGCAAGTGAATGCATTTTAATTTCAGTGGATCACAGTCCAGCAGTCTGATGCAAAGTGTTATCACTTTTTCAGTCTGGAATGACGTATCTGGCAATCAGTTGGTTTAATTTTTGCTGGGTCACAAACTGTGTTATGATCCGGACATTCTGTCCTCGCCTTCTGTTATTTTTAAAAAGTTTGCACAATTCTGTTATCACTAGTTTGTTGGGTTATCCTCAGTTCTTAATTATGTTTTTCCTTGATTTGTTTATTTATGATTATCGTCTGTGTAATGTCTGAATAAGTGAGGAGGCGAGGTGACTTTTTATAGTATTTGTTACAAGAACTATATACACATGGGGAGACCCTACCGTGAGTACAGGAGTGATAGCAAGGAGACAGTATGGCTCCTGCACCAGGCTTTTATATCCCAGGTGACGCCACCCCCCAGAGGAGGGGCAGCACCCCTCCCAGCCTAGGGCACTACCATACTAAAATATTATACTATGTTACGATCCTATATCCCCCCCCCAAAAAAGAAAAAAAAAAATCAAACACACAAATTACCCAACCAAACAATTTGCACCCGAATCATACACTAATACAGAGAGGAACAGGCCTATCCATTCACACCACACACTGGCTCAGTGGAACTCTCCGCTATGTAATTAAAATAGTCTCTGAAATAAAATTGAGCCACACGCCAAAATAAATTAATCCCTCCTAAACTAAACACATAACACACACAGACCTAGACAAAGGCGGTACCCAATCCCATAAACTCACAGGATACATAAAACACATACACAGAGAACTCCCTAAATAATCACACAATTTCACACTATAGGGCATTAAACTTGACCATCTACACGTAGGTGTTACTGCACCTCACACTCACAACAATCACCCAACAACAGTGGTCATGTGCTTCAAATGCCTTAATCACCCTGTCACAGAGGCAGACCTTTCCCTTTCCTAATGAAAGCATAAACAGCCATAAAGACCACACCCCAGACAGGGAGATATACACAGCAATACCTGCTGGAAATAGAAACAAAAATACATCTCTAAATATGGTAGACAATTACCCTGACCAAGAGGTGGCACACACGCCAAACAGGTCAATCTGCAATAATGCCATACTATAAACACACTTTTCCTTTTTTTTTCTTTTTTCTAGAACTGCAGAACAAGTTAAATAATCACATACGCTGCACCAATAATAGGGTAAATGTACATAGGAACCAACTCATACACCTCACTTACATGGTTCACTTTAACCCTATTCTCATACAACTTTAACATGTGAATATTCAGAACCCATTAAACACAATAACTGTAATTAAAACACATCTACAAACAAATGCACATTTCAGACACACTGTAAGCCCTCATACATTCATCCTGGGTCGCCCGAAGGCCCCCCCCCCCCCCCGGAGTGTCCGTCACGCGGCCCACTTCCAGAACGTCTCCTTTTTTTCTTGACTGGAGACAGACTGCATAGACGCCCTTTCGTACTCCGACATCACAGCTCGTTGGGATGCCGTCTTGACCCATTAGTCAAACTCAGGTAGCCGTCGCCGCCGGACTGGACCAGCCGCAGAATATTCTGTCCTGCTGTTTTCCTCACTTCTTAAGAAAACATAACTTAAAGAGTGGGACATGTTTGCAAACATGTCCCCCAAGATACTCTCATGTTGTTATCTTCAAGGCAGAAACCTCCCGTGTTTTCATGTTCAGAGCAAAGAGCTCCCATATTGTTATGTTCAAAGCAAAGACCTCCTATGTTGTTATTTTGAGAGCAAAAGGCTCCCATATTGTTATCTTCAAATCAAAAGGCTCCCAAATTGTTATCTTCAGAGCAAAAGCCTCCCATATTGTTACCTTCAGAGCAAAAGCCTCCTGTGTTGTGGTTTTCAGAGCAATCAGTTCCTACATGGTTATTTTCAGATCAAAAAGCTTCTACATGGTTATTTTCAGAGCAGACAACTCCTATGTAGTTATTTTCAGAGCAGACAGTTCCTTTGTGGTTATTTTCAGATAAGACAGTTCCTTTGTGGTCTCCAGGTTAAAAGGCTCCTTTGTGGTCTCCAGAGCAAAGAGCCCCAATGTCATCTCCTGAGGTTAAAACTCCTATGTTATTTTCTTTTGAGCTAGAGGTTCCTATGTTTAAAACTCCTATGTTATCTCTAGTGCAAGGAAATCTCGTGTTGTCATTCTCTCCTGAGATTCAAGTTCCTGTATTATCATTACCTCCTGAGTTTAAAGTGTCTATTCGGTCACCTCGTGACTTTATAGTTCCTATGTTGCAATCTCCAGAGTGTAAAGTTTCCATGCTTCCATTATCTCCCGAGTTCAAAGTGTCCATATCATCGCTTCCTGAGGTTGCAGGTTCCAAGTTACCCCCCGAGGTAAAAAGCTTCTTGTCATCACCTCCTGAGGTTACAGATTCCATGTTTCCCCCCGAGGTTAAAAGTTTCATGTTATCACCTCCTGAGGTTATAGGTTCCATGTTACCTTCCGAGGTTAAAAATTCCATGTTGTCATCCTCTTAATGTAGGGGTTCTGTGTCTTCTCCTGAATGCAAGGTTTCCATGTTGCCTTCTCCTGAGGTTAAACTTTCAGAGGGAAAGGTTTTCATGCCATTATCTTCTGAATTTAAAGCCTCTGTATTGTTCTCTGTGCAAAAGGTTCCTGTGACATTTTCAGAGCAAAGGGCTCCTGTGTTATTTTCAGAGCAAAATGCTCCCATGATGCTGTTCTCTGTGCAAAGTGCTCCTGTGTTTTCTCCCATCTGGCGGCCCATGGACTTTGGTAGGCCACCCGACGCATCGTGTTCATCTGTCAGGTGGCTTTTGGACTTGGGTAGGCCCCCTGACCCACTGGGCTCATCCATCTGGTGGCTTTTGGACTTTGATAGACCACCCAGCACACCATGCTTCTCCAGCTGGTGGTCCATGGGCTTGGGTAGGTCACCAGATGCGTCATATTCCACCTGGTGGTGGTCTTGTGACTTGGGCCAACCATCTGATGAACATTCTTCTGTTGTTTATGTCATTGTTTTTGCCCCACCATACATTTTTTTCCTCCTCCTCCCACCCGATTGGGGTATTCTTTGTTTTGTTTTTGGGCATCTGGAATTCGCCCGGGGGTGGGGGGGGCACTGGTATGAGCCAGACATTCTGTCCTTGCCTTCTGTTATTTTTGAAAAGGTTGCACAATTCTGTTGTCACTAGCTTGTTGGGTTATCCTCACTTCTTAGTTCAGTTAAGTTTTTTTTTTTTCCCTGATTTGGTTTATTTATGATTATTGTTTGCATTATTTGCCCTCTGTGTTCCCCAGTGTCCTCTCTCTGCACAGCACCATCCGTCCTGTTTGTAGCTGCTTTTGTTACATCCTAATTAGCCCCAGCTGTCTCATATTAGTTTAATTATCCTGCTCATGATATATTTGTCAGCCTGAGTTTGTGTTATTGTGGCATCATTGCCGGTTACCGTCTTCATAGTCTTGTCATAGTCTTCATCATCCTCTGCACGCTTTTGTTTGACATCCCCTGTGCTGCCCTTTGTTTGTTCATTTTCATTGCTATTAATGAATCATCACTGCACCAAGTCCTGCCTGTGCTCTTGGGTCCCACTTTAAAAACTACATCTGCCTTCCAAGCAAAGATCTGACACTGTCCAAAACAAACTCCTACCACTGGACCGAACAACCAGGTGGGTCAGGGGGCCTACCCCAGTCCAAGGGCCCCCGGACTAAAGAACAAGGTGGATCTGGCAGCCTCCCAGAGTCCCTAGGCCACCAGATCATGGGACAAGATGGTTCAGGGGGTCTACCTGAGTCCACAAGCCACCAAATCAGAGTGCAGGGCATGCTGGGCAGATGCTGAGGCACGCTGACCTCAGGAACAGATGGTAGGGGGCTCACTTGCCCCGGGAACAAACAGTAGAGACACCCTGGCCTCTGCAGCTGGTGGTGGAGATACACTGGCCTCAGCAGCCAATGGAGACACACTGACCTCAGCAGCCAACAGTGGGGGTGGGCCAATTCCTAGATGTGATGAATGAGGTACAACGGCCTCGAGAATGGCAGGCGGAGGCACCTCGGCCACTGGAATGGCAGGTGGAGACACACCGGCCTCTGGAACGGCAGGCAGAGGCTCACCAGCCTCTGGAACGGCAGATGGAGGCTGATCAGTGGTGAACCCAGATGATGCAAGCTGATGAGCGATAAGCCCAGGCAACTCAGGCTGGAGAACCTCAAGCCTAACCGCTTGAGGATTCATCCCCAACACAGCCACCTCAGACGGGGTGGAAGAGACAAACACCAGGTCACTATTAACAATAACAGTGAAGACTGGTGGAGAGAGCCCAGGAGCAGATGGCAGCTGCAACTGGGTCCCCTCGCCAAGAGCTAAGCAAGACCCCCAAATATTGGTGTCAAAGAACTAATGGAAGAGACTTGCCTTAGCTCTTGCTCCACAGCTGAAGAGGAATCTGGTGGCTCTACTGCTGGAGCAATGATCTCTGCAGGAGCCGCCATCTGGACACCTGATGTGATGACTGGCACAGCTGTAGGCGATGTGACCGGAACTAGAGCTAGGGAGCGACGTGAAGCTGGTACCGGAGCTAGGGAGTGATGTGGAGTTGGTACCAGGCAATTCCCATTGACCCCAGACACAGAAACAGCAACCGGTGGAGGACCAGATCTGGAGGCTACAGCTGCTTGGAACCCACCCTTGGAAACAGTTGCTGCTGGTGGAACTTTGGGTGTTTCCTTCCAGGTGGCTGTGGAGATCTCCTGGTAGTTGGGAGCTGGAGCAGGTGTGTCATCCATCGTTGGCTGGGTCCAACCCAGCAGGAGCACATGCTCTGGGAGAAGCCACAGTTTAGTCCAACATCAGATCCATCTGGGCGAGCAAAGCCTGCCGGTGCTCCTTCTGTACCTCCTCGTCAACCGAACACAGAGGCACCGATGCCACAAACCCGACCCAGCAAACCGCGGGGTCATGTGGCATTAGCGTGGAGGCAGCTGCTGCTAGTGGGGCTTCTGAAACAGCAGACTCTTCCCAGACCAGCCGGTTTTCACCCAGCAGGGGCACATACTCTGAAAAAACAGAAGAGGGAAATGCAGGTGAGGGTGAGTGAATTAAGGCTACAGCAGAAAAGATGGCAGAGGCAAGTGGTGAGAGTCCAGAAGTGGCAGATGGCTGCCACTGAGTCCTCCTACTGGAAATCAGGCAAGACCTGTCATTTATCGGTGTTAAAAAATGAAAAGGTACTTGCCTGAGTTCCCGCTCTGCTGCCACTGATGGTCCAGACGACTCCCTCTGGATGGCTCCGGAGATATCTCCAGCTCACCCTGCTCCACCTCTTCTTCCTCCTGCCAGGCTTGTCCACTAAATCCTTAACTGGCGGCGTCCTACTGTCACGGTTGATGCCTGGGCTGGGCAGAAAGCAGGACTCAATTCCATGGTGGGAGTTCGACATTTTATTAAACAGAAATTAAAAACAGCTCATGGGCTGAAAATAACCAACAACAACTGGGCAGACAGACAGAAAGCACTTTGGCTTTAAATAACAGGCCTGGCAGAACAAGAGCGTGTCGTTCACACAAAGTATAACGAGGACGCAGCACCCAGGTAAGGGGCGGTGTTCCTTAAATAACACAGGACTCGTTAACAGAAAACATTAACAGCCATGAATAATCAAGAAATTAACAATGCACAGTAAGACTACACAAAGATGGAAATAACTAAAGACATGGTCAACATAAAAGCCCAAACCAAAACTACAGATAATGACAAGAATAAAGGTACAAGGTTTAATAATAATAATAATAATAATAATAATAATAATAATAGTGACAAACAAGGACAAGGAATAAACTACCAAATGTGACTAGGACAATAGCAATAATGAATACCAAGGTCTAAGGACAAAGCAGGGATCTAAGGGATACAAAATATAAAAACCATGGCATTAATGAAACAAAACACAGAGGATCTCATAACTTAAAGCAAGGATGTAGCCTGGAGCCCACGTCCTGGTGACAAGGAATACAAACGATAAATCAAGGTGAGTACATGGGACCCAGCCCATGTTCTGACAGTTTTCACGAGAAAAAAAAGAAGAAAAAGAAAACTGATGAGAAATAAAGAATAAGTCTCATCTTAAGGAGAAAAATGTCTCAAATTTACATAAACAATTCTAATCAGTAGAAAAAGTCAGAAATTTACTAGGAAGAAAGGTGTAAATTCAGAGAAAAACTTGGACCCCCTGGCGGGCCGCTTTTGGCCCACGGGCCACATGTTTGACTACCCTGGACCAGAACATTAAAAATACATAATTAGAGGTTTTACTTCCATGAAATAGCTGCAAATCACAGATATCATAGATAATCACAAATAAACAAAAGTTCACCTAAGAAGAAGCTTCATTTGCTCTTAACAGCAACATATCAAAGTTTAGTCACTTTCTCTCTCCGTCATATGAAAACTTAAATTTGCACAATTGCGGATAGTAAACAGGAACTTCTTGCTCTAAAAACAATCACATTTAACCACAGAGGCAGAAGCTAATGTGGGGGGAGAGCACAGGTTATTCTGATCGCTGGGACAACAGGAGATTGGGGCAGTTGTCCCCGGGATCTGATCACTGAGAGCGGCTGCTGTCTGGTCATCGCCATTTCTCCAGACTGGAAAGAAAATGAACTGACCTGTGGAGCCAGACTGCTGGGCTGCAACTGGCTGACAGTGGACCAATGAGAATACACTGTGTGTGTGTGTGTGTGTGTGTGTGTGTGTGTGTGTGTGTGTGTGTGTGTGTGTGTGTGTGTGTGTGTGCAGATAGTGCTTATGGGAGTTGTAGTTTTGTAGTCTCACTTTGCTATAGGTTTATTATTTAGATGTTGTTTGAGAAAACAACAACCCGCCAAAGTGGCTAGTGGGAGTCGCTGTCTTACCCGCCACAGCCGAAATATACCCGCCAGTGGCGGGTGGATGGGTGTTAATGTCAAGCCCTAGCTGGGAGGCCTGTCAGCCTCTTTCCGCTGAGCAGAAACGTGGTTAGACTGACCAATTCCAACCACCTAGCTAAGCTAATGCTAACGGTTTGACATACCATCACAGTGGAAATATCAATCCATCCATCCATAATAGGCAGAATTATGCAAGATATATTATCAACTGTGGATTAGTGAACCAGGTGGAGACAGAGATGTCTATTGGGGTGACTGAAATCTAAAGAAAATAATAGTCTATAAACTGTTATGTCTGAAGCTGGAGTCAAGGAGGAGACCAGCAGTGGAGCTGAACACACATTTATTCTTATACAGGGCACAGGGCACCTAACCACACCTAACCGCAAGCAGAAGCAAAAGCGGAAGAGACCGCCCCCCTTACCTGCAGCCCTTCTTATATGCACGGGGTTGGCAGAACCGGAATATGGAGCCACCACCCCGTGCCACACAAATAAGAGCTCCAATCATAATACAACATCCATCCATCCATCCATCTTCTTCCGCTTAATCCTTTTCGGGTTGCGGGGGGGCTGGAGCCTATCCCAGCATCTCTGGGCGAGAGGCAGGGTACACCCTGGACAGATCGCCAGTCCATCGCAGGGCCAACACAGAGAGACAGACAACCATTCACTCTCACATTCATACTGTAACATCAGGGCCATGTTAAGGGGGGCAGGGATTTCCCAGCATGCTTTACCAGCTGAAAACGTTACTGTGTGTGTGTTATTACTGAGTTATTATACTGCTGTGCGTTATAATGACACAGCAGTGTTTATAGGCAGGATTAGGGCAAGATGTATTATGTGTTGTATAACCATGATTGAAACGGAGGTGTGGGAGAATGACCTCCCCTCCTGTCTGTGCTCAGGGTTATTGGGGTTGAGTGTGTAAAATAAAACCTGTTCGTCACAACTATCTGCTCCTCTTCTTTGTGTGAACCTTGCCTACGTCACAATACCTAAGGACAATTTAGAATCCCCAGTTTGACGCCAGTTAACCTAACTTGCATGTTTTTGGCATGTGGGAGGAAACCCGAGAAATCCCGGCGTAAAGCCATGCAGACACGGGGAGAACATGCAAACTCCACACAGATCATTGTTGGTCGGGGGCTGGGATCGAACCCAGGATCCCCTGGCCAAGGGTGAGTTGCTGTGCTGCCAGTGCTAACCACTCCGCCCATAATACAACATATGAACAATAAATAACTACATTACGTAAACCACTCTTGGTAAGCTAACTCCCTATCACTGTTAGCACTGAAGCTAACAACAGCGGTTCCCCATTCATTTGGTCAGAGACTGGATCATTACAGCCAATAACATGGTGATGGCTGTAACTTAAGACCTGATCATTTGTCAGTGATGTAGGGAAAAAGATCCACAAGAGCAAAACTGACTTCTGGCAATTCTGCCTTCTAAGAGAAGAGAGATTTTGAATGAATGAATGAATGAATTTATTTCGGATTGTACAGTACAGGTTAAAAGAAACTGTATAATATAACAACAAGGTCAAATTAGACAAAGACTCCTCCTACTATACAATTCCACGTAAGTTATCCGAAATGGGTGATGGCTGAAGCCGCAGCTTATATTGCCCACCCATATTCCATCCAAGAATTCAAAAGAGAAAAAAGAGAAAACAAGACAAGAGCGATTACAATTTAAAACAAAGCTAAGACAAAATGTGACTGAGAGAAAAAAGAAAACTAAGCTAGGTTAAGTTAAGCGGTTACTATTCAAAAAACAAATCTAAGACAAAATGTCACAGAGAAAAAAAAGAAAAAAAAAGAAAAAAAACTAAGCTACAACACAACACAGGCTGGATATGTCAATCCTTATGTGAGTTTACATGTCGTCTTGTAAATATGTTTGGAGTATTTCTTCCTTTAGTTTTTGTTTAAATTGTCCAAGCGTTGTACATGATTTTAATTCAGGTCCAAAATCGTTCCATAATCTGACACCTTGCACTGAAATACAGCGTTGCTTGGTGGTTGTTCTCACTGTAGGCTTTTGAAATATACATGTTCCTCTGAAGTGATATCGTTTCTCCCTTGTTTGGAACAACTTTTGGATATTTGCGGGCAGTGATAAATTCTTCACTTTGAACATTATTATTGCGGTTTTAAAGTCAACCAGATCTTTCAACTTGAGAGTTTTTTGTTTAAGAAAAAGTGGGTTTGTTGGTTCCCTGTAAGCTGCTTTGTTTATTATTCTAATAGCTCTCTTTTGAAGCATAAAGAGTGGATGGATATATGTTTGTTTTATATGTATTTCCCCATACTTCATTACAATATGTCATGTATGGGAGTATTAATGAATGATACAAGGTGTATAGTGTGGGTTGATTCAGCAAATATTTCACTCTGTGTAATATTGCAATTGATTTGGATACTTTACCTTTAATATAATTAATATGTGACTTCCAACACAGTTTGTTATCAATTATTACTCCAAGAAATTTAGTTTCAGACACCCTTTCAATCTCTACACCATTTACACTGAGTTTGGGTACTGGGTTGTTGTGATGGTTGTTAAAGACTATAAATTTTGTCTTACTTAAATTGAGCGTTAATTTGTTTGAATCAAACCACAGTTTAAGCTTTCCTAATTCCTTTCCGAGTGTATCCAGAAGTTGTTCCAAATTGTTTCCACTGCATAGCAGATTAGTGTCATCGGCAAACAGTATTAAGTCCACTTTTTCTGAAACTTTACATATATCGTTTATATACATATTGAATAATAATGGTCCCAAAACTGAACCCTGTGGGACTCCACAGGTGACCTTCAGTAACTCTGAGTTTTTGTTGCTAACACATACATACTGATATCTATTCTTTAAGTAACTACTTAACCAGGACAGTGCTACCCCTCTAATACCACAATTTTGTAGTTTCTTTAATAATAAATTGTGATCTACTGTATCAAATGCTTTTTTAAGATCTAGGAATACTCCAACTGAATACTCTTTATTTTCAATGGCTGTTGATATTTTTTCTGTAAATTCCATTAGGGCATATGCAGTTGTCCTCTTGTGTCTGAACCCATATTGCTGCTCACACAATAAATCATTCTTCAGTATGAAGTTGTCAATTCGCTCATAGAATATTTTTTCAAGTATCTTGGAAAATTGCGGTAATAGTGAAATTGGTCTATAGTTTGAGAGTTCCCCTCTGTCGCCCGTCTTGTATATCGGAATTACTTTAGCTATTTTCATTGCATTGGGAAATATACCTGATTGGAGAGACAGGTTACAGATATACGTCAGTGGTTTCACTATGCATTCGATAACAGTTTTGACTAGTAGCATGTCAATACCATCGCAGTCAGTAGATGTTTTACTTTTGAACGATTTAACAATTTCAATGACCTCTCTTTCGTCTGTGTTCTTTATGAAGATGGAGTCTTTTACAGCAGTGTTATTGCATATTGTATCACCTGTAGGCACCGTAGTGGGTATTTCTCGAGCCAGATTAGGTCCAATGTTAACAAAAAAATTATTAAATTCATCTGCAGGTGAAGCTATATTCACACTCTGAGTCATTTTATTATTTTTTGGAATATTAGTTGGGTTGCTTGTATTCTGCTTTTATTTCCAAGGATAGTGTAGCGAACTCAATATGAGCACCCTACTTGGCTTGCCAAGTGGGTTGACCCTATTGGCGACACAGGTAGGGTGCGGGACTCCGGAGCGGGAGGCGTGAGTTCGAACCTCCCGGTGGGACGTCGCCATGTCGAGCAGCACGTTACACTGGTGTCAGAAGTGGGATCTCCTGTCCAAAGCAGTAATGGGGCGCTGACATCGGGACGATGTTGAGAACCAGAGGGGAGTAGTGTAGCGAACTCAATATGAGCACCCTACTTGGCTTGCCAAGTGGGTTGACCCTATTGGCAACACAGGTAGGGTGCGGGACACCGGAGCGGGAGGCGTGAGTTCGAATCTCCCGGTGGGACGTCGCCATGTCGAGCAGCACGTTACAATACTGTTGAGTATTGTCCATGTATTTTTAATATTGTCTTTGTTTTTCTCCAGTTCTTTACTGTAATAGTCTCTTTTCCTACATCTTATTATATATGTTAACTTATTTTTGTATGTTTTATACCGCTGCTCTGCTTCTTTTGTCCTTTTCTTTAGGAAAGCTTTATATAATAAATTTTTCTTTTTACACGCCTTTTGTAGTCCTTTGGTTAACCATGGCTTATCAGCAAATTTGTGTTTAAGCTTTTTTTTTTACTAATGGATAGTTTTTTTCATAAAGAGTGGTTACAATGTAACCACTTAATTGTAACCATTTAATTTTAACATTTTTACTGTAGTCGTATGACCCAAAAAAGCATTTCAGAAGGTGAAACCCCACGAACACACCACGTCTGAGTGAATGGGACCTTTAATGTGACAGTATAATGAATTTCCGAACAATCTTTTATATCTGAAATCCTACACCTGTGTTCCGGTCGAATGTCTCTGCCTTGACTGAGCTCGCGCACTGCAGACGGTCTGACGTCATCAGGGTCGGTCAGCTGGCTCTTCCATCTGAACAGCAGGGAGAGCCTCTCCCAAAGGGAGACATCACCAAAAAAAAAAAAACCCACCCAGCAGCAGCATCGCGGTGAAAACATGGAGGAAAGGGCCCTATAGCGGCAGATCGGGGGGCTTCATTTATTTTCTGATTATTTATCGTGTCCGGCTGTGATGGCTGCGCTCTGCGGCTGCCGCTGAGAGGCAGGTGCAATATCATCGACAGCGACATTTCTCCGAGCTCGGCATGGACTCAGAGAGGGCCGTCCACAGCCGCACACCGGATCAGATGTTTCCTGCAGGAGGGGAGAAATAGCTGGGAACCCTACAACTGTCTGCTGCTAAAGAAGAAGGGAGTCTCTCTGTATCAGTGCGCTACAGCAGATATTTCCATCCACGAGCTCAAGGTTATGTGCACGCCACGGTCCGCCTTCTTTACTCGGTGAAATCAAAATGGCATAAATGGTTTTTTTCTTTATTGAAGCGAAGACTGTGATTCAGACCTCGTGACAGCCCCCCTATTTACGGGCCCGCAGCCCTGCCGAGCCCTGTCTGGCAACGGCTGCCAGGATGATGGAGCTACAGATAGATGAGGTGGTCTACCAGGACGACTACGGCTCCGGCACGGTCATGTCTGAGCGCGTGTCGGGCCTGGCCAACTCCATCTACCGGGAGTTTGAGCGGCTCATCCGCAGCTACGACGAGGAGGTGGTGAAGGAGCTGATGCCGCTGGTCGTGAACGTCCTGGAGAATCTGGACGCGGTGCTGACCGAGAACCAGGAGCACGAGGTGGAGCTGGAGCTGCTGAAGGAGGACAACGAGCAGCTCATCACCCAGTACGAGAGGGAGAAGGCGCTGAGGAAGCAGGCGGAGGAGGTGAGCGTGACGACCCCCACCCAGCCACCCACCCACCGCTTCATCGCGTCCAGCCTCCGACTGTTGCTCCCCCCGTGGTTAGGGTGTCCTGTCTGACTCCTGTTTAGATCTCTGACCTGTGGGCGCGCTGCAGTCTGCATGGACACAGAACTAAACTGAAACTAACCAGTCTATCCAGGGCTGTAGCAACATTTTTTAGACTGGGGGCCCAGCAGTGTTTGAGCCCCCCCTCCCCATTATCGTTTTCAACATGGGCTTTTTTTTTTTTTTTTAAATAATAAGGCTTTGCTTGTTACATTTTTAATAAAAAATTATTGCGCCCAGCTAAATAAAGACCAGGGGCCTCACGTATAAAGGACTGTGCAGCTTTCATATTGAAAGATGGCATACTCAAAATTTGATCTGTCAAACTATGATCGTCAATCCTGCGGCAAAGTGCGACAGAAAAGAATAATAACTTCACAGAGTGTGACACGGCAGTATTGATAATGGAGGTGGAGGTCAGAAAAAAAATATTTTATTATATTCTGACCTTCCGGAATCAACTATAAACCTAAGTTTACCGAGTGGACCGTGTTACAGTGGCAGTTAATGCAGCTGGCTCTAACTGAAATAAAATAAAATGGTCTGCCATTAAAGTTAAAGTCAATAGCTGGATCACTACTCGGTGACAGTGTTGCTGGGGTCATGGGAAGGGGGGGAACCCAGGCGGTGCTGACATACGGGGAAAAAAAAAAAATACTGTGAAAGAAAGCCCTCGGTAATCCGCATAGACAGACGTGATGTTACTGAGTAAAATTAACAAATAAATAAAGCAAATGAAGACCACTGAATACTACTCCAATCTTACAGCTGAATTTATAGAAGTTACAAATCAAATCTGTGTCAGAATCCAAATTACACACAACAGCCAGGAGGAACACATGTAGCTGCGCAATATAAAGACCTTTTATTTCCACATCATAACCTCCAAGGTACAGCACGTATTGCGTTGGTGATCCTCCTATTGTCTTCGGGTCAAAATGACTCTAAGACAGCAGGTGTTATAACGGTTTCCCCGGACCCACTTCCTGAGGTCTGAGGAGGCTGAAATATCAGTGAGGAATCCGTTAAGGGTCCCTGGAAATCCAGGTAAATTGCCACACGGAACTTCCCATGGTCCTCCTTTTATACAGCGTTAACCCAGAGGATCTCACCATTTTTCTTTGGGTCAAAATGACACATTTATAGAAACAGGATCCAGTTAACAGCGGCGCTGGCTGAACCATGGGTGAGGCAGGTCCATTCATCAGGGTTTCACTGCACTCAGTGAGCCGAGTTATGGAGCTAAATCACGTAATAATAATCATGTTTTTCACAGACTAATTCATAGACAAAGCATTTTAACTGAAGTGGAAACGTTATTTTAACATATTCTGTGAGTTTCAGCTGTTCTGTAGTTTAACAGACCCACCTGATAGAGCCAAACAGAATTTTGCGGATAGCTGCAACTTCTCACGGCAGGTGGAAACTTTGCGGCTCGGCCCGCAGATTCTCACGTCATGTTTGTTTTTATACATCCCACTGTGTGCGTGAAAACCAGTGTACACCGTGTTTTTGTGTGTGCGCACCATTTATACATGAAGCCCCCGTTTCCACTACAGGGACCAGGAACCAGTTTTACAGGAACTTCCCCTGTAGTTTGTGTCTCTACTGCAGGAACCTCCCCGAAAGGGGAAGTTTTTGGGAACTCATAGTGGTTAAAATAAGGCCCTGGTCAGGCTGAGGTACTTCAGAGTGCCCTGAAAACTGCTGGGTGGGATTTAGGATTGACTTGATGCTGACTGAATAAAAGTTGACATCAAATATAGACAAAACACCATGAAATTTCAAAATACTGAATTTGACCAGAAAAAAAAAAATAATGGTGAATATCTAATGCTTTTAAAAATATAATCAAATGCCGCTGTGGTTGTGGAGGGGTCTGAATGATTATTCAACATATGTGGGCATGCAGTGTTTGCTTCGGGAGGAAACACTGCACAATGCACAATCTAGCTACAATGCTCAGCACTGGGTGTGTTTATATATTTATATATCTACATATTATTCCATCTAGCTACATTGCTCCGCACTGTGTGTGTTTATATACTTGCATATTTATTCCACCTAGCTGCAATGCTCCGTACTGTGGGTGTTTATATATTTACATATTTATTCCATCTAGCTACAATGCTCTGCACTGTGTGTTCATATATTCATATATTTATTCCATCCAGCTACAATGCTCTGCACTGTGTGTCTGTGTGTGTGTGTATATATATATATTTTATAGTAATACGTACATATGTATATTAGCTGCTCTTGCTTGCTTGTTTTTTTTTTTTTTTTTCTTGCCTTCTGATTGTTGCTCTGAGTGTTGCTATCCCTGTGCTGTTGCAATCCTGGAATTTCCCCGTTGTGGGACTAATAAAGGCTTATCTTATCTTATCTTATCTTAAATGAGCATTACAGCAGAGCTGCACGGTGTAGAACACCAGCCGCTACTGCTGTCCTTTACGGGGAACCAAGCCAGTCAATAGGAGACGGAATCCCGACTGGTGCTTCTTCCGGTGTGCTTGTGCAGCTATGCCGTATAACAACTAAAACTTTAGAAGTTAATACCACCATGATTGTGGAGCGGAACGGCCAGATTGATTGTATCCGCCTTATTCTTTGGGGTGTTCCTGTAGAAACGATTATGGGTGCAACTTCTACTGTGGGCAAAAGTAGTGTTAAAGCACTCAGCGGTAGTGGAGTAGCTTGACATTTAAAATAACTTAAAATAAATTAAAATTGAACATGACTGGTTAATTCTGAACACAGCCACATCCCATGATGATGAGCAAACAGGCTGACATACTACATCACTCCTGCTACAACCAGTTGAGTCCTCAGCTAGGAGCTCCCCAGTGGTTTTGGCCCATTATTCCTCGTACCACTGTAAAAGGGGGGTGGGCCCATGTCACCCACGTCTGGGGACATGCTCAACTGGTTGGCTACACTGCAAGCACTGCTTCTTACTTCTTCCACCAAATCCAGACGGATCCCGCTTCAGCTGCTTCCTCCAGATTCTTACGCACAGCTTTCTTCTTCTGGCCTTCTATCTCTAGGCATCGTAAAAATGCCATCATAGAATGAGCCACAAACCCTCGACAACGAACCTCAAAGGGATAGCAATGTGGCTCCCACCCTCTTTCCAAGCACTGTAACACCAGCTCTTCATATTTCTCCTTCTTCCTTTCATAGGCCTCTTCAATATTATCTTTCCATGGCTGTTAGCTCTCCAGTGATCACCGTCCTTGTCATTCTAGATGTTATAACAGGGTGTGCATATTTATGCAACCAGGTTATTGTAAGTTTTTTATTTTTCCCCTTAAAAGATTTCAGTTTGTTTTCAATTGGGTTGTACAGGTTATAGGTCGCATTAATGGTGGAAAAAGTTTTGAAATGATTTATCTTCGTCTCATTTTTTTTTTTTTTACATCAGAAAAACCTGACATTTGAACAGGGGCGTGTAGACTTTTCACATCCACTGTCTGTCGCGGTACCAACACAATTCTTTTAGCCAAATCTGAGCAGGTGACAAGCGTCCTGTTTTCCGTGACAACACCAAAGTACCGGAAGTTGCGCTCATAATTCACGCAAGGCATCATGGGGGCTTGGAGTAAGGTGGATCTCATGTGCGGCCACACATGCATCGGGGTAGCAGGAAGCTCTTCTTCAACAGCTCTCAATCAGTTAGCGGTCGTGCTTGAAAAGCCTAGCTCACATACTGGATATGTGGTGGAAAATGGGAGAAATATTGAAACAGCTTTGTTTGACAGTGAAGGGAAATAAAATGAGCAGCAGTGCTGACATTTCCTTGTCATTTCTGGGTGAGGGAAAACATGTCAAGTTTGACTTTTCCCTGATGTTTTGCTATAGGTGCAGCTTTGGAATCCTTTTGTTTTGTGCTTGTGAGCCGTTGTCTGTTTCTAAAAAGCCAAAATGTAGTGGATTTTAGTTTGTGTTTTGCACTATATCCTTAAACTTTAGCAGCTACGCGCCGCGGTGGAAATGTACGCAAATAGATGACCACACAATATGCAAACGCACATTAAGGAACCAATACATACATGTTGCTAAAGGGACAGTCAGCAGAACGGAGTATGTGTGTCAGTGGGCGTTTGCACGTGGAACATGACAAACGAGTGTGCATCAGTGTGGAGCTATTACATTACAAGGTGAACTCCACCTCCAGCACTAGTTCCTTCTCCTCTGTCTCTGCCCGGCTGCTTGCAGTCCCAGCGCCCTGTGGGATCACCATAGAGGAACTTTACTCCCACCGCAGTCTAAAGAAGACTCGGCATGTCACTGAGGGCCCTGCTAGTATCCACTTAGCTCAGCTTTTAGTCCGGTTCACCATCGTCTCTCCCTACTGAGTCAGTTTTCACTTTGTGCTGTTAAGAGGGAAGGACTCGTTTTTATTTTCGTTTTCGATGTTAAAGCCTGTTTTAAAAAGAAAAATCCTCTTTATGTACAGTATAAGATTGTGGTGCCTCTTATTAGGAAATCTGTTTAAATATATAAAACAGCAAATTGAAATATAATAAAAGAATATTTTTAAATAGTTTTTAGATGTAAGATTCTAGTGCTGTTCTGTGAGTCCTTGGAGATAAACAGTACTGCTAAGGGAACTGGTATAGAAAACAGAGCATTAGTCTAAACCCAAGGGTTTTAAATCATGTGCCGTAGAGGGCCAACACTCTGCTTTTGTTCAGGCCAGTCTGCCTCTAAAGCAGGCTTTTTTACTGATCAGCGGTCAGTGGGAAGCAGTTCAGTTAAATTGCTTGTTGGAGAAACTTTTTGGAAAGAACCTGCAGTGTCTCGGTCCTCACCTGACACCCCTGCTCTAAACCAGCAGTCTGCAAACAGCAGCTCCACGGCCACATGTATGGCTTTTCTACACATACAGTAACTAATATAGTAGCTCCACGTGACTCTGACAAAAGCCACTAGTATATAAGTAAAAAAAAATTACAAGTAAAATGATGAAAATTTACAAGACAACAGATACAAATTTGCAAAAAAAAAAAAATCCCAACTTATTATTAATGCTGGACAGTTTATTGTTGTTATAATATGAATGCAGTGCAGTTTAGAACATTCTACCTTTATTTTAGTATCCCATATATTTTGTGTAGTGAAGGAGCTCACGGATACTGTGGAAAAACTGCTAGTCATAGTGACTGGTGATCACAAAAGTCAGTGTGCAGCCCTGTGGGCAGTACTGCATTGTTATCAAACTTAATATATCTAAATATATAATATACTTGTTTGGAAAAAAGTCTAATTCATACCCAGAGGAGAGTATCCTAATCAGCAGGGGTGTCAAACCCATTTCAGTCCCTGGTCACATCATCCTTATGGTTGCTCTCACAGCCCCCCCCCCCCCCCCATTTTTTCAGACCAACCCATGACCTCAGTTGACATGATAATGTAATTTTAATCTTTTTTGTGTTGTTGCATTTTTGATGCAGACAGTTGGAAAAAAATAAGAATGCAAACTGCAAAATCTTTCCTAAATTAGCATCTCTACATGTATAGCAGCCATTCAGTTTGAGTATCTTTGGAATTCCAACACAAGAACACCTCAGTCTGCTTAAGGAGGTACTGATTAGGTGATCATCTAAGCGTGGCAAGATGCACGAGAGCTGTGAATAATAATCTGTTATTACACAAATATCAGTTTCTGAGTTCTTCCCAAGTTAAAACTTAATTATCGTAGTGTTTAAGGATGAACATGAACTTGTTTTCTTTGCATTATTTGATCAAAAAGCAACATATTTTTTGATGTTTTGGTGAGTTATTTTCTGTATATAAATGCTCTGAATGACGATATTTTGACTTGAAATATGGATGAGTTATTTTTCAGTAGTTGGAGAATAAAGCAAAAATGGTTCCTTTTACTCAAACACATACAGTATGTATAAATAGTAAAACCAGATAAAGTGATAATTTTGCAGTGGTCTCTTTGTCTCATATTTTTTTTCCTGAGCTGTATAAAAATAGGAACATATAATACTGAATCATTTTCACCCACTTAATCCTTTTTGAGTCACGGGGGTTGTTGCAGTCTATCCCAGTGTCTTGGGGTGAGAGGCACCGGAGTGGTGGCTCAGTTGGTAGAGCATCTGCCCCACACCCGGGAGGCTGGGGTTCAAATCCCGGCTGGGTCATGCCGAAGACCGTATAAAAGCGGAACTTCCTGCCGTCCAGCTTGGTGCTTAGCAATAATGGAACGGAGGAGGGAAAATTTGTGGCGGCGCCTTGCATGTCAGCGACCCCTCTGATTCTAGATGTGATTAACATTGTAGATAAGAGAAACGTAATTTCGTTCTACTGTACATGATTGGCTGTATGGATTGAATGACAATAAAGTTTTACCTTTAAGAGGCAGGGTATGTAACAGGGTCACAACACAACGCAGAAAGCTACCGGTTACAGGTACACTCTGGACAGATCACCAATCTATCACAGTGCCACCACAGAGATGGACAACCATTCACAGTTTATCCCCAGTTGATGTCAGTTAACATAATGTGCATGTTTTTGGCCTGTGGGAAGAAACCAGACTACCTGACGAAATGCAAACTCGTCGCTGGCTAGGGGTGAGTTCAAACCCACGACCTTCTTGCAGTGTTGCCACAGTGCTAACCACTGCTCTGCCCAGTATCAATTCAGAAAGTTTAAAATATACAGTATATAATAAAACTTTAAAAATCTAGTTCCAAACTTGGCCAGCAATAGTGTTTCTTGACAGTCTGTTATTAAAAGTCTGTTTCTGATCAGAGTATGTTCCTTTAGCATAGTTTGCTTTGAAGACATACTGCAGTGGATATAAATCCCCTTAAAAGCAAGTGTACATTGTCTAAAATGGTATCTTATGCCTTTTTTTTTTTTTTGATTAACAAAAACTTTATGGTCTTACAGTTGTTTGTAAAAATTTTTTCCTTTTTCCTCCTCCATCAAATGCCATCATCTAATTGGGCCAACCCACCGGGGCACAGAAGTGTGCAAGCCGGCAAACTTGAACAGCCATTGATTATTCCCAATTGTTTCACCCGCTACAGTGACTTCACAAAAACACTCTTTCTAAACATACTTTTTTCCAAGGGGAGGAGCTTAACTGAACTTTCCCAGCAGAAAAACACAGGCATGACACAGAAGACTGATTTCACTTTTGCTATGTCTTGTAAGTCATAAAAACATGTTACAGACGTGGACAAAATTGTTGGTACCCCTCTGTTGATGAAAGAAAAACCCACAATAGTCACAGAAATAACTTGAATCTGACAAAAGTGGTAATAAATAAAAATTCTATGAAAATTAACCATTGAAAATCAGACAATGCTTTTGAATTGTGGTTCAACAGAATTATTTTAAAAAACAAACTCATGAAACAGGCCTGGACAAAAATGATGGTACCCTTAACTTAATATTTTGTTGCACAACCTTTTGAGGCAATCACTGCAATCAAACGATTTCTGTAACTGTCAATGAGACTTCTGCACCTCTCAGCAGGTATTTTGGCCCACTCCTCATAAGCAAACTGCTCCAGTTGTCTCAGGTTTGAAGGGTGTGTCCTCCAGATGGCATGTTTCAGCTCCTTTCACAGATATTCAATAGGATTTAGATCAGGGCTCATAGAAGGCCACTTTAGAATAGTCCAATGTTTCGCTCTTAGCCATTCTTGGGTGTTTTTAGCTGTGTGTTTTGGGTCATTATCCTGTTGCAAGACCCATGACCTGCAACTGAGACCAAGCTGTCTGACACTGGGCAGCACATTTCTCTCTAGAATACCTTGATAGTCTTGAGATTTCATTGTACCCTGCACAGATTCAAGACACCCTGTGCCAGATGCAGCAAAGCAGCCCCAGAACATAACAGAACCTCCTCCATGTTTCACAGTAGGGACAGTGTTCTTTTCTTGGTATGCTTCATTTTTGTGTGTGTGAACACAGAGCTGATGTGCCTTGCCAAAAAGTTCCAGTTTTGTCTCGTCTGTCCATAGGACATTTTCCCAGAAGCTTTGTGGCTTGTCAACATGTGTCGTGGTTCAAGCGCCGAGCTCGTCCGCGCTCAGGCCATGCAGTATTTTCCTCTCAGCTGATGTGTGTGTTCCCTATGGCTCTCCGAGCTTTTATTGTGACAGCGCTCGGAGGGGCTTCCGGCTGTCAGAGCTGAGGCCCTGACAGCTGAGCTGCATTTTGCCTCATCAGCGGTTCCCTACTTAAGAGGGCAGCTGAGGGTGAAATGTGCGGCAGTCTCGTCGGACAAACCCCTCATCTGACATCTTCGAGCATCCCTCGGGTCAGACGTTTACAACCCTTCATCTATTATAGTAAGTTTATTCCATTGTGATTTTGTTCCTCCTTGTCATAGACTGTGTAATAGTTATAGTGTGTTTTAGCCCCCCGTGGTTCGTTATTTTGTCCTTTTTCTTTCCTTTAATAAACTGTGCAAACTCACTGGTGATATGTGGCGTCTTTTGATGGCTCGCGAGGGCCATCCATGACAGTAGACTGCCGCCAGACTGAGATGCCTGTCGCCGTGAGTTTTGCCTGAATTGGACTTGCTTTTCCCTGTCTGGGTACCTGTGTGCTGGGAGGTCATGTCGTCATTCAGGGGCCGCGCTCGGAGCCTGGGCTACGAGCTAGCAGAGGCCCTGGACTACGTTGATGGAACTCTCGTCACTGCTGGCCTCTATGACACTCCCAGCGATGTACACCGGCACCTGGACCTCGCCGAGGACATCATTAATCGCCTTCCTCGCTACTCCAACCACCCTGAAGTCATTGTGAGGAAGGCAGACATCGCTGCGCAATGGGAGATACTCTGTGGGCTGGAGGGAAACTCCGGCAGGAGGCCGAAGAGGAGGCGTCCTCGCTCCTCGCTTTGGGATCCCATTCCTGTCCCTGCTGCAGGTCAGGAGGTCGCACCGCCCAGGGGTGATCCCTGAAGGAGTGACACGTCAGTCGGAATTCCCCCGGAGAAACTACATCAGTCAGCTGTTTCCATCAGGGACTGAGTGGAGGCAGCTCACTCCACTGTTCACCCCACGTAGATTATTAAGCATGTGACAGCGGCAGTCAGGCTGGTGGAGAGGAATCCTGAGCTAAGCGATTATCCAGGGCACGCCGACCTGCTTGCCACTGTTTCCGCGCAGGAGCGGCGTTTCCCAAACCTCTCAGTCGCCTCGCCCTCTGCCGGTAACCGTCGTCACACTGCCAACACTAAGACTCAGCGAGAACCCCGTCCGGATCCTGTTCCGGGTTGTCAGAGGAACTCTATCTCCCAGTCAGCTGCCTCTTCGGCGTCTCGTCAGGAGGGAATTCCCACAGCCTCTCCCCCTGGGTCATCTTTCCCTGCTGTCCTGTCAGCTCCTCGTGCCCGGATCGCCTCGGCTGTCGTCCCCTCCTCCTCGATGTCTTCCCCGGCTGGTGTGAGTGCCACGAGTCCTGCTCCGGCAAAGCCCGTTATCGGACCATCGCGAGCGGCTCCTCCTTGTCCTCCCAGGGGGCCCTCCGTCACCATCCAGCGGGGAAAGGGAGGAACAACGTCTACTGCAGCGAGTTCCATCGGGCCCCTACGGATCAGGCAAGTGTCTTTTCATTCTGTTCCCTCATTGAGTGATTTGCCTTGACTGACTCCTGGGGGTGGAGCTCGGGGTTCGCAGTCCCCCAAGCTCTCACCAGCTGCAGTAGCCTCTGACATTGAACCTGCTGCCTCTGTGTCTCCCTCCGCTGAGCGGTCCACGACGCCAGGCCTACGTCGCCGGATGAGGAGGAGGCCTGCGATCCTGGAGAGCCTGGTTCCAGCCTTGCAGCCACGTCAAGGGCAGAGGAGGAGAGCGGACTGCAGTGTGGAGCCTGCGCCGACGACGAAACGTCCCCGGGTCTCCATTGATGAGCGGTTCGATCCAGCGGGTCGAGGATCTCCTGCCACCACGCCGTGTGGGTCGTCGGCATGGACGTCAGCGTTGGAGGGTCCTCAGACTGCGGAAAACATCATGCCGGCTGCGGAGCCCGCCGTGGCCGAGTGGGAGCCAGACGACATCCTTCTGCCTTCGGAACCCGGATCATCGAAGTCCTGGACGGTGACAGAACTCGAGTGCAGGCAAGTGCTCTATTTTGTCTTCCTTCTGTCTATTCTAGAGCATTTTCGCCTGTCTCTCGGGGAGACGAGCCAGGTGCAGCCGTCCGCTGCATCTGAGCTCGTCTCACTGGGCTCTGTCGCTACCGGTGATCCTGATCCCGGTTCTTTTCCTTCTCCTGAGCCTTCTCCCAGGGTCACCGGTGTGGAGTCGATCCCGGTCGCTGTGGTGGAGGTTCCGAGTTCGGGGTTGGAGGTCGTTCCTGGTGCTGCGCCGACCCAATCGGGTCCGACGTGGGTGCAGCCGAGACCCAATCGGGGTCCATCACGGGTGCTGCTCCGGCCCAATCGGGGTCCATCATGGGTGCCGCGCCGATCCGATTGGGGTCCAGCAGGGGCGCAGCGCAGGTTTTTGTTCAAGGTTGGTGAGGGAGCTGCAGATCCTCTGCCGCCTGACGCTGGACTGGCTCATCGTCATTATCATCATCATCCCAGCTCATCTCCACCGGGGGCCATTGGGGTTCTCAATATTCGGCCTGGCTCTCCCTCGTCTTCCCCCTCTCCAGGGAGGCCGTCTTCAATTTTTCCCCTGCGGTCCTGGTGGCTGAGTGATGCGGGTTGGCCGCCTGGTGAGCTTGTTCGCGGGCTCGGCGTTCTGGGTCGGCCACCCGACGTTCTGTGCTTCCTACTGGGCGACCTGGTTCGGCTGCCGGAGGTTCTGTCTTTCCGGGCCTGGGACTGGGGTAGGCTGCCCAAACGTTCCCTGTTCCCCTTATCGGCGATCTGGACATTGGACGCGGGGAGACCACCAGAACTGTTCCTGTCTCATTGGTCTCTGCCTGCCGTCATCCACTTGTGTTTCTTAGTTCCACTGACATATAAAGGTCACTCTGGTGTGTTATTTGCTCTATTCTGATCTGTGTATTCACCGCTGTTTAGCGTGTTTTTTTTTCTCCCCTCCCCTGTTTGAGGGATGATTTGTATCTGCCACATTTTGTCTTATGGGCCTGTGTGTTTTAGTTATAGGCCTCCTTCTGTTGTTGCATTTTTTGGGTCCGGTTTATGTATCATCCACACTTTATGGAGTATTGTGTTTTTTTCCCTACCGTACTCTGTAATTGCTTCATTTGTTCCCTGTCATCGTCTTGGTGTTTTTTGTCTTTTTTGGTCCTCACCCTCCAGGCCTTTCCCCCATCCTCCCACCCTGGGTGGGGTGGGGGTGGGGGCTTGGGTGTCATATGGCACCCGGAGTTCGCCGCCTCGGGGGGAGGTACTGTCGTGGTTCGAGCGCCGATCTCGTACGCGCTTGGGCCATGCAGTATTTTCCTCTCAGCTGATGTGTGTGTTCCCTATGGCTCTCCGAGCTTTTATTGTGACAGCGCTCGGAGGGGCTTCCGGCTGTCAGAGCTGAGGCCCTGACAGCTGAGCTGCATTTTGCCTCATCAGCGGTTCCCTACTTAAGAGGGAAGCTGAGGGTGAAATGTGCGGCAGTCTCGTCGGACAAACCCCTCGTCTGACATCTTCGAGCATCCCTCGGGTCAGACGTTTACAACCTTTCATCTATTATAGTAAGTTTATTCCATTGTGATTTTGTTCCTCCTTGTTATAGACTGTGTAATAGTTATAGTGTGTTTTAGCCCCCCATGGCTCGTTATTTTGTCCTTTTTCTTTCCTTTAATAAACTGTGCAAACTCACCGGTGATATGTGGCGTCTTTTGATGGCTCGCGAGGGCCATCCATGACAACATGCAGTTTGGCAAATTCCAGTCTGGCTTTTTTATGATTTGTTTTCAACAGTGGTGTCCTCCTTGGTCGTCTCCCATGAAGTCCACTTTGGCTCAAACAACGACGGATGGTGCGATCTGACGCTGATGTACCTTGACCTTGGAGTTCACCATGAATGTGTTTAGAGGTTGTTCTGGGCTCTTTTGTTACCATTCGTATTATCCGTCTCCTCCTGCAGCCACGTCCAGGGAGGCTGGCTATAGTCCTGTGGATCTTAAATTTCTGAATAATATGTGCAGCTGTAGTCACAGGAACATCAAGCTGCTTGGAGATGGTCTTATAGCCTTTACCTTTAACATGCTTGTCTATAATTTTCTTTCTAATCTCCTGAGACAACTCTCTCTTTTGCTTCCTCTGGTCCATGTTTAGTGTGGTACACACCAAGTCACCAAACAGCACAGTGACTACTTGTCACCCTTTAAATAGGCCGACTGACTGATTACAAGTTTGTAGACACCTGTGATGTTAATTAGAGGACACATCTTGGTTGAACATGTCCCTATGGTCACATTATTTTCAGTCTTTTCTAGGGGTACCATCATTTTTGTCCAGGCCTGTTTCATGAGTTTGTTTTTTAAAATAATTCTGTTGAACCACAATTCAAAAGCATTGTCTGATTTTCATTGGTTAGTTTTTCATAGAATTTTTATTTATTACCACTTTTGTCAGATTCAAGTTATTTCTGTGACCATTGTGGGTTTTTCTTTCATTAACAGAGGGGTACCAACAATTTTGTCCACGTCTGTATAGACAGGAAAAAAACCTTGATTTTCACTAGCGCGTCACTTGAAAAATGCACCTTCTTCTGCCACATTTTTTTTGCTGTAACTTTTGCAAATATATTCTGCTGAAACAGAAGCTTTGTAATTCTTGGGCCTTTTGCTGCTTTTCTTGATGGCTAAAGTAAAAGCTACCAGACGACATACTGATTTGTCTCTTCAGTAAAAGCATGTTTTCACTTCCCCATCTGTCTTTAAATTGCCCTCCCTCTCCATCAATTTTTCCCTACCCCATCACTCAACTGGAAAAAAAGGAAAAAAAACTTAGTGGTATTGGTAATGCCCGAAGTTGAAACACTGCCCATAGCAGATGGATGCTGTCATTGAACTGATGGCAAATTCACAATGCATTCTGAGACATGTAGTTTATTGTCACTGTACTCTAATGCGGCACAGAATCATATTTTTAAAGAGAGTAATAGCTCCCATGGGCCACATAAAATGACATAGTGGGCCAGATTTGACCCACAGGCCTTGAGTTTGACGTGTGCTATACAGGAATTGTCCTCAAGTAAATATAGCCCTATCTTATGACGATCACTCAACTATAATTAATTAGAGTAGAAACCAAAGGGAAAAAAACTTAAGTGAAATCTAAAAGTATAAACTAAAAAGTTACTTAAGTTGTAACTTTACTCTTACAGTTTGGATTTTCTCTTCAACTGATGACTCTTCTCATAAATTTGAAGTTTTATTTTGTAAATTTACAGCTGTTTTATATTTTTTTTTTATCTTTTACCTCGTAAATTTCCCGTTAATAATAATTTTATTACATTTATTAATAAATGGTTGTGTTTTTCCATTGTAAACATGTAGCATTTTCTTGTTACTGGTAAATGTGCAACTTTTCTAATATATTGACTCATTTTCCTATAAATTCACCACTTTTCGTGATATAAATATATATATATTTTTTAACCAAACTTTTTTCTACTTAATTTATTACTTTTTTCCTCATAATATTTCAACATTTGTATTTGTATACTTTTTTTTTAATTAATCCCCAGAGGGAAATTACAGGGCATCCACGGTACGGCACCAATCCCTTCACCATTCACACACACACACGCACACACACACACACACACACACACACACACACACACATTCACACCTAGGGCCACTTCAGCGTCTCCAGTTAACCTAACTTACATGTTTTTGGCCTGTGGGAGGAAACCAGAGTACCCGGAGTAAACCCACGCAGACACGGAGAGAACATGCAAACTCCTCACAGAAGGATCACCAGTGGTCAGGGGGTGGGATCAATCCCATGATGGTCAGGGGTGGAATCGATCTTGTGACCTTCTTGCTGTGCTGCCACAGTGCTAACCACCGCGCCACCGAGCTGCCCAACTATTTACAACTATACTCCCAAATTTTCCTCTTAGAACACCTTGAAAACATGTTTTCCTGGTGGATCAGCAGTAGAAAAGCAGTTGGGAGCGTAAAAGTTCGTAGGGTTTTCCTGTCATTTCCCTCATTTTTCTCAGTTTTGACAACATCAGGCTCTAATGAGCATGTGACCCACAAAACGGGCCAAATGAATGTTTTCCACCCCTTAAACAAACAAAAAAAACCCGTACCTGGATACGTATTACAAATGGAGTATATGTGGAGGAACACCTTCACTCATTGTGCATGTGCGAATGCATGCATGGAAAGAATGCACCGTACTCACCGTGCATGAGCAAAACGACACCTGTTTTAGCCAGGCTTCCAACACTCATCCAGTTGGTGGGCGGGGGATGACGTACGGTTTTTTTTTTACTTGCAGTTTCAACCTTTTTCCCTGTTTTTCACTCCTCTAATGGTTAAGGTTAGGAAAAATGTTTTGATTAGGCGTCACCTCTAATGGTTAAAGACAGTGAAAGAGAAAGGAAGAGGAAGTGGCAGACAGACGTTAAGGTGCCAGCAGACACATTTCGTAAAGGTGTAAATGCTACATATCCACTGCACGTGAAAAATGTTTTTTTCCGTGTCTATGCACATTTTCTCAGAGTGAAAAATCGTGCAGTTGTACGTTTTTTTTTAGGTGAGACTGGGCTGGGTTTCTTGTACACCCGGTATGTGTACCTTCCTTCTCTCCATCATATCAGCCAACTCTCTGCATTTACCAATCGTAATCTCTACATTTAAAGTCCCTACTGTCACCTCCTCAACCCGGCCCTTCCTTTTCTCTCTCTGCCTCCAAACACGCCTTCCCCCTCAATGTCTCCTGTGATCTTCGACCAACAGTAGCCTGGTTTCCACCAGTGGCGGTCATTTTTAACCCGGGCCTTGATCGATCCATATTGGAAGTCTCATTCATGATGATCCGCATGTTTGATTTGGCAAAGATACACGAATGCCCTCCCTGACACAACATTCCCCATTTACCTGGGCTTGGGACCGGTACTAGGGATACACTGGCCCATCCCACCCCCAGCTTATGTAGCTCAGCACCTGAATGCTGTGTCTAAGGTACCAGCGATGCCATATGTTGGCTGCTTTTATCATTACAGTGTGAATGAATGGACCCCAAAACATTACCTCCTTGGCAGAGGTAATAAGCCAAACTGGCAACTATATGCAGCTCAGAGAGCCACCAGTTTAAGGTTTTTGCTTCTCCAGCTACAGTATTAGTAGCATTTTGATTGGATTCTACACGTGGAGTTGGCGTCTGTGGATTGGGGACGTTCTTCATGGTCAGCCACATTGAGAATTGGTTTGGCAGATCTGGATCACAGTCCATCCTCAGCGCATTTTGAGTGTGTTTACACCTGTGCTTTCATGTGGCCAAGTGCTATCTGATTGCAAGGAGTTACAAAAACTGCCTCTTAATGACAGGTGTAAATGTCTGCTTCACTATGGGGTTGTTTTCACAAATTAACCTGCAGGGAAATGAGGAAAATATTTCATCTGCCTGATGGCCCAAATAAACAGACAGTTTTGTCCATCAGTGGGGTGCAGTGTGGGGGGGATGGGATGATGTTATAGTGTTGAGAGCTGTACAAAATCAATAGTGCTCAGAAAACTGACGAAGTCTGGGTCTGCAGCCTGATTTGTGCTGAGAAGTGGAGAAGAAGAAATGGACTTTTTGAGCTTTCACAAACAAATGCAAAGGCAAAATCAGAAAAAGTCTCATACAACAAGGTGGAGAAGGAGAGAGCAAGAGTGTCAGAGACTGAGGAAAACAGTAACACACCCTCCCGCAAGACTCAGGGAGCAATGAGGAAAAAAGGGGCTCAGATTACAAGGTTATTAGGCTGGATGGTAAACAAAGACTACAGCTTCTGCTCATGAAGCTTTCACCCAGTTAAAGTTGGAGTTAAAGTGAGGATCAGAAATGCAACAAAAATCTTATCATCTTCACTTGTGATATCGCTCTGCTTGTCGTGTTCACGCCGTCATCGCTTCACGCTCCTCACATATTGCACAGTATAAATGACTGCAAGTGTGACCACACTGCAGTCAAACACACTTAGTTCTGGTTTAGCTCAGGAACGCACATTAGTTCCATCACAACGATACTTCCTCAATTATTCATATTGGACATCGCAGTACAGCATGAATCCATTCAGTCGCTGTGAAATGTAAAGGCTGTGTTTGAAAGGAGGATGCTGCCTAAATTGGAGAGTTTACTAACTAACTAACTAACTAACCTGCACTTATATAGCGCTTTACTAGGTATGTGTTGCAGGTAAAGAGGTAGATTCAGTGGGTGATTTGAAGGGGGATTTTTTTTTTTTTTTTTGGTAAAATCACCCAAAATCCTCTCTTTGTTAAGCTGCTATCCCCCCCCCCCATCACCATTCATAAATATGTCAAGGGCAGACTGCAACCTGGAAAAAAATATCATAAATGTTTCTGGATCATGTTACGGAACTGAGTAAAATGACACTGAAGCACCAATTCTAACCAGAAATGTAAAAAATAACTCTTATAAACCCCCCATGGATTGCCACCTTATCGTGGTGGGGGGTTTGCATGCCCTAGTGATCCCAGGAGCTATGTTGTCCGGGGCAATTTGCCTCTGGTAGCTTCTCCCAAGACAAACTGGCCCTGGGTGAAGGGCCAGACTAATGATCCATCAGACTCCCATGATAAATATAAAAAAATCAAGGATTCAGTGTACCCCACCTGATATGGAGTTACCGGGTCCCTGCCCTGGAGCCAGGCCTGAGGAAGGGGCTTGATGGCTAGCGCCTTGTGGCCAGGTTTCTGCCCATGGGACCCAGCTGGGCTCAGCCCGAAGGAGCTACATGGGTCCGCCCTTCAGTGTGCTCACCACCTGCAGGAAGGATCATGGGGGTCTGGTGCTATGGGGATCAGGTAGCAGGCAAAGGCAAAGACCTTCACGGTCTGATCCCCGGCTTGTGAAACTGGCTTTTGGGACGTGGAACATCACCTCTCTGGTGGGGAAGTAGCTGGAGCTGGTGCACGAGGTTGAGAGATACCGCCTAGATATAGTTGGGCTCATCTCAACTCACAACTCCAGTTCTGGAACCAGTTTCCTGGAGAGGGGCTGGAGCTTGGCCTACTCTGGAGTTGCCCCAGGTGAGAGGCAACGGGCAGGGGTGGGTATTCTTGTATCCCTCCGCCTTGCTGCCACCATGTTGGAGTTCTCCCTGGTGGACGAAAGGGTTGTTTCCCTGTGCCTTCAGGTTGAGAAATGGGTCCTGACCATTATTTGTGCCTATGCACCAAATGGGTGTTCAGAGTACTCACTTACGGTGGGGTAAAAAAGTATTTAGTCAGCCACCAATTGTGCAAGTCCTCCCACTTAAAAGATGAGAGCGGTCTCCAATTTTCATCATAGGTATACCTCAACTATGAGAGACAAAATAAGAAAAAAAAAATCCAGAAAATCACATTGAAGGATTTTTAATGAATTAATTGGTAAATTCCTCGGTAAAATAAGTATTTGGTCAATAAAAAAAGTTCATCTCAATACTTTGGTATATACCCTTTGCTGGCAATGACAGAGGTCAAAAGTTTTCCGTAAGTTTTCACAAGGATTTCACACACTGTTGCTGGTATTTTGGCCCATTCCTCCATGCAGATCTCCTCTAGAGCAGTGATGTTTTGGGGCTGTCGCTGGGCAGCACAGACTTTCAACTCCCTCCATAGATTTTGTATGGGGTTGAGATCTGGAGACTGGCTAGGCCACTCCAGGACCTTGAAATGCTTCTTACGAAGCCACTCCTTCGTTGCCCGGGCGGTGTGTTTGGGATCATTGTCATGCTGAAAGACCCAGCCACGTTTCACCTTCAATGCCCTTGCTGGTGGAAGAAGGTTTTCACTCAAAATCTCACGATACATAGCCCCATTCATTCTTTCCTTTACACGGATCAGTCGTCCTGGTCCCTTTGCAGAAAAAACAGCCCCAAAGTATGATGTTTCCATCCCCATGCTTTACAGTAGGTATGGTGTTCTTTCTCCTCCAAACATGACAAGTTGAGTTTTTACCAAAAAGTTCTATTTTGGTTTCATCTGACCATATGACATTCTCCCAATCCTCTTCTGGATCATCCAAATGCTCTCTAGCAAACTTCAGATGGGCCCTGGACATGTACTGGCTTAAGCAGGGGGACACGTCTGGCACTGCAGGATTTGAGTCCCTGGCAGCGTAGTGTGTTTCTGATGTAGCCTTTGTTACTTTGGTCCCAGCTCTCTGCAGGTCATTCACTAGGTCCCCCCATGTGGTTCTGGGATTTTTGCTCACCGTTCTCGTGATAATTTTGACCCCATGGGGTGAGATCTTGCGTGGAGCCCCAGATGGAGGGAGATTATCAGTGGTCTTGTATGTCTTCCATTTTCTAATAATTGCTCCCACAGTTGATTTCTTCACACCAAGCTGCTTACCTATTGCAGATTCAGTCTTCCCAGCCTGATGCAGGTCTACAATTTTGTTTCTGGTGTCCTTTGACAGCTCTTTGGTCTTGGCCATAGTGGAGTTTGGAGTCTGACTGTTTGAGGTTGTGGACAAGTGTCTTTTATACTGATAACGAGTTCAAACAGGTGCCATTAATACAGGTAACGAGTGGAGGACAGAGGAGCCTCTTAAAGGAGAAGTTACAGGTCTGTGAGAGCCAGAAATCTTGCTTGTTTGTAGGTGACCAAATACTTATTTTACTGAGGAATTTACCAATTAATTCATTAAAAATCCTTCAATGTGATTTTCTGGATTTTTTTTTCTCATTTTGTCTCTCATAGTTGAGGTATACCTATGATGAAAATTGGAGACCTCTCTCATCTTTTAAGTGGGAGAACTTGCACAATTGGTGGCTGACTAAATACTTTTTTGCCCCACTGTATCTTCGAGTGCTCCTCTTGGAGACTCCATTGTCCTTCTGGGGGACTTCAGTGCACACATGGGCAATAACAGTGAAACCTGGAGTGGTGTGATTGGGAGGAACAGCCTGCCTGATCTGAACCCGAGTGGTGTTCAGTTATTGGACTTCTGTGCCAACCACAGTTCGTCCATAACGAACACCATGTTCAAGCATAAGGGTGTCCATATGTGCTCCTGGCACATATGCCCCCCTAGGTTGCAGGTCGATGATCAATTTTGTTATTGTGTCATCAGACCTGCAACCACAAGAGAGGTGCAGAGCTGTCAAGTGATCACCACCTGGGGGTGAGTCAGATCTGATGGCAGGGGTAGATGCCACTCAGACCCAGTAGACCTAAATGTATAGTGAGGGTGTGTTGGGAACATCTGGCTGAGCCCCCTGTCCGAGAGGTCTTCAACTCCCACCTCCGAAAGAACTTCGACCACATTCCGAGGGAGTCTTGGGACATGGAGTCTGAATGGGCCATGTTCTCCACCTCCATTGTCAAAGCAGCTGCTCAGAGCTGTGGCTGCAAGGTTGTTGGTGTATCCCGTAGTGGCAACTACAGCCATTAAGGTGAAGAAGGAATCCTATCGAGCTTGGTTGGCTTGTGAGACTCCTGAAGCAGCTGAGTTGTACCGACACGCCAAGCAGAGTGCAGCTTGGGAGGTTGCTGAAGCAAAAAACTCGGGTGTGGGACGAGTTCGTTGAGTCCATGGAACAAGACTTTCGGTCAGCCTCGAACAGATTCTGGCAAACTGTTCAACGACTCAGGAGAGGGAAGCATCTCCCTGTACACACCATATGGTGTGGATAGGGTACTGCTGACTTCGACTGGGGACATCATCGGGTGGTGGAAGCAATATTTCGAGGATCTCCTCAATCCCACTGACATGCCTTCCACAGAGGAAGCAGAGCTTGAGGATGAGGGGGACAATTCGCCTATCACAAGGACTGAGGTTGCCAAAGTGGTTAAAAAAAACTCTTTGGTGGCCCTGGGGGTGGATGAGGTTCGCCCTGAGTACCTCAAGGTCCTGCATGTTGTAGGGCTGTCATAGTTTACACACCTCTGCAACATTGCGTGGAGGTTGGGGATAGTGCCTTTGGCATGGCAAACTGGGGTGGTGGTTCCTCTTTTTAAAAAGGGGGACCGGAGGGTGTGTTCCAACTTTAGGGGGATCACACTCCTCAGTCTCCCTGGGAAGGTCTATGCCAAGGTACTGGAGAGGAGAGTCTGACCGCTGGTCGAACCTCGGATCCAGGAGGAGTAATGTGGTTTTCGTCCTGGCCGTGGAATATCAGACCAGCTCTTTACCCTCTTGAGAATCCTTAAGGGTTCGTGGGAGTTTACCCAACCAGTCCACGTGTGTTTTGGGGACTTGGAGAAAACATTCGACCACGTTCCTCATGGTCTGTTGTGGGGAGTGCTGCGGGATTTTGGGGTATCGGGCTCATTGTTACGAGCTATCCGGTCTCTTATATAACCGTTGCAAGAGTTTGGTTCATATTGCCAACACCCAGTCAAACTCGTTCCCAGTGAGATTTTGACTCCGCCAGGGCTGCCTTTTGTCACTGATCCTGTTCATAATTTTTATGGACAGGATATCTAGGCGCAGCCAAGGATTGGAGGGTGTCATGCTTGGAGACCACAGGATCTCATCCCTGCTGTTTGAGGATGACGTTGTCCTGTTGGCTTCATCGACCAATGACCTACAGGCCTTGTTGGGATGGTTTGCTGCTGAGTGTGAAGCAGATGAGTGGATGAAGGGGATGAGAATCAGCACCTCCAAGTCAGCGTCCATGGTCCTCAGCCAGAAAAAGGTGGATTGTCTTCTCCGGGTTTGGTACAAGCTCCTGTCCCAAGTGGAGGAGTTTAAGTATCTCGGGGGAGATATTTATTCTATTCACAAGTGAGGGGAGAATGGAGCGAGAGATTGACAGATGGATTGGGACAGCCTCTGCAGTGATGCAGACGTTGTACCGGTCTGTTGTGGTGAAGAGGGAGCAGAGCTGTAAAGCAAAGCTGTTGATTTACCAGTCAGTCTACATTCCCACCCTCACCTATGGTCATGAGCTTTGGGTAATGACCAAAAGAATGAGATTGCGGATACAAGTGACTGAAATGAGCTTTCTCCATAGGATTGCTGGACTCACCCTCAGCAATTAGGGTGAAGAGCTCAGTCATCCGGGAGAGGTTCAGAGTAGAATCGCTGCTCCTCCACACTGAAAGGAGCCAGTTGAGGTGGTTTGGGCATCTGCTCAGGATTCCTCTTGGACGCCTCACACTTGAGGTGTTTCGGGCTTGTCCCACTGGGATGAGACCCAGGACAGGGCAGACCCAGGACAGGCTGGAGAGACTACATCTCCCAACTGGTCTGGGAACGTCTTGGTATCCTCTCTGAAGAGCTGGAACAGGTGGCCAGGGAGAGGGAAGTCTGGGCTTCTCTGCTTGAGCTGCTTCCTCTGTGAGGAACTCTTATAAATGTGCAGTGTTTTTCTAAAAAAAAAAAAAATGCAATTTTTTTCTCATAAATTTTCAACTTTTTCCTGTAAATCTGCAACTTTTTCTTATAAATTTTCAACTTTTTTGTTGTAAATTTTCAGCTTTTTTCTCATAAATTTGCAATTTTTTTCTTATAAATTTTTTTCTTGTAAATTTGCAACTTTTTTCTCAAAAATGTGAAACTTTTTCTTCTAGATTTGCAACTTTTTTCCTGTAAATTTTCATCTTTTTTTTGTAAATCTGCTATGTTAACCACTTGCACTCCGGGCAATTTTCCTAAAAATGCCCCCAAAAAAACGTGCCCAAAGTAAATCGAAAGCTGTTATTCAACCCTTTGCAGCATCTTCATGGGGTTGGTCTCATTTAAAAGAAAACACTTTGAATTTTTTGGCAAAAAAAACATAATCTCTCTACGTGCTCCGGCCACTGAGTTACAGTCATCTAAACATACTGAACTTGAAGAAAAAAAAATTGGACACAGTGTTTTTTTGGATACAAATGCTTGTAAATAACACACAGCTGTCCGATCCGGCTGGAAAATGCAACAGAAATGTAGAACCAAGTGTTATCCAGCTGAGATCCAAATTTGGTAACAATACCACCAAAAATGAATATTTTACACAGCTTTGCTCTCAGGCTGTTCCCAGGCGTTATGGAACTGTGCCAAATTGTGCCAAATGGCACAGTTTGGAAAAACGTCTGTAACTTTTGAATAATTCAATGTAGAATCTTCATTTTAGGCTCTAATGAAAGGTCACACTCAGGGCTGTGTCTGTGTGTGTGGGGGGGGGCGGGGGGTCGTTCCCCCCCCCTGCTACCAAGGACCAAATTCGGCCCTCGCTACATGACGGAATACACTCTTTTTTTTTTTTTCCTTGCATGTTTTCACAGCGGCTCCCCCCCCCCCTCGCTACTGTGTGTGTGTGTGTGTGGGGGGGAACCGTGAACAGACCGTGAACGCCCCCCCCCTCGCTACAGAAGAGGGCCATGATGGAATAGACCGATATGCTTCCCGCAGCGGACTGGGGAGCGTTCGGACCGAGGAGTGGGGGGGGGGGGGCGTTCACGGTCCGAACACGGCAAATGAACCGTTTATCGCGGCGCACGCACTTCATATTTCGTGCGCAGTACAGTTGTAATTTACCGATCGGTCAAAAGTCATTTTTGGATTACAGTTTTCAGGGATAAATAATAATTTAGCTTATAACACCTTACCTCTTCAAAGCAGCAGAGTCGTGGCGAACATCTCTTCCCACGCGTCAGACGAACGCGACGCTGCTCCGCTCGTGGATCCCGATCAACATAATTCCATTATTGCCGTTTTGGCGAATGATTTACGACTTTTGTCGTCGGCCTCCGTCTATTCTGCTGGAATGAGTGCAGGTCCCACTTGTGGGTGTTTTCCATGCTGCTGGGTGAGCCTGGGTCTGTAGGAGATTCGTACAGAGTCCTTCTGCAGCAGTAAATATTGCTTCACCCAGCCTGAATTTCTGTGCTTCAATTGGCTCCTGCGTTCACAGTAGGCGGGTCCTCCTTCCTAGATTTTCATTCATTGGCTCCTCAAGGTTTCAGAAACCCAATTCAAGGCTCTTATTAGTCGAATGAGAGGTCAATCAGATGAACTAATCTGTTCGCGGCTGTGTTTGCAGATTTTTTTTTCAGTGGCGCTTGGAGGGCACACCACCTACACCATCACCATCAATATCCTTATCGTGCGTCATGCGCACGAGGGCGCACGAGCGCGCTCTCGCGCGCCCTCGTGCGTCATAGGACGCAGAGACTTGCCCGCCCGCGGAACAACGGAGCGCAAGTGGTTAATCTGGATACTGGTTAGATTTTTTATTCTGTGTAATTAAATTGTAATTTGCGACTTTAACATTTTTTAATCTGGCATCTTTAATCTTATCTTACACCTTATATTCTTGCATATTTGCACTTAATTCACACTTATACATTTGTTCCTTATGCTAAGCTTGTGAACTCCCCTATCCCCCTCGTTGAAAAATACCAAATCACCTACTGAGTAGGTTTGAAGGATGTTATTGCAGAACATGTTATCACTTTGAGCGTAATAAAGGAAGGCTGCTCTGTTGGTAGTGCTGTGCTTTAAAATGACGTTTATCAGACTAGTATGAGCATAAAATATATCTTCCTTTTAAAGAAGGAAAGAGTCGTTTGCACTTCTTCTAGAAGCATTAAATTAGGTTTTTACATGAGCTGTAGTTTGAGAACGTTGTCTTACTACACTGTTTTCTGCTTGTTTGGTCTGTATCTGCAGCAGTGTGTTGGTTCCAAGGTTTCATGCAGTCAGAGGATTACAGTATTAAGATTTTGTACTTTGAAAAAAAAAAGACGTCATTGTGAGCAGCTTAAAACAGAATGGGTAAAGTGAGATGAAAGCAGGCATGTTGCTTCTGTGTCATGGTTTCTCAGTTAAAGAAGGCTTTTGTACATGTGGAGAGACTGAAGGATCATATTAGTGTAAATGGAAGTAGTTCAGAAGATGTTATCACTCACACACTCAAAACAATGGCATGCTTTGGAATTAACCATGTCAGGGGCTCAGTCACACAGACTGCACCTGCTGTGTGTTGCGTAAATGCAAGTATTTGGAATTGTGTCCACGTGGAAATTTTTTTTAAACTTTTAACATTTTTTACCTGCTTATACCACTGGGTCTGCATGCAGGGAATGCAAGATGGATGGAGGTGGGTAGAAGTGGTGGTCCTTAAATGCAAGTTTTGGAAGGGTAGCACATGCAGGCCTTTAGACAGGACGGAGATCGCTGGGTGACCAGTGAGCGATCAAAAATGTGCCTGATCTCTCTACAATCTCCTAAAGCCTAGAAAAATGCTGTTGTGTGTAAATGTTTGGGCGATTGTCATGTGATCGCTGTGTGATCAAAAATTCAATTTTTGGCATCTTTCATGGCAATCTATAGAGATCTTTTAAGTGGTCTTGGTGATCATTGAGCGCTCACTGAAAGATCTTTAATACATCAATGGAGACCAAGCCTCCTACAGCAACTATTGAGAGTTTGCTGAGTGCTCGTTGTGTGACCAACAGAGATCATTGAGAGACCAGAAGAGAGACCAGAAGAGATTGCTGAGAGACCAGGATAAGGATCATTGAGCATTTCTTGGGGGACAAGGAAGATGCTGAGCATTTGGGTGACGGGAGCTTCTGGGTGTATATATATAAGAGGTTTCTAGTCTCTAGCAGCTTCTTCCTCTGAACCTCAGCGACTACCTTGACCAGCACCTTGACCTTCAGAGAATCTCTGTCTTGGATTCTTGATCATGTTCCTGATGCCTTTCTTGGGAGGCATGATGTCGATTGTTGAAGTATTCAGTTTTTGTTCTTGTGTTTTTCAGCAAGTTTACAGTGAGAATGAAAATAGAGGATTTAGCACTTGTACTTGTAGCCCCTAATGCTGTTCTTCCCATTGCTGTGGCAATCTCCCCCAGTCCCTCAATGACTGCTTAACAGTCTCTAAAGCAGAAATTGATCACTCAATGATCTCTCAGTGATCTCTGCCACTGTTGTTCAATGGTCTATTGGCCTTTCATTGAATGCTCAATGATCCCTTGGGGTAGTATCTCACGGAGCAGTAAAGGCATACAAACATGGTGACTTATGGATTCACCAATTTTTCTGATGAATGTTGGTGAAAATCAAGCTAGTATCTCACGGAGCGGCGAATGCTGAGGAATGTTCATGAACGCTGCACTTTTGGGATTTCATCAGGGTTTGTAAAAGGTCGCAGAAGAGTTCACACACAGTTTGTGCGTCACCATCAGTTTTTTTTTTCCATAAAGGGTCTTAAACAGTTGCTGGTGTTCATTACCTGGAGAACCAAAAAGAACTGTAGCGACACTTGTTACAACTGTTTACAAACATTTGCAACTGTTTATGGAAAAATGCATTCAGAAGAAAAAAATTAAATTAAAATTAAAAAAAATTAAACCATTGTCAACATTTTTTTGGTGACAAGAAAAACTGTTTGGGACCTTAAAAACTGAGCTATTGAAAACATTTTACGAGCCATCACCAGCATACATGGCTCCGTGAGATACGAGGTTCACTGATCTCTCAGCTATCTCAACCTTTGGGGTGGAAAATTCTGGCCTTCATTGAAAGATCACTGAGAGATCACTGGGAGATCAATGAGATCGTTGAGCATTCTTTGAGAGATTGCTTGCTTTGGCAATTATTGAGAGATTGTTTTCGACTGAGTCGCAACTTTGAGGAGACCGGGGAGATTACTGAAAGGTCATTGAGAGATGTTGGTGATTGGTAGGTGCTCACTGAAAGATCGTTGAGAGATCTGGCCATTTTTTCATCACTCAAAAATCTCTCAATGATCACCAACCCTGTGTAAAGGGGGTTTAAGTGGTATGCAGGTGGCAGCAGGAGGAAAATTGTAAAAGTTTAAAAAAAATTTCCCACCTGCCCACACCTGTATAACACCTAGGTCTGCATGTGCTCCACTTCCTTGCACTTGCTCCTGCCTCACAGGTGGTCAGAGGTATTCGCAGGACAATGTCTGTGTGACTGAGCCCTAACATGCTGCTTTCTTTTATAGAATTGCAGTTTTCTTTCTGTCGCTGTGAATTGCTTTCACTGTCAATTTTTTTTTTCCTCCTTATGTCTTTTATCAGAAATTCATCGAATTTGAGGATGCTCTGGAAGCCGAGAAGAAAGAGTTGCAGATGCAGGTGGAGTTTCTGGAACTGCAGGGGAAACAGCTGGAGCTCAAGACAAAGAACTTCTCAGACCAGAGTGAGTGGACGGGCTTTAGATAACATCCTGAACCAGCTGTGCGTCTGGCTGCTGAAATCTGATTTGGGTTGTCAGAGACTCAGTACAGCAGTGAATTCTGGAGCTCTGTGTTCATTCAGCAGAGATAATGCTGAAGCTGAAGGAGAAACTTCCAGTTTAGCTCTGAGAGGAAGGTCGGACAGGAAGTACACACACACACTGGATTTATTTTTAGAAAGTGAGTACTGATTAGCTCTCGTTTCTTGTCTGGATTGAAAACTGCAGTGATTAGTTTGCTGTAATGCACTGATAATCAGATTTACTTATATTTAAGTGTCATTTTATAGTGTCTAAAATCTACTAGAGTTTGAAATTCTGGCCCCGCCCACAAGTTGCTCTTTTACCTGTAGCCAGTGGCACTATTTGACTTTGACGAAATAATCAAAGAAATTAAAAGAAAAGAAAAACCTCACAAATTAACAAGAAAGAATTGATAATTGATAATAAAATGTAAATCTGTGAGAAAAAAGACACAAATTTATGATAATAATTTGCATAGGCCCATTACAATTTGCTTCACAATAAATCAAACATGTTTAAAAACATAGAAGTAAATAAATAAATTAAGAAACAGAGGAAAAATACAGTTAAAATAAAGAAAAATTTTCAAGTCAAATGATGAATAAAAAAGTCAAGTAAAAGTAGCCAGTCAGATAAAATGAGGCAATACAGAAGCATTTTGAGAAGAAACTTAAAAGTAGACAATTTATAGGAAAAGGTTCAAATGTAAAAGAATAAAGTGGCCGATTTACAAGAAATCTGTTCCATGTTTATGAAGAAAAAGCTGTGTTATTACTAATGTTGGCAGGACAGTTCATACTTGCTATGAATCTGCTATTTTACCTTCATTTCAAAGCCCAATTTATACTCCTCCATCAAAACAAGGCTGTGGCGGCGACCCCAACTGTGTGGCCTGACATGCACCTCTCCAGAAATGTAACTACACGTTGTGGCAACACAGACCACAAGAGCTGTGATTGGTCCACTTTTTCTCCTTCTTCACATTTCCTGGTTCTTGTCTCTTCTTGTCCACCGTGGGGCCACTTCCAAAGCAAGACAAATAAACAACAATCAGAATTCAAAAGAATGTTGAGGAAGTTTGCAGATACAGAACATTTATATGACTCGTTCTAACCCCATTAATTACATATTACAAATTATGGCAGCAGCAGTGGTTGTACGTATCGTTTTCTCCAACATCTTCTCTCTTTTCTCTGTTGCAGCGATTGTATGAAAGGCTGCTTTTTTAACATTTATTAAAAAAACTATCCAAACCTACCTGCCCCATATGAAAAAGTAATTACCCACTTGTTACATCGTGAATTAACTGTGATTAACCACTTTTTTTAAAAATCTGAGTTCACTTTCACTAGCCACACCCAGGCCTGATTACTGCCAGAACTGTTGAATCAAGAAGTCACTTAAATAGAAGTCTAGTCTGACAAAGTGAAGTAGGCTAAATGATCTCAAAAAGCAACACATCATGAAAACAGCCAAAAAGAGACTCCAAGGCACTCTCATTTCAAAAGTAAAAAAAAGCTTTTATTAAAATGGCTTTGGTCATATAAACCTATTAAAAGCTCCTACGCGTTTCGGCATTCAGCCTTCATCAGGGAGTCAGACAGGTTTTAAGAAGATGGGAGGGTTCTTATAAAAAAGGTCCACCAATCAGAAACCTCCACCTGGCTGCTGTGGTGTCCTGGTGCAAAAATGCACAGTGCAGACACCCACCACATCCAGCAGATGTCATCCCTACCACCTTCCAACCAACAAAATTCAAAACATAAACAACATGCCCACACAACATACATAGCCACTAAATCCTGCAGACAAGGCAAAGTAAAAGAATAACAGCATTCAAACCCAAACCAGGCAGTCACATAACACAAACCACATCTTTTTATGATGTTGTATCCCCAAAACAACTGACTATTAATCATTTCATAAATTGCAAAACTGTGTTTGTAGTCTGGAATGTCCTATGTGTAAAGGAAGAACCAAACGACGCTCACAGGACAGACTGGCAGAGCCCAAATATGCAATCTGTACGGGCAACATAAACTATCCCATGGCTAGATACTACTTGGAGCATCATAACAGTGACCCATCTATCTTAACAGGTCTGTGGGATTGATCATATTCCACTGTCTGTAAGAAAAGGCAACAGACAAAAACAATTAAATCAACAGGAGACACATTGGATTTACAAATTACAGGCTACCAAATATCCAGGCCTGAATGAGGACCTGGATTTTAGTGTGTTTATATGATTGCCTAGTTTGGGTTTGAACACTGTTTTTTTTTTTTTTTTTTTTTACTTTGCATGTTGTATAAGTTTTGAATTTTGGTGGTTGGAAGGTGGTAGGGATGACATCTGCTGGATGTGGTGGGTGTCTGCACTGTTCATTTTGAGCCAGGACACCACACCAGCCAGGTGGAGGTTTCTGATTGGTGGACTTTTTCATAAGAACCCTCCCTTCTCCTTGATATCTGTTTGACCCCCTGATGAAGGCTGAATGCCGAAACACATAGGAGATTTTTAGTTGTTTTTAATAGGTTTATATGACCATAGCTATTACGATAAAGGCTTTTTTACTTTTGTGAAATGAGAGTGCCTTGGAATTTCTTTTTGGCTGTTTTCATGAAGTTTTCCACCCAAAGAGCACCCCAGAGAACCTAGTTTGTTCTTGAGTACAGGAAGTGCCCCTTTACATACCTTTAGCAACGAGTGATGTTAAAACCAAGGCCTCATGAAATGATGAGCAACTTTGAGACAATTGCTTCATGAGTGACAGTGTTATGAAATCTCTAATAAATACTGCCATCTGGTGACTGACTGTCAGAACTGCATCTGAGTTGAAAACCTGAGAAAGGGCAATACTCTCGCACACGCACAACGCTTTTGTTATGTCATTTTCTCAGACAGGCTTGTAAAAATTCTGTCAATCAGTTATCTATCATTTTAATTCACTTTAATTAGATCACCATTCTCCCAAAAGCCAGTTTAGGAAGCCCGGGATCAGACCGCCAAGATATCCGCCTTTGACCGCCACCTGATCCACATAGCACCTGACCCCCATGGTCCCTCCTGCAGGTGGTGAGCCCACTGGAGGGCAGATCCATGTAACTCCTTCGGGCTGAGCCCAGCCGGGTCCCATGGGTGGAAACCCGGCCACCAGACGCTAGCCATCGAGCCCCTCTCCCAGGCCTGCCTCCAGGGTGGGGCCCCGGTAACCCCATACCGGGCGGGGTACACTGAATCCTTGTTCTAGTATTTATCATGAGAGTCTGTTGGATCGTTCTTAGTCTTGGGTGACCCTACCAGAGGCAAATTGCCCCGGACAACATACAGTGGAGCAAAAAAGTGTTTAGTCAGCCACCAATTGTGCAAGTTCTCCCACTTAAAAGATGAGAGAGGTCTCCAATTTTCATCATAGGTATACCTCAACTATGAGAAACAAAATAAGAAAAAAAAAATCCAGAAAATCACATTGAAGGATTTTTAATGAATTAATTGGTAAATTCCTCAGTAAAATAAGTATTTGGTCACCTACAAACAAGCAAGATTTCTGGCTCTCACAGACCTGTAACTTCTTCTTTAAAGGCCAAATGTCACGTAATTTTTTTTTCTAAATGACAACGAATTTAGATAAAATACACATAGCTTAAACCAAATATTCATACCGGAGACCATATCACCCACCTGTATTTACATAATTGCACAAAATACACCAGGTGAAGGCCCCACCTTGCTTGCTGGCTTGTGACAGCCAGTCCAGACCACGCCCATGTTTTTGACATCACCAGTTGTACCCTGGCTGCCCTGCCTATCCACATTCACACTTATCAACATTGGACAATCATGACGGAAAGTGACAGCGATTGTGAACAAATTAGTTTAGTTTTGTCTTTTTTTTTTTGTCTTTTTTTTTGTCAGTGGTTCAGACAGTGACAGAGGCATAGAACCTTACAGGTTCGAGCCGTCCGAGACGGAATCAGATGCTTTGTGTGATGACAACAGTTCCAACGATGACCAGAGAGTAGAACCAGTGGAAAATGTCATTGAACTGGACATTAATCACCTCCAGAATTGCGAAGCCGAAGGGGGTCTGTCGAGGGCGCCCCATAAATATTGATTTTTCGGAAGCCATTATTATTACAGTGGAGGAGAGCCGCTGCTGTCAAGAAATTGACCAGATCAATATGAAAATGGAGGCGCATACCTGTCAAGTGAGACGTTTTCGCTGTATTTTGGTGCCAAGCGCGGCTGTGGGAGACGGCGGAGTGGTTTGGAACACTTTTCTGGGAAATGTTTTAAATGTAGTTCGTGTTGTTATTGTCAAATATTTTAAGGAAAATACGGGGAAAATGCAATTTTAGCAAAAACGGGCGTATTGCCATTTCTGTACGCCCAAAAGGAAAAATATACTGGAAAAAAAATTGAGTGTTTTGCGGAGCACGTCCTGTGTGTGATCAGCCACAGCTGGTGCTGGCAGATCGCTCAGCGTCAGCTATTCGCACTACCATGAGAAGTGTGGAGTCACTCATTAGTCTAATTGTCGGGCAGGCTGATCGCTCAGCTTGAGCTATTCTCACTATAATGAGAAGTCATTAGGACAATGGTTTAACACGTTGAGCTGTGCAGCGGTTGTGGAACAGACAGAGATCGCCTGACAAATACAGAATTCTGCTTTTTTTTTTTTATTTTGCGCCGGACGCTGAGTTGTTATTGTCAAATATCCATGAATCCTTAAAATATTTGACAATAACAACACGAGTTGCATTTGGGGCATTTCACAGAGAGGTGTCCCTTGTGGCTCCGCCGTTCCTTATAGCCGCTTTTTACGGTGTTGAAGTACGGCGAAAACGTCTCACTTGACAGGTATGAAAACATTTCCCAGAGAAGTGTCCCTTATTACCCAGCTGTCCCTGATAGTCCCGTTTTAAGGTATGGGTGAAATATCCAATTTTTTCTTTCTTGTTGCTCACTTCAACCTTCCAGTCTCCATATAAACAATCAACTGAAATAGCCCAAGCATCAAACTAGGGTACAATCGATTTCGTCACTTCCACCTTCTTCCCCAGGCGATTCCAGGGGCCGTGTCAGGCCAAGCGCGGCAGTTTTAAATTAACGAATATTCCGTTGTTACTGAAGCATATGCACCAAGACCCGAACGGATCGGTTCCCTTTTATATCTAGTTTCAAGATATTTAAAGTACCCTGTTACGTGACATTTGGCCTTTAAGAGGCTCCTCTGTCCTCCACTCGTTACCTGTATTAATGGCACCTGTTTGAACTCGTTATCAGTATAAAAGACACCTGTCCACAACCTCAAACAGTCAGACTCCAAACTCCACTATGGCCAAGACCAAAGAGCTGTCAAAGGACACTAGAAACAAAATTGTAGACCTGCATCAGGCTGGGAAGACTGAATCTGCAATAGGTAAGCAGCTTGGTGTGAAGAAATCAACTGTGGGAGCAATTATTAGAAAATGGAAGACATACAAGACCACTGATAATCTCCCTCGATCTGGGGTTCCACGCAAGATCTCACCCCGTGGGGTCAAAATTATCATGAGAACGGTGAGCAAAAATCCCAGAACCACACGGGGGGACCTAGTGAATGACCTGCAGAGAGCTGGGACCAAAGTAACAAAGGCTACCATCAGTAACACACTACGCCGCCAGAGACTCAAATCCTGCAGTGCCAGACGTGTCCCCCTGCTTAAGCCAGTACATGTCCAGGCCCGTCTGAAGTTTGCTAGAGAGCATTTGGATGATCCAGAAGAGGATTGGGAGAATGTCATATGGTCAGATGAAACCAAAATAGAACTTTTTGGTAAAAACTCAACTTGTCGTGTTTGGAGGAGAAAGAACACCATACCTACTGTGAAGCATGGGGGTGAAAACATCATACTTTGGGGCTGTTTTTCTGCAAAGGGACCAGGACGACTGATCCGTGTAAAGGAAAGAATGAATGGGGCCATGTATCGTGAGATTTTGAGTGAAAACCTCCTTCCACCAGCAAGGGCATTGAAGATGAAACGTGGCGGGGTCTTTCAGCATGACAATGATCCCAAACACACCACCCGGGCAACAAAGGAGTGGCTTCGTAAGAAGCATTTCAAGGTCCTGGAGTGGCCTAGCCAGTCTCCAGATCTCAACCCCATAGAAAATCTTTGGAGGGAGTTGAAAGTCTGTGTTGCCCAGCGACAGCCCCAAAATATCACTGCTCTAGAGGAGATCTGCATGGAGGAACGGGCCAAAATACCAGCAACAGTGTGTGAAAACCTTGTGAAAACTTACAGAAAACATTTGACCTCTGTCATTGCCAACAAAGGGTATATAACAAAGTATTGAGATGAACTTTTGTTATTGACCAAATGCTTATTTTACTGAGGAATTTACCAATTCATTAAAAATCCTTCAATGTGATTTTCTGAATTTTTTTTTTTCTTATTTTGTCTCTCATAGTTGAGGTATACCTATGATGAAAATTGGAGACCTCTCTCATCTTTTAAGTGGGAGAACTTGCACAATTGGTGGCTGACTAAATACTTTTTTACCCCACTGTAGCTCCTGGGATCATTAGGGCACGCAAACCCCCACCATGATAAGGTGACAATCCATGAGGGGGGTGACAATCCATGAGGTGATACATGAGTGACAGCTTGACAGACGAATCGGAGCAGCACCTGCAGTGATGCGGACGTTGTACCAGACTGTTGTGGTGAAAAGGGAGCTGAGCTCTAAGGCAAAGCTGTCGGTTTACCAGTGAATCTATGTTCTTACCCTCACCTATGGTCACGAGCTTCGGGTAATGACTGAAAGAATGAGATTGTGGACAATGTTTATAGTCAGCTTCATGTGTGCCTGTGTTTGTGTCTATGTTGAATGTAATTAGTGGCTTGTAAATATGGATGTCACCAGACTGCAAAACAAATCTACCTACGGGTACAAATAAAGTAACCCGAACCTGAACCTGACACAAGTGGCTGAAATGAGCTTTCTTCGTAGGATCACTGGACTCACCCTCAGAGATAGGGTGAGGAGCTCAGTCAGCTGGGAGAGGCTCAGAGTTGAACCACTGCTCCTCCACATTGAAAGGAGCCAGTTGAGGTGGTATGGGCATCTGATCAGGATGCCTCCTTGATGCCTCCCACTTGAGGTGTTTCGGGTACGTCCCTCTGGGAGGAGACCCTGGGGCAGACCCCGGACTCGCTGGAGAGACTATATCTCCCAGCTGGTCTGGGAACGCCTTGGTATCCTCTCTGAAGAACTGGAGCAGGTGGCTGGGGAGAGGGAAGTCTGGGCTTTTTTGCTTGAACTGCTGCCTCCGCTACCCAGACCTCCAGAAAAGCAGTAGAAGATGGATGGATGGATGGATAGATCACACTCCATGTAATCTGTCAAATGATAAACAGCTTTCAGAATTTGTAGTCATTGCTGGAAAAATTCTGTGGAAGGACAATTTTCAGTGAGAGAGAGAGATATGTGGCGGTAATGCACCTGTAAGCTGATTACCAACCGCCAATTAAATCTAGAAGAAGAGAGAGAGAGAGAGAGAGAGAGAGAGAGAGAGAGAGAGAGAGAGAGAGAGAGAGAGAGAAAATGCAGGGCTTGACATTAACAGCCAATGGCTAGTGAATTTCAGCAGTGGCCAGTAAGACAGCTACACTCTACAGCCACTTTGGCCATGTGCAGCCATGAAGGGATGTCCCAACCCGTAGGGGTAGTGATGTTACGCTCGAAACCGTCCACTCAACACTGATTCGCGCAATATAAAGCGGAAGTGTCATGAGCAGTTTTTTTTTTAGTTTTATTGAACAAAATATACAGACTCTCGATGAGGATAAAGGTTACAAAAGAGTTACAAAATCAGAACTTTCACAAAAAATATACAATCAGTCAATCTTCACATTCCAATTAACAAGAAAAAAAGGGGTATATTAAAAGAGAGAGTAAAGAGCACAACATTTCTCTGATGGTCTTTTTTATTATAGTAATAATAATATAATAATAATAATAATAATATAGTAATAGGAGCTATCAACTGCCACCCGGTCCCATTGGAAAAACTCGACATACCGAGAGAACTGAGGTGAAAACGCCGCGGCTGCCGGGCTGGAGTAAGGCGGAGGACAAAAAATATAAGGTACAGACCCTCGCTTCCATCTATTGTCATGGGAAATATACTAACTAACTAACTAACTAACCTGCACTTATATAGCGCTTTTCTAGTCACAAAGACCACTCAAAGCGCTTTCACTAATACTAACCCTCTATTCTAAGGGCCTATAGGAAACAAATATCTAGGGACAATTTAGAACAGCCAATTAACCTAACATGCATGTTTTTGGCATGTGGGAGGAAACCGGAGAAATCCCGGAGTAAACCCACGCAACACGGGGAGAACATGCAAACTCCACACAGATCACTGTTGGTCAGGGGCTGGGATCGAACCCACGATCCCACGATCCCCACAATCCCCCGGCCAAGGGTAAACTGTGCTGCCGCAGTGCTAATATACGGTCGTTACTGGGAAAGGTAGATGAGCTAGCGGCAATCTCCCGTTACGATAGCACATATCGGGAGTGCTCTCTCCTTTTGTTTTCTGAGACGTGGCTAACTGAACTAGCAGCAGATGCTAACATTGAGCTGGAGGGTTTTCACATGATACGGGCAGACCGAACACCAGACAGTGGCAAAGCAAGGGGCGGTGGAGTGATAATGTATGTTAACAACAACTGGTGCAGACCTGGACATATCACTGTTAAACAACGACACTGCAGCAAAGACATTGAGTTGCTAGCTGTTAGCATGAGGCCTACATATCTCCCGAGAGAACACTCACACGTGATCTGCATTGTTGTTTATGCAAATCCGACGGCGAACGCTGGGACAGCGTGTGACGTCATCCATTCAGTAACCAGCAGGCTGCAGACAGAACACCCAGATGCTCTTCTCCTCATCTCAGGCGATTTCAACTATGTTTCACTATCTCCCATTCTACCCACGTTCACCCAGTATGTCACATGCCACACTAGAGACAATAGAACACTGGACTTATTCTACGCAAACACTAAGGAGGCGTACACCTCATCACAACTCCCCCCACTCGGGAGATCGGATCACAACTTGGTTCATCTCCGGCCGGTGTACAAACCCCTAGTGCACAGACAACCTCCGGCCATGCACACTGTGGAGTTATGGTCTGAGGAGACAATGGACACTCTAAAGGGCTGTTTTGAAGCCACTGCCTGGAAGCAGCTCTGCGATCCACATGGTGAGGACATCGATGGCCTCACTCACACCTTCACGGACTACCTCAGCTTCTGTGTGGACAAATCTATTCCCACCAAGACCATACGGCGTCACTCAAACAACAAACCCTGGATCAACCCTGAGATAAAAACACTTCTGAGAGAGAAGAAGAGGATCTTCAGGTCGGGGAATAGGGAGATGCTGAAGTCCGTACAGAGGGAGCTGAGGAGAAAGATCAGAGTAGGCAAGGACAGCTTCAGGAAGAAGATGGAGGACAAGCTGCAACAGAGCGACATCAGCGGGGTCTGGAGAAACCTCAAAACCATCTCTGGGCTCCAGAATACCTCCCCCCAGGCCACGGGGGGCAGGGAGTGGGCTAACAACCTGAATCTGTTTTTCAATAGGTTTGATCAACCGCCCTCCCCCCTGACTGCACAACAACCACTGCTGCCTCTAAAGAAATCAAGTCACGCTGCCCACTCCCCACTCCACCAACACCCCCCCACTCCCAACACACAGCCCCCCATCCTGACCCTGACCAGGACCCAGGTGAGGACGGAGCTGAGGAAGAGCAAGGCGAGGAAGGCGTCGGGACCGGACGGCATCAGCGCAAAGCTCCTCAAGTCCTGTGCAGACCAGCTGTGTGGGATTGTGACGTATATCTTCAACCTGAGCCTGAAACTGGGGAGGGTACCACAGCTGTGGAAAACATCTTGTGCGGTACCTGTACCAAAAACTTCCCACCCCAAAGACCTGAACAGCTACAGACCGGTGGCCTTGACGTCCCACTTGATGAAGACCCTGGAGAGACTGCTCCTTGCTCACCTCCGCCCCCTGGTGGAACCAGCGATGGATCCACTCCAGTTCGCCTACCAGCATGGCATTGGGGTGGAGGATGCGGTGATCTTCCTCCTTCACCGTTCTCTGTCCCACCTGGAGAAGCCCGGGAATATGGTGAGGATCATGTTCTTTGACTTCTCCAGTGCTTTCAACACCATCCAACCGATGATCCTGAAGGACAAGCTGCTGCGCGCAGGGGTAGACCAGCACCTGTCATCATGGATCCTGGACTACCTCACGAACCGGCCTCAGTTTGTGAGAACCCGGGACTGTGTGTCCGACACGATCATCAGTAGCACGGGGGCCCCCCAGGGAACGGTGCTGGCTCCCTTCCTGTTCACTCTTTATACTGCGGACTTCTCACACAACACAACACACTGCCATCTACAGAAGTTCTCTGATGACTCTGCGATTGTTGGCCTCATCTCCAATGGAGATGAAGCTGAGTACAGAGGGCTTATCCAGGACTTCGTGGACTGGTGCCATCGGAACTGCCTCCAGATCAACGCGAGGAAAACTAAGGAGCTGGTGGTGGACTGCCGCAGGCAAGGACAACCCCTCACAGCACCAGTAAATATACAGGGAACAGACATCGAGATGGTGACATCCTATAAGTACCTGGGTGTTCATCTGAACAATAAACTAGACTGGTCACACAATACTGACGCACTCTACAAGAAGGGACAGCGCAGGCTGTTCCTGCTGAGGAGACTCGGGTCTTTTGGTGTACAAGGGGCGCTGCTGAAGACATTCTATGACACGGTGGTGGCATCAGCCATCACTTTTGGAGTGGTCTGCTGGGGCAGTGGCATTACTGCAGCCGATAGGAAGAGACTGAACAAACTGATCAAGAAAGCTAGCTCTGTCCTGGGGCAACGCCTTGACCCAGTGGAGGAGATAGGAGAGAGAAGGACGGTGGCTAAACTGTCATCTCTGCTGGAGTCCGAGTTCCACCCTATGCAGGACATACTGAATGCACTGAGGAGCTCATTTAGCAGCAGACTACATCATCCCAGGTGCACAACCGAGAGGTTTCGCAGGTCCTTCCTACCAACGGCTGTCAGACTGTACAACCTAAGCAGGGCTGCTCGCAGAGATAGCAAAAAGACGTAACAAACTAATAGTTTTTTGAATGCAAAAGATGCAATAGACTTACACAATGGTCCCCTCCGGCATACAACTAGGAACATACCGGTCGCTATGGAGGGTGAGAATATGTATGGGCACATAATCATACCATGTAGGATAACTAAGTAGACGGTTGTGCTGTTTCATCCCATCTAGCAACAATGCTCTGCACTGTGTGTGTTTATATATTTACATATTTATTCCATCTAGCTACAATGCTCCGCACTGGGTGTGTTTATATTTATATATCTATATATTTATTCCATCTAGCTACAATGCTCCGCACTGTGTGTTTATATATCTACATATTATTCCATCTAGCTACATTGCGCCGCACTGTGTGTGTTTATATATTTACATATTTATTCCACCTAGCTGCAATGCTCCGTACTGTGGGTGTTTATACAGTATATTTACATATTTATTCCATCTAGCTACAATGCTCTGCACTGTGTTTATATAAGATAAGATAAGATAAGATAAGATAAGATAAGCCTTTATTAGTCCCACAACGGGGAAATTCCAGGATTGCAACAGCACAGGGATAGCAACACTCAGAGCAACAATCAGAAGGCAAGAAAAAAACAAGCAAGCAAGAGCAGCTAATATACATATGTACGTATTACTATAAAATATATATATACACACACACACAGACACACAGTGCAGAGCATTGTAGCTGGATGGAATAAATATATGAATATATGAACACACAGTGCAGAGCATTGTAGCTAGATGGAATAAATATGTAAATATATAAACACCCACAGTACGGAGCATTGCAGCTAGGTGGAATAAATATACAAGTATATAAACACACACAGTGCGGAGCAATGTAGCTAGATGGAATAATATGTAGATATATAAATATATAAACACACCCAGTGCTGAGCATTGTAGCTAGATGGAATAAATATGTAAATATATAAACACACACAGTGCAGAGCATTGTTGCTAGATGGAATGAAACAGCATAACCGTCTACTTAGTTATCCTACATGGTATGACTATGTGCCCATACATATTCTCACCCTCCATAGCGACCGGTATGTTCCTAGTTGTATGCCGGAGGGGACCATTGTGTAAGTCTATTGCATCTTTTGCATTCAAAAAACTATTAGTTTGTTACGTCTTTTTGCTATCTCTGCGAGCAGCCCTGCTTAGGTTGTACAGTCTGACAGCCGTTGGTAGGAAGGACCTACGAAACCTCTCGGTTGTGCACCTGGGATGATGTAGTCTGCTGCTAAATGAGCTCCTCAGTGCATTCAGTATGTCCTGCATAGGGTGGAACTCGGACTCCAGCAGAGATGACAGTTTAGCCACCGTCCTTCTCTCTCCTATCTCCTCCATCGGATCAAGGCGCTGCCCCAGGACAGAGCTAGCTTTCTTAATCAGTTTGTTCAGTCTCTTCCTATCGGCTGCAGTAATGCCACTGCCCCAGCAGACCACTCCAAAAGTGATGGCTGATGCCACCACCGTGTCATAGAATGACTTCAGCAGCGCCCCTTGTACACCAAAAGACCTGAGTCTCCTCAGCAGGAACAGCCTGCGCTGTCCCTTCTTGTAGAGTGCATCAGTATTGTGTGACCAGTCTAGTTTATTGTTCAGATGAATACCCAGGTACTTATAGGATGTCACCATCTCGATGTCTGTTCCCTGTATATTTACTGGTACTGTGAGGGGCTGCCCATGCCTGCGGCAGTCCACCACCAGCTCCTTAGTTTTCCTCGCGTTGATCTGGAGGCAGATATATATTCATATATTTATTCCATCCAGCTACAATGCTCTGCACTGTGTGTCTGTGTGTGCACTGTGTGTCTGTGTGTGTGTATATATATATTTTATAGTAATATGTACATATGTATATTAGCTGCTCTTGCTTGCTTGCTTTTTTTCTTGCCTTCTGATTGTTGCTCTGAGTGTTGCTATCCCTGTGCTGTTGCAATCCTGGAATTTCCCCGTTGTGGGACTAATAAAGGCTTATCTTATCTTATCTTATCTTATCCAATGTCTCTTGCAATTTTTTTTTGCATCATGAGCAGTGCATCAAGCACTGTTTCAGCATGCCCACAGTCATGTGACCGTAGCAAGCGAGGTCTTGTTATGTCGGTCACATCACGTGACTTGAGGGCTCGTGGGAAATTTGAGAGGATTCTATTGGAATTAGGTCTTTTTTTTTTGTTTGCCTTGGATTGTTTGTTCCTGCCATCCAATTTTGAATAAACCGTGGATGGGCAAATGCTCAAAAAAAAGTATTGAGATTTTTTTCAGGTTTTCTACTCAGATGCAGTTCTGACACTCAGTCAGCAGATGGCACTCTTTATTAAATGTTTCATAACACTGTGTTGATCATGAAGCAATTGTCTCAAAGTTGTTCATTGTTTTATAAGGCCTCAGTTTCACCATCACTAATGTATCTATGTGTAATATTTAGTACATGTACAGGCGCCTCGTCATGGCTGCCGCGTCATTGGGATGCGCCTTTCGTGCGCGCCCAATGTCAAGTCAAATTCCTCGTATGTTTACTTGTATGTTTACTTGTAAACGTGCTTGGCAATAAAGTTCATTCTGATTCTGATTCTGATTCTGATGTAATGTGCTGTTTAATGTTACTAAACCTAATTCTAACTTGTATAATACTGTCCCTGACTTCTACTCAAATAGCGAATGCAATGATGATAACAAATCTCCTCCTCTCAAAAAATCCTCAGTTTGAGTGGTGAATCAGACCCTTTTTAAATCCTTCATGACTGTCATATGCAACGCAGAGCCCTCTCAAATTTCTCGCCAGGTCTCAAATCACATGATGTGACAATGAGGCCTTGTTCGCAGTCACAGTGACTGCACAGTCACGTGACTGTGGCCATGCTGACACAATGCTCGACGCTCTGCTCACAACACTTCGTGTTATATTGCTCGAATCAGTGTCGAGTGGGCGTTGTCGAGCATAACATCACTATTAGCAACACATCATGTCACAATCTAAAGAACTTCAAGAACAGATGAGAACCAAAAACCCTGAACAACATCTAAAGAACTGCAGGCCTCACTTACCTCAGTTTGGACACTGGTCCATGATTCAATAAGAAAGAGAGGCTGGGCAAAAATGGTGTCCATGGGAGAGTTCCAAGGTGAAAACCACTACTGACCAAAAAGAACATAAAGACTTGTCTCATATTTGTCAAAAAGCATCCTGATGATCAACAAGACTTTTAGGAAAATATTCTATGGACTGATGAGACACAAGTTGAACTTTTTGAAAGGTGTGCATCCCGTTACATCTAGTATAAAACTAACGCAGCATTTCATAAAAAGAACATCCTACCAACTGTCAAACATGGTGGTGGTAGTGTGATGGTCTGAGGCTGCTTTGCTGCTTCAGGACCGGGGCGACTTGTTGTAATTGATGTAAGCATGAATTCTGCTCTCTACCAGAAAATCCTGCAGGAGAATATCCGGCCATCAGTTCATGTCCTCAAGCTCAAGCCCTCCAATGTGGCTGAATTAAAACAATTCTGCAAAGAAGAGTGGGCCAAAATTCCTCAACAGTGATGTAAAAGACTCATTACCAGTTATTGCAAACTCTTGATTGCTGTTGTTGCCACCAAGGGTGGCACAACCAGTTATTAGGTTTAGGGTGCAATTACTTTTAAAAACTGCATTTTGTATTTACTCATGTTATCTCTGTCTAATATTAAAATTGGTTTGATAATCTGAAACATTTACGTGTGTCAAAAACATAATCAGGAAGGGGCAAATACTTTTTCACAGCACTGTATATATAGAAAAGTGAAGGCTCTTTGTGACCTCAGGGTGTGTTCACTGGCTGGAATGAGCTGCTCTGTTAGCGACGGTCCGGTTGTTAAGATTCTCCTGCTCGTTGCACAGAGCTGTTACAGATTTGCTCCAGTACTGACATCTCATTCATGGTGGCGTCTTGCAGAATAAACTGCAGCATTGTTCTCAGCTACACAAACTCTGGAAAACATGTCACATCTGCTAAAGTTACAACACAGCAGAATATAAACTATATATTTCCCATTTTCACTTTTGATGGAGTATGAGATGAGCATGAATGTCTTTAACATTTTCTACTGTTTCTTAGTCACTCGGCTGGAAGAGAGAGAATCAGAAATGAAGAGAGAGTACAACGCTCTGCACCAGCGTCACACAGAGGTGAGTTAACCTTTGGCCCATGAAGCCTGCAGGCTTTACATGCAGCAGCTTTCCTAACAGATAACTATCTATGACATGTTCATCATCACATTTACAGCTTAGCACACAGTGCAAAGGTGGGTAGTAACTAGTTACATTTACTTAAGCACATGCAATGAAGTAACTCTAAAAATTGTTGTTTACTCAATGATATTACTGTAGGATACTTTCTACTCCTACTTGAGTACATTTTTGAAGAAAAAAACTACTTTTATTTAAGTACATTTGACTGTAATAAGATATTCTTAACACTAATTCCCTACAGAATATGGCAGCTCTGTTCGCCATGTAAAAGGTGCTGATGTCCACTCTAGTGTTATTTTCAGCTCAGTGGTTTTTCCTTTACCAATGAGGGACTCCTCAGAGGTGCTCCTTTCCAAATTCTCCCTGCAGAAACGGCTCAGCCACCTTGGTTCCGTTTTGTTAGTTCCTCATCAAGTTTTTGTTTGAAACTGATATTCTGACATGACATAGATGGAAAAACATCACAAATTTATCATAAAGTTTGCAAATTCATATGAAATAAGTTGTGGACTTACAAGAAACAAAACATGCAGATTTATGAGAATAAAGTCACTGTTCTTCCTCATGGATCGTCACCTTATCGTGTGTGTGTGTGTGGGGGGGGGGTGCGTGCCCCAGTGATCCCAGGAGCTATGTTGTCCAGGGCAATTTGCCTCTGATAGGGTCACCCAAGACAAACTGGTCCTTGGTGAAGGGCCAGGCTAAGAACGATCCAACAGACTCTCATGATAAATTCTATATCAAGGATTCAGTGTACCCCACCCGGTATGGGGTTACCGGGGCCCCACCTTGGAGCCAGGCCTGAGGGAGGGGCTCGAAGGCTAGCGTCTGGTGGCCGGGTTTCCACCCATGGGACCCGGCCGGGCTCAGCCCGAAGGAGTTACATGGGTCCGCCCTCCAGTGGGCTCACCACCTGCAGGAGGGATCATGGGGGTCAGGTGCTATGTGGATTAGGTGGCGGTCAAAGGCGGAGACCTTGGCGGACTGATCCCAAGCTTTCTAAACTGGCTTTTGGTACATGGAATGCCACCTCTCTGGTGGGGAAGGAGCCTGAGCTGGTGTACGAGGTTGAGAGATACCGGCTAGATATAGTCGGCCTCACCTCAACACACAGCTCTGTTCCGGAACCAATCTCCTGGAGAGGGGCTGGAGCTTGGCCTTTTCTGGAGTTGCCCTGGGCGAGAGGTGACGAGCAGGGGTGGGTATTCTTGTATCCCCCCACCTTGCTGCCTCTATACTGGAGTTTTCCCCGGTGGATGAAAGGGTTGCTTCCCTGCGCCTTCAGGTTGGGAAACAGGTCCTGACCATCATTTGTGCCTATGCACCAAATGATGTTTCAGAGTACCCACCCTTTTTGGAGTCTGTGACTGGGGTGCTGGAGGGTGCTTCTCTTGGAGACTCCATTGTCCTACTGGGAGACTTCAATGCGCACGTGGGCAACGACAGTGAAACCTGGAGGGGGATGATTGGGAGGAACGGCCTGCCCGATCTGAACCCGAGTGGTGTTCAGTTATTGGACTTCTGTGCTAACCACAGTTTGTCCATAACGAACACCATGTTCAAGCATAAGGGTGTCCATATGTGCACCTGGCACCAGGACACCTTAGGTCACAGGTCGATGATCGATTTTGTTATCGTGTCATCAGACCTTCGACCGTATGTCTTGGACACCCAGGTAAAGAGAGGTGCAGAGCTGTCAACTGATTACCACCTGGTGGTGAGTTGGATCCGATGGCAGGGGAGGAAGCCATTCAGACCTGGTAGACCCAAACGTATAGTGAGGGTGTGCTGGGAACGTCTGGCTGAGGCCCCTGTCCGGGAGGTCTTCAGCTCCCATCTCCGGAAGAACTTCAACCACATTCTGAGGGAGTCTGGAGACATGGAGTCTGAATGGGTCATGTTCTCCACCTCTGTTGTTGAAGTGGCGGCCCAGAGCTGTGGCCGCAAGGTGGTCGGTGCATCTCATGGTGGCAACCCCTGAACCAAGTGGTGGACACCATTGGTGAGGGGGGCCATTAAGCTGAAGAAGGAGTCCTATCAAGCTTGGTTGGCTTGTGGGACTCCCGAAGCAGCTGAGGTGTATCGGCAGGCCAAACGGAGTGCAACTCGAGTGGTTGCTGAAGCAAAGACCCGGGTATGGGAGGAGTTCGGTGAGGCCATGGAACAAGACTTTCGAAGAGATTCTGGCAAACTGTCCGGCGGCTCAGGAGGGGAAAGCAGCTCCCTGTCCACACTGTGTATGGTGCGGATGGGGCACTGTTGACTTCGACTGGGGATATCATCGGGTGGTGGAAGGAATACTTCGAGGATCTCCTCAGTCCCACTGATACGCCTTCCACAGAAGAAGCAGGGTTTGGGGACGAGGGGAATGACTCGCCTATCACAGGGGCTGAGGTCGCCAAGGTGGTTAAAAATCTCCTTGGTGGCCGGGCCCCAGGGGTGGACGAGATTTGCCCTGAGTACCTCAAGGCCCTGGATGTTGTTGGACTGTCATGGTTGACACGCCTCTGCAACATTGCGTGGAGGTTGGGGGCAGTGCCTTTGGCATGGCAAACTGGGATGGTGGTTCCTCTCTTCAAAAAAGGGGACCGGAGGGTGTGCTCCAACTTTAGAGGGATCACACTCCTCAGCCTCCCTGGGAAGGTCTATGCCAAGGTACTGGAGAGGAGAGTCTGGCCGTTGGTCGAACCTTGGATTCAGGAGGAGCAATGTGGTTTTCGTCCTGGCCGTGGCACATCGGACCAGCTCTTTACCCTCTCGAGAATTCTCGAGGGTTTGTGGGAGTTTGCCCAACCTGTTTACATGTGTTTTGTGGACTTGGAGAAGGCATTTGACCGCGTCCCTTGTGGTTTTTTGTGGGGGGTGCTTCGGGAGTATGGGGTATTGGGCTTATTGTTACGAGCTATTCGGTCTCTGTACGACCGTTGTGAGAGTTTGGTTCGTATTGCCAACACTCGGTCGGAGTCATTCCCAGTGAGAGTTGGACTCCGCCAGGGCTGCCCTTTGTCACCGATCCTGTTCATAATTTTTATGGACAGGATTTCTAGGTGCAGCCAGGAAATGGAGGGTGTCATGCTTGGTGACCACAGGATCTCATCTCTGTTGTTTGCAGATGATGTTGTCCTGTTGGTTTCATCCAGCAATGACCTACAGCTCTTGCTGAGACGGTTTGCCACTGAGTGTGAAGTGGCTGGGATGAAAATCAGCACCTCCAAGTCCGGGTCCATGGTCCTCAGCCGGAAAAAGGTGGATTGTCTTCTCTGGGTTGGGGACAGGCTCCTGCCCCAAGTGGAGGAGTTTAAGTATCTTGGGGTCTTGTTCACGAGTGAGGGGAAAATGGAGCGAGAGATTGACAGACGGATTGGAGCAGCATCTGCAGTGATGCGGACGTTGTACCGGTCTGTTGTGGTGAAGAGGGAGCTTAGTTCTAAGGCAAAGCTGTCGATTTACCAGTCAATCTATGTTCCTACTCTCACCTATGGTCACGAGCTTTGGGTAATGACCGAAAGAACAAGATCGTGGATACAAGCGGCTGAAATGAGCTTTCTCCGTAGGATTGCTGGACTCACCCTCAGAGATAGGGTGAGGAGCTCAGTCAGCCGGGAGAGGCTCAGAGTAGAACCGCTGCTCCTCCACATTGAAAGGAGTCAGTTGAGGTGGTATGGGCATCTGAGTAGGATGCCTCCTGGACGCCTCCCACTTGAGGTGTTTCAGGCACGTCCCACTGGGAGGAGACCCCGGGGCAGACCCAGGACTCGGTGGAGAGACTATGTCTCCCAGCTGGTCTGGGAACGCCTTGGTATCCTCTCTGAAGAACTGGAGCAGGTGGCTGGGGAGAGGGAAGTCTGGGCTTCTCTGCTTGAACTGCTGCCTCCGCTACCCCGACCTCCGGAAAAGCGGTAGAAGATGGATGGATGGATGGATGGAAGTCACTGTTTTTTAGGGGGGAAATCACATACTGTTTGGACTATAAAAATACTCATTTACAGGGAAAAAATTAAATTTAGAGAAAAACTTTGCAAGCTGGTGAGAGTGAAGTTTTTACTCACTACTCAACTTTTTGATTTGATACTTTTTTATTCTTACTCAAGTAACTTTTTTGCTGAGTACTGTTGAGTTGGTGAATACTTGAGTAATTAATTTCACAAGGCAATGCTACTTTTTCCTGAGTGTAATTTCTGCCTGCTTCCACCGCCGACAAAATATTAAAGAAGCAGCATTACACATGCTTTTATTCGAACAAATAAGAGCTTCAACAAATAGGTAATTCATGTGAAAATGTGCTTTATGTTCAAATGTATTTTACAAGGGCTGCTCATTAAATATTTCACTTGATTCATTTCCAGTGGACAGAGAGGACCCAAACTTGGCACAGTTATTAGACTATTTTTTTTTTCTTGCTTTCTGATTGTTGCTCTGAGTGTTGCTATCCCTGTGCTGTTGCAATCCTGGAATTTCCCCGTTGTGGGACTATTAAAGGCTTATCTTATCTTATCTTATCTTATCTTATTAGTCTATCCACCAAGGGCCACACACTTCTCCCATCACTTTATGCAGCTGTGGAGACATCACCTGTCTGCAGGTTGCATCAGAAGCCTTCAAAAAATGACTTCATGGTTGGAAAGAGATTGAAGTCAGATGTTGCAATGTCGGGAGAGTAAGGGGGTGAGGAAGGATTTCATAGATGCAGGACCATACTTCTGTCTGGGCACCATTCAAGTTGTGAACCGGAGCGTTGTCTTGCAGGAGGTAGACATCTTTGGTTACCATACCACACCTCTCAGTTGAGATGGCCTTCTGCAATTTCTGCAGCAGTGAAGCATAGTAAGTCCTGGTAATTGTGGTACCCTTTGCCAGGACATCCATCATTAATACTCCATGCTGGTGCCTAAAGACCGTGAGCATGACCTTGCCCACCAACGGTTGGAGGCATGTCTTCTTCAGAGGTGGTGAGTCATAATGCTTAAATTGCGTCACCTGGGATTTAGTCTCTGGATCATAGTGATGGACCCATGTTTCGTCCTGCATAGTTAATTTGTCGAAGTCCTCCTGGTTTTCTTGGCATATGGCCAAAAGAGCCTGGGAGCACATGACTCGTACCTGCTTCTGGAAAGGTGTGAGTAACCAGGGAATCCATCGTGCAGCCAACTTCTGCATATGCAAGTGGTCATGGATGATTTTTTTTTTCCTTAGACCCCACACTGATCTTGACATCTTGGGTTAGTTGGTGAACAGTTATGGGGCGATCCTCCATAATGGTGGTCTCCACTTGCCAGACGGTGTCTTTATCAATGCTGCACTGTGGTCGCCCAGGAATGGGTGCCATTTCCACTGATGTCCAACCGCACTTGAACTGTCAGTGCTAAGGCTTGACTACGTCATACAATGGGGCATCCTTCCCATAGGTGTCTTTCATCTCATCAAACATCTCCAGTGGTGTGCGGCCTCTTAAGTACAGGAACCTGATGGCCGCTCTGCATTCAACTGGCTCCATTATCACACCTTACTCTATCTTAGCACCTGTAACAGAGAAACTCTTTGGAGTTCAGAGCTGCAAATTAGCATGTGACCTAAAGCAATAGGTATTATTATACATGTGACATTTCAGCCTCCTACAGTAACTGGAAGTGGGTCAGAGGAAATCTTTAATGAGCAGCACAACATCATGTACATTGTACATTCTCTTTCAGAAAATACTAACAAAACTGCAGTGACTGTCGATCATTTGGAACAGGAAATTTTCTATAATTATTCTGAAGCATATTTGTAATTGAGGAAGTCACTGGCTGTTTTGTAAATGGGGAAAAGGGCTCTATGCACTCAGAAGTGATCAGATTAACTCCTCTGCAGTTCATATTTTATGAGGCCCTTTGAGCACTATAATCTGAGAGTCTGGTTGTGCTTCCAGTTCTTGTAATCCAAATAGACTACTGATTTTTTTTTTTTTATTATTACATGTTACATTCAAGTTATTCATTAAAAAAATCCATGTTCTTTGCTACAGGTTCTATTTTTATTCTTCAGTTTCACCTGCTTTAAAAATCATTCCTGGTCTTGACTTGCTTTACAGATGATTCAGACATACGTCGAGCACATTGAACGGTCTAAAATCCAGCAGGCAGGGAGTAACAGCCAGTCAGAAGGCCCCGGCTGTGGACGAACGTGAGTGGGATTTGGGTGTGTGTGTGTGAGCGTCTACTTGTAACTGCCACTGTGATCTATGATTTTCATCCGTAGTGGTTGATCATATTTCCTTTTTTGTTCTCTGTTTCAAGCTTTTTGTGTTGTTACTGCCGGCTTTGTTTGTCACGAGCTCTGATGAATAGATATGTGACAATGTATGCAAAAAAACCCATAGCAACCACAGTGGTTCTTATGGAAAGCAGTTATACAATTATAAACTTGGAGTTTACATGCTTGCTTGCCATGTTCAGCGAATTCCCCACCCATAGGTGTGATGATTAGACGTACATCTGTTGTAGCTTGTTTGTCAAATTACAAAGAAAGTGACCAAAAGCTTAAGCATGCTACATGGACATGAGTCTTAAAGCTGCTGTTTGATTTTGGCCTATACTTGTTGTAAAAGGTTTCTAGTTTAAGGAGATTCTTTAGGCCTTATTCACATTCTGTTTTTTAGTGGCTGAGTTTCATTACCCTATGTTCTAGTTTGTTCAGGCCAAATGTGAAGTGAAAATTCACATTGCTCTACTCCCACAAGTACAGCTGTCAGAGTAGAGATCAACGTGAAAATTCGCCCTGCAGAGGGGCAGGGCTACCTTCATAACTTCTGCAACCCTTTGTACCTGGCATAGAAATCCTTCTAAAATTCCAACATTGTGACTGAGTTCACAACATAATCCTGAGGGGCACACAGCTGGGAAAATGTCACTGCCTCCTCCAGAAACTGCATACTAACATTGACTGTTTTCAGCACTAAACAAGTGGACCAGTGTCTATTCATGAGCTGCTAGTCCTTGTTTGCAGATCTGTAATTCAATTCAGCTTTATTTTTATAGCGCCATTTCACAACAACAGCCATAGCACTGTCAAACTGTAGGGGAAAACCCCACTATTGCAGAAAGACCCCAGCAATCAGGTGATCCCCGTGAGCAACCACTTGGCAATGGTGGAGAGGAAAAACTCCCAGCAGAACCAGTCTCAGGGAGGGGCAGTCGTCTGCTGTGACTGGCTTGGGGCTGAGGGGATAGAGAAGAAGAAGAAGAAAAGAACAGACATGTAGAGAGCAAACGGCACGATAGGGACTCAATCTATGGGAGAGAACAAACAGATGTTAATGAACAGCAAAAATATTACATTGTATTACATTGTAGCAGCCTAGCAGGATATCATGGGTGGATACAAACTACAGACAACAGCTGCAGAGCTCCGGTACATCTGTCTGCAGCAGTGGTTCCCAACTATGTGCCACGGAGGGCCAAAGTTCCACAGGTTTTCTCTTCAACCCAGTCCCTTCAACAGGTGTTTTCACTGATCAGCAGTCATCCATCCACACACCTTCTACCACTTATCCGGGGGTCCGGGTCGCAGGGGCAGCAGTGTAAGCAGAGAAGCCCAAGCTGGTGCCTGACCAGCAATCAGTGTGAAGAAATTCAGTGAAATCACCTGTTGAAGACTCTAGTTGGCGGTAAAACCTGCAGGGTCTTGGCCATCCATGACACATGGCTGGCGACCACTGGTCTACAGTGAGGGGCGGTCTCATTTTTAAACAAATTTTTCCTCTATTGTTGATACTGACTCCTGGTGACGGCAGAATCTGAACACTGATTGAGTTGAACAAAATCCATGTGGTTTCACCTCGTCCGGAACAAATATGCGTGTTTTTGCATCTTTCCATTGACTTTGTATGTAAATGTGTCCCGTGAAAAATTCACTTCATGTTTGGTCTGAACACACCATTAGAAGTCATCTTCACATGCTTGTTTTTTTTAGCCAGTCTGTTATGACCTGAAACAAGCCCAAATCATGACACATCCAGCCTCATAGTTTACAATTTTCTCTTCTTAACATTTTTATTACAATCTTGCTATTAAAGTCCCAGTAGCTGATGTGTTCACAAAGCAGGTGGACACTTGCCTCTAGAGCTGCTCCTGATTGGATGGGCTGATCAGGGATTTCTGGTCTGTCCACCATGGCAGCTCAGTGGCGAATGTTCATTGATATCATGAAAACAAAACAGCAAAAAGTGTTTCTGAACACATTCAAAGCAACAAATAAGAAGTTTAGTTACTGACTCTTTTTTTGACAGCAGTGGCTCCTATTTAAATGTATTTCAAGAATCGTGCTGCGCTGTTCTTCAAATGTTTGGCAAAGTGTTTTACAATGACAGTGGCTAGGAGGTGGGGAAGCCATGGATCCAGTGGACACATTTCCACTGGATCCATGGCTTCCCCAGAGTATGTGCAAGTGGGCAGATTATAACATAGACCATCCAATCATTTAATTCACTCCTACTGCAGTAATTAGCAGTGTTGTTATTATAGCCCTGTACTTGACAAAAAAATAAATCTGGATTAGATTACTTAACCGCAGCTTTAAAATCAAAGCCCAACAGCCTACATTACCTGTTTACAAGTGTCTGGTTTCTTGAAACATTCATTTTAGCTGAACATCAGTTTGAAGAAAAGCACCAACACACAGAGGGGCTGAATATTTCTGAGTATCATGAGGTCCTTATTACAGTTCAGTCAATTAGGAAACTGGTGTCGAGGAAGAATTTTACATTATTATTGGCTACGGGACCCAAATCATTCTTAGTCCTGCATAGCCACCGGGTCCAAGTGTTTGCATACCTGCCTCCACTTGACGGGATCAAGGGCGTGCTCACGGGTGATGTTCACAGTCTTCATGTCATCCTTTATCCAGTAGAGCCACCATTTCTTTGGACATCCTCGTGACTACTTCCCCCCTTGGGCTGAAGCGTAGGATCGTCCTCACCACCAAGTCCAGCCATGCCTCTCACATCTTCCCAGTGATTGTTGCCGCTCCTATGCACTTTTGCACATCCTCGTTCTTCACATGACCGTGCAGTGTCGGGCCGAGGCTCCAGCGCAGCGTCGCATCTCCATTCTGTGGAGTGTTTGCTCGTGTTTCATTGTAGCATGCCAGCATTTGCATCCTTGTAGGGCGGCAGGGTGGCTCATGGTCTTGTAGAAGTTCCACTTGAGGTGCACTGGCATCTGGTGGTTGCAGAGTACACCAGTCAGCTGCCACCTCTTGGTCCAGGCAGCACTGACTCAGGCACATTTATTGGGGAGTGTGTCGCCATCACTGCTGAGTATTGAGCAAAGGTATTTGAACTGCATGCACTTAAAGTTTTGATCAGACATTGCCATACGATGCGATAGAAGATTCTCCAGCTTGGCACATCACCTCGCCTGTTGCTGAAGGCCTTCACCGATCGCTGAGGTTCCGGGGAGCCTCGTTACTAGGCGCCGCTACAAGGAGGAGGTGAAGAGTCTTTGGAAATCGACTACAGGACCTAATTAAGTGGAATAAATCACATTTGATACTGACACAGATTGGCTGAACTGTCTTTATCAATAGGACTAAACACAATCCCAGAATTCTGAATGTCTTTAAACAAGTTATTAGTTACATTGATACTGCATTTGTTTACAACCGGCACTCTGATCTTGCAGTTCACAGCGTTCCCCTGTTTATCTGCTGGTCTACCAGTAGAGGACTTCCCTCAGGCACATCACAACATCTCCACATCAGTTTAATAGTAATAGAAATGTCATGAAAATTGCACATGCGTAATTTTTAAATTTCATATTTAGTTTGATATTTTCTGTACCAGTGTGTAAGACCTCTTGTTCCACACGGTGTATAATTTATCTTTTCAGTAATTCCACACTCCACATCCAGACTTGAACTCTATTGTTCTGGCTTACTCACACATCGAAAGCTGATGGTTTTGAGACAAGGTTCAAAAAGTGTTTATAAAACTTGTACAGTTATCCCCTTTTTATAAAAGTTGTTTATTTAAAAAAAAAATCTTGCCAACCTAGACCCATGTTACAGGTGTTCTGGATTGTATTTTCATGAAAATAAATATTTAAAAAAAATAGTACATCAACAAAATGTTTGGAAAGGTGCAAAATTAAAGCCTTTAAATTCTGGGTACACATTTCTCTTAAGGAGATGAGTTAAACTTTTGCTTTTCTGTTTAAATAATAATAATAATTGTCAATTTTTTTGAAAATATTCGAGGAATGTTTCGGTCTTTGTTGTAGTCCCTTTTTTGCTAACTAATAGCTGAAGAGCAACGTTAACATAGGTTGTGACACACTGTATTGTGCATCTGAAGTATACAGTGCTATGAAAAAGTATTTGCCCCTGCCTGATTTCTTATATTTATGCATATTTGTCACACTTAAATGTTTCAGATCATCAAACAAATTGTAATATTAGACAAAAAAATAACTTGAGTAAATACAAAATGCAGTTTTTAAATGATGATTTAATTTATTAAGGGGAAAAAGGCTGTCCAAACCTACCTGGCCTTATGTGAAAAAGTACCCCCCCCCCCATTACATCATGAATTAACTGTGATTAACTACATTTTATGGAAAGCTGAGTTCAACTTCACTAGCCACACCCAGGCCCGATTACTGCCAGACCTGTTGAATCAAGAAATCATTTAAATAGAACCTGTCTGACTAAGTGAAGTTGGCTTAAAGATCTTAAAAGTAACGCATCATGATGTGATCTAAAGAAATTCAAGAACAAATGAGAAATAAAAACCCAGAAGAGCATCTAAAGAATTGTAGATGTCACTTGCCTCAGTTTGGCCCCTGGTCCATGATTCAACAACAAGAAAGAGAATGGGCAAAAATGGCATCTGTGGGAGAGTTCCATGATGAAAACCACTGCTGACCAAAAAGAACACAAAGGCTCGTCTCACATTTGCCAAAAAACATCTTTATGACCCCCAAGACTTTTGGGAAAATATTCTGTGGACTGACGAGACCAAAGTTGAATTTTTTGGATGGTTTTGGTTGGTGGCCTCCTGTTACATCTGGCGTAAAACTAACACAGCATTTCATAAGAGAAGATCATACCAACAGTCAAACATGGTGGTGGTAGTGTGATGTTCTGAGGGCTGCTTTGCTGCTTCAGGACATGGATGACTTGCCATAATTGATGGAACCACGAATTCTGCACGGTGGCGCAGTGGTTTAGCACTGTGGCAGCACAGTTTTACCCTTGGCCGGGGGATCGCGGGGATCATGAGGTCGTGGGTTCGATCCCAGCCCCCGACCAACAGTGAGCTGTGTGGAGTTTGCATGTTCTCCCCGTGTTGCGTGGGTTTACTCCGGGATTTCTCCGGTTTCCTCCCGCATACCAAAAACATGTAGGTTTAGGGCGCTCGCGCACGCAGCGACCAGCAGCCAGTGGCTTGTCACCAGACTGCAAACCAAGTCTACCTACGGGTACAAATAAGTAACAAAAAATAAAAAATAAAAAAAAAAATTCTGCTCTCTACCAGAAAATCCTGAAGGAGAATGTCCATCCTTCAGTTTATGACCTCAAGCCCTCCAGTGTGACTGAATTAAAACAATTCTGCAAAGAAGAGTAGGCCAGAATTCCTCAACAGCCATGTAAAAGACTCACTGACAATTATTGCAAACACTTGATTGCAGTTGTTGCCGCAAGGGTGGCACAACCAGTTATTAGGTTTAGGGTGTGATTACTTTTTCACACATGCCCAGGTAGGTTTGGATAGCTTTTTTCCCCTTAATAACTTAAATCATCATTTAAAAACTGCATTTTGTATTTACTCAGGTTCCTTTGTCTAATATTAAAATGTGTTTGATGATCTGAAACATTTAACCACTTGCACTTCGGGTAATTTTCCTAAAAATGCCAAAAAATAACGTGCCCAAAGTAAATCGAAAGCTGTTATTCAACCCTTTGCAGCATCTTCATGGGGTTGGTCTCATTTAAAAGAAAACACTTTGAATTTTTTGGCAAAAAAAACATAATCTCTCTACGTGCTCCGGCCACTGAGTTACAGTCATCTAAACATACTGAACTTGAAGAAAAAAAAATTGGACACAGTGTTTTTTTGGATACAAATGCTTGTAAATAACACACAGCTGTCCGATCCGGCTGGAAAATGCAACAGAAATGTAGAACCAAGTGTTATCCAGCTGAGATCCAAATTTGGTAACAATACCACAAAAAATGAATATTTTACACAGCTTTGTTCTCAGGCTGTTCCCAGGCGTTATGGAACTGTGCCAAATTGTGCCAAATGGCACAGTTTGGAAAAACGTCTGTAACTTTTGAATAATTCAATGTAGAATCTTCATTTTAGGCTCTAATGAAAGGTCACACTCAGGGCTGTGTCTGTGTGTGTGTGTGGGGGCGGGGGGTCGTTCCCCCCCCCCCCCGCTACCAAGGACCAAATTCGGCCCTCGCTACATGACGGAATACACTCTTTTTTTTTCCTTTTTTTTTCCTTGCATGTTTTCACAGCGGCCCCCCCCCCCCCCTCGCTACTGTGTGTGTGTGGGGGGGGGGGGGGAACCGTGAACGGACCGTGAACGCCCCCCCCCCCTCGCTACAGAAGAGGGCCATCGCTACATGATGGAATAGACTGATATGCTTCCCCCCGCGGACCGGGGAGCGTTCGGACCGTGGCCCCCCCCCGGCCGCTCCTCTTCTGCAGCGGGGGGGGGGGGGGGGGCGTTCACGGTCCGAACACGGCAAATGAACCGTTTATCGCGGCGCACGCACTTCGTGCGCAGTACAGTTGTAATTTACCGATCGGTCAAAAGTCATTTTTGGATTACAGTTTTCAGGGATAAATAATAATTTAGCTTATAACACCTTACCTCTTCAAAGCAGCAGAGTCGTGGCAAACAGCTCTTCCCACGCGTCAGACGAACGCGACGCTGCTCCACTCGTGGATCCCGATCAACATAATTCCATTATTGCCGTTTTGGCGAATGATTTACGACTTTTGTTGTCGGCCTCCGTCTATTCTGCTGGAATGAGTGCAGGTCCCACTTGTGGGTGTTTTCCATGCTGCTGGGTGAGCCTGGGTCTGTAGTAGATTCGTACAGAGTCCTTCTGCAGCAGTAAATATCGCTTCACCCAGCCAGAATTTCTGTGCTTCAATTGGCTCCTGCGTTCACAGTAGGCGGGTCCTCCTTCTTAGATTTTCATTCATTGGCTCCTCAAGGTTTCAGAAACCCAATTCAAGGCTCTTATTAGTCGAATGAGAGGTCAATCAGATGAACTAATCTGTTCGCGGCTGTGTTTGCAGATTTTTTTTTCAGTGGCGCTTGGAGGGCACACCACCTACATTATCACCATCAATATCCTTATCATGCGTCATGCGCACGAGGGCGCACGAGCGCGCTCTCGTGCACCCTCGTGCGTCATAGGACGCAGAGACTTGCCCGCCCGCGGAACAACGGAGCGCAAGTGGTTAAGTGTGACAAATATGTAAAAATATATGAACTCAGGAAGGGGCAAATATTTTTTCATAGCACTGTATTTATTGGGGGGTTACAGTAATGGAAATGTATGTACGTATTAAAAGCTGTAATCTGTCTCAAGGCTAAAAAGAGTGCATGTTTATGTAGTTTTCTGTTGTGCCATGGCATGTTCTGGTCTCCTGTCCTCTAATTGGTGTCTGTCTTGTCTGTCTTGCTGGTTTGCTTTCTGTGCTGCTGTTTGCACAGTCAACGCCACACTTGGAGGAAGAGGTAAATCCAACATGATCCCGATGCCCTGCTACTAAACCAGTCTGCCTGGAGTTAAAAAATGTCACTAAGAAATGTTGATGCTGATCCCCAAATGCATTTGCTTCCCAGTTATTGAAGCTTGCAGCAGCTGTTTAGTATGCTGTGTGTATTAATAATTTTGCAAATATAGCAGCAAATTAAAATGAAATGAGGAAGATGAGGGTAATATTAAGCAGCCAGACTTCTCCTTTTCCCTCTTTCTCCCTCATGTGTTTGTGACTGTCCCTGTGTCTGCCTGACCTGCCTGTGTCTTGCTTTGTCCATATTATACCTGTGTGTATTTAACCAAATGTGTCATGATGTTTCCTTAACTGGCAGTTGACAGAGGTTGTTATCAGCTTAATATTTCAAATGAGGTTTTTATAAACTTGTCATGAACATTGGGTCATAAATGGTGCAATGTTGGCTGCATGTGACCAATTAGAAGTGGCTTTGGAGAGTTTTCTTGCATCAGCAGCATTCACATTAAACAGCAAAAGAATATCATGTCAAGGAGTGTGTGTGTGTGTGTGTGTGTGTGTGTGTGTGTGTTGAATAAAGGAATCAAAACCCATCACTTTACTTTTTTAATTAGACAGTCTTCATCTCTGAACACTGTACTCCACCTACAAGTTCTTCTAAAAAATATAAATAACACTATTTACCAGATTTGCCCCTATTGGCTGTAGTGTGATTAATACTTTAAAGATCGCTATACAAAATGGTGTTTTGTGTTTTTTAACCTTATAAAATATGGTGATGATGGGTCACATGTATACCATTAAATTATTAAAACACTTAATTTGAGAAATACACACTGCCTTTATTTAGTTTATCTCTTGAATAGACATGGACATGGAGATTGCATTTCCTGAGTTTTATTCCCAAAATAAGCAAGCCCCACCTTCAGTTCTCCAGGCTGTCGAAACAAATGTCAGCCTCCTTATTTGGCCCCACAAAAAAAAAAAAAAAAAAAAAAACAACAACTTGGATTAGGGGCTAAAGCGGGCTGAAATCTATTTATTTCAGACAGAAGTTTACAGACAGCTGTTTTAAGTTGTAAAACACAGAAACTGTTTTTGATCAATTAAACTAATTGTCTTTAAGGATGTTAAGACTTTGAATTAATCCGTGGAAAATTCATGATATGGAACATTCCCATTGACAGTCAATAGTTGCTCCATCTGTCACTTTTGCATGTGGTCCTATGAGCTGTTGATTAAGATTTCTCCTGACTCATTTTCCCATGAACTGACAGGAACCAAACTTGGCACAGTTAACAGTGTTTCTCTACATAGGTACCACCAAGGGTCACACAGTTCTCCCATCACTTTATGCAGCTATGCCATGCAGACCTCGCCTGTAGAAGTCAGGTTGCATCAGAAGCCACGACTTGACCTCAGAAACCAGTGTTTCAATGTCTTGGAAGTGCTTGCCCTTCAAAAATGACTTCATGGTTGGAAAGAGGTGGAAATCAGACGGTGCGAGGTCGGGAGAGTAAGGGATGGGGGTGAAAAGTATTTTATAAGTGCAGGACCGTGCTTCCATCTGGGCAACATGCAAGTTGTGAACCAGGGCATTGTCTTGCTGGAAGAGGACACCTTTGGTCAGCATGCCACAGCTCTCAGTTTTGATGGCCTTCTGCAGTTTCTGCAGCAGTGAAACGTAGTTGTTTTTTGTTTTTGTTTTTTTGTATTTTGTATACTTTATTAGTCCCAGAGGGAAATTACAGGGCATCCACTTGGATGGATGAGGCAGCCAAGGTGCAGCACCAATCCCTTCACCATTCACACACATTCACACCTAGGGCCACTTTAGAGTCTCTAATTAACCTAACTTGCATGTTTTTTGGCCTGTGGGAGGAAACCACAGTACCTGGGATAAACCCACACAGACACGGGGAGAACATGCAAACTCCACACAGAAGGGTCACCGATGGTCAGAGAGTGGGATCGAACCCACGATGGTCAGGGGTGGAATCGATCCCTTGACCTTCTTACTGTGCCGCCACAGTGCTAACCACTGCGTCACTGAGTAAGTCCTGGTAATTGTGGTGCTCTTTGCTAGGAAATCCATCATCAGTACCCCATGCTGGTCTCAAAAGACCGTGAGCGTGTCTGGCCAACCAAGGGTTGTACATGTGTCTTCTTGGGAGGTACTCACTTACTTACTTATCCACATTGTTCCAGATGGGGCATATGGCTGCATTTATCTTTCTCCACTCATGACGGTCTTGGGCTTTAGCACCTGCTTCACCCCATGAAAGACCCATCTCTTCCATTTCAGCCACCACTGTCCTCCATCAGGTGGTCTTTGGCCTGCCCCCCTTTCTCTTCGCAATAGGGGTCCATCTCAAGGCAGCTTTTGTGATTCTCTCATTTGGCATCCTTAGAATGTGACCGAGCCATCTTAGACTCCTCATTTTTATCTCTAGGGACAGGTTCTTACAGCCTATCATCCTGTACAGGTCCTTGTTAGAGATCTTGTTCAGTCAGTAAATGTTGCAGATCTTGCGAAGGCAGCTGTTGTGGAAGCTGTTGATTTGGTTCATATCTTTTTGCATTACTCTCCAACACTCAGCCATACAGTAGTACTGACTTAACATTGCTGTTATAGAGCTTAATCTTAGTTTTGATGCTGTACTGTTTCGACTTCCAGATATTGAACATCTGACCGTCCAAGAGGCATCCAATGTAGCATATTTGCACAGCTGGAAGATCTTGACTTTGCAGACGATTTGGCAGTCATTTCATCAACAAGAACCCACCTAAAAAAGAAAACCAGTAGACTCTCCTACTATGCAAAGAAAACCGGTCTATGTATCAACAAGAAGAAGACTCAAGTGATGTTGATCAACATGCCGGCTGACTTACCAATTACCATCGACGGTGAAGTTTTGGAGAGTGTCAAGGAGTTCACATACCTCGGTAGCCTGTTAAGTAGCGACAACAGAGCTCAAGAGGACATCAAGGCGAGACTTAACAAAGCTAGGGGTGCTTTCAGCCGACTCCATCACCCAGTCACTGGTAATGAGGAACAGGGTTTGAGAGAGTATGCACCCTTGTCTAACTCCAGATTTTACTTCAAACCACTCTGTTAAGGTATTATCCAGAATGACGCTGCATTTGAAGTGTTCGTAGAACTTCCCTATGAGGTTGATGATTTTATTGGGAATTCCGTAGGCTCTCAAGATCTTCCAGAGGCTTTCTTGATGAACACTATCGAATGCTTTCTTGAAGTCAATGAAAGCTTCATTGGAGGTGGTGAGTCATAATGCTTCCATTGCATTGACTGGGCTTTAGTCTCTGGATCATAGTGATGGACCCATGTTTCATCCTGCATAATTAGTCTGTCAAAGAATTCCTCCTGGTTTTCTTGGCACATAGCCAAAAGAGCTCGTTCGGGAAATCCATCGTGCAGAGAACTTTCATATGTGCAAATGGTCATGATTTTTTTTCCTCAGACCCCACACTGATCTTGAGATCTTGGGCTAGTTGGTGAACAGTTATGTGGGGATCCTCTAAAAGGGTGGCCTCCCACTTGCCAGATGGCGTCTTCATCAATGGTGCACTGTGGTCGCCTGGGAATGGGTGCCATTTCTACTGATGTCCACCAACACTTGAACTGTCGATGCCAGTGCTTGACTATGTCATACGATGAGGCGTCCTCCCCATAAGTCTCTTTCATCTCATCGAACGTCTCCTGTGGTGTGCAGCCTCTCCAGTACAGGAACCTGATGACTGCTCTGCATTCAACTGGCTCCATTATCACACCTTACTCCATCTTAACACCTGTGAAAGAGAAACCCTTAGCAGTTCGTAGCTGCAAATTACCCACTGACCTATAGAGATATGGATTATTATACATGTGTAATTTCAGCCTCGTACAATAGCCAGAAGGGGTCAGGGGAAATCTTTAATGAGCAGTCCTCATAGGTCCACAAAAGTTCTTTGTTCCCAATATGACACATTGGAACATTTTAAATATGGTGGTGCTACTGCATTTCATATTTTTAGACCCCCTCAACTCCTCATATGCAGGCAGATGAAGGATGACTGATGGGAATAAAGTGTTCTCTCATGTTAGCCATGGCAGTTTGCATCCTGTTGGTGTCATTTTTCACTTTCATCTGTGTTCACTTTCAATTCTCATGTTCATATTTCACTTATTGTACACAGTGTATTAAATACACATTTTGGTGGCAGTAAAGGGTAATAGATTAAGTAGTAAAACTACTTGGTTAAGGTTTGAATAAGGGTTTGGGTCTAACCTTATGCAGAACCTTATAACCTTATGCAGTTAAATAACCTTATGCAGTTATTTTCCCAACCACTAGAAGTCACTTTTTTCACAATATTGCTTCAGGTTGTAATGCTAGTGAAAATGTCTTATATTGTCTTTTTGGAGGACAGTTACTCCATCTTGCTTTGTAATCCAGGCTCCTTTTTTGTGCTTCATCAGTGTGTGAATGTGTGTGTGAATGAGTGGATAGCAGGATCTGTAAAGCGCTTTGGTCATCAAGAGATGAGAATAAAAGCGCTATATAAGTGAATGCCATTTACCATTTACCATTTTTCATCTCTTGTATGTTATTTTTGGTGCAAGTATTTTTAAACAACTGAATATAAAAACTCCTGGATATAAATGAAATAAATAATGATTGCCCTGTAGGGTTCAAAGTACCAAAATACTGTTGAGAAACTCCCACAGAAGTAATTTCCTAACTCAGATATACTTTCACCAAACAAAGGAATCATGAAGCCAGTTAACATTATCTAGTCTCTAAATGAAAATTCTTTTCACACATCAGTGCTAGCAGTCAGGTGCTTTAACTTAACGATACTGTATGGAAATGTTTGTGGTTATTCAGTGAACTGCACCACAGTTCTCAAGGAGTCACTTTTGGTACCTTTGAATGCAAAAATAGTCCTGAATGTGACTGTGATTAACTGTCTAATATTTGATGCATGCAAGGATGAGCTCCAGCACTGCAGAGGGAACAAAAGGATTAAAAGTGTCACAATAATAACCAAGAGTCATTCTGACATCAGTCTCCTCTCCCTTTTGTGTCTCCTCTCCCAGCAGCAAAACAGAACGCCCGCCGTCGTTGAGCCTGTACCCCAGTGGCGAGGGCATGGTACGTGGGGGTCTCGGGGGGGCTAGGATGATGCCCGGGAAAGACATCTGGCAGGTCAGCGAGCTCAGCCAGTCTACCTACAGCTCCGCCTACCAGGTGGGACAGATAGCGGCGCCCTGTCCTCCTCCACCTGAACCGCAGTCGCTGTCCCTGGAGTGGAAGGGGGCGGGGCCAGTCTCCCTTTCCCACACCTGCTTGTGTCAATCTTAATGAAACTGTTTTTGCTATCTTATTATCTTAGCATTTAAAAATACAGTTTTTTAGCTGTATGTAAGTTGACCCAAGCAAATAGAGCCCATGTTAATGTTTCTTCATGCAGTTTTTCTGTGTGATTGTTTTCCTCTGTGAGCCATTGTCATCACGTTTTAGTTCACTCTTGCACAATGCGTTACACTTGTGCATGTTGTTCATGGCATATCATGCTGTGCAAGAAAAAAAGGATAGTGTCGCTTTGTTGTTTGGCTTTGAAACATCACATGAAGCTATGATCCAGTGTTGCCTAATATAAGTTTAGCTAAAGTTTTAGCTAATTAAGGAATGATGCATGTGGCCATTATAGAGTGTCAGGTTTATAGTTGCCCCCCCCCCCCATGAAGAAGCACAATCTGACTCTCACCCCCGTATCTCATGGAGCAGGGAATGCTGGTGAATGTAGTGGTTTTTGGGTTTTGTCAGGGTTCGTAAAAGGTTGCCAGTTAGCAAACTGTTTTTAAGGCCCCAAACGGTTTTTCTTGTCGCCAAAAATTTTTGGAAATGTTCAAATGTTTTTGGCGAATGTATCTTTCTGCAAACGGTTGCAGACGTTTTCAAATGGTTGCAAACAGTTGTAACGTGTGTCGCGAAAGTTCATTTTGATTCTTCTAGTAGCGAACACTAGAAACTGTTTAAGACACTTGATGACAAAATTGTTGGCGGCCTTAAAAACTGTGTGCGACCTGTTGTGCAACCTTTTACGAACCCTGACGAAGCGCAGCATTCTTGGACGTTCTGCTCTGTGAGATACTAGCTCGATTTTCACTGCCAGTCGTCAGAAAAGTTGGTGAATCCAAAAATCACCACATTCTTCAGCGTTCGCTGCTCTGTGAGATTCTACCCTTACAGGCACCGGTTTTAATGAATGTGCCAGTTGTGGTCCTGCAAGACCTGGGGTCTAGAAACTGTGGCGCTGGTGCAGGTCTTTCACCAATATAAAACTCATATGCACTAATGTAAAAGAAAGAGGTTGAGAATTTAAATGTTAAAGGTTACAAACTTTAACAAGAAAAAGATGCAGATTTATATGTTTTTTAAGTTAGAAGAAGAATGCAGTTAAGAGAAACATTACTAATTTTGAAGAAAAAGATTCACAGTTTTTAGGAAAATTATGCTTCTCTACCCCCTCACCCCCAGCCAATTGCAGCAGATGACTGCCCCTCCCTGAGCCAGGTCCTTCTGGAGGTTTCTTCCTGTTGAAAGGGAATTTTTCCTCTCCACCATCACCAAATGGCTCACAGGCATCACCTGATAGTTGGGGTCTTTCTACAATCGTGGGGTCTTTGTCCTCCGTTTGAAAGTGCCATGAGACAACTGTTGTTGTGAATTGGTGCTGCATAAATAAAGTTAAATTGAATTTATCGAGGTGAGCGAGAAAGTGAAGGTGTTAAGGCAAAAACGAGCGTTGAGGACAAATAAGCGTTTTTATTCCTGGGCCTTGTTGCCGTGGTTTCAGTGACCATTTGCATCTGGACACACTGCAAACCATCTGAAACCAAACCACTGACACGATCCGGGACAGTTGGTGGTGATGGTCACGCCGGGCTCGTACCTCTGCTGAGTAACTCTTTCAGGAATAACCGCCTCTTCCACTTGATCAATTTCACGTGACCAACCTCCAAGTCTGTCTTATGCTGGATCTGCTTTGTCGTTTCTTCTATGTCCCTCTTCAGCCACCATATCTGCCATACAGTCCTTTAGGCAGGGGCGTGCACAAACATTTGGAGGATCTGTTGCGCTAACCTGAAACACGGGCACCCTCCCAAACTGAACTCTGTTACTTCACACCCTACTGTAAATCTGCTAATATCAGAAGGTTTGCACATGGATTCATGTCGACGATAAACAATCTCTTAATTATTAAGATTCAGTTAATGGTCGTAACAAAGGTGAAGAATTATCCTGCTTTCAGCTTGCTGCAACCTGCGGCTCTGACACCACATGTGGCTCTTTGGCCCATGACAACTGGTCCCCCATGGCTGTGCCAAAAAACTAGAAACAATGAAAATAATACTTTAAAAAAATCAAAAATATTTATGCAAATCTAGAAATAAAGTCTCAAAATTTTCCAAATGAAGTTGCAATTTTTTTTTGAGAGAAAAATACAAAATTGCAGGAAAAAGGTAATAAAAGCTACAAATTTACCAGCCACATGGGGGGGAAGATTTAAAAGTGAGAAAAGGTCGTTGTTTTTAGGTGATACTTACATATTGCCATTTGTCTCTCCTCGCTGTCGTCACTGCTTCATCGCTGGTGGACATCAAGGAGGATGGCTCGGAGTCGGACTCGGTGGCAGCCACACCCAGCAGCACCGGGAGCAAGTCCAACACGCCCACCTCGTCTGTCCCGTCCGCCACCGTCACCCCCATCAACGAGGGCTTCCACCAGCACGCCGATTTTGACGTCATGTGGGGTGGGAACCGCAGGAAAAACGGCAAGCGTTTTAGCCGCAATATGGAGGTGCAGGTTTCCCAGGAGACCAGGAATGTCAGCATCGGTGAGAGAGAGAGAGAGAGAGACCAAAAATCAGACCACCTTCCTGAAACCCTCCTAGGATCCTGTGGAGCCGTCATACGTTGAAGCTGTGCTATTTGTTTTTCTTCAGGAATGGGAAGCAGCGATGAGTGGTCCGAGTTTCAGGAGATCATCGATTCTACACCAGAACTGGACATGTGTGTGGACCCCCGAGTGTACGGAGGAGGAAACAGGTGTGCCCCCCCCCCCCCCCACACACACGCAGAGCACGTGAATGAGGTCGTGACTTGCTTTTGGCAAATTTGTGATATTTATTGTAAGTTTCCATATGTTGTCATAGATTTACTGCTGTATTTTAAATTTTTTTTTTGCAAATTTGTGGGTGGATTCGTCCTCGTAAGTTTGTGTCTGGCCTTTTCTAATAAATTGGTGACTTTATCATAAATGAACTCCTTATTTAACCAACTGCCAGAGTGGCTAGTGTAAGTGATTGAGCTCCAGTGTGATATTTTAACTGGAACAAATGCAGATTTCAGTGCTGTTTTACACTTTTTTTTTTTCTGTGCTCCAGCCCCTCTCAAGGCATTGTTAACGAAGCCTTCGGCATCAACACAGACTCTCTCTACCACGAAATCAAAGACGCCAAATCGGACATCATCGGGGACGTGGATGCAGGTGCCGAGCTGCTAGGTAAGAGCTGGACTTTGGCTGCAGTGTGTTTTGGTGGGTTTAAAGGCTTGTTAATTACACTCTGCTACGTATTTGACCCCTGAAGGTTGGCATACAGTAGAGATAATGCAAACGCCTGAAAACAGACAAAAGCAGAACCTCCTTCACCCCCTCCTAAAGTGACAGATGCGTGTCCTAAAATTCAGAAAGTCGAGCTTTATTTGTAGCAGCAACGTGTTCTTTATGTGATGTCTCTGAACTGTAAGGACGCAGTCACACAGACTGGACTGCACCTGTGAACACGTGTGAATATCCATAAATACCTGTGTCCACCTGAGGTGTAGCCGAGTAGAGGTGGGGATGAATAAATGCAAGAATACGCAAATGTTGCACACTCACGCTCAAGTAGTATGCAGGTGTGGACGTATTTTTTTCTACATTTTTCCACCTACCCATACTTGCCCGCCACTTGTCTGCTACACTTCCCTATATTCATATTTACATATCACCACCTCTAAATGCAGCGGATGTAAAAAGTGTACGCACCTCTGTTAAAATTCCAGGTCTTGTGATACAAAAAGTGAGACCGCGAAAAATCGTCTGGAAACTTCTCACACCTTTAATGTGACCTATAAGCCAACCAGGTCAGCTGGACTGTATTTGGGCTTAATCAGAGTCATTTAATTGACGGCAGGTGTGTAGCCCAGAGTATCAGAACTCAGAACTCGGAACTCAGAAAAGATTTATTGCCAAGTACATTAACAGTAAACAACTGATAACATACGAGGGATTTGACTTGACACAGAAAACGACCTGCATTTCCGGTGACGCGGCAGCGTCTGAAAAACGCGCCTGTCATCAGATGGGTACAGGATGCATAGGGAGGAAAAGGATAACACAATAGGAAAGAGCAAAAAACCATTGATTGTCAGAATACTGGTCATATATGATCAATATTATGATTACAAGAAAAAAAGCCCTCAATGCACAGTTAGCAGACAAGAATGTACACAAGGACACAAAGAGAGCAGTGAGTGAGTGATCTTTTTCATCAGTTTTTGAGTCAGTGTGGGTGTAGTGTTGAGTGTAGGTGTTGTATCAGTTAAGAACAACAAAGTCTCTTTGGCAGGAGATGTTTTGTCTTAGCTGCTGGCATTTGTCCTTGAGCCATGCAGCTGACTGTCTGTAGAGTCAATGCAGCTCAAATGTTTTGGAAACAAAAAACTGCAGATAATCTGGAGGACTTGTGTGAGGGGGTCAGATTAGTCGAATAGTACTGATCCCAGAGAAAGAAACTTTATATTCTCTTAAAGATTCAGTACTTTAATCCTTCAGTGCTGGACGTTGAATCCTTCATGGACGCCTCTCAGCGTGATCATGATCAGATGCTATTAATCAAATCAAAATGGGCATCAACAAAGAATTGGTTTAACCCCCAACTTCTGCTGGCTGCGGTTGCGTTCAGTTGCAGCTGCGGTGCGGTCTCAGTCTTGTGACACTCCCCGCTGGCTGCACTTGTGCTTTGATGTGGCACAGATCAGAAGAATGTTTGCATGAGAAGATCACACAAGAATGATATAAAATAATGTAAGAGTGACTGGGTTTAAGAGCAAGTCCTTAAATAGTTTTTAATGAAGTTACTGAATAGAGTGGATACCACAGAATTTCCATGCGTGCTGGATGCGGCATCCATCAAAAATAGACTGGTGTATTTTTTTTTTTTTTAGAGATTTGTTGTAACACACCGCATCTGGTGGAGAGTAGAACATGTAGAATTCAGCTCAGTTCAACTTTATTTGTACAGTGCCTAATCACAACAAAAGTTGTCTCAAGACGCTAGATACATAAGGCACAAAACCTAAGTGATTCAGAGAAACCCCCAGAGATGAGATGATCCCCTGTGAGCAAGCACTCGGTGACAGTGGGAAGGAAGAACTCCCTTATAGGAAGAAACCTCCAGGAGAATGGCAACTATTTTCTGCAGCAGCCGCATCGCAGGCGTTTTTCAGTTGAATTGTACAGGTTATAGTTCACATTAAAGGTGGGAAAAGTTCTGAAATGGTTTATCGTGCTGTCATTTATTTACACCACTAAAACCTGGGGTGTGTACACTTGTTATATAGCCTGTACCTGCACCCCACTTGCATCACAGCTGGGTGGAAGTTTTCGTAGGTATTCACTGGTGTTGTCATTCCTAAAGAAGGAATTTAGGATAGATGCATGTGCGTGTTCCACAAAGACGCTTTTTTTTTTTATTTCCTTTGCAGCACTGCAGTGTGTGCGCTCCATGGCTGTGTGGATGTGCCACTGCCCTAGCCTTGAAGTAGGGTCCTTGCATGGCGAGCTGCAGCACATCTCTGCATCACTGCAGTCATGCTGACAAAACACAAACAAAACTGCACAGTCACAATATTGCATACATTTCTTCCCAACCAGCTGTCCATTCATACATTGGTACCTTTATTATTTATTTACATGTGTTTGTTTTTGGTGGTTAGAGGTAGATATCTATTAAATTACTACTCGAATTATTTTGTGGATGATTTTGTTTTTCTTGATCTCTTTTTTTTTTGGATTTTTGTGTTTTCATTTTCATTTATTTTACCTAAATTTTCTATGACAGTGAGGGTAGTTTGACCTGCTTTATTGTCCATCTGTTAATCTCTCACCCATTTCTTTTCCCCCTTTTATGTGCTTCTGCTGGTGACACCCATAGGCGAGTTCTCAGGTGTGTATTTCAACATGAATCTGCCCCATAACTGTTTTATCACTCTTTCACCCCCTCCCTTCTTCTATCCAAATCTATGTTCAGTGTCGGTGTATCCAAATTCTAAAGCAACATGTCACTGTAATTTATCATTAGATATATTAAACTTTAGCAGAGGTGTTGTTAGTGTATTTATAGTTTGGAAATTTGAAAATTATGAGGTGAGTAGTAACTGGTCACTTGTACTCAGTAGGACATTTGTTGTTGTTGTTTTTTTTAACAAGGGGAAAGGTGGCTGTTTTTTTTTTTTTTTTGGTGGGGGGGGGTATTTACAAATTGAGCATAAGGTACAAACCTATAAATGTAAATTAAGTACATATTTGCAAGAGTACAGGTCCAAAAATATGCTAAAAGATGCTAATTCACAGTTTAAAAAATATATATGACAAAAGTTGAAAATCTGTGAGGAAAGAAGTTGCAAGTTTAACAGAACAGTAGCAAATTTAAAATAAAGTCAAATTTACAAGAAAAAGTCACAAATTTATAGAAACAAAGTTGCAAATTCACAAGAAAAAATGGAAAATTTATGAAAAAAGTTACAAATTTGAGGAAAAAAAATATTAATTTCTGACAAAAAAGTTTAAAATGTACGTGAAAAGTTGATAATTTACTAGAAAAAAGTTGCGAATTGACATGAAAAAAGTGGCAAATTTATGAGAAAAGTCACAAATTTATGAGGAAAAAATTAACAAATTTATGAGAAAACGTTTGCAAATTCATGTGAAAAGTTGGAAATTTATGAGAAAAAATTGAAAATTTATGAGAAAAAAATTATAAATTTCTGACAAAAGTTTAAAATGTATATGAAAAATTGCTGATTTACTAGAAAAAAGTTGCAAATTGACATGAAAACATTTGCAAATTTATGTGGAAAAAGTTGCAAATTTACTGTATGAGAAAAATAGTTACATGAGAACAGTTACAAATTCATGAGAAAAACTGTTGCAAATTTCTGAGAAAAATGTGAATTTCTGAGAAAAAAGTTGCTAATTTATGAGAAAAAGCTGGAAATTCACAATAAAAAGTTGCGAATTTATGATAAAAAATAGTCACATAAGAACAGTTACAAATTCATGAGAAAAACTGTTGCAAATTTCTGAGAAAAATGTTGTGAATTTCTGAGAAAAAGTTGCTAATTTATGAGAAAAAGCTGGAAATTCACAATAAAAAGTTGCGAATTTATGATAAAAAATAGTCACATAAGAACAGTTACAAATTCATGATGAGAAAAACTGTTGCAAATTTATGAGAAAAATGTTGCGAATTTCTGAGAAAAAAGTTGCTAATTTATGAGAAAAAGTTGGAAATTCACATTAAAAAAGTTGCAAATTTATGAGAAGTCACAAATTTACAAGAAAAAAAACAGTAAATTTATTAGAAAAAAGTTGCAAGTTATGAGAAAACATTTGCAAATTTATCTGAAAAAAGTTACAAATTCATGAGAAAAACAGCAGCAAATTTATGAGAAAAACAGTTGCAAATTTTTGTGAAAAAAAGTTGGAAGTTTATGAAAAAAAAAGTCACAAATTTACATGAAAAAGTCACAAATTTAGAAGACAAAAGTTGAAAAATTATGAGAAAAAGTTGCAAATTTATGAGAAATTTATGAGGGTTTTCCTGTGAACTTGTAACATTTCTGTTGGAAATTTATAACTTTTTCCTGGAATATTTATCTTTTCGAAGAAATTTTGTATCTACCATTTTTGTGATACATTTGCTACATTTTTTCCACACCAATTTAAAACTATGTACTCATAAATTAAAAACTTTTTTCTATTAATTTTTTTCCTCATATTTACAACATTTTTCTTGTACATTTGCAACTGTACTCTTACTGACATACAGGATCTCACCAAACTGAGTACACCCCTCACATTTTTGTAAATATTTTATTATATCTTTTCATGGGACAACACTGAAGATATGACACTTTGATACAATGTAAAGTAGTCAGTGTACAGCTTGTATAACAGCATAAATTTGCTGTCCTCTCAAAATAACTCAATGCACAGCCATTAATGTCTAAACCGCTGGCAACAAAAGTGAGTACACCCCTAGTGAAAATGTCCAAATTGTGCCCAATTAGCCATTTCCCTCCCCGGTGTCATGTGACTCCTTAGTGTTACAAGGTCTCAGGTGTGAATGGGGAGCAGGTGTGTTAAATTTGGTGTTATCGCTCTCACATTCTGTCATACTGGTCACTGGAAGTTCAACATGGCACCTCATGGCAAAGAACTCTCTGAGGATCTGAAAAAAAGAATTGTTGCTCTACATAAAGATGGCCTAGGCTATAAGAAGATTGCCAACACCCTGAAACTGAGCTGCAGCACAGTGGCCGAGACCATACAGCGGTTTAACAGGACAGATTCCACTCAGAACAGGCTTCGCCATGGTCGATCAAAGAAGCTGAGTGCACGTGCTCAGCATCATATCCAAAGGTTGTCTTTTGAAAATAGACGTATGAGTGCTGCTAGCATTGCTGCAGAGGTTGAAGGGGTGGGGGGGTCAGCCTGTCATTGCTCAGACCATACGTCACACATTACATCAAATGGGTCTACATGGCTGTCATCCCAGAAGGAAGCCCCTTTTAAAGATGATGCACAAGAAAGCCTGCAAACAGTTTGCTGAAGACAAGCAGACTAAGGACATGGATTACTGGAACCATGTCCTGTGGTCTGTTGAGACCAAGATAAACTTATTTGGTTCAGATGGTGTCAAGCGTGTGTGGCAGCAACCAGGTGAGGAGTACAAAGACAAGTGTGTCTTGCCTACAGTCAAGCATGGTGGTGGGAGTGTCATGGTTTGGGGCTGCATGAGTGCTGCCAGCACTGGAGAGCTACAGTTCACTGATAGAACCATGAATGCCAACATGTACTGTGACATACTGAAGCAGAGCATGATCCCCTCACTTTGGAAACTGGGCCACAGGGCAGTATTCTAACATGGTAACGACCCCAAACACACCTCCAAGACGACCACTGCCTTGCTAAAGAAACTGAGGGTAAAGGTGATGGACTGGCCACGCATGTCTCCAGACCTAAACCCTATTGAGCATCTGTGGGGCATCCTCAGACGGAAGGTGGAGGAGCGCAAGGTTTCTAACATCCACCAGCTCTGTGATGTCATCATGGAGGAGTGGAAGAGGATTCCATTGGCAACCTATGAAGCACTAGTGAACTCCATGCCCAAGCGAGTTAAGGCAGTGCTGGAAAATAATGGTGGCCACACAAAATATTGACACTTTGGGCACAATTTGGACATTTTCACTTAGGGGTGGACTCACTTTTGTTGCCAGCGGTTTAGACATTAATGGCTGTGTTGAGTTATTTGAGGGGACAGCAAATTTACACTGTTATACAAGCTGTACACTGACTACTTTACATTGTATCAAAGTGTCATATCTTCAGTGTTGTCCCATGAAAAGATATAATAAAATATTTACAAAAATGTGAGGGGTGTACTCACTTTTGTGAGATACTGTATTCAGTACTGAGTAAACTATCATTGCACTCTTTATGATGATGACTCCTGATTTGACTAATTCCCACTGACTGTGAGTCATGTTTTAATTCCCATCAGATTTGAAATTGTTCTTTTCTGGTTCAGGGAATGTTTAACTTATTATTGGATATGATTTGGATCGTATAAGAGGGCACATGTGATGGGTTTATACTGTATCTGATTTTCCTCAGACTGATGCATTAAAGCGAAAATCCTCACGTTAGGAAGAATAAAGTTGCAGATTTTCAATAAAGTACTTGCAAATTGACAATATAGTTACAATTTTTGAGTAAAAGATGCACATTTTTGTGAAAAAATATAAAATATCAAGTTTATTAAAAAATTGCTAATTTTGTGTCATTGCCATATGGCTTTGGATTGCTTAGAGAGAACATGTGGCTGGTCTATGTTTGGTTTTCCTTAGATTAACTTATTTAAGAGAGGAAAAAACCCTTCCAATTTAGTGAGAGTATAGTTGCAAGTTTACGTGGAAAAAAAATGCAGATTTTTAAGTAAAAATTTTTAATTTATGTGAAAAAAGTCACAAATTTATCACAAAGGTTACGCATTTTTTTAGAAAAAAAAAAGCAGGAAATTTATTAGAAAAAAAATTAACAATTCATCAAAAATATCAAATTTATTAGAAGAAAAGTCATAATTTTTAAAGAAAACATCACAAAAGTATGAAAAAAAAATCACAAATTGGTGAGAGCATAGTCAATACTCCCTACTTAAGTAACGTTCTAGCTCATTCTGGTGAAGCTGAAAGGAGCTAATGTGATGACGCGGCGTCCATCGTCTGTCCATCCGTCTGTCCACATTTCACAGGAATTGCTACTACTCCTAGGCAATTGCACACACTGATCCTCACATGGGTCTGCATCCAGGTTGGGCTCAAGGTCAAGATCTGGGTCAAAGGTCTGGAGATCTGGGAACTTGAAACATAAACATGAAACATGAAAATCGCTACTCCTCCTGGGCAGTTGCCCCAGTGGTCACCAAACTCACTCACAATGATCCTCGGGTAGGTCTGCATCAGGGTCAAAGGTCAGGAGATCTGGGCATTTGTGATCTCACAGAAATCATTACTCCCCTGAGGCAATTGCCACAATCTTTGGTAAACTCATGCACAATGATCATCAGGAGGGTCTGCCTCTAGGCTGTGTTCAAGGTCAAGCTTAAAGGTATGGAGATCTGAGCACTCCTGGGGTGATTTCCTCAGGCTGGAATGAGCTACTCCCTCTGGTTTAGTGGGTACTTTGTTACCCTTACTCAGGAAATTGTTTTTGATCACTACCCTTATTTATACTTGAGTAATTATTCATATAATGAGGTAATGCTGTTTCTACTTGAGTACAATTTCTGTCTGCTTTACCCAGTTCTGTCCATAACAGTTATCACCTAATCATCTATAACTTATTTTTTTGGTGGTATCTATTGATTACTACCAGTTGTACTCATTAAAGTTTCACCAAATGGTTTAATGAGAAACTACATAGTGTCTGGCCTTGCGCACACATGGATTCAGTATGGTAATATTAAAGGTGCACTCCCGTGGCTCTAAAAGATAAGATAAGATAAGATAAGCCTTTATTAGTCCCACAATGGGGAAATTCCAGGATTGCAACAGCACAGGGATAGCAACACTCAGAGCAACAATCAGAAGGCAAGAAAAAACAACATCTAGTAAACATATGTCCGTATTACTATAAATGTATATATATAGACACACAGTGCAGAGCATTATGGTTGGTTGGTGAATGTGCAGCAGAAAGTCTAAGCTCTCTCTCCGCGGATGCGGCGGGCCAGCTGGAAGTCTTTGGGCATGATGGTGACCCCCTTAGCGAAGAAGAGACCACCAGGTGGGCCTCGCTGGTCTCCTGCAGAGCCATGACGGCGAAGCTCAGGAAACGCAGGACGGTCTTGAAGTCCTGAGCGATCTCCCTCACCAGGCGCTGGACGGGCAACTTACGGATGAGCAGCTCCGTGGATTTCTGGCAGCGACGGATCTCTCTCAGAGCCACGGGCCTGTGACGGCGAGGCCTCTTCACTCTGCCGGTGGCCGGAGCGCCTCTCCGAGCAGCCCTGGTGGCTAGCTGTCTCCTGGGGGGCTTCTTCCTCCAGTAGATTTTACGGGCGGTCTGCTTGGTTCTTGCCATCGCTCTTTATTATTCTGTCTTATATTTCTTGCACGCCGCCTAAACTCCAGCCCGGCACCCGCGTCGTTTTTGCTACAGCTCCCGGTATGTCGAGTTTCCCATTAGCACCGGGCGGTGGCCAAGTGCTAGTTAGCACTAGCTCCTCCCCGCTGTAACGTCTCCCGCTGCAAACCGTGGCTCCGTCCACGGTTTGCAGCGGGAGACGGTTTGCACGTCTTGATAGTTCAAACTATCGTGATAGTTCACGTCTTGGTGAACGAGTTTGCACGGTTTCCAAAAACCACCTCAAAAACAGATATGTATTTTCCAGAATAGTATATTGTGGCTTTTTACCCACAAAAAAACTTCCATTGCCTTAGAATCACCTGGAAAGTGCTTTTAAATCTTGCGCCTACTTAAGTATGCATGGATCTATGAATATTCTAGTTAGCGGCCTGCAGGGCTTGCACATGATTGGTCACCGCGACTCCTGCTGGATGGGCTGCTAGTCTGTTCAAGACGCTTCTGGACGTTAAAGTTTTGCCTATGTCTTCAAAAGTAAAAAGCAAAACATTTTTCTGAAAATGGTTGAGGCGAGAGATAAATGTGTAGTTGCCAAATATGTGTTTACTTTTTACTACTACTACTAATAATAATAATAATGGTTTGCATTTATATATGTAGCGCCTTTCAAGAAACCCATTGCGCTTTACAATGAAAATCCATTATCCATTCACTCCAGACAGACAATGGTAGTGGTAAGCTACTACTGTAGCCACAGCTGCCATAGGGCAGACTGACGGAAACATGGCTGCCAATCTGTGCCAGCAACCTCTCTGACCACTACCAAACATTTATACACATTCATACCCAGTGTCATGGACATTGGAAGCAAGGTGGGTAAAGTGTCTTGCCCAGGGACACAATGACAGGATGGCTGGGGAGAGCGGGATTCGAACCGCCAACACTCTGGTTATTGGGTGACCCACTCTACCTCTTGAGCCACTGCTGCCCACATTTCCCTCCTCCGTTCTATTTTTGCTGAGCATCAAGCTGGACGGCAGGAAGTTCCACTTTTGTATGGTCTTTGGCGTGACCCGGCTGGGACTTGAACCCCGACCTCCCAGTTGTTGGGCGGATGCTCTACCCCTACGCTACCACTCCAGTACTACGGGGGGGGGGGGGATTTGAATGTGGTTGCTCTCAGTTCACAGTGCGGCGCCCCGTCCACTGGCGAAGTGAGCTGAGAGCAGCTCAATTTGAATGTGGCCGTCTCGCACAGCCACATTCAAATCACCCCCCCCACCACCACCGCCGCCTTTCTGCCTCTCTCCACTCTCTGTTTCTGCTGCTACCCCAACCCGCTCTGCCTCAGTCCTGCTGCTCCTCGGCTTCTCCCTCTTCCCCTGAGGTAGCCAAGAGTAGCCGTCTGATTGGTTAATGTTATAACCAAGACAGAACTCACTGTTGTATAAAATCTATTAAATACCATTTTAAATACTGGATTAATGAATGTTTGGTGCCTCTTAAAAAAAAAAATGTATTAGAGTCATTTTTTTCCTCACTGGAGGTTCAGAGACAGGGGTAGGAATAGTTATGTAGCTACTAACGGTCTGTCCAAATCCGCCTTTTTTGGGGGGGTGGAGCTTAAGCAGACATTCACAGCAGAAAAACACATACTTGGGAGTTTGGAAAGATTTTGCTCTTGATATGTCTTGTAAATCATAAGAAACATGTTACGGACATGTTAACAACAGAAAAAACTTGATTTTTGCTGGAGTGTCAGTTTATAAGCATAAAGGTCAGACTAACTGCTTTAGTTTTGTAGTCATGCTTCAAATCTAAATTATTACATCCTCTTCCTCTTTTTCTTCCTCTCTACTAATCTGCTCCATTTCCTATTTTTCTTTCTTCTCTTTATTTTCTCTCCCTTCTTCCTCCTCTCCTGTCCCACTTTTGCCTCCAGCCCGAGATGAATACTATGGTAAGGCTGACGGTGCCTTGGTAATGCTCACATTTTTCCCCTTATTTCATTCCGTGACCTTTAGCTTTTACATCCCCCTGCTTGCTGCTTTTTGTACCCATTTTATCTTGCTTCATATTTGTATTTTGGGCCACTTTTGCAGCTCCCAGAACCCAAATTAATGTTATTTCCCCCAAAGTTCCTTGAAACTCCTGGTAAGTGTTCATTAGACATTTGCAGACTGATTATTGCTAAACACTATTAGCCAGAATACTGATTCTAGTCTTCTTGCTGCATTACGTCCCTATCAGACATACTCAATATTTAACGTAGGTTTATCTTACAGAGAAAAAGCAGCACAGACAAACTATACCAGGTCTGTCCACAACTGTTAGAACTGTGAATATTTTTACAATGATGTGGTTAAGAAAATTTAAAGGTTGAACATGACAATGTGCCATCTTAAATATGTTTATTTATAGAGTTTATCATCAAAATGAGACTTATTTTCCAGTGTCTGTTGTCAGACTACAGACCCCAGCATAAATGCTGCAGAGGTTCTAGTCCACTGGGACTGATGAGTTACACGCCGATGCACCATCAGTCTGTAGGGACCGCACATACCTCTGGACCTTTTGTTTTTTTGCTTGTTTGTTCCTGCTTTAAAATGTGTGTGCTTGGCTTATCTGTCACAGTGTTTTCAGTTTTCATCAATTTTTATCTTAATGAAGGTAGTCAGAATTTTGTAGCAACTGTTGGATCGAGCCTGATATTACTGAGAACTTTAAAGGTCCCCATTCACTTTGTGGGTTTTAAGCTTCTAAAGTGATTTCTTGGGTCATATACAGACGTGGACAAAATTGTGGGTACCCCTCTGTTAATGAAAGAAAAACCCACAATGGCCACAGAAATAACTTGAATCTGACAAAAGTGGTAATAAATAAAAATTCTATGAAAATTAACCAGTGAAAATCAGACAATGCTTTTGAATTGTGGTTCAACAGAATTATTTTAAAAAACAAACTCATGAAACAGGCCTGGACAAAAATGATGGTACCCCTAGAAAAGATTGAAAATGGTCCTCTCCGGCATACAACTAGGAACATACCGGTCGCTATGGAGGGTGAGAATATGTATGGGCACATAATCATACCATGTAGGATAACTAAGTAGACGGTTATGCTGTTTCATTCCATCTAGCAACAATGCTCTGCACTGTGTGTGTTTATATATTTGCATATTTATTCCATCTAGCTACAATGCTCCGTACTGTGGGTGTTTATATATTTACATATTTATTCCATCTAGCTACAATGCTCTGCACTGTGTGTTCATATATTCATATATTTATTCCATCCAGCTACAATGCTCTGCACTGTGTGTCTGTGTGTGTGTGTATATATATATATTTTATAGTAATACGTACATATGTTTATTAGCTGCTCTTGCTTGCTTGTTTTTTTTTCTTGCCTTCTGATTGTTGCTCTGAGTGTTGCTATCCCTGTGCTGTTGCAATCCTGGAATTTCCCCGTTGTGGGACTAATAAAGGCTTATCTTATCTTATCTTATCTTAAAATAATGTGACCATAGGGACATGTTCAACCAAGATGTGTCCTCTAATTAACATCACAGGTGTCTACAAACTTGTAATCAGTCAGTTGGCCTATTTAAAGGGTGACAAGTAGTCACTGTGCTGTTTGGTGACATGGTGTGTACCACACTAAACATGGACCAGACGAAGCAAAGGAGAGAGTTGTCTCAGGAGATTAGAAAGAAAATTATAGACAAGCATGTTAAAGGTAAAGGCTCTAAGACCATATCCAAGCAGCTTGATGTTCATGTGACTACAGTTGCACATATTATTCAGAAATTTAAGATCCACGGGACTGTAGCCAACCTCCCTGGACGTGGCCGCAGGAGGAGACAGATAATACGAATGGTAACAAAAGAGCCCAGAACAACCTCTAAACACATTCATGGTGAACTCCAAGGTCAAGGTACATCAGTGTCAAATCGCACCATCCGTTGTTGTTTGAGCCAAAGTGGACTTCATGGGAGACGACCAAGGAGGACAACACTGTTAAAAACAAATCATAAAAAAGCCAGACTGGAATTTGCCAAACTGCATGTTGACAAGCCACAAAGCTTCTGGGAGAATGTCCTATGGACAGACGAGACAAAACTGGAACTTTTTGGCAAGGCACATCAGCTCTATGTTCACAGACGCAAAAATGAAGCATAGCAAGAAAAGAACACTGTCCCTACTGTGAAACATGGAGGAGGTTCTGTTATGTTCTGGGGCTGCTTTGCTGCATCTGGCAAAGGGTGTCTTGAATCTGTGAAGGGTACAATGAAATCTCAAGACTATCAAGGTATTCTAGAGAGAAATGTGCTGCCCAGTGTCAGACAGCTTGGTCTCAGTCGCAGGTCATGGGTCTTGCAACAGGATAATGACCCAAAACACACAGCTAAAAACACCCAAGAATGGCTAAGAGCGAAACATTGGACTATTCTAAAGAGGCCTTCTTTGAGCCCTGATCTATATCCTATTGAACATCTGTGGAAGGAGCTGAAACATGCTGTCTGGAGAAGGCACCCTTCAAACCTGAGACAACTGGAGCAGTTTGCTCATGAGGAGTGGGCCAAAATACCTGCTGAGAGGTGCAGAAGTCTTATTGACAGTTACAGAAATCGTTTGATTGCAGTGATTGCCTCAAAAGGTTGTGCAACAAAATATTAAGTTAAGGGTACCATCATTTTTGTCCAGGTTTGTTTCATGAGTTTGTTTTTTAAAATAATTCTGTTGAACCACATTTCAAAAGCATTGTGTGATTTTCATTGGTTAATTCTCATAGAATTTTTATTTATTACCACTTTTGTCAGATTCAAGTTATTTCTGTGACCATTGTGGGTTTTTCTTTTATTAACAGAGGGGTACCAACAATTTTGTCCACGTCTGTGACTGCAGCAAAATGCTAAAATCCCTCTTCACTCAGAAATAGGGTTAAGAAGTTGGTTTTGCTCTTTTGGATCTTTTTCCCATACGTCACTGACAATTGATGTGGTCTTCAGTTACAGCCATCGCTGTGTTAGTGGCTGTGATGATCCAGTTCCCACCCAGATAAGCGAGGAGCTAAGGTGTTAGCCTCAGAGCTAACAGTGCTACTAGGCAGTTAGCTTACCAAGTGTGGTTCAGATTTTTATTTTCTTTAAATTCCAGTCGCTCTAATAGACATCCCTGTCTCCACCTGGTTTACTAATCCACAGTCAATAATATATCTCACCATCGTTTTTACTTATTTTGTTGTATTTTCGCTGTGATGCTACATCGAACTGTTAGCATTTGCACAGCTAGGCAGTCAGAATCGGTCAGTCTAATTGCATTAGCACTCGCCTTAGCGACCATATACGTCACTCTTAGATGTTATTTTACCTCTAACTGACACCAAAGGTGGCTAGCTGACAGTAGCAGCTAGCATCAGCTAGCTGCCTTGGGCTTCCATTCATAAATGTTTCTGTGCTTTTAGTACTCTAGGGAACAGTCATATCCTATTGCCCACTGACAAATTTACGTTAGTTAGCTCATGCTTGCTACCTGAGCTAAGAGCTAACCAGCTAAGATTAGCAATAGTGATGAAAGAGGGAGGGTGCAGTTAACTGGGGCTCTTGAGCATTTAAAGAGACATGCACTGAAACAAACCATTCTGAGGTAGGCTGTAAGAGATGATTCACAGTGACGCTGCAATTATTAAATAATGAAAGGCAATTTGACCACCTACAGTATGTCACAAACATTTCATTAAGACCCGTGGGAGCTGTCAGCATGTGGAAAAAGTGCAGCAAATAAGACCTTTAAATGATTCTGCAGAAGTTGCACGAATGGACGCCATATTTTCTCTCAAATCAAATTTGACATTTTTAAGGGAAACAGTTTCCTATAGCTATACAAAAAGCGATACAATTCATTACAGGAATAGATATTTTTTCAATGATTATCTGTTTTTCTGAAAGTTTTTCAATCACCTTCTCTTTGCTAATTTGACCTGATTGTTGACATTTAAACGTAAAGCAATCATTTGTTTTTGAGCAACATTAATTGTCAGATTTGAAAATCTCATCATTTGGTTTAGCTGTTAGAGGTAATCTCACCTTGGATGATTATTTGGTTGAGCTCTGTGCGATTACATGTGATGACTGACAGAAATGTGGCTGTGTTCCAGGGATGGGAAAAGAGGTAGAGAACCTGCTGACGGAGAACAAACAGCTCTTTGAGACCAAGTAAGAGAAAAGTGGATTTTCCTGAGTCAGCATTAGTAATAAGCAATAATAGTAATAAGTGATTTTAAAAATCCTTATTTGTATGTTGCATCTTTTTTCACATAAATTTGTGAGGTTTCCCTGCAAGTTTGCAACTTTTTCTTGTAAATTTGTAGCTTTATTTTTTTTCTTTTATATTGCAAATTCCAACTTTTTAAAATAAAATCATTTATGATTTGTATGCATTTCTGGCCTTTTCCTTTGCAAATTTGATATTTTTATCATACAGATTTGCAACATTTTAAATAAGTTTAGACTTTTCTCATGAATTTGCAATTTTTCTTGTACATTTTCAACTGTTTTTCAATAATTAGAGGCTTTTTATGTAAATTTCTGACATTCTTTTAAATTAGTTTCTTTTCTTTTAATTTACAACTTTTTTCTTGTAAATTTAATGCGGTAAAATTTCTTTTTTTCTGCCAGAAATTTACAGTGTTTTGATCATAAATTTGTGATGCTTTGTCATATAAAAAAGTAAAGACCTCTGGTAATAGTTTTGCATATTTTCTCATAAGTTTGTTAGGTTTTCTCACAAATATTCATTGTTTTTGTCCTAGGGTTGTGCCTTGCTTATGGTAAAATTATGTTGTTTTTTTCTAATAAATTGATAACACTGGTCAACACCAAATTTATTGTCTAAGTTTTTTTTAGCTGATTTAGGACAATTTTGATGTGCTGGATCCAAAGATCACATTGGTTTTGCTCAATCAGGTCAACTTTTTGAATTATGGCCACATGTTGTTTTATACGTTTTTGTTTACATGTACGAGTATTTTCGCTTTATATGATGCAAAATTCTTTTTTCATGTCTTGAAATTCTCTGAATTTTGAACAAAGATGACGTAACATTCAATTTACATGTACTGTCCTTTATATAAAGGTAAGTACATGCACAGTACTGAGTAAGTACAGGTTTTTACTTAGCAGCTGATCGAGAAACGGATGTCATTTTTGGATTCAGCAGTGCAAAATTGTCTTAAATCAGTTGAAAAAACAAAGACAACTTACAAAAAATTTATTTTTGTAACCTTGTGTAACTTTACCATAAAGTGCTTTTTATTTTTATAAAGCCAAAGGGTTTAACTGAATGATTTGTCTTTTGTAGATAAGATAAAATAAAATAAAGAGACTGGTTCATAGTGTTTGATCAACTGCACTTTTTGCCATTTTATTTCCCCTCCCTCTCTGGACAGAAATGCTCTCAACATTGTAAAAAACGACCTTATTGCCAAAGTGGACGAACTGTCGGGGGAGCAGGAGGTGTTGAGGAAGGAGCTGGAGGCGGTGAGGCAGTCCAAGAACAAGGTGGACACCAGGGTGAAGGAACTGGAGGAGGAGCTCAAGAGGTGAAAATAACAGCTGCTTGTGAGAATTTAGCAAACAAATCATTTTAAAAACACTTAAAATGTTATAGTTCTTGTATTTTTTAAAGGGGTCATTGACTGAAAAATTGTGTTTGCAGGTTTTAACTGTCTGAAATATTGGTCACATGATTATCGCAAAAACGTCAAACACTCACTTCTCTTTAAAAAAAAAAACAAAACCACAAAGCCTTTACGTCGTTTTTGTCTACGATAAGCCGTTTTAACTCTCCAGGGTTTGTTCCTCTACGTCAAGAAAAGGTAAACCCAGGCTCGGTACCCTCCTGCTGCTCTTTTATTGGCCAGCATAGCTGTCTATCTGCGAATATATAGATGAGTGTGGAACCGAGCCAAAGCATTAGCTTCAGAGCGGTAGCATACCAAGCGCTTAAATTATTTCTTTAGATTTCAGTCACCCTAACAGACATCCTTGCTCCCAACTGGTTCACTAATCCACAGTCAATATGTTTCACATCATTCTAGCTCGTTTTGTTATTTTTTTTGCTGTGATGCTACATCGAACTGTTAGCATTATTTTCTCTAAGACCCAAGGTGGCTAGCTGAAGCTAGTGGTGTACCCACTCATTTATGAATGTTTCTGGTCTTATTGTACTCCACGGACCGGTCATATTCTATTGACCACTGAAACCACACACTCCTGCCCAGCGGTGATGCTTAATTTCATTCATTCGTTAAGACATTACGTTAGTTGACTCAGGCTCACTATCCAAGCTAGGAACTAACCAGCTAAGATTAGCAATGGTGATGTAAGAGGGAGGGTGGAGTTAACTGTGATTCTTAAACATTTACAGAAACGTGCATGGAAGGCTGCAAAACATGATTCACAATGATATTGCAATATTTTTTTTTTTCCACAATATCTTTATTGAACCTTTTTTTTTTTTTAACAAACATGATACAAACAATCAAACACTAACACTAAAGTACTACAAAAAAAAAAAAAAAAACCCTAAAAACACCAACAACCACCAACAAAATCAAGTCTTCAACAATGCTCCTCTGTTTAGTCTAGACAATCCAATACATTAGTATACATATTATGTTCACCAGTTTGGAATTTACAAGGTCCACACACATCATTCACCTTCTTCTTCAAGAGTTATGTTTAAATTTTTTACATAATCAATAAAAGGTCTCCATATATTCTCAAACACAATTTCCTTTGATTTCAGTATATATGTTATTCTTTCTAATGGAAGGTTTGTTAACATCTGTCTTAACCACTGAGTCACATCTGGTCTATGAGTCTTTTTCCATAATAGTGCAATACATTTTTTGGCATTAAGCAAACTGAGGTCTATGAATGTTCTTTCACTTTTATTGAAATTATGCTTTTCTGGGTACAGACCCAACAAAAACAGTTTAGGATTCAATATGATTTGTTTTGAGATTATTTTTTCAATTGTTACCCTCACCTCTTCCCAAAACATTCTTATTAATCTACATTCCCATAAACAATGAAATAGGGTTCCTTTACTTTCCATGCATTTTGTGCATGTATCTGGTATATTTTTGTTATATCTATTTAACTCCTCCGGTGTAACATACATCCGCATTAACCATTTGAAATGTATCAATTTAAGGCGTGCATTTATTGATTTGGTTTGAGCTTCTGTACAAGCCAATTCCCATTGTTCCTCTGAAATTTCAATTTGCAGATCTTCTTTCCAGTAGTTTAATCTTTTCAGTGAATTTTCACTTGAAGATAGTGTCAATGAGTTATAAAACTCTGAAATAATACCCTTTCTTTTACTATCTTTCATCATCATTTTTTCCAAGGATGAATAAATAGGTCGAGTGAGAGCTTTATTTTGATTTGATCGAATAAAGTTTCTAAGTTGAAGATATTTAAAAAAATGTGTTCTATTGAGATTAAATTTGATCCTCAGCTCTTCAAAAGACATTATGTTGTCTGCACATGGCAAATATAAATCCTGAATCTTTTGTATCCCTTTTAAATTCCATACTTTAAATACAGCGTCCGCTCTCCCTGGTTTAAAATATTGATTACCCCATATTGGACTAAATTGTGACAATAACTGTGGTTCTTTTAAATAGTTTTTAGCTTCACACCATATTTTGATCATATGCTTTACAAATGGATTTTTAACTTGTTTTTGTAATTTTTTTGCCGAATCTGAGTATATGAATATGGGAAGAGGTAAAGGTAAATTGTATGATTCCATTTCAGTCCAGTGAGGGAGATCATTTGATGAAAAATAATATGTCATAGACCTCAGTTGTGCCGACCAATAATACAACATAAAATTTGGACATTTCAGACCTCCACGATCAAATGGTAAATATAATAAAGACAAACGTAATCTAGCCCTCCTGTTGTTCCATATAAATTCCACTAACTTTTTTTTTATTCTTGAGAATAGATCTAAAGGTGGTGATAAGGGAATGTATTGAAATAAATAAAGTATTTTAGGTAAAATATTACTTTTAAGTATATTGATTCTCCCGATCATCGACATTGGTAGTGACATCCATCTCTGAGTTAACTCATTGATATCTGACATTAAGGCTTCATAGTTGACACTGGCGACTGATTCTAGCTTAGGCATAATTTGGATTCCTAAATATTTAAACTGATTTACAACATTGAATTGATTTACCTCAGGGGCTGGGTAATTTCTCTGGGTCTCATTTAGCATTAATATTGAAGATTTAGTTTTATTTATTTTATATCCTGATATTTCCCCAAAATTCTTTATTAAATTCAACAAGGTTGGAATTGATTTTTTTAGATTCGACATAAACAAAATTATATCATCGGCGTACAGGGAGATTTTATGTTCTGTTGGTCCAACTTTAATTCCATATATTTGTGAATGTAAACGTATCGCTATCGCTAAAGGTTCAATTGCCATAGTAAACAGTAAAGGTGAAAGTGGACAGCCTTGTCGACATCCTCTATTGATTTTTATTGGTTTTGAAATATTGTTATTTGTTAGGATTTCTGCTGTAGCATTATTGTATATTATTTGAACCCATTTTATGAAATTATTTCCAAGTCCAAACCTTTGTAGGACTTCAAAAAGAAAGGGCCATTCAACTCTATCAAAGGCCTTTTCGGCGTCCAATGATAGGAGAGCTGTATCCGGTGCTTCTTTATTAAAATAAATAATATTAAATAGTCTTCTTACATTATGGAAGCCTTGTCTACCCTTTATAAAGCCATTCTGATCTCGATTAATAATATTTGGTAAAATTTCTTGTATTCGTCTTGCTAAAATTAAAAAAGCGCTATATAAGTGCAGGTTAGTTAGTTAGTTAGTAAAATTTTACAGATTATCTTAAGGTCGGCGTTTAATAGGCTTATTGGTCTCATATTTTCACATTTATTAGAGGGCTTACCTGGTTTTGGCAGCAGTATAATTAAGGCATTATTTATGTATGATGGTAAATTATTATTTTGAAATGCTTCTAAAACCATTTCCAAAAAAGGTTTTATTAATTTATTCTTAAATTTTTTATAAAGGTCAACTGGAAGACCATCTGGTCCTGCACTTTTTCCTGATTTCATATTATCAATGGCTAGCCCAACTTCTTCTTGACTAATTTTAGACTCCAATATCTCCCTGTTTTCATTTGGAATACACGGTATAGATAGTTCGTTCAAAAACCCATTTAGTTTTGTTAAATCAGGTTCATTTTTGGTATCATATAATTTTTCATAGTAATCTCTAAAGGCTCTATTAATTTCTAAAGGATCTATAACTACCTGTCCGTTACTTATAATACTGGTAATTGGTGTTTTAATTTCCAATTGTTTAATCTGCCATGCTAATAATTTTCCTGATTTTTCACCTTGTTCATAAAAAGATTGTTTCAATCTTAGAAGACTCGAGGCAGCTCTATTCGCTGATTTTTTGTCGTATTCAGCTCTCAAAATCAGTAATTCATTCTCCAACCTTGGGTCACTTCCTGCATACACTTTTTCCTGAAGACTTTTTATTTTATGTTCCAATTTAGCTCTCTCCTCTCGAGTCTTCTTAGATTTTGATCCTGTATAACTAATAATATGTCCCCTAATAAAAGCTTTGAAAGCCTCCCACTTTACACATGCTGATGTTTGTGTAGTATTGATGTCAAAGAACTCGTCTATCTGTTTTTCTATATACTTGACAAATTCCTCATCCTGAAGCCATTTATGCTGAAATTGCCATCTACCTGATTCCTTTGTCAATTTTTTATCTACATATATTAGACAACAGGGTGCATGATCAGAAATCACGATGTTATCATAAAAGCAGTTTTGAATCTTGGACCTTAATTCTGTGGAAATCAAAAAATAATCAATACGTGAGAATGTCTTGTAGGTACTGGAATAACAAGAATAGGCTTTAACTTGTGGTTTCATTTCTCTCCATATATCTAACAATCTCAATTCTTTCATAAAATGATTAATAGTCATCCTACATCCAATGTGCGTACAATCCAGTCCTGTTGATCTATCCACACCTGGATTCAATGTACAATTAAAATCCCCTGCTATTATATGTTGCCCTGTAAGTGATGATAAGATGAGAAATAAATTAGCAAAGAACTTCTGATCATCTATATTGGGACCATATAAGTTCACAAGATTTATATTTTCTAATAGCAAAGAACCTTGAATGATTACATATCTTCCAAATTTGTCTCCAATTACATTTTTCACCTGAAAAGGAACTGATTTATGTATGAGAGTCATAACTCCCCTGGCCCGGGATGAAAATGAAGAGGTGAATACACTTCCCTGCCATCTACTCCTAATTCTTTTAACATCCTCCTCTATCAGATGAGTTTCTTGTAAAAACACAATTCTTGAACCCATGTCCTTTATTTTATTCATAACTTGTTTAAGTTTTTTTAAATTTTGTAGACCTCTGCAATTCCATGAAGTTAAATTAAGATTAACACTTTGGTCCATGATCAATAGAGAGTTTAGGATTACCTTGCAGTGTAAACATGCTCATACAGAGAAGCAAAAACATGAGTGGTTGAACATTCATCCTACAAACTACACACAAACAAATTTCCCCTTCCCACACTTGTGGCAAACCCCCCAAAATCAAAAGAAAAATTCCGTCTCCCGATATAGCCATCGACCGTTCCACACCCACGGGGAACAGCCTAAGCCACTCCTTCTTCATCCTCCCAATCACCCTAACTCTACTGCTTTTAATGACGTAACATTAACTCTCTTCTGTAGTTTTCCAACTTAACTCCAAAATTTTTAACAACTTTGTACATCATAGTTTTTTTTTTTGTTTGTTTTGTTTTTGTTTTGTTTTTTTAATATATAATACAATCTATATTTTGTAAACTTACTATTTACTTCAAGTCAGTCAGATGCCTGTGCAAATGCTTAATTATTCTACCTTATATTTTGTTCATGCTTAGCTCCCACCAGTCTCTTCTTCTTCTTTGATCTTCTTGATGAACTCCTGCACCTCCTCTGGGGTCTTGAAGATGTGGGTTCTGCCCTCATACGTGGTCAGCAGTCTCGCAGGATAGATTACACCATGACGAATCCCAAGGTTGCGCAGCTCCTTACGTACGGGATCAAACTGCTTCCTCAATTGCTGGATTCCTGTGGCCAAATCTGGGTAGAACCGCACCTGCTGGTCCTGGTGTTTAATCTCTCCTTTAGCACGTGCAGCGTTGAAGATCTTCATCCTGTCTCTGTTGCTAAGAAACTTCATAATTAAGGTCCTCGGCGGTCCCTTATCTCTCCGTGGGCCAATACGATGTGCTTTTTCCAGAACCACTGCTGATTGCAACTCCTCGCTGCCCAGCACCTCCGGAATCCACTTTTCCAGAAAGGAACATACGTCCCGACCTTCTGATTCCTCTGGAAGACCCACCAGCCTCAAATTATTCTGTCTCGACCGAGATTCCAAATCCAAAATATTATCTTCCAGAGATTTATTTTTTTTTTCCAAAGTGCGCACCTTTAATTGAAGACGGGTGACGTCATCTTCAGCACTAGCGAGACGGAGCTCCATCTGCGCCGTTCATTCTACACAGTCACCCAATTCCTTTCTTATTCCTTCCAACGCTGTCATAATCCCATCAAATCTAGAGGAAAAGTCCGCTCTCATTGAACTCATGGCAGCCATCAGCGCATCTGCGCCATTCCCCGCAAACATCGCACCGCCGCCAGCCTCCTCCGCCATATATGGAGTTTTGTTTGCTGCGTCACAGACCTGAAAGTCCGTTAATTTGGACTGTTTCGGCGGCTCGCTTTTTCCTTTTCCTGGTTTTCCAGCCTTAGGCTTCGCCGACATATCCTCGCCCAAATGCTGGGATACGTTCTGTCCCAAATGAGAGAGTTATTTGCCAATTTTTTTTCTCCAGGAGCAGAGCAGAGCGAGACACGTCCGTCCTACGTGGCAGCCATAACCGGAAGTCCGATATTGCAATATTTAAAGAAAATCTGACAAAAATTTGTCACAGGCACTTCATCAAGGCCTGCGGGAGCTGTCAACCGGTGGAAAATGCAGTCAGTGACCCCTTGAATACGTTTTTCTATATCTGGTTCATGCAGCGTCTTAGAAAAATGTGACTGCCTTACTGTTCTTTGTTTTGTCTGTTTTTTTCTGGCTCACTGTCAGCCTCCAGAAATGTTTAATATTCCCGAGTGGGGAATGAATGCTTTTCAGTGTTTTCTCAATAGAGGGTGCCGTCTGCTCTTATATAGCACCTTTAATAACATTCAATAGTAATATATAACATAGTAATATCTTTCAGTAAAGACTGCAAATGCACTTTAAAAACAATTTAAAAATGCACAAAAAAACTGTGACCAAACAGTGAGATGTTAAAATGACAAATTCAGGAGGGAAAGGATTGAATTTAAGGCATCTTAACTTTGTTTTCACTGTTATATAATCACTCATATAAAATTTGTTGCATTTTCTGCACCTTAAGATTTTTGTATACTCTGGAAGAATATTCGTTTCTGTGTAGGCGGCCATCTTGAATTCCAAGTTTTTAATGCCAGACTTTTCTTACAAAAATGGCTTCTGCAGGTTCTCTGATATGCTTGGAAAGAGGATGATGGCTGATTAATTGTGATCTGATTGCATATTGAAATGTGACTGCTAGATTAGACACTGCACTTTTAACTAAAGGCGAGACCATAAAAATGGGTTCTGCTTTTCTTAAACTAATGTGTTCCAGTTCTTTGATACATAGCTACCAAAAGCTGATTGACTGTATGTTCTGTACCACATTAGTGGAAGCTTTAATATGCCACCATTTACTGACTTCACTGACGGGTTTGGAACATGTTTTCAATGAGCAATCTAAGAGACAAGAAGGCACTTACCGGTTATTTTTTCTCAAAATATTTAAAAGACATTAAAATATGAGGGAGGAAATTGGCTGCCGTGGTGGGGGGTTGCACTCTCTGGGTTCATTAAATACATTTCTTGCACTGATTGTTGTCCTGCCTTCTTTCTGCTGAGGCCTTGTTTGTTGCTGTGCCAGGACAACACCAGGACAGAGTTCTTGTATTTTCAGATTTTACGTCTCAATAAACCTATTCTGATTCTAAAATCTGTTTGTTGCAGGTTAAGAGCAGAGGCTCTCACTGCGTCTCAGGACTCCAAGGATGAAGGAGGTGATGATGTGAGTAAAAACACGCTAACAGGCCTTCCCTGCATTACTCCTCTTTGTAAACTCCCTGTTTTGTAGATTAAGAGCGAATGTTCAGTTAAATCTTGTGTGCAGTGATTAATGACATTGCTCTGCCCTGTCATGGACCCAGTTTTCATCACCCATGCAAGATGGCGACATGACAATGACCCAGCGGCGGCGCTTCACCCGGGTGGAGATGGCCCGGGTGCTGATGGAGAGGAACCAGTACAAAGAAAGGCTGATGGAGCTGCAGGAGGCTGTGCGGTGGACAGAGATGATCAGGTGGGCATTAAAACGGGTTGACTCAAAAAAACGGAAGAGGTTCAAATCAAAATCTATGTAATTAATGGTAATTATTCATAAAAGAAAAAATACTGTCCAAGAGTTGTTTAAACTGAAGGACAGTAAATGTGAAAAGGACTAAGCATTATTATTACCTGATTTATTTTGACTTCTCTCTGTTCTCTCAGAGCATCCCGGGAGAGTCCTCCAATCCAAGAGAAAAAGAAGTCCACCATCTGGCAGTTGTAAGTTTTGGATTTCATAAAATTTACTCAGAACTGCTGTGGGGAACTTGTGACGACTTGAGGGGCTTTCACACCTAACCTGTTTGGTCCGGACTTTCGGCCTTTTCAGTTTGATTCGGACCACAATTTTAGGTGTGAAAGCTTCCCCGGACCACGGTCCACACCAGAGAGACGAAATTTGGTTCGGATCAAATTGAACCTTGGTCCGGTTCATTTAGAGTGTGAAAGCAGTTTTTAGAAAGGTTCAGACTTTCGGCCCAAACACAGGAAGTTAATGCAGCCGATAAGAGGGAAAATGAGCCGCGGTATGACTTGGAGAGAGGAAGAGATCCAGATTTTCATTTAAATGTGGTTCGTTAGTGACATAAATAGTCAAATAAAATAAAATCCTAAAAATGCAGAAACTTAACAGACATTTTGGGAGGGAATGTGATGGAGAGTAGTGAAAGATTGGAGAAGTAATGCCAGCTGAAAATCATCACCACTGATGAGAAGGGCAAACATAATACCTGGATAATATTCTGACCTCACTAAACTAGTTCATCAACTAACATGATGGAGTTTGAACCAGTTTACACTTAAAGTGTGGCTACTAATGTATCCAGTGCTGAAGAAAACATCTTCAATGTTGAGTAGCATGCTTGGTAACTGCAGCATCTGTGCTAACTACATAAACGTTGTCATGACAACGATACGTCAGTGCGTTATATAAAGTTGTTTGGTCTGCTTGGATAAAGAGCAGTGAGAAACCAAACCTAACTGGACCAAATATATACTTCTTTTCTTCTTCTTCTTTCAGCTGCTCCCTTTGGTGTCGCCACAGCAGATCATCTGCCTCCATCTCACCCTGTCGCTTGCATCTTCCTCTGTAACAACAACCCTCTCCATGTCCTCCTTCACTACATCCATGAATCTTCTCTGTGGTCTTCCTCTTTTCCTCCTGCCTGGCAGTTCCGTCTTAAACATCCTTTGTCCAGTATATCCACTGTCCCTACTCTGCACATGTCCAAACCATCTCAGCCTTGCCTCTCTTACTTTGTCTCCAAACTGCTTAACCTGAGCTGCCCCTCTGATATACTCATTTCTAATCCTGTCCCTCCTAGTCACTCCCAATGAAAATCTTAGCATCTTCAACTCTGCCACCTCCAGCTCCACTTCCTGTCTTTTTGTCAGCGCCACCATCTCCAAACCATACATCATAGCAGGTCTCACTAACATCTTGTAAATCTTCCCTTTCACTCTTGCTGCTACACTCCTGACACAAATCACCCCTGACATTCGTCTCCACCCACTCCACCCTGCCTGCACTCTCTTCTTCACCTTACTTGTGCATTTTCCATTGCTTTGGATGGTTGACCCCAGGTATTTAAACTCATCTACTTTCACTACCTCTGCTCCTTCCATTTTCACTGTTGCTCCCACCTCCCTCTCATTCACACTCATGTATTCTGTCTTGCTTCAACTGACTTTCATTCCTCTTCTGTCCAGAGCATACCTCCACCTCTCCAAGTTCTCTTCCACCTGCTCCCTATTCTCACTACAGATCACAATGTTGTCTGCAAACATCATGGTCCACGGACACTCCTGCCTGATCTCATCTGTCAGCCTGTCCATCACCATGGCAAACACAAAAGGGCTCAGAGCCGATCCCTGATGTAATCCCACCCCCAACTTGAATAAAATAGAATAGGCTTTATTGTCATTGTACAGTACAGTGAAATTGTGGGTGCTCCACCAGGCTACTGCGCAATAAAGTAAGAGAGAGGGATTTGATAAAACACAGTTACAGAATGCATGATTAAACATACGCATGAAATAAAAATAAAAATAGCCCACAGGTATATACACAGGTATGGTCGTGGCTTTGCGGATGAAACTATGTACATAAGAGTGCGGAACACACGACTGAATAAATTGACCCAAGGATTATGGAAAATATACACAGGAATGGTAGTGGTTTCACGGATGGGTCAATGTACATGAAAGTGCGGAGTGCAAAGACAGGTGTGTTATTGTGATAATTAAAAGATCCTCAGTTCTGTGCGTGTGAGCGTTTGGAGGGAGTGGGGTGGGGCCTCTGACTGTTTGCAGTCTGGATGGCCCAAGGGAAGAAACTGTCAGTCTGGAGGTGTGGGACCGGGTTGATCTGAACCATTGTCCAGAGGGAAGCAGGTCAAACAGGTGGTGGGCGGGATGTGAGGGGTCTCCTGTGATGGCCTTGATCTTTCTGAGACAGGAGGATCTGGAGATGCCCTCCAGAGAGGGCAAAGAGCTGCCGATGATTTTTTGGGCAGTGTTGATGACTCTCTGCACAGCCTTCCTGTTTTCGGCCATGGAGCTGGCGTACCACACACTCAGACAGTAGGTGAGCATGCTCTCCTCTGAGCAGCGGTAGAAAGCCAGCAGCAGCTTCTGGTCCAGGTTGTTCTTCCTCAGGACATGGAGGATCCATCCGTCCATCTGTCACTCCTACAGCGCACCTCACCACCGTCTCGCTGTCCTCATACATGTCCTGCACCAAACACAGAGATTGTGAGATGGTGGTGAGGTGTGCTGTAGGAGTGATAGATGGATTCAAGGTGGGGCTGGGATTGCATCAGGGATCAACTCTGAGCCCTTCTTGTTTGGAATGGTGATGGGCAGGCTGACAGACATCAGGCAGAATTCTCCGGGGACCATGATGTTGACAGATGACATTGTGGTCTGTAGCGAAAGTAGGGAGCAGGTGGAAGAGAACCTGGAGAAGTGGAGGTACAGTGATGTGAAAAAGTGTTTGCCCCCTTCCTGATTTCTCATTTTTTTGTATGTCACACTTAAATGTTTCAGATCATCAAACAAATTTAAATATTAGACAAAGATAACACAAGTAAACATAAAATGCAGTTTTTAAATGAAGGTGCTTATATTTAGGGGAAAAAAATCCAAACCTACATGGCCCTGTGTGAAAAAGTGATTGCCCCCTAAACCTAATAACTGGTTGGGCCACCCTTAGCAGCAACAACTGCAATCGAGCGTTTGTGATAACTGGCAATGAGTCTTTTACAGCACTGTGGAGGAATTTTGGCCCACTTATCTTTGCAGAATTATTGTAATTCAGCCACATTGGAGGGTTTTTGAGCATGAACCACCTTTTTAAGGTCATGCCACAGCATGTCAATCGGATTCAGGTCAGGACTTTAACTAGGCCACTCCAGAGTCTTCATTTTGTTTTTCTCAAGCCATTCAGAGGTGGACTTGCTGATGTGTTTTGGATCATTATCCTGTTGCAGAACCCAAGTGCACTTCAGCTTGAGGTTACAAACAGATGGCCAGACATTCTCCTTCAGGATTTTTTGCTAGACAGCAGAATTCATGGTTCCATTTACCACAGCAAGTCTTGCAGGTCCTGAAGCAGCAAAACAGCCCCAGACCATCACACTACCACCACCACATTTTACTACTGGTATGATGTTCCTTTTCTGAAATGCTCTGTTACTTTTACGCTGGATGTAATGGAACACACACCTTCCAAAAAGTTCATCTTTTGTCTTGTCAGTCCACAGAGTATTTTCCCAAAAGTCTTGGGGATCATCAAGATGTTTTCTGGCAAAACTGAGATAAGCCTTTATGTACTTTTTGCTCAGCAGTGATTTTCGTTTTGGAACTCTGCCATGCAGGCCATTTTTGCCAGTCTCTTTCTTATGGTGGAGTAATGAACACTGACCTTAACTGAGGTAAGTGAGACCTGCATTTCCTTGGATGTTGTTGTGGGGTCTCTTGTGACCTCTTGGATGAGTCGTCGCTGCGCTCTAGGGGTAATTTTGGTTGGCTGGCCACTCCTGGGAAGGTTCACCACTGTTTCATGTTTTCGCCATTTGTAGATAATGGTTCTCACTGTGGTTCGCTGGAGTCTCAAAGCTTTAGAAATGTCTTTATAACCTTTTCCAGACTGATGGATCTCAATTACTTTTTCTCATTTGTTCCTGAATTTCTTTGGATAGCAGCATGATGTCTAGGTTTTGAGGATCTTTTGGTCTACTCCACTTTGTCAGGCGGGTCCTATTGAAGTGATTTCTTGATTGAGAACAGGTGTGGCAGTCGTCAGGCCTGGGTGTGGCTAGAGAAATTAAACTTAGCCTTCCAAAGATGTGCTAAACCACAGTTAATTTGTTTTAACGGGGGGGGGGGGGTAGTCACTTTTTCACAAAGGGCCATGTAGGTTTGGATTTTTTTATCCTTAATAATAAACACCTTCATTTAAAAACTGAATTTCATGTTTACTTGTGTTATCTTTGTCTAACACTTGATGATCTGAAACATTTAAGTGTGACAAACATACAAAAAAAAGAGAAATCAGGAAGGGGCAAATACTTTCTCACACCACCGTATGCTCTAGAGAGAAGAGAAATGAAAGTCAGCAGAAGCAAGACAGAATAAATGTGTGTGAATGAGGGAGGCAAGTCTAACGGTGAAGATGCAAGGAGTAGAGGGTAGTGGAAATAGATGAGTTTAAATACCTGGGGTCAACCATCCAAAGCAATAGGCAGTGCACAAGAGGGGTGAGAGGAGAGTGCAGGCAGGGTCGAGTGGGTGGAAGATGGAACTGTCAAGCAGGAGAAAAAGAGGAAGACCGTGGATAAGATTCATGGATGTAGTGAAGGAGGACATGGAGAGGGTTGGCGTTACAGAGGAAGATGCAAGGGATAGGGTGAGATGGAGGCAGATGATCCACTGTGGAGACCCCCACCCCGCTGTGATTTCAGAAGATTCACTACTCCTCCTAGAAGATTGCTATAATGATCGTGAAACTCACTCTCAATGATCCTCAGGTGGGTCTACATCTAGGTTGAGGTCTAGGTCATTGTCAAAGGTTGGGAGAGCTGGGCATTTATGATTTCACAAAAAAAGTTACTCCTCCTAGGCCTTTAACCATGACTTTAAGCACATATGGTCAGGAGATCTGAACACTCCCGGGGTGACTTTGTCAGACCAGAATGAGCTACTCCATCATTGATGGTCTGGTTGCAAGATGTGGTTTGCTTATCTTTGAGTCCATTTTTGATGAAACAAACTGGAAGTTTACTCGAGTACATTTGGTTTTACTTTTTGAGTAACTTTTGCTTTCACTGATTTGTTAACTGGCTAGAAAGCTGCTTGTTAATACTGTAATAACGTGTTCTTACAACAATGGCTCCATCTTTTGTCATTAGTCAGAAAATTTTAGCATTTTTGTTTCATTAAAATAATAGCTGAAATCATCGTTCTTCTATATTAGCTCAGTTGCAAAAAAGTTGCAATTTTTGTGAAAGAATTTAAAAAATTTAATATTTAAAAACCTCTGGAGTTTGTATGTGCACATTAAGGTGATGTGAACAGTGATAGTGATGTGAAGCTCCATTGGCTCCATTCGTACACATCACATCACAGCAGGGTTGCACTGAATGGGGCTGCAGTTCACTTAAAGAGCACAGGGAGTTAGTTTCCAGTCATTCTATTCAATTATTTCACTGTGCTAAAAGTGAAAATACCTTTATTGGTAAAGCAATCTTGCACAACTAAACCCCTCTTTCTTTTCCTCCCTCTGTCCCCCAGCTTCGCCCGTCTCTTCAGCTCATCGTCCAGCCCTCCACCCGTCAAGCGGCCATACTACAGCGTCAACATCCACTACAAATCTCCCTCACAAGCCGGTTTCTCTCAGAGACGCAGCCACACCATGTGTCAGATCTCCACCTCCAACCGCACACTGGAGTTCTTCCCTGAAGAGTGAGCAGCAGCCCAAAACACAGCGTCACTACATCCTCCTGTACCCACTGTCCACGCTGCTTTGGCCCGAACAGCTGGCTGCTTGCTCGCTCATAACAGTTAGAGAATAGACAGCTTTAGCATTTGAGTTTCCATGTTTCCTGCTCTGTTATCATTGAGGTCAAATCTCTTGAAGTCTGCTACCTCTAGGGAAAAGGTATTTTGAGCAATTTTGGGCAAAAAATGTATGAACAGGTTTGTCAATATGCAAGAAGCAAGAAAATATTTACTAAAAAAGTTATTTAAGTAATAAAGACTGTACTATGTCCAGTATCCCTGTTTAGGGCATTCTGATTTTACAAACATTTGCTTTGCTGGAGCTAGACGTGGGCATTGTAGGCGCCTGTAACTGCACTGCTGTTGCTTCTCTTCCTCTTCCTCTTCTTCTTCTTCGTCTTCTCTCCTCTTGCTGCTGGCTGGCCAAGCTGCTAACGCTTCGCTTTCTCTCTCTTCCCTCCCTTCCATTGCTTCCAGACTGGCCAGTAACGGTGTTGCGTCTCTCCTCAGTGACTCGGCGCAGTTGGCCCGCCGAGAGCAGCGGCGCGAGCAGTACCGACAGGTCCGTGAGCACATGCGCCGCGACGACGGCATCATGCAAGCCTGTGGCTGGAGTGTACCGTCTCGATTCAAGCAGGTACCCTGATCAAGTGGACTTATGATGTTTCACTTTGCATGATCGCACAAACAACCTACAGGTGTCTAACTAAAGTTGAAGTTTTAGGGACACCTTGTGGTCATTAAATGAACGGCAGCTCATTCCCCAAAGTCTCACAAAACACCTGTAATGTGCATGAAAAAGGAGGTCCAGAACCGTTACAAGTCAGACATACATGTGTAGCATGTCAAATAGGTAAAATTATATATCTGATTTAAAACTGAATTTCACAGGTTTATTTGAAATCTACAGGCACTGAAATGTTCATAAGTATTCTAATATTAATGGAAATCTTATTTTATGGGTAATTCTTGCATTTAAAAGTGGAGATCATGAGGTATTTTAGTTGATGGACTAAGGTGCACAGTTCAGTTATTAGACCCATTTCCACTACAGAAAACAGGAACCAATCTTACAGGAACTTCCCACGTGGTGTGTGTCTCTACCACAGGAACCTCCCTGAAAGGGGAAGTTTTCGGGAACTTGTAGCGGGCGTAATTAGGTCCTGGTAGGCACTCCAGAGCAGCCCTGAAAACTGCTGGGTGGGGTTCAGGATTGACTTAAGTGACGTTTGGGGGGAAAAAACTCAGCATCACAACGTAAACAAAACATGAGGAAATGAGAGGCGCCAAATTTGACCAGATAAAGAGCATAACGAAGATCTAATGCCTATGAAATTAATATTTAATGCTACCGTGAGTGTGGAGCGGCTGAACGATTATTCAGCATATGTAGCCATGCAGCACAAGCCTTGGGAAGACAGCAGTGCTGTGTAATGCCTGAACATTTAAAATTTAATACTGTTGTGATTGTGGAGAGAAACAGCCAGATTGATTTTATATCATATGCAGCTATACGGCGTGTCAGAGATCACAGGAAAATGGGCAAGGCACAGGACCGGCCACACACATTTTTTGCGTCTGGAGTGTGGGCCCAGACCGTCGGCTTGTCGGGGACACATTCTCCGCTGGCGCTGCTCGTGCAGCTATGCTGTATAATCGATTCGTTCCTCTCCACAATCATGAACAACTGTGGCAGGTTGGTCCCATGCACTCCACTCTGCATTAATTTTGTGCATGAGCATTACCTCTGTCAAGGAGGTTATGTTTTTGCCGGCGTTTGTCTGTTAGGGCCCCTTTACACAGCACAGAGATTGTTGAGAGGTTGGGCCAGTTTTTGATGTTTGGGATTGTTTGGGAGACCCTTGTGTGTTTTGGACTCAGTTAAAACTTTGAGGAGGCCGTGGTGACTGTGGAGATCACTGAAGGTCATTGATAGATCAAAATCCAGCACTGGATAATGTTTAATTTGAGTGTGAGATGACAATAGGCCTGTTCTGTTATGCTCGTTTACTACACACAGCAGTGGTATGATACCACACTGTTGTGTAATATTGCTAAATACGAGCCTTGTCAGTAAACTATAAGGGAGAAGAGAGGAGGGAAAAAAATGAAAACAATCTTCTTGCAGCATGTTGGCAGGATTATGCAAAAACTACTGGATGGATTCTGATGAAATTTTCATCAGAGGTGGTCCTTGAACTACAGATGAACTCATTACATTTTGGAGGTGATCCATGAGTGCATACCTCCTCCAAGGCCCTATCTCACAATGGACGCACGGAGTGACAGGCAGACAGATGGACTGATGGCTGGATGGACTTAGGTAGGGAATAACGGGAAGAGCCTTGGCAGAGTTGTACACTTTCTGAGTGCCCTCTAGTTTTTGATGATTTCAGCGTGTTTTAAACGTGTGAAGCGCTGCATCGTGGTCAAAAGTGTAAATTACGCCACAAACACGTCCTCTGTAGGCCGACAGGTTCTACCCCCACAGTGGAGACACAACATGAGAGGAAAGAAACGGGCCTTACCAAAGTTCCTGTCCCCTAAATCTGGTTCCTGTTTCTTGTAGTGGAAACGAGGCTACTGATAAGACAGATGAAGCTGTTGTTGGGTCTTTAATCAATACGTCAGAGCATCTAACCCCCTCGATTAAAGATAGCCCTGTTGTTATTCTGTGTCTTCTTAATGTTATGATGAAAAGGTCAACACCAGCGATGTGCAAGTTTGTCTTTAAACACTCTCTGACTCTTCTTCTGGCCTTCACTTAACCGCAAACCCACAGGTCTGCAACCTGACCCACACGCAACGGTTTTCTGCAGAAACCAGCAGCTCCCTGCAAATTTGTGGGAAAAAAGTATTACATTTTTAGGAAAAAAAGCAGAAATATGAGTAAAAACCACTGAAGTTATTGGGAAAGGGTTATAAATTTAAAGGGAAAATACCAAAATTGTATTAATTATTTAAATTAATTATTTAAATTCACAAGAAACTTGCAAATTTATGAGGGAAAAAAACACTCCCAGATTTACAATAAAAAGTAATATGTTCACGAAGGAAATAAAATCACAACTTTATAACAACAAAAGTAGTGCATTCATTAAAAAAAAGTTTTAAAAGGTTTATGAGAAGAGTCACAAATTTAAGAGAAAAACCTCAAATTGGTGGTCACTATTCAAGTTAGTTTTTTTTAGTAGTTACTCTCTTACACAAGTCATTTTTTGGTCCGCTTACTTGAGAACAATTTCTGGCTACCCTCCCCACATCTGTCCAGTACTAGTAAGCTAAATGAGAGTTAGTTTTAAAGAGCAGCCTGATTTGGGGTCTGGGTAGCAGGCTGCGGTTACACCTTTGCAGCTGGAAGGCCAGAGTGTGTTGGTAGGCAGGCGGCTCTAACTCTGGTCTCCCACAGACTGGTGGTCAGACGGACAGCGCTCAGGACAGCCCGCTGAAGAGACAACAGGCAAGTGAGACCGACAGAGTGCCAGCATGCGCCACTATGGCTTCCCCTCCCTTTAACCTCCCATCCAAAGCTCTAAATCCCCCTAAATAGAAGCAGAGAACTAATAAAAGACCCTGAGAACATGTGTGTAGAAAAGTATTACAGCATTTAGTTTTGAGGACAATCATCCCCATGGTGACGGCTGTTCATTAAAGATTTCCCCTGACTCATTTCTCATGGACTGACAGGAGCCAAACTGAGCACAGTTATTAGTCTTTCTCTACATAGGTACCACCAAGGGTCACACACACTTCTCCCATCACTTTATGCAGCTGTGGAGACCTTGCTTGTAGAAGCCTGCAGGTTGCGTCAGATCCCATGACTTGACTTCGGAAATCAGTGTTTCAACGTCTTGGAAGTGCTTGCCTTCAAAAATTACTTCATGGTTGGAAAAAAAAGGTGGAAGTCAGATGGCGCGAGATCAGAAGAGTAAGAAGCGTGAGGAAGGATTTCATAGCGAGGAACGTTCTTCCGTCTGGGCAGCATGCGAGTTGTGAACCGGGGTGGTGTCTTGCAGGAAGCAGACACCTTTGGTCAGCATGCCACGCCTCTCTGTTTTGATGGCCTTCCACAATTTCTGCAGCAGTGAAGCGTAGTAAGTCCCACTAATTGTCAGGAAATCCATAAACATGCTGGTCACAACAGACCGTGAGCATGACCTTGCCCACCGAGGGTTGGACACGTGCCTTCTTCGGAGGTGGTGAGTCATAATGCTTCTGTTGCTTCGATTGGGCTTTAGTCTCTGCATCATAGTGATGGATACGCAGCCAAAAGAGCCTGGGAGCACGAGACTCATTTCTGCTTCTGGTAAGGTGTGAGCAATTGGGGAATCCAGCGTGCAGACAACTTTTGCATGTGCAAATGGTCATGGATGATTTTTTCCACAGGCTGATCACTGATCTTGACATCTTGGCTAGTCAGTGAGCTGTTATGCGGCGGTCCTCCAGAGTGGTGACCTCCATCATCAATGGCACACTGTTCTTTCCTGGGAATGGTTGCTGTTTGCACCAATGTCCAGCTACACTTGAACTGTCGATGCCAGTGCTTGACTATGTCATATGATGGGGTATCCTCCCCATAAGTCTCTTTCATCTTATCAAACGCCTCCTGTGGTGTGCAGCCTCTCCAGTACAGGAACCTGATGTCTGCTCTGCATTCAACTGGCTCCATCATCACACCTTACTCCACCTTAGCACCTGCAAAAGAGAAACTCTTAGGAGTTCATAGCTGCAAATTACCACGTGACTTATGCACATGTATAATATGTATTATTATACATGTGCAATTTCAGCCTCTTACAATTACTAGAAAGTGGGTCAGGGGAAAATTTTAATGAACAGCCATAGAGTGTTATTGTTGATATGAAAATGCATGACTTGATGATTGCTTTTTCTTTTCTAGGCATGATGTGATTTCAAACAATATTTCAACACTTACAGACAGCTCTCTGAAGTCTCTTTTTATTATTTATGGATGTGAAGTTAACTCTGGATGATTTTTCTGTCCCTTTGCTGGTGTTATTGACCTCTGTCTGTCTCAACCTGCCCTACTTATGATGATGATGATGATGATGATAATGTTCTCATCTCTTAACCCTTATGTTGTTTACTCAAAGGAAAAGTCCACTCCGAATCACTTATATACAGAAGCTGAGAGCAGCCATGGTCACTATGATCTGTTTAATTGAGATCATATCATGGAGGCATTATCCCAGGATGACACATTAATTTATCATGTGATCTTGGGAAAACAAGTTATCATCCTGTGATCATGAATTAATTTGTCATGTGATCAGGAGAAAATGGATGGAAAAGAGCATCAACCTATGTTTGTTTCTCTTAGCTTCCATACTTATGGATTGCATAGTGCAGCTTTTTTGGCCTCACAGAATTCAGTACTTTAATTTAAAGTATTAATGAGTAAATAAGTTATAATTTGTGTAATGACAGGAGAATGGGTCATTTACCACAACAGTATCTAAATTAGTCCTTCTGTGTAATTTTTGAAAACAGAGGTGTCTGATCAGGAATGTTCTGTGAGTCACTCTGTAAGGCTCATGATGAGTTGAGACCATACTCCTGCAGAGGTCGTGGGTTACGTCCATAATTTCCTCTGCTGCCTTCTACCTTTTGTGGAAATCCCCAAAATTCTGTCATGTTTGGGTTCACATCATTATCCGACGGGGCACACAATTGTGAAAATGTCACTGCTTCCTCCAGAAACTGTATCTTGGTGGCTGTTTTCAGCACTGAGGTGGACTGGTGTTGGGTTTGATAAGTTGTTTGTCATCGTTAGCAGATTGGTGGCAGTTTGACAGATTACACTGAGGTTGATCTATTGTAGTTTTGACTTGTAATTACCACCTGTCCACTTTATTGCACACATTAAAATGGTGATTATCTAGTATCTGTTATGAATGCCCCTTGCAGGGCATTAGTGAGACGCCAGATGCCAAACAGTAAGTTTGCCCATTTATTTACAAGAAGCCAAATGACAAAATAAACAGCCACGTGGGGCAGAACACAAACGTATACTGAGACACAAAATAATAAACTCTGAGGATAAACTAGGAGGGACAGTGAGGACGGAGCCTGCACTATACAAAAACACTTACAAAGACATGCAGCGAGGAGATCAAGAACAGGGGAAGACTGGAGTCGGGAATAGGAGCTCCAGTCCCTCGTGACGAAGGCGTAAGATTGTGTAGGTCGCAGCGAGGAGTGACCCTCAGCTGCTCCCTTAAGTACAGGGCACAAACAAATCAGAAAGGAGGTAAAGTGATTAACAAAACGACAAACAGCTGTCATGGCACCGGCTCGGCTTTGACAGCTGGAAGTGCGGCCGTGACATTGTCACAACAAAAGCTCCTGAGCAGTCCTAATGGCAAACCCCGGAATCAACCGTGGAAAAGGAGAAATACTGAGCAACCTGAGCGCGGACGGAATCAGTGCTCAGACCACCACAGTACCCCCCGTCCAAAGGGCGCATTCTAGGCGTCAGACATGACATCCAAGGCCCCCCAACCAGAAGGTTACCAGGACCGACTCAGGGAGGGCGGAGGGGGAAACAGGCCAGGAGGGAGAGGACCAGAAAAAAACCCCAAAAAGGGCAGCAACGACACCCAGAGGGAGGAGACAAGAGAAAAAAAAAGAATCCACAAGGAACGGATAACATGGATAACAAAATAGCGTGGCTTACACAGAAATGATCAAAACTAAATCAAGAGCAACCAGATGACTAAACAAAATACAGGTACCCTACCAACTAACATAAGTACCATATAACATACACACTAGCAAAATAACGTGTAGCAGAAGGGACAAAATAAATGAGGTACAGCCCGATAAAACAAACGAAAGGAACCCAAAATACAGGTACATTTCAAAAATCCCCAAGTATCCAATAACACATTAACTCGGCAAAACCCTTTCAAGTATTACAGAATAAGCAAAACAAGAAATGTGGTAACTGAGTCTGTATAAAAAAAAAAATCTGCCTGAGAGAAGTTGTGGATTACAGAAAACTAGTGGGGCTCTTACACAACACTTTGGAGACGCAATTGTAACTGTGTGGTCCAGTAGCATCAACGGTACAGTAGGTGCCAAATCCCATGGGCTGAGGAAGGCAGTAACTAGTTACCCTTACGCCACTCAACTTCACAAAGTTGCACCTTGAAAAGTTTTATCACACAGCACTCCTACTACTTATAAAAACAATGTGCGTCCAATCAAGTATTACTCTTGATTTCACCGATTTGAAAACTGGTCAGAAATGTTCTCATCTGTGTCGTAATAAGGCATTTATCGTCATTTTAGTGAATATATAATTTTATGTTGAAATAGCTGCAAAGTACAAAAAAAAAAAGGCTACGAAGTTCAGCCAAAAAAAAAAAAAAATGTGGGAAATACACCTGCAGATTTAGAAGAATCACAGACTTAAAGAAAAAGAAAAACAAAACACAGAACTCCCAAACTGACAAGAGTAAGGACACAAATTTACTAATGAAACGGTGGAACTAGACAGGAAAAAAAATGCGACTTAGGGAGAAAAAATATATACACAAGAGTAAAGTTGTTAATTAATATTCAGGTAACGTTCTTACTAGACCAGAATTCCCTCTTATTCAAACAAGTTTTGGGGTCTACTCTCGTGTGTACTTGAGTAAGAAGCATCAAAAGTCAACACCAGTCTTACACGAGTATGCTCCTGGCAAAAAGAAAAATCCGCATGATACACATGACAACTCGGGCAAAGAACAGGGACTCCATCAGATTACATGGAAAAAAAACACAACTAATTAGGGCAACGAACAAAGGATCCTACAATATACAAGAAACAAAAAGGAACACCACTAATTCGGGCAAAGAACCGAAAGTCCTTCAATATGCATGGAACCAAACAAAAAAAAAAAAATCACAATTTCAAGGGCGCCAGCAGGTAGAAAACAGAGAACGGGGAAGGAAAACAGTTCGGGGGGGGGGGGGGGACCCGCATCGCGAATCCACCTACCGCAAGGGAAAAAGAACAGTTTGGGTGGTCTACCAAAGTCCCAGAACCGGGGAAACAGTACCTCAGGCGGCTGGACCAGGTCGCCAAACCAACAAGACAGTCCTTCAGGCGGACGACCCAGAATGCAGAACCAGAGAAACAGTCTCCCGGGCGGCCGACCCATGTCCTTAGACCACCAGGACTGGAGGGGGAAGCTCGGAGGCAGCCTCCCTACCGAGAGGAACAGCAGGGGAGAGCCGACCCGAATAAAGGGAACCCCAGCGGCACCTGGAGGAGACAAATAGGAGGGAAGAGGAGAAACCAGTTTGGCGTCCGCAGCTCCCTCACCGACCTCGAACTGAACCGGTGCTGCACCCTCGACGGGCCCCGACTGGACCGGAGCAGCACCCACGATGGACCCCGACTGGGCCGGCGCTGCACCCTCGATGGGCCCGATCGGATCTGCTCAGCACCCTCGATGGACCCCGATTGGGCCAGCGCAGCATCTGGGATGGCCTCCGAACACAACCCTGGAACCTCGCTGACTATAACTGGAGCTGATTCGTCTCCGGAGACCCTGGGGGAAGGCTCAGACAGACAAAGAGAACTGGGATCAGGATCACTGGCAGCGGCAGAGCCCGGCGAGACAAGTTTGGATGCAGTGGTCGGCTGCACCCGGCTCACCTCCCCGAGAGACAGGCAAGAATTCTACGACACAGTGGTGGCATCAGCCATCACTTTTGGAGTGGTCTGCTGGGGCAGTGGCATTACAGTAGCCGATAGGAAGAGACTGAACAAACTGATCAAGAAAGCTAGCTCTGTCCTGGGGCAGCGCCTTGATCCAGTGGAGGAGAAGGGAGAGAGAAGGACGGTGGCTAAACTGTCATCTCTGCTGGAGTCCGAGTTCCACCCTATGCAGGACACACTGAATGCACTAAGGAGCTCATTTAGCAGCAGACTACATCATCCTAGGTGCACAACCGAGAGGTTTCGCAGGTCCTTCCTACCAACGGCTGTCAGACTGTACAACCTAAGCAGGGCTGCTCGCAGAGATAGCAAAAAGACGTGACAACCTAATAGTATTGAATGCAAAAGACGCAATAGACTTACACAAATGGTCCCCTCTAGTATACAACTAGGAAAATACCGGTAGCTACGGAGGGTGACAATATGTATGGGTACATAATCATACCATGTAGGATAACTAAGTAGACGGTTATGCTGTTTCATTCCATCTAGCTACAATGCTCCGCACTGTGTGTGTTTATATATTTATATATTTATTCCATCTCGCGACAATGCTCCACACTGTGTGTTTATATATTTACATATTTATTCCATCTAGCTACAATGCTCCACACTGTGTGTGTTTATATATTTACATATTTATTCCATCTACCTCCTCATGGATCGTCACCTTATCGTGGTGGGGGGGTTTGCGTGCCCCAGTGATCCCAGGAGCTATGTTGTCCGGGGGCAATTTGCCTCTGATAGGGTCTCCCAAGACAAACTGGTCCTGGTTGAAGGACCAGACTAAGAACGATCCAACAGACTCTCATGATAAATTGTATATCAAGGATTCAGTGTACCCCGCCCGGTATGGGGTTACCGGGGCCCCACCCTGGAGCCAGGCCTGGGGGAGGGGCTCGAAGGCTAGCGTCTGGTGGCCGGGTTTCCACCCATGGGACCCGGCCGGGCTCAGCCCGAAGGAGTTACATGGGTCCGCCCTCCAGTGGGTTCACCACCTGCAGGAGGGATCATGGGGGTCCGGTGCTATGTGGATTAGGTGGCGGTCAAAGGCGGAGACCTTGGCGGACTGATCCCAAGCTTTCTAAACTGGCTTTTGGTACATGGAATGTCACCTCTCTGGTGGGGAAGGAGCCTGAGCTGGTGTACGAGGTTGAGCGATACCGGCTAGATATAGTCGGCCTCACCTCAACACACAGCTCCGGTTCCGGAACCAGTCTCCTGGCGAGGGGCTGGAGCTTGGCCTTTTCTGGAGTTGCCCCGGGCGAGAGGCGACGAGCAGGGGTGGGTATTCTTGTATCGCCCCACCTTGCTGCCTCTATATTGGAGTTTTCCCCGGTGGACGAAAGGGTTGCTTCCCTACGCCTTCGGGTTGGGAAACGGGTCCTGACCATCATTTGTGCCTATGCACCAAATGATGTTTCAGAGTACCCACCCTTTTTGGAGTCTGTGACTGGGGTGCTGGAGGGTACTCCTCCTGGAGACTCCATTGTCCTACTGGGGGACTTCAGTGCGCATGTGGGCAACGACAGTGAAACCTGGAGAGGGGTGATTGGGAGGAATGGCCTGCCCGATCTGAACCCGAGTGGAGTTCAGTTATTGGACTTCTGTGCTAACCACAGTCTGTCCATAACGAACACCATGTTCAAGCATAAGGGTGTCCATATGTGCACCTGGCACCAGGACACCCTAGGTCGCAGGTCGATGATCGATTTTGTTATCGTATCATCAGACCTGCGACCATATGTCTTGGACACCCGAGTAAAGAGAGGTGCAGAGCTGTCAACTGATCACCACCTGGTGGTGAGCTGGATCCGATGGCAGGGGAGGAAGCCATTCAGACCTGGTAGACCCAAATGTATAGTGAGGGTGTGCTGGGAGCGTCTGGCTGAGGCCCCTGTCCGGGAGGTCTTCAACTCCCACCTCCGGAAGAACTTCAACCACATTCCGAGGGAGTCTGGAGACATGGAGTCTGAATGGGCCATGTTCTCCACCTCTGTTGTTGAAGCGGCGGCCCAGAGCTGCGGCCGCAAGGTGGTCGGTGCATCTCATGGTGGCAACCCCCGAACCAAGTGGTGGACACCAGTGGTGAGGGGGGCCATTAAGCTGAAGAAGGAGTCCTATCAAGCTTGGTTGGCTTGTGGGACTCCCAAAGCAGCTGAGGTGTACCGGCAGGCCAAGCGGAGTGCAGCTCGGGTGGTTGCTGAAGCAAAAATGCGGGTATGGGAGGAGTTCGGTGAGGCCATGGAACAAGACTTTCGGTCGGCTTCAAAGAGATTCTGGCAAACTGTTCGGCGGCTCAGGAGGGGAAAGCAGCTCCCCGTCCACACTGTGTATGGTGCGGATGGGACACTGTTGACTTCAACTGGGGATATCGTCGGGCGGTGGAAGGAATACTTCGAGGATCTCCTCAATCCCACTGATACGCCTTCCACAGAGGAAGCAGGGTTTGGGGACGAGGGGAATGACTCGCCTATCACAGGGGCTGAGGTCGCCAAGGTGGTTAAAAATCTCCTTGGTGGCCGGGCCCCGGGGGTGGACGAGATTCACCCTGAGTACCTCAAGGCCCTGGATGTTGTTGGGTTGTCATGGTTGACACGCCTCTGCAACATTGCGTGGAGGTCGGGGGCAGTGCCTTTGGCATGGCAAACCGGGGTGGTGGTTCCTCTCTTCAAAAAAGGGGACCGGATGGTGTGCTCCAACTTTAGAGGGATCACACTCCTCAGCCTCCCTGGGAAGGTCTATGCCAAGGTACTGGAGAGGAGAGTCCGGCCGTTGGTCAAACCTCGGATTCAGGAGGAGCAATGTGGTTTTCGTCCTGGCCGTGGGACATCGGACCAGCTCTTTACCCTCTCGAGAATTCTTGAGGGTTCGTGGGAGTTTGCCCAACCAGTTTACATGTGTTTTGTGGACTTGGAGAAGGCATTTGACCGCGTCCCTCGTGGATTTTTGTGGGGGGTGCTTCGGGAGTATGGGGTATCGGGCTTGTTGTTACGAGCTATTCGGTCTCTGTACAACCGTTGTGAGAGTTTGATTCGTATTGCCAACACTCGGTCGGTGTCATTCCCAGTGAGAGTTGGACTCCGCCAGGGCTGCCCTTTGTCACCGATCCTGTTCATAATTTTTATGGACAGGATTTCTAGGTGCAGCCAGGGAATGGAGGGTGTCATGCTTGGTGACCACAGGATCTCATCTCTGTTGTTTGCAGATGATGTTGTCCTGTTGGCTTCATCCAGCAATGACCTACAGCTCTTGCTGGGACAGTTTGCCGCTGAGTGTGAAGCGGCTGGGATGAGAATCAGCACCTCCAAGTCCGAGTCCATGGTCCTCAGCCGGAAAAAGGTGGATTGTCCTCTCCGGGTTGGGGACAGGCTCCTGCCCCAAGTGGAGGAGTTTAAGTATCTTGGGGTCTTGTTCACGAGTGAGGGGAAAATGGAGCGAGAGATCGACAGACGGATTGGAGCAGCATCTGCAGTGATGCGGACGTTGTACCGGTCTGTTGTGGTGAAGAGGGAGCTTAGTTCTAAGGCAAAGCTGTCGATTTACCAGTCAATCTACGTTCCTACTCTCACCTATGGTCACGAGCTTTGGGTAATGACCGAAAGAACGAAATCGCGGATACAAGCGGCTGAAATGAGCTTTCTCCGTAGGATTGCTGGACTCACCCTCAGAGATAGGGTGAGGAGCTCAGTCATCCGGGAGAGGCTCAGAGTAGAACCGCTGCTCCTCCACATTGAAAGGAGTCAGTTGAGGTGGTATGGGCATCTGATTAGGATGCCTCCTGGACGCCTCCCACTTGAGGTGTTTCAGGCACGTCCCACTGGGAGGAGACCCCGGGGCAGACCCAGGACTCGGTGGAGAGACTATGTCTCCCAGCTGGTCTGGGAACGCCTTGGTATCCCCTCTGAAGAGCTGGAGCAGGTGGCTGGGGAGAGGGAAGTCTGGGCTTCTCTGCTTGAACTGCTGCCTCCGCGACCCGGACCTCCGGAAAAGCGGTAGAAGATGGATGGATGGATGGATATTCCATCTAGCTACAATGCTCCACACTGTGTGTTTATATATTCACATATTTATTCCATCTAGCTACAATGCTCCACACTGTGTGTGTTTATATATTTACATATTTATTCCATCTAGCTACAATGCTCCACACTGTGTGTTTATTTATATATTCATATATTTATTCCATCTAGCTACAACGCTCCACACTGTGTGTGTGTTTATATATTCACATGCTTATTCCATCTAGCTGCAATGCTCCGTGCTGTGTGTGTTTATATATTCATATATTTATTCCATCTAGCTACAATGCTCCACACTGTGTGTTTATATATCTATACATTTATTCCATCTAGCTGCAATGCTCCGCATCGTGTGTCTATATATTTATGTTTATATGTACATATGTATACTCGCTGCTCTTGTTTTTTTTCTTGCCTTCTGATTGTTGCTCTGAGTGTTGCTATCCCTGTGCTGTTGCAATCCTGGAATTTCCCCATTGTGGGACTAATAAAGGCTTATCTTATCTTATCTTATCTTAAGAATGCTCCAGAACGGAAAGTAAGAAGACAAAATAGAGCACTTGCCTGATCTCGGGAATCACCGCTGTCCAGGACTCTGACGATCCAGGCTCAATGATCCGGAGGTCCATTCCGGGTTCCGGCTCGACTGTGGTGGGCTCCGCAGCCAGCATGATGGTCATCACAGTCTGGGAACCCCCCGGCGCTGAAACCCACGCCGAAGGCCCGCATGGCGTGGAGGCAGGGGATCCAAGACCTGCTGGGCCCGACTGCTCCTCCACAGAGACCCGGGGATGCTTACTCGTCAGCTCAGGCTCCAAACGGCAGTCCGGTCTCCTCCTCTGCCCATGACATGGCTGCGGGGCTGGAAGCAGGCTCTCCAGGGCCGCAGGCTCCTCCCTCGCCCAACGGTCAATTCCAGCCAAGGAGCAGCCAAGGCAGTCTGGGGGCGAGGAGCTGACGGAACAGCGAGAACCGATGACCCGGAGGCTGGGGCTGCTGTCTTTCCCTCCCGTCATGACGCAGGGACAACAGCTGGCTGGGAGGTGGAGTTCCCTCTGCGGCCCGTAACGGGATCCGGACGGGGATCTCGCAGAGGTGGACTACGGACTGAGTGACGGCGTCTTCCGGCAGAGGGCGAGGCTAAGTTCAAGTCCGGAAAGCGAAGCTGCTGCGCAGTGATGGAAGCCAGCAGCTCAGCGTACTCAGGATAATCGCTGAGTTCGGGATTGACCTCCACCAGTCTAACTGCCGCCACCCCATTCCGTAGGATGTCGCTGGGATGCGGGGAAGAGCGTGCTTCAGCCTCACGACCCCTGATGAGCTCAGCTGCCCACTGTGTCTCTTCACAGGGGGTCCCGGCTGTCCTCTTCCTCTGCTGCGGACGGAGACGGCCTTTTGGTGACGCAGAACCCTGGGCTGGATGGGTGGCAGGAACCTGATCCCGAGGCGAGGAGCGGAGATGCCTCACCATCGGCTCTGGCTTTGGCTTCCTGCTGGAACTCTTCTCAGGCCCACGGATCCTCCTCCGAAGCGCCACGATTTCGGTCATCCTCTCCCTGCCCTCAGCGTGATCAGCAAGGCGTGGATTGCGTTTAATTGCCGCCTCTGCGAGGTCCAAGTACGTGCGTCAGTTAGGAGGTCATTTACCTCTATGAGAGCTATGATCAGCTCGTAGCCCAAGTTCAAGGAGTGGCCAATTCTTGATGACGCCATCTCCCAAAACACACTGGTACTTAAAAAAAGGGGAAAACTTAAGCCCAAAACAAACTTACTGTGGCTGGCGTCTCATTTGGCTGTGTCCTACTGTTATGAATGCCCCATGCAGGGCGTTAGTGAGACGCCAGATGCCAAACAGTAAGTTTGCCCGTTTATTTACAAGAAGACAAATAACAAAATAAACAGCCACGCGGGGCAGAACATGAACGTATACTGAGACACAAAATAATAAACTCTGAAGATAAACTAGGAGGGACAGCGAAGACGGAGCCTGCGCTGTACAAAAACACTTACAAAGATATGCAGCAAGGAGATCAAGACACAGGGGAAGACTGGAGTTGGGAATAGGAGCTCCAGTCCCTCGTGACGAAGGCGTAAGATTGTGTAGGTCGCGGCGAGGAGTGACCCTCAGCTGCTCCCTAAAGTACAGGGCACAAACAAATCAGAAAGGAGGTAAAGTGATTAACAAAACGACAAACAGTTGTCACGGCACCGGCTCGGCTTTGACAGCCGGAAGTGCGGCCGTGACGCTGTCATAACAAAAGCCCTTGAGCGGTCCTAATGGCAAACCCCGGAATCAACGGTGGAAAAGGGAAAATACTGAGCAACCTGAGCGCGGACGGAATCAGCGCTCAGACCACCACAGTATCGTCTCAACAGTCTCTGCAAATTTATGAGAAAAATGTTATAAATTTACTAGAAAAGTCACAAATTAATGAGAAAAAAGTTGTAAATTTATGACAAAAAGTTGCATATTTGCCAGAAAAAGTTGTAAATTTATAATGTTTTGCAAATTAAAATAAAAAAGTTGCAGTTATGACAAAAAAGTTGTAAATTTACAAAAACTGTTGCAGATTTTGTATTTTTTCCCCTAAGTTGGATTGTACATATAGTGCTGTGAAAAAGTATTTGCCTCCTTCCTGATTTCTTATATTTTTGCATGGAGACAAAGTATGAGAGGCAAGGGTAAGATGGTTTGGGCATGTGCAGAGGAGGGATAGAAATATTGAACAAAGGATGTTGAAGAAGGAGTTGCCAGGTAGGAGAAGAGGAAGACCACAGAGAAGATTCATGGATGAAGTGAAGGAGGACATGGAGAGGGTTGGTGTAACAGAGGAAGATGCGAGGGATCATCAAGGGTGGGATGTGGCAACCCCTAAAATGAACAGCCAAAATAAGTATTGAACCTGTCAACATTTTTTTTATTAAACATATTTCTGATGGAGCCATTTACCTGAGATTTTCACCAGATATCAGTAACAACCCAAGTAATCCACACATACAAAGAAATCAAGGCAACTGTGTTCACAAAATAAGTTATATTTAATAAAGTGGAATGACACCGGGAATACATATTAAACACACTTGGTGAAATTAACTTAATATTTAGTAGAAAAGCCTTTGTTGGTAATAATGGCTTCCAGATGCCTCCTGTATGGAGAAACTAGGTGCAGGCATTGCTCAGGAGTGATTTTAGCTCATTCTTCCACACAAACGGTCTTCAAATCTTGAAGGTTCCGTGGGTGTCTTCTATGAACTCTGATCTTCAGTTTGTTCCATAGATTTTCAATTGGATTCCGGTCAGGTGACTGACTGGGCCATTCTAACAGCTTTATTTTCCTTCTCTGGAGCCAGTTGAGAGTTTCCTTGGCTGTGTGTTTGGGATCATTGTCTTGCTGAATTGTCCACCCTCATTTCATCTTTAGCATCTCGGCAGATGGCAACAGGTTCTTATCAAGGATGTCTCTGTACACTTGTCCATTCATCTTTTCATCAATTATATGAAGTCTGCCTGTACCATGACTGAAAAACACCCCCACACCGTGATGCTCCCATCTCCAATCTTCACTGTTGGTATGGTGTTTTGGGGCTGATGTGCAGTGTCATTTTTCCTCCAAACATATTGTGTTTTGTGGCATCCAAAAACTTCAGTTTTGGTCTCATCTGACCAGACTATATTCTCCCAGTATTTCACTGGCTTGCCCAAATGTTGTGCAGCAAACTTTGAATAAGCTTCAACATGCTTTTCCTTCAGCAATGGGGTCTTACGAGGTGAGCAGGCATAGAGCCCATATTGATTGAGTGCATTACTTATTGCTTTCTTTGAGACAGCAGTACCTGCTAACTCCAGGTCTTTCTGGAGCTCTCCACAAGTGGTCTTTGGCTCTTGGATAACTCCTCTAATAATTTAATTTAATTTAAATTTATTTATATAGCACTTTTCACAGACATACAAGGTCACAAAGTGCTTTACAGTACAACACAATCAAACATTCACACACACTGATGGTGGCATGCTGCCTAACATAGCGCTTCCAGACCCACTAGGGGCAATTGGGGTGAAGTGTCTTGCCCAGGGACACATTGGCAGGATATCTGGGGAGAGCGGGATTCGAACCGCCGACCATGTGGTTATTGGATGACCTGCTCTACCTCCTGAGCCACTGCCGCCCCAATTGTTAATTGTTTTGACTCTTGTCAGAAATTTTGCGAGGAGCTCCTGGTTGTGGCCAGTTTATGATAAAATTACGTTCTTTCCTCTTCCAAGTGATGGCTCCAGCAGTGCTCACTGGAAGATTCAGCAGTTTAGAAATGCGCCTGTAACCAATGCCATCATTATGTTTTGTAACAATAAGGTTGTGAAGGTCTAGAGAGAGCTCTTTTTTTCTACCCATCATGAGTTCTTTGTGGTGTGACAATCTGATATTCACAGACCTTTTTAAAGGCTATCAGTCAGGACCTAACCATCTGAAATTAATTTGCACTGATAGGGGATGGTTCCAAGGTTGTCATAGCCAGGAGCGGCACTGGGGTTAAGCTCCCAGTGCTCATAAAATGCTCCTTACGGCGTGCGTCTCGAAAAGCCTCTGACAACTAAGTCCAACTCCTAGCCTGCCCGTGTGGTTTAGTCTCTAAGCCCGGCAGAACTGCTCTTACTAATAGGAGAAGGGGCAAGGGCGGATCTCTGGCGCCTTAAAACCAGATGCTTCGGGTAGATGGTGGCTCGTCAACCTGGGAAGGTAGCCCATCTAGGGGAAGGTAAACCCTGATTTCAAACCTCCGCTGCCTTGCGGCACACCCGGTCACGGGAAAGGCTTCGGGAGTCAACCTTGAGGAAAAATCCGGAGTCGGAGCCCCTAAGGCAGTTCTCTGTTGTGCTCAATATCGTTCTGGCAGCTCCTGCGACGGCTCTGGTGCCAAACTATAGCAGCCCTGCTGTTCCTTTGGATTCATCAGTGACGTGGAGAGGGGGGACATGCTGCATGGGTAACATCTTGTCCTCCATATCTTTCTGCCCGGGCTTGAATCCTACCAACGCCCAACGCTGGAAGGTAGAACACCGGTGCGCATCGGCCTGTTCAGCCACAGGCGGTGCTGTTCCAGCAGAGTAGACGTTTAGGATTCTCTTCCATGGTCATCATAGACCAATGGAGGCCGACGACGATAGGGGATGGGATGGACTCCTAAATTCTGATGGATTTCAGCTGGTTTCTTGGCTTTCTATGCCTTTTTTGTACCTCTTTTTCATCATATGGTAAATGGTAAATGGCACTCACTTATATAGCGCTTTTATTCTCATCTCTTGATGACCAAAGCGCTTTACAGATCCTGCTATCCACCCATTCACACACACATTCACACACTGATGGTGATATGTTCAATACTTTTTTCCTGTGTCATCCCACTTTATTAAATATAACTTGTTTTGTGAACACAGTTGCCTTGATTTCTTTGTATCTATGGATTACTTGGGTTGTTACTGATATCTGGTGAAAATCTCAGGTCAATGGCTCCATCAGAAATATGTTTAATGAGAAAAATGTTGACGTGTTCAATACTTAGTTTCCCCGCTATAAATGTTTCAGGTCATCAGTTTTTAACATTAGACAAAGATAACCCAAGTAAATACAAAATGAAGTTTGTAAATGATGATTAAAAAAAAGCTATCCAAACTTACCTGGCCCTATGTGGAAAAAGTCCCACCCTTGACGACAGCAACTTCAGTCAAGTGTTTCACCAGTGACAATTCCTATAAAGCCTTTAAATTTAACCTCTTCCTCCATCTAGTAATGGTCTGACACGAAGAGCATAAGTTGAGTACATTTTCTCAAGTATTTTATTCACAAAATTGTACTTTCATGAATAATTCCTCAGTCTAACACATTTCAGAGATGAACTTTCTAATTTATTTCTAAAAGAAGAAAGAAAAAAGTTACAAATTAATGGCCAAATTTGCAAGTTTGTGAGTAAAAAGCTGCACATTTTTTAAAAAAAATATCCAAATTTGCCACAAAAAATTCAGAAATGTATGAGAATAAAGTCTCGAATGTACAAGAAAAAGCCACAAATTTATTGAAAGAAAACTGCAAATTTATGAGTATGAATTAGTAAATTTATACATCAGTGTTTGTAAATGTTTATGAAATTTAAAAAATAGCAAATGCATTTTAAAATTAAGAGGAAAAAGTAGTACATTTTTAAGAAAAAGTTATAAATTTAAGAGGAAAAGTCACAAATCTGTAACAGTAAAGTTGCCATTATTCAAGTAACTTTTGAAAATAATTACTTTTCAACAAATTTTTTTTAAAAATGATTACTCTTACCTATACTTAAGTCATATGAATTGGTAACACTAGTTTTACATGAGTACAATGTCATGATACTCTACCCACCTCTAGTAATACTGATCAAACTTTTCTCCTGTATGGCGTACGGTATATATACCTGAAAAGTGATTAAAATAAGAGTGAAAGTAGTGGAGTTTTCCTTTACTGCCTGCTGTGTATGTACTGTACATGTATACAGTACATACAATAATGACTCTTTGTTTTCCATCAGTAAAACTGGAGATGTGTTCATGGCATCAGACATTAATTCATCACTCTGCTTTTCTCCTGACTACTTTCCATCTCTTCTTTTAGACCACCAACGAGAAAGAGGACAACCGTATGAAAAATGTTCCCGTACCAGTTTACTGTCGTCCTCTAGTGGAGAAGGACCCCAACAGGAAGGTGAGACATTTAGGGGATATTGACTTGAATTACCACAACTGGGTTGTTATGCTTCAATTGGATCAACACAATAAGCTAAAGTGAGCCAAACTAACAGGGGGACCAGTCTGAATTTATATACTCTACATTCTTCTTACGTCTTTTGTGTATGCACATTTTCGTAGCTATGGTGTGCAGCAGGAGTCGACCTGGCAGGGTGGAGAGGGAGCCACCAGGAGATTACAACAGGCAAAGCTCCACCAAGCAACAGTGACCCTCTGCAGGCTGACGAGGACGGAGCTGAAAAGAAGAATAGCCACACATCCCCGGAGAAGAAAAAGGTAGAAACTCCTCTGAAGATATTCATTTATTAGTTGTAATCAGCAATATGTCAAAGAATCTGTCAGGACTACTGTAGATGACATAAATTTGTCTGCTTCTTCAGTCAAAGGAGCTCCAGGAAACTGATGCGATGAGCAGTCGAGTGTGGATCCTCACCAGCACCCACTCTGCCAGCAAGGTGGTCATCATCGATGCCAACCAGCCCGGGTCACTGGTCGACCAGTTCAACGTCTGCAATGCCCACGTGCTCTGCATCTCCAGTGTGCCAGGTAAGAGGAACAGGTGCTCGTGAAAGGCTGACAGACATTTTAATGGCACCATGTGGAACCTTCTGATCCCCTCCGTAGATCACCACCTTATCATGGTGAAGGGGTTCCGCTGTCCTAATGATCCCAGCAGCTATGTTGTTGGCGGCAATCTACCCCTGGTATGGTCTCCCAGGACAAATTGGTCCTGGGTGAAGGGCCAGACCAAGAGTGGTCCAGTGGATCCCCATGAAAGAATCGACAACAGCAAGGATCCAGTGTACCCATCCTGGCATGATGTTACTAGGGCCCCACCCTGGAGCTAGGTTGGGGGAGAAGCTAAACAACAACAGGTAATCCACATGGGTCCACCCTCCAGTGGGCTCACCATATGCCAGAGGGACCATGGGAATCATGGCACTGTTGCTGATGTCAACTGGGCAAAAGTCTAGGAATCTCTGCTTAGACGATTGCCACCATGACCTGGAATCCCAGATAAGCAGTAGAGGATGGATGGATGGAAGGAAGGAAGAAAGGAAGGAAGGAACCTCTGGAAAAACAGATTTTAGTAGCACTTTGTAGTGGCTAAATGAACTGCAGCATTCGTTTTTGGGAGGGACTACAGTTTGAAGTTGTTCCCAGAAATGGGATTCTGACCAGCAGGTCTTCTAAGAAATTAATGTCGTCAGTGGATCCGTTTTTTTTTTTTTTTTTTCACTTTTTTTCATGATGTCACCTTTATCCTGCTAGTGACACAAATTATTCCCATTTCCTGACCTTGAGAGCGGCAACACTATACTTGTGATCCCGACAGTTTATTGTGCTGCCGTTATTACCGTCACAAATGATGCCTTCCTTTTCTGTCAGAGGTCGGTTGATAGCTGACGTCACAAATGTCCCTTCAAGTTAAATTTGTCAGAAAACATAACCGGAAACCAAGATGAATGCCCTCATGCTCTTGCAGAATACAAACAAATACAAATACACATCTGGTACATGTAGATTAGTTGGTTAGATGATCCTATTAAGATGCCTTCACACAAAACGCAAAGCAAATTTTTCACGCGGTGTGATTACATATAAAGTCAATGTAAACATGTGAATACACATGAATTCGCATTCAAGTGAGTTGATAGTGATAGCTAATTAGCCATGAGATTCCTCCGTCACTGGAGCAAAAGTATCAACCCTAGAGAGTAAACTAGTTTGAAAATGAGACCGCCACTCACCTGCAGACAGATGGACCAAAGTTCTGCGGTGGAGACGGAGTGTCTGTAGTTTATCCACCCACGTATTCATGCTACAGATGTGCTAACAAGGGCTAGCAGGCTAGCAGTGTAAACAGCTGTCATCCAGGTGCAGTTTCTGGAGGAGGCAGTACCATTTTCCAAGCTGTGTGCCCTGCCGGATAACAGTGCAAACCTAAACATGACAGTGTTTTGGGGTTTCCACAGCAGGTAGAAAGCAGCTGCAGAAGTTATGAAGGTAACCCTGCCTCTCTGCAACTTGCTTAGACATGATTTTGCATCTTTACATTGACTTTATGATGTTCCTGAATGTTAATAAATAAGCCAGCAGTTTGTTTGAAGTAAGTGTGATCCTTGAATCACACATGGACAAATCTTTACGTATATTTGTTTTTCATTTGTTTTTCTATGTATTGACTGTTGTCACTATTATGAATTTGACTTTAGAAATGCTACATGCATTCTCACTTTTAGAGGTTTTTCCAATATTAGATGCAAAAAATTTTTTAAAAAGTAAAAATAAATCCGGAAATACTTCAATTCAGAGTTACTCCAAGAAGTGGTAGGATCCTTTCTGAAGATTTTGAATTTGAGTGTTCTCCCTTTGCTTGCACATGTGCGTGCATGTCAGATTAATTGGTGATAGTTAAGTGTGTCAAATAGTTAAGTACTTTGAGTGGTCACTGTGACTAGAAAAACCACTACAGTATATAAATGTAGGTCCTAAAGGAAGGCACCAAAAGACTGTGCAGGAGAAAATAAAGTTTAAATCACCCTCTGTAAACAACACTCTGCATCATTGCTACTGAAGTGCTCTGTATGCTACCAGTCTTTTGGTCCAAAAAGAAAATGAAAGTGTAACGAGTTACTTATATGGCACTGACTTCACAGTGGTGACTGATAGTAACCCTCTGACTTATCTCTAGACCTCTGCAAAGCTAGATGCGACAGGCTATAGGAGGCTGTCTAACCCCTCCACCTTTAACTTTCGTCTCCAATACAGACCTGGAAAGCAAAATTTGGACGCTGATGTGCTATCTCATAGTTCCCATGGTCCACTGGAGGATGAGCACGCGTCACGCAAAGACAATGAGAGAATCAGGCAATTTGTACTTTACCATCTGAGTGGTGCTGAAGCTCCTCACTTTGTTCCACCGGATATCATTTCAAGCCATCTGTGACTGACACATCGTCACACTTGCTGAACATGCCGATCTTGAAGCCCTTGGTTCTGGGTTAACCCTAGTTGAATCTCTTGCACATCAGCCCACTGTCATTCTAGACAGCTTTCAAGAACAAGTAGATGGGTCCCCCCTTATCCTGTCTTTTTCTGAAGAGGAATTGAAGGAAAAACAAAGACTGGCTCCTGCAGTCAATGCAGTGGCTGTTCAGCTTGAAACAGGTCAGTCCCCGCCTCTCAGCCTCAGAACCAAGCTACCTGAACTTCCGTAGCTTCTGTGTGAGTTAAACTGGCTGGAGTTGCAAAATGCAGGCCTGACGGTCAGCCGTTTATCGCCGTGTCCTGCCTACTCACATATCGGTGAGCATAATTTAAGTTCATGAGAGAGATGTGTGAGATGCTTTACTCACTGTTTATGGGTCTCTTAATATATTTTGCACTTTATCTGGTTTTGTATAGCACTATTCTGATTTATTTTTTTGTAGAACTATGTATAACAGTTATTTACATGGTTTATACAGTTGAATTCAATTATTTTGCACTTGTGAACAGTAAAAATTTAGTACATTAAAATGCACTGTTAAAGGAGCATATATGTACAAAAATGTGTTAAAACATAATAGCATTTCATTTAAATGGTTGATGTTAAAAAGCAAGTGGAGGAGACCCAGTGGAGGAGATAGGAGAGAGGAGGATGGTGCCTTCCTCCTAGTCAAAATTAAATTCTTACTGCTTACAATTGTAAATACAGACATCCATAATAACATTCATACTAGTAAATATTATATTTCAAGATATCTAAAATGTAGATTGTACTAGTCTAAACTAATTTCACGATGTCTGAAAAGCTTTAAAATGTTCATGTTGCGGCGGATGATAAAATAAGGCAGCGTTGTTGGAGGTTTTAAGTAGAGTTTTATTATCATACCGCCGTCACAAGCTCCGCTCCCGGCGCCGTGCAAGCGCGCCGAGAGCGAGCCCACGGCTCTCAGAGAAGGAGGACACAATGTCTGTGTCCAGCAGCTGTAGTTGCAGAAGTGAGATTGAGAGGATGTGTTACAGAACCTGTGCAGTATTTATACCCAACTCAAACAATACATCAAAGCAGATTCACAGCAGTTGGTCTGATCAAAGGGATTGCAGAACAGGCATGAGATATTTGCATTTGTGAGACATACATCACAATAGGCAGATTTGCTAGACTCTGCTCCAGCTGCAGAACAAAGAGGTTAAAAGGCACATCTACGTATTGATCTGAGTCTCTAGGTCACAGTAAGGACAGGACGCATGAACACAATGCATGAAAGGCAACATTAACATCACAAGGCATGAATGGCACATTACGTCTCAGTAGTGTAGCGGAAAAAACCAGGAGTAGCGAGCTGTCTGTCCTTAGTCTGTTTGTGGGGGTTTTCCCAAACCGCCACAATGTGGCCATTTTAACATTTAATAGCTAGCCTGGATATGTATTGTAGACATCAAAAATTCAGTTTTTCCTAGTAAAAATAAACATTTCAGATATCCACAATGAAATTCTTTCTCTCTATAATGATCTTTTCAGATGTCTATGACATCATTCTTCCTAGGAGAAATTACATTACTTTTCCCCATTCTTGTATATTGGGTTTTCACTTCCAGATATCTGCAATTCTTCTTATTTAGAATGAACATTCTGAATATCTGAAATAGAATTCTTTTTTTTCCACAATATCTTTATTGAACCTTTTTTTTTTTTTTTTAACAAACATGATACAAACAATCAAACACTAACACTAAAGTACTACAAAAAAAAAAAATGCACTAAAAACACCAACAACCACCAACAAAATCAAGTCTTCAACAATGCTCCTCTGTTTAGTCTAGACAATCCAATACATAAGTATACATATTATGTTCACCAGTTTGGAATTTACAAGGTCCACACACATCATTCACCTTCTTCTTCAAGAGTTATGTTTAAATTTTTTACATAATCAATAAAAGGTCTCCATATATTCTCAAACACAATTTCCTTTGATTTTAGTATATATGTTATTCTTTCTAATGGAAGGTTTGTTAACATCTGTCTTAACCACTGAGTCACATCTGGTCTATGAGTCTTTTTCCATAATAGTGCAATACATTTTTTGGCATTAAGCAAACTGAGGTCTATGAATGTTCTTTCACTTTTATTAAAATTATGCTTTTCTGGGTACAGACCCAACAAAAACAGTTTAGGATTCAATATGATTTGTTTTGAGATTATTTTTTCAATTGTTACCCTCACCTCTTCCCAAAACATTCTTATTAATCTACATTCCCATAAACAATGAAATAGGGTTCCTTTACTTTCCATGCATTTTGTGCATGTATCTGGTATATTTTTGTTATATCTATTTAACTCCTCCGGTGTAACATACATCCGCATTAACCATTTGAAATGTATCAATTTAAGGCGTGCATTTATTGATTTGGTTTGAGCTTCTGTACAGGCCAATTCCCATTGTTCCTCTGAAATTTCAATTTGCAGATCTTCTTTCCAGTAGTTTAATCTTTTCAGTGAATTTTCACTTGAAGATAGTGTCAATGAGTTATAAAACTCTGAAATAATACCCTTTCTTTTACTATCTTTCATCATCATTTTTTCCAAGGATGAATAAATAGGTCGAGTGAGAGCTTTATTTTGATTTGATCGAATAAAGTTTCTAAGTTGAAGATATTTAAAAAAATGTGTTCTATTGAGATTAAATTTGATCCTCAGCTCTTCAAAAGACATTATGTTGTCTGCACCTGGCAAATATAAATCCTGAATCTTTTGTATCCCTTTTAAATTCCATACTTTAAATACAGCGTCCGCTCTCCCTGGTTTAAAATATTGATTACCCCATATTGGACTAAATTGTGACAATAACTGTGGTTCTTTTAAATAGTTTTTAGCTTCACACCATATTTTGATCATATGCTTTACAAATGGATTTTTAACTTGTTTTTGTAATTTTTTTGCCGAATCTGAGTATATGAATATGGGAAGAGGTAAAGGTAAATTGTATGATTCCATTTCAGTCCAGTGAGGGAGATCATTTGATGAAAAATAATATGTCATAGACCTCAGTTGTGCCGACCAATAATACAACATAAAATTTGGACATTTCAGACCTCCACGATCAAATGGTAAATATAATAAAGACAAACGTAATCTAGCCCTCCTGTTGTTCCATATAAATTCCACTAACTTTTTTTTTATTCTTGAGAATAGATCTAAAGGTGGTGATAAGGGAATGTATTGAAATAAATAAAGTATTTTAGGTAAAATATTACTTTTAAGTATATTGATTCTCCCGATCATCGACATTGGTAGTGACATCCATCTCTGAGTTAACTCACTGATATCTGACATTAAGGCTTCATAGTTGACACTGGCGACTGATTCTAGCTTAGGCATAATTTGGATTCCTAAATATTTAAACTGATTTACAACATTGAATTGATTTACCTCAGGGGCTGAGTAATTTCTCTGGGTCTCATTTAGCATTAATATTGAAGATTTAGTTTTATTTATTTTATATCCTGATATTTCCCCAAAATTCTTTATTAAATTCAACAAGGTTGGAATTGATTTTTTTAGATTCGACATAAACAAAATTATATCATCGGCGTACAGGGAGATTTTATGTTCTGTTGGTCCAACTTTAATTCCATATATTTGTGAATGTAAACGTATCGCTATCGCTAAAGGTTCAATTGCCATAGTAAACAGTAAAGGTGAAAGTGGACAGCCTTGTCGACATCCTCTATTGATTTTTATTGGTTTTGAAATATTGTTATTTGTTAGGATTTCTGCTGTAGCATTATTGTATATTATTTGAACCCATTTTATGAAATTATTTCCAAGTCCAAACCTTTGTAGGACTTCAAAAAGAAAGGGCCATTCAACTCTATCAAAGGCCTTTTCGGCGTCCAATGATAGGAGAGCTGTATCCGGTGCTTCTTTATTAAAATAAATAATATTAAATAGTCTTCTTACATTATGGAAGCCTTGTCTACCCTTTATAAAGCCATTCTGATCTCGATTAATAATATTTGGTAAAATTTCTTGTATTCGTCTTGCTAAAATTTTACAGATTATCTTAAGGTCGGCGTTTAATAGGCTTATTGGTCTCATATTTTCACATTTATTAGAGGGCTTACCTGGTTTTGGCAGCAGTATAATTAAGGCATTATTTATGTATGATGGTAAATTATTATTTTGAAATGCTTCTAAAACCATTTCCAAAAAAGGTTTTATTAATTTATTCTTAAATTTTTTATAAAGGTCAACTGGAAGACCATCTGGTCCTGCACTTTTTCCTGATTTCATATTATCAATGGCTAGCCCAACTTCTTCTTGACTAATTTTAGACTCCAATATCTCCCTGTTTTCATTTGGAATACACGGTATAGATAGTTCGTTCAAAAACCCATTTAGTTTTGTTAAATCAGGTTCATTTTTGGTATCATATAATTTTTCATAGTAATCTCTAAAGGCTCTATTAATTTCTAAAGGATCTATAACTACCTGTCCATTACTTATAATACTGGTAATTGGTGTTTTAATTTCCAATTGTTTAATCTGCCATGCTAATAATTTTCCTGATTTTTCACCTTGTTCATAAAAAGATTGTTTCAATCTTAGAAGACTCGAGGCAGCTCTATTCGCTGATTTTTTGTCGTATTCAGCTCTCAAAATCAGTAATTCATTCTCCAACCTTGGGTCACTTCCTGCATACACTTTTTCCTGAAGATTTTTTATTTTATGTTCCAATTTAGCTCTCTCCTCTCGAGTCTTCTTAGATTTTGATCCTGTATAACTAATAATATGTCCCCTAATAAAAGCTTTGAAAGCCTCCCACTTTACACATGCTGATGTTTGTGTAGTATTGATGTCAAAGAACTCGTCTATCTGTTTTTCTATATACTTGACAAATTCCTCATCCTGAAGCCATTTATGCTGAAATTGCCATCTACCTGATTCCTTTGTCAATTTTTTATCTACATATATTAGACAACAGGGTGCATGATCAGAGATCACGATGTTATCATAAAAGCAGTTTTGAATCTTGGACCTTAATTCTGTGGAAATCAAAAAATAATCAATACGTGAGAATGTCTTGTAGGTACTGGAATAACAAGAATAGGCTTTAACTTGTGGTTTCATTTCTCTCCATATATCTAACAATCTCAATTCTTTCATAAAATGATTAATAGTCATCCTACATCCAATGTGCGTACAATCCAGTCCTGTTGATCTATCCACACCTGGATTCAATGTACAATTAAAATCCCCTGCTATTATATGTTGCCCTGTAAGTGATGATAAGATGAGAAATAAATTAGCAAAGAACTTCTGATCATCTATATTGGGACCATATAAGTTCACAAGATTTATATTTTCTAATAGCAAAGAACCTTGAATGATTACATATCTTCCAAATTTGTCTCCAATTACATTTTTCACTTGAAAAGGAACTGATTTATGTATGAGAGTCATAACTCCCCTGGCTCGGGATGAAAATGAAGAGGTGAATACACTTCCCTGCCATCTACTCCTAATTCTTTTAACATCCTCCTCTATCAGATGAGTTTCTTGTAAAAACACAATTCTTGAACCCATGTCCTTTATTTTATTCATAACTTGTTTAAGTTTTTTTAAATTTTGTAGACCTCTGCAATTCCATGAAGTTAAATTAAGATTAACACTTTGGTCCATGATCAATAGAGAGTTTGGGATTACCTTGCAGTGTAAACATGCTCATACAGAGAAGCAAAAACATGAGTGGTTGAACATTCATCCTACAAACTACACACAAACAAATTTCCCCTTCCCACACTTGTGGCAAACCCCCCAAAATCAAAAGAAAAATTCTGTCTCCCGATATAGCCATCGACCGTTCCACACCCACGGGGAACAGCCTAAGCCACTCCTTCTTCATCCTCCCAATCACCCTAACTCTACTGCTTTTAATGACGTAACATTAACTCTCCTCTGTAGTTTTCCAACTTAACTCCAAAATTTTTAACAACTTTGTACATCATAGTTTTTTTTTTTTTTGTTTTGTTTTGTTTTTTTAATATATAATACAATCTATATTTTGTAAACTTACTATTTACTTCAAGTCAGTCAGATGCCTGTGCAAATGCTTAATTATTCTACCTTATATTTTGTTCATGCTTAGCTCCCACCAGTCTCTTCTTCTTCTTTGATCTTCTTGATGAACTCCTGCGCCTCCTCTGGGGTCTTGAAGATGTGGGTTCTGCCCTCATACGTGGTCAGCAGTCTCGCAGGATAGATTACACCATGACGAATCCCAAGGTTGCGCAGCTCCTTACGTACGGGATCAAACTGCTTCCTCAATTGTTGGATTCCTGTGGCCAAATCTGGGTAGAACCGCACCTGCTGGTCCTGGTGTTTAATCTCTCCTTTAGCACGTGCAGCGTTGAAGATCTTCATCCTGTCTCTGTTGCTAAGAAACTTCATAATTAAGGTCCTCGGCGGTCCCTTATCTCTCCGTGGGCCAATACGATGTGCTTTTTCCAGAACCACTGCTGATTGCAACTCCTCGCTGCCCAGCACCTCCGGAATCCACTTTTCCAGAAAGGAACATACGTCCCGACCTTCTGATTCCTCTGGAAGACCCACCAGCCTCAAATTATTCTGTCTCGACCGAGATTCCAAATCCAAAATATTATCTTCCAGAGATTTTTTTTTTTTTTCCAAAGTGCGCACCTTTAATTGAAGACGGGTGACGTCATCTTCAGCACTAGCGAGACGGAGCTCCATCTGCGCCGTTCGTTCTACACAGTCACCCAATTCCTTTCTTATTCCTTCCAACGCTGTCATAATCCCATCAAATCTAGAGGAAAAGTCCGCTCTCATTGAACTCATGGCAGCCATCAGCGCATCTGCGCCATTCCCCGCAGAAATCGCACCGCCGCCAGCCTCCTCCGCCATATATGGAGCCTTGTTTGCTGCGTCACAGACCTGAAAGTCCGTTAATTTGGACTGTTTCGGCGGCTCGCTTTTTCCTTTTCCTGGTTTTCCAGCCTTAGGCTTCGCCGACATATCCTCGCTCAAATGCTGGGATACGTTCTGTCCCAAATGAGAGAGTTATTTGCCGATTTTTTTCTCCAGGAGCAGAGCAGAGCGAGACACGTCCGTCCTACGTGGCAGCCATAACCGGAAGTCCTGAAATAGAATTCTTACTAGGAGAAACTCTGATTTCAGATATCTACAATCCAACTGTTACTAGTCATAATTTTCATTTTGGATATCCACAATGAAAAAACATTCCAGATACTGTATCTATAACGTAATTTTGGACATCCAAAATAGATTTGTACTAGTAGAAATAATATTATAGATATCCACTATTCACATTATAACAATCTAAAATTCAATTCTAAAATTCTGTAACTGAAATTGTGACTAGTAGCAATATACTTACATATATCTGTGAACATATTTTGGATATCTACTGAGAGATATTGACTATCTCAGATGAATTATGACTAGTAACAACTGGATTGTAGATATCTGAAATCAGAGTTTCTCCTAGTAAGAATTCTATTTCAAATGTCCAGAATGTTCATTCTAGATAGGAAGAATGTAATTGTAGATTGTTGCGGCTCTTCACCCATCGGCTCAGTCGTAACCCCTGTAGACTGACGCTGAGCGTGGGTGCTAAAGCAGTCCAGTTCCTCCTCTCTCCTGTCTGATGTGCTTTGTTGTGCCGCATCGTAGATAGTATCTGTGCTCGGTTGTTGTGCCTCGAGGTTCTCTGCGTGCACGGGCTCCCTCTCCTGCGATTCCACAGCGGCTTCCGGCTGGGCGAGGAACTGAGGCGAGTCCGGCCGCTGCCCCCCTCCGGGCAGCTCTCCTCCTGTGTGCACGGGGTAGTCAGTTTGGTGTCGGTGTCGCCCTGAATTTCCTCGTCCCACACCACGTCATCGTCATAAATGTCTGTCGTGTCCCAGTTGCCCCAACCAGACCATTTGAACCCAGTGCTGTAGCGGATAGTGAAGCCCAGTCTGTAGAAGAAGTCACATCCCATAATGTTGTCACCTTGCGTAGCCACTTGGAACGTGAAGTCATGCACAATCTTCGACTTGTAGTAGACAGTTAGCTCGACTGTCCCTACATTACTGAGTCTGTGACCGCCATATCCGTACAGCTCCGCTGGGTTCTTCTTTATTTTGTGGCTGGGGAAAAACTTCTTCACCGTGGCCCAGTTTAACATCAACCTAACCACCGCCGTGTTGAGCAGTAGTGGTACAGCCACGTCGTCTAATTCAACCATGCTGTATGCATAAGCATTGATGTCAGGGCTTACTGCGTGGATGGTGGTTGTTGGCGGGCGGATTTGCTTGCTTGGCGGGCTCCACGGCGCCGGCGACCAGCACACTTTAGCAAAATGGTTATAGCATCCACACTTATTACAACGTTGTCCTCTTGCCAGGCAAAAACATGCTCTCTCATGGTGCGTCGGGGAACCACAGCTACCACAGGCGGGGCCTCTCGGAGTGGTCCTTCGGTTAATGCCGTTCATCACATACTCATCTGCCGTGTCTTCATATTCCTCCATGCCCACCGCGTTGGCTAACGTCATCTGTCCTGGTAGCTTCTGTAGTTGGCGCCCACCTAGCTCCGATGCTAACTTCTCTGCTGACTCAAGCTGGAATGCTAGCTCTATCGTGCTAGCTAGCGTCATGTTGTTTGGCGCCATTTAGTATCTTAGCCCTTAGCCTTGGGCTACTCATGTGCTCAGCTAACTGGTCCTGCACCATCTCGTCCTCTAACAGTCCAAAGCGGCACATGCTAGCCAGATGTCTTAAGTCAGCGACAAATTGCTGGGTGGACTCACCAACTCCTTGTCACCTCTGGCAGAATTGAATTTATCATGCTATCACGTTGTCCGGTGTAGCAAAGCAGTTAGCCAGTAGCTCAACAGCATCCACATACGAGTCCGTCGGACCGAGCGTGTGGAAAAATCCTCTGACCTTCTCTGCCCAGGTTGTGGACAGAGTTCCAGGACAGGTTCCTTACTTTGTCCAGCTTACCCAGGTCCAAAGCTGCAACGTCGGTCTCAAACACATCCAGCCATCATGGCCACAGGACGTCCAGTTTGCCTGGGGACTCGAGGAAAGGCCTCAGTGGTCTCAGGCACGCTTCCATGGTTCATAATTCTCATCGCCAAATGTTATGTCCACAAACCTGGAATGAAGACGGACGAGGATGCTGTGCTAGAACTGAACTTTATTACACAATGTTAATAAGTGCACTGCACACTGAACACTCAATCATTTCCCTGAGGATGAGCCGTAGCAACGAGGTAACTCTAACTCTGCCACGAGATGGCAGACTCTCCCGTATATACGTATAGTGGCATGATGACATCACCTGCAGGCTGCGCCATCACGCTGTACCCTGTAGTCAATCCCAATACTACACAATGACCCCTTTAAGTATTATTATTTTTATTTATTATTAACCTTTATTTATACAGGTAGTCCCATTGAGACACAGGGTCCCAGTTTCAAGAGAGACCTGTACCACATCGTTGCTTGCTGATGTCACACCGCATACTGTTGATGTTCGTCATGCTCAGCGTACGATGTATGATGCTACAAAAGTATCTGGCGGACTTTGTGTAGTATGAACTGGTCCTTAAGAGCCACAAGTTTTCAAAAGTTCCATATAAATTAGGTTTGTTTAGTCATTTGACTGTCACTTTTGCCTGTAGTGTGTCAGAAAAGTTTTGCCATTTTTGTGTTTGCACACAGCTGCTAGTGAGAGTGATTATCCAGCAGGAGAGATTGTGTTGGATCCAGGTGATGGAGGAGGAGGAGGAGGAGGAGGAGGCGGAATAGGAGAGGGTAATGGCGGAGTGGAGGGAATGTTGGCCGGCATCACTCTCGTCGGCTGTGCCACCAACTGCAGTGTCGCCCGTAGTAACTGTTCCTCCCGCACGGACACACCCATCATGGACAAAGGTCAAGGTGGGAAGGCTGCGAACACCCCTGTACTTGGGTTGTAGAGAGGAGTGAGCGGTGCATTTATGTCACGGCTGTTTTGCTTTTTAGCTCCAACTGCTCCACCAGCAGCGGGAAAGATTCACCCAGCCCAGTCAGCGGAGGAAGCCACAGAGGCCACGGAGGTTTCAGAGTCAACAGCCAACCACACAGAGATGGGATCCGGGCCCCCGGGTCCTTTTACAGAGCATGTCTTCACTGATCCTCCACCTCGTCCAGCAAACCCCACCGATGGGTATGAAATCAGAGTCTGAGGAATGCACTGAGCTGTTATCAGCATGCAGCCAAAATAGCTAAAAGTTCTTCATTTGATGAAATCTTCTCTTCACATTTCAAATGCAGGAATACAGGTCAGTCCAAAGAGGAAACTTCACAGCCTCCGGAATCGGAGGATGGTGGTGAAGACACCAAAAATTACACTAGCGTGGCCCCCACCATGTGGCTCGGGGCCCAAAATGGCTGGTGAGTCACTGTTAAAATCCTCACAATGTCTGCTATTGTCTCACTTAACTGGGCCTCATGCAAGAACCCTGCATACTAACAGATTTGGTACTAAATGTGGTCACGGTCAATTCATCATTTATCGCTTTCACCCTGGCTGTTTACACAGTTTATTTGGACACAGGTGAATGTAGAGTAGCTTGTTCGTTCTAATGCAGTTTACTAATAAAGTATGAGGGATTTACTCATACTAACACATTCTTGCATGAGGCCAGTTGTTCCCATATTTTATGACCCCATCTTTTTTTTTTTACATGATGTGTATGCTATTTGTATGCTAGAGTATAACCTCTTTCACTGTGGAGACTGTAGAAAAACATTTGCCATTTAATGAAAGGTAACATGTAGACCTTTTTTAGTGGCAGCTGGTGGTTGCAAAAGAATTTCATAGGGCTGGGATAATTAAACAAGTCACCACTGCCAACACCACCTCAAGGCTGACACCCATAATTTTTTTTTTAATGCATTAATCTGCTGCATTAATCAAAAAAATTAATATGTTGCCTCAGCAGCTGGCTCGGCTTAAAAGAAGAGTAGGTCTTGTTTTTCAGGGTTTACATTTGCAAACTTTACACCACTCTAAACCAGGGTGCTCAGGGCACCTGAAGTGCACTACCTCATCCCACACACACATACACACACACTTCAAGCTGACACACACCTGATGCAGTTCACTGATTGGTGCTTTTAACTCAAAAGTATGAGAACATGGGGATTTTCTGTTAGAGTGAGCAGACAAAAACACCAACAAATATACTTCTTTCTCATTGATTCTTTCTCACAAATTTAGCAATGTGTTGCAATTAATTATAGAAATATGTGTGATTAATTAGTTAAACTTTATTTATCGATGCATAGCTCTACAGTTTAATTAATTTCTGAGAAGTACTGTCTGTTGAACTCCTATTTCAGGTCACTCCTTCTCAGAAATGAATGAACCGAAGGAGACTGCAGTTCACTTAGGACCCACAGAGTGTTAATAAAAGCAGAATTTCGAAAAAGATCCACATGGTACCTTTTTAAATCTCCTATAATATTGGTATGAAATACTGTGTCCTAGTCTTAAATGAATACTGTTACAGTTGCATCTCAATAAATTAGAATGTCATCGAAAACTTGATTTATTTCAGTAATTCACTTCAAAAAATGAAACTCATATATAGATTCATTACAAACATACACGCAGAGTCATATAGTTCGAGTGTTTATTTCTTTTAATTTTGATGGTTATGGTATATAGCTAATGAAAACCCCAAATTCATTTTTTCAAAAAATTAGAATGTTGTGAAAAAGTTCAATATTGTAGACTCATGGTGACATATTCTATTCAACTAATTAACTCCAAACACCTGCAAAGGTTTCCTGAGTCTTTAAATGGTCTCTGTCTGGTTCAGTAGTCTACACAGTCACAGGGAAGACTGCTGACTTAGCAGTTGTCCAGAAGACCGTGAATGACACCCTCCACAAGGAGGGTAAGCCACAAAAGGTCATTGCTAAAGAAGCTGGCTGTTCACAAGCAACAGGGATAACCGCAGCCTTGAGAGGATTGTGACGCAAAGCCCATTCAAGAATTTGGGGAAGATTCACAAGGAGTGGACTGTGGCTGGAGTTAGTGCTTCAAGGGCCACCACACACAGGTGTGTCCAGGACCACGTTGTTGGTCCACTGTGTTTTATGAAGTCCAAAGTCAGTGCTGTCGTCTACCACGAAATTTTAGAGCACTTTATGCTTTTCTCTGCTGACAAGCTTTATGGAGATTCCATCATGGAGATTTCCAGCAGGACTTGGCACCTGCCCACGCTGCCAAAAGTACCAATACCTGGTTTAATGGCCACGGTATCACTGTGCTTGACTGGCCAGCAACCTCTCCTGATCTAAACCCCGTAGAAAATCTATGGAGTATTATCAGGAGGAAGATGAAAAACATCTGAACAGATCCAACAATGTAGACGAGCTAAAGGCCGCTATCAAAGCAACCTGCGCCTCTATAACACCTCAGCAGTACCACAGGCTGATAGCCTCCATGCCGCGTTGCACTGATGCAGTAATTTATGCAAAAGGAGCCCTGACCAAGTATTGAGTGTGTACATGGACATAATTTTTTTCAGTTGGCCAACATTTCTATTAAAAATCTTTTTTTAAATTGATTTTATGTAATATTCAAATTTTTTGAGAAACTGAATTTGGGGTTTTCATGAGCTGTAAGCCATAACCATCAACATTAACAGAATAAATACTTGAAATATATCACTCTGTGTAATGAATCTGTATAATATGAGTTTCATTTTTTTAATTGAATTACTAAAATAAATTGACTTTTTTATGACATTCGAATTAATTGAGATGCACCTGTATTTCTCACACCGGGGGTGGGCTGTCAGGGCCAGCAAGGCCTTCTCTGCTGGCCTGAACGCCATCAGAATCACTGGCCTACATTTACACCCTACATTCTTATGTTTCATTAGGATGTACTGAATTACCTCCAATAGTCCTCTTACAGTCTATTGCACTACTTCCAGTAGTGTGTGTATGTTAGTTTTTTATCCAATCATATTTCAGCAACCAGCTAGAGTCAAAGAAATCTGCCTTGAGGCCAGCAATCAAGAGTGCAGGCATCTGTAGCTTAAAATAAATGGTAATGAGACTGCTGCCTTAACCAATCAGATTCCAAGTTTGCCACATGAGAGCAAGCTATCAGGTGATCAAGAACATCAACATTTTCGTGTCCTTTGGTTGGATGGTTGTGGTACGTGTCCACTGCTCTGTTTTTGACAGAGGGAATTAGATATCCCCGTAAGCAGGTGGAGTGACAAAAAATAATTGGCACTGTGGAAAACTGATAGTCAGAGCGCTCTGTCCCAGGGGAAAGACTCTCATTGGTCCTGCTGCTGAAAACACAAAGGCTGCACCCGACTTGGCGATGCGTACTGCCGTGGGCGGTCCTTCACCGGGTTTCAGCTCCTGGACAGCACAGCGGATCACGAGTAAACTTTGTCTGATATCTTTAAAACAAACCGGTGAAAAGTGTTCCTAAAAGCGAGAAATAGTCAGTGCAGTTAATGAATCCATTGTTATTTTACATCAGCAACCACTGCTTTAAATGTCCAGCACCACATCAGGCGGAACCAGTGGAGACTCACACATGTAATCATTGCAGTGACACCTACATAAAAATCATAATGTGCATATTGACTTTATCTGCATGTAATGCGTTTTTGTTTTTTGTTTTTTTTGTATTTTCTGGTTTCCCTTCAAGGCTTTATGTTCACTCAGCTGTTGGAAACTGGAAGAAGTGTCTCCATTCCATCAAACTCAAAGACTCTGTGCTCAGCCTTGTGTAAGAAAAGTATCTTTGTCCTTCCTTCATTATGCCTGTGACACCATGCCAGGACATCTGTAGGATTATTTTGTTCTCAACCACTTTCTCGTCCTGTGTCCTCTCTAACTGCAGGCATGTGAAAGGTCGTGTACTGGTGGCCCTCGCAGATGGGACCCTCGCCATATTCCACAGATCAGAGGGTATTCTTAATATTCCTTTTCACAGAGCTGCAATTTGAATGCCCGCACAGTTTGGGCTCTCAGTTATAATTTGACTATGTGAAATCATTAAAAAGTTAATTAGATGTGAACAATTTCACAGGATAAAGTTGATGCTGTGATGTACAATATATGGAGGTCTAAAACTGACAGACTAATTGATGTGTACTTATAAAGAAATACCAGCTGTATTATGCTTTAGCTCTCATTGCTAATAGATAAATGTGCCATCAAATAGAAATTGAAAATAGTTTCAAAATAATGAAACTATGGAAGTCAAGAGTGGCCATGATCACTACTGTCTTCTCTTCATTCTATTTTCTTGAGATCATAACCCGTTATCTCTTGTTAATGCATTAATTTATTATCATGTACATAATGATGTACAGTGCATCCAGAAACTATTCACAGCGCTTCACTTATTCTACATTTTATGTTACAGCCTTATTCCAAAAATGGATTAAATTCATTTTTTTCCCTCAAAATTCTATACACAATACCCCATAATGACAATGTCACAAAAAGTTTTTGAGATTTTTGCAAATTCATTAAAAATAAAAAAAAAAAAAGAAATCACGTGTACATAAATATTCACACCCTTTGCCATGAAGCTCAGAATTGAGCTCAGGTGTATCCTGTCTCCGCTGATCATCATTGAGATGTTCCCACAGCTTAATTGGAGTCCACCTGTGATGAATTCAGTTGATTGGACATGATTTGGAAAGGCACACACCTGTCTATATAAGGTCGCACAGTTCCAAAGGATTCAAAGGCTTTATTATCATGTGCACAGTTAAGAAATGCAACATTTCCTGAGCAATGAAATTCTTACTCTGCTGTCCACAACGAATGCCAAGGTAATAAATACACATTAATACTAATACTAATAAAGGTAATAAACACACCATAATACTAATAAATACTAATAAATCCACATTTAAAACAATTAGGACAGTTAAAGCAATTAAGACTAGAGGAAACAAGAAGAATGAAAATTCACTGGGTGACTATAACTTGTCCCTGAGTAAAATAAGAATTCACTGAGTGAGTATGACTTGTCTCTGATAATACCCAATAGACTGTACCATGGTAATTTTAATATCAGAGATGATATGACTGTGAGATGGCATGAGACTATGTACAATGTGCAAATTAGCATCCAGTGTGAGAATTCCTCTGCGTAAAGCCGTGTGCCCTGATAATACCCAGTAGACTGTACAATGGTAATTTAGCAACAGAGATGATATGGACGTGAGACAGGTGAGACTATGTACAGTGTGCAAATGAACAGTGTGCAAATTTAGCATCCAGTGTGCAAATTCCTATTTGCAAAGCTGTGTCCGGAATTGTGTTATTTGTTCAGGAGTCTAATGGTAGTGGGAAAGAGTTTTTTAGTCTGGATGTCCTGCATTTCACACTGCTGTACCTCCGGCCTGAGGGTAGAAGTGTGAACATTCTGTGCTGGGGGTGGGTGGGGTCTTGGAGGATGGAGGCAGCTCTCCTTTGGACTCTGCGGTGATAGATGCTCTGCAGAGACGGGAGTGGAGTCCTGATGATCTTCTCCACTGTCTTCACCACTCTCTGCAGGCATTTGCGGGCCAAAGCAGTAGTGCTGCTGTACCACGCAGTGATACAGTTGTTAAGATGCTCTCGATGATGCAGCTGTAGAAGTTGTTGAGGATCTTGGAGGACATGCCAAACTTCCTCAGCCTCCTCAGAAAGTACAGCTGCTGTTGAGCTCGCTTAACCAGCTCTGTGGTGTTGAGTGCCCATGTAAGGTCCTCGCTGATGTGGATGCCCAGGTATTTAAAGCTGCTCACCCTCTCCACCTCAAGCTCCCAGATGAACAGCGGCCGATGAGGTCTCCTCCCCTTTCTCATGTCCACTATCATTTCCTTTGTGTTGTCCGTGTTGAGGTTGAGGTTGTTGTCCTCACACCATGACACCAGGCTGGCCACCTCCCTCCTGTAGGATGCTTCATTGTCACAAGTGATGCGTCCTATCACTGCTGCATCGTCTGCGAACTTTAAGATGGCATTGTCCTTGTGGGAGGCAACACAGTCATGGGTGAAGAGGCTGTAGAGGACGGGGCTGAGAACACAACCCTGTGGGGCACCTGTGTTCGTGATGATGTTGGCTGAGGTCCTGTTACCAATCCTGACAGACTGGGGCCTGCCAGTCAGAAAGCCCAGTAGCCAGTCACAGAGGGTGGGGTGCAGGCCAAGTGAAGACAGTTTGTAGGTGAGTTTGTGGGGGATGACCGTGTTGAAGGCGGAGCTGTAGTCGACAGAAAGCATCCTCATGTAAGAGTCTTTATCTTCCAGGTGGGAGAGGGAATAATGGAGTGCAGCAGCAATGGCATCTGAGTTGGACCTGTTGGGCTGGTAGGCATACTGCAGGGGGTCCAGAGTATCCGGTATGCTGTCCTGAATGAGAGCCAGCACCACTCTCTCAAAGCACTTCATGATGATTATAGTGAATGCTACTGGCCTGTAATCATTCAGGCAGGTTGGTGGGCTCTTTTTGGGGAGGGGGATGATGGTTGTGGTTTTGAAGCAGGAGGAGACTATGTTCTGGTTGAGGGAGAGGTTAAAGATGGTTGTGAGAACATCAGTCAGCTCGGCAGCACATGCTCTGAGAGCCTGCCCAGGGATGCTGTCTGGTCCTGCTGCCTTACAGGGGTTGATATTCCTCAGTGCTTTGCTTACCTGCCCTGATGAGACTTTTAGGGGAGGGGGAGGGTGCGTGTGTGTGTGTCTTCTCTCTGCACTGAAGCTGAAGGTCTCAAAGCGGGTGTAAAAGGTGTTGAGGTCATCCGGCAGGCTGTCTGTGGAGCTGGTGGTGTTGCTGGTGGCTCTCTTGTAGTCTGTGATGCGCTGCAGGCCTTGCCACATACGCCCAGGGTCAGGGGTGGAGTAGAGGCTGTCCAGCTTTTCTCTGTACTGCCTCTTGGCTGTTGTTATAGCCTTCCTTAGTCCATATTTTGCAGCTTTGGACTCGGCCTCATTGCCAGATTTAAATGCAAGAGAGGGAGCACGCAGCATCTGACGTACCTGACTGTTTATCCAGGGCTTCTGGTTGGGGAACTTACTGACTTGTATGGTGGGTATGATGGTATCATCACAAGTACTAATGTACCCAGTCACATTCTCAGCATAGTTTTTTATGTTTACAGAAGAGTCCTCCCGGGTGGCTGCAGCTTTAAACACATCCCAGTCTGTCCGGGCAAAGCAGTCTTGCAGGGTGCTCTCAGCCTCTGGAGTCCAGCGTTTAATTTATTTAAACAGTCAACTGACATGCAGTTGACAGTGCATGTCAGAGCACAAACCAAGCAGGAAGTCAAAGGAATTGTCTGTAGACCTCCGAGACAGGATTGTCTTGAGGCACAAATCTGGGGAATGGTACAGAAAAATTTCTGCTGCTTGGAAGGTCCCAATGAGTACAGTGGCCTCCATCATCCATAAATGGAAGAAGTTCAGAACCACCAGGACTCTTCCTAGAGCTGGCCAGCCATCTAAACTGAGCGATCGGGGGACAAGGGCCTTAGTCAGGGAGATGATCAAGAACCTGATAGTCACTCTGTCAGAGCTCCAGCGTTCATCTGTAGAGAGAGGAAAACCTTCCAGAAGGACAACCATCTCTGCAGCAATCCACCAATCAGGCCTGTATGGTAGAGTGGCCAGACGGAAGTGACTCCTTAGTAAAAGGCACATGGTAGCCCGCGTGGGGTTTGCCAAAAGGCACCTGAAGGACTCTCAGACCATGAGAAACAAAATTCTCTGGTCTGATGAGACAAAGATTGTACTCTTTGGCATGAATACCAGGCGTCATGTTTGGAGGAAACCAGGCACTGCTCATCACCAGACCAATACCATCCCTACAGTGAAGCATGGTGATGGCAGCATCATGCTGTGGGGATGTTTTTCAATGGCAGGAACTGAGACACACTAGTCAGGATAGAGGGAAACATGAATGCAGCAATGTACAGAGACATCCTGGATGAAAACCTGGTCCAGAGCGATCTTGACCTCAGACTGGGGCGACGGTTCATCTTTCAGTAGGACAACGACCCTAAGCACACAGCCAAGATATCAAAGGAGTGGCTTCAGGACAAGGCTGTGAATGTCCTTGAGTGGCCCAGCCAGAGCCCAGACTTGAATCCCATTGAACGTCTCTGGATCTGAAAATGGCTGTGCACCGACGCTTCCCATCCAGCCTGATGGAGCTTGAGGGATGCTGCAAAGAGGAATGGGCGAAACTGCCCAAATATTGGTGTGCCAGTCTTGTGGCATCATATTCAAAAAGACTTGAGGCTGTAATTGCTGCCAAAGATGCATCAACAAAGTATTGAGCAAAGGCTGTGAATACTTATGTATATGTGATTTCTTAGTTTTTTTATTTTTAATAAATTTGCAAAAATCTCAAACTTTTTTCATGTTGTCATTATGAGGTATTGTGTATAGAATTTTGAGGAAAAAATGAATTTATTCCATTTTGGAAAAAGGCTGTAATAAAACAAAATGTGGAAAAAGTGAAGCGCTGTGAATGTTTTCCAGATGCACTGTAAACTTGCAAAAAGAAATTGAAAAAGGACACAAAATTTAAAATAAATGATACAGAAATTAAAAACAGCTGGAATAAATGAAGCATAAAATAAAATAAAATGGTGATGTTACACATTAAATTATACTTTATTTTTCTTATTTGACACTTAATCCCAGAGAGCAACTAGTGCATATTTACATGAATGAGGCTGCATAAATTACTTAATGATTAAATTAATTTTTTACCTGTTGTTTTTGATGCATTATATGTACAGACGTGGTCAAATTTGTCAGTACCCTTATAGCTCAGAACGTCAGTCAGCTCAGCAGCACATGCTCTGAGGGCCCGCCCAGGTATGTTGTCCGGTCCTGCTGCCTTGCGGGGGTTGATATTCCTCAGTGCTTTGCTTACCTGGCCTGGTGAGACTTTTAGTGGAGGTGGAGGGTGCGTGAGTGTGTGTCTCTTCTCTGCCCTGTAGTTGGTGGTCTCAAAGCGGGTGTAAAAGATGTTGAGATCATCTGGCAGGCTGTCTGTGGAGCTAGTGGTGCTGCTGTTGGTCCTCTTGTAGTCTGTGATGTGTTGCACGCCTTGCCACATACGCCCTGGGTCTGGAGTGGAGTAGAGGCTGTCCAGCTTTTCTCCGTACTGCCTCTTGACTATTGTTATAGCTCTTCTCAGTCCATACTTTGCAGCTTTGTACTCGGCCTCATTGCCTGATTTAAATGCAAGAGAGTGAGCATGCAGCATCTGACATACCTGACCGTTGATCCAGGGCTTCTGGTTGGGGAACTTCCTGACCTGTGTGGTGGGTATGATGGTATCAACGCGTGTGCTGATGTACCCAGTCACATATTCAGCATATTCCTGTATGTTTACAGAGTCCTCTCAGGTGGCTGCAGCGTTAAACACATCCCAGTCTGTGCAGGCAAAACAGTCTTGCAGGGTGCTCTCAGCCTCTGGAGTCCAGCGCTTAATTTGCTTAACAACAGGGTTTGTTTGTTTCAACTTCTGTCTGTAGGCTGGATACATAAACAGTGAGATGTGATCTGACTGTCTGAAGTGGGGGCGGGGTGCCGCTCTGTAAGTGCCACGTATTTTGGAGTAAACATGATCCAATATGCTTTTATCGCAGGTGGGAATGCCCACACGCTGGTAATATTTGGGGAGTACAGTCCATAAATTGCACTGGTTAAAGTCGCCAGCAACAATAAAAACAGCACTGGGATGCTTCGTCTCTACTGCGCTGATGACTTCATGGAGTTTGTTTATCGCTGCTGTGTAGTTGCTTTGCGGACGGATGTAAACAGCAGCTAAAAACACAGCGGTAAATTCTCTCAGTAGATAATAGGGACGGCATTTCAACAGTAAAAACTCCATGTCGGGTGAACAGTGCTTGTAAACAGTCTGTACATCTCTACACCACGAGTTGTTTACAGAAACACACAAGCCCCCTCCCTTCGTCTTACCAGAGACTCCATTTCTGTCTGCTCGATATTTTGATTTTTGATTTTGCATACTTTATTGATCCCCAGAGTGGAAATTGAGGGCATCCGCCTGGATGGATATGTTGAGTGAGTCTGTTATTGAATGTGGAGAACGTGGGCTACATTGACAATTGGAGCTCTTTTTGGGGAAAACCTGGTCTTATGAGACGAGACAGCATTCATCCCACTTTGGATGGTGCTTCTCATTTATCTAACAATCTGGCATCTTTTTTATCCAAATTTCCAAAACCATGACTACTCAGAGTTGGGACCAGGAAGCAGAGTCGCAGTCTTACACGCCTCTCTGCAGCTCCTCTTCATCCGCCACCCCTCAGCTTAGCCCCTGTCTTCCCCATCAGAGAATCGTTGTCTGCTCCCTCCAAAGTAAATAAAAATATCATGCATAAGCATCCCAAAGTGATAAAGCAAAACATTGGTAAAACTCAAATTAAACATAAAGCCTCTAAATTGAATGATTTGGCCTCTGTTCCTCCTCATAATTTAAAAATTAAATGTGGTTTACTAAATATTAGGTCTCTAACTCCCAAGTCTCTGTTAGTCCATGATCTGTTAATTGATCATCAGATTGATTTAATTTCCCTTACAGAGACTTGGTTAGGGCAAGAGGATTATGTTGGTTTAAATGAATCAACTCCCTCTGGTTATTTAAACTGTCAAAATCCCAGAAGTTCTGGTCGTGGAGGAGGAGTAGCAACAATTTACCATTCCAAATTACTAGTTAATGTAAAGCAAAAAACATGTTATAATTCCTTTGAGGGCCTGGTCCTCAGTATTGGGCACTTTAGCAATTTTAGGTTAAACCCAATTTTATTTGCCATAGTTTATCGTCCCCCATCAACCTACTCAGAAATTTTATCCGAATTTGCTGATTTCTTAGCTGATTTAGTGCTGAAATCTGATAGAATAATTATAGTAGGGGACTTTAATATACATGTGGATGTAGATAGTGACTGCCTTAATGTGGCTTTTAATTCAATATTAGACTCGATTGGGTTTTCTCAGAAAGTAGGAAATTCTACTCATTACCTCCACCATACATTGGACCTTGTTCTGACATATGGCATAGAAATAGAAAATCTTGTAGTGTCTCCTCATAACCCTGTACTGTCAGACCATTGTCTGTTAACCTTTGATTTTACTATTTCTGACTATTTGGCTCCTAAAGAAAAATATTATTACAGTAGATGCCTCTCAGATTATGCTGTTACCAAATTTATGCAGATTGTTTCCTCTATGCCATGTGTCAACACAACGGAAATAAGCTATAGACAGCTTGCCCCTTCTGTAATTGATAACATGGTGGATAGTGTTTCAGCTTCTCTGCATCAGGCTCTAGACTTGGTGGCCCCCTTAAAAAAGAAAAAGTCTAATCAGAGATTTTTAACTCCTTGGTTCAACACAGAAACTCGTAGCTTAAAACAGAAGACTCGTCAATTAGAAAGAAAATGGCGCTCTACTAATTTAGATGAAATCTATTTAGCTTGGAGAAATCATCTTTTAATTTATAAAAAATCTCTTAGAAAAGCTAGAACGAGTTATTACTCTGCATTAATAGAAGAGAACAAGAATAATCCCAGGTTTCTTTTCAGTACTGTAGCCAGGTTGACAAAGAGTCAGGACTCTGTCAATCCTAGCATTCCCTTAGAGCTTACTAGTCAGGACTTTATGAACTTTTTCAATAATAAAATTTCATCCATCAGAGATAAAATCAATCAGATTATTCCCACAGTTAACTTAAATACTGTAACTACTACAACTCCTTCTTTTGATGTCTGTCTTGATGAGTTTACTCCAATCGACCTTTGTGAGTTAGACAAAATAGTTTCCTCATCCAAACCTTCAACTTGTCTTTTAGACCCTATTCCTACTAGGTTATTTAAAGAAGTCTTCCCACTTATTGGTAGCTTTATTCTTCATATAATCAATTCTTCATTAACTTTAGGCCATGTACCGCAGGCTTTTAAAACAGCTGTAATTAAACCCTTACTCAAAAAGCCAACGCTAGATCCAGGAGCTTTAGCTAACTATAGACCAATCTCTAATCTCCCTTTCATTTCAAAAATCTTAGAAAGAGTTGTTGCTACGCAATTATTCGACCACCTGCAGGGAAATGGTTTACTTGAAGAGTTTCAATCTGGGTTTAGAATCCATCATAGTACTGAAACAGCCTTAGCGAAGGTCACTAACGACCTCCTCATTGCATCTGATAATGGACTAGTTTCTGTACTTGTCCTTTTAGACCTTAGTGCAGCTTTTGATACTATCGATCATAATATTCTACTTGATAGATTAGAACACTATGTTGGACTTAATGGAACTTCGTTGCAGTGGTTTAGATCTTATTTATCTGATAGGTTCCAGTTTGTTCATGTAAATAATGAGTTTTCTTTCAACTCAAAGCTTAGTCATGGAGTTCCACAGGGATCTGTGCTAGGCCCTACGCTTTTTAGTTTATATATGCTTCCGTTAGGCAACATTATTAGAAAGCACTGTATACATTTTCATTGTTATGCAGATGACACACAATTATACCTGTCAATGAAGCCAGATGATAGTAATCAATTAGCCAAGTTAGAAGCCTGTCTTAAGGAAATCAAAGCTTGGATGACTTGTAATTTCCTGCTATTAAATTCAGATAAGACTGAAGTCATTCTTGTTGGTCCAAAAAACCTTAGAAATTCCTTTCCAAATCAAACTTTCAGTTTGGATGCAGTTACTCTTTCTCTTAATAGCTCTGTGAGGAACCTTGGAGTTATTTTTGATCAGGATTTGTCCTTCAATTCACATATTAAATTTGTTTCTAAGACTGCCTTCTATCATTTGCGTAATATTGCCAAGATTAGGAGCATCTTGTCTCAGAGTGATGCTGAGAAACTGATCCACGCTTTTGTTAGCTCGAGATTAGATTATTGTAATTCTTTATTATCAGGTTGTCCTAAAACATCTTTAAAAAGTCTTCAGCTGATCCAAAATGCTGCAGCAAGAGTTTTAACAGGTACTAGAAAGAGAGATCATATCTCTCCGGTTCTGGCCTCCCTTCATTGGCTTCCCATAGAGTTTAGAATTAAGTTTAAAATCCTTCTTCTTACTTACAAAGCTCTAAACAATCAGGCTCCTTTTTATTTAAAAGATCTGATACTACCGTATTATCCTAACAGAGCACTACGCTCCCAAAATGCAGGACTACTTGTAATACCTAGAATCTCCAAAAGTACAATGGGAGGCAGAGCCTTCAGTTATCAAGCTCCTCTCCTGTGGAATCAGCTGCCAGTCTGGATTCGGGAGTCAGACTCGATCTCTGTTTTTAAGATTAGGGTTAAAACCTACCTTTTTGATATAGCCTACAATTAGGGAGGGATCATGTGTTTCTGAACCCTCCCTTAGTTATGCTGCTAATAGGTTTAGTCAGCCGGGTGACCTCCAGTAATGCACTGGGCCTCACTCCTTTCCTCACTCTCTATGAAATATTTTTTTTTGCTGGTCATTAACATTTGTTTGTTCTCTCCCATAGATTGAGTCCCCATCGTGCTGTTTGCTCTCTACATGTCTGTTCTTTTCATCTTCTCTGTCCCCTCACCCCCCAGCCAGTCGCAGCAGATGACTGCCCCTCCCTGAGCCTGGTTCTGCTGGAGGTTTCTTCCTGTTAAAAGGGAGTTTTTCCTCTCCACCGTCGCCAAGTGCTTGCTCACAGGGGATCACCTGATTGCTGGGGTCTTTCTGCAACTGTGGGGGTTCCCCCCTACAGTTGATAGTGCTATGAGATGACTGTTGTTGTGAAATGGCGCTATATAAATAAAGTTGAATTGAATTGAATTGAATTGAATTGAATTGAATTGAATTGAATGGCAGCCTCCAGGATTCTGTCTGATAGCCAGGTCTCACAGAGAATTAGAGCGCAGCACTTTCTTATCTCCCGCTGGTCTTCAATCCTCGCTCCTCGTTTGCCTAGCTTGTTTTCCAAAGACCAAACATTCGCCAGTAAGAGACTGGGAATTGGTGGTCGACTGGTGCAGGCCTTTAGCCTAGCATGTAGCACACTTCTCTTGCTTCTTCTCCACTGCCATCTTCAACGTGCTCTCTTGGGGTCAGCAAGCTCACATGGGCTTGGTGCTTTGGGGCCTTCTTGGGGGTGGTGTTGATTGCTGCATGGACGTACGATGCATTGCGTGTCGGGTGGAATGAAGCAAGTAAACTCCATGTGACTGCTCGTCTGGGCGATGTTCAGTAGTGTCCGTCGGCCGTATGTTAGCAGTGCATGACTTTTATGCACAGTAAAATGAACAGCAACCATGCAAAAAAGGAGAAAAGTCTGCATTCAAGAGCGGAACGAGCAAATATGTTCGCCATTGGTGGGCACCATCTTGCATTTTTGCAAGTCCCCCATGTCATGTCCCCCCTGCATGTGGCTGCCCACGGAGAAGTCTGCTGCGATTAGAGACAAAAATCTGAATAACAGAATAAAAAGTAGGTCTGTTTTAGGCACAAGAAACGGGAAGCCAGATGAAGATAAACATTTCCTGTCTGAACTCTGCAGATCAAGCTCTCTTTGTAAGCAAACTTTCAAAATAAGAGCTCCTATTCAGTCGTAGATACATAAAAAAACAAAAAATAAGGGACAAATTATAGCACTTCTGTCACTTGTTAGGCCACCATGTATTAACGATGTGTGGTAAACTGAAATATTTCTACCTGTGTGGATAACCTTGATTACTTGAAAAACATACTTTCAGCAATTAGGCTACATATTGTGGTGAAGAACTTTCTCTGAGGTGAGCTCTCATTTTATTTTATTATGCAGCTATTTCATAAGTGAAGTGAAACTCTGTCCCCATTTGTGTGTGTGTGTGTGAATAAAATATGCATTAAATATGAATTTTTACTTTATCTATTAAAATGTAAGTAAAACCAAATTTTAAAGGACATTCAGTGCACAAACTACATATCGCAATATGTACTGTGTAATATAGAGAAATTATATCACAATACATTTTTTGGGCTATATCGCCCAGCCCTAATTGTGTGCATCACCATGAACATGGACCAGAGAAAGCAAAGGAGAGAGCTGTCTGAGAAGCTCAGAAAAATTATAGATACCCATGTTAAAGGTAAAGATTATAAAACCATCTCTAAACAGACTGACGTTCCTGTGACCAGAGTTGCCACTATTATTAAAATGTTTAAAATTCATGGGACTGAAGACAACCTCCCAGGATGTGGACAAGAGGAAATGCAACCCCACGTTGATTAGAAGGATACTGTGTATTGTAGAAAAAGCCTAGGAAACCATTCAAAGTCATTCAAGCTGAACTCCAAGGTCAAAGTACGCCACTTTCTGATTGCACCATGGGTTGCATTTTGAACTAGAAAAGCACTCGGAGTGCATATCTCCGCCAAGGCTCCTTCCTTTCCTCTTTTTGTCCGTCCATCTGTCCGTACCTCCCTGCCTCTATCTCGCCATACACTACAAAATAGGGCCTTGGTAGAGATATGCACTCATAGATCAGCTCCAAATTCTAATGGGTTCTTCTGCAGCCCAAGGACCATCTCTGGTGAAAATTACATCAAAATCCATCCAGTAGCTTTTGTGTAATCCTGCTAAACCACTGCTAGAAGATTGAGCCTTGGTGAAGGTATGCACTCATAGATCACCTCCAAAATGTAATGAGTTTGTGTGTAGACTAAGAGCCACCTCCGGTGAAACTTTCATCCAAATCCATCCAGTAGTTTTGGAGTATTGTTGCTAACACTCCGTGTGAAGATAAGAGCCTTGGTGGAGGTATGCATTCTCAATCATCACCAAAATGTAATGGCTTCCTCTCTAGCCCAAGAACCACCTCTTTTGAAGATTTAATCCAAATGCATCCAGTAGTTTTTGTGTAATCCTGCTGCATAAATACAAACAAAGCCCTTGGTGGAGGTATGCACTCTTAGATTATCACCAAAATCTAATCATCTGTTCCCCATGCCATTACACAACTTTTCTGAAAATTTGATCAAAATCCGTTCATAACTTTTGAGTAATGTTGCTAACAGACAGACTAACAAACCAACGCCAGCAAAAACAATACCTCCTCTTTTGGTGGAAGAAACAGTATGAAAGAAAACCAGGAGGGCTCCAATATTGATACAAAAATATTTAAAAAAAACCAACCAAAATGCATGCTGACAGGCCCGAAGGTTTCTGGGAGAATGTCCTTTGGACTAATGCAACAAAACTGGAGCTTTTTGGCCAGTCACATCAGCTCTGTGTTTACAGAAAGAAAAATGAAATTTTAAAAGAAAAGAACACCACACCTACTGTAAAACACAGAGAGGGTTGGTTTTGTTTTGGGGCTGCATTGCTGCATCTGGCACAGGGAACCTTGAATCTGTTCAGAGCACAATGAAGTCTCGAGACTGTCAAGGCATCCTGGAGTGAAACATACTAGCCAGTGTCAGAAAGCTCAGCCTCAGTCGCAGGTCATGGGTCCTCCAACCGGATAATGACCCAAAACGTACAGCTAAAGACACTAAAGGATGACTGAGAAAACACAATGGACTGTTCTTAAATGGTCCTCCATGAGCCCAGAACTGAATCCTATTGAACATCTGTAGAATGATCTGAAAATTGCAGTAAATTGAGTCGCCACCCTTTAGATCTGAGACAGCTTGAGCAGTTTGAGCAGGAAGAGTGGGACAAACAACTGCTGGCAAATTCAGAAGTGTCATATAATCGAGGTTGTGCTCAATGTTGGGGTCAAAGGTCAGGAGATCACAGCACTTATTTGACTTTATGAAAAACGTTACTCCTACAAGGCAATTGCCCTAATTCTCAACAAACTCACAACCATCCTCAGGTTTGCCTGCATCCACGTTGAACTCAAGATCAGGATCATTGTCAAAGATCAGGAGATCTGTGCATTTATGATTTCACAAAAATTGGTAAACCTCCTAAGCAATTGCCCCAATATTTGGCAAACCCTTGCACAATAATCCTCAAGTGGGTTGTGTTATGTCTGGGTTGGGAGCCAAGGATGAGGCCAAGTGTCGAACCAAACATCCGTTTATTAAAGGAGGGCACAGGTGCGACCCACACAGCCACCAGGCAGAGGATGGCCAAGGAGACCACCCCTCCTGCCTGCAGCCTTTTTATAGTCACGGGTGGTAGTGTGACCAGAAGGCAGAGCCACAACCTCATGCCTCACATTATATTATAAATAACTACACTACATCCCCCCCTTCACAGAAGTCTAAAACACACATACAATTCAGACCCACCCCAATTCAGGACCCGAATCACGCACTAAGATGACAAACAGCATAACATAAGTGGCCTAACACATTCATACTAAAACAACTAAACAAGGGGGGGGGGGGGCGAGTGGACTGCCGTCCCACCCCACACGGCAAAGCAGATTATTCTGCCACTTGTACTAAAACAAAAGTCCATCCACAAATTAAAATGACCGCTGTGTTCCTAAACGACATTAAAATACACAAAATAATCCCCCAGAACTACATACATAAACAACAAATCATTCTGAGCACAAGCATAACAATCAGCTTATAATACACACATAATAAAACATTCCAAGCACATGCACATGCACATGCAATAATCAACCTATATACATACAGCTGGAGAAAACAAGTCTGTGGGCCCCCTGGACCACCCTGTCATCAGTCCGCCCCTGGAGGCAGCCAGCCTCCCAGGCCACAGCGGGTCGCCTCAGCAGCGGTGCGCCCCCCCTTCATCACCACTGGCTGCTCTGCTCATCCAGGCTTACGTCCCTCAGCCCCCTCCCGGACACACCGCAGCTCATTCGGGTGCCCCCATGAACTGTCTGGCAGCTGGAGATGAGCGTCCTCTCGTCTGGCCACGGTGCGTAACCGTCCCTGGTGCTCCTCCAACTGCCAACCGGCCCATACCTGCTGTGGTTGCCCCTCCTCCCAAATCCAGTCCGTGACTCCCAGAGGGGTTTTGCTCGGCTTGCAGGGTCTCTGCATTTCACGTTGCCTCGCCGTGCCTACTGGTCTGGCCCCGATCTCTTTTGAATCTGCCGCAGCCATCGCTGTCATGGCTCCCTGTTCACCAGCCTACCTCAGCCAAGCTCTGGGAACAAATGGAACCAGCTCCTCGGCATCGTCCGCTGTCGTAGGTGTCCCACCGTGCAATCCAGTACCCTCGTCCCGGGCGACTTGGGCTCCAGCACAGGGACCCTCCTGCGATGGCCCTGAGCAGTACTGGTCCTGCTCGCTTTCCAGGGTACCAGGCAGTTCTTCATCCCACACTGTATCGTCTTCCACTCTCGGAGTCGATCGGTCTCACAGTCCACAGCCCGACCACTCCTCTCCAGCACCGCGTTTAATGGCGAAGCCCAAACCATAAAAAAGTCACAGCCCGTTATGTTGTTGCCCCTGGGCCGTCACGGTGAACTCCAGGCCAGACACCTCCGCCGATTTGTACCGGGCCGTCGGTCTCGGCGTTCCCACCATGGCTAGCCGTCCTCCTCCATATCCACAAAGCGGTGCTGGGTCACCTCCAATCCTGTAGTGCGGGAAAAATCGTCCCACAGTAATCCAGTTCAGCAGGGAACCCACCGTTCCCGTGTCGATCAGCAATGGCACCTGCACACCATCCAACTTCACCATGCAGAATGTGTAACCACTGGTGCTCGGGGACACAGTGTGGACAACTGTCGGGGCGGGAGGGTCCAATTTATACTGCAGACTTCCTCGCTTGAACATGCGGCATACCCTGGCAAAATGATGCAGGTGACCACACTTTCCGCAGTGCCTCACTCTTGCCGGACAGTCTCTGGCCTTGCAGCGGTACTTCACGGACCCGCAGCCCATACTCATGGGCTTCCCCGGGCAGACCTCAAATCCACAGCGTTGGCATCTCCCGCGTCTTCTTCTATGCTCCCATCGCTGTCCTGGTCCGCTACTTGTGTGGTAACGGAGAACTCCAGTTGTTGGCAGTGCTGTCAAAACCCACTCCTCCAGACGGTGACATCATGCAGGGCGCAAAAATTGCACGCCATCAGCTCGGCCACGTCCTCAAAGCCGTCCGAGCCGCCAAGCGTGCTCAGTGTCCGCTGGCCTCCAGTTCCCAAATTGCGCGCCAACAATGTGCATACCCTCAGCCTGTCCATTCTCCCTGGGTTCAGCGCCACCATGTAAGCCAGGAAGACAGCACATCGCCTCAGCCAGGGAACAGGTAGGCCACCTGGGAGATCCGGAAACAGCCGAACCCTAGACCCACACGCTTCCGTACCTTCTTAATGCTTTTTTATCCTCGTCGCCAAAATGTTATGTCTGGGTTGGGAGCCAAGGACGAAACCAGGCGTCGAACCGAACACACGTTTATTAAAGGAGGGCACAGGTGCAACCCACACAGCCGCCAGGCAGAGGCTGGCAAAGAGGCCGCCCCTCCTGCCTGCAGCCCTTTTATAGTCACGGGTGGCGGTGTGACCAGAAGGCGGCGCCACCACCCTGTGCCTCACATTATATTATAAATAACTACACTACAGGTTGGCATCTCAGAATCAGAATCAGAATCAGAATAAACTTTATTGCCAAGCATGTAAAAAACACACGAGGAACTTGACTTGACATTGGTGCACATACGCGCGACACAACGACACGGCAGCCATAATAGGCGCCTCATCAAACAGAGATAGATAAGAAAGGGAGGGGAAGGGAGGGAACGACACAAGGGGGGAGGAGAAAAAAAACTTCGTTATCAAAATACAGCTTATTTTTAAGCAGATTATGATTACAATGAAAAAAAATCTCTCAATAGCACAGAGCAACAACTCAGAATTTCACAAGACACAAGAGAGCAGTGTACAGTATATCTTTAATCAGTTCATGAATCAATGTGTGTGCGGTGTTGAGCAGTGTTGATGATAATAAGAGAGACCCAAGGACCCTTGGCAGAAGATGTTTTGTCTGTCTGGCGCCCAGTCTTATCTGGCGCTGCAGCTGGCTGTCCAAGGCCTTGTGCTCATGATTTTGAAAAAACACAGTCTGCAGACAGCCAGGAGGAATTTTCATGGGGAATAATAATGCCAAATAGGACTGATCACAGAGGAGACTTGTATTTCTTCTGTAGATTCAGTACATTAATCCTTCATTGCGCAGCTTTGAATTCGTCGTGGAAAGACCTGAGCGAACCCATGATGTAATCCACCTTACGAGACAGTTCTCCAGTAGTCGCTATCAGGGTCTTCTCCAGTTTCTCAATTTGTTGGATGCACCTCGCCTGGCCAGCATTTTGATAGGTTGAATCCATCTTCAGCAATTTACGGTAAACCAAGACAATTCCCGTCCCAATCAGAATTATCCCAATCACCAAGATTACGAAGATAAACAAATCTTCAATATCTTCGATAGAGAGATTAGAGAGACACAGCATTTTCCAATTACCTGTGTCACATAGATAGCCCACTGGAGCCGTTCCAGCGGGGCAGACAGCTTCCCCCGGAGCACTTTTCCTTGTTGAAAAAATAGTGTCAATTGTGTTCAAAGCCCAGCTTATTAACTCCATAATTTCTTTTCGGCGGTCGCAGTTAGACGCAGACAGACAACAGCAAGCTGGGATCCAGTAGTAGGAGGGGAGGAAAAAGTCAGCAGGAGAGAAGAAAAAAGCGTCTGCTCTCTTGGGAGGGCGGAAGTGACCCATCTAGGCTGAGGTCAAGGGTCATGAGTTCTGAGCACTCTCGGGGTGATTGCATCAGGCCTGAATGAGCTACTCCATCATTGACGGGTTGGTTTAACTGTATAAAATATTCAACTGAATCAATATTAGAAAGCAAAGTCTGATTTGTGTTAAATATAATACTAAGAGGGATGTCGGTTTCAAGTTATTTCAGAGATGTTGTGTATTTTGGTCTTTGTGGAATTTGTCCAGGTCTGTATATAAAACAGTTCTTACCATATCGTACGCAGTTATAAAACTAAATTATTAAAATTCTTATGCAACTTTTTAAAACTTGTTTCAGCTCAGCACAGATCCTAAAACTCTCGTGTAGGTTCAAAGGCATGAATGTAACAAGTGTGTGCGTGTGTGTTTACATCATCAGATGGGCAGTGGGATTTATCGAACTACCACCTCATGGACCTTGGCCGCCCCCACCACTCCATCCGCTGTATGGCTGTTGTCCACGATAAAGTGTGGTGCGGCTACAAGAACAAGATCCACGTCATCCAGCCTAAAAGCATGCAGATTGAGGTGAGTCCTGAATCCTTCGTCGCCGTGCAGCAGCTGTCACGGAATCCTGACGACTCATCTAATCCAACTCCCCCCCCCACCCTCCACCTCTGCAGAAGTCCTTCGATGCCCACCCTCGCCGGGAGAGTCAGGTTCGGCAGCTGGCGTGGATTGGTGACGGAGTCTGGGTGTCCATCAGGCTGGATTCAACCTTACGTCTCTACCATGCGCACACACACCAGCACCTTCAGGATGTCGACATCGAGCCGTACGTTAGCAAGATGCTGGGTGAGTTTCAGCTTTATACAGTGTCTCACTTATAGAGATTTTTTTTTTTTTTGTCACTTTGTCCTGGGTGTCCGTAGATCCTTAAAAATAACCAAAATGAAGGCTCTAATTATCCTTAAATTCTGCCTTTTAAAGGTCTTAAAAATATCAGAGACACATGCAGTAAATAATGTCACGGTCATGGGGTCATAGTCGCTCCGTTAAAACCGCTGGGGTCACCAAACTGGTACCAAGGTTGACTTTAGGACACTCATCTTTAGCTAGGGCACAGGTGTCAACATCAAGGCCCAGATACATCCTCCTAGTATATTTTTTTATTGGTCCGCTAAGAAATTTGTGACTTTTTTCCCCATTCTTGTAAATTTGTGACACCCCACCCCCCCACTCCCTCTCTGGGTGGGATATCTCAGATCAAGGTCTGATGCATTTGTAGGCCAATATAATGTGGAACCTTTCACATAATCTACTGTAATCATTAGTTGCTGTTTACATTTCAGCTGGGTTTCTCAGTTTCATTCTTAATTTTATTCTACACCCCCTCATACATTTGACTTTTCTCCACATTTTCTGTAAATTTGCAACTTTTTTCACCACTCTCTTAAGTTAGCAAATTTCTGCCTTTGCAAATTTGCGTCTTTCTTTCCCCAAAGTTTTGTACACTTGTGATGGTTTCCCGTAAATTTTTCAGCCCTAATCTTGTAAATGTGCAACTTTTTCCCCCCAGTCTTGTAAATTTGCAACTTTTTCAGTCCTCTTATGTCGCAACTTTCCCCCAATCTGGTAAATTCATGATTTTTTTCCCTCCCATCTTGTAAATTTGTAGCATTTTTCCCCAGAGTCTTGCACGGTTGCAACTTTCCCCCTCTGGTAAAAGTGCAACACATTTTTTTCGCCAGTCTCCTAGATTTGTGACTTTCTCCCCTTTATAAATTTGCGCCTGTTTCCTACAATTGGCAACTTTTCAGCCCTCTCGTAAAATGTTCCCTAATCTCATAAATTTGCAGCTTTTGGCCCTCATTAAATATAATTTGGCTTTTAGGTTTTGGATGTCAAAAGAAGAAAAGTCAAGGTCATGAAACGCTCCAAACTTAAGAACAAGCAAATGAAGCTCGGTTCAGCAAACTTGTTACGCTGGAGCCCTCACCTGTGGCTGTAGTTCTGGGGTCAAAGTTTCATGGTCACAAGGTCATAAACCTGGAAAGCCAAGATGGACGTCCGATATGTCTGCTCATATCTGAAGAAAGACAAATATGGAGGAGCTTCTCAGAGCTGCTGTGGGAGGAGTGGGTCTGCATCTTTGTTAAAGCAATTTTAGTTGTTTAATTTCATCACTTTGCATTTACTACCAAATCAAGTCATCACTAGTGGGGACAGTGGGTGGGCTTCATGTGTGGAATTATACCTTAATTTTCTAGCCACGATATCAATGTGGGGGAAATGGAAACAGGACAGGTATGTGGACCAGTTTGTAACATGGTTCTCTCTGGTTGTTATCCACAGGTACTGGAAAACTGGGGTTCTCTTTTGTGCGAATCACGGCGCTTCTGATTGGTGGAAATCGCCTTTGGGTGGGGACCGGAAATGGCGTGATCATCTCCATCCCTCTGACAGAGAGTAAGTCTCAAATTTAGTTTGTGTTGCAAGAGACAGACTAAAGTTGGTGATGATGTTTTGGGGGGAATGTCACCAGATGTGGAAAAACCTAAATGTGCTCTCCTCCTGCAGAAACGCTGATGGTTAACTACGTCCACGAGGTTTCATGATACAAAAACATCCAGAAGACTATGCATTTTTTTCATCACAGTTCTTTTTCTTTATTTTGTCTCTCAGCTGCTCCCTTTCGGGGTCACCACAGCGTTATCATCACCTTATATCGCGATGATCTGCATGTTGATTTGGCAAGGATTTTTACGCCGGATGCCCTTCCTGATGCAACCCTGCCCATTTATCCGGGCTTGGGACCGGCACAGGGAGTACACTGGCTTGTGCGCCCCCTGTGGCTGGGTAACCAACTTTCCTTCCTCCATTCAATTTTCACTAAGCACCAAGCTGGAAGGCAGGAAGTACCTTTTTTATGTGATCTTTGGTATGACCCAACCAGGACTTGAATCCACAACCTCCCAGTTGTGGGGTGGATGATCTACCTCTAGGCCACCACTTCGGCTTTTTTCATCACAAATTAACAAAAAAGAAAAAGACAAGAATGTGTCTAAAATAAAACTTTCATCCAGATTAGTGCAGCAGAGAAGCAAGAAGGTGATTGTCTCAAACCTCTGTGCTGGGAAATTATTTATTGGTGTCCATAGTCTGGAAAAACTGTTCTGCATGAGGCTTTAACGGCGGCGGCTCCTGCTATGTCTGAACAGACCAGACTTGACCACAGCTGCAGCTTCCCCTGCCTCTATGGAGGCTGTGGCTGCTTGCCGTCTACGCGCATGCCTCTCCTCCCACAGCGACGATCTCTAGTCCTCGCTCAGACAAAGCCCCTCCTTCACAGCTCACCTCTTCTGTCTCTATTGACTGCTAGCTCCTCCCAGCTGACAGGGTCGGTCTTGTGAGCCTCCATATCACGTTTACAGACATCTTTTAAAAGTAACGCTGGTCTTCCTGTCGGTCATGAACTGGAGGGGAGTTCTCTGAACAGCAGGTCCTTGGGAATCTGACCATCCTGCATGGCCAAGCCAGCGCAAGGGCTGTTGAGATAGTAGCGCAGACTTGCTGGGGACGCCAGTCCTGTCGAGGATCGCTTTGTTGATGACGTGATCTTGCCATGTTGTGAGCTTGTGGAGATGGAAGGTGTTAAGTCCAAGTCTCGTCTGTCTCCAAATGTGGTCAGATTTTCTCTCTAGTTATGCCTCATTGTGTTAGTGTGCATGTTGGTGTGTTTGTCTACAGACAAGCACCGAGGCATCAGCACCCCCTGGTGCTTTTTGTTCATTAGGGTGCTTGACTTCTGTCTTTATTTTATAACACCAGGGTTATGTTGGGATTTTTCTCCATATTTGCCTGTAGCTTCCTTCTGTTTCCCATGAACTCCCCAAATTTCTTCCTTCTTTCCTCAGTGGTTTTCCCTTCTTTCACTCAGGCTTTGTTGTAACTGTTACTGTCCTCTCTCTCCTCCTCCTCCTCCTCCTCCTCCTCCTGTAGCAGTGGTCCTTCACCGGGGACAGCTCCTGGGTTTGAGGGGTAAGTGGGAGCGCTCCAGACCTCCTCCTGTGGTGATCTACCCATTTTCACCCAGTCAAACCTATACGTTTTCAGAACCAGTGTGAAATCATCGGGAGACATGGATATATGAGCACAGCTAATCTGTTTCTCTGTTTTGAGAACGATGCTTCACTCTTTAGTTGCTTTGCATGCCATTTTTTTTTTATTTGAATTCACATCTAAGTGGTATTTGTGTACCATCTCTGTTGCATGCAGAGGGTGTGATTCTGATTTAATCTAAAACCTCTCTTATTTTCAGTTGTACACCCATGTTGTGGATTTTCTGGATGTCAGAGGTTTCTCCTGTGTCACGCTGCTGCTAGTAACCAGCTGTTTTTTTTTCCCCCACCTCCTGGCTCTCATTCTATCAGCCAATAAGGTGTCTCCTACATCCTCCGGTGGGGTGATCCACGTCTACGGCGACGACGGCTCAGAGAAGAGCAACGGCAGCTTCATCCCTTACTGCTCAATGGCACAGGCTCAGCTCTGTTTCCACGGACATCGTGATGCTGTCAAGTTCTTCGTCTCTGTACCGGGTACACTCGAATCACAAATTTGACCTGGTGTTTTATTATAGCATTTTATTTTCCCCAATAGCCATGTTTTACACGGAACTTTAAAAACTGCAAATGTGCAAGAGAACCGCACACACACACACACAAATTTAAGAACAAATGTTGCAATATTTACAAGGAATACAGTTCTTTACATTAAAACATCTCAGAATTACCAGAAAATCCCCAGATTTAATTGAAAAGGCTACACAAATCCATAAAAAAGGACAAAAGTGATCAGAGAAAAGTTGCAGATTTAAAAGAATTCGCCACACATTCACAAGAAAAATGTCTCAAATTTAGTTGTGGGCGGAAAAAAAAGCAAATTTTTGAGGGGAAAAAATATGACAAATATATAAGAAAAAATGTCATTTTACAAAAAAAAAAAGTCTCAAATTTTCTACAAATGCTGCAAATTTAAGAGGAAAAACTACATTTATGAGGGGAAAAAGCAAATTTGACAAAGTCACAATTTTATGAGCGAAAAGTCTGAAGAAAACTGGACTTAATGTTGAAAGATCTTTTTATTTCACTTGCTTTGCCTTCAATTTTAGATTTAAACATGTTTAGTGGCTGCTTGCAAAAGGTTTTTTTTTTTTGCAGTAGAGTTTGCCGATCCCTGCTGTAGATGCAGCATTCAGTAGAAATAACTTTATGTATTTTCCTTTCTTTTTGTGCTGATTTTATTTCTTGTGACAGGGAACGTTCTAGCCACCCTGAATGGCAGCGTCCTGGACAGTCCATCAGAGGGACAGGGGTCCACAGCTCCCACAGAGACGGAGACACAGAGTGTTCAGAACGTGTTGGTGCTGAGTGGAGGAGAGGGCTACATCGACTTCCGTATCGGTGAGAATTCACACATCCATTAGGTATGAAGGTGTTGATTAAAGATTTCCCCGACTCATTTCCCATGGACTGAGAGGAACCAAACTTGGCACAGTTATTAGTCTTTCTTTACATAGGCAGCTGTGGAGACCTCACCTGTAGAAGTCTGCAGGTTGCGTCAGAAGCCACATCTTGACTTCAGAAATCAATGTTTCATTGTCTTGGAAGTCCTTGCCCTTCAAAAATGACTTCATGGTTGGAAAGAGGTGGAAGTCAGATGGTGTGAGGCCGGGAGAGTAAGGAGGCTGAGGAAGGATTTCATAGCCACAGGACCATCTGGGCAACATGCGAGTTGTGAACCAGCGCGTTGTCTTGCAGGAGATGGATACCTTTGGTCAGCATGCTACGCCTCTCGGTTTTGATGGACTTCCACAATTTCTGCAGTAGTGAAGCATAAGTCCCGGTAATTGTGGTACCCTTTGCCAGGAAATCCATGATCAATATCCCATTGTTAACATTTAGTGGGTCAAAAATGTGATCGTTCAGGTAGAAAAATAATAATAAACATAGTGGATACAATAGGGCTCTCACCCACTGACACTGTCAGTGGCTCGGGCCCTATTTAAAAAAAAAAAAAAAAGTGCCAACAAAGTAAGATTAAATTGCTTAAAACAAGTAAAAACGTTCGTAATGCAAGTAAAATCTTACAGAAAAATTCACAACAAAAAGAAGCTCTTGTCAAAATTATCTTGTGAGAGAAAACAAACATAAAGCCTTGATTTAGGATATTTTATCTTACTGAGATTTCCCTTTTTATAGCATGACAAATAATGCCTTCAACATAAAATTACATCAGTGAAGTATTCCTGATTCAAACAATACACAACACCAGCAATGAAAAACCTGCACAGGGGGCTGGAAAGCTGCAAATAGCATGTCTTACCATTTTAAAAGTGCTTTCTTCTGGCCTTCTTTAAAGAAAATCCTTTATTATGTCCTTTAAGTCCACTTCATGAATATTGTCATACTCTATGGATACATGCTTGATCCAGTCTACTTTTTACCAAGTTCGGAGTCCACTGTCCCACGCACAGCTGTCTGATGTAAGCAATCATGGCCTTTCTTCTCCCTTCTCCTCCAGGTGAGGGCTTTAACGGCCCACCTGTCTCCTCCGTGTGTAATTAGCAGCCTCCTCCACTCAATGCTTCAGCTTAGAAAAATCCTTTACGCTTTGGGATTTTTTGAGCAATTCATTTTCCCTAAGCTCTTTTCCTCTCAGTAATTTTATGAGTGCCACTTTCAAACTTTTTTCCGGACATTTTGACCGAGCTAATTACTTCTTACCGCTCAATGGCGCTTGCATAGTTACATGTCAAAACAATTCCTCTGATAGGCTATTGTTACTGGTACCCCCATGGGGCACTTGTAAATTAGACCAATCAGCAACTACACATGAATATCAAGTGATGGACAAAGAATTTGACCAATTAACAACAATGTGATCTTTTTCATTTGCTCATAGGCTCTGATCTCCATAGGCTCCTGGGCTTCAGCCCAGCCTAGCCCGTTCATTAAGGGGGCCTTAACTATATGGGACAACGCATGTCCCGCTCAGGAGAAACATATTTAGCCCAATAAGCTGGACGTCACGGCTAAACCGAGACAGTTGGCAACCTTATAGGTAGTCAAGAGATGATTCACATTCTGTTCTTGGTGTCACCATTCTCAGGCTGTATTTCTAGCAAGCCCCCATCTCACCAAGTTGTAGTGATGTAACGTTCATGAATGATTCATTCAGATGTACTAGTTCTTATGGGTGGACGTAGTGTACTGAATCACTTATGAAAAGGCGAAGCCAATGGCATGCTGAATCCACAGCGTCTGAATCTCATACACTTCATTGATGGACAGCTCTCCTATTCCATCTACGGGGGGGGGGGGGGGCTGAAAAGTTGATAGTGGTCGGTTTATTTTTCAGCCGCAGGGATCCAAGCACTGCAACACCGATGGAAGAAGTGTGTGGACTGAAGGAGAGACTATGTTTAAAAAAATAAACTACATTTGGTCACATATGCCCACTATGAACTTCTCAGCCCCCCATTGTATAGCCTTTTACAACCACACAAACCCAGAGCTACTTTTTATTGGACAACTCATCATTGAAAGGTTGTCTTGCAGGATATAAACAGATCAAACTAGAAAAGCACTCAGAGAGCGCATACCTCCGCCAAGGCTCCTTCCGTCCCTCATGGATCACCTCCAAAATGTAATGGGTTTGTTTTAGAGGATTCTTGCTAACACAGTGTGAGAAGATAAGAGCCTTGGTGGAGGTATGCATTCTGGGATCATCACCAAAATGTTCACAATGGGTTCCTCTCTAGCCCAAGGACCACTTCTGGTAAAAATTTCATCCAAACCCATCCAGTAGTTTTTGCATAATCCTGCTGACAGTCAGGCAGACAGACTAACAAAAAGACGGACAAACAGACAGACAAACCACCCCGATTACATAACCTCCTTGGCAGAAGTAATTAACTCTCTAATATCTTGAAAACAGAAGCAAAACATGATTCTGAAAAATATTCAGGCAAGAAATATATTGTTTAGCTGCTGAATCTGTTTTTATTTGACACACACACATATCTACTTGTTTAAAAGTTTTTAGCCAAAAAAAGTGCTGCGACTCGCCCACCACTTCACATAGACAATGAGTGGGTAGAGGATAGGACAGGAGGAGAGCACATACTGATTCCCTGCTTGCTCTGTCCTGAATCATTGACTGGGGATTTCCCCTGATCTGACATTTAATGTTGCAGGGAGACAGTTACACGTGCAAAGCCAGGTGATGACAGAGGCACATCTTCAACACTGCAGCTGCCCACTCCATTCAGCCGACTCTCAGTTCAATGAACGTAGTGGAGAGCAGCGAACAGACACCACCCGTTCAGTTCAGCCACGTTTTAACATTTAGTGAGTGGTACGTAGTTGGAGCTCCAGTGCAGCACTGAATGATTCAGTAAACAAATATTTCAAACTGATCTTTTAGTGAATGAACCACAAGTGAATCAGTACATTTTAGTGAACTGTGGATCCCATCACTACCAAGTTGGTTTTGGTTCATCCAACACCGGTTCTTACACGATTCAACACACACCATTCTCTGCGGTGTAGTGTCTTCTGGTGGTTTTTCACGTGGTTGGAGATGGTTGGGTGTTGTATGGTTGCTTGCTCCACTTCATCCCACTGGTTTAATCTGAATCTTCTAGATGTTAAGCCTATGGTCATGAGAAAGCTTTTCCTGGATTTTAAGTGTGTCAGAGCTGGTATATGAGTGTAAAACGGATGTCGTGGATTACTTTGTTTCCTTTTCTCCATTCTTGTGATTGTCTCTTTTCGTATCCTACGTGGAGCAATACCGTGTTACTATGCAACAGGCTTCGTTGAGCCCAGAGTCTGTTTTCTTAGCATGGGTAGATCTAGGCCATACTACATAATATTCTGTGGAACAGCACAGAGCGAATGCTGCAGTTCTCAGGGTCTGTGCCCCATTGGTGTTGATTAACTTTGATAGGCGTGATAGTTGTGATGACGGTTTCTACATGTGGATGATAGGTAAGTGTTCGGTCTAAGGTGATGCCGAGATAAACTCGATAGTCCTCGTGTTCAAGAACTCTCCCATTCTATGCACGTGGACAAAATTGTTGGTACCCCTCTGTTAATGAAAGAAAAACCCACAATGGTCACAGAAATAACTTGAATCTGACAAAAGTGGTAATAAATAAAAATTCTATGAAAATTAACCAGTGAAAATCAGACAATGCTTTTGAATTGTGGTTCAACAGAATTACTTTAAAAAACAAACTCATGAAACAGGCCTGGACAAAAATGATGGTACCCCTAGAAAAGATTGAAAACTAGAAAAGCACTCGGAGAGCGCAGACCTCCGCCAAGCGCCACAGTTCCCCCCATACAGTGTTTGTGTGTACGTTTTCAGATTCCTTGACCATGAAAACATATGACTAGTAATTGGATTGACAATGATAGGATTAGTGGTTCAGTAGTTATTCACGAAAAACGCATTTTCCGTAATGGCGGTTTTCTTCTGGACAGTGATCCAGATCACCACCAAAATCTAATCATCTGTAGGTACCCCATTTCTGACAATCTCTGAAAATTTCATGAAAATCCATCCATAACTTTTTGAGTTATCTTGCTAACAAACAAACAAACAGACAGACAGACAGACAAACCAACGCAGATGAAAACATAACCTCCTTGGCGGAGGTAATAATGTGACCATAGGGACATGTTCAACCAAGATGTGTCCTCTAATTAACATCACAGGTGTCTACAAACTTGTAATCAGTCAGTCGGCCTATTTAAAGGGTGACAAGTAGTCACTGTGCTGTTTGGTGACATGGTGTGTACCACACTAAACATGGACCAGAGGAAGCAAAGGAGAGAGTTGTCTCAGATTAGAAAGAAAATTATAGACAAGCATGTTAAAGGTAAAGGCTATAAGACCATCTCCAAGCAGCTTGATGTTCCTGTGACTACAGTTGCACATATTATTCAGAAATTTAAGATCCACAGGACTGTAGCCAACCTCCCTGGACGTGGCCGCAGGAGGGAACTTGATGAAAAATGGAAGAGACGGATAATACGAATGGTAACAAAAGAGCCCAGTACAACCTCTAAACACATTCAAGGTGAACTCCAAGGTCAAGGTACATCAGTGTCAGATCGCACCATCCGTTGTTGTTTGAGCCAAAGTGAACTTCATGGGAGACAACCAAGGAGGACACCACTGTTGAAAACAAATCATAAAAAAGCCAGACTGGAATTTGCCAAACTGCATGTTGACAAGCCACAAAGCTTCTGGGAGAATGTCCTATGGACAGACGAGACAAAACTGGAACTTTCTGGCAAGGCACATCAGCTCTGTGTTCACAGACGCAAAAATGAAGCACACCAAGAAAAGAACACTGTCCCTACTGTGAAACATAGAGGAGGTTGTGTTATGTTCTGGGGCTGCTTTGCTGCTTCTGGCACAGGGTGTCTTGAATCTGTGCAGGGTACAATGAAATCTCAAGACTATCAAGGTATTCTAGAGAGAAATGTGCTGCCCAGTGTCAGACAGCATGGTCTCAGTCACAGGTCATGGGTCTTGCAACAGGATAATGACCCAAAACACACAGCTAAAAACACCCAAGAATGGCTAAGAGCGAAACATTGGACTATTCTAAAGTGGCCTTCTATGAGCCCTGATCTATATCCTATTGAACGTCTGTGGAAGGAGCTGAAACATGCCGTCTGGAGAAGGCACCCTTCAAACCTGAGACAACTGGAGCAGTTTGCTCATGAGGAGTGGGCCAAAATACCTGCTGAGAGGTGCAGAAGTCTCATTGACAGTTACAGAAATCGTTTGACTGCAGTGATTGCCTCAAAAGATTGTGCAACAAAATATTAAGTTAAGGGTATCATCATTTTTGTCCAAGCCTGTTTCATGAGTTTGTATTTTAAAATAATTCTGTTGAACCACAATTCAAAAGCATTGTCTGATTTTCATTGGTTAATTTTCATAGAATTTTTATTTATTACGACTTTTGTCAGATTCAAGTTATTTCTGTGACCATTGCAATTTTGTCCACGTGTGTAAGTTTCCTTTTTTTCTGCATGGTTGCTAAGGTGAAGTGGTGAAATGCATACATGTTTGTTTTCATTTCAAAGAACCACTGTTCATAATGTCCCATTTCTTCCAATCTTGCTTCATGATACAAAATGATGTGGATTGGGTGGCATTTATTTAGAGTGAATAAATAAAGTATAAAGTTGTAATATTATTTTGAAGTTGTTACTATAATTTTCATCCTTTAACCAAACCACAGAGAGCAAAAGAGCCCCGTGTGGCTCTAGAGATGCAGGTTGCGGACTGCGGGTTAAATGGGTAATTATTCAGGTTCTGCTTATTTAAGAGCACTGCCACTTGTAAGTTTCTACTGTATGAATAATACTCTTTATTCTTGGCATCTGGCTTCAAAAGAAAAATAAGACTGATGACCAAAATACTGAAGTCAAAGCCTTAATAAGGAACTTTGAAGAACTCCATATTAGTTGATCGTTGTGTCTGTCTTTGTCTCAGGCGACGGCGGGGATGATGAGACGGAGGAAGGGGAGAGTAATGGCAGCGGTGGAGGAGTTTCACAGATAAAACCTGATCTGTCCAAAGCTGAGCGGAGCCACATCATCGTTTGGCAGGTGTCTTATGTACCCGAGTGACACATGGATCTGCTTTAGCACCCGCCCACTTGTTTCCTTAAGCTGACCCGCTTCTTCCTCCAGAAGCTTCCAGCCACTTAAACCTTGTAATTATCACTATCATGTACAAGTCCCCTCCCACCCCTCAAACATTCAAGCTGTGTATTGCTCCCCTGTAACTATTCCCCTCCCTCCTACCCCATCTCCTTGTAACTTAAATGCCTTGTAAGTACCCCCCATCTAGTAATCTGCCTGCCATCCTGTTTCTGGGCATTGTATCTCGATCTTCATGAGCCTTGTAACCCAGCCTCATAACTACCTCCCTCCTGCGTATTTATCTTATATTCACCCCACAAGCACACTACAGCTCCTCTATATTTACCTCAGTTGACCCACATCTGCCCCAGAGTTGCTCCTCATCCTCCTCCATTTAGTTTATATCTGTGAAACGTTCATTTTGAAGCAAAAAGCCCAAACTTTCTAAAACAAAAAAAATCCAAACCGCAGGCACAGCGACAGGAATGACTTGCAGAAAACTGATTTATTCATTACCATTTAGAAGTTAGAGAAAACCTGTTTAAAATTCAGTTCAAATAAAAATGCCACCCAAGTGTGAGAGGAAACGGCATGTGCTTAAATTTTTATTCATTTGTAAAGTGAAGGTAACATAATTCTGAGCAGAACAGTCACCTACCACATCCACAGCTGAATGCTGAAATCTGGGTCCTTCTGGCTGCTCCCTGAAAATATTTTAGCTCTAAAGGTTCCATATCGTGCATCTTCTATGGGTCACTTTTAAAGTGGTCATTCACTGAAAAATTGTTTTTGTTGGTTTTGCCCTTCTGAAATGCATCTATTGGTCACGTGATTATCAAGGGAAAAAAACGTCAAAATGCTCATTTAAAAACCCCCACTCACACACAGCCTTTATATCATGTTCGTCTGTGAAGAGCCAGTGTAGCTCTTGCAGGTTTGCTCCTGTGTGTTATGAAAAGGTAAGGCCAGCCTTGATGCCGCCCACTGCTCTATTATTGGCCAGTCTAATGTCACACAGATGCTGTGCACTCTTGCTAGCACTACTAGCTACTAGGGAGTTAGCTTACCAAGTGTGGTTCAGTGTTGACAACTCAATTCTTTTGGAGTGAGTCTCACTCTTTTGCCCTCTCTCTCTCTCTCTCACACCACAAATCCTATTTCTCACTCTAACAGTGCGTCTCAATTCACCCCACCCCTCCGATTTGTGCATTCACGGTGAATGTGCAAAACGGAGGCGTGGGGTGAATTGGGACGCACCCTAGAAAGAGGAAAATATTGCTGATATCGTGTTGGCTTTCTTCAGATTTTTACACATTAAGAGCTCTCAAAGCAGCATAAAGCAGACTGAACAATTATAAAACTTATTCTGGGGTAAAGAAGAGTATGCCTTGAAATAAATTACTGTTTGTTATAGTTTATTGGTTTATTTGTCAGGGACCATGTACAGAAAAAAACATTAAACACAGGGTAAAGATGCTCTGTACCAGACTATAGCGTTCTCACTAGTTTCCATCTGTAGTCCCTGAGGCAGGCGGGAAGATTTTGTGCATGTGTGCATGCACTCTCACTCCACCCCTACCCCCCAATTTCCGCTGTGCCCAGTTCCCTGTAAAACTCACTCCAAGCTTTTCTGAAATGTTGGCAACTCTGGGTTTATATTGTCATTTTCTTTAGATTTCAGTCACACTAATAAACATCCCTGGGCCCTCCTGTTCACTGATACACAGTCGATAACATATCTCGCATCACTCGCTTATTGTTATATATTCGCCATGATGCCACATCGATCCGTTAGCATTAGGTTGGCTCGGTAGTTGGAGTCTTGTCAGTCTAACCACATCAGAGCTCATCTCAGTGGGAAGAGACTGACGGACAGGCCGCGCAGCATTAGCCTGTCAATCTGGGCAGTTTTCATTATTTCCTATAAATTCTACCCACCCCACCCCCCCCAAAAAAATTTTGGAATCCTTGTTCATCTCCCAACACCTGACCGTATACGTCACTCTTAGTTGTTACTTTAGCTTAGTTTACTATTCTTGACCGCAGACACACAGGACTTTCACCGTTCTGGTCGCTCTGAAAAAAGGGGCCACTGAGAACATCCGCCACTACTGCATTGTGTACTGCTAGCAAGGAGACTTATCAGGATAGTTTTTCATCTCTGTTGACGACAGACGAGATAAATTACGCTTTCAAGGTAATTCTTTGGTGCTTTTCTGTGGAGCTGTATGCTTATACTAAGCAACAGCCTTGTTAATGCTGTGCTATAAACAATGTCTGCGCCTGTCGAGATGCTTCTTGTGCGAGCTGTTGTGCTCCTTAAACTTTGCTGACTGCACACTGGGATTAATAATGGGTTCTGTTGTTATTTATATGTCACAATCCTGGAATATTTTATAAAAGAACATAGGTTGCTTTGTTTATTTTGTCTGGAGTGATCTGCCTTTCTTTACTTACCACTTATCCCTTCGTTCAGGCTCTCAATGTCTCTGGCAGCTCAAAAAATGACACTGGTTTGCCTTTCTCCAGACTGTGGTTATGACTATGCAGTTATGCAATTTCGTGGTATATTTCACAACCAAAACATTAATTTCAGTGGCACTCCCCTGCCACTCTGTGTCTGACTGGTGTTTGTTTTCGTTGGCCCCAATATACTGTGTCACGATATGCGTGTGACATCACACCGCAGTCGAGAACACTTTATCAGAGGAGGTAAAGATGCTAGCTAGCTGGCTTGACCACGATTTCATTCATTCTTAAAGATGAATTTACGCTAGTTGGTCAAGGCTCACTACCCGAGCTAGCCAGCTAAGATTAGCAATAGTGATGAAAGTGGTAAGTTTCATTGTACTCTGCACAATAACAATAAAGCCTATTATCTTAAAGAAAGAGGGAGGGTGGAGTTAACTGCAGCTCTTGGGCACTTAAAGAGACATGCACTGAAACGAGCAATTCTGAGGAAGGCTGCAACCGTGATTCATCACAATGATGCAGCAATAAATAAATAAAGGCCATGTGGCCAAAATATGCCACAAACATTTCATTAAGACGTGTGGGAGCGTCAACATGGGGGAAAAGCAAATGGGACCTTTAACTTAGGGAACGAAGGCAGGCCTTGTTGGCTTGTGACATCATAAAACCCAGGACGTGCAATCCTCTTTTCTTTAAGAGTTCAACTAAAGAAAGGCAGTGTGTGTTCCTTTGTGAGGGGAGACTTTTGATATTTAATGGTATCACGTGACCTGTGTCTGTATTTTAACATCAAAACCCACAACACAAGTTTGCACAATATGATCCCTTTAAAGTTCCATGACTTGCTTCAGACAAATGTGGCCCTGATGTAAATCAGAAATGAACAATTTCACATCCAAAGGAGTTGAGTTAACGTCAGAGGTTCAACACGAAACTCATTTCTCCTCTCTGACTGGCTGTTGACATTAAATGTACAGGAGGTAATGTAAATCTACTGAAGCCCATCCTCTCTGTTCAGTATAGAAACTCTTGCATTGATCTGTGTGGATTAAATATTAAACATATTTGTGTGCTGTAACAGTGTTTGTGTGCTATTTCACAAAAGGCTGCATACAATTTAAAAGCATTAATTTATTGGGGGTTTTAATCTTTCAAATACAGCGTTGTGATTCTCAAATAATTTGACAAAACTGGACTTTTTTGTATACAAAAACTGAAACCATTATCACATGAAATACAAAAGCTGATTACTCTTTGAAGGCTGGAAACTTTACATTCAAGTAAATGCAGAAAATTCATTTTTGGATTTCACTATAGTTTTGGTTAAGAACCATCTGCAATATTTACATAGTTTAAAAAAAGCTTACTAATAATGCTAAAAGAAAGCTTATTCAAGTCTCATATTTCAGCTGAACTGGCTACCAGAAAAAAAAAAGTTGTTTAGTGCACCATCAAAAAGTACTGAATACCTCGACGTTTTTTCCAGTACATATACCAACCCCAATTCCATTGAAGTCCATTGTGTAAAATGTAAATAAAAACAGAATACAATGATTTAAAATTCCTTTTCAACCCATATTCAATTGAATATTTTGTTGTTGTTTTTTTGTATTTTGTATACTTACTTTTGTATACAAGGTCAAACCTCAGATTCTGGAGGAGCAATATGGTTTTCGTCCTGGCCGTGGCACATCGGACCAGCTCTTTACTCTCTTGAGAATCCTTGAGGGTTTGTGAGAGTTTGCCCAACCAGTTTACATGTTTTGTGGACTTGGAGAAGGCATTCGACTTTGTCCCTCGTGGTTTTTTGTGGGGGGTGCTTCGGGAGTATGGGGTATTGGGCTTGTTGCTACGAGCTATTCGGTCTCTATACAAGCATCTTGGGGTCTTATTGACAAGTGAGGGGAGAATGGAGCGAGAGATTGACAGATGAATCGGAGCAGCATCTGCAGTGATGCGGACGTTGTACTGGTCTGTTGTGGTGAAGAGGGAGCTAAGCTCTAAGGCAAAGCTGGTGATTTACTGGTCAATCTATGTTCCTACTCTCACCTATGGTCATGAGCTTTGGGTAATGACGGAAAGAATGAGATCGCAGATACAAGCAGCTGAAATGAGCTTTCGCCGTAGGATTACTGGACTCACCCTTAGAGAGAGGGTGAGGAGCCCAGTCATCTGGGAGAGGCTCAGAGTAGAACTGCTGCTCTTCCACATTGAAAGGAGCCAGCTGAAGTGGTATGGGCATCTGATCAGGGTGCCTCCTGGACACCTCCCACTTGAGGTGTTTCAGGCATGTCCCACTGGGAGGAGACCCCAGGGCAGACCCAGGACCCACTGGAGGGACTACATCTCTCAGCTGGTCTGGGAATGCCTTGGTATCCTCTCTGAAGAGCTGGAACAGGTGGCTGGGGAGAGAAGTCTGGTCTTCTCTGCTAGAACTGCTGCCTCCGCGACCCGGACCTCCGGAAAAGCAGTAGAAGATGGATGGATGGATTCTGTATACTTTTATTGATCCCCTGAGGGAAATCCAGGGCATCCATGTGGCTGGATGAGGCAGCCACGGTACAGCGCCAATCCCTTCACTATTCACACACACATTCACACCTAGGGCCATTTTAGAGTCTCCAGTTAACCTAACTTGCATGTCTTTGGCCTGTGGGAGGAAACCGGAGTACCCAGGGTAAACCCACGCAGACACGGGGAGAACATGCAAACTCCACACAGAAGGGTCACTGATGGTCGTGGGTGGGATTGATCCTGTGACCTTCTTAGGCTAAGTGTCCACCAAATGCCTTTTTTCAGCTCTGGGCGGCTATTTTCCATTCATTCTCTATGTAGTCCAGCGTTTTCAGCGCTGAGTGCTCACGGCGCTGAAACACTCTTAGCAGTGGCCATTTTTTGTCACAGCGCTCAGAGTTGAAAAATAGTTCAACTTTTCAGAGACTGCAGCTGAGCTCGTCAGTGTCAGACCTTAAGCAGCCAATCAGAACTACTGCGTGGGCGGGACATAGAACGCCAGTACTAGTCTGTACTCAGACTCCTGCTGTCTGTGTCATCATATTTTACATCCAGAGCTGCTAGAAAACATTTCCTGTCCATTGTTATTTAGAGACTGCTATTAAAAAAATCAGCAGAAAGTCCGACAATAGGAAAAGCAGGAGTGCTGAGCTGACAGTAACAAGCTGTTGCTGGGATACAGGGCACAGACTCCCCCCTCCCCCCCCCCCCACAGAGCGCAGCACACAAACACTGAAAAAAAAAAAAAAAAATGTGCTCAGGGCGGTCGGGTGACAAAAAACGCATTTGGTGGACATGCAGCCTTACTGTGCCACCGAGCTGCCTAGAATACACTACAAAGACAAAATGTTCAAACTGAAAAAAATGGGGTTTTTTTTTCAAATATTCACTTATTTTGAATTTGATGCCTGCGACACGTTTCAAAGAAGCTGGGACAGCATCATGTTTGTCACTGTGTTACATTACTTTTCCTTTTAAGAACACTCAATAAGCATTTAGGAACTGAGGACACCAATTGTTGAAGCTTTGTAGGTGAAATTCTTTCCCATTCTTGCTCAATGTACGACTTCAGTTGTTCAACACTCCAGGGTCTCTGTTGGCATATTTTGTGCTTCATAATGTGCAGCACATTTTCAATGGGAGACAGGTCTGGACTGCAGGCAGACCAGTCTTGTACCCGCACTCTTTTAATAAAAAAGCCACACTGTTGTAACACGTGCAGAATGTGGCTTGGAATTGTCTTGCTGAACTAAGCATGGACGTCCCTGAAAAAGACATTGCTTGGATGGCAGCATATGTTGCTCCAAAACCTGTATGTACCATTCAGCATTAAAGGTTCCTTCACAGATGTGCAAGTTAGCCATGCCATGGGCACTAACACAACCCCATATTATCACAGATGCTGGCTTTTGAAGTTTGCACTGATAACAATCTGGATGGTCCTTTTCCTGTTTATCCTGGAGGACACGACGTCCATGATTTCCAAAATCAATTAGAAATGTGGACTTGTCAGACTACAGCACACTTTTCCATTTTGCACCTGTCCATCTCAGATGAGCTCGGGCCCAGAGCAATCACAGACGTTTCTGGGTGTTGTTGATATATGGCTTTTGCTTTGCATGGTAGAGTTTTAACTTGCACTTGTAGATGACGTAGCAACGAATTAACTGGCAATGGTTTTCCGAAGTGTTCCTGAGCCTATATGGTAATATCCTTTACATAATGTCTGTTCTTAATGAAGTGCCGTTTGAGGGCTCGAAGGTCACAAGCATTCAATGCTGAGGTTTGCCTTGCCACTTATGTGCAGAAATTCCTGCAGGTTCTCTGAATCTTTTGATGACATTATGAACTGTAGATGATGAACTCACTAAATTCCTTGCAACTGTGCATTGAGAAATGTTCTTCAACTGTTGGACTATTTGCCCACACAGGTGCTTGTTAATGACTGAACCTTTCGGGGACGCTCCTTTTATATCCAATCATGACACTCAGATGTTTTCAGTTCAACTGTATTTATGAAGTGCATATTCACAAAAACAGTTGTCTCATAGCACCTTCAGCTGAAGGGCAAATACCCCACAACCTGTTCACCTGTGGAATGTTCCAAAAAGGTGTCTGAGGATTCCTCAACTTTCCCAGTCTTTCCTTTCTCCTGTCCCAGCTTTGGAGCATATTGGAAGCATTAAATTCAAAAAGAGTGAATATTGGGGGCGGGGGGGGGGGGGTTCAGTTTGAACATTAAATATCTTGTCTTTGTCGTGTTTTCAATTGAATATAGGTTGAAAAGGATTTGCAAATCATTGTACAGGGTGTCCCATAAGTCTTGACTCATAGAGATTTCCAGAACACTGCACTGGACGGCGAGGACAAGTTGAGTTTCGAGTTTCCACCGAGGAGCCCTGATCTTACTCCGCTTGATTTTTTTTTTCTTTTTTTTGTGGGGCCACATTAAAGCCAAGGTGTACGCAGTCAAAATTCAGAGCATTTTTCACCATAAAGCACGCATTGTGGAGGCATGTCAAGAAATTTTTGTGACTGTGATTCAGAGATTCAATTATGTGTGCGACAATGGTGGACACTTTGAACACATTATGAACTAGAAAAGCACTCAGAGAGCGCATACGTCCGCCAAGACTCCTTCCGTCTGTCATGGATCACCTCCAGAATGTAATGGGTTTGTGTGTAGGCCAGGAGCCAGGTCTGGTGAAAATTGCAGCAAAGTCTATGCAGTAGTTTTGGAGTATTCTTGCTAACACACTGTGAGAAGTTAAGAGCCTTGGTGGAGGTATGCATTCTCAGATCATCACCAAAATGTTATGGGTTCATCCTTGGCCCAAGGGCTACTTCTGGTGAAATTTTCATCAAAATCCATCCAGTAGTTTTTGCATAATCCTGCTAACAAATGGACGGACAAACAGACAAAACACCCTGATTACATGGCCTCCTTGGCGGAGGTAACTAAACTTTGGACATTATGCGATAAGTTGAGACTTTTTTGTAATTTTATTGTTTTTCCCTATGGGTCCAGACTTATGGGACACCCTGTACTCTGCTTTTATTTATGTTTTACACAATGCTCCAACTTCAATGGAATTGGGGTTTGCATTTTCAGTGAGGCTACTCACATGAAATTTTCAACACACTAGTAATAACTCAAGAAATCCACATATACTGTAGGTAGAAAATTAAATAGTTATAGCAGCTCCAAACTTGGCAACTTACACAAACTATATGCTCATTTTAGTCTGAACTGTCCCATTAGAGACTGGATTTAGATGCATAGATTTTCTTGTTATGCTATCTTATGACGGGCCTAAACACTTTATTGCTTTTAGTTATTGTGGGATAAACAAAAACAACAAACATGCTAGCAGTCGAGCTTATTTTTCATTTAGTGCATTTATTCGTTCATCTCACCTCACTTTACTACAGGCAGAAAAATAATAAAGTCAAATAAAAAAAATAACCCACGAAGACAAAGGTGAACCTTTTTCCTCCATGAAACCATCAAAGCTGGAACTGATGTGCTGAGGTATAAGAACCTCCAGAGCTGTGACACTCACTGAGAAAGCACTGGTTCTGTGACAGGATGCATCCCCCACAGCACACCAGGGCCATCAGTTGTAGATCCAGCTGCTGCTGCTGTTCTCCCAACAGTGAAGTTCATTCTGACGAAACCACAGAGAGATCTCCTTCTGAGCGCTTTCCACGGAGTCGCTGCCATGAATCACGTTCCTGCAGGAGACACGACAAACACACGGATATTTAAAATCCTGAAAGTAAAAATGCTTCTCATTAATGAGCAATGTTATTAAGCTGATATAATACATGTTGATTTCTTAAGATTACAGTGGAGTATGACTGATTATTTTCATCATCCATTACTCTCCTCATTATCTTAGATCAAAATTAAACCAGACTGTCAATGATGGAGTAGCTCATTTCAGCCTGACGAAACCACCTGGGGCTGCTCAGATCTCCTGACCACTGACCTTGACATTAACCACAGCCTAGATACAGACCCATCTAGGATGTGCATGAAGTCAACGTGGCCTAGGAGGGGTAATGTTTTCCCAGAAATCATAAATGCCCAGATCTCCTGACCTTTGACCTTCACAGTGACTTGAAAGCATGGATGCAGACTAAGGATGGGAATCTTTAGGCACCTCACGAGTCTTGTTGACTACAATTCTGAATGCATCTTTTTTTCCTATTCTGAACTTTTTTTCCTCCCACTGTGTGACTATTGAGGGTCAGCAATGACTAAATGAAATAAATAAATACACTATTAATACCCAAATGTGTGATGAATTATTTATAATTGGAAATGAAAAGATCTTTCTTTAAACAAGTGTCAATTATTTAAAATTGGAAATAAATATTTAATCTATTAAATACATATATATTACTTAAATTACTGTTTAACTCATGTAAACGCATAATTATTTCACTATATATATTTAATTATTTCATGGTTTCTGTGCTTCAGTGTGTTCATGGATTTATTTTATCTGTCAACCTCATAAATAGTGTATGCATTCATTTCATTTTGTCACTTCTGGCCCTCCATGTGACAACCTGGTACTTTTAAATCAACATATTTGTAATGACCATTGTATTTACTTCCAATATATGTTAAAAAAAAAATGGAAGAGACTGGCAGCACAGTAAGAAGGTCATGGGATCGATTCCACCCTTGACCATCGTGGGTTCGATCCCACCCCCCAGACCATCGGTGACCCTTCTGTGTGGAGTTTGCATGTTCTCCCCGTGTCTGCGTGGGTTTACTCCGGGTACTCCAGTTTCCTCCCACATGCCAAAGACATGCAGGTGAGGTTAATTGGCATCAACTGGGGATTCTAAATTCTCCTTAGGTGTGGATGTGAGAGTGAATGGTTGTCTGTCTCTCTGTGTTGGCCCTGCGATGGACTGGCGATCTGTCCAGGGTGTACCCTGCCTCTCGCCCAAAGATGCTGGGATAGGCTCCAGCCCCCCCACGACCCGAAAGGATTAAGCGGCAGAAGATGGATGGATGGATGGAAATGGAAGAGAAACGCTACAAGTCACATGGAATGTTGTATTTTCCAGCTTATTCCAATAGAAAAAACCAGCATAAGAGCTCCTGGCGTGGCATATTTGTGCAATTCTTAGTACAACCAGGAGAACATTAGCCAAACAAGCTGAGTAGGCAGTCAGTTTATATAATCAGCCACACCTGTCTTCAGCACGTATGCGCAACTCACCCGTGATCGCTATGTCAGTGGGAGCAGTCATCCCAGACTGGCTTTGCTTCCACCGGCTTGTACTGCGGGAGAAAAAAAAAAACAATTCTGGCAGAGAGCAGTCTTTCCAGGTTGCTGAAGTGTTGCATCGGCCAGCTTCCACCAGGCCCCAGCTTCCACTGCGATCTCCTCCGAGGAAGGTAAGGCAAAGCTGAGCAGGGTGCTGAGGGCCACTCCATCACCGGCTTAACCGTTTCTCCTGCATCGTCCTCACAGCCAGAGGAGCCACTGGATCGCCTGCCCTAGCCGAGACACTGCAAGCAGCAGCCGGTGGAACCAGTCCAGAGGACACCGAAGGCCGGAGGGGGGCGTCTGGTGTGGTTTTGTGTTTTTGGAGTTTTGGATTGGCTTGTTTGCAGTCACACTCAGAGATCACGGTCACGCTCAGCACCAGACTGAAAATGTCATGTGTTACACCATAAACTGTTCGGCACTACAGTTTCGCGTTTCCGGGTTCCACTTTTTCATTCAGTCAAAATTAATTCTTATAAATTAATATTTAACAATCGGCATCTTGACATTTATGCATCGATTCAGAATCGTTCATGTCCGAATCGGGATGCATCGGAAAAATGATTATTACCCCACCCCTAGTGCAGATCCTCCTGAAGGTCATCATGAGTGAGTTTGGTTACCACCTGGACAGTTGCTTAGAAGAAGTTGTGATTTTTCTGAAATCACATAAGTGTCCATATCTCGTGACCTCTGACCTTGAGCACAACTTGGATGCAGGCCCACCTGAGGATCAATATGAGTGAGTTTGGTGAGCATCAAGACAAATGCCTAGGAGGAGTAGCGATTCCTGTGAAATATGAACAGACAGACAGATGGATGATGAATGCCATGTCATCACATTAGCTTTTTTTGGCTTCACCAGAATGAGCTAAAACAAAACACCTCCTACAGTTTACTGAAACAAAATTTCAATTTATTAGAATATTTTACAATTGTTAAATTAAAAACTGCTTACACTGGAGGAGGAAAAAAAAACAAGGACTGTTTGGTGTTTTATATTAAATGTGTTATTCTTCCATTTACTAACTAATCATCTCAATTCTAAATATAGGAAAACCGTTCTAATGCACCCAGGTCTACAGTGTTTCATAATTTCACAACTGTATAGCACAATGGTTAACCGGAGTGGTTGACTATAGTGGTAGGGCATCTACCCCACAGCCAGGAGGTTGTGGGCTCAATCCCCCGCTGGGTCATACCAAAGACCATTAAAAAAAAAAAAAAAAGAGTCAATGACAGAGTAGCTCATTCTGATCTGATGAAATCAGATCTCCTGACCATTATCCTTCACCTCCTTTGGGTGGCAGTGGCTCAGGAGGTAGAGCAGGTCATCCAATAACCAGACGGTTGGCAGTTTGAATCCTGCTCTCCCCTGATATCCTACTGTTGTGTCCCTGGGCAAGACACTTTACCCACCTTGCCTCCAGTGTCCATAACACTGGGTATGAATGTGTATAAATGTTCAGTAGTGGCCGGAGAGGCCGTTGGCACGGATTGGCAGCCACATTTCTGTCAGCCTGCCCCAGGGCAGCTGTGGCTACAGTAGTAGCTTGCCACTACCATTGTCTGTCTGGAGTGAATGAATAATGTATCTATTTGTAAAGCGTCTTTGAGTGTCTATGATAAAGCGCTACATAAATCTGATGCATTATTATTAGGTACAGACCCATCTAGGATGTGCTTAAAGTCAAGGTCAATGGCGAATGGCCTTAGAGGAGTAACATTTCTCATGAAATCATAAATGCCCAGATCTCCTGACTTTTGACAATGACCATGACCTCAACCCCAAATCAAATATGTGGACTCATAATCTGCTGTGGCAACCCTGAATAGGGAACAGCCAAAAGGTCTACACCAGTACAATGGTTAATACCACCTTTACATGGAGGCAGAGATTGTTGAGCGATGAAAAGCTGGCCAGATCCCTCAACTACCTTTTCTCCCAATGATCTCCACGGTCCTTGAAAAACCTCGACGATCACCAAGGGGAAGCGATCTCTCAACGAACACTCAAGGAGTGCTCAGTGATCACATGCATAGGTAGCTGATGTCATCAGACAGATATAATAATAATATATAGCACTTTTCATGACACCCAAAGGCACTTTACAATGAGTCCATTATTCATTCACTCCACAGACAATGGTAAGCTACTTCTGTAGCCACAGCTGCCCTGGGGCAGACTGATGGAAACATGACTGCCAATCCATGCCAACGGCCTCTCCGACCACCACCGAACATTTATTCACATTCATACACCAGTGTCACAGACACTGGAGGCAAGGTAGATGAAGTGTCCTGCCCAAGGACACAACAGCAGGGTGGGGGGAGCAGGATTTGAACCGCCAACCTTCCTTGGACAACCTGCTCTACCTCCTGAGCCACTACTGCCCCAAGTTTATATAGCTGTTTACCAAAACATATTCAAGATACAGTTATATAATCAATATGGCCTTAACGTGCAGACTCTCAGCCTTAGTGTGAGGGTATTCACATCCAACTGGAGTCACGGTTTAGGAACCGCAAACATTTTTATACAAAGTCTCTTCATTTCAGGGGCTCAAAAATAATTGGACAATTGACTCAAAAGCCATTTCATAAGCTGCATGGACTATCCCCTTATTAATCCACCATCAGTCACACAGTTAAAAGGTCTGGAGTTGATTCCAGGTCTGACATTTGCATTTGGAAACTGTTCCTGTGAACCCACAACATGCGGACAAAGGAGCTCTCAATGGAATTGAAATAGACCATCCTTAAACTGAAAAAAGAAGAAAATCCATGAGAGAGATGGCAGAGATGTTAAGAGGGGCCAAATCAACAGTTTGGTACATTCTGAGGAAAAAAGAGCACACTGGTGAGCTCAGATCACCAGATCTCAACCCAGAGGTCACGCTAGGATTTATTGCAGTCTGTCAAAATGACCGAGAGAGTTGTAAAAACTCTGTCATGACCCACTGTAATCTGTCATTTAAAAAATAATTGTGTGTGTGTGTGCATGCATGCTTTAAAGTCCTTATTATACTCAAAATTGCCAACTAGAAAACTAAACAGAATGTTGTATTAATTATTTTGGGAGTATTTTTAAAAGAAAATGTGCTGTAAATCACCACAGGAGCACAGTGCCAGCAGTGAATTACAACTACCTCCAGTTTTTTAATAAATAAAATGATAATATCTGATACAAACTAAATTATTTAATAATAATTTCATTTTAGTATATCTTTTTCTAATGAAAAAGTGTGTTTTTCTAACGAAAAAATACTTATAAATACTCAAAAAAATGTTCAGAAAACACGCAGGACTCACCTGGACTGGGGATTAATTTCAGTCACGCAGAGAAAAACAATTCCCTTTGAATAAAGGTTTTATCTGTTTATTCCGGCAATTTTGACCAGATTCATCCCAGTCTGTGCTGGGTCAGACAGCTGCAGAAGGGTAAGTGTGCACAGCAGCAGCAGATTCCGCAATTTTTGCCTGCAGTGGACAAGGCACTGGGGTTAGATCCCCTGATCTGAGCAAAAGACAGGTAACAGCCAGGAGTCAACAGGGTCCACTGAGCACTTCTAAGCAAAGAGGATAGGAACCGATCCGTGTTGTGACATGAGCCAGACTAACGGGCCCTCAAGAAGCCTCCCTACTATATCCCGGCCTGGAAAGTAAACCATTATTTAAGATACTAGCAGGAGCAAAGATTCTTGTTTTTTGTGGTCAAAGTGAATCTAAGTCCGCAGCAGACAGATGAAGCTCCAATATTACAAGGAATTACACAGTTAAGAGTTAAATCACAATCCCCCAAAATGACAAGACGGCCTTGAGAATTTTCCATCACTGCTAAAAATAATCCGTCGATGAAGGAGAATTCTTGGTTAACGCGACCACCGTCTCAACCCGATCAAGCATCCATTTCACTTGCTTAAGACAACACTTAAGGCAGAAAGACCCACAAACAAGCAACAACTGAAGACAGCTGCAGTAAAAGCCTGGCAAAGCATCACAAAGGTGGAAACCCAGCATTTGGTGATGTCCATGGGTTCCAGACTTGGGTAATGACTTCCAGACTCCAGACAGTCATTGCCTGCGATGGATTCTCAACAAAGTATCAAAAATGAACATTTATGGTAAAGTTAATTTATCCAGTGATTTTTGAGCCCCTGAAATGAGGAGTTTTTGTATAGAAATGGTTGCAATTCCTAAACTGTAACTCCAGTTTTGACATGAATACTCTAAAATTAAAGCTGAGAGTCTGCACTTTAACCCCATACTGATTATATAACTGCATCTTGAAAATGTTTTGGTGAACAGCTAAAATATCCAAACTTTTGCCAGTGTCCAAATATATACGGTGCATCTGGAAAGTTTTCACAGCGCTCCACTTTTTCCACATTTTGTGATGTTGCAGTGTTATTCCAAAATGGATTCAATTCATTTTTTTCCTCAAAATTCTACACACAACACCCCATAATGACAATGTGAAATTTTTTTGAGATTTTTGCAAATTTATTAAAAATAAAAAACTAAGGAATCACATGGACGTAAGTATTCACAGCCTTTGCCATGAAGCTCAAAATTGAGCTCAGGTGCATCCTGTTTCCACAGATCATCCTTGAGATGTTTCCACAGCTTAACTAGAGTCCACCTGTGGTAAATTCAGTTGACTGGACATGATTTGGAAAGGCACACACCTGTCTATATAAGGTCCCACAGTTGACAGTGCATGTCAGAGCACAAACCAAGCAGGAAGTCAAAGGAACTATCTGTAGACCTCAGACAGGATTGTCTCGAGGCACAAATCTGGGAAAGAGTACAGAAAAATTTCTGCTGCTTGGAGGGTCCCAATGAGCACAGTGGCCTCCATCATCCGTAAATGGAAGAAGTTCGGAACCACCAGGACTCTTCCTAGAGCTGGCCGTCCGTCTAAACTGAGCTATAGGGGGAGAAGGGTCTTAGTCAGGGAGGTGACCAAGAACCCAATGGTCATTCTGTCAGAGCTCCAGTGTTGCTCTGCAGAGAGAGGAGAACCTTCCAGAAGGACAACCATCTCTGCAGCAATCCACCAATCAGGCCTGTATGGTAGAATGGCCACACGGAAGCCACTCCTTAGTAAAAGGCACATGGCAGCCCGCCTGGAGTTTGCCAAAAGGCACCTGAAGGACTCTCAGACCATGAGAAACAAAATTCTCTGGTCTGATGAGACAAAGATTGAACTCTTTGGCATGAATGCCAGACGTCATGTTTGGAGGATACCAGGCACCGCTCATCACCAGGCCAATACCATCCCTACAGTGAAGCATGGGGGTGGCAGCATCATGCTTTGGGGATGTTTTTCAGCGGCAGGAACTGGGAGACTAATCAGGATAGAGGGAAAGATGAATGCAGCAATGTACCGAGACATCCATCCATCCATCCATCCATCTTCTTCTGCTCAACCCTTTTCAGGTTGCGGGGGGTACAGAGACATCCTGGATGAAAACCTGCTCCAGAGCGCTCTTGACCTCAGACTGGTGTGACAATTCATCTTTCAGCAGGACAACGACCCTAAGCACACAGCCAATATATTAAAGGAGTGGCTTCAGGACAACTCTGTGAATGTCCTTGAGTGGCCCAGCCAGAGCCCAGACTTGAATCCCATTGAACATCTCTGGAGAGATCTGAAAATGGCTGTGCACCGATGCTTCCCATCCAACCTGATGAAGCTTGAGAGGTGCTGCAAAGAGGAATGGGCAAAACTGCCCAAAAATAGGTAAGCCAAACTTGTGGCATCATATTCAAAAAGATCTGAGGCTGTAATTGCTGCCAAAGGTGCATCAGCAAAGTACTGCGCAAAGGCTGTGAATACTTACAGTGGTGCGAAAAAGTGTTTGCCTCCTTCCTGATTTCTCTCTTTTTTTTGTATGTTTGTCACACTTAAATGTTTCAAATCATCCAAGTCCTGCTGGAAAATGAAATCAGCATCTCCATAAAGCTTTTCAGCAGAGGGAAGCATGAAGTGCTCTAAAATTTCCTGGTAAACAGCTGCACTGACTTTGGACTTGATAAAACACAGTGGACCAAGCCGTCTAACAGGAAATTTTAGACCGGTGTTTTTCAACCAGGGTTCCCTGGAGTGTTTAGGTTTCTGTGGCACATGTTCTAATTTCATTTCTTAATTGGTCCAAAAATTGCAAATACCCATGCACAACAATGGCAACACTCCTCCACAGTGCCCAAAGACAAAAATTTTTTTGACCATCTCATGGCCAAAGGCACCAGCCAGAAACCAATGGAGTTCATCGCTCCTGAAAACCAGCTGCCCCCAGCCGCCAAAGATGTCACCAGACCCATGGACCCCACAAAGCCCTGCTTCACGATGCCCAGTCACAGGTAATTTTCAGATTTTGTCTTAACTGAGTTACAAGCTGTAATTTCTAACATCACATACTGAGGTGGTTTTAAGTTACTGTTTGAAAAAGATGCTGCTTAGTACGCTCCATTTTAAGCGATTTATCTGATCCAGTTTATCTGTCTGTAAAACACACGGAGCCTTATTTGTGCTTCTTTGTTCAGTAGTCTAAAAATATTACACTGACTATGCTGGTGCAAACTGTTTTAGTTACTGTACCGATGTACAATGAATGCACTTCATTTTTACATGATCCCTGTGGACAGGTTGCATTTATTTACACATTTCTTCTTGCCCTGATTCTGGCTGTTGTAATGAAAGTCACAGTAACCGCATCCTACAAACCTATTAAATGGAGGAAGTTTACAGTTCTGCTGAACATGTTACTAAAAATAAATATGGATTCATTTTCATATTAAGTAGAGGTAGGTGTCTTGGGGAATGTGTCTGTATACGCCAGTTAATCATAAGACCATCCATCCATCTTCTTCCGCTTAATCCTTTTTGGGTCGCGGGGGGGCTGGAGCCTATCCCAGCATCTTTGGGCGAGAGGCAGGGTCCACCCTGGACAGATCGCCAGTCCATCACAGGGCCAACACAAAGAGACAGACAATCATTCACTCTCACATCCATACCTAAGGACAATTTAGAATCCCCAGTTTTTTGATGCCAATTAGCCTAACTTGCATGTTTTTGGCATGTGGGAGGAAACCAGAGAAATACCGGAGTAAACCCACGCAGACACGGGGAGAACATGCAAACTCCACACAGATCACTGTTGGTCGGGGGCTGGGATCGAACCCAGGATCCAAGGAGATGTAAATAGGAGGGAAAAATATGTGCATAGTATATAGGTATCGGCATTCTGCAAAAACTATTTTCAAAATATTGGCATATCGGTTATAGGCAAATAAATAAATAAAAACAAAACATCTAATATCGTGCATCCCTATCAGACATTTCCTTAACACTTCTGAGAACCATGTCAAAGTGTGGAACTTGTGCATAACGTGTTTCCTTTAAATGCTTTGCAACACTAAGCACAATTACTTTGACACAAACAAAGAGACTAAAGACACTTCTGAGTTCTCAGAACAGTCCGTTGTTATTGAGGCTTTTTTAGGCAAGAAAATATATATTTTTTAACTCTTACTTTCCCACTTCCACACAGAAATCTCCTCTGATGGTTCCAGGCAGCGAGTCTGCAGGGTTTGTCTCTCCCAACATCTTTCGTGCAGTCTTGACCACGTCCAAACCCTGCCACACCTGAACAAAAGTAGAAATGTACTCAACTACAGCATATCTAAAGCTGAACATGAAAAAATATTTCTGCTCAACAGCAGTTTATTTTGCATATCAAGACTTTAATAAAAATGACAAAAAAAGTAAAAGCTGTATGCAGTAGTTTACCATAGCAACGACGGGTCCAGAACTCATGTAGAATAAGAGTCCATTGAAAAAGGGTTTACTACTCAGGTCTAGGTAGTGGTCTCTGAGAAGATCCTCAGACGCCTGATAAATAAACACATGGGATACAGGGGTATCAGGGTTAAGTTGATAATAAAATAACGTACAGTGGTGTGAAAAAGCGTTTGCCCCCTTCCTGATTTCTCTTTTTTTTTTTTTTTTTTTAAATTTAAGTTTTTGTAAAGGGTATACAGGTCGTTACAGCAATGCAGTGTTTACATTTTCATCACATGTTCCCTTATTTTCTGATATCTGACAACATTGGAAGATTAATTCTTACAACACCCCTCTTTTTCTTTTTTTTTTAAAGTGAAAGAAAAAGTGAAATTAAAGAGAAAAAAAAACAAGAAACAAATAAAAAAAAACAAACAAACCAGTAAAAAAACAAACAAAAAGAAAAAGTAAGTAAATAAAGATAAAAGAGCATCTGAGTAGCGTTGGAACAAAGAGCGGAACCATTATTGAAATGGTATTTGTCAAAGATTAGATCTAATGGAAGACACATATGCGATCCAGGGTTGCCAAAAGTTCATGAACACATCCATGTCCTGTCTCAGTGCGAATGTCAACTTTTCCATCAAGTAAATGTCTTGGATCACGTTAGTCCAATCTTCAGGTGTAGGACAGTCCTTCAACATCCATTTTTTAGTTAGAGCTTTTTTGCTTGCCAATATTAAAACATTGAATAAGTATTTTTCTCCTCGTCTTTCCAGTGAGTCCGGTAGTAAACCCAAATACAAAGTTACAAAAGAAAAGGGAACTGTAATTTTGAATATTTTCCCCAATATTGTCTGTACCTTGGTCCAATATTGGTGGATAACTGGGCATGACCAAAACACATGAAAATGATTTGCAGTCTTTTCACCACACAAGCGCCAACAGTTCAATCCCTTATGGGTAAATTTGTTTTGTGCAGGTGTTCTGAAAAATCTTGCCAAGTTTTTCCATCCAAATTCTCTCCACTGCAGGGATGAGGTACTTTTCCATTGCTGTTTATTTAGCTTTTCCCATATTTCCAGTTGTAAAGTGAAATTCCCCTCTTTTTCCCATCTCTCTTTTATATAAGATGTGTTGTCTCCTTTTAAGTCTTGAAGACCTTGGTATATTTTAGAAATGTATCTGATCCCTGGGATCCCTTTATATGCCATTAAGAAGACCTTCAGAACACCTGACTGGGCCCTTTCCAAAACCTCCTTTTTAAGTATATTGTTTATGTGGTGTCTAAGCTGGAAGAACCTGTAAAGGTCTTGATTTATTAGGCCTTGTTTTTTCAAATCTTCAAAACTTCTTAAGATTTGCCCTTTAAAAAAATCGTAATATTTTATCAGCCCTTTCTCCTTCCACTTTTTAAATCTGGTGTCTGTTTTATTAGGAGTAAAGTCCTGATCATAGGCGATCCATTGCAGAAGTTGATAGGGCTCTTTAGTTTGATTCTCTCTGACTATCTTAAACCAAATTTTTAGCGGGGTCTCTATCCACGGGTTAGTGTTATTCAAAAGCTTAGGTAAGACATTGTTCCCTATTATCGCCTGTAGGGGGATGTCACTTGTTATTTGGCATTCGATCTCCTTCCATTGTGCAGTGTAGACTGGGTTACATATCTCTACTAAAGTTTTAATTTGTGCGGCTTTAAAGTAGTCCGATATTTGGCAGCGCGAGCCCACCTTTGTCTTTGTTTAGCTGTAGGGTTCTATATCTGATTCTAGGTCTCTTGCCCTGCCATATGAATCTTGAGATCCTTCTGTCCAGCTCCTGCCATGTTTTTTTGGGAGGTTCTACCGGTATTGTTTGGAAAAGGTATAGAAGACGTGGAAGTATATTCATTTTGACTGCTTCAATTCTTTGTGCAGTACCCAAGAATGGTATCATATTCCATCTTGCTAGGTCAGATTTTATTTTTGTCACCAGTGGATCATAGTTTAGTGATATAATTTTGTTGAGTTGTTTCGGGATATTGACCCCCAGATATTTCATAGATTCCGACTCCCAGTTAGTTTTGAGTTTGCTTAGTGAATAATGATTTGGGTCATAGTTGAATGTTAAAACTTGGGTTTTATGCATATTTAATTTGTACCCCGATAAATCTCCATACTCTGAAAAAACTGAGGTTAGTTCTGGTAAAGAAGTGTCCGGCTGCCCTAGGTATATTAAAATGTCATCAGCAAAGAGTGCTATTTTATGTTCCTTCTGACCAAGTGTAATACCTTGAATTTTTTGGTTTTGTCTTATCCATTGGCTCAGAGGTTCTATGAAGATTGCAAAGAGCAGTGGAGACAGGGGGCAGCCCTGACGACATCCTCTTTCCAGTTCAAAAGATGATGATAAATTACCGTTAATCCTTATTTTAGCTGTTGGGTTTTTTATATAATGCCTGTATAGTTCTAATGAAGTTGTTATGAAAATTGAAACTGGATAAGATTCTATATAGAAAAGACCAGTCAACCGAATCGAATGCTTTTTCAGCATCTAATCCCAATATGACTGCATTTAAGTTATATTTTTTTATATGATGAATTATGTGTAAAGTGCGTCGAATGTTGTCTTGTGTCTGTCTTTGTCTTATAAAACCTGTTTGGTCTAAATGAATTAGGTCTGTCAGTATATTTTCTAACCTTTTGGCAAGGATAATGGTAAAAAGCTTATAGTCCTGATTTAGTACACTGATTGGTCTGTAGTTGGAGCACTCTAGTTTATCCTTTTCAGGTTTAGGTATAACTGCAATGACCCCTTCTCTCCAGGAGGGGGGGATTTCCCCTGTGTGGAGGACATAATTAAATGTTTTCAGGAGGAGAGGAGATAGTTGCTGTTTAAAGGTTTTGTACCACTCTGCTGTATAGCCATCAGCTCCTGGGGATTTGTTAGCTTTAAGTTTCATAATTGCTTTTTCCAATTCTTTAGGATGTATTTCTGACAGTAGTGTTTTATTTTGTGACTCCGTAAGTTGGGGAAGGTTTAATGTGTTTAGGAATGCCTCGGATGCGTTTTTATGTTTTTTGTGGGAGTATAAGTTCTTATAGTAATTCTCGAAGTTTTTAAGAATATCCTGAATTCTGAATTTTATTTCCTTTGATACTGGGTCTCTGATTTTGTAGATTGCTCTTTCTGTTTGATGTTTCCTCAATTTATAGGCTAGCAATTTTGCCGATTTACTGCCTGCTTCATAGTATTTTTGTTTCAGAAATGTAAGTTTCTTCTGGATTTCTATTGTGTAGATCTCATTTATTTGGTTTTTAATTTCCTTAATCTTGAGCGAGTCAGTAGAATGAGTGTTGCCTTTGTGTTCTTTTTCTAGGTTCCTAAGTTCTGACTCTAATGTGGATAGTTTTTCTTGTCTTAGTTTCTTTTGGGTTGCCAGTTTTGCAATAATCTTTCCTCTTATTACAGCTTTACATGCATCCCACAGTATTAAAGGGGATACTTCTCCATTATCGTTATCTTCCAAATATCTGAGAATATCTGATTCCAATTCATCTTTCAATGGTCCTTTCAGGACATTTGAATTTAACCTCCAAGAAAATGTATTATTTGTGTATTTTTGGATATTTAAGTCCATGTAGATCGGACTGTGGTCGGAGAGATCCATCAGTCCTATTTTACATGTTTTTACTCTTCCAATGTCTCTATTAAACATAAAAAAATAGTCAATCCTTGAGTAAGATGAATGTGGAGTTGAGTAAAATGTATAGTCTTTTACACTGGGGTTGAGTTCCCTCCACACGTCACAGATTCCCAATTCTTTTAGTAGCATCCGAGTCTTCCTGTTTTGGGTGTTATTTTGATGTGGGGAATTACCAGAAGCATCCCAGTATGGATTCAGTCTAAGATTGAAGTCCCCACCACATATCACTAAACCTTGAGCTTTAGTTATCATTAGGTCGAATACATTTTTATAAAATTTCCAGTTAGCCCCTGGGGGAGCATACACATTCAGCAGGGTGATATCTTCTCCCTCTAGCCGCCCAGTTACCAAACTGTATCTCCCTTCTTTATCTTTGTGTTCTGATTTTTTTTCAAATGTAATTTTGGTTGATATCAATGTCGCTACTCCCCTCCTCCTCCCTGATTTATATGAAGATGAAGAGATCATTTTAAACCCTTGTCTACTGAGTTTATTGTGTTCCACGTCTGTTAGGTGGGTTTCTTGTAAAAGTATTATTCCTGCTTTGTCTTTTTTCATTTTGCCTAGAATCTTGGATCTTTTAACTGGATTCAGGATTCCTTTTACATTATATGAAATTATTTTGGTTACACCCTGTTTCTCCATTGTGTTGTTTTGTTTAGTATAACTGTGTGGTGGCCCTCTTTTGTGCTACTCAGAAACTGAAAGAACATTAAAAACAAGAAAAACATTAAGAACATAGTGTAAAAAACTTTAAAACAAAAAGCTGTCATAAGAACTTCCTGAGCTGAGGTCTTTTTAAAGACCCTGTAAGAGCCTTGATGGAGTGAAGGCTCTGAGGGAAATTCCTCAAACTCTGTTACGTGTTGAGGGCCCTCTCTTACCACTGAAAGTAGTCCCATGCTTTTAACGTGAGTTTCAGAACCCAATCCAAACTTGTAATGATTTTTTTTTTTTTTTCCTTTTATGCCTAAACCCTGTGAAATTGTGTGCACCCTCCCACCCCCATCACATCAAACATTCACGCAAAAACAGTATTTGTTAGTATGAGGAGAACATGTGGATTATTGTCACATTTCTATTTTAACAAGTTTTTCTTTTTTTTTTTTTTATTACAAAGACTTATTTGTTTCAAATAATATGATTGTTCCATGAAATGTTTTACCACATGCTGAATATGCATCTCCTTTAATGTTTGTTACCTTGTATGAGGGGGGTTGGATGTGCGGATTGATTCAAGAGAAAAAAAAAAAAAAAAAAGGTCGCTATTCCAACCTGAAAACGGATAGTTTATCCGCGACGCTCTGGTGCTGGGTTTCCCGCTGCTGGTCCGTGGATTTTGAAGGTCTTTGTGTTGTCCATGTTTGCGCTTTGATCTTCTGACTCGGGTCTGCTGCGGGTTTAAATACCGTTACCGGGAGGCCTCTTTTCGCCATGTCAGCTGTTGCTTCTTCCGCCGAATTATAGAGACACGTTTCATCGCCGTAGAAGACCCTTAACTTCGCAGGAAATGGTGTCTGAAAGAGCAATTTCTTCTCTCTTAACACCTTTTTCGCGTCATTGTATTCCCTGCGCTTTTTAAGGACCTCCGGGGCGTAATCGTGTTCCACGTAGACTTTTCTCTCCTGGTGCATAAATCCTTTTTTCTGCCAGGCCAGTCTTACAACCTCTTGTTTTATTTTGAAATTGGAAAATCTTACCAACACCGAACGTGGGGGCGCTTCCGCCGCCGGCCTAGCGGCTAATGAACGATGTGCCTTTTCTATCTTCAAGTCGGTGGTTTGTGGAATATCCAATTTCTCTCTTAGTAAGGATTCCACGCATTCTGCCATTGAGTTAAAACCATTTTCGGTTCCTTCTATCAGACCATGAATTCTTATGTTGTCTCTTCTTTGTTTTCCTTCTTGGTCGGTTAGCTTAGCCTCTATAGCTGCTTGTCTTTTGCGTAGGTCTAGCACAGAATCTTCGAGCACTTTTATTCGATCCTCTGTTTCCAAGATTCGGTTCTCGGCCTGGTCCACTCTGCTGTTTGTCCTTTTCAATTCTTCTCTGAATTCCCGAAATTCGGCCGTAACATCTCGGCGAAATCGTCGTAGCTCCTCAAATAGTGATTTCAGGCTAACCCTTTTGTTAGCTATCACCAGTTCCTCGTCTTCTGAACGGAGATCTTCCAGTTCGGATTCTCCGGCCGATACGTGTCCTGGCCTGGAGAATTTCAGTTTCTTCTGTTTTCCTTTAGACATGATGATTTTGTCTTTTGATTTTCACTCCTCCAAAAATCCGTTAAGTTTGATTTTCAAGGTGTTATCCTGGATTGGGTCTGAGAACTTCAGTGTTAAGCTGCAGTCGCCATGGCGTCCAGACCGGAAGTCCTATTTCTCATTTTTTTGTATGTTTGTCACACTTAAATGTTTCAGATCATCAAACAAATTTAAATATTAGACAAAGATAACACAAATAAACACAAAATGCAGTTTTTAAATAAAGGTGTTTATTATTAAGGGGAAAAAAATCCAAACCTGTGTGAAAAAGTGATTGCCCCCTAAACCTAATAACTGGTTGGGCCACCCTTAGCAGCAACAACTGCAATCAAGTGTTTGCGATAACTGGCAGTGAGTCTTTTACAATGCTGTGGAGGAATTCTGGCCCACTCATCTTTGCAGAATTGTTGTAATTCAGCCACACTGGAGGGTTTTCAAGCATGAACCACCTTTTTAAGGTCATGCCACAGCATCTCAATCAGATTCAGTTCAGGATTTTGACTAGGCCACTCCTAAGTCTTCATTTTGTTTTTCTTAAGCCATTCAGGTGGACGTGCTGATGTGTTTTGGATCACTGACCTGCTGCAGAACCCAAGTGCACTTCAGCTTGAGGTCACAAACAAATGGCCGGACAGGATTTCTTGGTAGACAGCAGAATTCATGGTTCCATTTACCACAGCAAGTTTTCCAGGTCCTGAAGCAGCAAAACAGCCCCAGACCATCACACTACCACCACCATATTTTACTGCTGGTATGATGTTCCTTTTCTGAAATGCTGTTACTTTTATGCCGGATGTAATGGGACACACACCTTCCAAAAAGTTTAACTTTTGTCTCGTCAGTCCACAGAGTATTTTCCTAAAAGTCTTGGCGATCAAGAAGATGTTTCCTGGCAAAACTGAGACAAGCCTTTTGGGTTTTTTTTTTTTTGCTCAGCAGTGGTTTTCGTCTTGGAACTCTGTCATGCAGGCCATTTTTGCCCAGTCTCTTTCTTATGGTGGAGTCATGAACACTGACCTTAACTGAGGGAAGGGAGGCCTGCAGTTCTTTGGATGTTGTTGTTCTTTTGTGACCTCTTGGATGAGCTGCCACTGCGCTCTTGGGGTAATTTTGGTCAGCCGGCCACTCCTGGGAAGGTTTACCATTGTTCCATGTTTTCGTCATTTGTGGATAATGGCTCTCATTGTGGTTCACTGGAGTCCCAAAGCTTTGGAAATGGCTTTAAAACCTTTTCCAGACTGATAGATCTCAATTACTTTCTCATTTGTTCCTGAATTTCTTTGGATTGCAGCATAATATCTAGCTTTTGAGGGTCTTTTGGTCTACTTCACTTTGTCAGGCAGGTCCTATTGAAGTGATTTCTTGATTGAGAACAGGTGTGGCGGTAATCAGGCCTGGGTGTGACTAGAAAAATTGAACTCAGCTTTCCAAAGATGTGATAAACCACAGTTAATTTATGTTTTAACAGGAAGGGGGGGATCACTTTTTCACAAAGGGCCATGTAGGTTTGGATTTTTTCCCCCTTAATAATAAATACCTTCATTTAAAAACTGCATTGTGTTTACTTGTGTTATCTTTGTCTAATATTTAAATTTGTTTGATGATCTAAAACATTTAAGTGTGACAAACGTACAAAAAATGAGAAATCAGGAAGGGGGTAACCACTTTTTCACACCACTGTATATGAACTGAAAACCAGACCATCAGTGAGGGAGAAGCTTATTCCGGCCTGATCAAATCACCCTGGAAGTGCTCAGATCTCCTGACCATTGATCTTGACCTTGAGCGCAGCTTGGATACAGACCCTACTGGGGATCACTGTGTACAAGTTTGCTGAGAATCAGGGCAATTACCTAGAAGGAGTAATCCTATTTGTGAAGTCACATATGGGCTCAGATTCCCTGATGTTTGACCTAGAGTATAACCTGGGTATAGACCCACCTGAGGATCTTTGTGTGCGAGTTTGGTGAGCATTGTGCCTAGGAAGAGTATCGATTTCTTCACTGAAATGAGCTAATAAAACTTTCAGAGAATCTTAGACCAACCCGCACAAGTTTGAGGGCAACCAGCTTGAATCCTTTCCTCTCAAAACGTTGCACGATTTCTCCCACCAGTTTCCGCTGCACGCCATCAGGCTTCACAGCGATGAAGGTGCGCTCATTCACACCGGTCCAGCCTAGAGGCAGACATAACAACTAATTATATAAGCTTAAATGAACAGTAACTGTAGAGTGACCACACACACTGTGTCATCAATTCATGCATTATTTTTTAAGAATAAAGTAATTTTAAGTCTCATTACGTTAAAATTTTTACATAAGTATAAATACAGTAACTCGTCATAATTTAACAAATAAATCACAACTTTTTCCCACTGATGCACACTGCAATAATAACAGCACAGTGTATGCAATTTGGTAACAAATCCAATAAGGAATTACAGCTGCCCTCAAAACTATTCAACCCCCATTGCAAACTGATTATTTTCATAATTTACAGCTGTAACTAATGTTCATTTGATCTGATTTTTTTGCAAACAGCTGAAAGTTTGTAAATTTTGAAAATATTTGCAATGGAGGCTAATAATTTACAGTGTAACTGCAGTGGGGATTTTTTTTTTTTTTAAATCTGGTGATACAATGGCATGAATTCAGGAGAAACAACATTTCCTACTTCCGGCGCCACACGAGTAGGCTGCCTTTTTGAAACAGCGGATCAATTTCTTCCTATTTCTATTTACTATCTGGCTCTCTTGCTAATCTTTCTGATTCGGCGACACTTTTATCCATCACAGACACGTAGATCGCCCAAATGTCTCCTGAGCCAGCGGACGGAGCCACTGTTTCTTGCAGGAGGCAGTAGAATAGAGACCAGCTGTTAGCACTTAACCGACCCACGATGCTAACACAAAAACTCGACATACCGGGAGAAATAAGACGGAAACGGCGTGGATGTCGAGCTGGAGTAAGACGGCAGGCGAGGAATATAAGGTACAGATCCGTCCTCCCATCCGTTATTATGGGGAATGTACGATTGTTACTCAGTAAGACTGATGAGCTAGCGGCTATCTCCCGCTACGAGAGCGTCTTCAGAGAGAGTAGCTTGATGTTGTTTACTGAGACATGGCTAACAGAACTAGCAACAGATGCTAACATCGAACTGGAGGGTTTCCATGCAATACGGGCAGACCGGACACCAGACAGTGGCAAGGCAAGGGGCGGAGGAGTGATAATGTATGTCAATAACAGCTGGTGCAGACTGGGACATATCACGGTTAAACAACAACACTGCAACAAAAACACTGAGTTGCTAGCTGTTAGCATGCGGCCTACCTACCTCCCGAGGGAATGCTCACACGTGATCTGCATTGTTATTTATGCAAATCCGACGGCGAACGCTGGGACAGCGCGTGACGTCATTCACTCAGTAATGGGCAGGCTGCTGACAGAACACCCAGATGCTCTTCTCATCTCAGGTGATTTCAACCATATTTCACTGTCCCCCATTCTACCCACGTTCACCCAGTACGTCACATGCCACACTAGAGACAATAAAATACTGGACTTATTCTATGCAAACACTAAGGAGGCGTACACCTCATCACCACTCCCCCCACTTGGAAGATCGGATCACAACTTGGTTCATCTCCTGCCAGTGTACAAACCCCTAGTACACAGACAACCTCCGGTCATGCGCACAGTGAAGTTATGGTCTGAGGAGGCAATGGACACCCTAAAGGACTGTTTTGAAACCACTGCCTGGGAGCAGCTCTGCGATCCACATGGTGAGGACATCGATGGCCTCACTCACACCATCACGGACTACATCAGCTTCTGTGTGGACAACACCGTACCCACCAAGACCATATGGTGTTGCTCGAACAACAAACCCTGGATCAACCCTGAGATAAAAACACTTCTGAGAGAGAAGAAGAGGATCTTCAGGTTGGGGAACGGGGAGATGCTGAAGTCCGTACAGAGGGAGCTGAGGAGGAAGATCAGAGAAGGCAAGGACAGCTTCAGGAAGAAGGAGGACAAGCTGCAACAGAGCGACATCGGCGGAGTCTGGAGCAGTCCTTCTCAAATAGTGGGGCGCGCATGCCGGGGGGGCGCGTATGACCCCGGGGAACAGGCTTTGCTTTTGCCGTGTAAAGTGTAATTGCACATCCACGGCAGCAGGTGGTGCAGTGGCGCTCTCATTGTCAAAGTCTGTGCGGGAGTTTAAAACTTTTTAAATTACTGTCAACAAACCCCTCGAGAGACACCATGGAGAAATGTTTAACAGTAACGAAAAGAAAGGCGGCGAGAGACAGCGGTAAAGAGACAAGTGAAAGTCTCCCAAAAGCTAAGACAAGGAAATATGACGAAGCTTATCTAGCGCTTGGCTTCACTGTGACTACGGTGGGAGACGAGGAAAGACCGGTGTGTTTACTGTGTCTGAAAATGTTGGCAGCGGACAGCATGAAGCCAAATAAATTAAGACGTCACCTACAGACATCACATCCTCAACACGTTGATAAGCCGCTTGATTTTTTTCAGCGAAAACGTGCGGAGTACGGCCAACAATCATCCCGCTTTGTGAACGCTACATCAGTAAACCAGCGAGCACTTTTAGCATCATTTAAAGTGGCGCACCAAATTGCGCAGTGCAAAAAAACCCACACAATTGCAGAGGAGTTGATACTGCCTGCAGCAGTAGACATGGTTTCTGTCATGCTTGACAACGCAAGTGCTGCAAAAATAAAAACCATCCCACTGTCCAATGACACGGTCGCAAGACGCATAGATGACATCGCGAACGATCTCCAGGAACAGCTGGTAGATAAACTCAAAGACAAATGGTTTGCCTTACAATTCGATGAAGCAACTGACAGCAACAAAGACTGTTTATTTATTGCTTATGTGCGTTTTGACATGACAAACTCCCTGTGTGAGGATTTGCTTTTCTGTAAATATGTCAAAAACAGAGCCACAGCTGAGGAGCTATTTAAAATGCTGGACTGCTTCCTAACTGAGAATGGGCTGAAGTGGGAGAACTGCATTGGTGTTTGCAGTGATGGTGCACAGACTATGTCAGGGATGAGAAAAGGACTGCGAGCGCTCATCAAGAAGGCTTCACCTAATGCTGAGTGGACACACTGTGTTATACACAGAGAAGCACTGGCATCAAGGCACCTTTCCTCTGAATTAAGTGAGGTTATGACTGACATTATAGGTGTAGTCAATTTTATAAAGACCAGACCACTAAAATCCAGAATCTTCTCTGCTATCTGTGAGGAGATGGGAGCTGAACACCAGGCTGTGCTCTTTCACAGTGAAGCAAGGTGGCTGTCACGAGGAAAGGTCTTGTCCCGTGTTTTTGAGCTCAGAGAGGAGATAAGAGTGTTTTTGGAGCAAGAACATAAGTATGAAGATGCAGCAAAATTTAGTGATGAGAACTTCCTGGCAAAACTGGCCTACCTGAGTGACATATTTGGAAAGCTAAATGAACTAAATTTACAGCTTCAAGGGAAAAATAAACACCTCCCTCAGGTCACAGACAAGATCAGCTCTTTCACTCGAAAGCCTGCAATGTGGGGCAGGCAACTTGATGAAGGAAGAAGTGATGCATTTGAGAATCTGCATGAATTTGTTGACACCACTGACTATGATGCCACCTCAGTGATTCCAGTTATTAAGCAGCATATTGCATCATTGATGGGATTCTTCAAAAAGTACTTTCCTGAAAACAATTCCCAGTATGACTGGGTGAGAGATCCTTTCAATGCACCAGCTCCTACTGGTTTCACCTCTGCAGAGGAGGAACAGTTCATTGACGTGACATCTGACTCCACTTTGAGACTGAGCTTCACATCACAGACACTGAGTGAATTCTGGCTGAGTGTAGAGAGGCAGTATCCACTCTTAGGACAGAAGGCCATGGGCATTCTTCTTCCCTTTGCAACTTCTTACCTTTGCGAGATTGGCTTCTCTGCTGTTGCTGCACTGAAGACCAAGTACAGGTCCGAGCTAAACATTGAGCAGGAGCTGAGAGTTGCACTATCATGCTTCAAACCCCGCTTTGAAAAGCTGTGCTCCACAAAACGTGCTCATTGTAGCCATTAATGATTACTTCATTAATGTGATTTAGAAAAAAATCAGCACAATGTTTTATACCTTTTTCTTCAGACTAAAATGTTAAATATACTGGTGCTCCTGTGTTAATGTTCCAGATCAATTTACATTTAATATTATTTATTGATTGAATTATTTTTCTCAGCATCAAATGGTTCAGTTAGTCAAAAATGTTTCTAGTTTAAATAAGGATTGACATATTTTTTATTTCAGGCACTTTGATGCACTTTAAGTTGTTTTTTTTTCTGTTTTAGACTATAACAGCGTTTCTGTGTGGCAAAATAAAGTTAATATTTGTTGAAAGTTGATTTATATTGCTTTTTTCTTTTATTAATGTTAAAAAGGATACAATTTTAGGTATACTTATACAATTTTTATAGATAATGATCTTATTTATAGTCACCGCGGCGAGTGGGGGGGCGCGAAATATTTTCTCTTTCCTAGGGGGGGCTTTGCAAAAAATAATTGAGAAGCACTGGTCTGGAGAAACCTTAAAACCATCTCTGGGCTCCAGAATACCTCCTCCCAGGCCACGGGGGGCAGGGAGTGGGCAAACAATCTGAACCTGTTTTTTAATAGGTTTGACCAACCGCCCTCCCCCGCCGACTGCACAACAACCACTGCTGCCTCTAAAGTCATCGAGACCTGCTGTCCACACTCCACTCCACCAACACCCCCCCACTCTCAGCACATAGCCCCCCAACCTGACCCTCACTAAGACCCAGGTGAGGACGGAGCTGAGAAAGATCAAGGCGAGGAAGGCCTCGGGACCAGACGGCATCAGCGCAAAGCTCCTCAAGTCCTGTGCAGACCAGGTGTGTGGGATTGTGGAGCACATCTTCAACCTGAGCCTGAAGCTGGGGAGGGTACCACAGTTGTGGAAAACATCTTGTGTGGTACCTGTACCAAAGACTTCCCACCCCAAAGACCTGAACAGCTACAGACCAGTGGCCCTGACGTCTCACATGATGAAGACCCTGGAGAGACTGCTCCTTGCTCACCTCCGCCCCCCGGTGGGACCAGCGATGGATCCACTTCAGTTCGCCTACCAGCATGGCACTGGGGTGGAGGATGCAGTGATCTTCCTCCTTCACCGTTCTCTGTCCCACCTGGAGAAGCCCGGGAATGCGATGAGGATCATGTTCTTTGACTTCTCCAGTGCTTTCAACACCATCCAACTGATGATCCTGAAGGACAAGCTGCTGTGCGCAGGGGTGGACCAGCACCTGTCATCATGGATCCTGGACTACCTCACAAACCGGCCACAGTTTGTGAGAACCCAGAACTGTGTGTCTGACACGATCATCGGTAGCACGGGGGCCCCCCAGGGAACGGTTTTGGCTCCCTTCCTGTTCACCCTTTATACTGTGGACTTCTCACACAACACAACACACTGCCATCTACAGAAGTTGTCTGACGACTCTGCGATCGTTGACCTCATCTCCAACGGAGATGAAGCTGAGTACAGAGGGCTTATCCAGGACTTTGTGGACTGGTGCCATCGGAACTGCCTCCAGATCAACGCGAGGAAAACTAAGGAGCTGGTGGTGGACTGCCGCAGGCAAGGACAACCCCTCACAACACCAGTAAACATCCAGGGAACAGACATTGAGATGGTGACATCCTTCAAGTACCTGGGTGTTCATCTGAACAATAAACTAGACTGGTCACACAATACCGACGCACTCTACAAGAAGGGACAGCGCAGGCTGTTCCTACTGAGGAGACTCAGGTCTTTTGGTGTACAAGGGGCGCTGCTGAAGACATTCTACGACACGGTGGTGGCATCAGCCATCACTTTTGGAGTGGTCTGCTGGGGCAGTGGCATTACAGCAGCCGATAGGAAGAGACTGAACAAACTGATCAAGAAAGCTAGCTCTGTCCTGGAACAACGCCTTGACCCAGTGGAGGAGATAGGAGAGAGAAGGATGGTGGCTAAACTGTCATATCTGCTGGAGTCCGAGTCCCACCCTATGCAGGACATACTGAATGCACTGAGGAGCTCATTTAGCAGTAGACTACATCATCCTAGGTGCGCAACCAAGAGGTTTTGCAGGTCCTTCCTACCTACGGCTGTCAAGACTGTATAACCTAAGCAGGGCTGCTCGCAGAGATAGCAAAAAAAACATGACAACCTAATAGTATTGAAGGCAAAAGACGCAACAGACTTACACAAATGGTCCCCTCCAGTATACAACTAGGACAATATCAGTCGCTACAGACGGTGACAATATGTATGGGTACATATTCATACTATGTAGGATAACTAAGTAGATGGTTATGCTGTTTATTCCACCTAGTTACAATGCTCTGCACTGTGTATATATATTTACATATTTATGTGTACGTATGTATATTCACTGCTCTTATTTTTCTTATCTTCTTAATTATTGCTCTTAGTGTTGCTATTCCTGTGCTGTTGCAATCCTGGAATTTCCCCATTGTGGGACTAATAAAGGCTTATCTTATCTTATTCACTGTGGCACCTTCTGTTCTCTACACTAACAGGAGGATGTGATATACAGTGTTTACCCACAGGATCTGTGGTGGAATAAAGTTAATCCAACAACACTTTCTATTTTTTTAATCATTACTGTTATGTAGTGATGGCCAAATGAGGCTTTCTGGAGGACTTGAGGCCTTTCATCAAAATGTTTCACATAGACAAGGCCTCATGTGGGACTTCATTTTCTCTACCAGGCCATCTAGTGGACAAAATGTATAGAACATGCTGATTTTGACAAGGGTATTGTTGGTTTAATGTGTATTTTTTCAATTTCAATAAATATGCTGTCTTTTAAGAAATATCAGTGATCATAAGACAAAAAAAATAATAAAACTGAGGTGACTACAGTGAATGTGCTTGCGCTACTTATCCATTTTTTTTAAGAAATAACTTTTCAACAGTCATACTGTCTTTCTCTGTACATTCATCTCCGTCCTTATTGTCATGCAGGGCACAATAGTGCCGCAGCATAATGATGTGTTATTGTTGTATCCAAGCTCTTTGAAACACAACAGACACTTCACTGTGCAAATAAAAGTAAATTATTAGAATGACCCAGCTTGGACTTGAACCCTAGCTTCCCAATTGCAGGACAGACATTTTACCTCTCAGTTATTACTTAGTCATGAGTAGATGAGGCTCTCTGGAACACCTGAGCCTTTCATCAAAATAGTTCCCATACACGAGGCTTCATGTGGAACTTCATTTGCTCTACTAGGCCATGTAGTCGACAAAGTATACAGCATGCAAATTTTTACAATGTGTATTTTTCAATTTCAATAAATGTGCTGTCTTTTAAGAAATATCAATGATCATAAGGGAAAAAAGAAATAATAAAACTGGGGTGACTCCAGTGAATGTGTCAGTGTTACTTGGTGTGCTTGTACTACTTATCCATTTTTATCAAGAAATAACAAATTTTCAACAGTCTTATACTGTCCAGTATATTCAACTCTGGCCTTATTCTCATGCAGGGCACAATGGCAATAGTACCTCAGTATAATGATGTGTAATAATGATCCAAGCTCTTTGAAACACAAGAGACACTTCACCTTGCAAATAAAAATGAAATTAAAAGAACAACAGCTGGGATTTGAACCCAGGTCTCCCACTTACAAAGCAGATATATTACCACTAAGCCATCATCACAGTTGCAATAGCCACTATTTGTTAAAAATACATCAATGGAAGAAACGAGCTCAAACTTCCCAAACAGGAGAAGTCCGTGTTTTTGGTGCTGGCTCCATCTGAAAATCGGCTGTGACAAATCCCTTACACAGTAAAACATGACCACACAAAACGTGAGGGATGGGGATTTCCATTGGGTAGCGCTGCTCAGTTTATTTCTCCTGACCCAGTCATGTGGTCTGACGTCAACACATACGTCACGCCTCGAAACACACCTCGCCAAATATTTACTGGATAAGATCGGATCACCGTTCAGAGCACCGGTGCCTGCCTTCTCATCACTACTGTTATGGGCCCTTGTGTGTTTCCCCCTCCATGCTCACTCAGAGCTCCTCAGCTCTCACCACTCTGCTGCTGATTGCCCAGGTCAGTGAGGACACACCTGGCTTCACTTGGCAATCAGCAGCAAGAGTATATGCCAGGGCTGGACTGGTAATCTGGCATACCAGGCATTTCTCCAGTGGGCCAACACACCTATGGGCCACTGGGTAGTGATGGCCAAATGAGGCTTTCTGGAGGACTTGAGGCCTTTCATCAAAATCGCTCATATAGACGAGGCCTCATGTGGGACTTCATTTTCTCTACCAGGCCATCTAGTGGACAAAACGTATACAACATGCTGATTTTTACAAGGGTATTATTGGTTTAGTGTTTTTTTGTTTTTGTTTTTTTATTTTAATAAATGCACTGTCTTAAGAAATATCAATGCTCATAAGGAAGAAAAAAAACAAAACTGGGGTGACTACAGTGAATGTGTCAGTGTTACTTGGTGTGCTTGTACTACTTATCCATTTTTATTAAGAAATAACAAATTTTCAACAGTCTTATACTGTCCCAGTATATTCAACTCTGGCCTTATTCTCATGCAGGGCACAATGGCAATAGTGCCTCAGCATAATGATGTGTAATAATGGTCCAAACTCTTTGAAACACAACAAGACTCTTCACCTTGCAAATAAAAATGAAATTAAAAGAACGACACACCTGGGATTTGAACCCAGGTCTCCCACTTACAAAGCAAATGCATTACCACTAAGTCATCACCTCAGTTAGAATAAATAGCCACTATTTGTTAAAAATACATCAATGGGAGAATCACGCTCAAACTTTTCCCAAATGGGAAAAGTCCATGTTTTTGGTGCTGGCTCCATCTGAAACTAGGCTGTGACAAATCCCTTACACAGTAAAACATGACTACACAAAACGTGAGGGATGGGGATTTCCATTGGGTATCGCTGCTCACTTTATTTCATGTTGCGTGCAAAATCATAAACGGCTTCCTGACCCAGTCACGTGGTCCGATGTCAACACATACGTCACGATGCACGCCTTGAAACACACCTTGTTAAGTATTTCCTGGATAAGATCGGATCACTGTTCAGAGCACCGGTGCCTGCCTTCCCATCACTACCATTGGGATGACACATAATTATATAACGTTTCAGCTACAGCTTCAAGGACCACTGCACACCAGCCGTTGAAGCACTGATGGCAGCCCATTTTCATTACTGACACTGGACTGTCCAATCAAATCTCTTAACCCCCCCCCCCATGAATTTCTGTACAGAGCCAAGTTCTGTGTGGAAGAAGTCACAGCAGGCCCAACAAGTGAAGAAGAGATGGAGGAAGAAGGTGTAACTAACGTGGTAAGAAACGAGAGGGAGTGACATAACAGTGTTGCCAACTCTCTCTCTCAACATTATTTCTCACTCCAAAATGAGGAAATTACTGTCAACACTGTGTTGACTTTCTTCAGACTTTTGCACAATAAGAGCTCTGAAGGCAGCAGAAAGCAGACTGAATACTGAATAGGTTTTAAATCTTAATCTGAGGTAGAGAAATGTAGCCTCAACATTCACAATGGGCCATCTGGACCAAAAATGCCAGAACACATTTTTTTGTCCCAGTTCAGTCCTGGTATATGCTGAAAAGAAACCTGCTCTGAGCCAGCATTTACCACCTTTCCACCAGGTAGGCTACAATGGATTACTTGCACAAAGACTTACAGTAAGTGTTTTATGAATTCCGGCTGTCAGTGACAGCTCAACAAAATTTAAGATCAGTAATTTTCTGTGGATTAGTAAAATAATATTTGCTGCTATAAAGGTGGTGAACATGGCAGATAACAATCAGATCACGTTAAGCTAACACCAGCTTTTATTTTGTTATAATCAACAGAAACTTAGCTTTTGTTGGTATGTTGCCATGGTAACAGAGTCCCGATGAAGGATATGAAGCCTGTGGCAGCTTTGGATATTAAATGTCTTAATTTTTAATTGCCAGATATAATGGATGGATGCAAATGGTGAGGATGCACTCTGGCGGCTCTAAAACCACCTCAAAAACAAAATGTGTATAGCCCAAAATAGTATATTGTAGCCTCTTATTCACAAAAAAATTTAATTGCCTTAGAATTGCTGGAAAGAGCTTTTACATCTTCCACCTACTTAAGTATGCGCAGATCTATGAATATTCTAATTAGCTCCACCCATACACCCGCCCACCAGTAGCGGATGCAGCAAGGCCAGCCCTCCCCTCTTGTCTGACCTGAGAACACCGAAGAACAATGGCTAGTCAAAACATCGGAGTGATTCAGACATACACCTAAGGGCTGACAGGTGCTCTCTGGGCAGCTCGCTGGGGGCCGGCGGTCCGATGGAACCACCACCTCAGCGCGGCGCGCGCAGTCTTCCCCCAACCGTTGCGCAATGTGCCCCCAACTCGCCTCCCTCCTCTGGAGGGAGCGGGGGGTTTAATGTCTCCTCCTCCAACCTCCCTGGTGGGAACGGAATGAAGCACCCAGGTGGTTTTGTGTGCCGCCCCCCTCACCCAAAACTCCCACTGAACCAAGTGAAATAAATGCAAAATGGAAGGGTGGCGGTCTTGTCGCCTTCATTCCCCCCCCCCCCCCCATCTCTCTCTGGTTCGGCCTTCCAACAATGTGCCTCCCACTCCTCTGTGGGCGCCTCTGGGACTCTGCACGTGTGGGTGCAGCAGCTGGTGGACTCCGGTCTCCAAGCTGACCGTGCCCCGTGTGTGCTACAGGGTTCCGGAATACAGTAGCCCCAGCGATGGAAAACTACGGGTGGTCAGTTTTGTGCCGTCCCCGGGAAGGGACGCCAATTGGTAGCGTGGTCAGTGGTACCACGCTACCACACATTAACATCTGTTTGTTCTCTCCCATAGATTGAGTCCCCGTTGTGCTGTTCGCTCTCTACATGTCTGTTCTTTTTTTCTTCTTCTCTATCCACACACCCCAGCCAGTCACAGCAGATGACTGCCCCTCCCTAAGCCTGGTTCTGCTGGAGGTTTCTTCCTGCTAAAAGGGAGTTTTTCCTCTCCACCGTCACCAAGTGCTTGCTCACAGGGGATCGCCTGATTACTGGGGTCTTTCTGCAATTGTGGGGGTTTCCCCTACAGTTGAAAGTGCTATGAGATGACTGTTGTTGTGAAATGACGCTATATAAATAAAGTTGAATTGAACTGAATTGAATTCAGGGATGAGAATGGGGTTTGGGAAAAAAAGAGGAAACTAAGCCGGGGGTCTTGGGGGACGCAGGCCCCCAGGCCGGATCCAAGGCGGAGTCTTGGTCGGGGGTCTGGGCCCCCCAGAAGCTAACGAAATCTGGTGTTTTAGAATGCTCAAATGTGGTCTTATATTTAAAGTTAGAAGTAAGTACAAATGCATTTATAGTTTACCTTTTTAATCTGCTGCTGCATCACATGTGTAAATTTATGATATCTAACTAACTAACTAACCTGCACTTATATAGCGCTTTTCTAGTCACAAAGACCACTCAAAGCGCTTTCACTAATACTAACCCTCTATTCTAAGGGCCTATAGGAAACAGATATCTAGGGACAATTTAGAACAACCAATTATCCTAACATGCATGTCTTTGGATTGTGGGAGGAAACCGGAGCCCCCGGAGTAAACCCACGCAGCACAGGGAGAACATGCAAACTCCACACAGAAAGGTTCCAACCCCTGCCAACCTGGGGATTCGAACCAGGAACCTTCTAGCTGTAAGGTAACAGTTCTAACCACTGCACCAATGGTATGTTGATGTAATAATACTAAATTATATTTTACTACTATTTAATATGTTTAGAACTGACACAGAATTACATTTACATAGTTCTAGAACAGACAAAATAATTTAACCATGTAAAATAAATTATAAATATTAACAAAATTCCATCACCAAGTCCATCACCCATTTATTAAAATATACTGACATTCTGCAAACATTTTGATTTATTAATGTGTGCATTTGTTAGTGTTACTAGGAATATAAAAAAGTTGCATATTAGTATATTTTAATATTTGAAAGATAATCTAAGAAAGTAAGTAAAACCTAAAAGATGTTTAATATTTTTATGCAATGACCATAAAGAAATTATGTTAACTAATAAAAGCAAAGATATCTTAGGAAAGGCAACCCATCACCACCCATGACAAAAAAAACTTACACATGCATTATGTAACTCCCCCTAGTGAAACAAAAAATGATAAATTATATTCAAAATTCTTAGATTGCATTTCAAATTGTGAGAAAATATGTAATAACATTTATCCATTAACAATCGATAATCAGCATTCAAATGCAATTAGTGTTTCAAAACAGGCATGACATCACAACTTACACATGCTATTTCATAACAAATTCATTACGCGAAAATTCTCAAGTACATTACTTATAACGAGAAAAAAATCTTACCTTGGAATGTGTCTTCCGATCACTAATTGCTGTAATCGGGGCCGATTGTGATGAACTTTGATTGACTGGCATCTGAATTTGACCGTGTCCATCGATCGTTTTGAATGCAGCACCGAGCGAGTAGTTCGATCTCCTTGTAGCCACAATTTTGAGAGGTTTCTGTTTTGAACAGTGTTCAACTAAGGCAACACAACCACGAGATCCATAACTCAAGAAATCGTTGCAATAAACACACTGGGCTTTCCCTGGTACTTTGCATTTCGCTATGAAGTCGGCCATTTTTTCAACCACAACTTCGGTATTTTTACCGATCTTTACTGTCATTGACACAGTTTTTTCGAGCCATTCCCAACAAAACTTGTTCCTTATCCCTTTGTCGATTTCTAAAATTCTTGCTTTGTTGTCTTTCGTGAGTTTTAGGTTCACCATTTTCACGAAATCGGGAAAACTCGGTTGATTGAACTGATTGAACTGTCCGCCATTTGCATTTCGCTCCACGTGTTGGATATGACAAAGGAAATCTAACAAAATCGCTGATTGGTTGCTTCAATAAGTATCAGCCAATCGGTGGCCTTGTTACATTACATTACTGATCTCGCTGGGTAGCGTGTTCTGCACAGTGGATTTTAGCAGCCAATCGAAAATACGACTCGCCGCTCATAACATACCTCACCCCCCCCTAAAATTTTCTCCTCGAATTTAGACGATTCACGAGAATGACCCTACACATGATCAAATCCGCGGAATTCCACGGATCCGCGGAGGATCCGAATTGGTAGGTAGACTGTGAATTGGTAGGTAGACCGTGAGCCTCCCCCATCTGCGGAGCCACATTGGCTCCTTCCTCTTCCCCTGGAGGAGTGAACTCAGGTGTTTAGCCATGGCCAGTGCTTAGCCTGATTGGTTATAACATTAACCAATCAGGCTAAGCAGGAATACTTGCGCAACTAGAAACGCTCTGTCCAAACTCGTATTTTTGGGGGGAGGGTGGAGCTTAAGTGGACATTCACAGCAGAAAAACACAGACTTGGGATTTGGGACTGATTTTGCTCTTGATATGTCTTGTAAGTCACAAAAAACATGTTACAGACATGTTAACAACAGAAAAAAATTGATTTTTGGTGGAGTGTCATTTTAAAGGATAGATTAGGTAAAAATGACTTTCACTGTGTGGATTTGATCTGCTGACATGATTTATTGATTCGTGAGTAACTTCAGCCTTTTATTTACTGGTTTATTATTCACTTGTAAAAATTTTTTTTTTTTGCTGAAATTTCTATACAGTATTATTTCCTCTGCTGATAGCTTTGCTGGAACTGGAGCTGTTTTCAATAATCAGTCTCGCTAAATGGGGAATTTTTTTCTTTTCAGAAAAAAAAAAAAACCTACCGTGTTCAAACAATTGCCTTCTGTAATATTATTATTATTATGGCAAGTTAAACCCTAAGAGGTCATCTTTGACAGCTTAATGCAGATATTTCTTTTTGTTTTACAACAAGGATTCAGTGTACCCCTCCCTGTATGGGGTTACTGGGACCCCGTTCCGGAGCCAGGCCTGGGGAAGGGGCTCAATGGCGAGCATCTGGTGGCCGGGTTTCTGCCCATGGGACCCAGCTGGGCTCAGCCCGAAGGAGCTACATGGGTCTGCCCTCCAGTGGGCTCACCACCTGCAGGAGGGACCATGGGGGTCCAGTGCTATGCGGATCAGGCGGTGGTTGAAGGCAGAGACCTTGGCGGTATGATCCCTGCTTCCTAAACTGGCTTTTGGGACATGGAATGTCACCTCTCTGGTGGGGAAGGAGCCTGAGCTGGTGCACGAGGTTGAGAGACTGAGAGATATAATCGAGCTCACCTCAATGCACAGCTCTGGTTCTGGAACCAGTCTCCTGGAGAGAGGCTGGAGCTTGGCCTACTCTGGAGTTGCCCCTGGCAAGAGGCGGCAAGCAGGGGTGGGTATTCTTGTATTCCCCCAGCTTGTTGCCTCTACATTGGTTTTTGCCCCAGTCGATGAAAGGGTTGTCTCCCTCCGCCTTCGGATTGGGAAACAGATCCTGACCATCATTTGTGCCTGCGCACCAAATGATGGTTCAGAGTACCCACCCTTTTTAGAGTCTTTGACTGGGGTGCTGGAGAGTGCTCCTCTTGGAGACTCCATTGGCCTACTGCATACCTGCCAACTTTTAAAACCTGAAAAGCCTAGTAGCTAGCCGGGGTCCAGGGGCCGCAGGCCCCGGTAGGTCCAAGACAAAGTCCTGGCGGGGGGTTCAGGGGGGCGAAGCCCCCCGACGCCAAACAAATATTAGCATTAAATCAAGTTAAAATGTGGCTAACAACCTCATATTTTTTCAACAATCATGTTTCTATTTTCCTTAAATTGTCAATGCAGATATGCTGATGGAAAAGATCAAGGACAAACTCTATGGTAACTCTCAAGCATTGTTGTTTTCCATGGTGCACCTCTTAGCTTTCTTCAGTTGGTCTTTTGAATGGGACACACTGTGGCACTTGTTACCCGAAGCTGTCATCATCATTTTCCTGGTCATGAGGTTGCCCAGAACTTTAGTTGACAGACTGGACCTGAACTCAGTTTTGTTCTTGTTCACATGGCTGAATATGTGCTCACAGTCCGCAATAGTAATTCCTGGAAATGCTTTGGAGTATTCCTCATAAAAAGACTTGCCATGTGTGTGGATATGGATTATCATAGTCTCTTAATTTTCTTAATCAGTGTTCATCTATATTTATTTAAGTCAGTAAGATCTCTGATTATTATACTCTTTGCTTCCTCAGGTGTTCCATTTAGTTTGATCCAAACTCTACAATTTCTTGTCCATGTTGCCTGTATCTTATTTTGTCTTTTCAGCATCCGTGCTTGCTGTGCTATTTCAGCATTAGTTTTTGTTAATGTTCATTTAGGTAAACTTCTGTTCCCCATAGCTTTCTGGGCTGCCTCAGTATGTCATTCTTTACCCCTCTGTTCACAAAACGCATCACAATTGATTTCTTTGTTTTATTATCCTTTCTGGGTAAAGCATGGCAGGCTGAAATTGCATTTGCTTTAACCTTTATATTTCTACTTTCTAGGAACTGAAGCACCTGGTTTTCCAGGGAGACTGATTCACTCAGGGGAGCCTCCTCACCTCTCATTCCTGCTGTAGCATGAGCATATGATTGATATTTAATGTCTAGTCCACTTATAATTAGATCCATACGAGAATATTGTTCAAGATCCTCGATGTGTCACTCCAAGTTTGCAATTTTTTTGTCTTTTTCCTTAATTGTTAATTTTAATTCTCGGACTTCTTCCATTAGCCCTAATAGTTTAGCCTGCTGACTAGCCACTTTGGTCAGTTCTTCTGACAAGAAGTTCAGAGATTTTTTGATCTCTTCCATTTCCTCCTTCTTTGGTGGCATTTTTACTGACCTGTTGATAGTAAAACAATCTCTGCTGGTGACGCCGGTATCCGATCCGACTGACCACGAATCCAGCTGGGCCTCAGCTAGCCCCCTCCGCTGCTACTCCCGCTGCTTACCGCCGCTGCAACTGAGCTCCTGTCCAGCCGGGGTACCGGCAGCTCCTCCACAGAGTCCCGCCGCCCACCGCCGCTGTAGTTGAGCTCCGATCTTGCTCCTGTCCAGCTGGGGCCCCGGTAGATCCTCCGCTGAGCCCCGCCACCTACCGCCGTCTTCCTCAGTAGTTCCTCTGCCGAGCCTCGCCGCTGTAGCTGGGCTCCGATTCCGGCTCTTATCCAGGTGGGGCCCCGGCTGCTCCTCCACTGGTCCCCCGTCTCCTACCACCACTGTACTTGAACTCCGATCCGGCCTCCGTCCAACTGTTGCTTCGGTTGGTTCCTCCGGCGAGCTCCAATCACCAGGGACGGAGTCGCTTCTTTGTATCGGTGTTAGGTGTTACGACTAGCTATGGCGTTAGCTATAGCGATAGCGTTAGCTTAGCAAACGCTTCAGGTAAATTTAGATACGATTCCTAGCAATCTCGTGTTTGGAATTGCTTTTGTGTTTTTTTTACGATTTAAAATTTTTGACTGAATTTTTAGTGAAAAACTAATTTTGATTAATAAAGCCGTAACCCGGAATGGGGTCTTGAAAACCGTAACCATTACGGCAAAACCGGAGTAGTTGGCAGGTATACTACTGGGGGACTTCAATGTACATGTGGGCAACGACAGTGAAACCTGGAGGGGGGTGACTGGGAGGAATGGCCTGCCCGATCTGAACCCAAGTGGTGTTCAGTTATTGGACTTCTGTGCCAACTACAGTTTGTCCATAACGAACACCATGTTCAAGCATAAGAGTGTCCATATGTGCACCTGGCACCAGGACACCCTAGGTCGCAGGTCAATGATCGATTTTGTTATTGGGTCATCAAACCTGCAACCATATGTCTTGGACACTTGGATAAAGAGAGGAGTAGAGCTGTCAATTGATCACCACCTGGTGGTGAGTTGGATCTGATGGCAGGGGAGGATGTCATTCAGACCTGGTAGCCCCAAACGTATAGTGAGGGTGTGCTGGGAGCGTCTGGCTGAAGCCCCTGTCCGGGAGATCTTTAACTCCCACCTCCGGAATAACTTCAGCCACATTCCGAGGGAGTCCAGAGACATGGAGTCTGAATAGGCCATGTTCTCCACCTACATTGTTGAAGCGCCTGCCCAGAGCTGTGACCGCAAGGTCGTCGGTGCATCTCATGATGGCAACCCCCGAACCAAGTGTTGGACACCAGTGGTGAGGGGGGCCATCAAGCTGAAGAAGGAGTCCTATCAAGCTTGGATGGCTTGTGGGACTCCCAAAGCAGCTGAAGTGTACTGGCAGGCCAAGTGGAGCACAGCTCGGGTGGTTGCTGAAGCAAAAACTCGGGTGTGGGAGAAGTTCAGTGAGGCCATAGAACAAGACTTTCAGTTGGCCTCAAAGAGATCCAAACTGTCCGGCGACTCAGGAGGGAGAAACAGCTCCCTGTCCACACTGTGTATGGTGCAGATAGGGAGCTTCTGACTTCAACTGGGGATATTGTCAGGCAGTGGAAGGAATACTTCAAGGATCTCCTCAAGCCCACTGACACGCCTTCCACAGAGGAAGCAGAGCTTGACAATGAGGAGGATGACTCGCCCATCGCCGGGGCTGAGGTCGCAGAAGTGGTTAAAAAACTCTTTGGTGGCCGGATCCCGGGAGTAGACAAGATTCACCCTAAGTACCTCAAGGCTCTGGATGTTGTAGGGCTGTCATGGTTGACATTAGGGGTGGGAATCGCGAGGGACCTCACGATTCGATTCGGATCACGATTCTTGGGTCCCAATTCAATCCCATCACGATTCAACGATAATCACGATATCACGATAATCAAGTATCGCAATCCCATATATTTCACATTTTTTCACCTTATTCAACCTCAAATCATGTCCCAAAGTAAAACTGTAGACATATCTTTCATATAATAAAGTATTCAGGGCTTCATTTTTCACAAAGAGACGTGTCTTTCCACACAGGGAGGGTGGTGGACAGTGTTTGGAATAGACTCCCACTCCAAATACGTCTAGCTGACTGTGGATTCTTAAAAAGCAGCTGAAAACTTTTTGTTTAATGAGGATTTCTGTTGAGTTTCAACTGCTTTTTAATGGTAAGCCTGATATTTTTAAATTATTTTAATCTTGTGTTTTAACTTGTTTTTGTATTTTTGCAATTATTTTTATCACCTTCCTTTTATTCCATTTTATTGTGCAGCTTTCTGTGATTGGATGCTTCTGAAAACCACTTCATATAAAAACTTACATGACGCTCAGAGAAGAATCTGCATGCCAGTGTCTCTTTAGCTTAGCCGTTGCTAATGCTACTCCCAGATGTGTGTGGCCGGCCGTATTCAGAGTAGTTTTTTTTCATGCAGCACTTATGGCGGGTTGTGTATCATGTCAAGGTCTTTCCTTCCATCTTTGTTATAAAATCCAAAAAAGGCCAGACATTTGAGCTAACTTTGAGCTAACTACTTCCCAACTTTCAAAGCTGGCTGCAAATTACCGAGACAAGCTACGATGACCTCACTTGAGTGGGTGTTTCCATCATCTAGTAGACTGAAAACACCATTGATTAACTGATAACCCAAAAGTATATGTGTGCACATTTTTTTTTTAAATAAAAGTTTGATCAGTGCATTTATGGATCGATGCATTGTCGCCAGTGCCAAGTATCGTAATCCATCATTGAATCGATCTTTTTTCCCCACCCCTAGTTGACATGTCTCTGCAACATTGCATGGAGGTTGGGAACAGTGCCTTTGGCATGGCAATGGTGGTGGTTCCTCTCTTCTATGCCAGAGAGTACTGGAGAGGAGAGTCCAGCCATTGGTTGAACCTTGGATTCAGGAGGACCGATGAGGTTTTTGTCCTGGTCGTGGCACATCGGACCAACTCTTTACCCTCTCAAGAATCCTTGAGGGTTCGTGGGAATTTGCCCAACCAGTCCACATGTGTTTTGCAGGCTTGGATAAAGCATTCGACTGCATCCCTCGTGGTCTCTTCTGGAGGGTGCTGCAGGAGTATGGGGTATCGGGCTTGTTGTTACGAGCTATCTGGTCTCTATATGACCATTGTGAGAGTTTGCTTTGTATTGCTAACACCTGGTCAAACTCGTTTCCAGCAAGAGTTGGACTCTGCCTGGGCTGCCCTTTGTCACCGATCCTGTTCATAATTTTTATGGACAGGATATCTAGGCACAGCCAAGGAACGGAGAGTGTCATGTTCTGTGACCACAGGATCTCACTGCTGCTGTCTGCAGATGATGTTGTCCTGTTGGCTTCATCAAGCAATGACCTACAGGTCTTGCTGGGACGGTTTGTTATTAAGTGTGAAGCAGCTGGGATGACAAACAGCACCTTCAAGTCTGAGTCCATGGTCCTCAGTCGGAAAAGGGTGGATTGTCCTCTCGAGTTGGGAGCAAGCCCCTGCCCCAAGTGGAGGAGTTTAAGTATCTCGGGGTCTCATTCATGAATGAGGGGAGAATGGAGAGAGAGATTGACTGACTGATGGGAGCAGCATCTGCAGTGATGCAGATGTTGTACCAGTCTGTTGTGGTGAAGAGGGCTTCTAAAGCAAAGCTGTTGATTTACTGGTCAATCTACATTCCTACCCTCACCTATGGTCATGAGTTTTGGGTAATGACCAAAAGAATGAGATCACGGATACAAGCAGGTGAAATGAGCTTCCTCCATAGAGTTGCTGGACTCACCCTTAGTGATAGGGTGAGGAGCTCAGTCATTTGGAAGAGGCTCAGAGCTGAACCACTGCTCCTCCACATGGAAAGGAGGCAGTTGAGGTGGTTTGGGTATCTGATCAGGATGCCTCCCACTTGAGGTGTTTCAGGCACGTCCCACTGGGAGGAGACCCCGGGGCAGACCCAGGACAGGACATGCTGGAGAGACTATGTCTATTGATTCTGAATCGAATTGTGACCCCAAATATCGAACTGAATTGAATCGTGTGACTTCTAAAGATTCACAGCCCTATTAACTAGGTCTGATTTACAGTGAAAATAGGACTGATGAGCACAGAAAAATAAATCTTATAAACTGAGAAGCTCTTGACATACAGCATCCTTGTAGCGTCAATTAAAGTGTGACCCTGAGAACATGATGCAGCTTTACATTATTAGCTTCTTTTTTAACATTGATCAGTCACTATACAAGTTTTCTCCTAGGTAAACAATAGCCCTGTATGACAGTTTAATTAAGGAGCCTGGTACAAATCATTGTAAAACCATAAAAATGTACATTTCTGTCATAAAACTGTGATGCTGAGCAAAGCAGGGCACAGACATTTTGGAGCATTTTTTTTCTCCTGTCCTTGGAAAAGCTCCAAATTAAATATTTTTATGTACATTTGTGACAAATCTTCCTAGATGTACTGCTACCCTATATTGCAAATACAAACAGGACACTGAGGAGGCGGCTCATTTATAACCGGATACATGTCACGCCGTTTAATGCAAGTAGCCCATTGTACCAAAAAAAGATTCACTACTCAAAGCTTTTCAAATCAGCTCAAAGAGGACCTCTGGTGGTGAAAGTTATGCATAACCTTGTGCTGCAAAGTGATTCACGGCTGCCCAAACGTCTAGTGAACATGAATGAATAACAATCTAACTAACTAACTAACCTGCACTTATATAGCGCTTTTCTAGTCACAAAGACCACTCAAAGCGCTTTCATTAATACTAACCCTCTATTCTAAGGGCCTATAGGAAACAGATATCTAGGGACAATTTAGAACAGCCAATTAACCTAACATGCATGTTTTTTGGCATGTGGGAGGAAACCGGAGAAATCCCGGAGTAAACCCACGCAACACGGGGAGAACATGCAAACTCCACACAGATCACTGTTGGTCGGGGGCTGGGATCGAACTCACGATCCCACGATCCCCACAATCCCCCGGCCAAGGGTAAACTGCAATCAAATAAGTAAGTAAATTAATGAAGGCTTTCTTCACACCAGTACAACCCAATAAAGTTCATACTTTGGATGTGGGGGTTTTTTTTGCAAATAAAAAAAAAAAAAATAGATTATGGAGGGGCAGCACGGTGGTGGAGTGGTTAGCACTGCGGCAGCACAGCAACTCACCCTTGGCCAGGGGATCCTGGGTTCGATCCCAGCCCTTGACCAACAGTGATCTGTGTGGAGTTTGCATGTTCTCCCCGTGTCTGCGTGGGTTTACTCCAGGATTTCTCCGGTTTCCTCCCACATCCCAAAAACATGTAAGTTAGGTTAATTGGCATCAAACTGGGGATTCTAAATTGTCCTTAGGTATGACTGTGAGCGTGAATGGTTGTCTGTCTCTGTGTTGGCCCTGCGATGGACTGGCGATCTGTCCAGGGTGTACCCTGCCTCTTGCCCAAAGATGCTGGGATAGGCTCCAGACCCCCCCGTAACCCGAAAAGGATTAAGCGTTAGAAGATGGATGGATGGATTTGTGGGTATGGACCAACGGGTACCGGAATTAAAATGCTTATAAAGTGACCACTGCAGTGTTCAGAAATAATGAAATATTTCCATAGTGGAAGTTTGGCGTATAGGGCATCACATGTTGTTAATCATGTGAATCAGCGTTTGAACCAGTCACATGGGTGTGTATTAAACAAAGCTTCAGACATTACGGGGACACGTGATTATCAGAAAAATTAATCAAACTCCGATACAAAGCTTCATGAAAACTGGTTGGATTTTTTTTTTTTTTTGACGTATGTTTGAAAGCCTTGGCGTCGTGGGTAACACTACTTTTTAGTTTGAATTTATTCATTTCACCCCACTTTAGTTAAAACACCACATCTTCCCAGTTCTCCGTTCTTTCCCATTTAACCCAACTATTATTTCTATTATTGCTCCCCCCTCATCCCCTAGAGCCACCTGGGAAAAGTAACAATTAGATGTATTGTAAAAGTAAAATAAAATCCCACCACTACTTCATCACTATGAACCATAGACTAAAAGAATTGTCTACTGATACGGAGGCTGTATCCCTATACGAAATGTCTATTGGTACGGAGAGCTGACAAGCCAACAAAACCTTTTCAGATCAACTCCAAGCCTGCTGCTACTGTGGTTTAGGCGAATAGTGTGGTCCAACTCTGATCAGAAGGTTGGTGGTTTGCATCCTGCTCTCACCGTCATGCCCACACCATTTTATACTTTACATGAGATGGAATTTAGAATTAAAATTAAAAGGTTAGCCTTAGGATTTGGGTGTTGGTAAGGTTAATAAGACAGTAAACAGATATTAATTAAAAAACTGAAACAAAGGCATCTGATTTCCATACCTGTAGCCTGCTGCCTTTAAGATACGTCATGAATAGTTGTATAGACTACTGTAATGCCCTGCTCTCTGGTCTTCCCCAAAAAAGGATATCACATCTCCAAGTGCTCCAAAATTCAGCAGTACAAGTGCTGACGTGCATTTTAGGATCGATTTTAAGGTTCTCTTAGTAGTTTTTAAATGCCTCAATGGTCTTGGGCCTTCTTATTTATCTGAGCTGCTTTTACCTTATGAGCCCTCGTGGACCCTGAGGTCCTCTGGCCTTTCAGTGGTTACCCAAGTCAAGACCAAGGCCTATGGCGAAGCCTCCTTTCATCACTATGGCCCTCATCTGTGGAACGGACTGCCAGAGAGCCTCGGGGCCGCAGAGTCAATAGATGATTTTAAGATCAGGCTCAAGACCCACCTTTTTAATATGGCTTTTAACAAACCTGTTTAACTATTATTGAAGTAGTCATTAATGTTGCATTGTTTTATGTTCTTCTTAGCTCCATATGTTTTTAGATTTTCTCCTCTCTTTATTTTTTGATGCGTTTTTAGTTCAGTTTATAAGTATGGGTTTTTAGTTCCTCTTGTTTTATGTGTTCTTAGTTTCATTTTGTATTTTATGTGTTTTAGCTCCAGTGTTTCCTCAGTGGAGCCCTTCATGTTGAACGCTGCTTGGCCCATCTGCAGGGGTGTTGGTCTCGTGGGTCGCTCTGGCTTGGATGGGTGGGGGCTCTGTGCCATTGCCTTACAGCTGTGGTGTGGGCCCCTGTCTGTCCTGGTCGGTGTGGCTTCTGTGGCACACCCTGTGGTCATGGGCTGGGTGGTCTCCCAGCGTGGGGGGGCTCCACAGGATGGTGTTCCTTCACATGGTGCATCAGTGCCGAACTATGTCTCTTCTATTTTATGTGTGTGTGGGAAGTAGGGAGTGGTGCATGTGTGTGTTGTGTGTTTGTGTGTGGGAGGGGCAGGATGTATTGTGCAAATACACAGACATGGACAAACTTGCTGGTACCCTTCTGTTAATGAAAGAAAAACCCACAATGGTCACAGAAATAACTTGAATCTGACAAAAGTGGTAATAAATAAAAATTCTATGAAAATTAACCAATAAAAATCAGACAAAGCTTTTGAATTGTGGTTCAACAGAATTATTTTAAAAAACAAACTCATGAAACAGGCCTGGACAAAAATGATGGTACCCTTAACTTAATAACAACCTTTTGAGGCAATCACTGCAATCAAATGATTTCTGTAACTGTCAATGAGGCTTCTGCACCTCTCAGCAGGTATTCTGAACCACTCCTCATGAGCAAACTGCTCCAGTTGTCTCAGGTTTGAAGGGTGTGTCCTCCAGATGGCATGTTTCAACTCCTTCCACAGACGTTCAATAGGATTTAGATCAGGGCTCATAGAAGGCCACTTTAGAATAGTCCAATGTTTCGCTCTTAGCCATTCTTGGGTGTTTTTAACTGTGTGTTTTGGGTCATTATCCTGTTGCAAGACCCATGACCTGCGACTGAGACCAAGCTGTCTGACACTGGGCAGCACATTTCTCTCTAGAATACCTTGATAGTCTTGAGATTTCATTGTACCCTGCACAGATTCAAGACACCCTGTGCCAGATGCAGCAAAGCAGCCCCAGAACATAACAGAACCTCCTCCATGTTTCACAGTAGGGACAGTGTTCTTTTCTTGCTATGCTTCACTTTTGTGTCTGAACATAGAGCTGATGTGCCTTGCCAAAAAGTTCCAGTTTTGTCTCGTCTGTCCATAGGACATTCTCCCAGAAGCTTTGTGGCTTGTCAACATGCAGTTTGGCAAATTCCAGTCTGGCTTTTTTAGGATTTGTTTTCAACAGTGGTGTCCTCCTTGGTCGTCTCCCATGAAGTCCACTTTGGCTCAAACAACGACGGATGGTGCAATCTGACACTGATGTACCTTGACCTTGGAGTTCACCTTGAATGTGTTTAGAGGTTGTTCTGGGCTCTTTTGTTACCATTCGTATTATCCGTCTCCTCCTGCGGCCACGTCCAGGGAGGCTGGCTACAGTCCCGTGGATCTTAAATTTCTGAATAATATGTGCAACTGTAGTCACAGGAACATCAAGCTGCTTGGAGGTGGTCTTATAGCCTTTACCTTTAACATGCTTGTCTATAATTTTCTTTCTAATCTATTGAGACAACTCTCTGCTTTGCTTCCTCTGGTCCATGTTTAGTGTGGTACACACCATGTCACCAAACAGCACAGTGACTACTTGTCACCCTTTAAAAAGGCCGACTGACTGATTACAAGTTTGTAGACACCTGTGATGTTAATTAGAGGACACATCTTGGTTGAACATGTCCTTATGGTCACATTATTTTCAATCTTTTCTAGGGGTACCATCATTTTTGTCCAGGCCTGTTTCATGAGTTTTTGTAAAATAATTCTGTTGAACCACAATTCAAAAGCATTGTCTGATTTTCATCGGTTAATTTTCATAGAATTTTTATTTATTACCACTTTTGTCAGATTCAAGTTATTTCTGTGACCATTGTGGGTTTTTCTTTCATTAACAGAGGGGTACCAACAATTCTGTCCACGTCTGTACAGCACATTGTGCAGCATCCAATGTTTGACAAGTGCTATACAAATAAAGTCTGACTGACTGATTGATATGGGCAATCAGATTTGAGCTTTATCTATAGCAAGAATTCTATGGGTATGGCTCCATACCCACAGCCACTGCCTAGACTAAAGCACAGTCAAAGCAATGGAAGCATTCTGACTCACCACTTCCAAAGAAAGCACATGTCCAACTCTTGTTGGGCAAGGTTCGTTCGGGACCAGCATGGCGTACAGATGGATTTCCTGGCAAAGGGTACCACAATTACAGGGAGTTAATACACTTCACTGCTCCAGAAATTGTGGAAGGCCATCAAAACCGAGAGGCATGGCATGCTGAGCAAAAGGTGTCAGCCCCTTGCAAGACAACGCCCCAGTTGACAACTCGCATGTTGCCTGGACAGAAGCATAGTCCTGCAGTTATGAATTCTTCCTCACCCCCTTACACTCACGACCTTGCACCATCTGACTTCCACCTCTTTCCAACCATGAAGTCACTTTTGAAGGGCAAGCACTTCCAAGGTGATGAAATGCTGATTTCCGGGGTCAAGTTATGGCTTCTGACGCAATCTGCTCATTTCTACTGGTGAGGTCTCCACAGCTGCATAAAGTGATAGGACAAGTGTGTGACCCTTGGGGGCAATTATGTAAAGAAAGACTAATAACTGTGCCAAGTCTGGTTCCTGTCAGTTCATGGGAAATGAGTCAGGGGAAATCTTTGATGAACCTTTGATGAGCCCCCTGTACTACAAGGACCTCAAGTCATGGGTGGTGTTAGGCCTTTTTTAGGGGTGCTGTAGCACCCTTAAATTTAAACTCAGCACCCCCTAAAAACTGGAGTGAGAAAAGTTGTGATTGTAAAATTTTAGTTTGTCTTTGACAAGCTGAAATAACATCCAAAACATATTCAGTAGTTTGTCGTTTAAGCTTTTCGAAAATGAAAGCATCCCCCGCCACGCAAATGGTATGATCCCCTCCTGTCACACACGTTCTCTCCCCTATACCTGCACGTGCTGCGGTACAGCCTTGGCGCGCGCACACACAGAGAGGTCTCTCCCTATGGGCAGCACAGTGGTGCAGTGGTTAGCAATGTTGACTAACAGCTAGAAGGTTCCAGGTTCGAATCCCCAGGCTGGCAGGGGTAGGAACCCATTTGTGTGGAGTTTGCATGTTCTCCCTGTGCTGTGTGGGTTTACTCTGGGGGCTCCGGTTTCCTCCCACAATCCAAAGACATGCATGTTAGGTTAATTGGTTGTTCTAAATCAGGGGTCACCAACGCGGTGCCCGTGGGCACCATGTCGCCCGCAGGGACCACATGTGTCGCCCACAGGCCTGTTCTAAAAATAGCACAACTTGCAAGTGAGCTGCGTCTAAGATGTAATTTTTTCTGCCGCTATTTTTTATTTTATATTTTTTAAAATCACACTTGCATTTATATAGATTTTAAAATGACAATGTCTTAAAAATAAAAAAAATGAAAATATGTTTATTATACGTAAAGTTAAGGTGAACTCTGACCTAGTTCAAAGGTCAGTATTGTGCGCATGACAAAACCTTCGCGCTTGTGGAGCGTAAGCTAGCGGGCCGGGCAGTTAAGATGGTGAGCGGAGTGCAGTTTCCAAGCCCAAAAACATGGCAAAAAAAAGACAGAAAATTTATCATTTTCAAAGTGAGCGGGAGGAAGAGTTCTTTTTTACTACCGTGAAAGGAAGCTGCGTGTATTTCATTTGCGGGGCGATGGCGAAGCGCCACTTCACTACCCACTCTTTTTTTTTTTTTTTTTTTTGACTTATCTTGTACCCATAGGTAGATTTGTTCTGCAGTCCAGTGACAAGCCACCAGCCGCTGCGTGCATGAGCGCCCCTTAACTCCCTAACCTGCATGTTTTTGCATGAAAAACGAGAACATGCACCACCAGAACATGCAAACTCCACACAGATCACTGTTGGCCGGGGGCAGGGATCAAACCCGCGATCCCCCGGCCGAGGGTAAACTGCTGCCGCGGTGCTAACCACTGCGCCACCGTGCATATAAGCTCTCTCAGTGCTGTTTAGCTTCTTCTCATGAAAGGACAGTGCTGGTTGCTCAAGCATGATTCTTGGCAAGAACTGTATGGATATAATTCCAGTGAAGAAGAACACAAAAGTATGTTTATTAAATGTAACAGATTTTGAGCAGAATTGCAGCAGATTTGTTCAGTTAAAAATGTGATAAGATTTATTTAATATGAAAGTTGATTTTTCTTAAATGTTGCATAACTTTTTCAAACATGGTTCAACATAGTTCATGAATTAAAAGGGTTTAGTTTTTTATGGTTAAAAGGGACTGGTGAAAACTGGACATTTTTTTAATGAAATGTAGAAGTGATCATCTGAACAATTGCTGAGATTAATAAAAATAAAGTGTTGAATATTGATCTTGTCTGTTACCCACTCTAAGTTATTGATAATTATTTATATATATATATACACACACACACACACACACACACACACACACACACACACACACACACACACACACACACACACACACACAATTTGTTATTTTAGAGGAGTGTGTCAAGCTGGTGCCCTTCACATGACTCGATACCCATGAAGTAGCTCTTGGTTTCAAAAAGGTTGGTGACCCCTGCTCTAAATTGTCCCTAGATATCTGTCTCCTATAGGCCCTTAGAATAGAGGGTTAGTACTAGTGAAGAGCTTTGAGTGGTCTTTGAGACTAGAAAAGCGCTAGTTAAGTGCAGGTCCTTATCCCAACTGCAGGAGGCTGATGCAGCTTTTCTACAGGTAACACACTCATAATGATGTACTGTATGACGCCTGCCTCAGCTGGAATATTCTGCAATGTTATGAATAGTTTTTGGGTCTGTCTGAATTTATTCAGTAAGAGTAGATGCATACCTACAAACATTTAGATTTCAGAGTATGTGAGGGTTTCACCTGGGGTAGGGGTTGGAAAATAGGCTGTTATTATTTAGCGAATGCAAAGTCCTTAAGCCAAGCAGTTGCCTCCTGGTTTGCTGTATGGAGGGTGTGTAATCCTCCTTCCAGTCTTTGGAGCGGGCAAGCCTCTATGATGTGTTCCATTGTTTGCTCCTCTCCACATGCGCACAGTGGGCCAGGGCTACTGCCCCATCTGTGAAGGCTGGCCAAGCAGGGGCCATGTCCAGTCCTGAAGCGATTGAGTGTAGACCACTGTCTCCTTGGGAGGTTGGTGCCCGGGACCTGTTGGTTGGGGTTTGTCACCAGCTGTTTGTTTGGGACCTCCTTGGTCTCCCATTCCACTTGCCAAGCTGTCTGGATGGTAAAGTCAGCTGGGGGAGGGTTTTTCCAAATCGGCCGTCTGGATGAAAGTCGGGCAGTGGGTGGGGTGTAGATATCTGCATGGAAATAGGCTGTTAATAGGCTATAAATAGCCTATAACTGAAAATACTGCATCTTTGCTCATTTTATTTTTGATTTTTAATTTATGAGGAAAACCTCACAAATTTATGAGGGTAAAGTCTCAAATGTACAAGAAAAAAAGCCCTAAATTAGCACAAAAAAACAAATTATGAGGAAAAAGTTGATTTAAATGGGGAAAAAAAATCTTTCAAATGTACAAGGAAAAAGTAGTAAATTTAGAATAAAACTGCTATAAATTAGGTTGAAAAACCTCAAACTATCCAGACTAAAGTCACATCTCGGTAACTTCTTAACTATTTTGGGGTAACTCCTCATGTGTATATACAGAGCTAACCTACGTTTACTTGTGTACAGTTTCAGGCTACTGTACAATCTAAATTAAAGATTTTTTTTTTAATTGAAAATGTGGAAATTTCTTATGTGAATCTGGAGAGTTTGCATAAATTACCTACTTTTCTTATGATTATTTTTTTATTCTTTTTAAATTATAGACTTTTTAGGAAACTCAATGAAATCTGAAACTTTGTGAAAAATGTTTTGCTCATAGATTGACATTTTCTTCTTGAATCTGTGATTTTTGCATCAAACTGGCTTCTTTTTTCCTCCGTCTATGTATTTTTGCCTCAATAATTTTCCGTCATGTTTCCACTGATTTTTTTCCTTAATTTTTTAAATTATTGCAAATGAGCGACATTGTGATATTCGAACCTTTGTCTCAACAATTTAGTAATTTTCTTTTTCTTAATGAATTTATTAAATCTTTAAAATAACTTTGCTTACATTCTCAATAACTGTAATTGTACATATGTGAATTTTTCCTCATAAAATTGCAACTTTTCCCATGAATTTGTAACTTTTATCTTTTAAATTCAAGGATGTTTTTCGTGCAACTTTGCATTTTTTGTTCACTCATGGATTTAGTACATATTTTAAATAAATGGGCATTTGTCCCTAAAAATTTGTTACGTTATTCTAGTAAGTTTGAAGCTTTTATTACCTCCGCCAGGCCGCAGGAGGTAATGTTTTTGCCGGCGTTTGTTTGTCTGTCTGTTGGTTAGCAAGATAACTCAAAAAGTTTTGGACGGATTTTGATGAAACTTTCAGGCGTTGTTGGAAATGGTACAAGGAAGAACTGATTAAATTTTGGGGATGATCCGGATCACCGTCTGGATCCAGGAATTTTTTAAAGGATTCTTTAACATTATGAGATAGGGCCATTTTCAACATGTCTGCAGGCGCAATGGAGGGCGCTGGTCGTCGTGTCTGACGAACACGAACTCCGCGTTCTTCAAAGTTTTAGGCACAAAAGCACGCGGAAAACAGTGGTGGGCCAAGCCCGGCAGCGTGCCTGTGTTTCCGCTACGCTGCAAAAGCTGAGACGGGCAGCTGACCCGTGCGGGATTATTTGGCAGAAATTCCCCGGGCAGCCATAGGGGCTGCGCAAAAACAAGCTCTCTGCCGGGGAAGCTTCTAAATCCTCTTTTGGCGCGGAGCGCAACCCTAACAAAACCCACGCCAACCTGTCTACCCAATTTGCATCCGTCAGTGAACCCATGAGTGCTGCTTTCAGAATCAGAATCAGAATCAGAATCAGAATCAGGTTTATTGCCATTGTTCATGTAGTACACAAACTAGGAATTTGTCTCGGTACAATGCTGCAACATTAAACATGATAAGATAAGAGAAATAAACTATACATGTAATAAAGTGTAGGATAAGATTAAGTGATACTGGTCAACAGTTAAAATATATATTAGCCAGCAGCAGATACTGTGGAGAACTATATAGTGCAGTCGGTAATGCAGGAAGAAAACAGTGATGATTGACATGAGTCTGGTTGAGCTGCTGTACATGGTGCACGAGAGTCAATAAGTCACTTAGTGTTCAGCAGTCTGATGGCAGAGGGGAAGAAGCTGTTCATGTGACGGGAGGTTTTAGTCTGGATGGACCGAAGTCTTCTACCAGAGGGGAGGGGGGCAAACAGTACGTGACCAGGGTGTGAGGGATCGGCTATGATCCGGCCAGCACGCCTCCGGGTCCTGGAGATGTACAGATCCTGGAGAGATGGGAGCTTGCAGCCGATCACCTTCTCAGCAGTGCGCACGACGCGCTGCAGCCTTAGTCTGTCCCTGGCAGTGGCTCCTGCGTACCACACGGTTATGGAGGTGGTGAGGATGGACTCGATGATGGCTGTGTAGAACTGCACTAACATCTTGGTGGGTAGCTTGAGCTTCCTCAGCTGCCGCAGGAAGAACATCCTCTGCTGGGCTTTTTTGATGAGTGAGCTGATGGTCAGCTCCCATTTGAGGTCCCTGGTGATGGTAGTGCCTAGGAAGCGGAAGGAATCAGCAGTGGTGATGGGAGAGCCTGAGAGGGTGAGGGGGGGCAGAGGAGTAGTGACTTTCCTGAAGTCTACAATCATCTCCACTGTCTTCAGAGCGTTCAGCTGCAGGTTGTTATTGCTGCACCAGGACGCCAGCTGGGCCACCTCTCTCCTGTAGGCGGACTCGTCGCCGTTGGAGATGAGCCCGATGAGGGTGGTGTCGTCCGCAAACTTGATCAACTTGACAGACTGGTGGCTGGAGGTGCAGGAGTTGGTGTAAAGGGAGAAGAGTAGGGGGGAAAGTACACAGCCCTGGGGTGATCCGGTGCTGATGCTAGTATAGTCTGAGACAGTCTTTCCCAGCCGCACATGCTGCCTCCGGTCCATCAGGAAGTCGATGATCCACCTGCAGAGGGAGTCAGGCACGTTGAGCAGGGACAGCTTGTCCCGGAGCAGAGCGGGGCGGATGGTGTTGAATGCGGAGCTGAAGTCCACAAACAGGATCCTGGCGTAGGTTCCCGGGGAGTCCAGGTGCTGCAGGATGGAGTGGAGGGCCAGGTTGACTGCATCGTCTACAGACCTGTTGGCTCGGTAGGCAAACTGCAGCGGGTCCAGGAGAGGGGTGGTGATGGACTTGAGGTGGGACAGGACCAGGCGCTCAAAGGACTTCATGACTACAGAGGTGAGCGCTACAGGTCTGTAGTCATTAAGTCCAGTGATCCGTGGCTTCTTGGGGACAGGGATGATGGTGGAGGATTTGAGGCAGGATGGCACGTGGCATAACTTAAGGGAGGTGTTAAAAATGTCTGTGAATACAGGAGCCAGCTGTTTCGCACAGAGTCTCAGGGTGGAGGGAGACACGCCGTCTGGGCCGGGGGCCTTGCGCGGGTTCAGTCTGGAGAACTGTTTGAGCACATCCTGCTCACTGATGATAAGGGGAGGGGGGGAGGAGGGGGGGGGTGCCTTAAATGAAGTAGGGAATGTGGAGGCTGTGGAGCTGGAGGGAGGGGGGGAGTTGGACACAGATGACGAGGTGTCAAAACGGGCATAGTGTTGGGACAGTCTCTGACAAAGGGCTTTGTCATCCTGACCTTTAGGAGCCTGAGGCCGATAGTTGGTGATCTGCCTCAGTCCTCTCCACACGGAAGCCGAATCATTAGCAGTGAACTGCTGCTGGAGTCTCTCTGAGTATAGAGATTTAGCCCTCTTCAGCTCTCTGTTAAACCGGTATTTAACCTCCCTGTAGCAGTCCCTGTCTCCACTTTTCAGCGCTGCTTCCTTCTCCTTCCTGATCTGTCTGAGCTTAGCTGTGAACCAGGGTTTGTCATTAGAGTAACTCACCCTGGTGCGTGATGGAAGAATGTTCTCTTCACAAAAGTGGATATATGAGTTCACAGTGTCCGTGTACTCATCCAGATCATGCGTGGCTCCTTTAAGCATGCCCCAGTCAGATATTTCCATGCACGTTTCCAGCTTCTCCTCAGCATCACTGGTCCGTATCTTCGTAGTGCTCACAACAGGTTTAGTGAGCTTCAATCTCTGTCTGTATGTGGGAATGAGGTGAACCATCACGTGATCAGATAATCCCAGCGCAGCTCGAGGGACAGCGCGATATGCGTCTTTCACTGTGGTGTAACAGTGATCCAGTGTGTTTAATCCTCTGGTGGGGCATTTAATAAACTGTTTGTAGCGGGGGAGATCGTGGCTCAGATTGCAATGATTAAAGTCGCCAGCCACAATAATCAGCGAGTCTGGAAAACTCCGCTCTGTGTGTTGAATGTGATCCGCGAGCACGCGCTGAGCTTCGCGTGTGTCCGCGTCGGGAGGGGCGTACACAGCGATCATTATGAAAGAAGTCTCCCAAACTCCCGCGGGGAATAGAAAGGCTTGCAATTGATAACAAGAAATTCCAAGGCAGGAGAACAGTGTTTGGAAATTACCGTTACATCAGAGCACCAGCTACAGTTGATGTAGAAGCAGACACCGCCTCCTGTGGTCTTGCCGGAAAGCTCTGTGTCACGATCAGCACGGAAGAGCTGGAAGCCGTCGAGGCGCAGCGCGCTGTCCGGTATATTTTCCCGGAGCCAGGTCTCAGTAAAGCAGAGGACAGCTGAGGAGGCGAGGTCCTTAAAACGCATCAGCAGTCTCAGTTCATCCACCTTGTTAGAGAGAGAGTTGGTATTGGACAGAAATATGCCAGGCAGCGCCGTTCGCGAGCCTCTCCTGCGAAGTCGTACGAGAGCGCCCGCTCGTCTTCCTCTCTTCCACCGTCTCACTTTCCGAGCCAAACAATAAACCAGATCGGCGGCAGGGGCTAGAAAAACTGGGAGGAGGTCCGTGGGGGTCAAAGTCCTGATATTTAAAAGTTCTTCACGGGTATAAGTGCAAGCAGACACACAATTGACAAACAAAAACAAACAAAGAGCGCAGCGAAGCACCATGTCGACCGCTGTGGGCGCCATCTTGGATCGATTTCAGTGATCTATGAAAACGCTCGCATGACCCATTGGCCTGTGGGTTGTACGCGGTTGTGCGATGAATTGCAACGGCCGCAGCCTGGGAGTTTGGAGATGGAGGAGATGGACACAACAGCAACACTTGAGTTTATTACCTCCGCCAAGGAGGTAATGCTTTTACTGCCATTTGTCTGTTTGTCTGTCTGTTTCACCAGAGGTGGTTCTTGGCCTAGAGAGGAACCCATTACATTTTGGGGATGATCTGGGAATGCATACCTCAGCCAAGGCTCTTCTCACAGTGTGTCAGCCACAAAACTCCAAAACTAATGGACAGACTTGGATGCAATTTTCACCACAAGTGGCGATAGGCCTACACACAAGCCCATTACATTTTGGAGGTGATCCATGACAAACAGAAGGAGCCTTGGCGGAGGTATGCGCTCTATGAGTGCTTTTCTAGTTGTATATATGTTTGTGATGTTTTTTCCCCTTGTAATTGTGTAGCTTTTTCTCAAAGTTTTGCACCTTTGGAAAATTGAGACTTTAAAATTATGACAATGTGGTGACCCACCACACTCTACATGGACATTTCTCACATTCAGCAGGTCTGGAGGAAGCAGAGGACAATTCACATAGGGCAGAGAGCCCCTGGGGGCAACCAGAACAATGGACTGTTGTTTATACATCCCCGGATGAGGGAGAAGACATCCGGGTGCCAGTTGGTCACGCTAATAATACAGTATGTATTGACTGATATGTATATCACTATGCTAATGTGCCATGCATTCTCTCTGTCTGTATAACATGTAGAAAAGAGCTTGCGATACATGCCTCAGCAGCACAGTAGCACACAGAGCTAAAAGTTGCGTCTTATTATGTTGGAAATAAAACTCTGCAACCTTCCAGCTCGTCGCATCTCGCCTGATCTTTTACCTCCACAACAAAACATTTATGCAAAATGGATAATAAAGTAACTTTCTTTCTTTCTTCAAAACCTGGGATTCACTTGTTAAGGGCAAAAGTGGGATAATTTTGACCTCTGTTAGACCATTGAGTGTGATGGTTGAATGTTACTACTTAACAAATTGGACCAAAAATGCCAGGGCCAATTTTTTTTGTCTCAGTCCAACCCTGGCTAGGACAGCTAGTAGCAGATGTTTTTCTTTAATGGTTGTATTGTCAATCAACCACTGTGCGTTGTTTGAATTAGAGAGAAAGAAGCTGTTGTTGTTTTGGTATAAGCAAAATATTAAATCCAAGCTGTCTGTTTTCATGTATCATCACGTACTATGTTCACCAACTAGAAGCTGGGGGAGATGTACGAAAGATGATAACTCTAATAAAATAACGTGTGCGTGTGTGTGGTGGAGCTCACTGGGTGCTCAGCACCCCTACAGCTCTGATCCTAGAACCACCCTGTTCTATCTGCTGAAAAACATCATTAAAATGGCATGCCTGTGTCTGCCTTTTAGATCATATCCTTAGAATCTACAAATGGTCTTTTATAACATTAAGAAAGGATTAGCAGTGTCTGTTTTGAATCTAAATTATTCACATTTTTGTGACACGACACATTATTGACCTCAACTCTCCTGACCCAAATCCTATTCATTTTATTTTCTGGTTGATCACAATATATTTGTGTATGATTCTCAGTGCAAAAGGAAAGAGAACAATGGGGGGAAGAGAGAGAGAATACAGGAAGAACCAGGTGAAAATGAAATAAAATAATAATAATCCAAAACTATATTAGAATATACAGGATTTTTTGTTTGTTTTTGTATGAAAAAGGGTGGGTGTGTGGTGGTGGAGCTCACAGGGTGCCGAGCACCCCTACAGCTGATCCTAGCACCGCCCCAGCATCAGGTTAGGTTTTTTTTTCCAGTTCATTTTTGAGAAGCCACGCTTCTCCTTTGCAAGACGAGACCTCCGCAGGGAAAATCCCAACAAACTTCACAGCACTATGCTGATTCTGTGTTTGCTACTGCTGCTAATGTTTGTCTCGCCAGATCCTTCGATCCTAGCGAGTTCAGGGCGGTCAACCACCAAATCGTCCACATTTGCAGAGGCTCCGACCTTCTCTTCGGCCCTAGTCCTGCATTAGCCTAGCAGCACCCAGGGGTTCAACGGGAGTCCCGATAGCACCAATGGTAGCAAGAAATACCAATAGCATAAGGAATGAACTTTTCTTGTGGACCATGCTGAATGTAGCCGCTAACACACTCACTCATGCTGTTACACACACTCTAAAGTAAGCAAATATCGTTACTTGTGTAATTTGTTGCACTTCAAATATGGCTCACTCTACATGGTTCCAGTTAAATCAGAGTTAGTAACGGCTACGTTAGTGACATTGCTGTACAGACCAGCACAACAGCGTCCCGTCTGCGGCTAGCTGAGGCAGCATCCGTCCCGAGTCTGTCTGCTGCTCCTGAAAACTGTGGGATTGTTACCCGGTAAAAGTCAGAGTAAAGAAGGCTGAATGGCAGACAAGGAGGTATAGAGACGTGTTACCGACCTGACTTAAAAATGTAGGCCAACACGGTGAGAAAGAAGCAGATCATTGTGATCGGTGCACCGGACGGAGCAGCACACGTAGCCCTGAAAAAAGAGAGAAAGGAGGCGCGCGTACGCACACACGTTGCTTAGGAACGCTCCCAAAGCGCGGGCACGTCAGGAGCAGCCTACAGAAACCATGGTAACGCTACTGCGTTCCAAATTTCCACTGTTTTACCTTGACATTCACTCAAACATCAAACATGCTCATAACCATTAAAGGCCCCATTCATTAAAAAACTGTTCTGTAGGTTTTAACCTTCTAAAATTCGTCTATTGATCACGCGACTATTGAAAAAAAAAAATCAAAACGCTCGCTTCTCTTAAAAACACATGGCCTTCTTCTTCAAATATTTTTTTAAAGTAGTGTTTTGAGAATAAAGTCGAAATTTTGAAAAAAAAAGTCAAAATAGTAGGTTATTTTGAGAAAAGTCAACATTAAGAGAAAAAAGTCAGAAGTATTTTGAGAGAAAAGTCAAAATGTGGAGAAACTGTCCTTTACACCGCATTCCAAATAATTATGCAAATAGGATTTTAGTGTCAAACATTCAGTTTTTTGTTTTTCAATTAAATTCATGGATGATATTGTGTCTCGGGGCTCTTTGGATCACTGATATCAATCTCAGACACCTGTCATAATTAGTTATGCCTCAGTGAAACAGAGAGGCATAAGTAATCAGTTAATGCGTCTGTGTGTGTGTGGTTGTATCTGGCTGTCTGTCTGTTACCAGCTTTTCAGCTTGCCCAGTCAAAATTAAGTGCAACTAAAGACTTATATCATTGTATGACCATATTTTCTCGACTTTTAATTTGCCGGAATTTCAAAATAACACTTTATTTTTGAAATAAACACAAATTTAACTCACCATTTCTGTCAATGCTGCAGCAAAAAAAAAGGTATTCTAATAACTATCCTGGGCCAATAGAGGTCAGAGTGCCACTATTTTACAGCCACCCATGCTACCATGCCACAGGCACCGAGGCACAACAGCTTGGTGCTTTCATTTGCCAGGTGAGCTCAATGAAAGGAAAACTACTTAATAATAATAATACATCAGATTTATATAGCACTTTATCATAGACACTCAAAGACGCTTTACAAGTAGATACATTATTCATTCACTCCAGACAGACAATGGTAGTGGCAAGCTACTACTGTAGCCACAGCTGCCCTGGGGCAGGCTGACGGAAACGTGGCTGCCAATCCACACCAACAGCCTCTCCGGCCACCACCGAACATTTATACATATTCATACCCAGTGTTATGGACACTGGAGGCAAGGTGGGTAAAGTGTCTTGCCCAGGGACACAACGGCAGGATATCTGGGGAGAGCGAGATTCGAACCGCCAACCATCCGGTTATTGGACGACCCACTCTACCTCTTGAGCCACTGCCGTCCCAATTACTTAAGAAGGATGTTCCACATTATTAAGCATGCCACAGGTTTCAAGCAATATGGGAAAGAAAAAGGATCTCTCTGCTGCCAAAAAGTGTCAAATAGTGCAATGCCTTGGACAAGGTATGAAAACATTAAGATATTTCACGAAAACTTAAGCGTGATCATTATGTGAAGAAATGTAGGCCAATATGTTGGCCGTTGGAGGTGCATCCATCCAGATGCTCCTCCATCCTTTCTCAAGTGGTCAAACTGTAGTGATGCCTAGGCTGCATTCACACCAGGATAGTCCGGGGGTCTCGGTTCGATTGGGTGGGGAATGCCGAGAATTTTCGCACCTTCGTTTGGTTTGGTTTGCATTCACACTGCAGCGGACTAAACTGCCTGGACAACATCACACAGTTACAACAACTGCTCGTTTGGGGTGCTGTAGCCGAAACCATCACTGACCAGGAAGAAAAAATCTTGGCAAAGAAGAAAAATCTGGCTTGTTGATTGGCCAGGACCGAAAACGGAAATCCGTCCCTTCAGCCGGGTTGTCCGCCAACTGTGCATTGTGTGTATGCACACTCACTCCACCCCTATCCCTCCAGCGCTGCCCCCCCCACCACACAATTCCCTCTAAATCTCACTTCAAGCTTTTCTGAAAAGTGTGCAACTCCATTTTTATACTCAGTCACACCACTCACCTGTTTCCAGTTAACCTGTTCACCTGTGGAATGTTCCAGAAAGTTTTTTTTTTTTTTTCAAGCATTCCTCAACTTTCCCAGTCATTTCTTGCCCTTGTCCCAGCTTTTTTGGAATGTGCTACAGGCATTAATGAGTGAATATTTGCCGAAAAAAAAAGTTTCAGTTTGAACATTAAATATGTCTTTGTAGTGTATTCAATATAGGTTGAAAAGGATTTGTAAATCATTGTGTTTTTTTTAATTTACATTTCACACAATGTCCCAACTTCACTGGAATTGGGGTTTGTAATATTTTAGACAATGTAGATATGTTTTTAAGGGGATTTATATCCACCGGAGTGCTTCTTTAAGAATTAGTGCAATTGCCTAGAAGTGATTTTTCTGAAATCATAAATGCTCAAATCTCCTGACTTTTGACCTTGTGCACAACCTGGATGCAGAGGCACCCGAGGATCCTTGAGTGAGTTTGTTGAGCACTGAGACAACTGCCTAGGAGGAGTAGCGAGGAAAGATGTCGACTCAGCCACAATGGGTCCCAAGCCTGGGTAAATGGGGAGGGTTGTGTCAGTAAAGGCATCCAAATCAAACATGTGAACCCACGATCAGCTGTGGTGAGCAGCCCAAAAGTAGGTGTGTATTTATGTTTTTCTACCCCCCCCCCCCCCCCCCACACACACACACATTTTGAAACCTAAATGTATGCAGGTAAACATTCACTACTCTTACAGAATAAATTCAGACAGACCAAAAAATTATGCCTCACTTTGCGGAATAAAAGCTGAGGCTGGCATCATATAGCATGAGATGTGAAGGTGTGGGTTACCAGTAGGAGAGCTGCAGCAGGCCTGTCCGCTCTAGAGCACTCGCTCTAGCCCCATCACACTCACCTCTTCAGGCTGTGGTGAAAGGACGGGTGATGGAATCTGACAACATTCACTTACACTCAGAAATTTGACGTTCTATGGGAACTTTAATAGATATGAGTATTGTGTGATAGACACACAATACTGACGCACTCTACAAGAAGGGACAGCGCAGGCTGTTCCTGCTGAGGAGACTCAGGTCTTTTGGTGTACAAGGGGCGCTGCTGAAGACATTCTATGACACGGTGGTGGCATCAGCCATCACTTTTGGAGTGGTCTGCTGGGGCAGTGGCATTACTGCAGCCGATAGGAAGAGACTGAACAAACTGATCAAGAAAGCTAGCTCTGTCCTGGGGCAGCGCCTTGATCCGGTGGAGGAGATAGGAGAGAGAAGGACGGTGGCTAAACTGCCATCTCTGCTGGAGTCCGAGTTTCACCCTATGCAGGACATACTGAATGCACTGAGGAGCTCATTCAGCAGCAGACTACATCATCCCAGGTGCACAACCGAGAGGTTTCGCAGGTCCTTCCTACCAACGGCTGTCAGACTGTACAACCTAAGCAGGGCTGCTCGCAGAGATAGCAAAAAGACGTAACAAACTAATAGTTTTTTGAATGCAAAAGATGCAATAGTCTTACACAATGGTCCCCTCCGGCATACAACTAGGAAAATACCGGTCATTATGGAGGGTGACAATATGTATGGGCACATAATCATACCATGTAGGATAACTAAGTAGACGGTTATGCTGTTTCATCCCTTCTAGCAACAATGCTCTGCACTGTGTGTGTTTATATATTTACATATTTATTCCATCTAGCTACATTGCTCCGCACTGTGTGTTTATATATTTACATATTTATTCCACCTAGCTACAATGCTCCGCACTGTGTTTATATACTCATATTTATTCCATCCAGCTACAATGCTCTGCACTGTGTGTCTGTGTGTGTGTATATATATATTTTATAGTAATATGTACATATGTATATTAGCTGCTCTTGCTTGCTTGTTTTTTTTTTCTTGCCTTCTGATTGTTGCTCTGAGTGTTGCTATCCCTGTGCTGTTGCAATCCTGGAATTTCCCCGTTGTGGGACTAATAAAGGCTTATCTTATCTTATCTTATATAAATTAATTAGTGAAACAAAATTTGACACCTAAGGCTTAGTCTGTGGCTTTTTGGAAGGGAGGGGGCACAGCGGTACTGTGATGACACTGCTACTAACAAGGCACAGCACTTATTTAAGTTTTACCTCCTGAGGGGGCGTCTTAGCCAAAGAAAGCAAATGGGCTGTTGCTTGCGCACAAATATCTTATATTGTTGCATGTCTGTTACAGACCGTGCTGTGTTTCCCAGTTGAAGGTTTACATCTGAAGCACCTCATCTGACAGAAGCAGTCTAAAATACCAAGTGTATATATTAAAAAAACCTCACAAATGCAATGTTTCAACCTGTATTTAATCATCTGCATCACATATACACACAAAGCATCAAGACTTAAAAAAACCACACCCATTTGAGTCCAGACACCACTATCCTCCTCACACTGCTGTCCCCGCTTTCCCCTGCCTCTCCTCCTCTTGTCTGCGGAAATAGTCTTTGCTGAAAATGACGTTCCTCTGCAGAGGAAGAGCTGGCTCCTCTGTCATGGCGCTGCCTCCCACCGCTTTCTTCTGCTGAGCCAGCAGCATGGCGCGCAGTAGAGGAGGGTACGGCACGTAGCGTACAGGTGGCTCAGGGAGAGGCTCAAACTCTTTGATCTGCTGCTCCATGTGTTTGGGAATCAGCCGCCAGTCGTGGTACATGACCTTGTCCACCTCCTTCACCTCGCTCTCCACTTTTCCTGCAGATGCAAGTTGTTGGAGACACATTAATACTGCTTGTCCTTTGTCAGGGTATCTGCAAGTTTAAGCCAATTAAACATAAGAAAGTTTAAGACCTTTCTAAAGGCCACAAGATCAAATTTAAGATCATACTGTATATTCATAAAATTGTAAAAAAAAAAAAAAAAAATCTGACCTCATAAAAATAAGTTTGTCCAAACATTTCTTTGAAACAGAAGAGCTACAAATTTAAAATGTCTACGTCGTATGAGAGCTGTTCAATAAAGATTTCCCCTGACCCACTTCCAGTTATTGCAGGAGGCTGAAATTGCACATGTATAATAATACAAGTACTCGTAGGTCACATGGTGATTTGCAGCTATGAACCCCTAAAAGTTTTCCTGTTATAGGTGCTAAGGTGGAGTAAGGTGTGATAATGGAGCCAGTTGAATGCAGAGCAGTCATCAGGTTCCTGAGAGGCTGCACACCATGGGAGATGTTTGGTGAGATGAAAGAGACTTATGGGGAGGACACCCCATCGTATGATGTAATAACGCACCGGCATCGACACTTAAAGTTTGGTCAGACATCGGTGGAAACCGCACCCATTCCCGAGTGACCAAAGTGCTTTATCGCCAACTAACCCATTTGCCAACTAGGCCAAGATGTCAAGATCAGTGTAGGGACTTTTTTTGGGGTGGGGGTGGGGGGGGGCATCCATGACCCCTTGCACATGTTGATTGTCTACAAGATGGATTCCCTGGTTGCTCACACCTTTCCAGAAGCAGGAATGAGTCACATGCTCCCCGGCTCTGTTGGACATGTGCCAAGAAATCCAGGAGAACTTCTTTGACAGACTAATCATGCAGGACGAAACCTGAGTCTGTCACAATGATCCAGAGACTAAAGCCCAGTTGACGCAATGGAAGCATTATGACTCACAGCCTCCACAGAAGGCATGTGTCCAACCCTCGGCGGGCAAGGTCATGCTCACGGTCTTTTGGGACCAGTATGGAGTATTGATGATGGATTTCCTGGCAAAGGGTACCACAATTACCAGGACTTACTGTGCTTCACTGCTGCAGAAATTGCAGAAGGCCATTAAAACCCGAGAGGCGTGGTATGCTGACCAAAGGCATCCGTCTCCTACAAGACAACACCTTGGTTCACAACTCGCATGTTGCCCAGAGAGAAGCACGGTCCTGTGGCTATGACATCCTTCCTCACCCCCTTACTCTCCTAACCTTGCACCATCTGATTTCCACCTCTTTTCAACGATGAAGTCATTTTTGAAGGGCAAGCACTTCCACAATGATGAAACACCGATTTCTGAGGTCAAGTCATGGCTTCTGACACAACCTGCTCATTTCTACAGGTGAGGTCTCCACAGCTGCCTAAAGTGACTGTAGAAGTGTGACCCTTGGTGGAACCGCTGTAGAGAAAGACTAATAACTGTGCCAAGCTTGGTTCCTCTCGGTCCATGAGAAAATGAGTTGGGGGAAATCTTTAATGAACAACCCTCGTACATGCAAAAATGGAAAACCACTACAAATTAAAAAAAAAAAAAAAAAAGCTTAAGACATAGATTACGCAGTCTCGTTTATGATATACGGCCTTTAAGACCACTGAAAGATAGATTTAAGGATGGTTTGCTGTTTTTAGGGTTAAGGCATTAATGTTGGATGAATAAACTGAAGACTTCTTATTGAGCCACGGACATCCCCTTTGTACATACATACCAGACTTAGAGTACATAAAATTAATCTACAAAAATAATTAAATACAACCCCAGTTCCAATGAAGTTGGGACATGGTGTAAAATGTAAATAAAAACAATACAATGATTTAAAAATCTTTTTCAACCTATATCCAATAGAATACACTACAAAGACAAGATATTTAATGTTCAAATTGATACTTCTTTTTTGCAAATATTCACTCATTTTGAATTTGATTCCTGCCACACGTTCCAAAGAAGCTGGGACAGGAGCATGTTTACCACCGTGTTACATCACCTTTCCTTTTAACAACACTCAATAGCGTTTAGGAACTGAGGACACTAATTGTTGAAGCTTTGTAGGTGGAATTCTTTCCCATTCTTACTTGATGTACGACTTCAGTTGCTCAACAATCTGGGGTCTCCATTGTTGCATTTTGCCATATTAATGCGCCACACATTTTCAATGGGAGACGGGTCTGGACTGCAGGTGCGTCAGTCTAGTACCCACACTCTTTTACTATGAAACCGCACTGTTGTAACACATGCAGAGTGTGTTGGCGTTGTTGCTTATGTGCAGAAATTCCTCCATAGTCTGATTTTTTTGATGCTATTATAGACTGTAGATGATGAAATCCCTAAATTCTTGAACTAGTACATTGAAAATTGTTGTTCTTAAACTGTTAGACTATTTGCCCACACAGTTGTTCTCAAAGTGGTGAATCTCGCCCCATCCTTGCTTGGATGCTTGAGATGCCGAGCCTTTCGTTGATGCTCCTTTTATATCCAATCACGACACTCATCTGCTTCCAATAAACCTGTTCACCTGTGGAATATTCCATAAAGGTGTTTTCTGAGCATTCCTCAACTTTCCCAGTCTTTTCTTGCCCCTGTTCCAGCTTTTTTGGAACGTGTTGCAGCCATCAAATTCAAAATGAGTGAATACTGGCAAGAAAACAATAAACTTTATCAGCTTTAACATTAAATAACTTGTCTTTACAGTGTATTCGATTGAATATATGTTGATAGGGCTTTTTAAATCACTGCATTTTGTTTTTATGTTTTACACAGCGTCCCAACTTCACCAGAATTGGGGTTGTAATTGATGAACAACTCTTCAGCAGCCACTACATTAGATATACAGTAGACGGAGAGAACTTGCCTTTATATGTGAGGATTCCCCATGCTTGTCCATGATCCATGTTCTAATCAACACAAGAAACAAAGTACATTTTACTTACAGATTAAATGACATTTGTTTATCACCGTTTTTTAACATGGCAGATGTCAGGGAAATCAATGTGGTCAATATACTGATATGATTTTAAAATGTAAATTTGGACTATATTCTTAGGGTCAATATATGCATCCACCAGCTGATTTTGTCATGTTTTCACAAGAACTATGACAAATTTATGAAAGAATCAAAATGCATGTTTGATTTTTTTTTTTTTTTGTGAAAAAAGATGTGCACTTGAAGCCAGATATCTACATACACTGTACAAAAATACACAAAACCTTTTTCTCACTGACATTAAATCAGACTAAACTTTTCCTGTTTTAGGTCAGTTAGGATGACCAAAATTATTTCTACTTGCTGAATGCCACAATAATGAGAATTTTTTATTACTTTCTCTAAAGTCAGAAGTTTACAAACACTTCCTTAGTATTTGGTAGCATTGCTTTTAAACTGTACGACTTGGGTCAACCGTTTTGGGTCTCCTTCCACCAGTTTCTCACAATAGTTTGCTGGAATTTTGGCCCATTCCTCCAGACAGAACTGGTGTAACTGAGTCAGGCTTGTCGGCCACCTTGCTCCCACGCATCTTTTCACCTCTGCCCACAAATCTCCTATGGGACCGAGATCAGGACTTTGTGATGGCCACTCCAAAACATTGATTGTGTTGTCCTTAAGCCACTTTATAACTAATTTAGTGATATGCTTAGGGCCACTGTCCATTTGGAAGACTCATTTAGGCCCAAGCTTTAACTTCCTGTTGTTTTGAGATGTTGCTTCAATACTTCCACATAATGTTGTTTCCTCATGATGTCATCTATTTTGTGAAGTGCACCAGTCCCTCCTGCAGCAAAACACCCCCACAACATGATGCTGCCACCCCCATAATTCACAGTTGGGATGGTGGTGTCAGGCTTGAAAACTTTCCCTTTTTTCCTCCAAATATCCCAAACAGTTCAATTTTAGTTTCATCAGACCACAGAACATGTCTCCAAAAATTAAGGTATTTCCCCGTGTGCATTTGCAAACTGTAATCTGGATTTTTTTTATAACGCTTTTGGAGTAATGGCTTCTTCCTCACAGAGTGGCCTTTCAGCCCATGTCGGTTCAGGACTCGTTTCACTGTGGATAATGACACTCTTACCAGCTTCAGCCAGCATCTTCACAAGGTCTTTTGTTCTGGGGTCGATACATTTCGCACCAAAACACATTCATCTCTGGAACACAGAACCCATCTCCTTACTGAGTGGTACAATGGCTAGATATTCCCATGGTGTTTGTATGTGTATAACTGTTTTGAGCAGTTGAACGTGACACCTTCAGGCATCTGGAAATTGTACCAAAGGATGAACCAGACTTGTGGAGGTCCACAGTTCTCTTCCTGATATCTTGGTTGATTTCTTTTGATTTTCCCACGATGTCACACAAGAAAGAGGTGTGTTTCAGCTGTGTCTTAAAATACATCCACAGGTCAGGTGTGCCTTTTATTAACTCAAATGTTGTCAATTAACTTATCAGAAGCTTCCAAAGCCATGACATCGTCTGGGCTTTCCCAAACTGTTTAAATGCATAATAAACTTAGTATATGAAAACTTCTACTTTGAAGAAAGTAGGGATGGGCATAATTTACCGATTAACCGATAATTGATCATTAAGAATTTCACCGAGGAAGTTCATTTTCGTCGACAAACCGTTTTTTTTTTTTAAACAATCCGAGGTTATTAGGCCTAGTGCACGGCCGTCCTCAAACAATGCAATGGCAAAATTTGGGCACCAGGGGGCAACATTACACCATCGCCGTACCCTGGCGTGCCTCAGTTGATACATGCGGGCTTCCGTAGGGCAATCGCCAAATCATGAAGCGGTTACGGCGAAGTGTTGCGTGGGACCATTTCAATTTAAAAAATGACCAGGTGTACTGCAATCACTGCAATGCAGCATACAAATATACCTCATCGACAGGGTCCATGGAACACCCTTATTACGCGAAGAAACCGCCAACAGTGGTTGCGCGCTGAGTAATGGCGGTCGTGAAGATTCTTTTTTTTTTTTTTTTTCAGAAACTTTATTGAGAAGGTCATGAAGATTCGGTGTACACACGTCGAGGGAAGCTGCAGGAGGCGGCGTAGTGGCTCGACGGGAAGACTATTTCGCACAAAATGGCACAAGAGAACAGCAAAAAGTTCTGCGCGGCTAGACTAAGTAACACAAGCGATAGAGCAATGAATGCAGTCTTCGTTTGTTGGGTGGCCGCTCGGCAGGGACAGAAGCTGGGTAAAACGTCTCGGCCAATCAGCTTGCGGGGTGAAACGTCTCGGCCAATCAGCTTGCGAGATTCCCGAGCCGAGCCAACACGAGAACAGAGAGAGGGCTCTCCGTGCTGATTCCTGATGTTCTAATGTAGTCTACCTGCCTTGTTACGTACCTAAAAATTTTAATGATTAACCGATTATTAATCATTAATTCTCCCGACGATCGGTGAAGAAAATTTCACCGAATGCCCATCCCTAGAAGAAAGTAATAAAAAATTCTTTATTCTGGCATTTAGCAAATAGAAATAATTTTGGTAATCCTAACTGACCTAAACCAGGAAAAGTTTAGTCTGATTTAATGTCAGTGAGGGAAAAAAAGGTTGTGTTTCCATTTATACAATGTAGCCTATATAAACTGGTTTCAACTGTATATGCTTCAATCATTCCATTATAGAAATGTAAGACTTCTAGGATTCACTGGAAGTCTGATGCTGTCATGTTGGACATGCACTATAGAGATGGATGAAGACTTTGGACCTTAAGTGTAGTTAAATGTAACTTTACACAAACCGCTTCCTCAGTGAGTCTGTCAGTTTCTTTCCATTCACTAGTGCTGCAATGATTAGTGGATTAATCAACTAGTCGATCAATAGAAAATTCACTATCCATTTAACATCTTTAGCACAAGATGTGACAGACACTGCATGATAGAGTCACAGTGCCTTCCTCCATCATTCCCTGTCATGGCCGTCCCCGACACAGAGATTCAGCTCCCTCAGACCTTGTGTGATGAGTTCTTTCCACATTTTATATGGCTGGCCTTTCTTTTTTGTGCCTCCCACTTGGAGGTGCACAACGCTTTCCGTCCAGGTGTCACTGCGTTCTACAGGTGCATCTCAATAAATTAGAATGTCATCAAAAAGTTGATTTATTTCAATAATTCAATTCAAAAAGTGAAACTCATATATTATATAGGTTCATGACACACAGAGTGATCTATTTCAAGTGTTTATTTCTTTTGATTTTGATGGTTATGGTTTATAGCTCATGAAAACCACAAATTCAGTTTCTCGAAAAATTAGAATATTACATAAAATTAATTTTTAAAAAAAGTTGATTTTTAATAGAAATGTTGGCTGACTGAAAAGCATGTCCATGTACACACTCAATACTTGGCCGGGGCTTCTTTTGCATAATTACTGCATCAATGCAGCATGACATGGAGGTGATCAACTTGTGTTACTGCTGAGGTGTTATGGAAGCCCAGGTTGCTTTGATAGCGGCATTCAGCTTGTCTGCATTGTTGGGTCTGGTGTCTCTCATCTTCCTCTTGACAATACTCCATAGATTCTCTACGGGATTTAGGTCAGGAGGGTTTGCTGGCTAATCAAGCACAGTGATACCATGGTCATTAAACCAGGTATTTGTACTTTTGGCAGTGTGGGCAGGTGCCAAGTCCTGCTGGAAAATGAAATCAGCTTCTCCATAAAGCTTGTCAGCAGAGGGAAGCATGAAGTGCTCTAAAATTTCCTGTTAGATGGCTGCATTAACATTGGACTTGATTAAACACAGTGGAAAATCACCAGCAGATGACATGGCTCCACATATCATCATTGACTGGGGAAACTTCACACTGGACCTCAAGCAACTTGGATTCCGTGCCTGTTCACTCTTCCTCCAGACTCTGGGACCTGGATTTCCAAGTGACGGGACTTGGCACCTGATTTGGGGAGGCATGTCATCTGTTGGTGTTAGTCCACTGTGTTTTATCAAGTCCAAAGTCAATGCAGCTGTCTACCAGGACATTTTAGAGCACGTCATGCTTCCCTCCGCTGACCAGGTTTATGGAGAAGCTGATTTCATTCTCCAGCAGGACTTGGCACCTGCCCACACTGCTGCCAAAAGTATCAAAGCCTGGTTTAATGACCATGGTATCACCATATTTTACTGGCCAGCAAACTCTCCTGACCCAAACCCCATACAGAATCTATGAAGTATCGTCAACAGGGAGATGAGAGACACCAGACCCAACAATGCAGATGAGATGAAGGCCGTTATCAAAGCAACCTGGGCCTTCATAACACCTCAGCAGTAACACAGGCTGATCATCTTCATGCCATGCCACAGTGATGCGGTATTAATTCAGCAAAAGGAGCCCTGACCAAGTACTGTGTACAAGGAAATACTTTTAGTCGGCCAACATTTCTATTACAAAAATCACTTTTTTTAAAATTGATCTTATGTAATATTCTAATTTTTTGAGAAACTGATTTTCGGGTTTTCATGAGCTATAAGCCATAACCATCAAAATTAAAAGAAATAAACACATGAAATATATCACTCTGTCTGCAATGAATCTATATAAAATATGAGTTTCCTTTTATGAAGTGAATTACTGAAATAAATCAACTTTTTGATGATATTCTGATTTAGTGAGATGCCCCTGTATATGTCCAAACCACTAAAGTCATCTGTGTCTTAAATTGGAGTCAAGAACACTGAGCTCAAGTCTACAACAAAGACTGCTGTAGCTGATCCCTTTCTCAGCCTTCACATGGCACATCCACCTCAGCATTGCCCTTCCATTATTCTTCAAGCGCTGTACATCTTCTGTCTTCAAAGGCCAGCACTCACTTACATATAATAGAGCAATTCTCACACATCAACTGAAGATGTGGCCACATATAAGACATGCGTCAGGCTCCTGCATGACAGCAGTGGTAGATGGTCTCTAAACTTCCCCCCAGCTGTTCTGGCTCCTGTGATAGTCGCCATCTCACAACCACTACCAGGACATACTGTATGTCACCAAGGTAACAGAAGGACCCAGTGGTGTCAGGTTCATGTTCCTCAATGGACATCTGAGCACAAAGTATGCCGTTGATGGGACAAATTGAACCAAGGCAACGACTAACATCTAAATGATGGATCAGGAGAGAATTTGCCATGAATGATGAAAAATTAATCAACAACTAATTTTACTGTCCGCTAATCACGTATGCACCTTTCCTAATAATTTCCAACTTAAGAGGAAAAAAATAAGTCACAAATTTTGGAGAAAAAGGTTGCAAATTTCCAAGAAAAAATGGTAGATTTAGAAGAAAAAAATGCAATGCAGCTTAATCAGTAATAAACATAGTTGCTGGTTGGAGCCCCACCTGTCACTACATTTTCTCCCTGAGCGCCAGTACAGCCCACACCTTCACCACAACAGGGAGACTCGCAGCCCTCTTCCTAAACTGCGATCCATCGTGGACAATCCCGATCACCCCCTCCACCACACACTGGACAGACAGTGGAGCACTTTCTCCGGCGGGCTGCTACAACTTTGCTGCCGAACGGTTGGGTACAGGAAATCTTTCCTGCCACATGCCACTTCACTGTACAATAACTCACTGTGATGTTGAATTCTGGTCATAACTATGTTGCCATACTGCACCTTACAGCCTAATTGGTGCCTCACATCATGCCCTGCACCTGATAGTCCTGCATTGTACAGCGGGTATGATTCATGTCTCTATACGGGTCAGCATCTATTCATCTATGATGTATATAGGTTATTTAGACAGTTTTACTTTCCATGGGTAATCCCTTTACCCATTATGCTGTGTGTGTTTCTGTCGTTTTGGACGTCTACTATCATGCTGCTGTTACACTGTAATTTCCCAGTTTGGAATCAGTATAGTACATCTATATATCCATCTGTTCTACCTATAAAAGACCTCGTAGTTTGGATGCGTGTATGTGCACAATGCTCTGAAAGTAGCTACTCTTTTCAAAGCCATCAAGACTCCACTGTCAAAAATTAGGATTTCTATTCACAGAAAACGAGTGGCTCTATAATTTTGGTGACTTTGGTCTGGTGTTGTTATTAAAGACTCACCGACATCAAAAAAGACAAACTCTAAATGGCTTATAAAGGCAGGAGCAGAATATCAACTACTGTGGACTGTGAAACCCCTTTCCTTCAACGTCTGACATTTTTCCATGTAAAACGGGGGAGATGGAAGGCTGCGCCTGTCCTCTGGTTGGCCTGACCCCCCATCCCAAGTGCAGACCCGACAGAGTGGATGCGTCTCTCACCTCAGCGGTGTAGTCCACCTTCACCTTGGTGATCTGCCAATAGCTAGGCTCCGAGTGATCCTCCAGCCACGACTTACGGGTGAAGAGGCGGCCCACCCCGAACAGCCTCAGGCCGGCCAGCAGGGAGAAGAGCCGGCTCTCCCTGCGGACGTCCTGCCAGGCCAGCACCGGCAGCCTCTTCCCCGTCAGCGGCCGCGTCATCGTCTCGTAGTCCAGCGCGTACTTCTGGGACTCCCGCGGTCTGGACTTAAGCTCTTGATAGGCTCGGATCTTCCGGGTCATCTCCGCTATGAGGCGAAGTTTCTTTTTCTTCGCCATGGTTATGGCTGAGGGACACCGATCAGAACCTAAAAACAGAAGAGGAACTAATATCATGAATATGTTTACGTACAGTCTGTAATCATGACGGACATACAGCTAAAATAAATCACATCCAACCGTACAAAATGATAATTCGTTGCCAGATTATCCATAATATCTATTTTTTTTAAATTAACTACTTACAAGCACTTGACCTCCACAAACATGGAACACGACTTCCGCGCAATGAGTCCGTCCTTAAAGTGTCCCCCGTAAACGTTGAAGTATTTATGTTCCGCTTAAAGGAACGTTGACTTTTAAGAAGCATGAGGATGCTATAGCAAACTGTAAAATACCATTTATTTTTTTTAAAAAAAAGAAGCAACTTAATCTTACGTTTCATATTGTAACGTCGGGGCTGTGTTAAGGGGGCGGGGATTCTCCCGGCATGCTTTGGCCGCGGAGGATTCAAAGAGTGTTTTTATTCGTGTGTTCTAAGTGTTATTGCTGTGTCATTGTGGCTGCGTTATAATGACACAGCAGTGTTATAAAGACCAGTTAGAGCAGTGACTGATCATGTGTTTGTGTCACCCTCAGTGAGACGAGGGTCTGTGTGAAAAAAATACCACACCGGCACCTAAACATTTCAGTTTTTACAGGATACAGAATCTGTTCAAAAATGTGTAATAGCTATGTTTTTAAAAAATGGATTGCATTCATGTAGCACTTTTCATGACACCCAAAGACACGTTTTAATGAGTCCATTAGTCATTCACGCCACAGACAATGAGTAAGCTAACTCTGTAGCCACAGCTGCCCTGGGGCAGACTGACGGAAACATGGCTGCCAATCCATGCCAACGGCCTCTCCAACCACCACCGAACATTTATTCACATTCATACATCAGTGTCATGAACCATGAACACACTGGAGGCAAGATGGCTAAAGTGTCTTGCTCAAGGACACAACAATAAGGTGGGGGAAGTGGAATTCGAAGCGCCAACCCTCCAGTTATTGGGTGACCCGCTCTACCTCCTGAACCACTACAGCCTCATTTTTGTTTCTCTTTGAGAAATAATGCAGCTTTGAGCTAGAAAACATAACTAAACCACAAAAAGTCAAATATAACAAAAATGAAATAAATTAAGGCTGTTTATACTTGTTTTTTGTCTGACAAGATATTTATTTTTGCTGTGCAGTTTATGTGTAAGAAAATGTTACAAGCCGACACATGTAATACTTAGTCACAGAGCCGCTGTGACTAGCCACATTCCCTCCAGGACAATATTGGTGGATGATACCCCCTGTCCTTATCCGGTTGAGGAATTGGACAATGAAGCTCAACATTTTCTAGTTAAGGGCATCATGTCCCTGGATACCTCACAGTCTTCCCTCTCAACCAAAGTTGATGAGGCAAACCTTCAACATGGACAAAAGTCAGCTATGATGGATCTTCTCACCAGGTTCGACAACATGTTTGATGGTCACCTGGGACAAACTTCTCTGACTAAACATGTAATTGACACAGGCGATGCAAAACCTGTCAACCTCCCACCTTATCGCACGTCCCCTGCAAAGAAACGTGTCATTGAGGAAAAAGTGCAACAGATGCTACATGATGGCATCATTGAACCATCGACAAGCCCATGGGCTGCCCCTGTTGTCATTGTAAACAGGCCCGGTACAGACCCCAGGTTTTGTGTGGATTTCCGAGGTTTGAATCAGATCACTCGAAAAGACTCATATCCACTACCACGACTTGATGAGTCACTTGACTTTTTGGCAAGAGGAGTTTCATTACAACACTAGACTTAGCTCGAGGATATTGGCAAGTGGCAGTTGCAGAGGATTCCAGATCGAAAACGGCCTTTATTTCCCATTGTGGGCTTTTCCAGTTTTGTGTGCTCCCCTTTGGATTCTGCAACGGCCCTGCAATGTTTCAGAGACTAATGTACAGTGTCCTTGCTGGTCTCATCTACAAAACTTGTGCAGTGTATCTAGATGACATTGTTGTCACGTCTCCCACTTTTGAACAACACTTGACTGATTTAGAGGAGGTCCTCAACATACTGAAAGAGGCTGGTCTGTCTCTGAAACTCAAAAAGTATCAATTCTGCCTGAGTGAGCTCACCTTCCTTGGCTATCGCATCATGCCTTCTGGTGTAAAACCTAATGCAGACAAAGTAAAAGCTGTGATGGATTTCAATGCCCCATCCAATGTCAAACAAGTGAGACGATTCCTCAGTCTGATAGGATATTACCGTCGTTTTGTCCAAAACTATGCTTACCTTGTGGAGCCCCTTCTTGCACTCACTAGAAAGGATACAGTTTTTCAATGAGATGACAAATGTCAAAGAGCCATGGAAAGTTTGAAAATGTCCATCACATCAGCACCTGTGTTGAGATTCCCCAATTTCACACGTCCCTTTTTCATCCATGTTGATGCTTGTGACCTTCGCCTTGGCGCAGCTCTAATGCAAAAAGATGAGGAGGATAAAGAAGTAGTTGTGGCATATGCAAGTCGCTCCCTCCACAAAGTTGAACAGCTGTTCTCGACTCCAGAGAAAGAGTGTCTCGCTGTGATTTGGGCTCTTGAACATTTCAGACCCTATGTTGAGGACATCCAAGATGACGATCCAAGATCCAAGATCCAAGATGGCGCCCACAGTGGTCGCCATGGTGCTTCGCTGCGCTTTTCTTTGTTTTTGTTCGTCAATTGTGTGTCTGCCTGCTCTTACACCCGTGAAGAGCTACTAAATATCAGGACTTTCACTCCCACGGACCTACTCCCAGTTTTTTTGGCTCCTGCCGCCGATCTGGTTCACTTTTTAGCCCAAAAGTGAGACGGCGAAAGAGAGGAAGACGAGCGGGCACCCTCGTGTGGCTTCACAGGAGAGGCACGCACACGGCTTTGCCTGGGATATTTCTGTCCAACGTCAATTCTCTTTATAACAAGGTAGATGAACTGAGACTGCTGATGCGATTTAAGGACCTATCCACCTCGTGTGCCCTCTGCTTCACTGAGACCTGGCTCAAGGAAAGGACACCGGACAGCGCGATCCTCCTCGAGGGATTTCAGCTGTTTCGTGCTGACCGAGACACGGGGCTCTCCGGCAAGACCACAGGAGGAGGAGTCTGCTTCTACATCAACAGCAGCTGGTGCTCCGATGTAACTGTGATCTCCCAACACTGTTCTCCCGCTCTGGAATATTTATTCATCAACTGCAAGCCATTTTATTCCCCGCGTGAGTTTGCTTCATTCATACTGGCCGCTGTTTACGTCCCGCCCGACGCGGACGTGCGCGAGGCTCAGCGCGCGCTCGCGGATCACATTCAGCAAGCGGAGCGGACTTTTCCGGACTCTCTGGTTATTGTGGTTGGCGACTTTAACCAGAGCAACCAGAGCAACCTGAGCCACGAACTCCCCCGATACAAACAGTTTATTAAATGCCCCACCAGAGGAGAGAACACGCTGGATCACTGTTACACTACAGTTAAGGATGCGAATCGCGCTGTTCCCCGCGCTGTGCTCGGACTATCTGATCACGTGATGGTCCACCTGATTCCCACATACAGACAGAGACTGAAGCTCACAAAACCTGTTGTGAGCACTACGAGGAAATGGACCAGTGAAGCTGGGGAGGATCTGTGCACGTGCTTGGAAATAACTGACTGGGGCATGTTTAAAGGAGCCACGCATGATCTGGATGAGTACACGGACACTGTGACCTCATATATCCACTTTTGTGAGGAGAGCATTCTTCCATCGCGCACCAGGGTGAGTTACTCCAACGACAAGCCCTGGTTCACAGCTAAGCTCAGACAGATCAGGAAGGAGAAGGAAGCAGCGCTGAATAGTGGAGACAGGGACTGCTACAGGGAGGTGAAATACCGGTTTAGCAGAGAGCTGAGGAGAGATAAATCTGTGTATTCTGAGAGACTCCAGCAACAGTTCACTGCTAACGACTCTGCTTCTGTGAGGAGAGGACTGTGGCAAATCACTAACTATCGGCCTCAGGCTTCTAAGGGGCAGGATGACAAAGCCCTTTGTCAAAGACTGTCCCAACACTATGCCCGTTTTGACACCTCGTCAGCTGTGACCAACTCCCCCCCTCCCCCCAGCGCCACTGCCTCCATGGTCCCCACTTCATCAAAGACGGCCCCCCCTCCTCCCCCCCTGCCCTTGCCATCAGTGAGCAGGACGTGCACAGACAGTTCTCCAGACTGAACCCGCGCAAGGCCCCCGGTCCGGACGGTGTGTCTCCCTCCACCCTGAGACACTGTACGGAGGAGCTGACTCCTGTCTTCACAGACATTTTTAACACCTCCCTGAAGTCATGCCACGTGCCGGCCTGCCTCAAAACCTCTACCATCGTCCCTGTCCCCAAGAAGCCACGGATCACTGGACTTAATGACTACAGACCTGTAGTGCTCACCTCTGTAGTCATGAAGTCCTTTGAGCGCCTGGTCCTGCCCCACCTCAAGACCATCACCACTCCCCTCCTGGACCTGCTGCAGTTTGCCTACAGAGCCAACAGGTCTGTGGACGACGCAGTCAACCTGGCCCTCCACTCCATCCTCCAGCACCTGGACTCCCGGGAACCTACGCCAGGATCCTGTTTGTGGACTTCAGCTCTGCATTCAATACCATCCACCCCGCTCTGCTCCAGGACAAGCTGTCCCTGCTCAACGTGCCTGACTCCCTCTGCAGGTGGATCACCGACTTCCTGACGGACCGGAGGCAGCATGTGCGGCTGGGAAAGACTGTCTCAGACTCTGTTAGCATCAGCACCGGATCACCCCAGGGCTGTGTACTTTCCCCCCTGCTCTTCTCCCCGTACACCAACTCCTGCACCTCCAGCCACCAGTCTGTCAAGCTGATCAAGTTTGCGGACGACACCACCCTCATCGGGCTCATCTCCAACGGCGACGAGTCCATCTACAGGAGAGAGGTGGCCCAGCTGGCGTCCTGGTGCAGCCACAACAACCTGCAGCTGAACGCTCTGAAGACAGTGGAGATGATCGTGGACTTCAGAAAAGTCACAGCCCCTCTGCCCCCCCTTACCCTCACAGACTCTCCCATCACCACTGCGGATTCCTTCTGCTTCCTGGGCACTACCATCACCCGGGACCTCAAGTGGGAGCCGGCCATCAGCTCCCTCATCAAAAAGGCCCAGCAGAGGATGTTCTTCCTGCGGCAGCTGAGGAAGCTCAAGCTACCCACCAAGATGTTGGTGCAGTTCTACACGGCCATCATCGAGTCCATCCTCACCACCTCCATCACCATGTGGTATGCAGGAGCCATCGCCAGGGACAGACTAAGATTGCAGCGCGTTGTGCGCACTGCTGAGAAGGTGATCGGCTGCAAGCTCCCACCCCTCCAGGACCTGTACATCTCCAGGACCCGGAGGCGTGCAGGTCGGATCATAGCCGACCCTTCACACCCTGGACACGCACTGTTTGCCCCCCTCCCCTCAGGCAGAAGACTTCGGTCCATTCAGACTAAACCTCCCGCTACATGAACAGCTTCTTCCCCTCTGCCATCAGACTGCTGAACACTAAGTGACTTATTAGACTCTCGTGCACTACGTACAGCAGCTCAACCGGACTCATGATAATTATCACCGTTTTCTTTTGCACTACCGACTGCACTATGTGGAACTCCACAATATCTGCTGCTTGTTAATATATTTAAAAATTGCATAGATTAGTATTACTCATTCATATTCTACATTTTATTGCATGCATAGTTTTTTATTTTTATCTTTAGTGCTACTCCATGTTAATGTTGCAGCATTGCACCGGGACAAATTCCTAGTTTGTGTACTACATGAACAATGGCACTAAATCTCATTCTGATTCTGATTCTGATTCCATGTCACCATCTTCACAGACCACAACGGCCTTAGATGGCTGATGTCTCGTCCAAACCCTTTTTCCCGACTAGCCCGTTGGTCCCTCAGACTTCAAGATTTTGACTTCACTATTGTTCACAAACCTGGACACACAATGCAACCCCTTACCCCTGTCCAGTGACACACCTACTGACCTCCTACCAGATTGTGCTGTCATTGGCAGTCTGGACCTTTGTTCTCTACCCCGTCTTGTTAGCAGACCATTCGCATGTGAGGCAACTTCAACTGGATGACCCAGTCACTGGCCCACTCCTCAGAGACCTTAAAATGGACTCACAAAATATCTCAGATGATCATGAACATGTGCAATATGTTGTTCACGACAGTCTGCTATGCTACAAAGACCCGAGAACCAAATGTGGCCTACGCCTCTTGAAAGAACTCAAACTCTATGCCCCCACAACACTCTGCGGCACCTTGCTTAGCTACTATCATGACCACTCCACTGCAGGTCATCTAGGTGTTTCAAAGACCCTTGCAAGACTGCGGCTCAGATTTTTTGGGCCCAAAACAGCAGCAGATGTCAAAAGATATGTCACCTCTTGTTCAGTTTGTCAACTCACTAAGCCAAGTCAAAGGAAACTGGCTGGTCTCACGGTTCCTATTGTGCCTCAAAAACCCTGGGAGTACACTGCAGTGGATTTTGTTGGACCACTTCCCCGTACTGCATCTGGGAACTCCTACTTATTAGTCTTTGTTGACTATTTCTCTAAGTGGATTGAAGTTTGTGCTGTCAGAGAAGCAACTGCACAAGTAGCTGCTGGAAAATTTGTCAGTGAAGTTTTCGCCAGACATGGTGCACCAACCTATCTTATCTCAGATAGAGGTACGCTGTTTGTAAGTGAGCTGTTTGAGCACATTGTTTCAGCCCTTGGTTCAGGTCACAGACTCCCAACAGCTTATCACCCTCAGACGAGTGCAACTGAATGTGTGAATAAATCCATTAAAACAGCCATTTGAGCCTACACTGGAGACAAGCACACCTCGTGGGACAAGTTTCTCCCCCAAATCTTCTTTGCATTGCGCACAGCCCAGCATGAGAGCACAGGCCTCAGTCCTTCCATGACGCTTTATAGCCGTGAGTTGGAAACCCCTCTTGGCGTCACAACTCAACCTTCTTGCACTGGGATGGATGAGCCCAATGTACCATACCCAGAGACTCTCAGAGCCTCCCTCCAGGAAGCTCATGACCATGCTAGAGCAGCGCTTGACCACAGTCACAAAAGACAAAAACACTACTATGACTTGAGGCGTCGACACACAACCTATGATGTTGGTGACCTTGTTACAGTAAGGACCCACCCTAGGTCTGATGCACAGTCTCACTTTACTGCTAAACTAGCACCTGTATTCACAGGCCCAGTTCGGGTTAGCCAGAAGTTGGGAGATGTAAACTAAAGACTGAGTTGGACAGACACTGGTGCAGACGCAGGAGTCCTTCATGTAGTGAACATGCAACCATTCCACACCTGGGCCACGACTTCACGCACTAGACCAGCAAGCCATGGGCCTTCTGAGAATCAGACCTCAGACACCAGAGAGAGCAACCTCACTTCTGACTTTGATGCCCCAGAGCCAGACATGTCAGATGTATTTGACTCTGTGGCTGCCAACATCCCTGCTGACGTGATGACTGACAAAGTGTCCGCCTAACAAATTCTAACCCCTCTGATCCCACTCAGGCCTCTGTTCAAAACACTGACACTACAGATAATACTGAAACTCATGAATCCCCCCAGACTGACTCTGTTCCTGTGGATCCCACCCATCACAACAGTCTCAGACCATGACTTGCCCCTAGAATCACCTCTGGATGGTCATACAATAGATGCACAAATCCCTATCACACCGACAGAATTGACTTGAAGTAAGTCAGATTTAATCTGTTTTTCCTGGTTATATGGTTCAAGTATAAATGTGAAGTTTTTCTGCATACAGTATATAGTTATAAGTTTTTGGTACAGAGTCATGCCAAAGGTAAAATTTTAACTGTTTAAACATGAAGGTTGTAGGGGAGATGTTTCTTTTCTGCTAAAGTTGGCACTCTCTTACAATTATTTGTTATTTGAACATTATACAATAAGGAAATTTAATGCAGCATTTATCAAGACGTGGTTATTTATGATTTCATTTTATTTTAAAGGTCCACAAATTATTTCGTTTTGTGTACTGCTGTCATGTATGCCAGTTGAACTACAATTGACTGCCTGTTACCCTGGTATATTTTGAAACTTAACTGTCTAACCATGTATGGAAGCATGTTGAGTATATTGGACTGAACCTCAGTGTGTACGGCTGGGGACAGCCTTTTTCAAACCGGGGGGAATATGTAACAGTCAAAACTGTGTAATGCACCTTTAAGCATGTTCTGCGTCACTATGTCTCACTTGGCATGCTGCTGCCGCACAGCTGGAAGGACGCACTCCCAGAGTAAGGACGCTTATGGCTGAACTCCACAAGAATACCTTCTCAGCTCTCTTGTGATGATTGACACTCAGATATCTGAATTTTCAGAAATATTCATTATTAATTAATAAGACAAAGTTTGACACCAAAGGCTTAGTCTGGGGCTTTTTTTTGCGGGGGGGGGGGGCACAGTAACTCATTTGGGGGGACATGGCCCGCGAATGACCACTGACTCTACCTGTGTGCCTCATGTGCAACAAAAGTATTTTTAAATTCAAAAATATTCTGGGGGTCGGATGGAAAGCTCTGGCTGGCTGGATGTGGTCTGCGGACTGCCAGTTGATGTTCACTGTCATAGAAAGTCTATAAAAGAAATGAAGGTGTTCTAATCACTGAGGTGATTATTTTTAACAAAGTCAGGAAGTGTTGAGTTGTGTTTGTGGGAAAATTTACACTAACTCACTTTCAGGAACGTCAGGCAAATGCAGTGTTTATCATGTTCTGTTTTTAAGGCCATTTAAGGATTATTTGACATTTTTAAGGATAATTAAGGCCTTGATTTTGGACCATCAAATTTAAGATTTTCTAAGGATTTGTGGGCTGATTTCCTTTACCCCATTTATAAAGCAAATCAGGGGGGCGGGTCTTAAACCTGCCACTCACACATGGACAGATATGACTGGATGGCTTTGTCAGTGTGTGGGCTGCAAAAATTTAGCCCACTTAAACATATCCAGTGTTTTCTTCTGACTTTTGGGGACAAATCACACCATAGTATAAAATGTTCTGATTTGTTTTTTCTTCAGTTTATAATTATCTACTCTTTTATCCACTTCAGTCGCTCCTGTTAATAGTCATAACTAACTCCCATAATAACATACAAGTACTGTATGCTTGATGGCCAAATATTTGTCTCATTAATATCTTTTAGGTCTCAGTACTTTGCCAGAAATGTAAAATTATATTTTGCATATTCTGTATAAGAATTTAAAATACAGCTGATGTTTTAATCATTTGATTAATTAAAAAGAGCACTCTGAGGTGAGTGAAATATCCCCCGCCTCCATTTTCTTTGAAGATCCCAATTGAGTTCTTGCATATGACGTCAGGGGGCGTGCCGCACTGGCCCGTTAGAGTGTGCCGCCATATTGGATGGCAAGAAACAGCAGCAGCAGGGTGAAACAAACCACATAGCTCACGTGTACCTACAAACTCGGCAAAATGGTGTACTCCTGTTGTTCCCCCTGATAAGGGGATAAGCGGGGAATTAAATGGCCGGTGTGAAATGCAAAAAAAAAAAAAAAAAAAAAAGTTGGATTTTTGAATAATTACCTTCACTGACGTAATCTCTCGCTTTCTCATAACGGGCTGCACGGTGGAGCAGTGGTTTAGCACTGTGGCAGCACAGTTTACCCTCGGCCGGGGGATCGCGGGGATCATGAGACCGTGGGCTCGATCCCAGCCCCCGACCAACAGTGAGCTGTGTGGAGTTTGCATGTTCTCCCCGTGATGCGTGGGTTTACTCCGGGATTTCTCCGGTTTCCTCCCGCATACCAAAAACATGTAGGTTTAGGGCGCTCGCGCACGCAGCGGCCGGCGGCTTGTCACCAGACTGCAAACCAAATCTACCTACAGGTACAAATAAGTAACAAAAAAAACCCCAAAAACTTTGTGACTCGGGTCTGGTTTGGGGGCGCCTCTCTGCTTGCTACAAAGGACAATGCACACATGAAAGGGGAGAAAACTATTGTAAATGTGCATAAAATCAGGTACGTTTTAACGCGGCGCGCCGTGGAGAGCCTTTAAAAAAAAAAAAAAACACGCAGCGCGCTTCACTCACCTCCGAGTCCGAGGAGCTGCTGTTGTTTTCCGACTCGTTCACCAGCAAAGACTTCACATCATCCAGATCCCTTTCCGCTGACACGTTTTCCGATATCTTTTCCTCCTGCTCCCCTTCGTCTTTGAAAGATATCATCTCATCGTTTGCCCCCAAATCATCCCCGCTGAGCAGATTACTGGCAGTCATTGTTCTGCTAATTGCTCCAGCTGTTACCCCACACCCGCCACCTCCGTTCAACTGAGGCATTTCGGCACACCAGAGGAGCGCACGGGAGCAAGATTAAAAACACTTGTCTGCTGTTATGACTGCTGACAATGACTCCACTGAATGTGACACAGACATCGCAGACACAGTGTCAGAGGCCACAGTGTCAGTTGTTGAAGAGGATGATAGGATGTCATTATGTCAGACTGTGACTGTGTGTTCTCCTCACTCATTCTGATCGCTAAACAGTACAAGTTACGCCTGGGTTGTCACAGTGCAACTGCTGCTCTTGCCATCCAAGATGGCGGCACCTACGGCGTGTTTATGTTTACCCCCGCGAGTCACGTGAATTTTACGAGCCTACGCAAAAACTCTATACTTACTGATAGAGCAGTTTTCAACTTTTCAATATAACTACTGTGGCAGAATCAAATTATGATAAGCCCACCATCCACAAATATACAACAAAATATAAAACCCATAGTTGTAGGGCAGGATCCCGAGGTGAACCTGTGTAGCAAGTTTGGTGACTCTAGAGAACTTTACTCATTCTATAGTAAGAGAACATAGGGTGTGCCAACCTTGACCTTTGACCCCAAAACCATAGTCAGAGGTCATGGTGGAAGTGAACCTGTGTAGCAGGTTTGGTGACCCTAGCTTTCTTTGTTGTTGAGATATATTTTACAAGTCATTTTGACATTGACCTTGCAATCCCCAAACCATAGTCACTTCAGGGTCACAAGGTGAACCTGTGTACCAAGTTTGGTGACCGTAACTTTACTCATCGTACAGTAATAAGGCATAGGGAATGTTAACCTTGACCTTTTGACCCCAAACCCATAGTCAGAAGTCAGGATCCCAAGGTGAACCTGTGTACCAGGTTTGGTGGCTCTAGGTTTACTCGTTTTATAGTAATAGTAAATTTAGCATTTACCATAGTGCAACTGGAATGTTAACTATGACCTTTGACCCTGATAGAAAAGTTTCATATTTGTAATTTGCTTTGTCTCAGAGTCTGTGTGAAAGTGCTAAAGATGGTAATGCAGCTGTACTTTGTTATCACTTTGTTTTAGTTCACATGTACTGTTCTGGTGTGACTGGTGCTGAGAGGGTGTGATGGTTCCTGAGAAAGATAATCTGCACACCAAGTTTTGACCAGATGTACTGAACCAATCACGGACATTTCCTCCACCACCTCTCGGATAACAGAGCTTAAAGGACTGAGCGATGTGTGTTTGAGTCAGAATGATGCGTGAATAGGCTCTGAGACTGTTGTTGTATTGTTCTCCACTGGCCAGTGTAAATAAATTTGCTGAAACTTTGATCCTGCCTGATTCTTGACTGAAGGTTAAGAAGATTTTTTCTAACATACTTGGCGCCCGAACAGGGACAGATATTAATGGTTTCACAAAATCGGATCACACAGTAACTGTCAAATCCGCAAACGGTAAGCTAAAAACAGAGCACCTCTCCAAAACTGTAAAGGTAAAAGATCCTGTCACAGGTGACATTGCAGAAGGTTCTTTCATATTATCATAGGTATGCCCCATTAACCTTTTGGGAAGGGATTTGCTCACAGCCCTCAATATTGCCATAATCCCAACGGAGAGCGGTATGAGAGCATCACATTTTCCACATGTGGCGGGAGTAAATGTAATACAGGATTTCAGTCTACCAAGGTACTGCTACTCACTGCATTTGGTTTCGGCCGGACCACACTCAGTGACATCAGACCTGCACACAAAAGCGATGCAATATTTTGAGTCCAAAATCCCTGTTACACATCGGGCCACAGATCAGAACCGTTGCAGCATGTATGACAGACATTTGAGTGGCCCAGACCCAAATTATGAAAAAGCATCCCTTGCAAATCCATCCTTCAGACTGGTCATTAAAAATTTGTATTGGTCACCAAGGGGATATGTGGGGGCATCTGTTGTGTGACGAGGATAGCAGACATTTTAAACCCTGGGAGGCTCCCCACATCCCATTGGTCAAACCCAAACACATGGACTGGGAGGACGTAGGTCGGTTTGTAACCACAGCAGAGGAATGTGCTCAATCATGGAAACAAACTCCTAATCCAAAGGTTCAATATTCCTCAAAACTTGATACCTACTCACTGCCTTTGAACTGGGTGACCACAGTGCACAAAGAAGTTCACATTGATGTTCCCAGCTCACCCATGTGATCACTTTTTCCATTAACACAAGGAGAGGAACACGCATTCTCACAAATCCCAAATTCTCTGTGGTCAACAGGAAAGGCAGATGTAGGGTTAATAAAAAATGCAGAGTTGGTCAAAATAAATGCGAAATCCCATTATAGACCATACCAAAGACAGTATCCTCTATGTCCTGAGGCCCAAGAGGGCATTAAACCAGTAACAGTGGAACTGAAAGCAGCAGGTGTCATTGTACCAAGCCCAAATTCTCCATGTAACACACCTTTGTTTCCTGTAAAGATGGCTGAACCGTCTTCCGGCTGGAGGTTGGTCCAGGACCTTCAAGCAGTAAACAAAGCAGTCATCCCAAGAGCTGTTTCTGTCCCAGACCCACACACTTTGTTAAATGACCAACAACCATACATGCAATATTTCACAGTGATATACATCAGCAATGCTTTTTTCAGCATCCCAATATATCCAGATCATCAGTTTTGGTTTGCATTCACATTTGAAAACAAAAGGTACACATTCACCAGGTTACCACAAGGTTAACCTGAATGTGAATCACCAACAATTTTTTCACAGGCAATGTCAGCAAATTTGGCACAATTTATTCCTCTAACAGGAGCCAGTTGTTCCTTTATGTTGATGACATTTTGCTGGCATCACGTGATGAAGAAACATGCAAACAAGACACAGTTGCCTTACTGCAGTTTTTAGCAGAACAAAGTCACAAAGTTAACAAGGAAAAATTACAGTTGTGGAAAAAAGAAGTCAAATATTTGGGGCACATTTTGTCAGCAGCAGGCAGACATGTTGATCCAGCTTGAAAACAAGCTATTTTGTCAGCCCAAAAACCCATCACAAAAAGAGACATGATGTCATTTTTGGGTACTATAAATTATTGTCGCTCTTGGATTGCAAATTATTCATTTGAAGTACAATCCTTATCTGATCTCATTTACAAAACACCCATGGCTCAGGTGGACAAAATTGAGTGGACACCTGAGGCAGAAAAGGCATTTGTTAAAATGAAAAAACTTTTGGTCAGCACTGACGTCCTGGCACTCCCCAATTACAAAAAAACCATTTGTGTAAATGGTTGATTGTTGAGAGGGGCACATGATGTCAGTCCTTCTTCAGCCAAGTGGCACAAAAATGCGTCCGGTAGCGTATTATTCAACACAACTTGACCCTGTCGCGAGGGCTCTACAGCCATGTGTGCAGGCTATCATAGCTGCCTCTACGGCAGTACAGGCCTCAGCAGGGCTTGTTCTTTTTCATCCTTTGACGCTAAAGGTTACATATGCAGTATCCGTCATCTTGTCACAAAGTAAAATATCAGTCCTCTCACCATCCAGACACCTTGTATGCATGACAGTGTTATCACAGCCTCATCTAACCATTGAACATTGCACGGTAACAAATCCAGCAAGCTTTTTGCCCATCTCAACACAAGGTGAACCTCATGACTGCTTGGCAGAAATTGAGAGTGAAATATTGTCATGACCTAATTTGCAGGACACACCTTTGGAGAACTCTGATCTCACATTGTTTGTTGATGGCTCCTCCAAATGTGACTGTACTGGTTCAAACTTATCCGGTTTCGCAGTAGTCACCCATGACACCGTTTTATGGGCACAAAAACTCCCATCACATTATCCTGCACAGGCAACTGAATTAGTTGCTCTAACTGAAGCTTGTAAATTAGGTCAGGGAAAAGCACTCACAGTGTATACAGACAGTCAATATGCCTTTTCTACCATCCATCACTTTGCACAACAGTGGAAAAAGAGGCATGATTACATCAACAGGAAAGCCAATCCAAAACAAAGACCTCATTTTAAAACTCTTAGTGTAAAACTTCCCTCTAAATTAGCCATATGCAAATGTGCAGCACACACCAATGGCACAGATCCAATTTCCAAGGGCAACAGCTTTGCAGATCAAACAGCCAAAGCAGTTGCACTTGGTCATACAGGAAAGGACACACTGTGGAGAAAGGAATAGGCGAGGCAACGAGCTGAACGACACAAGGCTTTATTCTTTCTCCAACAACATAACAGCAAACAGTAAAACAGTGCTACAGCTTCTGTGCATTCCCCTTTTATATTGTAACGCTGGGGCCGTGTTAAGGGGGGCAGGGATTTCCCCAGCATGCTTTGCAGCAGAGAACATTACTTTGTGTGTGTATTTGAATGAATGAATGAATGAATGAATGAATTTATTTCGGATAATACAGTACAGGTTAAAAGAGACTGTATAATATAACAACAAGGTCAAATTAGACAAAGACTCCTACTAAACAATTCCACGTGAGTTATCCGAAATGGGTGATGGCTGAAGCCGCAGCTTATATTGCCCACCCATATTCCATCCAAGAATTCAAAAGAAAAAGAGTAAACAAGACAAGAGTGATTACAATTTAGAACAAAGCTAAGACAAAGTGTGACTGAGAGAAAAAAAAAAGGAAAACTAAGCTAAGCTAAGTTGAGCGGTTACTATTCAAGACAACCAACTCTCTCTCTAACAAGGTGGATGAACTGAGACTGCTGATGCGTTTTAAGGACCTCGCCTCCTCAGCTGTCCTCTGCTTTACTGAGACCTGGCTCCGGGAAAATATACCGGACAGCGCGCTGCGCCTCGACGGCTTCCAGCTCTTCCGTGCTGATCGTGACACAGAGCTATCCGGCAAGACCACAGGAGGCGGTGTCTGCTTCTACATCAACTGTAGCTGGTGCTCTGATGTAACGGTAATTTCCAAACACTGTTCTCCTGCCTTGGAATTTCTTGTTATCAATTGCAAGCCCTTCTATTCCCCGCGGGAGTTTGCTTCTTTCATAATGATCGCTGTGTACGCCCCTCCCGACGCGGACACGCGCGAAGCTCAGCGCGTGCTCGCGGATCACATTCAACACACAGAGCGGAGTTTTCCAGACTCGCTGATTATTGTGGCTGGCGACTTTAATCAGTGCAATCTGAGCCACGATCTCCCCCGCTACAAACAGTTTATTAAATGCCCCACCAGAGGATTAAACACACTGGATCACTGTTACACCACAGTGAAAGACGCATATCGCGCTGTCCCTCGAGCTGCGCTGGGATTATCTGATCACGTGATGGTTCACCTCATTCCCACATACAGACAGAGATTGAAGCTCACTAAACCTGTTGTGAGCACTACGAAGATACGGACCAGTGATGCTGAGGAGAAGCTGGAAACGTGCATGGAAATATCTGACTGGGGCATGCTTAAAGGAGCCACGCATGATCTGGATGAGTACACGGACACTGTGAACTCATATATCCACTTTTGTGAAGAGAACATTCTTCCATCACGCACCAGGGTGAGTTACTCTAATGACAAACCCTGGTTCACAGCTAAGCTCAGACAGATCAGGAAGGAGAAGGAAGCAGCGCTGAAAAGTGGAGACAGGGACTGCTACAGGGAGGTTAAATACCGGTTTAACAGAGAGCTGAAGAGGGCTAAATCTGTGTACTCAGAGAGACTCCAGCAGCAGTTCACTGCTAATGATTCGGCTTCCGTGTGGAGAGGACTGAGGCAGATCACCAACTATCGGCCTCAGGCTCCTAAAGGTCAGGATGACAAAGCCCTTTGTCAGAGACTGTCCCAACACTATGCCCGTTTTGACACCTCGTCATCTGTGTCCAACTCCCCCCCTCCCTCCAGCTCCACAGCCTCCACATTCCCTACTTCATTTAAGGCACCCCCCCCCCACCTCCCCCCCTCCCCTTATCATCAGTGAGCAGGATGTGCTCAAACAGTTCTCCAGACTGAACCCGCGCAAGGCCCCCGGCCCAGACGGCGTGTCTCCCTCCACCCTGAGACTCTGTGCGAAACAGCTGGCTCCTGTATTCACAGACATTTTTAACACCTCCCTTAAGTTATGCCACGTGCCATCCTGCCTCAAATCCTCCACCATCATCCCTGTCCCCAAGAAGCCACGGATCACTGGACTTAATGACTACAGACCTGTAGCGCTCACCTCTGTAGTCATGAAGTCCTTTGAGCGCCTGGTCCTGTCCCACCTCAAGTCCATCACCACCCCTCTCCTGGACCCGCTGCAGTTTGCCTACCGAGCCAACAGGTCTGTAGACGATGCAGTCAACCTGGCCCTCCACTCCATCCTGCAGCACCTGGACTCCCCGGGAACCTACGCCAGGATCCTGTTTGTGGACTTCAGCTCCGCATTCAACACCATCCGCCCCGCTCTGCTCCGGGACAAGCTGTCCCTGCTCAACGTGCCTGACTCCCTCTGCAGGTGGATCATCGACTTCCTGACGGACCGGAGGCAGCATGTGCGGCTGGGAAAGACTGTCTCAGACTATACTAGCATCAGCACCGGATCACCCCAGGGCTGTGTACTTTCCCCCCTACTCTTCTCCCTTTACACCAACTCCTGCACCTCCAGCCACCAGTCTGTCAAGTTGATCAAGTTTGCGGACGACACCACCCTCATCGGGCTCATCTCCAACGGCGACGAGTCCGCCTACAGGAGAGAGGTGGCCCAGCTGGCGTCCTGGTGCAGCAATAACAACCTGCAGCTGAACGCTCTGAAGACAGTGGAGATGATTGTAGACTTCAGGAAAGTCACTACTCCTCTGCCCCCCCTCACCCTCTCAGGCTCTCCCATCACCACTGCTGATTCCTTCCGCTTCCTAGGCACTACCATCACCAGGGACCTCAAATGGGAGCTGACCATCAGCTCACTCATCAAAAAAGCCCAGCAGAGGATGTTCTTCCTGCGGCAGCTGAGGAAGCTCAAGCTACCCACCAAGATGTTAGTGCAGTTCTACACAGCCATCATCGAGTCCATCCTCACCACCTCCATAACCGTGTGGTACGCAGGAGCCACTGCCAGGGACAGACTAAGGCTGCAGCGCGTCGTGCGCACTGCTGAGAAGGTGATCGGCTGCAAGCTCCCATCTCTCCAGGATCTGTACATCTCCAGGACCCGGAGGCGTGCTGGCCGGATCATAGCCGATCCCTCACACCCTGGTCACGTACTGTTTGCCCCCCTCCCCTCTGGTAGAAGACTTCGGTCCATCCAGACTAAAACCTCCCGTCACATGAACAGCTTCTTCCCCTCTGCCATTAGACTGCTGAACACTAAGTGACTCTCGTGCACCATGTACAGCAGCTCAACCAGACTCATGTCAATCATCACTGTTTTCTTCCTGCATTACCGACTGCACTATATAGTTCTCCACAGTATCTGCTGCTGGCTAATATATATTTTAACTGTTGACCAGTATCACTTAATCTTATCCTACACTTTATTACATGTATAGTTTATTTCTCTTATCTTATCATGTTTAATGTTGCAGCATTGTACCGAGACAAATTCCTAGTTTGTGTACTACATGAACAATGGCAATAAACCTGATTCTGATTCTGATTCTGATTCTGAAATCTAAGACAGAATGTCACAGAGAGAAAAAAAAAACAAAAAACTAAGCTACAACACAACACAGGCTGGAAATGTCAATCCTTATGTGAGTTTACATGTCGTCTTGTAAATATGTTTGGAGTATTTCTTCCTTTAGTTTTTGTTTAAATTGTCCAAGCGTTGTACATGATTTTAATTCAGGTCCATAATCGTTCCATAATCTGACTCCTTGCACTGAAATACAGTGTTGCTTGGTGGTTGTTCTCACTGTAGGCTTTTGAAATATACATGTTCCTCTGAAGTGATATCGTTTCTCCCTTGTTTGGAACAACTTTTGGATATTTGCGGGCAGTGATAAATTCTTCACTTTGAACATTATTATTGCGGTTTTGAAGTCAACCAGATCTTTCAACTTGAGAGTTTTTTGTTTAAGAAAAAGTGGGTTTGTTGGTTCCCTGTAAGCTGCTTTGTTTATTATTCTAATAGCTCTCTTTTGAAGCATAAAGAGTGGATATATGTTTGTTTTGTATGTATTTCCCCATACTTCATTACAATATGTCATGTATGGGAGTATTAATGAATGATACAAGGTGTATAGTGTGGGTTGATTCAGCAAATATTTCACTCTGTGTAATATTGCAATTGATTTGGAAACTTTACCTTTAATATAATTAATATGTGACTTCCAACACAGTTTGTTATCAATCATTACTCCAAGGAATTTAGTTTCAGATACCCTTTCAATCTCTACACCATTTACACTGAGTTTGGGTACTGGATTGTTGTGATGGTTGTTAAAGACTATAAATTTTGTCTTACTTAAATTGAGCGTTAATTTGTTTGAATCAAACCACAGTTTAAGCTTTTCTAATTCCTTCCCGAGTGTATCCATAAGTTGTTCCAAATTGTTTCCACTGCATAGCAGATTAGTGTCATCAGCAAACAATATTAAGTCCATTTTTTTTTAAACTTTACATATATCGTTTATATACATATTGAATAATAATGGTCCTAAAACTGAACCCTGTGGGACTCCACAGGTGACCTTCAGCAACTCTGAGTTTTTGTTGCTAACACATACATACTGATATCTATTCTTTAAGTAACTACTTAACCAGGACAGTGCTACCCCTCTAATACCAGAATTTTGTAGTTTCTTTAATAATAAATTATGATCTACTGTATCAAATGCTTTTTTAAGATCCAGGAATACTCCAACTGAATACTCTTTATTTTCAATGGCTGTTGATATTTTTTCTGTAAATTCCATTAGGGCATATGCAGTTGTCCTCTTGTGTCTGAACCCATATTGCTGCTCACATAATAAATCATTCTTCAGTATGAAGTTGTCAATTCTCTCATAGAATATTTTTTCAAGTATCTTGGAAAATTGCGGTAATAGTGAAATTGGTCTATAGTTTGAGAGTTCCCCTCTGTCGCCCGTCTTGTATATCGGAATTACTTTAGCTATTTTCATTGCATTGGGAAATATACCTGATTGGAGAGACAGGTTGCAGATATACGTCAGTGGTTTTACTATGCATTCGATAATAGTTTTGACTAGTAGCATGTCAATACCATCACAGTCAGTAGATGTTTTACTTTTGAACGATTTAACAATTTCAATGACCTCTCTTTCGTCTGTGTTCTTTATGAAGATGGAGTCTTTTACAGCAGTGTTATTGCATACTGTATCACCTGTTGGCACCGTAGTGGGTATTTCTCGGGCCAGTTTAGGTCCAATGTTAACAAAAAAATTATTAAATTCATCTGCAGGTGAAGCAATATTCACACTCTGAGTCGTTTTATTATTTTTTGGAATGTTAGTTGGGTAGCTTGTATTTCTGCTTTTATTTCCAAGGATACTGTTGAGTATTGTCCATGTATTTTTAATATTGTCTCTGTTTTTCTCCAGTTCTTTACTGTAATAGTCTCTTTTACTACATCTTATTATATATGTTAACTTATTTTTGTATGTTTTATACCGCTGCTCTGCTTCTTTTGTTCTTTTCTTTAGGAAAGCTTTATATAATAAATTTTTCTTTTTACACGCCTTTTGTAGTCCTTTGGTTAACCATGGCTTGTTAGCAAATTTGTGTTTAAGCTTTTTTATTACTAATGGGCAGTTTTTTTCATAAAGAGTGGTTACAATATTTATAAATGTGTCATAGGCTTCATTTACATCTGATACATAGACTTCTGTCCAGTCTTGCTTCAGCAAGTCCTCTTTAAGAGAACTGATTGCATTTGGTAATTTGTGTCTGAACGATTTTGTGTGTGTATTTAATGTGATTACTGAGTTATTATACTGCTGTGTCACTATAACTGTGTTATAATGACCCAGCAGTGTTTATAGGCAGGATTAGGGCAAGATGTATCATGTGTGTGCAACCATGATTGAAACGGAGGTCTGGGAGGATGACCTCCCCTCCTGTCTGTGCTCAGTGGTGTGTTTTAATAAAGCCTGTTGTGTTGCAACCATCTGCTCCTCTTCTTTGTGTGAACTTCGCCTACGTCACACTGGTGTCAGGAGTGAGGATGGAGCAAGATGGTGGCCAGGACCCGGGCGGAGGTCCAGCGGCAAGGGCGGTTCATCGCTCGGCTGGGAACGGAGCGCAGAGCTGAGACGCCGACCCCCGGAGTGGCTTGCCGCGATGGACGGACCAGCGTACCCTGCCTTCTGCCTTTTTCAAGGCAGAGCAGGCCGAGCAGAGCAAACCAGCCCCGCTTACCGCCCTTTTCAGGGCAGGACAGGCTGGCGATTCCGTGGCGATCAGGAGCGGCGATCGACCGGGAGGCGACCGTCCCATCCATCCGGCAGCGGGCCAAGATTCCCCGCTACAACAGCGAGACCCTGTTGGATGATCACCTGGCCCAGGTCGAGCTGGCTGCCGCGCTGAATGACTGGTCACCGGAAGAAACCGCCGTGCTGAGAGCGAGAGGGAGGACGAGGAGCTATGGCAGACCACGGCAGCGCGTCCATGGAGAAGACGGCCGCGGCGATGCGAGGAAGGGTGCTTCTGCTGCAGAGAGCCAGGGCACATCGCACGGTACTGCCCCGCTCCCACCCCACGACAAACTGGGCCCTCGCCGACGTTAAACTAGAGCGAGGTGGCATGGACGGGGACAGGCCGCCTCCCGCAGATGCTTCCCTCGGCGGTGACGTCACAGAGGCCCTCGAAGCGCAGCAGCAGCGGAGCGAGCAGGACAGATCCGGTCTTTTCCCGGGCTCGGCAGGGGCTGGACGCCTGGACGCGGGCCAGCGGCCGCCTGGGAGGTCCTGGCAGCGGTGGGAGTCGTGACTCCCGCTGCCAGGGGAGGGACTGTGCGTAGTCCTACTGAAGCTGTTGGATGTGCTTGTCATCAGCATCGAAGCCGCCCCGACACCTGGACTGATTTGCGTTGGACTTGTGGGTTGGACTTTGATTTTTCTGGGGACAGAAACCAGTCCGGGGTGGGGGCAGTGTAATGTCGGGGCCGTGTTAAGGGGGGCAGGGATTTCCCCAGCATGCTTTGCAGCAGAAAACGTTACTTTGTGTGTGTATTTAATGTGATTACTGAGTTATTATACTGCTGTGTCATTATAACTGCATAATAATGACCCAGCAGTGTTTATAGGCAGGATTAGGGCAAGATGCATCATGTGTGTGTAACCATGATTGAAACGGAGATCTGGGAGGATGATCTCCCCTCCTGTCTGTGCTCAGTGGTGTGTTTTAATAAAGCCTGTTGTGTTGCAACCATCTACTCCTCTTCTTTGTGTGAACTTCGCCTACGTCACAATATCTTTAATCCCATGCATCGAGACCTGGAGCTTCTGACCATCATACATTGTTGTTTAACAAAGGAATGTGTGGCACATTAATATAGCATGCACAACCCCGCTTTCACACCTTTCTTCTTTCCCTGGCTCCGGTCATTCTTACTCTCCCCAGGGGGCGCATAGAACTAACTGTCCCATCTGATACCCCCCTGTGACACCTCCTCCTTTGGCCCATTGTTCTCCCCTTCCCCCTCCCTCTCTGGGTGGAGAAAACCCCCACACCATACCCCCACAACATCACCAGGTCTTAACACTAATATGGTCACTTATTAGTGATGTACCATGGAGCAGTTGCCAGGGATGATGGGGATGATGAACAGTGTGAGCTCAAGGTGTCTCTCCATGACCCAAGTACAGAGTAAAAGTATGACTGACATGCAGAAACTGAAAGGAGTTGCATGATCATGATGTGAAGTTGAAATGTACTACCTGTGAATACATTTATGAAGTTTGAAACATTTTTACTTTTATATTACTCTTATTTCTATTGATATTATTGTTACTTTTATCTTTTGTTTTATACAAACTGCAATAACACACGTAGCTATGACACACATATCTTTATTATATCTTTACTGTTACTTATTCTGATTTCACTGTTTTTACCATTAATTACTTTCATCATTTATTAAGCCGCGTGTCCACCAAACACGTTTTTTCCGCTCTGGGCGGCTATTTTCCATTCATTCTCTATAGTCCAGTGTTCACAGCGCTGAGCGCCCTTGGTGCAGAAACGCTCTCCGCGGTGGCTGTTTTTTGCCACAGCGCTCAGGGCTGAAAAAAGTTAAACTTTTCAGAGAGTGCAGCTGAGCTCGTCAATGTCAGACCAAGCAGCCAATCAGAACTGCAGCGTAGGTGGGACATAGGATGCCGGTACTCGTCTGTACTCTGACTCCTGCTTTCCGTGTCATCATATTTTACATCCAGAGCTGCCAGAAAACATTTCCTGTCCATTGTTATTTAGAGACCATTAAAAAAAAAAAAAAAATCAGTAGAAAGTCTGACAATAGGAAAAGCGGAAGTGCTGAGCTGAGAGTGACAAGCTGTTGCTGGGATACAGGGCACAGACTTTTTTTTCCCCCCAGAGCACTGCGCACCAACGCTGAAAAAAAATGCTCAGGGCGGTCGGGTGACAAAAAATGCGTTTGGTGGACATGCAACCTTAATGAGTTTATTGTTCCATTTCTCCTCCTAAAGGACTAAAACGTTTGCCAGTGCCTGGGGCAGTAGGGCCGATGGCGGACTTTCCCTGTCACTACCTAGTTAGGATCTGTTGCACACAAATGCATTGGAGTTTAGCATAGCTGCCAGATGGACTTTTAGATGCCATAAATTGTTCTTTTGTGATGCCTTGCATGGCATCAAAACGGGAAAATGATAGAAAAGTTTCATATTTGTAATTTGCTTTGTCTCAGAGTCTGTGTGTGCTAAAGATGCTGATGCAGCTGTACTTTATCACTTTTGTTTTAGTTCACATGTACTCTTCTAGTGTGACTGGTGCTGAGAGAGTGTGACGGTTCCTGACAAAGAGATAATCTGTACACCAAGTTTTGACCAGATGTACTGAACCAATCACCATGGACATTTCCTCCACCACCTCTCGGATAACAGAGAGCTTAAAGGACTGAGCAATGTGTGTTTGAGTCAGAATGATGCACAAATAGGCTCCAAGACTGTTTTTGTATTGTTCTCCACTGGCCAGTGTAATTAGAATTTGCTGAAACTTTGATCCTGCTTGATTCTTGACTGAAGGTTAAGAAGATTTTTTTCTAACAGACCCCAAACCCAGTTAGGTAAGATGTGTATTAGATACAACTACTGTATCAACTTGAAAAAGCCTACATCATTTCTTTCAGTAGTTACTGTGTAGGGAAAACCTGACCTCAAGGTCATCCAATGAGTCAAACTGCAAAATGCACATTGAGTATATCAAACCATGGCACCAAGTTTCAAAACATTTGGAGCAAAACTGTAGGAGTTGATTTCACAAACGTGGGACAGACAGATGGACGGACAGACTGACCCATAACATAATCCCCTTCAGTCTTCACCCAAAGGGCTCTTCGATCGGCAGGGGATAAATTAAAAAAAAAAAAATAAATTTTTTTTGACTATACTGCTTGAGTCATTTTACAATTGCATTCAAAGATATGTAGCCCCAACTGCAAATCATGTTTCAGACAGACATACGGATGTTGTGTCACTGCATGAGCTAAAATGTAAAACATCAGGGTAGCTATTAAATTAAATGCTCAAATATGTATTAAAATACACACATGTAGTATACCGAATTCAGAATTTGCCTGACAGCTTGTAAAACAAGTATTCAGATAATATGACATATTAATTGGCAGCTGTAAAAACATTCATCACTTCCCAGAAACTCAGCTATTGTTTTTAAAAATTTACCCCAGCTCTTGCAGGACGTGCAGCCATCAACACACATTCAATCTAAAATATGCTCTTAAAGGTGAAACCTGCATTACTAAAGTCATTTCCCTTCTCAGCATGTTTAAAACAGTCTTTGATGCATATTTAGCATTCACTTTTATTTTCAGCTGAAAATCATGCTGACGGATTATACAGAAAAAGGCCTTCACATACAGTGTTATTAATATGACATAGTATAGAGGAAACACCAAAGTACAATAAAATGTTAAGGGGAAAAAGTGCTTTAATGCAAAGACAAATACTGTGAAAGACAGATAATCATCTGATGGACCACAACTGACCTCTGGTTGTTTACGTGTATGGAGAGGATTTCTGATAAGTCACTACTAAATGGAACTAGTTATAATGTTCATCATGTCACTATTCTTCAGGTACCATCGATGTGGTTGTCATGGCAGTTCCTCCATAATGGAGGTCTAAAACACTGGTGTAATGCATAATACCTTAAATCGCTGTATAAATGTAGTCTGCTAAGACTGAGCAGTCAGTCAGATGTCTGACGCAACAACTGGGTCAAACAATTCTCTTGGTACTACAAAGAAACTAGACTTTATCATTACATTTCTGACAAGTGTTAAAGGTCCCACTCACAGAAAAATGGTGTTTTTGTAGGATTTACCCTTCTGAAATGCATCTATTGGTCACATGATTATCAGAAAAATATCAAACCGCTGTCTTCTTAAAAAACAAAAAAACGCAGAGCCTTTACATTGTTACTGTCTCTGCTGAACAGTTTAAACTGCTGGGTTTGTTCCTGTACATAAAGAAAAGGTAACCTCAGCCTTGATACCCAGCCACTGCTCTATTAATGGCTAGCATAGCTATTGTCTGCAAACATGTAGAAGATGTTAGCTTACCAGGCACAGTTTACATTGTTATTTTCTTTAGATATCAATCACGCTAATAGATGTCCCCATTTCCATCTGGTTCTCCAATCCACAATCAATTTATTTCACGTCATTCTGGCTCGTATTTTCACCGTGATGGTACACTGAATACATTAGCATTAGCTTGGGTAGGCAGTCAAAGTCAGCCAGTTTAACCACATTAGAGCTTCATTCATTCTTCAAGACAAATTTACGTTAGTTGACTTGGGCTTGCCATCCAAGCTATGAGCTAGCCAGCTAACATTATCAATACTGACATGAGAGGGAGGGTGGAAGTAACTGCAGCCATTAGGCATTTAAAGAGAGATGGACTGAAACTAGCCATTTTGAAGAAGGCTGCAAAAGATGATTCACAAGGATGTTGCAATGAAAGCACCATAGGTGCTAATGACTCAGTGCTTGTCCCATGGTAGCATGGGATAGATAAATATCGTCAGCCCAAGCATGAAAGCTTTTGAAATGCTTGCATTGGTTTACGCACATATGATGCCAACATCAATGTTAAAACACAGAAGGTGCACCACATTAAATATTTATGGTTGAGTAGCAGCAAAACATGGAAACTATTCAACACTCCATAAACCCGGAAGCCCTAAAGACCGTCAACTTGCTTGAACATTTTAAATGTCTAAATCACCGAGTTTAATATTTTATGTTTTCTTCCTTTCTTTAAATATGTGGATATCCCCTGGCATATTGATTTACGTAACTGTTTCTAATTTGTTCATAAAGTTACTTTAAAAAAATGAGGTGCACCTCATTGGTTGACACATCCCTTGGAAGACAGTCTGCTGAAGTGTGTTTATCCTTTCCAAGATGGTGCCAGGATGTTCAAAACGTCGTCCTGTATCTTCAAAACGGCAAAACATGTTTTTATTAAACAACTGATGTGAGAAATAAATGGTGTAGTTGCTGAATGTATTTCCTTTTCAATAACAACCGCCAATTTAAAAGTCGATGGTTGACAAGAAATCATACGTGGTGCTGTGAAAAACTCACACTGCCACCTACTGGACCAGCATAGTTGGTACAACTTTTTTCAGAACTTCAGTGAGCATGAACGTGTTGCTTTTGTGTTTGTCTTGACAACAAAACCTTGTCTCGAAATTCTGGCAAATTAAAAAGTCAAGAAAGCATGGCGATGCATTGATAGGAGCCTTTAGTTGCACTTGATTTTGACCGGGCAAGCTGAAAACCTGGTAATACACAGACACACTAGCGTATGCGTAAGTTGCACTTTGCACACCGAGGCATAATAATTACAAGGCAATCTGGTCAAAGTATGTCACAAATATTTCATTAAGACCCGTGAGAACTGTCAACATATGGAAAAGTGCAGTAAATGGGACCTTTAAGTTCCACCTCTTTGTAAAGTGTGTTAATTACATCCATGTTTCAAGTGAAATCTGCTTCTATACATCTAAAAAATGACAGGTTGTTTTTACATTCTGGGACTTTTTTCCCCTGTTGCACCGCACCCCTGGATCATGAATCATGTTTACACTAACCACCATTTTTTAATACAGTATATCCAAAATAAACTAAAAATGGCCTCTTTCACAGACTGGACAAGTGAGGCTTGGTTCCTTATTTTTTTTCCTTCCTTATTAATAATTCGCTACAATAAGGAAAGCACTGTAACTCTGGCTGAAAGACAGAAGTCTACACTTAAACCACATCTACACTGCTTTTTTGAAATTCTACAGACCCCACTTTACACAGCTTCAGTCTCAGTTTTCACAAGTATCAGTATCAACATACAGATTTTTTTTTAACCACAAACAGCCTTATTTTCCTCAGCACGATTCACTTAGAAAAGCTGTACACTGTGTGATGGGGTGTGTGTGAGGCTGTAGGAGTACTGGGATGTTTCTGTAGATTTTCTGCCCATCTACTACACAGTAGCGTCGAGCAGAGATGGCTGAAGATACGATGAAACAAGGCTTTAATTAAACAATGAAAAAAAAACAACCCTAAAAGTTGCATAAGCAGATCAGTACAAAAAGCTAAAACTACTGAGACTTTAAAAAAAAATCTTTTAAAAATGCAATAAGGAGTTGGAGCAATGAAAAGTAATTAAAAAGTGTGGCAATCTCTGAAGCGACATGTCCACCTAGGCGTGCGTTTTCACACTTCCCATTCATTGTGTATGTAGCACACCCCGCATGGCCTCTGGTAGCATGGTGTCAAGAATCTCGAGCCGTCGCTTGGAGGTGCCTGCTCCTCCTGCTCCTGAATCCCCACTCAGATCCATAATACGCAAATGAGGAGCAGGCTCGTGGAGCCGATCGCTTCCTGGAGCTCGTGTTGAACTTTTGACTACTGATCAAGAGGGTCATGGGTTCGATTCCCACTCTGTCTGCAGTGTGCATGCCAAAGTGTCCTTGAGCAAGACACTGAACCCCCAGTTGCTCCTGGTGGCCAGGCTAGTGCCTGTATGTATGGCAGCTCTGCTGCCATCAGTGTGTGAATGTGTGCGAGAATGGGTGGACAGCAGGATGTGTAAAGCGCTTTGGTCATTCAGAGATGAGAAAAGCGCTATATAAGGGAACGCCTTTTATCATTTAAAAATAGTGGTTGTTAGTAAAAAGTGTAAACATATTTGGAAGCTACACATTTATTTCTTGCCTCCAGTTTTCATAAAAATGTTTTGCTTTTACTTTTGAAGATATAGGCAAGAGTTTAATGTCTGGAAGCGTCGTGAACAGACTAGAAAAGCCCACCCACCAGGAGTCGCGGTGACCAATCATGTATAGGCTGGGGTAGACAGAAAAACCTCATCAAACTGCACTCTCTTAGCCAAAAATACTGCTTGAAAACAGGCCGAAGTTCTCCGACCAGAGAGTGATACTCTCCATGCAGTTTGCGGCTATGGAGCATTGGGCTCGTGACTCCCGCCTGGTTACGCCCCCTCCACGCTCCCGATGGATCCGTGTGCAGTGGAAGTGCGGGGACCTGATGCCTAGGTGGACATGTAGTTTTAGAGTGACATAATTACAGTTACAGGAACAACACTAAGCAATAACTGCTTGCTTACAGTTACATTTTTGGAAAAGAGGCTCATCAACATTTAGCGTTAATTCTGATCTAAATGCTGGTGACAAATGAATGTAAGAAAAACATTTGTCCTTTAAGTAACAACGATATCTGAGGTGTATGTGCTGCTCTTCCATCTAAAGCCAAAATTCACATTTTTCTCTCTTCTTTTTAGGCCTAAAACCTGCAAAAGTGCATTCAGGTTCATTAATTTGCTTTTAACATTTAAGGTTTGACGAGTGATCAGCTGATCGTCACTGGGGCAACGTTACTCAGACTTTCAGACACCAGTGAGAAAGGTAAAGGATTACTTTGATAAAGCACTGACAGACTGAAGTTCAGAAAACATACATTACTTGTATACAGGATGAAAACATCAAAAATATCAATGCAGTCTCAGTCTTTCATCCTGCTTTCCTCCCAAATGTATCATGATGACCACTAAAATTTGGTCTTACCAAGATAACGTAAAACATTTTCACGTATGACTGAAGCTGCTGTGGACACTGAATATGAGATAAACATGAAGACTGGAAAGAGATAAGATCACAGTAAATGTGCTGGCAGAAATTACCATGTCACAGTCGTCCCCCAGTGCACCGCTTCCTCTGCTTGACCACTCCTGGTTCTTTTCTTTACCATGGGCTAACACTGGTGTTAAAAAAAAGCTTGATGCTGGCAGGTCATATGACAATAACGTCTGCCACTGACTAGGACGAAGTAGGATGTGGGCTGCTGAGTCAAGTCCAGCGACATCTCTTCCTCTGACAGGCTTCGGGGTCAGATGTACAACCCTCTGAGTCGCTCTCAGAGGAGGACGGTCCAGCCACTGGGGGAGCAGGCAAACGGGGAGAACGCTGAGGCCTGTCTGGGGCTTCTTCTGTGGTACCGCTATGAAGACTCAGCACCCAGCCCAGTTTGTTGTGAAGCAGCTGACGCAGGCCTGGGGGGAGTGGCAACACATCCAGGGCGTCTATGCAGTCCGGCAGCAGCTGGCGGAGACGCGCACAGCAAAGGTAGAGCAGGGAGGTGGGAGCAGAGCAGGACCTGATGACCTTCATGCTGCTCTTCGCTGCTGTGGAGCACGCCATCGGATAAAACCTCTTACTCTGTAGCTCTGTAGCAGCAACACCTAGACAAAGAAAAAAAACATCAGTTTAATATGTAATGTCGGATTCCAGTTGCTGTTATCAGATCATGTATTCCTTTCCCTCGATACAGAGATGAAATCACACTAGCATCTGGCCAACTTGTAATCTATTGGGGCTCACAAATATGCAGCATTTCTCCTTATTATGATAACACATGCCTCTCCTGCAGGCGCCTACAGTGGATATAAAAAGTATAAACACCCCTGTTCAAACGCCAGGTTTTTGTGATGTAAAGAAATGAGACCAAGATAGGTCATTTCAAAAACTTTTTCCACCATTAATGTGACCTATAACCTGTACAACCCAATTGAAAAACAAACTGAAATATTTTAAGAGGAAAAATAAAAAAAACTTAGAATAACCTGGTTGCATAAATATGAAAACACTGTTATAACTGGGGATGTGGCTGTGTTCAGAGTTAACCAATCACATTCAAACTCATGTTAAATGGGAGTCAGCACACACCTGCCACCATTTAAAGTGCCTCTGATTAACCCCAAACAAAGTTCAGCTGTTCTAGTAGGCTTTTCCTGACGTTTCTGTAGTTACATCTTACAGCACAAGCCATGGTCCGCAGAGAGCTTCCGAAGCATCACAGGGATCTCAATGTTCAAAAGTATCAGTAAGGAGAAGGGTACAAAAGAATTTCCAAGGCATTAAATATATCATGGGACACAATGAAGACAGTCATCATCACGTGGGAAAAATATGGCACAACAGTGACATTACCAAGAACTGGATGTCCCTCCAAAATTGATGAAAAGATGAGAAGAAAACTGGTCAGGGAGGCTGCCAAGAGGCGACAGCAACATTGAAGGAGCTACAAGAATTTCTTGCAAATACTGGCTGTTTACATGTGACAACAATTTCCCGTCTTCTTCATATGTCTAGGGTAGGGTGGCAAGACGGAAGCCTTACCTTATGAAGAAAAACATCCAAGCCCAGCTACACTTTGCAAAAACATTTGAAATCTCCCAAACGCACATGGGAAAATGTGTTATGGTCCAATGAAACCAAGATTGAACTTTTTGGTCATAATTCCAAAAGGTATATTTGGCGCAAACACAATACTGCTCATCACCAAAACAGCACATGTGGCTTTCGGGTGAAATTTATGGTAAATGTTAAAAGTTCACACTACAATGATATTACCGTATTTTCTGGACTATAAGCCGCTACTTTTTTCACACGCTTCCCTGTGGCCTAAACAACAAAGTGGCTAATCTATAGATTTTTATGGGCTAACGGCCTCCAGGGCACTCTAGCAAGATGCGCAAGAGCGAGACAGACTGGTGGAAGAGATAATGCGGCGAGGAAGACGCTAGTTTTGATGCTAGTTTTACTGTTTTGAACAGTCATTTTGCACATCATGCACACACATACAAGAGATTCTGTGAAAGCAGCCATCAAGAGGACAAACTCAATTCCAGCTGTGCTTCCTGGGGGCACAACGAGGTATTTGCAGCCACTTGACATCAGTGTGAATCGTGCATTTAAAGTGGCACTCCGAGTTGAGTGGGAGGCTTGGATGACTAGCGGCGAGAAATCATTCACCAAAACTGGCCACATGCAAAGAGCAACTTTTGCTCAAGTCTGCCAGTGGATCCTGACAGCGTGGAACAGTGTGAAAAAATCCACAATCACCAACGGGTTTCGAAAGGCTGGACTGCTGCGTGATGAAGAGGACAGCACAAGCATAAATTCGCCTCGAGACGAAAGTGACATTGAGAGCGACAACAAAAGAGAGACTGAGAAAGTGTGTGATGAAGTCATTCTGAGGCTTTTCAATGCCGACACTGAAGAAGACGACTTCAGTGGTTTTAGTGCGCAGGAGGAAGATGAAGATAGCGATCAATGACTTTTCTGGTAGGCTGGTTATTTTTTTAATCAGCCATGTTACTGCCGGCAGTCGTTTTACTGCCGTGTTACAGGCACTGTTCAGAAAAAAAGCATTTATTTAATTAAAAATTTAAAAAATCTTTCTGTGTACCATCTTTCTGTGTAAATACTGTATCTCATGTTACAATGTGGACACCTGCGGCTTATAGACAAGTGTGGCCTATATATGTACAATTTTTTTTTCTTTTTAAATTTAGTTAGTGTGGCTTATATTCAGGTGTGCTCAATAGTCCGGAAATTATGGTATATGATGAAAGTAGGGCATTTAAGTAGAAGCCTCATCTCAAACAATTTATTGAAACAAAAGCCAACAACAGTGGTGGGTATACCACAACAAAAAATGTCAGTGTCTCAATAATTTGTCATGTGCCCTTGAGCATCAATTACAGCTTGACAAAGACATCTCATGCTGTTCACAAGTCGACTTATTGTCTGCTGAGGCATGACATTCCACTCTTCTTGAAGGGCGGCCCTCAGGTCACTGAAGTTGTGGGGTGCAGAGTTATGAGCATCTACACGGCGACTCAGCTGATCCCATAGATTTTCTATGGAATTCAGGTCTGGAGAAAGTCCAGGCCACTCCATTTGAGGTACCCCAGCCTCTAGTAGCCGTTCCCTAATGATGTGACCTCAATGAGCTGGAGCACTGTCGTCCATGAAAATGAAATTAGGCCTGTGTTGTTCATGCAGGGGCACAATGGCTGGATTAATGATGTTATTCAGGTAGTATTGGCTTGTCACTGTACCATTCACAAGGTGTAGGGTAGTTCTGTATTGACTAGACACACCTGTCCAGACTGCAACACCACCACCACCAGCAAAGGCTTGTCTGGTGACAACAATGGCTGATGCATAGCATTCTCGATGTCTCTCCAACATTGTTGGCGGCCATCATTTCTGCTCAACGTGAACCGACTTTCATCAGAGAACAGCACTGAGGCTCACTGACCCCTCGTCCCGTCCAGCGTAAATGCTCCCTGGCCCATGCAAGACGATGACGCCTGTACCTGGTGGTGTGGTCAAGTACCCTTGCAGGTCATCTAGCATGAAGACCACGCTGATGTAAACGGTTTCGAATGGTCTGACGTGACACTTGGGTGCCTCTCACTTCCCTTAAATGTGCCTGGAGTTGAGTGACATTCATCATCCAGTTCCGCAGGGCACTGTTCACAATGAAGCAGTTATCAGCATGGGATGTGGCCAAAGGACGTTCACTTCTATGCCTTTCTGTGACTCTTCCAGTCTCTCTGGATCTCTGTTGCAACCTGCTGATGACACTGTGACACTGAGCTCAGTGGCCACTTAGCTCTAAGAACATCCTGTTTGAAGACTTGCAAATGGCGAGGTACTGCTGATCAATTGTTAGGTTTTGCCTTGGTCTCATGATGTCAAAATGGGAACAGCATGATGAAAAGGACTGTTTACATATCAATTCTAATTGAACCAGAAAATTTATTGGTCAATTCACTGATCAAACACCTGTTGTGAATTTTGCCATTAAGCACGTTGTTAGAGAACAGCAAGTTATACAAAAAGTGCTGAAACATTGAACAGTTGGATATGTGCATTCAAAAGATTAGAGAAGGTCAAATTAAGTTCACCTGTAAAGGTTGTAGTGCATTTTAGGTTCATCCTGAAATTTCACCCGAAAGACCAATATCCCTACCTTTTTGTGAGTAGTGTATGAACAGTTCCAAATATCAGTCAGTGTTGGCACAAAACCTTCAGGCTTCTGCTAGAAAGCTGAAGATGAAGAGAAACTTCATCTTTCAGCACGACAATGACCCAAAGCACACATTCAAATCAACAAAAGAATGACTTCACCATAAGAAGATTAAAGTTTTGGAATGGCCCAGCCAGAGTCCAGACCTGAACCCAATCAAACATCTGTGGGGTGATCTGAAGAGGGCTGTGCACAGGAGATGCCCTCGCAATCGGACAGATTTGGAGCGTTTTTGCACAGAAGAGTGGGCAAATATTGTCACATCAAGATGTGCCATGCTGATACACTCCTACCCAAAAAGATTGAGTGCTGTAATAAAAACCAAAGGAGCTGCAACAAAGTATCAATTTAAGGGTGTGCATATTTATGCAACCAGGTAATTGTAAATTGTTTTTTTTTTTTTCACTTAAAAGATTTCAGTTTGTTTTTCACTTGGGTTATACAGGTTATAGATCACATTAATGGTGGAAAACATTTTGAAATGCTTATCTTGGTCTCATTTTTTACATCACAAAAACTTGGCATTTGAACAGGGGTGTGTAGACTTTTTACATCCACTATAGGTCGTCTTAAAATTATTCACATATTTTCTGAGTTGCACACACTCTACTGTTAAGTTGAAGCAACATGACAATCATGAAGTCCTCACCAAATCATCACCCCTAGATGTCTTTGATTGCCCCTTGTATGCATGAGGAAGCTGATAATCGCATGTTATTACATGAGGCCCATGCAGCAAGAAATGGCCATCAGAAAATCCATCCTTCCATCCATCCATTTTCTACTGCTTTTCCAGAGATCTGGGTCACAGAGGCAGCAGCTCAAGCAGAGAAGCCCAGACTTCCCTCTTCCCAGCCACCTGCCCCAGCTCTTCAGAGAGGATACCAAGGCGTTCCCAAGCCAGCTAAGAGACGTAGTCTTTCCAGCGTGACCTGGATCTGCCCCGAGGTCTTCTCCCAGTGGGATGTGCCCAAAACACCTCAAGTGGGAGGCATCCAGGAGGCATCCTGATCAGATGCCCAAACCACCTCAACTTGCTCCTTTCGATGTGGAGGAGCAGCGGTTCTACTCTCAGTCTCTCCCGGATGACTGAGCTGCTCACCCTAAGGGTGAGTGCAGCAATCCTACAGAGAAAGCTCATTTTGGCCGCTTGCATCCGCAAACTCATTCTTTCGGTCATTACTTAAAGCTCAAACCATAGGTGAGGATAGGAAAGTAGACTGGCCTGTAAATCGACAGCTTTACTTTAGAGCTCAGTTCCCTTTTCACCACAACTGACTGCATCACTGACTGCAGATGCTGCTCCGATCTGTGTGCCGCTCTCTCGCTCCATTCTCCCTCACCCCGAGATACTTAAACTCCTCCACTTGGGGCAGGAGCTTGCCCCATGTCAGAAAATCATAATTCAAATTGTTGATACTGATGTTGTGGTGCTGGCTGTGGCAGTGGCTCAGACTTTACAGCCAGAACATGAGCTTTGGTTGGCATTTGGAACTGGCAAGACTTCTGATACCTTGCAGCCTATGAACTTGCAGCAGGGCTAGGGCCTGAGAAAGCACAAGCACTACCAATGTTCAACACACTGACTGACTATGACACTGTATCAAGCTTTCTTGGCCATGGGAAAAAGACTGGATTGGCTCTGTCCAGAGCTTACACGTGCCCTGTTGAAACCATCTTCTGCTCCAAATGACATACTACAGGAGGTAATGGCCACAATAGAAAGGCTCATTATATTACTTTATGAGCAAACCAGCAACACAGACAGACATGGCAAGGCGGACGTTATTTGCAAAGAGGAACAATGTGAAGTGAACCCCCCACCACCACCTACAAAGGCTGCCCTTGAGGAATATGTAAAGAGAGCAGTTTTCCAAGGAGGTCAGGTGTGACACCAGCACCTGTATGAAAGCAGGTGCTGGTGTCTACACAGCTACCTTCGCCATGTAAATGGGGCTGGTCAAAGACATCTGAGGGATATTATGAACCCTTCTGGACATGAATACCGGATGCAGGCCAGTCCAGCTATGAACTTGTCTCCTGCAAATGTAAGAAGGGCTGTGTTACAGGGCTGTACGTTAACTTTTTCTGCTCATAGCACTGGTGTTACAGAGGTTCACAGTCATGTAGCACATGACAAAAACTTTTAGAAAGATAAAAACATCTGTTGCGTCTCTAAAAGTTGACTGAAAGGATAAGGACTGTATTTATACAGCACTTTTCTAGTCTCAAAGACCACTCAAAGTGCTTCACTGGTACTAACCCTCTGTTCTAAGGGCCTACTACAGACGGATACCTAGGGATCATTTAGAATCGCCAATTAACCTCACATGCATTTCTTTGGATTGTGGGAGGAAACCAGCACACCTGGCGTAAACCCACACAGCATAGGGAGAACATGCGAATGCCACACATAAAAGTTCCCACCCCTGCCAGCCTTGGGATTTAAACCTGGAACTTTCTAGCTGTTAAGCCCAATTCACAGTGACAAAATCGTGCTGGTATGTGAGCGAGCGCAGTGGACCCATTCGTGCACAAACCCTACGCAGAGGGTGCACGCTGACCGAGCACATGCAAGCCCAAAAAAGTGACCACGTGTACAAGAACGCAGTGGTCGCAGTGACCAGCGCATGTGCCAGGAAACTCCAGCCATCTCAGAAGGGGAAGTATTGTGCAACTCGACAAAAACAGGGAAAAGACGAAGAAGAACCTTGATACTTTGACAGACCAAGCAACAAGGATGCTGCTAACAATAACAACAACAACAAAAGCTCGTGTCCATCAGTGGTGTGAAAAAGTGTTTGCCCCCTTCTTGATTACCTCCGCCAGGCCGAAAAGGCCAGGAGGAGGTAATGTTTTTGCCGGGGTTTGTCTGTGTGTTTGTCTGTCTGTCTGTTGGTTAGCAAGATAACTCAAAAAGTCTTGGACGGATTTCCATGAAACTTTCAGGCGTTGTTGGAAATGGTACAAGGAAGAACTGATTAAATTTTGGGGATGATCCGGATCACCGTCTGGATACAGGAATTTTTTAAAGCATTCTTTAACACTGTGACATATGGCTATTTTCAACATGTGCGCAGGCGCAATGGAGGGCGCTGGTCATCGTGTCTGACCAACATAAACTCCGCGTTCTTCAACGTTTTAGGCACAAAAGCACGCGGAAAACACTGGTGGGCTGGGCCCGCCAGCGTGCCTGTGTTTGCGCGACGCTGCAAAAGCTGAGACGGGCAGCTGTCCGCCGCCGGATTATTTGGCAGAAATTCCCCGGCCAGCCATAGGCGCTGCGCAAAAACGAGCTGCTCGGCAGCGTGCTGTGTGCCTGTGTTTGCGCAACGCTGCAAAAGCTCAGACGGCCAGCTGTCCGCCGCTGGATTATTTGGCAGAAATTCCCCGGTCAGCCATAGTAGCTCCGCAAAAAGAAGCTCTCTGCCAGGGAAGTTTCCAAATCATCTTTGGCCGCGGAGCGCAACCCCAATAAAGATAAAGATTACATGTACCACGAAGGTCGAGTGCAAGCAAGATGTTTGTGTCTGTGAACATTCCGTCTTTTGGCGAGTTGATACGTAACAATGTTTACAGTTTGATGAGAAGGTTGCTGCCATGTAACAATCATCTTATATCAGCAATTGTCAACTCGTCACTCACACTTCACTCCAGCATTTGGAAGTGGTGGCGTTCCATTTTATACTGAGTCCAATATTGTATGTTATTGTTGTTACAAGAGCGCCAACTGTCTGCTGATCTGTAATACTTTTATTTATTTATTTTCTACTCCTTTTAGTTCTGCATTTAATATGAACCCTGAGTTTGAAATAAACGTTTGAATTTTGAATAAAACCCACACCAACCCGTCTACCTAATTGGCATCCGTCAGTGAAGCCCTCAGTGCTGCTTTCAGTGATCTAAAACGCTCACATAACCCATTGGCCTGTGGGTTGTACGCAGTTGTGTCATGACTTCATTTGTTTTTTCTTTTGAATTCTTGGATGGAACATGGGTGGCCAATATAAGCTGCGGATTCAGCCATCACATATTTTGGATAACTTATGTTTAATTGTATAATCAGAGGAGCTATTGTCTAATTTCACCTTGTTGGACTTTATTACCCCCTTTGTTATATTATTCACTTTCTTTTAACCTGTACTCTTAATCTATTCGAAATAAAGATTAATTCATTCATTCATTCAATTGCAACGCCCCCAGCCTGGGAGTTTGCAGATGCAGGACATGGACACAACACCAACACTTCAGTTTATTACCTCTGCCAAGGAGGTAATGCTTTTACTACTGAACCACTAATCCTATCATTGTGAATCCAATTGCTACTCAGATGTTTTCATGGTCAAGGAATCTGACAACGTACACACAAACACTGTATGGGGGGAACTGTGGCGCTTGGCGGAGGTCTGTGCTCTCCCGAGTGCTTTTCTAGTTTCTCATTTTTTTGTATGTTTGTCACACTTAAAGGCCAAATGTCACGTAACAGGGTACTTTAAATATCTTGAAACTAGATATAAAAGGGAACCGATCCGTTCGGGTCTTGGTGCATATGCTTCAGTAACAACGGAATATTCGTTAATTTAAAACTGCCGCGCTTGGCCTGACACGGCCCCTGGAATCGCCTGGGGAAGAAGGCGGAAGTGACGAAATCGATTGTACCCTAGTTTGATGCTTGGGGTATTTCAATTGATTGTTTATATGGAGACTGGAAGGTTGAAGTGAGCAACAAGAAAGAAAAAATTGGATATTTCACCCATACCTTAAAACGGGACTATCAGGGACAGCTGGGTAATAAGGGACACTTCTCTGGGAAATGTTTTCATACCTGTCAAGTGAGACGTTTTCGCCGTACTTCAACACCGTAAAAAGCGGCTATAAGGAACGGCGGAGCAACAAGGGACACCTCTCTGGGAAATTCCCCAAATGCAACTCGTGTTGTTATTGTCAAATATTTTAAGGATTCATGGATATTTGACAATAACAACATAACTCAGCGTCCGGCGCTAAATAAAAAAAAAAAAAGCAGAATTCTGTATTTGTCAGGCAATCTCTGTCTGTTCCGCAACCGCTGCACAGCTGAACGTGTTAAACCATTGTCCTAATGACTTCTCATTGTAGTGAGAATAGCTCAAGCTGAGCGATCAGCCCGCCCAGACAATTAAACTAATGAGTGACTCCACACTTCTCATGGTAGTGCGAATAGCTCAGGCTGAGCGATCTGCCAGCACCAGCTGTGAGTGATCACACACAGGAGTGCTCCTCAACACACTCAGTTTTTTTTCCAGTATATTTTTTCTTTTGGGCGTACAGAAATGGCAATACGCCCGTTTTTGCTAAAATTGCATTTTCCCCGTATTTTCCTTAAAATATTTGACAATAACAACACGAACTACATTTAAAACATTTCCCAGAAAAGTGTCCCAAGCCGCGCTTGGCACCAAAATACGGCGAAAACGTCTCACTTGACAGGTATGCGCCTCCATTTTCATATTGATCTGGTCAATTTCTTGACAGCAGCGGCTCTCCTCCACTGTAATAATACAGTGATCCCTCACTTATCGCGGTTAATGGGTTCCAGAACCGACCGCGAAAAGTTAAAAACCGCGAAGTAGCGTCACCCCTAATGACGTCATCCATAAATAATACGTACGTTCATTCTCTCACTCTCTCTCTCTCATATGATACGTGTGTGTGTGTGTGTGTGTACGTGTACATACATACGTAGATGTAAATAAAGTGTACATAAATATGTTTTTAGAACTCTTTTATTCTTATAACAAGATACGTAACTCAAGATGAAGATGATTTACTTCACAGGTTAATGAGAGCTTTACTGCTCCTCAGGTGACGCCTCATCATCAGGTGCTAGAAGCGCAGGATCATCGAGGGCAGCTTCCGATAGAGCTGGAGAAGCTGCAGGAGGCGGCGTAGTGGCTCGACGGGAAGACTATTTCGCACAAAATGGCACAAGAGAACAGCAAAAAGTTCCACGCTGCGAGACTACGTAAGACGAGCGATAAAGAGCAATGAATGCGGTCTTCCTTCCCTTCATGGGCGCTCGCCAGGGAGAGGAGGTGGGTGAAACGTCTCGGCCAATCAGCTTGCGGGGTGAAACGTCTCGGCCAATCAGCTTGCGAGATTTCCGAGCCGAGCCAACACGAGAACAGCGAACAGAGAGGTGGATTTTTTGAGTTGTGCGGCTCTCCGTGTTGATACCTGATGGTCTAATGTAGTCTCCCTGCCTTCTGCTAGCGCCCGCCCATTATTTCTCAATTTTGAATTTTTGATGAATATTTTTGAAAAATCCGCGATGCACTGAGGGCGCGAAAGGTGAAGCGCGAAGTAGCGAGGGATCACTGTAATGGCTTCCGAAAAATCAATATTTATGGGGCGCCCTGGACAGACCCCCTTCGGCTTCGCAATTCTGGAGGCGATTAATGTCCAGTTCAATGACATTTTCCACTGGTTCTGCTCTCTGGTCATCGTTGGAACTGTTGTCATCAGACAAAGCATCTGATTCCGTCTCGGACGGCTCGAACCTGTAAGGTTCTATGCCTCTGTCACTGTCTGAACCACTGACAAAAAAAAAGACTAAACTAATTTGTTCACAATCGCTGTCACTTTCCGTCATGATTGTCCAATGTTGATAAGTGTGAATGTGGATAGGCAGGGCAGCCAGGGTACAACTGGTGATGTCAAAAACATGGGCGTGGTCTGGACTGGCTGTCACAAGCCAGCAAGCAAGGTGGGGCCTTCACCTGGTGTATTTTGTGCAATTATGTAAATACAGGTGGGTGATATGGTCTCCGGTATGAATATTTGGTTTAAGCTATGTGTATTTTATCTAAATTCGTTGTCATTTAGAAAAAAAAATTACGTGACATTTGGCCTTTAAATGTTTCAGATCATCAAACAAATTTAAATATTTGACAAAAATAACAAGTAAACACAAAATGCAGTTTTTAAATGAAGGTGTTTATATTAAGGGGGAAAAAAATCCAAATCTACATGGCCCTGTGTGAAAAAGTGATTGCTCCCTAAACCTAATAACTGGTTGGGCCACCCTTAGCAGCAACAACTGCAATCAAGCATTTGCGATAACTGGCAATGAGTCTTTTACAGCGCTGTGGAGGAATTTTGGCCCACTCATCTTTGCAGAATTGTTGTAATTCAGCCACATTGGAGGGTTTTGGAGCATGAACCACCTTTTTAAGGTCATGCCACAGCATCTCAATCGGATTCAGCTCAGGACTTTGGGCCACTCCAAAGTCTTCATTTTGTTTTTCTTAAGCCATTCAGAGGTGGATCTGCTGGTGTGTTTTGGATCACTGTTCTGCTGCAGAACCCAACTGCGCATCAGCTTGAGGTCATGAACAGATGGGCGGACATTCTCCTTCAGGATTTTTTGGTAGACAGCAGAATTCATGGTTCCATTTACCACAGCAAGTCTTCCAGGTCCTGAAGCAGCAAAACAGCCCCAGACCATCACACTACCACCATATTTTACTGTTGATATGATGTTCCTTTTCTGAAATGCTGTTACTTTTACACCGGATGTAATGGGACACATATCTTCCAAAAAGTTCAACTTTTGTCTCGTCAGTCCACAGAGTATTTTCCCAGAAGTCTTGGGGATCATCAAAGATGTTTTCTGGCAAAACTGAGATAAGCCTTTATGTTCTTTCTGCTCAGCAGTGGTTTTCATCTTGGAGCTCTGCCATGCAGGCCATTTTTGCCTAGTCTCTTTCTTACGGTGGAGTAATGAACACTGACCTTAACTGAGGCAAGTGAGGCCTGCAGGTCTTTGGATGTTGTTGTGGGGTCTTTTGTGACCTCTTGGATGAGTCGTCGCTGCGCTCTTGGGGTAAATTTTGGCCGGCTGGCCACTCCTAGAAAGGTTCACCACTGCTCCATGTTTTCACCATTTGTTGAAAATGGTACTCACTGTGGTTCACTGCAGTCCCAAAGTTTTAGAAACGGCTTTATATCCTTTTCCAGACTGATAGATCACAATTACTTTGTTTCTCATTTGTTCCTGAATGTTGGATCACAGCATGATGTCTAGCTTTTGAGGATCTTTTGGTCTACTTCACTTTGTCAGGCAGGTCCTATTTAAGTGCTTCTTGATAGAGAACAGGTGTGGCAGTAATCAGGCCTGGGTGTGGCTAGAGAAATTGAACTCTGCTTTCCAAACCTGTGATAAACCACAGTTAATTTATGTTTTAATGGGGGGGGGGGGGGGGGGTGTCACTTTTTCACACAAGATCATGTAGGTTTGGATTTTTTTTTTTGTACCCTTAATAATAAACGACTTCATTTAAAAACTGCATTTTGTGTTTACTTGTGTTATCTTTGTCTAATATTTAAATTTGTTTGATGATCTAAAACATTTAAGTGTGACAAACATACAAAAAAATGAGAAATAAGGAAGGGGGCAAACACTTTTTCACACCACTGTACCTCCAGGGCCTCCACCATTCTCTAATAAACCTCCGCCACCGAGCTCTTTTGTGTTTTGATTGCAGCTGTTCAAACATTTGGTGGCTCGCGGCTGCTGCTGACAGTACGGGCATGTGAAGTGCAGATTATTTTCACTGCGCATGCGTGAAATGCAGCTGCTGAACAGTAGCTGTGGTGGCTCAAAAACAACTGAATATTGCCGTGTACGCAAACGCAGTCTACACAACTCCACCGTTTTCCCATCGGAGGGACTCTGAACAGTCCTTCAGGCAACAGTGTCAGTTTGCTGCTCTGTACCACTGTGCAAATAGTGTAGTTTAATCATTAAAATATAGTCCTTCACTTTATGATTAAAACCAACTTGTCAAGATCTAGAAATTATTTTAAATTTACATTCATTTCCACATCAGTCATCAATCCTAATCACCAAAATACACTCACCACACAAACTAACAGGCCAGTTTTGGCTCCCAGACTGCATACTTGACACCCCTAAACTAGCCCACGTCGTCCCATGAAACTTCTTTCTCTGTTGCACTCCTCCAGGGACCCATGTAAAATGAACCCGCTGTGGGCCCAGGTGAAGCCCCAAGAAATGGAAAAAAAATGTTTCTTTTATAAGAGCATTTTTTCAGTCATTCCCTCGGAGCCTGCAGCAGCAGAGAAGAGACCAGCCTGTCCTGTCGGCGAAGAGCAATCTATGCATCCCAGTTCACCTTGCATATCCTCTGCTCCTCTTTTTTCCCCCATGACAGTTCCCTCTGAAATAAAACATATCCTGCTGTGTGTGACATTAAATGTGACACTCAAAAGTGTAGCCTGCACATACAAACACATGATGTCTGTTCTTGTAAATATGAAAGCTGATCAGCGCCGATATGAAAAGAAATGTTGGGTGCATTTTGCAATCCTCTCCGTTGTAACGGAGAATAAAGAGCAGCAACCATTGAACTCTACAGATTGGAGTATTCCACCACTGATCTGTGCCGAGTTAACATGGGGCGACTCGCAACTCGCAACTCGCAACTGCAGCTTGCCAATTGTAGTTTTAAAGCGGCCTGACTGTAGTTTGAAAGTGGCTATACACAAAAACGGGTCCATTTCTCATTGCACCGGAGCTATGCCAGTTTATTCATTCTTTGCACAGACCAATTTTCATGTCACATTGTACAGCCCTGTGTTAGGCAGTGCAAGTGCAAAAAAGCTGCCTTAGAGTGCACAGCCCTTTGTTTCTGTGAAGGCAAGTGTGAATAAACGTCTTCTTGATTGTCACAACCTTTCTGAGTCTTGTGAGATAAGATAAGATAAGCCTTTATTAGTCCCACAATGGGGAAATTCCAGGATTGCAACGGCACAGGGATAGCAACACTCAGAGCAATAATTTACAAGATAAGAAAATAAGAGCAGTGAATATACATATGTACACAAATATATAAAAATATATACACACAGTACGGAGCATTGTAGCAAGATGGAATAAACAGCATAACCGTCTATTTAGTTACCCTACATGGTATGAGTATGTACCCATACATACTGTCACCCTCCATAGCGACTGATATTGTCCTAGTTGTATACTGGAGGGGACCATTTGTTTAAGTCTGTTGCATCTTTTGCATTCAATACTATTAGGTCGTCACGTTTTTTTTTTGCTATCTCTGCGAGCAGCCCTGCTTAGGTTATACAGTATGACAGCCGTAGGTAGGAAGGACCTGCAAAACCTCTCGGTCGCGCACCTAGGATGATGTAGTCTACTGCTAAATGAGCTCCTCAGTGCGTTCAGTATGTCCTGCATGGGGTGGGACTCGGACTCCAGCAGAGATGACAGTTTAGCCACCATCCTTCTCTCTCCTATCTCCTCCACTGGGTCAAGGCGTTTCCCCAGGACAGAGCTAGCTTTCTTGATTAGTTTGTTCAGTCTCTTCCCTTCGGCTGCTGTAATGCCGTTGCCCCAGCAGACCACTCCAAAAGTGATGGCTGATGCCACCACCGTGTCGTAGAATGTCTTCAAGAGCACCCCTTGTACACCAAAAGACCTGAGCCTCCTCAGTAGGAACAGCCTGCGCTGTCCCTTCTTGTAGAGTGCGTCGGTATTGTGTGACCAGTTTAGTTTATTGTTCAGATGAACACCCAGGTACTTGTAGGATGTCACCATCTCAATGTCTGTTCCCTGGATGTTTACTGGTGCTGTGAGGGGTTGTCCTTGCCTGTGGCAATCCACCACCAGCTCCTTAGTTTTCCTTGCGTTGATCTGGAGGCAGTTCCGATGGCACCAGTCCACGAAGTCCTGGATGAGTCCTCTGTACTCAGCTTCATCTCGGTTGCGGATGAGGCTGACGATCGCAGAGTCGTCAGAGAACTTCTGTAGATGGCAGTGTGTTGTGTTGTGTGAGAAGTCCGCAGTATAAAGGGTGAACAGGAAGGGAGCCAGCACCGTTCCCTGGGGGGCCCCCATGCTACCGATGATCATGTCGGACACACAATCCTGGATTCTCACAAACTGTGGCCCGTTAGTGAAGTAGTCCAGGATCCATGATGACAGGTGCTGGTCCACCCCTGCGCACAGCAGCTTGTCCTTCAGGATCATCGGTTGGATGGTGTTGAAAGCACTGGAGAAGTCAAAGAACATGATCCTCACCGTGTTCCCGGGCTTCTCCAGGTGGGACAGGGAACGGTGAAGGAGGAAGATCACTGCATCCTCCACCCCAATGCCATGCTGGTTGGCGAACTGGAGTGGATCCATCGCTGGTCCCACCAGGGGGCGGAGGTGAGCAGGGAGCAGTCTCTCCCGGGTCTTCATCATGTGAGATGTCAGGGCCACTGGTCTGTAGCTGTTCAGGTCTTTGGGGTGGGAAGTCTTTTGTAACCCAGCTGAGAAAATGGGCCTTTTTCTCAGATTTCATTTGTATTAATGAAAGTGTGTGATTTTACTTTGAAAAACAGTTATTTTGGGAAGAGTAAGTGTGATTCTCATTATCCAACTTTTAAATCCCCGTTTCGTGGTCACGTTGGGTGATCTGGGTCTTTTCATTTGTTAAGAGCAATATTAGCCCCGCCTTCCGAGCAGAGTGCCGAGGCGCTCTGCTGGTCGTCGGTCTTTCACGGTCTGAGAGTGGACGAGAGAGGTTGTGGGCGCTCTGGTTCACACTGATACCTCTCTTGGTGAGTTTCATTCAGAAAGATGCTATAAATGGATCTAAACACTGTCCAAACACTAATTTGGAACCTTTATTATCCTAAGTTGATGGGAGCACGAGCTTGAGAGGCCATGAGGCTGTGACTTTTGCTGTGTTCACACTGATACCTCATCTTGGTGAGTGAAATACATGCTAATGTTAGCGTTATGCTAATGCTAATCGCGAGTGGATTTTTTCTATTTAAAAGCAATGGAAAAGGCTATTTTTGTGTCTGTATGGGTTTCCTAAATGTGATTTCAGTTCCCAACAGTATGCTGAAGTACTTTTAGTTCTTATGCACTATTTCTGTCGAATGTAATGTGTAGTTTGATGCTAAAAGCACATGGTGTTGGTCTCCTATGTAAATTCATAGGTTATGCTAAACCCAGTAGCTCAGACAGGGTTTTGCTGATTTTTAAAAGGGAATATTGGAAGTAATGGGACAGTATATTCCCTGGTTATGTGATAAATTAATTGTATTTCCTTTCATCATTTACAAAGACAAGGTTAGCAAGGATTAATCATAATTTCATGGTTAAATGATGTAGAGATAAACAGAGGAATTCACTTAATTGGTTACATGAAAAAAGGGTATTTCATGTGCTACCAGAGAGATTGTGAGAAAAGAACACATGCATGTAAGATGTAAAATGTAAGATATTACTATATTGCTGGATTGTAATAATAGTAATATGAGAGAAGAATTTAAACACTAGGCTATGGTGTTATATAAGAAGGGATTGGAAAATGAATTACTCTAGCTGTAAACAATAATACCATTATTGTTGTGCAGGCTAGGTTTTTTTGGTTGCCGATCAAGAACCTTCTGGATCCTGGGTTCTCTCCGAATGGATATGGCAAGCCTGACCCGAGACTGAACCGAGATTGAACCGAGATCTAATCAAGATCTCGATTGAAGAGCATCCTTCCTCTCTCCAGTGCCCAAGATTCAAAGTGGTAACAACCCAAGTCACCGCTTTAAAAGAGGAAAAGAAACCTGAGTCTGGAGATACCAGATATCTTGACTGGTCAAACGACTAAACCGAAAGGACAAACAAACACTGAGCTCAGTAGGACATCTTTGGGGTTTTATTTCATACCGGCCGTTGTTATATTTGTATAGTTGTAAATTTCTGTATATATTGTTCACTTTATCCTTAAAAATAACAACCATTGTTGCTCATTTCTTGCCTCCAGCTATTTCATTCCACACTCATTTTAATTCCCTATTGTAACCCTTACGAACCTAGCAACTGGTCTACACTTAATAATTTCCCTTACCTAATTAACATAAGGCAAGGGTTACAATAAGAAGTGGCGAGCCCAGCCAGGAGCCTTTTTTCTTCTCCCCCTTACGTTATTTCAAGCCTATAACGTACCCAAAATGGATATTGTCGAACGTGAATCTGTGAAAATTCCAAATGCAGTGATAGTGAGTGAAATCGCTGGAGATGAGCAACTTGATGAAGTGACTGAGTTTTTGAAATGGTATGGATCGATTTCAAGAGTCATAAAAGTAGCAGATAGTAAGTCTGAGTTTTCCCAGAGTGCTATTTTTGAGTATCACTCGGGTATTGCTTTTGAAGCTCTTGACCCATTGCTATGTACTCATGTATCTGATAGTGGAGCCAGCTATATGATACAATCTCTTGCCAGTGTTTATATGCACCGTGTAGGGAGCGATAGGACCAAGTTATATCTCACTGACATTAAAAACCTAGCGAAGATGAGGGGCAGAGATTTTGCAGATGTCCTGAAAGACGTGACGTTACAGATTTCTGAGGCAATCAAAGAATCTGAAAATGATCAATCAGAGCAAGTTAAGTTACCTGATAACTTACCTGAAGCTTTCTTAGATGAACTTCAACCTCAGCCATCTGCAGCTGAGCCCAGTATTCAAGGTGCACAGCCAACTAACCAGTCGAATCATACTGCGAGCACCCCAGCTCAAAGTATGCCCACCATTTCTGCACATGATTTAAATCCCCCAGAGGTGCAACGTGTGGTAGTTGAGCACATTGTAAAAACAGAAGATTTTTCCAAGCAACCGTTTTCACAAAAGCTCAGAGCTTTTTCTGGCCAAGACCTCCGACCAACTTATGAGATAGATTATGATACTTGGCGCTCCAGTGTAGAATTAATCTTGACTGATCCTGCTATGTCCAAATTGCAACAATCCCACGTGCAAACTGTGCAATGCAGTTCAGGTGAAAATGAGAACAATATCACGTTAAACCCACTCCATGAACTCTCAAAACAAGTTGCAGAAATTCAAACGCAACTAGTAAAACTAACTGCAGAACCAAAAGCTCAAAACTCACAAAGTACACTCAGTACAAAGCCAAAAGAGAAACGAAAGTCGGAGGTTCGAAGATGACCAGATACGTCGTAGTTCCGACCATAAATGATACCGGATGGAGACAATACTGAAAATGATCACATTACAACTCAACCAATACTGACGATGGACAGTCTTGGTTGCACATGCAACGGGACGTGCATGATATTTAGCGCGGGAGAGTGTAACCCAGCTGAGAAAATGGGCCTTTTTCTCAGATTTCATTTGTATTAATGAAAGTGTGTGATTTTATTTTGAAAAACGGTTATTTTGGGAAGAGTAAGTGTGATCCTCGTTATCCAACTTTTAAATCCTCATTTCATGGTCACATTGGGTGATCTGGGTCTTTTCATTCATTAAGAGTGATATTAGCCCTGCCTTCCGAGCAGAGTGCCGAGGCGTTCTGCTGGTCGTCGGCCTTTCACGGTCTGAGAGCGGACGAGAGAGGTTGTGGGCGGTCTGGTTCACACTGATACCTCTTCTTGGTGAGTTTCATTCAGAAAGATGCCATAAATGGATCTAAACACTGTCCAAACACTAATTTGGAACCTTTATTATCATAAGTTGATGGGAGCACGAGCTTGAGAGGCCGTGAGGCTGTGACTTTTGCTGTGTTCACACTGATACCTCATCTTGGTGAGTGAAATACATGCTAATGTTAGCGTTATGCTAATGCTAATTGCGAGTGGATTTTTTCTATTTAAAAGCAATGGAAAAGGCTATTTTTGTGTCTGTATGGGTTTCCTAAATGTGATTTCAGTTCCCAACAGTATGCTGAAGTACTTTTAGTTCTTATGCACTATTTCTGTCGAATGTAATGTGTAGTTTGATGCTAAAAGCACATGGTGTTGGTCTTCTATGTAAATTCATAGGTTATGCTAAACCCAGTAGCTCAGACAGGGTTTTACTGATTTTTAAAAGGGAATATTGGAAGTAATGGGACGGTATATTCCCTGGTTATATGATAAATTAATTGTATTTCCTTTCATCATTTACAAAGACAAGGTTAGAGAGGATTAATCATAATTTCATGGTTAAATGATGTAGAGATAAACAGAGGAATTCACTTAATTGGTTACATGAAAAAAAGGGTATTTCATGTGCTACCAGAGAGACTGTGAGAAAAGAACACATGCATGTAAGATGTAAGATGTGAAATGTAAGACATTACTATATTGCTGGATTGTAATAATAGTAATATGAGAGAAGAATTTAAACACTAGGCTATGGTGTTATATAAGAAGGGATTGGAAAATGAATTACTCTAGCTGTAAACAACAATACCATTATTGTTGTGCAGGCTAGGTTTTTTTGGTTGCCGATCAAGAACCTTCTGGATCCTGGATTCTCTCCGAATGGAGATGGCGAGCCTGACCCGAGACTGAACCGAGATCTAATCAAGATCTCGATTGAAGAGCATCCTTCCTCTCTCCAGTGCCCAAGATTCAAAGTGGTAACAACCCAAGTCACCGCTTTAAAAGAGGAAAAGAAACCTGAGTCTGGAGATACCAGATATCTTGACTGGTCAAACGACTAAACCGAAAGGACAAACAAACACTGAGCTCAGTAGGACATCTTTGGGGTTTTATTTCATACCGGCCGTTGTTATATTTGTATAGTTGTAAATTGTCTGTATATATTGTTCACTTTATCCTTACAAATAACAACCATTGTTGCTCAGTTCTTGCCTCCAGCTATTTCATTCCACACTCATTTTAATTCCCCTATTGTAACCCTTACGAACCTAGCAACTGGTCTACACTTAATAATTTCCCTTACCTAATTAACATAAGGCAAGGGTTACACTTTGGTACAGGTACCACACAAGATGTTTTCCACAACTGTGGTACCCTCCCCAGCTTCAGGCTCAGGCTGAAGATGTGCTCCACAATCCCACACAGCTGGTCTGTGCAGGATTTGAGGAGCTTCGCGCTGATGCCGTCCGGTCCCGAGGCTTTCCTCGCCTTGATCTTCCTCAGCTCCATCCTCATCTGGGTCTTAGTGAGGGTCAGGTTGGGGAGCTGTGTGCTGGGAGTGGGGGGGTGTTGGTGGAGTGGGGTGTGGACAGCAGGTCTCAATGACTTTAGAGGCAGCAGTGGTTGGTGTGCAGTCGGGGGGGAGGGCGGTTGGTCAAACCTATTAAAAAATAGGTTCAGATTGTTCGCCCACTCCCTGCCCCCCGTGGCCTGGGAGGAGGTATTCTGGAGCCCAGAGATGGGTTTTAAGGTTTCTCCAGACCCCGCCGATGTCGCTCTGTTGCAGCTTGTCCTCCATCTTCTTCCTGAAGCTGTCCTTGCCTTCTCTGATCTTCCTCCTCAGCTCCCTCTGTACGGACTTCAGCATCTCCCTGTTCCCTGACCTGAAGATCCTCTTCTTCTCTCTCAGAAGTGTTTTAATCTCAGGGTTGACCCAGGGTTTGTTGTTCGAGCAACACCGTATGGTCTTGGTGGGTACGGTGTTGTCCACACAGAAGTTGATGTAGTCCGTGATGGTGTGAGTGAGGCCATCGATGTCCTCACCAAGTGGATCGCAGAGCTGCTCCCAGGTGGTGGTTTCGAAACAGTCCTTTAGAGCGTCCATTGCCTCCTCAGACCATAACTTCACCGTGCGCATAACCGGAGGTTGTCTGTGTACTAGGGGTTTGTACACCGGCAGGAGATGAACCAAGTTGTGATCCGATCTCCCGAGTGGGGGGAGTGGTGATGAGGTGTACGCCTCCTTAGTGTTTGCATAGAATAAGTCCAGTGTTTTATTGTCTCTAGTGTGGCATGTGACATACTGGGTGAACATGGGCAGAATGGGGGACAGTGAAATATGGTTGAAATCACCTGAGATGAGGAGAAGAGTATCTGGGTGTTCTGTCAGCAGCCTGCCAGTTACTGAGGGAATGGCGTCACACGCTGTCCCCGCGTTCGCCGTTGAGATTTGCATAAATAACAATGCAGATCACGTGTGAGTGTCCCCTTGGGAGATAGGTAGGCCACATGCTAACAGCTAGCAACTCAATGTCTTTGTTGCAGTGTTGTTGTTTAACCGTGATATGTCCCGGTCTGCACCAGCTGTTATTGACATACATTATCACTCCTCCGCCCCTTGCCTTCCCACTGTCTGGTGTCCGGTCTGCCCGTACTGCGTGGAAACCCTCCAGTTCGATGTTAGCATCTGTTGCTAGTTCTGTTAGCCACGTCTCAGTAAACATCATGCTAATCTCTCTGAAGACGCTCTCGTAGCGGGAGATAGCCGCTAGCTCGTCAGTCTTATTGAGTAGCAATCATACATTCCCCATAATAACGGATGGAAGGACAGGTCTGTACCTTATATTTCTAGTCCGCTGTCTTGCTCCAGCACGGCATCCACGTCGTTTCTGTCTTATTTCACCCGGTATGTCGAAGTCTTGCGCTAGCATCTTGGTCCGGTTAAGTGCTAACAGCTGGTCTCTGCTGTAATGTATCCTGCTAAAAACAGCGGCTTCGTCTGCCGGCTCAGGAGACATTTGGGCAATCCGTGTCCGTCCGTGATGGATAAGGTGTCGCCGGATCAGAAAGATTAGCAAGAGAAGCCAGATAGTAAACAGAAATAGTAAGAAATTGATCCGCTTTTGCAAAAAGGCAGCCTACTCATGTGGCGCCGGAAGTATATCCGTATAAGAGGAAGCTTCTAAAAATTCTAATCTCCCCATTTCAAATTCTACATTTAGAAAAATAAAATTCTACCCCGAGATAATCCATATCTAGCCAGTCCATGGGACAATTAAAAAATGGCAGCCATCTTGAATTTTCAATGATTTGACAGGGGGGTGGGGGTGCAGAAGCAACTCACAATGGAATAGTACATAAATTTAACTAATGACGTCCTTAATTTGCGAACAACAGTATGGATTCAGGAAGAACCGGACCACCTCACTGGCACTCATGGACTTTGTTGAACAGATTACGGATGCAACAGATAGAAGAGAATACACAGTTGGAATATTTCTGGACTTACAAAAGGCATTTGATGCAGTTGACCATAAATTACTCCTCAGTAAATTACATAAGTATGGCCATCAGAGAAATTGCTTTTGACTGGTTACACAGCTATTTAAAAGACAGATATCAATATGTTCATGTGAATAATACAGACTGTTGAGTTGCTGAAGATGATGTGCGGGGTACCACAGGGTTCTGTGCTTGGTCCATTGCTGTTTATTTTGTATACTAATGATTTATGTTCAGTGTCTAAATTGTTCAAGTGTATTTTATTTGCAGATGATGCAACCTTTTTTTGTAGTGGAGAAAATCTTAAGCAGCTTCTGGATTCAGTAGAAAATGAACTTAAACAAATCAATCAATGGTTCACTGCCAATAAATTATCTATTCACCTTGGAAAAACAAAATGTATAATATTTGGAAACCGCAAATTATGTAATCACAGAAAAATTAATATAAACAATGTTGAAATTGACACAGTTTTCGAAACCAAGTTCCTAGGGGTCATTGTTGATAACAAACTAAACTGGAAATCACACATAAATTATGTCAAAACTAAAATGTCTAAATCCATTGCCGTACTGTATAAAGAGAGGATCTCCTGTGTCAGAAATCTCTTTGCATTTTATATAATTCACTGATAGTTCCTTATATGACATACTGTGTAGAGGTCTGGGGAAGCACATACAAAACAAACACAAACTTAATCTTTTTACTATAGAAAAAAGCCATACGCATTATATCAAAGAAACCTTACTGTGAACCAACAAATCCAATATTCATTCAATTACATACTCTTAAATTTAGAGATCTAGTAGATTATAATGTCATTCAAATCATGTACAGTACAAAGCAAATAATAACCAATTATCTGTTAATATTCAGAGACTGTTTAAAAAAAGGGAAAGCAAATATGAGCTAAGAGGTAACTCTGTTTTTAATAAGCCAAAGGTTAGAACAAATACAAAATATCACTGCATGTCTGTCACTGGAGTTAAACTGTGGAACTGTTGCTCTGAAAATATTAAAACATGTTTAACTCTGAAACAATTCAAGAAATTGTACAAAGATGAGAAAATCTCCCAGTATCTCACTGTAAATGCTGGGAGATAAATTTGTAATAACTTAAAGTTTTTTGTTTTTTTTGTCTACTTGTTCTATTTGATTTTCTTTGTTGATTTTGGGTATGACTTAAACTTTTATGTTATTGATTTTAAAATTGTAATGGGGTAGGCACTATATAAGCACGAGCTTCAGCCTACACCCTTTCGGTTGTCCTTTTGTGTGTTCTTATTGTATTGTATGTATGTTTATTTTATTACCGAATAAATTCATTCATTTAATATCAAATTAAATCCACCCCACTTAAGAAGAGTAGTTGCTGGCAGCTGTTTTGAAAATTCAAGATGGCTCCATATCCAATTCTTTTCAGAATGCCTTTGGCTATAAGTGTACCAAATTCCATGCTTTTTATCACAAAGTACACAATTCCTAACTATTTTCGAGCAAAGATACTCCACTAAAATTGAAAAAAAAAAAAAAAAAAAAAAAAAAAAAAAGGGCACAATGAACACAATTTTTGGTCGGTGTCTCAGACCACAGCATCTTGGGTCAGTGCAAATGAAGCAGTGCAATTTGGATGTAAAACAAGAAGAATCAGAGCAGTGAACCCAAGAGGACAACAAGTATACAAACCTATACACTTTCGATTCTTGAAAAAAGTAAGGGTGCCATGCCACGTATCCAGATGAACTCCAATGATGGATCCCTGACCGAAACGAGAGGAGAAGTTCATCTTGTCCCCTTTATGATGCAACAAGCCTGGGATAAACAGAAACAAAGTCAATGTGTAATTTATCCTTTTATGTACACTACCGTTCAAAAGTTTGGGGTCACCTAGACAATTATTTTGTGTTTTCCATGAAAAGTCACACTTATTTACCACCATGAGTTGTAAAATGAATAGAAAATATAGTCAAGACATTGACAAGGTTAGAAATAATGATTTGTATTTAAAATAATATTTTTTTCCTTCAAACTTTGCTTTCGTCAATGAATCCTCCATTTGCAGCAATTACAGCATTGCAGACCTAACATGATTGTACAAGGGTTTTCTAATCATCCATTAGCCTTCTGACGCAATGATGAAACACATTGTACCATTAGAACACTGGAGTGATAGTTGCTGGAAATGGGCCTCTATACACCTATCTAGATATTGCGCCAAAAACCAGACATTTGCAGCTAGAATAGTCATTTACCACATTAGCAATGTATAGAGTGTATTTCTGATTAGTTTAAAGTTATCTTCATTGAAAAAAAGTGTTTTTCTTTCAAAAATAAGGAAATTTCTAAGTGACCCCAAACCTTTGAACGGTAGTGTATGTACTGCTACATCACAGCAACCCATATGTTGAGCTTACCAGTGTAAGAAAGACCCCAGCTGTCTGCATCTTTACCCAGCAGGCTGCAGAATGTATGTCTGTACTTATCTAAATTGACATCAGAAGTCCCAATTCCAACCATCTGTAGGATAATAACCCCAGAGGCGCAACTGAATGTTAGGAATGTTTGTGAGGGAAAATAATAAAGGTGGTTGCATGTAAGGAAACAAGCATCAGTTTACCATGTCTGTTCCATACACTGGGGACGTCATCTTGATCTCCCAGAAGTGCTGTCCATCAGCTAGCTCCTTGGAGCCGCGTATGGCAGCCGTGCCACAACTGTATTCAGAATGGAAATTTACTTTGCGATTGTCGCAGCTCAGTAATGTTGCTGTTGATCGGCTGTTAGCATCCCAAACCCAGTCAAAATCTAAAAAATGAGAATGACAATGATGACCCAAATGAAATCCTTTGAAACTGGTATTTAACTGGATGTCAACACATGGTTAAGACTTCTACAGCAGCAATCATGTCACCATGTAAACTATAAAATGCTTGCTTCCTGTGGTAGTTACCACTATCCAGTGGTGTCTAGTACCTTGGTCATCTTCTCCACAGTGACAGTCTTTCACTTGATGGAAACCTCGCAGACGAGGGTTGTAGCTGGTCTCTGCCTGAGAATCACAGCCACAGTAGGACTCTCCAGTCACAGGCACCGCGCTGGGAGGGATCATCACTCCCGACAAGTCTGCCTCAGAGTCTGAATCACTGTACTGTGTCATAAAGCAGGAAGAAAGAGAAAGCAAATATCAGTAAGCACAACAGGCAGGCTGTAGATGTGGGACTGGTTTGTACCCAGCTGAAGGAGAGTTGCACTAAATTCACATTACCAGCCTGAAATGACTAAAATCTGACTTTTAAACACAGATATTTTTTTTTATTTAGGGCTGTCTGAAAGCACAAAACAGATTACTTCAATATATAGTTCTCGATCATAATATCCAAAATGTAGTATCCAACTTGATTGATAAATGGTTGGATTGGAATTCATATGACCTTTTACTTCTGTGCATTTGTATAGGACATCATCGGGCACCGTTGTTGGCATCAGTGCTAGCGGATGCTGATAAAATAGCTCAAGTGTGGCATCTGGCTTTTTTCCTTCTTCTAGACCTCATTCTATACAACTGGATAACAGCTTGCTGTTCTCCAGAGCAAAATAACAAGCATACTTTACTGAAACTAGGGGTAGGAATCGCGAGAGACCTTGCAATTCGATTTGGATCGCAGTACTTGGGTCACAATACAATCCTATCACGATATCGAGTATCGCAATCCTATATATTTCAAAATTTTTTGAGCTTATTCAACCTCAAATCATGGCCCAAAGTAAAACTGTTGACATACAGTATATTAAATTAAATCACCCTTTATTGTCATTCAACCATACAACCAATCATGTACAGTAGAACGAAATTGTTTTTTTCCTGTCTACAGTGTTAATCACACACACCCCATATGTAGAATCAGAGGGCCGCTGCCATGCAAGGCGCCGCCACAGATTTCCCTCCTCCATTCCATTATTGCTGAGCACCAAGCTGGACGGCAGGAGGTTCCGCTTTTATATGGTCTTCGGCATGACCCAGCCGGGATTTGAACCCCTGCCTCCCGGGTGTGAGGCGGATGCTCTACCAACTGAGCCACCACTCCGGTATATAATAAAGTATGCACAGTTTCATATAATAAAGTATTGTTGGGGCTTCATTTTCCACGGAGACTCGTCTTTGCACACAGGGAGGACAGTGTTTGTTTGGAATAGATTCCGACTCCAGTCATGTTTATCTGACTCTGTGGACTGTTTTAACAAGAGCAGTCTGAAGCAAGTGCAGTATCCCCCGTCTCCATTTTCATTGAAGATCCCAATAGTGACGGAAAGCAGTTTTCAACTTTTCAATATAATTACTGTGACAGAACCAAATTATGATAAGCCCATCATCCACGAATATACAACCAAGTATACAACCCATAGCTGTAGGTCAGGATCCCGAGGTGAACCTGTGTAGCAAGTATGGTGACCCTAGAGAGCTTTACAGTAGGGGTGGGAAAAAAGATCAATTCAGTGATGGATCACTATACTTGGCACTGGTGACAATGCATTGATCTGTAATTGCACGGATCGATCTTTTATTAAAAAAAAAAAAAAAAAAAAAAAGACACGCACACACATACTTTTGGGTTATCAGTTAATCAATGGCGTTTTCAGTCCACTAGATGGTGCAAACACCCAGACAAGTGAAGTCATAGCTTGTCTCTGTGATTTGCAGCCAGCTTTTAAAGTTGGGAAGCAACTAGCTCAAATGTCGGGACTTTTTTGGAATTTATAACAAAGATGGAAGGATAGGCCCAACATTTGAGCTAACTGCTTCCTACCTTTCACAGCTGGCTGCAAATCTTGCGAGACAAGCTATGACTTCACTTGACTGGGTTAGCATAACTCGGAAACACGGAACTGTAGCATCTGGCCAGTTTATAGCAGGACACAACCACAGAGAGGCACGAATGTGGAGCGGAATATTCGACCGACATCCTCATCGAGTAAATACGGTAACCTCCAGCTATAACCTGTACCTCCATCTCTCTCCAGCACAAACTCGCATAGTGAAACATGGCGGTGGAGTAAGTGAGACACTTTATTTTACAAAAAGTAACAAAATGTGTTTGTACTTTGTTTATTCAGCTTTAAGATGATAGAGGGACTCTTTATTTATATAATTTTATGTAGTGTTCTGGCTCTGTGTTGGGTTGTTTTGTCCTCCTGCTAATTACTTCATTAGGTGCAGCTGCCGGACTACTCTCACCTGCTGCAATAAGGAGGAAGCAGTCCACACTTCAGCATGGAGATGTCAAGATGCTCAACCTTAGCCAGGAGCACTCCTCCAGGTCCTTTGTGCAACCTTTTAAATCTTCATGTCTACAAACCTTCCCCTCCTATGTGGGATAACGTAAGCTGCTTCTTTTCAGCCTCTAAACTATTACCATCTTAACCTCTGTTGGATTTCCCTTGTGCATAGGCAGATTGGATCCCCCAATAAGGCGGATTAAGGACCTTCACCAACCTCCCTCGGCCATAAGTCTCCACACCAATTCTACTCATAAGAACTGTAAATTTCACATCGTATGTTTCCTCCTTCACCGCCTACCTGCAGCCTGAGCTCTAGTAGGAGACTGGAGGAAAACCAGTACTTCACTCGTGTGACAGGAACAGCAGCTTGAATAGAAGAGTCACCGCTCAAACTTCAACCTGTTTTTGTAAGACGAAAAGCACCACTGAAATCATCATGCTTAATCTGCACTATGTTTACTCACCTTCCCGCAGTGCTGCCAGGTTCTCACTGCACGCAGTATTTAATCACAGTTTCTGTAATAAATCGTGTTAAACTGCTCTTGGTGTCCCTGTTTGTTTCAGCTCCTGGGTCTGTACTATGAAGACATGTCATTTTATAAACATTATGTTAGCACTTTATTAATCAGAAATGTGTAGATTAATCTGTGATCACACCCTTTATTTAAAAAACAGATGTGGTTTGGTTAAAACCTGGGGTATGTTTCCCAAACTACAATGGTTAGTCTTGAACCAACGTAGTACCATGCATTGTTCAAAAAACCAACATCTAACTTACAATGGAGATCAAAATTAGAGAACACTGTGTTAATACTTGATTTATTCTGAAACAGTTGTTCTTCATTGTTCAGAATTTGACAGAATATCAACTGTACCACTGCTGTACCAACATGCTTTTTAAAATAACCAAGGCACTTGAACACATTTTATTTAAAAAAAAAAAAAAAATGAGCAAAATTAGAGAACAGTAACCACTGTCTCAAAAGAGAAGGCTTAAGCAATGTTTTTTTTTTTTTTTAGGGCTATCAGAAAGACTTCAGCACATCTGCACCCACAGGACATCACTAGTTTCTCACACTGCTCTGGTTTGATCTTGGTCTATTCTTCTTGCAGTCTCTTCCACAGTTCAGTAACGGTACTGGGTTTCTTAGCCATTACTTTGTCACCAAGGATTTTCCAGAGATTCTCAGTTATCCCTCTTTCACCAAGCTGGTTCCGGTGCTTAACTGGAGCCAGAGCCTGACTTGGCACCAGTTCTTTGCTTTTTGACCGCCTGAGCATTAGCTCCAGGCTCTCAAAATTGGTGTTAAGCTGGCTCCAACTACTTGCTGGGCCAGAGCTGCGAACCACTTGACGTTGGTTACGTCCACTTCTGTGGGCAGGGTTGACTGGATGAGTCTGTTGTACAAACTGCTCCAAACGTTATTAATTCTGGCAAATGCATCGTCTATAAAACATCAAACGAAAACGAACGAACGAACACAAACACACACACACACACACACACACACACACACACACACACACACACACACACACACACACACACACACACAGAGTATCTCACAAAAGTGAGTACACCCCTCACAATTTTTGTAAATATTTTGTTATATCTTTTCATGGGACAACACTGAAGATATGACACTTTGATACAATGTAGTCAGTGTACAGCTTGTATAACAGTGTAAATTTGCTGTCCCCTCAAAATAACAACACAGCCATTAATGTCTACACTGCTGGCAACAAAAGTGAGTACACCCCTAAGTGAAAATGTCCAAACTGTGCCCAATTAGCCATTTTCCCTCCCCAGTGTCCTGTGACTCCTTAGTGTTACAAGGTCTCAGGTGTGAATGGGAAGCAGGTGTGTTAAATTTGGTGTCATCTCTCTCACTCTCTCATACTGGTCAGTGGAAGTTTAACATGTCACCTCACGGCAAGAACTCTCTGAGGATCTGAACAAAAGAATTGTTGCTCTACATAAAGATGGCCTATGCTATAAGAAGATTGCCAACACCCTGAAACTGAGCTGCAGCACGGTGGCCAAGATCATACAGTGGTTTAACAGGACAGGTTCCACTCAGCACAGGCCTCGCCATGGTCAACCAAAGAAGTTGAGTGCATGTGCTCAGCGTCATACCCAGAGGTCGTCTTTTGAAAATAGACGTATGAGTGCTGCCACCATTGCTGCAGAGGTTGAAGGGGTGAGGGGTCAGCCTGCCAGTGCTCAGACCATACGCCGCCCACTGCATCAAATTGGTCTGCACGGCTATTGTCCCAGAAGGAAGCCCCTTTCAAAGATGATGCACAAGAAAGCTGCAAACAGTCTGCTGAAGACAAGCAGACTAAGGACATGGATTACTGGAACTATGTCCTGTGGTCTGATGAGACCAACATAAACTTATTTGGTTCAGATGGTGTCAAGCTTGTGTGGCGGCAACCAGGTGAGGAGTACAAAGACAAGTATGTCTTGCCTACAGTCAAGCATGGTGGTGGGAGTGCCATGGTTTGGGGCTGCATGAGTGCTGCCGGCACTGGGGAGCTACAGTTTATTGAGGGAACCATGAATGCCAACATGTACTGTGACGTACTGAAGCAGAGCATGATCCCCTCCCTTCGGAAACTGGGCCGCAGGGCAGTATTCCAACATGATAACAACCCCAAACACACCTCCAAGACAACCACTGCCTTGCTAAAGAAACTGAGGGTTAAGGTGATGGACTGGCCAAGCATGTCTCCAGACCTAAACCCTATTGAGCATCTGTGGGGCATCCTGAAAGGGAAGGTGGAGGAGCGCAAGTTCTCTCACATCCACCAGGTTGGTGATGTCATCATGGAGGAGTGGAAGAAGATTCCAGTGGCAACCTGTGAAGCTCTAGTGAACTCCATGCCCAAGAGAGTTAAGGCAGTGCTGGAAAACAATGGTGACCACACAAAATATTGACACTTTGGGCACAATTTGGACATTTTCACTTTTGTTGCCAGCGGTTTAGACATTAATGGCTGTGTGTTGAGTTATTTTGAGGGGACAGCAAATTTACACTGTTATACAAGCAGTACACATTGTATCAAAGTGTCATATCTTCAGTGTTGTCCCATCAAAAGATATAACAAAATATTTACAAAAATTGTGAGGTGTACTCACTTTTGTGAGATACTGTATTAACAAAGCTAAGAGTATTCTTGGTATAATTTGCAGTATTAGGCCACAGGAATTTTTTTTTCCTGGCAAGAAAAATGGCTATTAAAATGGTAATTTCCCAGATTGAATCAGGATCGGATCGAATTGAAATTGCATCGATTCAGAATCTCAAGAATCGGAATCAAATTGATTCTGGAAATTAGGGATCATTCCCAGCCCTACTGCATATGATATGGAATTGATCTGGACATTCTGCTCCACAATCATGGTGGTATTATTAACTTTTAATTTTTAGATAACCATGCGAGCAGCACACCAAGAGGAGCGCTACTGGCGACGGCGAGTCGTGGTCCTGTAAAGGGACTCCTGTCTACCACTGACAGGTTGGGCTGGGCTTGCTTCCCTGCAAAGACTGCATTCTGCCCGCTGCTTCTCCAACACTAGTGTTCTTTAGGCAGACCCCGGGTCCCCGCTGGCATTCCCCGAATTATCCTTTAGACGTACGCAATCACTGCAACATTACAGTATAATTTTTTAAGCATTACATCTTCACTATTCTCTCTTTCTTGTCAAATTTGTCACTTTTCACTTCCTTTTTTTGTTTGCGAAGCGCTGTGGTGACTGGTCGTGACGCCGCATATCCTCTAATCAATATGGCCATGACGGCGCATATCATTCAGTCAGCATGGCTGTGACGCCGCATATCATCCAATCAGCATGGCCGTGACGCCGCGTATCATACAACCAGCATGGCCGTGACGCCGCGTATCATCCAACCAGCATGGCCGTGACGCCGCGTATCATCCAACCAGTATGGTCGTGACGCCGCGTATCATCCAAACAGCATGGTCGTGACGCCGCGTATCATCCAACCAGCATGGTTGTGACGCCGCGTATCATCCAACCAGCATGGTCGTGATGCCGCGTATCATCCAACCAGCATGGTCGTGACGCCGCGTATCATCCAACCAGCATGGTTGTGACGCCGTGTATCATCCAATCAGCATGGTCATGATGCTACGTACCATCCAATCAGCACGGAGTCAATCCGAAAGCCCACACACATTTCCTGAAGCCAGGGCATGAAGAGAAAGAGCGGTAACAGAGCGGTGGCTAAACTACTATTCATAAAAATGACATATTTTGACTGAGCGACTCCATACTCGGGGATGCACACCCTTGTAACCTCAGCAAAAAACTTATAAAATCTGAGGCCAGTCTGACGAATGGTTCAAGAGATATGTGTGGAACAGACAACACACACACACACACAGATTTCGTGAATTTATAGATAGATACCTCGGTGAAACGGAGAGGCATATGGTAATCGCTCACTGGGTTTGTCTGTGGTTGGATGTATCTGTCCGCCTGTCTGTTTCAGCTCGCCCAGTCAAGATTAAGTGGAACTCAAGGCTTGTATCATTGTATGGCCATATTTTCTCAACTTTTAATTTGCCAGAATTTCAAGATAAGGCTTTGTTTTCCAAATAGACAGAAGTACTTTAATGATCCCAAACTGGGAGATTACATAAATAAATACAATTTTAACTCACCTTTACAATCAATGATGCCGGGAAAAACGATATTGTAACAACTATGCCGGCCCACTAGAGGCAGCAGTGCAATTTTTTTTTTTACAGCACATGGATAACTTCCTGTCACAATTGATCTCTTGCTGAGAGATAAATAGCAGTTACTGAAAAAAAATATATTCAGCAACTACACCATTTATTCATCACATTGATTGTTTTCACACTGGTTTTGCTGTTTAGTTTTGCAGAGGAAGGATGAGGTAAAACTCATTAAAACTACAAGTTCCAACGTTTCTCGCCCACAAATGGTTGCAGTGAACATCACATACCCCCGGAAAGTTCCACCAGCAGGAAGTACTGAGCAATCCGCCAATACTAGGTGAACAAATATTAGTTTTTTTGCCAGTCCATTTTCTTCCTTTGCCACTAAACAGCAAAAGCTCCTGTTCGTCTTGATCGTCATTGTATTCATGTACCTCCATCACTTCCACCATTTAAAACGTGTGCCACCATGCTCTTTTGTGTTTGGATTGCAGCTGTTCAAATCAGTCTGGTGGCTCTTGGCTGCCACTAACAGTACAGGCATGTGAACTGCAGATTATTTTCACTGCGCATGCATGCACTCCAAAACTACTGGATGGATTTGGATGAAATTTTCACCAGAGGAGGTCCTTGGGCTAGAGAGGAACCCAAAACATTTTGGTGATAATGCCAGAACGCATACCTCCACCAAGGCTCTTATCTTCTCACAGTGCATTAGCAAGAATACTCCAAAACTAGTGGATGGATTTGGATGAAATTTTTACCAGAGGTGGTCCGTGGGCTAGGGAGGAACCCATAACATTTTGGTGATGATCCGAGAATGCATACTTCCACCAAGGCTCTGGCACTGAGGCATCACCACCTTGGTGCTTTCATTTCAATATTGTTAGATTCGAGGTTTAACCCGTTTTGCAGTGTGATGGGGCATTGTCTTGCATGAAAATTGAGGGCTGATTGGGAGACAGTTGCAGTGAAGGAACTGCATGTTGCCAAAGGAGGTTCACATAAACATTTGCATTTACCCTGTCATGTAGCTGTACAAGAGGTCCAACTTCTGTTGCAGAAAACATCCCCCAAACTATCACACTTCCTCCTCCAAATTTAACTGACTTCTTTACACACTCTGGGTTCAGTCTTTCCCCAGTTCGGCTTATGTTTGTGGGGCGTTCAAGACCGTCTGCCACGGAGCGACACAGTCGCCAGGAGGATGGGCTGTGTATGTACTGTGCTAGCGCAGAGTACATGGTTTCCAACTGCCCAGTTCTGTCAAAAGAAAATATTTGTCAGTCACAGTAGGGGGACTGGCAGGAACAAGAATCACACACCATTGCAATAAACTCATGCTACCAGTTATAAACCAGATGGGTTCCGAATTTGCCTCTTCTGCATTAATCAATTCAGGTGTACAGCAGAACTTTATTTCTGAGAGCCCGGCAACCCGCGTCAACATGACACAGCTGCGACGGCGTCGATGCAACAGCAACGTGCATTCTTATTGCATCGCCCAAAGTGCACCTCTCCAGAGAAGGAGAGGTGCATGTCGGCGATGCAGGCTGTAAGAGCTGTGATTGGTCCGCTTTGTCTCCTCTTTCGCATTTCCTAGTTCCCGCCGCTGCTTCGCTCTTGCCTGTTCACGGTGGCACAATTTCCAAGGCAAGTCGGTTAAACAGCGGTCCAAATTTCAAAGAATATCGAGCTAGTAAGCACATTCAGAGCATTTTGTGGCACATCATAACCCCAGTAATTACATAGATTGTCAAAATGGCAGCGGCAGTGGTCGCACAGAATTTTCTCCACTTCTCTTTTTCTCTGTGCAACGATCATATTAAAAGTTGCTTTTTCTTAACATTTTTTATCTCCAACTCATCACAATCTGCGCTTGTCTGTTGCCATTTCATAAACAAAAACACGAACACAAATCACAACACAGATCAGCTGGAACCCGTTATGGTAACAGAACAAAGCATTTCACCCAACACACAATAAAAAATTGTCGATCACTGGACCTGTAACGTCGGTAATGGCGTCAATGTGATGTGGGTGCATAAATTCAGCTTAAGACTTCCTTATAACAAACTCCCTGTGCAAACTCCCTGTGCCCTTGAACCTTGTAGTCCTCTGTGATCATTTATCCCAGGTATCTAAACAAGCAGTCCTGATTTCACCACTAGTATCGGCAATCATCGGGAGCTTGTACAATTTTCTGTTTTACCCACATCCACTTCACCAATAATTCTGGGGTTTCCTGGGCTGAAATTACACAACCCCCAGATAGACTGGCATAAAGGGATAGTGATGTCATGGAGCTCATTCTGCCTGTCCACTTGTCTGCAATCCACTGCCTGTTTTCCTTCTGTCCAAATGTGCTCAAACTCGGAGGAACCCCGACCTTAGCAACATGCCCATAGAACGTTACAACCTGGCCACTGTTTTCAGCAAAGCTAAGGCTCTCTCACATCCCCCCCACTGCCCCTACGACTGCGCCATAAATCTACAACCAGGGACCTCACTACCATCCAGTAGGCTCTATAGTCTCTGCTCCAGAAAGTGAGGTGATGGAGAAATATGTTAGAGTCACTTAGCACAGGGATTACTAGGCCTTCGTCATCAACTGTAGGGGCGGGATTTTTTTTGGGGGGGGGGGAGGGGGGTCTCTGTGTCCATGCATCAACTTTCGACAGCTCAATAACATTACAATTAAGGACAAATCCATCCTACCTCTCCTCAATTCAGCTTTAGACCTACTCCAGGGGGCCACAGTGTTTACCAAACTTGATCGTCGCAATGCATACCATCTGGTGTGGATTAAAGAGGGTCATGAGTGGAAGACGGGGTCTCGTACACCTATTGGCCATTATGAATATTTGGCCATGCCCTCTGGAGTCATGAACACCCCTGCCGTATTCCAGTGCCTTATTAATGATGTCCTGAGAGACTTTTTAAATTCATTTGTGTTTGTCAATCTAGATGATATCCTGGTCTTCTCAAAGTCCACTGAAGATCATCGAGTCCACGTCAGGACAGCCCTGTAGCACCTCCTGGAGAACCAACGGTTTGTCAAGGCTGAAAAATGTGAGTTCCACACTACCACTACTACTTTTCTTGGTTTCATTGTTGCTAATGGTCAGATTGGGGCAGACCCCGGCAAAATCAAAGCAATAACTGATCAGCCCATCCCCTCCTCTCACAAGCATCTTTAACAGTTTTGGGGATCTGTCAACTTTTATTACAGATTAATTTGCAACTACAGTATGTTAGCCCATCCCCTCACTTGCTTAACCTCCACCAAGACCACCTTTTTATGGACTGAGGAAGCAGACAGGGCATTCATTAAACTTAAATCACTGTTTGCTAGTGCCCTTATCCTGGTTCAAGTTGACCATAGTCAGCAGTTTATTGTGAAGGTGGCTGCATCTGACTCCGGAGTCGACACTGTCTTGTCACAGCGATCGATCACCGACGGCAAGATCCATCTGTGTGCCTATTTCTCTCGGTGACTGTTGCCAGCCGAGAGGAATTATGATGTCAGTGATTGAGAGCTGTTGGCGGTGAAGCTCGCTCTAGAGGAGTGGCGACATTGGTTGGAGGGGTCCTCCCAGCCTTTTGTGGTATGGACGGACCACAAGAATCTAGAGTATCTGAGATCAGCAAAACGTCTTACCTCCAAGCATCACCTACAGGCCTGGGTCTAAGAACACCAAACCCGATGCGCTGTCTAGACCATTTTCTGTTGATCTGGCCCCCATGGAGGAACAGAACATCATCTTATGTGGCCAGGGAATTAAGCTGGGAGATCAAGGGGAAGGTCAGTGACATGCAGAAGTCAGGGCCTGATTGGGGGGTGGGGGTGGGCTGGTCGTGCTGGAGGATTATATGTGCCATCGAGTGTTCAAGGAGAAGTTATCCACTGGTTGCATTCTGCTAAATTCCAACTGTCATCCTGGGGTTCCTCACACTTTATCTCACCTTAAGCATTCCTTTTGGTGGCCATCCATGAGTAAGGATGTGTGGGACTATGTTGTGCCTGTCCCCAGTGCTCTGCATGAAAAATGTCTTCTCCTCCTGCCGGGCTGCTCCAGCCGCTCCCAGCCCCCAGTCAACCTTGGTCACATGTCGCTCTAGACTTCGTTATGGGTCTACCACCCTCTAACGGCTACACCACTATTCTCATGGTGGTTGACCACTTTTCTAAAGCGGCCCATTTCATACCCCTTCATAAACTCCCCTCTGCTAAAGAAACTGCTCAGCTGTTCACTCTTCATGTGGTACGACTGCATGGTATCCCAGTGGATGGTGTGTCTGACCGTGGTCCCCAGTTTGTCTCACAGCTATGGCGTGCCTTTTGCAAGTCCATTGGGTCATAGGCAGTACTGAAGTAATGCATTACTGTAACGCCACTACTTTTGCAGTAACATGTTGTGTAACAAAATTACTGTTTAAAAATTTAGTAATGTGTTACAGTAACTGAAATTTGATCAGATGCATTACTCGTTATATTAATATGGATAGATATTTTTAGCGCAAATAAATGAATACACAAACTGACCCTACCAATGCTGAGATGAGCCGTCAGTTGACGTGACCTGTTGCAAAGCACCGAGTCTCCCTTACTGAGAGGAGGAAGAGATGAAGCTACTTTGTTTTTGTGGACATACACAGATTATTTTTCCTTTGTCATGGTTAAGGACAAAAGCATATTGGTGGGTTCAAGTAGGTTCATTTTGTCTTCTTTTAATTATTTACCTTTTGTTCTTATTAAAGACAAAAATAGAAAGGAGATGTCTTTACCTTCTTAACATGTTTCGACTGTGCACTGCAGCCTTCGAAACTGCAGCTGACAAAGGCTGCAGTGCACAGTCGAAACATGTTAAGAAGGTAAAGACATCTTTCTATTTTTGTCTTTAATAAGAACAAAAGGTAAATATTGGTGGGTTGCCGATGGAGTCCTCTTGCGAAGCACCTGAAAACAGCAGCAAGATCCAACAAAGCTAGTGCTAAGTAAATGCTAGCTATACTATCAATTAACACTATGAAGTAAATCTCACAGCAGGATGTAAAGTGGAAAAACTCTTATCCGAACACCCACGGCTGGATTTCAATCACAGGTATGCAGCGAGGAACCCGGCCTCCTGGAGTTCATACCTACCTTGGATGGAGTACGCTGAAAACACAGTGGTCTCTACGGTCATTGGCCTGTCCCCTTAGAAGCCTTGGTGGGGTACAACCCACCACTCCTACCCATCTTGGAGGAAGAGATCGTCATCCTGTCTGTTGGCCATCACATCAAGCGCTGCTGCCACTTCTGGAGATACACCAGAGCCACTCTTCTCCGCAAGGTCGAACAGAACTCCTCCATCGCCGATTGCAAGAGGTCAGTGGCACCAGTCTTCACACCAGGTTAAAAGGTATGGCTCTCAACTAAACATTTATCCCTGGAAGACTGGTTTTTGGAAACTTTCTCCCCGTCTGATTGGTCCATTCCCCATTTCTGCAATCATTAACCCTTCTGCCGTTCGCCTCAGTCTCTCTCCCTCTCTTCCCATTCATCCTACTTTCCATGTCTCCCAGGTCAAGCCAGTTTCCACCAGCCTTCTGTGCCCTCATGCGAAGCCAACATCTCCTCCAAAGTTGGTCAAAAGTGGCCCTGTCTACCAAGTCAACCATATTCTGGCTGTCCGGCGCAGGGGGTGTGGCTTCAAGCACCTCATAGACTAGAAGGGGTACAGACCTGAAGAGAGATCATGGAATCTAAACTCCCTGGTAGCAGATAAAGGACTCATTAGGGAGATCCACTGTAAGCATCTGAGGAGGCTGGGTGGGATGCCACGATGTGCCCCTTTGGGGGTTCTATGTTGGGTTGTTTTCTCCTCCTTATAATTACTTCATTAGGTGCAGCTGCCGGACTACTCTCACCTGCTGCAATCAGCACTGCTCTTTATATGGAGGAAGCAGTCCACACTTCAGCACGGAGATGTCAAGATGCATAACTTCAACCAGGAGCGCTCCTCCAGGTCCTTTGTGCAACCCTTTGAATCTTCATGTCTACAAATCTTCCCCTCTTATGTGGGATAACATAAGCTACTTCTTTTCAACCTCTAAATTATTACCACCTTAACCTCTGTTGGATTTACTTTGTGTACAGGCGGACTGGATCCCCAACAAGGCAGATTAAGGACCTTCATCTAGTCTCCACACCAATTCTACCTATAAGAACTGTAAACTTCTCAATGTGCGTTTCCCCTTTCACCTCCTACCTGCAGTCCGGGCTCTAAGAGGCGACCGGAGGAATACCAGCACTTCACTTGTGTGACAGGAACAGCAGCTTGAAGAGAAGCGTCACTGCTCAAACTTCAACTTGTTTTTGTAAGAGAAAAAGCATCATTGAATCATCACATTTAATCTGCACTCAATTTACTCACCATCCCTATTCTCTTCTTGCAGGGCTGCCCGATTCTCATTGCACGCAGTTTTCATTCATAGTTTACTTTGTAATAAATTGCTCTTTGTGTCCCTGTTTGTTTCTGTTCCTGGGTCTGTACTATGAAAACATGCTTGTGAATGTTCACTGGAACTATGGTTTTGGGAAACACCCGTGTTGTTCAACGATGCATCAGACTTTGTAAGTACCACCATTGTATTTTCAGTGTTGGTTGTGGGAAACACTTGAGTCGGAGCTGCATCATTCATATCACAGAAGTTGCTACTATAGTTGGCAACGATGCTTAATGGACTCGCTTTTGTTCAGGTTTGTAATAAAAAGCAAGTATTTGAAATAATTCTGTGTATTTTCTAGTTTAACACAACAATGATTAAAGTCAACAATGTGGCATTAAAAAAAAAAATGGGAATTTTATTTTTAGGCCACATCACCCAGCTCAAACGTTACTGATAACTGCATGGGTTCCATTTCAAAGCCACCTGAATTTATGAAAGTTGCATCGTGTAAATCTGATCTGACCAAAAAAATGAAATTAAACAGTATAACCAGCAATTTAAACATAGCCTAAGACAGAATTTGGTTTAGCAGGCGTACTATAACTCAGGTGTAATATTTTATTAATCAGTCCTTATTTAAAGTGGCATTAGAATGAGTGAGTACAAGTGTGCATCAGACTGTTCTTTCTGCTTGAGCTGTAGTGATTTAAACTGTCTGCACTTTGGCTCATTTTTATGTTCTTAAGAAAACAATCCACCTATCTACAACCTTCTTGCAATCTGTTACTTAGGTGAACCGAAAATTAAGAGCCCTTACTCTGCATGTTGACAGACACTAGACCATCAAAAGCAAGGTAAAGGTTTTCTTTCGTGGTTACCCTTCTTATCACATGCACCTTCAGCAGTTGTGTTTTTACCTCGAGGCGGCCATAGTTCCACTCTTCGCTTTCAGAGGCCAACACAAGAGCTCTGGCATCAGCGTCCCGCCGTATCCCACCCCACATATACCGCCATGCACGACTGTTCCTACTTCGTCTGGACATGGCAGCAATGAAGTCTCACTGGTAGAGGAACCTGCCAGCTGGGTAAGGTTCAGTCCAGATGTTCAAACAACAGCATCAGTCCAGCTGCTGTGGGAAGACAGATTACGATGTGATTAGCTTGAAAGGATGAACACTACACAAAGTTTTTCCCCCAGCAAATGTATGTTGGTGTCACACAATATCACACAAATAACATGCAAAAACAGCTTTTCACCTGCTATCTCCTTCCCATTAGGGGTGGGTTAAAAAGATCGATTCTCCAATTCGAATCGATTCACATTTGACTGAGCTGATACTGATCCACAAAATCCACGGATCGATCTTTTAATGTAATGCTTTTACGTCTGTGACACACAAAGCGGCCAGATGAAGTCTTGCATGACTGAACAATCGTGCAAGAGCTCCCTGTGCCGCACACTCACATTCCGCGTTTACATGAGCGGAGTTGCAAACGTGTGACGTGCCTTAATTAATCAACAAAAGTCACCGCTAAAGACTGTGCTCAACAGTTTCAGAATATTTTTCAGAAAGTGGAAATAAACTCTTTTGTACTATGTGCAGCATTGTGTTGGAACATAAACAAAAGTTGACGATTGATAAACAGTTTTCTAAGGTAAAACACACACGGAAAATGGACAACAAACGAGACACAGACGGAGACTGTTGCAGCTGCTGGGTAAGTAAAATATAATTTTTTAAAGCATTTGTATCGTAAATTAATAATTCAGCCAGCATGATGCCCTGATGAGATTGCCCTGAAGTCTGTCGTGAAGCCCAGAAGTCAAGACGTCAGGCCACTATCCTCAACTAATGTCATTGTAATTTGGAGGATGTTGCAATCTCCGACTTTATGTTTTCGGAACGCTGGCAGAGCACTTCATACCATACGTTCCGTATTTTAGTAAGCACTGCATTAATCGCAGCATCACCAAGAAAATGTGTGCTTTCGTTAACGTCAGAGATTGTTGCAATCTCCGAATTGACCACTAGATGTCATTGTGAACTCCAAAGTGCACCTTTAATTTTTTACTGCATGTATTTATTTACAAGCGTCAGGTACGGAACATGCTAAGTGCGGACTGCAGCTCATGACAAAGGCACATTAACATAAAAATGACAGCGGGCAGATCGGTAGATGTTCCATACGGAACGCTCCGTACCGTACCGTGTTTTAATATTAATCGCAGCATCACTAAGAAAATGTGTGCTTTTTAACATCATGCCAACTTGCCGAAAGTGGTGCGGTCCTTGTACGCACCCCATTGCCATCAACAACAAACCCGATTTTGCGGGGGTCATGAGCTGTTCTTGCATGGTCGCTTGTTTGTTTTTCCAAACGGCTATGCTAACTCTAGTGAATGTTACAGCAGTACATTAAATGTTAGCAGATTGTAACAAGGTCAGAGACATAAACATTTAAGTCAGTCTACGCGGTTTGGTTGTGCGTTTGCTAAAACACATTCATATATAACCATTTTAATTCAGCGCGTGTTGTTCAGAGCTAATGTTAACTAGCTAGTTAGCTTCACGCTAGCAGCCCTGGTAGATTAAAAAGATATCGTTACAATTACCTGTTCGATTTTCTGTCAGTTCACACAAAAGGGACAACACCACATATACGTGGTACCCTCAGTGCTCTATAGATGCTGCTTCACAGATAAAACAAGAACTGATGCCGTGGCTAGCTGAGCTTCTTCTATTGCTTTTTGGCGGTTGGAAAACAGCTTATAGGTGCATTACCGCCACCTTCTGAAATGTGATTCAGAATGGTATTACCCTCCTATATCTTTGAAATTAGGCATGTCCTTATGAACCTAAATACTGCCTTATAGACCACATCCCCTGAACTTCTCTGTAAAATCTCTTTAATATTGAGCTGGGTTTTGTTCCTGTATATCTTAATCTAGATATGATGTCCTCCTCCTTTCTACTCTTGTGAACTTCTCTAGCTTCCCCTATTTTCTTTTGTATGCTACACAAGCACCATCTTTTATTTCCTCTACCCCACTCTTCCTGCCACTTCTTTTTAATTTGTGTTTTAATAATGCTCTTGACCTCTGCCTTGCTATATTTCACATTCCTACTAACTTGACTCTTCCTAGTTGCACATTTTGCATGTTCATCTGCTAGCTCATTCCCATCCACGCCAATGTGTGCCGGAATCCAGATGAGCCCAATATCCACGCCTGCCTTTGAAATTCTCAGTACTGAATGCCCAATTTCCATTACCAAATCCTGTCTTGATTCTGAATGCATTTGCCTAATACTCTCCATTGCACTGCTAGAATCAGACCCTATCAAAACCTTTCTGGGCTTTACTTCATCCACCCAACCCGATGCCAAAAAGATTGCTAAAAGCTCACCAGTATACACGGCTAAATCATCATTAACCCTTTCCTACTTCTCGTTTGCCTCTTTTCCTTCTCTTGACAAGGCTTCAGTACACTGTGTACTGGGTGGCTGTCATTAAATCCTCTGATGTTGGTCCAGTATGTAGCTGCTATCTAAGTTCTTCTCAACTCCAGAGGCATCTCACCCATCTCCACCTGGAACAGTTTTTATGGCCCCACAGCACAATCTCAGAGCTTGGTACTGAATTGTATCCAACTTTTTCAATAGTGTTTCTGAAGCTGATCCATACATAATACACCCATAATCAAACACTGACCTAATTAAAGCCACATAAAGCATGGCAGCGTGGTGGCGGAGTGGTCAGCACTGCGGCAGCACAGCAACTCACCCTTGGCCGGGGGATCCTGGGTTCGATCTCAGCCCCTGACCAACAGTGATCTGTGTGGAGTTTGCATGTTCTCCCCGTGTCTGCGTGGGTTTACTCCGGGATTTCTCTGGTTTCCTCCCGCATGCCAAAAACATGCAAGTTAGGTTAATTGGCATCAAACTGGGGATTCTAAATTGTCCTTAGGTATGACTGTGAGAGTGAATGGTTGTCTATCTCTGTGTTGGCCCTGTGATGGACTGGCGATTTGTCCAGGGTGTACCCTGCCTCTCGCCCAAAGATGCTGGGATAGGCTCCAGCCCCCCCGCGACCCGAAAAGTATTAAGCGGAAGAAGATGGATGGATGGATGTTTTTAAAGCACCTCTATTTGCTCCCCATTCTCTTCCCCTCAAACATCTAATAATATTTAAAACCTTCTTACATTTTTTCACAATTTTCTCAACATGAATATTCCAAGAACTCTTATTGAACCACACACCCAAATACTTGAAGCACTCAACTATTTCTATGTTTTGATCGTACATTTTAAGATTGACTTGATTGTTTACTCTCTTCCTAGTGAATAACACAGCCTTTGTCTTCCCTACAGAAAACCTAAATCTCCATTCCACTGCCCAAGCCTCAACTTTATCAATCGCCTGCTGCAACTTTTTAACAATAAATGATAGATTTCGTCCTCTTGTCTACATTGCACCATCGTCTGCAAACAAAGACACCAACAGAACTCTTAACGCTACAAAAAATATCATTGATCATGACTGAAAACAAAATAGGACTAATAATACTGCCTTGTGGGGTTCCATTTTTTATTACTTGACTTGAGCTGTACTGCTTCCCTATTCTTACCCAAATTTTCCTGTCAGTCAAAAATTTTTTAATCCATCTTTTCATTTTCCCTCTAATGCCTAGCTTACGAAGTTTGATAATCAGTCCATCTTTCCACATCATGTCATACACCTTCTTGACATCCAAAAATACAGCAACTACACTTTCCCTAATTACTTGGGCCTTCCTAATTTCAAGTTCCAAACAAACAGCAGGATCAGTAGTACTCCTTGTAGAAGAGCTTGGAAGAACGAGGCGGTGTGATATAGTATAAACCAAAGTTTATTATCAGCTCCTCTAACAAGTCTCATCTAAGTGCAGAAGCAGAAGCAAGAAAAGAGAGCGAATACCTCCGGCTCTGTGAACTTATACTTGCACATAACAAAAGACATGCATATCAAAGCCTGACATCCCTCATTATCTTAATCCCCCCATTGTCTCCGTACTCCTCCTCATGGCCCTGGGGGGTGAGGGCAGCTCCTCCGGTCTCCACCGCAGTGTCTGGGAACGTCTTTGTTCTTCACTGGCGGTTGAGAGTCTTTGTCCTTTCTGAGGTGTGAAGTCGCCTTACATATGTAATCACCAAACATTCCCACATGCTTCAACATATGTAGGTTATGGAATATATGATTAATATAGCCCACAGCCCCCCCCAACGGACTAAGAAAAGGACAATAGAAAAATTCACAGTTTAAGATAATTACTAACTAACTAACTAACTAACCTGCACTTATATAGCGCTTTTCTAGTCACAAAGACCACTCAAAGCGCTTTCATTAATACTAACCCTCTATTCTAAGGGCCTATAGGAAACAGATATCTAGGGACAATTTAGAACAGCCAATTAACCTAACATGCATGTTTTTGGCATGTGGGAGGAAACCGGAGAAATCCCGGAGTAAACCCACGCAACACGGGGAGAACATGCAAACTCCACACAGATCACTGTTGGTCGGGGGCTGGGATCGAACCCATGATCCCACGATCCCCACAATCCCCCGGCCAAGGGTAAACTGTGCTGCTGCAGTGCTAACCACTGCGCCACCGTGCACCGTTACTATGACATACTAACTGCTATACCTCTTGCCACAGAAGAAACTTTCCAGCAGCCATGCTCCTAAGAGAGTTCTGTGGTAATCATAACAGCATAGTAAAATCACAAGTCAGTCCTAAACTGTTACAGCACAATTAGTGAACAACTGTTGAGTAGTTTGTATCAGTCCCTGTGCCGTCTGGGTTTTAATCTTCTCCCGAATCTGCTGTGGGTCCGCTTAGGCGTCCTGCTGGGACCTTCCTGTAAGGAATCTGCAGCTTGGGGAGGAGAGTGATTATTTGTTCCCTGCAGGGGGGCTGAGTCTTTTCTCTTGGGGGGTCTACCCCACCGAGGTGCTCTCGCCAACTGTGCAGGCTCGTCTCTCAACAAGAAGGCAGGTTTAAGTCTGTCAATGCTGACTGTTTCTTTTCTATCCCCAAAATCAAGCACAAAGTGTTTATCACCAGGTTCCAGCACTCTGAATGGCCCATCGTATGCTGGGCGGAAAGTTGGATTTAAAGTTTCATGCCTAACAAAAACGAATTCAGCGTTTTTTAGAGCTTGGGGGACAAAAACCCGTGGAAAAGAGTGATGTGCCGGTCCGGGGAGAGAGTCCGGTCCGTTGCTGCCTAAAAACCTCGAGGCTGGAAGATGCCCTGGCTCTGGGTTCTCTGGTAAAAATTCACCCAGGAGCCTGAGAGGTTGTGCAAAAACTAATTCTGCTGGAGAGGCGTCTAGATCCTCTTTAGGCGCAGCATGCAACCCCAATAAAACCCAGGGAAGTTTATTTACCCAATCTGATCCGTTAGTGAGGCTCTGAGGGCGGCTTTTAAAGACCTGTGAAAACGCTCGCATAACCCATTAGCCTGAGGGTGATAAGCGGTGGTGCGGTGAATTGTTGCCCCTAAGCTGCTGGACATGGCTGACCAAAGCTCCGAGACAAATTGAGGTCCTCTATCGGACGTGATGTCCGATGGGACGCCGAAACGTGCCACCCAGTTTGTCAAAAAAATGCGAGCGACTTCCTCCGCTGTAGTTGACGCCAGAGGGACTGCCTCTGGCCAGCGCGTGGTGCGGTCTATCATTGTTAACAGGTGTGTGAAACCTTGGGAGGAAGGTAGCGGCCCCACGAGGTCGACATGAACGTGGTCGAACCTTCTAGCAGGGATTGGAAAAGGCTCCAGAGGGGCTTTTGTGTGTCTGTGTATTTTGGCGCGCTGACAAGAAATGCAAGTTTTTGCCCATTCTTTTACGTTTTTGCGCAGGCCCGGCCACACAAACTTTTCGGCGACCATTTTAACTGAGGCACGCACACCTGGGTGCGCGAGGGAGTGAATTGAGTCGAAAATACGGCGGCACCATGTGGCTGGGACTAACGGGCGAGGTCGACCGGTTGAAATATCGCATATTAGGGGGTGCACGCCGTCGCGTAAACCCCTTTCCTCCAGCCTTAACCCTGTTGGTCCAGACAGGAGTGCGCGCACGTCCGCGTCACTGCTTTGTTCCTCTGCCATGGCTGCATAATCTATCCCTGCATGGATAGGTGCTGCGTATGTGTCCGCGTTAGTGAAGAGTTCTGCGGCTGAGGCAGTATAATCTGTCTCCTCGTGCTCTGGCGATGTCACAGCGCGAGAGAGGCAGTCTGCTACCACGTTAAGTTTGCCTGCCACATGTCGAATGTCTGTGGTGAACTCTGAAATCGCAGCCAGCTGTCTTTGTTGCCTGCCTGACCATGGTTCTGAAAGTTTAGCCATCGCAAAGGTGAGCGGTTTGTGGTCTACAAAAGCCGTGAAACTCCGCCCTTCTAACCAGAACTGGAAGTGGCGGATGGATAAATGAAGCGCTAGCAGCTCCCTGTCAAAAGTGCTGTACTTACGTTCAGTTTGGTTTAGCATTTTGCTGAAGAATGCCAAAGGTTGCCAGATCCCGCTGACATGTTGTTCTAAAACTGCCCCTATAGCTAGGTCCGAAGCGTCTGTGGTTAGTGCAATGCGGGCCGAGGGATCGGGGTGAACTAACAATGTGGCATTAGCTAGAGCGCTCTTTACTTCCGCGAAGGCGCGTTCGCGCTCTGGGGTCCATTCGACCGCGTTGGAAGCTTTCTGTTTTCTGAGTGCGTCATATAAGGGCTGCATGAGCTGAGCTGCGTGGGGGAGGAAACGGTTGTAAAAATTAACCATTTATGGTGCATATTTAAGGCACATATATGGCATGCCTGTATGGTACGCTCTCTCCCCCCACATGCTTCCAGTAGGCATGTCGGTGCAGACCCTGCAGATCAAACGTCCATAAGAACAATGCCCCAGCAGGGACCTCGGCTAGGAGGTGGGTACTGGAGGAAGACGGAGGTGGAAGACAATGTCCCAGCAGGAGCCCCGAGGTGGAGAGGAGAACAGAAGCGCCAGCAAGTCTCGGGGACTGTGGTTCATGTGTTTACCAAACTTAGGTGGGGTAAAGGTGTGAGATACGTGATGTGGGGGTTTTGTATCTCTGGGATATAAAAGCTGTGAGGAAAGTGGGATCTGTCTCTTTTTCTGCTGAGAACTTTCATGTTAGAAGATGTGACCTTCAATAAAGCTTTCCTGAGAAGATACACTCAGTCTCGTTTGTAAGGCATCTTCTACACTGGTGACCTACGACTACCTATGGACGGTGATGGCGTGATTTCCGCACCGGACTCTTCAGGAACCAACCGGGTTAACGCGGCTACCACGCTACAGCTGCCTGACTTCTGGCAACATAACCCGTGCTCCTGGTTTACCACTGTGGAGGCGCAATTCCACCTTCGGGGAATCTCAGCGGATGCAACGAGGTTCTACCATGTCGTCGCGAAGCTGGACAGCCTCACAGTGCAACGGGTGGACAGCCTGACCAACCACCCGCCCCAAGACGACAAGTATAGCGCATTAAAAGATGCCCTCATCCGAGCCTTCACTCCCTCGCTGGAAGAGCGGGCAGAGAAGCTCCTGGCGCTGACAGAGGGAGAAGCAGACAGGCCAGCGGATCTAATGGCGAAGATGATGAGCCTGAGAGGTTAGGATGACGACGGCTTTATCTTCGCTCACCTTTTCCTCAGAACGCTCCCGCCAGCAGTGAGAGTCGCCCTGGCCAGCTCGCAGCCACTCGTCAACCGCAACTACCACGAGCTGGGACAGGTGGCGCAACGGCTCGTCGACTCCCATAGACGGCGCGCAGCCATGACGGCAGCAGCAGAGATGACCGCCCCCTCGCGAGAAGGAGGGAGACCTGAGGCTGCGGCACCGGATCCACTGACGGCAGCAGCGGCGGAGACCAGGAGAAGCGGAGCTGACAACGCCCTCTGCTTCTACCATCGACGTTTCGCCGAGAGAGCCCGCAGATGCGTCCCACCATGCCGGTACCTGCGCCAGGGAAACGCCAAGACCGGGAGCCGGTAGCAGCCGCGACTCTCGGCACGGAGAATAGGCTGCTTTTCGTGACCGACGCGAATTCTGGGAAAGAATTCCTGGTGGACACGGGCTCCCAGCTGAGTTTTGTCAAGCCTACCTACGCGGACACACTGGCGCCGGCCAGCGGCCCCCTGGTGTTAGCGGCGAACGGCTCCACGGTCAAAACCTATGGGAAGAAGACGCTCCTCCTGTCCCTTCACGGGCGCAACTTCGAGTGGACTTTCGTTGTCGCCGCAGTTAATAACAACATGCTAGGTGCTGTCTTTTTGTGCTCAAACAGTTTGTTAGTTGATCTTACTAATAGACGTATTGTAAATGCACTGTCTTTCTACTCTATCTCCTGCACAGCTCGGGTGGCCCTGCCTTCTGCACATTCCAATGTCACAGCTGCGGGTGGTAAGTTTCATGCATTACTCAACCAGTTTCCAGCACTCACGGTCCCTACATTTTCAGCGTCAGTTGCCAAACACGGGGTCGAACATTTCATAAGTACTTCGGGCCCCCCTGTTTTTGCAAAAGCTTGGCGGTTGGACCCAGCTAAACTGGCCATCGCGCGCGAGGAATTTGCCAACTTAGAAAAGCTGGGCATAGTCCGGCGTTCGAACAGCGCCTGGTCGTCACTCCTGCACATGGTACCCAAAGCTGACGGCTCGTGGCGCCCTTGCGGCGATTTCCGCAGATTAAATAATGCTTCAGCCCACGACCGCTATCCGATTCCGCACATCCAGGATTTTTCGGCGCATTTAGCGGGGGCGCGCATTTTTTCCAAAATAGATTTGGTGCGTGGTTATCACCAAGTTCCAGTCCGTGCGCAGGACATACCCAAAACGGCAGTTATAACCCCTTTCGGGCTTTTCGAGTTTTTGCGCATGCCTTTCGGCCTCAAGGGCACCACACAGACGTTCCAACGCATGATGGATGCAGTGCTGCGCGACCTCCCTTTCGTGTTCGCTTATTTGGATGATATTTTGGTAGCCAGCGCGTCCGGAGCCGAGCACGAAAGCCATCTCACAGCCGTTTTTCAGAGGCTCACAGACCACGGGCTAATCATTAACCCAGCGAAGTGCCAATTCGGGGTAGCGAAAATCGATTTTTTGGGACACCGAGTCTCGCCAGAAGGCGCGGTCCCGCTGCCGGATAAAGTGCGCGCGATAACGGATTTCCCCCAACCGCAGATGGTTAAGGCGCTGCAAGAATTTTTGGGGATGGTCAGTTTTTATAACCGTTTCCTCCCAAACACGGCACGGCTCATGCACCCATTGTACGCGGCATTAAAGAAGCAAAAACCTGCATCTAAGGTCGAGTGGTCCCCGGATCGGGAGCGCGCTTTTTCACAAGTCAAATCAGCCCTCGCGAACGCTGCGTTATTGGCACACCCGGTGCCGGCAGCTCGCATGGTGCTAACCACAGACTCCTCCGACGTGGCAGTGGGAGCGGTTGTTGAGCAACTGGTGGCAGGATGCTGGCAACCACTTGCGTTTTTCTCAGCAAAACATTGCGCGATAGCGAGCGTAAATACAGCGCGTTTGACAGGGAGCTTTTGGCCCTACATTTGGCCATCCGCCACTTCCAGTTCTGGTTGGAAGGGCGCCGTTTTACCGCATTCGTGGACCATAAACCCTTAACTTTTGCAATGGCTAAGGTTTCAGAGCCTTGGTCGGGCCGACAACAGAGGCAGCTGGCTGCAATTTCGGAGTTTACCACTGACATTCAACACGTAGCTGGTAAACACAATGTAGTGGCAGATTGCCTCTCGCGTGCAGTGGCAGCGACAGGCCCCCAGGGGGCAGATTCGGCGGCGGCAGACCTAGGCCAGGCTTGCGGCGCGGAAGCGCTCACAGCTCCGGTCTGCGTCGGGTTGGATTATGCAGCCATGGCCGCTGAACAGGTTGGCGACGTGGACGTGTGCGCGTTCCAGTCTGGGCCAACAGGGCTAAGGCTGGAGCACAGGGTGCTTCATAGAGGCATGCCCTCCCTAATCTGCGATACCTCCACGGGGCGTCCCTGTCCCGTAGTCCCGGCTGCGTGGCGTCGCCGTGTTTTTGACTTAATACATTCACTGGCACACCCGGGCGTCCGCTCGTCTATCAAAATGGTAGGAGAGAAGTTTGTTTGGCCGGGGCTGCGTAAACAAGTCAAAGAGTGGGCTGCAGCCTGCGCTGCGTGTCAAAGAGCAAAGGTACACAAACACACACGAGCCCCTCTAGAACCTTTTCACATCCCAGCCAAACGTTTTGACCATGTGCATATCGACTTAATAGGACCTCTTCCACTGTCCCAGGGTTTCACACACCTTTTGACCATGGTAGACCGCACCACGCGCTGGCCAGAGGCGGTTCCTCTGGCGGCAACCACAGCAGCAGACGTTGCGCGTGCCTTTTTAACAGCCTGGGTCGCACGTTTTGGTATCCTGTCAGACATAACGTCCGACAGGGGACCCCAGTTTGTTTCTGAGCTCTGGTCGTCCATGGCACTCAGCCTGGGGGTGAAAATTCATCGCACGACCGCGTATAACCCCCAGGCCAACGGTTTGTGCGAGCGCTTCCATCGGTCATTGAAAGCAGCCCTCAGAGCGGCTCTCACGCACACAAATTGGGTTGATAAACTCCCATGGGTTTTATTAGGGTTGCGTTCGGCACCTAAAGAGGATTTGCAAGCCTCTCCGGCAGAACTCGTTTTCGCCCAACCCCTCCGGTTACCGGGAGATTTCCTCCCTGAAAACCCCGCTCCGGAGCACCTCCCCGCTCAGCTGCTGTAGAGCGAAGCGGGGTCACACACCCTCCCCGGTCCCGTTCATCACAGTTTTCCACGTGTTTTTGTGCCCAAAGCCTTAAAAAATGCAGAGTTTGTCTTCGTTAGACACGACGCACAGAGGTTAGGTTTAAGGCCACCTTACGATGGACCGTTCAGAGTGTTAGAAACCGGGGAAAAGCATTTTTTGCTCGATTTGGGAGACAGGAGGGACTTAGTCTGCATTAACAGACTCAAACCCGCTTTTGTGTTAGCTGACGACCCAGTCCAGTTGGCCAGGGCCCCCCGCCGTGGCAGGCCACCCGGGAGGCGCTCTGCTAAGCTTTCACGACGATGTGTTAATGATTCTACTTCACAGATGCAGCAGACAGCCACAGGCAGAGCGAGACCTGCTCACAGCAGATATGGCAGAGAGCTGAAGCCCAAGCAGTGGGTTATGTGATCTGTTGTGCCAAGTTTTTTTTTTTTCTCTCTCTTGTTCTGTGTGGGGTGTCATGATTCTATGCATTTGAAATATAACTTGTCCTTATTTGAACGTTTGGGGGGGGGGGGTTATATGGTGCATATTTAAGGCACATATATGGCATGCTTGTATGGTATGCTCTCTCCCCCCACATGCTTCCAGTAGGCATGTCGGTGCAGACCCTGCAGATCAAACGTCCATAAGAACAATGCCCCAGCAGGGACCTCGGCTAGGAGGTGGGTGCTGGAGGAAGACGGAGGTGGAAGACAATGTCCCAGCAGGAGCCCCGAGGTGGAGAGGAGAACAGAAGCGCCAGCAAGTCTCGGGGACTGTGGTTCATGTGTTTACCAAACTTAGGTGGGGTAAAGGTGTGAGATACGTGATGTGGGGGTTTTGTATCTCTGGGATATAAAAGCTGTGAGGAAAGTGGGATCTGTCTCTTTTTCTGCTGAGAACTTTCATGTTAGAAGATGTGACCTTCAATAAAGCTTTCCTGAGAAAATACACTCAGTCTCGTTTGTAAGGCATCTTCTACACATTCCTAAAAATTCCTGCAGCAATTTGACCGTTTGTGGCACCCCCCCTTCCTCCTTTAGGATCATCAGATCACAACTGTGTTCATTTGCTGCCCACATATAAAACTGCTCTCAGAAGAGGCAAGGTGGAGATGAGAGACATTGATGTGTGGACAGAAGATTCAGAGCACAGCCTCCAGGAATGCTTTGACTGTACAGACTGGAAGATGTTCATAATGGCCTGCGGGGATGATTTGGACTCTCTGGCTGAGCTCACATGCTCATACATGGCTTACTGTCAAAATAAGATTGTTCCACGTAAACGTGTCAAAATATACCCCAACAACAAACCATGGGTTACTAAATCAGTTAAATCCTGCTTACAGAGGAAAGCACTTGCCTTTAAACAGGGGTCTGTTTCTGCGCTACAGGTTGCCACTAAGGAGCTAAAGGCCGAAATTTTAAGAGCAAAACAGAATTATAAATCAGAATTGGAAAGCAAGATGGCAGCAAATAAACTTGGTTCGGCCTGGGCCAGTATGAAAACTATTGCAGGCCTTCAGAGCACAGAGCGCAGTAATCGTGTGTTTTTAGATGGTTTTAGTTCAGACACAGAGCTGGCTAATGCTCTTAATTGTTTTTATGGTCATTTTGACTCCTTTGATTTTAGCACAGAAATCCAAGATTTGAAACAGAAACTCAAAGACAATCAGCACTTTAATATTGAGATGCAGGATGTTGAAAGGGAGTTCCGCGCTGTAAAAGTGAACAAAAGTCAGGGCCCTGATAATATATGTGGACGCCTGGTAAAGTCCTGTGCACATGAACTGAGTCCTATATTTCACTACATTTTCAATAAGTCCTTACAGACACAACATGTGCCTAAGATCTGGAAAGATGCCGTGGTTGTTCCCGTTCCAAAATCCAGCTGTCCTAAAACGGTAAATGACTTTAGACCAGTTGCTTTGACTTCAATTTTAATGAAAATTTTTGAAAAACTGGTCAGGTGTGAGGTCCTAAAGCAGACTGAACATGCATTGGATCCTCTGCAGTTTGCCTATAGGCCTCACAGAGGAGTGCAGGATGCCACTGTCACTCTGTTTAACATGCTTTTTAAACATCTGGATTTTAATGGGACACACGCCAGGCTTTTATTTGTGGACTTTTCTTCTGCCTTTAATACAATCCAACCTCATATTTTAGTTGAAAGGCTCCTGCAACAATTTGATTTAAGCAATAATCCGGTGGGTTGGATTCTGGATTTCTTAACCAACAGGACGCAGAGAGTAAGGGTCAATGGTACATTGTCTGACCTAAAGTGCTCTTCTACTGGCTCTCCTCAGGGGTGTGTGTTGTCACCACTACTCTTCATCCTGTACACAAACATGTGTCGGAGCAGACATGACAACAGACACATTATAAAGTATGCTGATGACTCAGTCATTGTCAGTCTCCTCCAGGATGGTGAGAGTGGCCACGGCCCAGTAGTTGATGACTTTGTTCACTGGTGTGAGGATTCCTACCTGCAGCTGAATACAACAAAAACGAAAGATATGATTATTGACTTTAGGAGGAAAACTCCCAGGCACAAAGTCACCATACTAAAAGGCCAGACCACCAAATGTGTACAATCGTACAAATATCTTGGGACGATTATTGATAGTGGATTGAACTTTGAGGTGAACTGTGAAAGGGTGTGCAAAAAGGGTCAGCAAAATTTGCTTTGTTTGAGGAAACTTGCACGCTTCCAAACTGACCGAACCATAATGACTATGTTCTATCGGGCTTTTATTGAATCTGTTTTATCCTTTTCTTTAATGTCATGGTTTGGTCAGATAAAACTGAAACAGAGGAAATCCTTGGATCAGGTAGTCAGATGGTCCAGTCGTTTGCTTGGTGAGTCACAGCTGAGCCTGACATCCCTGTACACCAGACAAGTACAGAGGATGGCCGACTCGATTTTAAATGATGACTCCCACCCTTTGCACTGCAACTTTCAGCTTCTTCCCTCCAGACGGAGGTTTGCTGTCCCAAAAAGTAGAACCCAGCGCTACAAAAACAGCTTTGTCCCTGCTGCTGTCAAAGAGTTGAACAAGCTATAAAAATTATATTGTACATATTTTATATTTACCTATTTTGTAAGATGTGTGCCTGTGTTTGTGTCTATGTTGAATGTAATTGTGGCTTGTAAATATGGATGTCACCAACTGCAAAACAAATCTACCTACGGGTACAAATAAAGTAACCTGAACCTGAACCTGTGGCCGTGGGAAACTTTTTATCGCGTGAACTTTGTCTGGAAGTGGAACTGCCCCTTTCGGAGAAACTCTGTGTCCTAAAAAATCAATTTGCGACACACTGAATTTGCATTTGGCTGGATTGATTATTAACCCGTGCTCTTCTAGTCTCTGAAAAACCGTAGTGAGGTGCTGCTCGTGTTCTTCCTCAGACGAGCTGGCTACCAGCATGTCATCGAGGTAGACGAAAACAAAAGGGAGGTCGCGTAATACTGCGTCCATCATCCGCTGAAAAGTTTGAGCAGCGCCTTTGAGGCCGAAAGGCATCCGCAAAAATTCAAAAAGGCCGAAAGGGGTTATTACCGCTGTTTTAGGAATGTCATCTGCTCGAACTGGGACTTGATGATAACCGTGGACCAGGTCTATTTTTGAAAAAATGCACGCACCCGCCAGATGCAGTGAAAAATCCTGAATGTGAGGAATTGGGTAGCGGTCATGCGCTGTCGCATTGTTTAATCTGCGGTAATCTCCGCACGGCCTCCAAGAACCGTCGGATTTCGGAACCATGTGAAGTGGCGAGGCCCAGGGGCTCTTCGAGCGTCTAACAATGCCTAATTTTTCAAGGGTAGTAAACTCGTCCCGAGCTATGATGAGTTTGGCCGCGTCTAAGCGGCGAGCTTTGGCAAATACGGGTGGGCCCGTTGTGGGAATAAAGTGTTCAACCCCGTGTTTAGCCACAGTGGCTGAGAATTTGGGAATTGTGAGTGCTGGAAATTGGGTGAGGAGTTGCTCAAACTTACCTCCTGCCGTGGTGACGCTAGCCTGCACAGGTGGTGGAGAAACTCGGGCTGAGCAGGGAATAGAAGCAAAGGACAGTGCATTAACCAAGCGTCTATTCGCTAGATCAACTAATAACCCGTGTGCACACAAAAAGTCTGCGCCCAACAAGTTAAAACTCACCGCCGCTACAACAAATGTCCATCTGTAGTTGCAGCCGTGGATGTGGAGGTGCAGGCTCTTTTCGCCGAAAGTGTCAATGCTGGAGCCGTTGGCTGCCACCGCTCCGTTGCCCCGGGTGCCCATGGCTCGATCTGCTTGGGAGGGCATGACGAAACTCAGTTGAGCTCCTGTGTCAATAAGGAACTGCTTGCCGGTGTGTCCGTCCGTCACATATAACAGCTTACTCTTCTCGCCGAGAACCGCTGCCGTTAAGGGCTCTCGGCTTTGGCGTTTAAATTTGCAGGGGGGAACACATTTGTGAGCCTTCTTGGCGAAGCGGTGGTGATAATAACAAACATCGCTCCGTCTGTTACGTTTTGGCCATGTCGCTGTCACCGCGGGCTGGATCTGCTCCGTGGGTTGAGGCTCGCCGTGGCTCTGGGCATCAGCGTTGAGGTCTGCGGATGCTGCTGTGGGTGTCTGTTTCCTGCAGGCGTTGACGAGTCGTTGAGCTTCGTTGGCCAGCACGCGGAAGTCTTGCTGGGTGTTGCATTGCATGTTGGCGAGCGTCCCTCTCATGTGTGGCGGCAGCGTGCTGAGGAATACGAATTGGAAGAGGAAGTTGTCATTGTCCTCCTCTTTAAGCTGCAGCAAGTCCTCCATGAGGGCTTTAGGTCTGCGTCCTCTGTGGCCGTAGACCGCCAGGATCCTCTCGGCTCTCTCTTCGGCTGAGGGGACGTAATTTGCCACGATGGTTGCTTTCAGTATTTCATATTTGTCTTGGGCCGGCGGCCGCCGGATTATGCTCCGCACACACCTCGAAGTGGCGGCGTCGAGTTTGGCGACGATGTGATAGAACTTCGTATCGTCGGCCGTGATGCCCGCCAGTGTAAACTGGGCTTCAGCTTGTTGAAACCACGAGGCGGGGTCTTCCTGCCAGAAGTCCGGCAGCTTGACAGCGACGGCGTTTGTATAGACCATCACTGCTGTGTCCGCAGGGTGAGAATGCCTTGCCTCGGCTCTCTCAGCGGCGCTGGTGTTCGGTTGAGCCCTCTCTATCACTTCTGCCAGGGGGGAACGTTGTCCATCTGTTCCCCTGTCTGCGTGGGCGCCGGCGTCTGCCTGGGTCGCCACAGATGAGTCGATCGCGGGGGAACGCCTCAGGTCCATACTCGCGTCAGGGGTCACCAGTGTAGAAGAGCTTGGAAGAACGAGGCGGTGTGATATATAAACCAAAGTTTATTATCAGCTCCTCTAACAAGTCTCATCTAAGTGCAGAAGCAGAAGCAAGAAAAGAGAGCGAATACCTCCGGCTCTGTGAACTTATACTTGCACATAACAAAAGACATGCATATCAAAGCCTGACATCCCTCATTATCTTAATCCCCCCATTGTCTCCGTACTCCTCCTCATGGCCCTGGGGGGTGAGGGCAGCTCCTCCGGTCTCCACCGCAGTGTCTGGGAATGTCTTTGCTCTTCACTGGCGGTTGAGAGTCTTTGTCCTTTCTGAGGTGTGAAGTCGCCTTACATATGTAATCACCAAACATTCCCACATGCTTCAACATATGTAGGTTATGGAATATATGATTAATATAGCCCACACTCCTCCCTTTTCTAAAGCCACTTTGGTAACCTTTTAATGCCTCTCTAGACTCCAGATAATATTTTAACCTCTCATACTAGCTGAGCTTCCCTTTTCCATGACCTACTTTATAGGAGTGATGTTTCTTCTTATGATTGGGTGAGGCAGACTAGAGCATCAATGGCGTGTTGCTGCCCTTCACAGTTCATATATCAGGCTGGTAGCTGTATCTCATATTTTCCCGTACAACCCAGTTCTGTGCAGAAACTCCAATAGTTTAACTCTACACCAGCTGTCCAGGTTCATCAAAGTGTGCATGTTAAAAACAGTTTCTCCGGTGGATCCCAGGTCTCTCAACAGTTTCCTCCGTTATCTAGCATACTTCTTGTTATATTGTGAAATGGCACATTATTATGAAGTGCGGTGCAGTGACTTGTGTATGAGATTACCTCTTGAATGATGAGGCCAGGTGCTCAGTATAACTCAGCTTTATTTATATATACTTCTCCACAATACAGCCGCCAGGCAGGAACATCGACAAAGAGGCTGAATGAAGATGTCTGCTGGAATTTATAGGGGCGGTGCAGTGGCGGAAGAGGAAGTGGCCACCACTACACCGCGCTCCACAATAAAACCCCACATCACATCCCCCCTCCCCTGTAAAAAGTCCAAAACCACACATACAATTGAGACCCTCCCAAATTTAGAACCCGACTCACGCACTAAGAAAACTAAAACTATTAACTGCACCACCGTGCAGTTACTAACCACTGCACCGTGCTAACCACTGCACGGTGCAGTGGTTAGCACTGTTGCCTTACAGCTAGAAGGTTCCTGGTTCGAATCCCCAGGTTGGCAGGGGTTGGAACCTTTCTGTGTGGAGTTTGCATGTTCTCCCTGTGCTGCGTGGGTTTACTCCGGGGGCTCCGGTTTCCTCCCACAATCCAAAGACATGCATGTAAGGTTAATTGGCTGTTCTAAATTGTCCCTAGATATCTCTTTCCTGTAGGCCCTTAGAATAGAGGGTTAGTATTAGTGAAAGCGCTTTGAGTGGTCTTTGTGACTAGAAAAGCGCTATATAAGTGCAGGTTAGTTAGTTAGTTAGTAGTAGTAGTTAAACAGCCTAACACATTCGTACAACAAACCTGAGCTAGGGGGGACAGGTGGACTACCATCCTACCCCACACAGCAAGGTAGGTTATTCTACCACCTGTAATCAACTAAAAAAAAAAAGTCCATAAAACTCAAAACATTGCCGCGTTTCCTTAGACAAAAGCACAGAACAATAACAGCATATACCTTATATCAATTTTTTTTTTTTTGTTGCAGGTAAAACAGACTAGTGTCAACAACAAAAACCACAGAGAGAGAGAGACTCATAAAACTAGATATATATACAGTGCATCCGGAAAGTATTCACAGCGCTTCACTTTTTCCACATGTTATATTACAACCTTATTCCAAAATGGAATAAATTAATTTTCCTCAAAATTCTACACACAATACCACATAATAACAATGTGAAAAAAAAGTTTGAGATTTTTGCAAATTTATTAAAAATAAAAAACTAAGAAATCACATGTACATAAGTATTCACAGCCTTTGCTCAATACTTTGTTGATGCACCTTTGGCAGCAATTACAGCCTCAAGTTTTTTTTTTTTTTGAATATGATGCCACAAGCTTGGCACACCTATCTTTGGACAGTTTGGCCCTGTAATGATCAGTGTTTACCACTAGGCGTCGCTGCTACCTTGTTACCGCTTGTTGGAATGATGCACTCAGTAGAATAAGAAACGGCCAACATGGGAGCCGATGTGAAAGTGTCTGTGTGAGCTGCCGCTAAAAAATAAAGTTACGTTGGTTCAACTGCAAGTCTCTTCTCTCCTCAACGAACACGAACACAACATGGTACCAGGAGTAAACTGCATGAACTGAGCGACCACGTGAGAAGTCGTCATGGAGTTGAAGCCGCCGGAAAACCTGAAATTGGCAGGTAACGTGGATGAAAAATGGCGGGCATTCAAGCAGCAGTTCAACTTGTATGTCACGGCCATGGGACTGGACACGAAGCCGGACTCGAGAAAGGTAGCACTTTTGCTGAACTTAGCGGGGCCACAGGCCATTGAAGTGTACAACACGTTCGTGTTCGGAACGGGTGAAGACCCAAATAAGCTGGATGTCGTGCTCGCTAAGTTTGATGCTCACTGCACTCCTAAGAAAAACGAGACATATGAAAGATACATGTTTAGATCTCGTATGCAGCAACAGAGTGAGCCCTTTGACAGTTTTTTGACAGCTCTCCGTTTGAAAGCACAATCCTGCAATTTTGGGACATTGAAGGACTCAATGATCAGAGATCAAATTGTGTTTGGTGTTGAGGACAAAAAGTTACGAGAGAGACTGCTTCGTGAGACGGAGTTGACGCTGGAGATGGCTGTTAAACTCTGCCAGGCAAGCGAACTGTCCCAGAAGCACATGAAAACGTTCTGCGGCATGCCAGGCGCCACACCTCCGAGTGAAGGAGCAGCGATCGGCGCCGTGTCATCTCAGAGCGGGAGGCGTCGCTCATGGGCCGGGACTGCACAGCGGACCGAGGATCCCACGTTCTTCTGCAAGCATTGCGGATTACAGCACAAGCCAAAGCAATGCCCAGCGTTTGGTAAAGTATGCTCCAACTGCCATGGAAAGAATCATTTTGCAAAGCAATGCTTCACCAAAAGAAAGGAAGGAAAGAAAGGCAAAAACGTGAATGTAGTCGAAGACACAGACTTAAGTGACACTTTCTTTGTGGGCATCGTTGACTGTGAAAATGAAGAAGAAAAAGTCAACAGCATTACCAATGAGGACAAGTGGATCACTCCTCTGCTGGTTAACGGGACTATCGTCACTATGAGACTGGACACTGGTGCAAAAGCTAACCTCATTAGCATGTCTGATGTAAAGGAAATGCAGGTTAAGCCACACATATACAGAAAGAAATCAGGGTTGAAAGATTACAATGGGCAACCCATACAGTGTTTTGGTACCTGTAAACTGAATGTTGTTGTTAAAGGTAAAGTGCACAATGTAAACTTTTCTGTTGTGAATGAGAAATGTGAATCACTGTTGGGTGATAAAAGCTGTGAAGAGCTAGGGTTAGTGAAAAGAGTGTACTGCATTGAATCAGATTCCAAGTGTGACACTAACGCTATTGTGCAAAACTTTTCTGATGTGTTCAAAGGTTTTGGCACACTGCCCTTTACATATAAAATCCAGCTAAAAGAAGGCGCCCAACCAGTTGTGCACGCACCACGTAGGGTCCCAGCTCCACTGCGTGAAGCCCTCAAACGAGAACTGGACAGGATGACCAACTTGGGCGTGATCAAAAAGGTGCAGGAGCCCACAGACTGGGTCAACTCGATGGTCGTCACAAAGAAAAAGAATGGTGAGTTGAGAATGTGCATGGACCCAAAAGATCTAAATGAGAACATTAAGCGTGAGTACTACCAAATCCCCACACGTGAGGAAATAGTCAGTGAGATGGCAGGAGCTAACTACTTCACAAAGCTCGACGCTTCTCAGGGTTTCTGGCAGTTAAAACTGGATGAGAGCAGCACTAAGTACTGTACTTTTAACACACCTTTCGGTAGATACTGTTTTCTTAGGCTGCCATTTGGAATAAAATCTGCACCAGAAATATTCCACAGAGCGATGGAACAGATCATTGAAGGCCTAGAGGGAGTCAGAGTTTACATAGATGACATTATTGTATGGGGCTCGACTCTCCAAGAGCACAACCAGAGACTTAACAAAGTGATGGAGCGCATTCAGAAGTACGGGCTGAAACTCAATAGAGCCAAGTGTGAGTTTGCAGTACAAGAGATTCTCTTCCTCGGAGACAAACTCACAGCTCAAGGCATACAACCAGATGGCGATAAAGTGAAAGCAATACTGAACATGCCAAGACCAACAGACAAAACGGGCGTGTTACGCATCATGGGAATGGTAAATTTCATAGGCAAATTTATTCCCAACCTCACAGCAAAGACGTCATGCATCCGAGAGCTCTTACACAATGACTGTGACTTTAAATGGGCCGAAAAACATGAGCAAGAGTGGCAAAGACTTAAGCAAACTCTTACCAGAGCACCAGCATTAGCCTACTATGACCACCGGAAAAAGCTCAAAGTGTCAACTGACGCGTCCAAAGATGGCATCGGAGCAGTGCTCCTACAGGCAGAAGGAGAGTACTGGAAACCAGTAGCCTATGCGTCAAGGGCTATGACAAAGTCTGAATGCAAATATGCCCAGATTGAAAAGGAGTGTTTAGGCGTTTCCTACGGGCTGGAGCGGTTTCACAGTTATGTCTATGGACTGCCGTCTTTTACTGTGGAAACTGACCACCGCCCACTCGTCTCCATTATCAAGAAGAATCTTAACGAAATGTCCCCACGGATCCAACGCCTAATGATGAAAATGCAAAGGTACGATTTTGAACTGGTTTATACACCGGGAAAGCACCTGATACTCGCAGATGCCTTGTCCAGAGCACCTGCTGAAAAGTGTCTGAGTTCCACAGATGAGGATATTGAAAATCACATCAACATGGTGTCGTGTGCTCTGCCAGTATCTGACACAAAGTCGAAACAAATAGCTGAGGTGACATCACAGGACACCGAGCTACAGCGTGTCATTCAGAACATGGACGAGGGATGGCCTGCAGGATCTTGCCCTCGCTATTACCATGTCAGAGGAGATCTCAGTTTTGTTGATGGACTATTACTGAAGAAAGGAAGAATAGTCATCCCTGAGGCTCTAAGACCAGATTTGTTAAACAGGATACATGAAGGACACCTTGGGATTGAAAAATGTAAAAGGAGAGCAAGGGAGTCAGTGTACTGGCCTGGACTAAACAAAGACATCGAGACGCTTGTGAGTAGTTGTGAAACGTGCCAGAAACACCGAAGTAAACAAAGCAAAGAGCCAATGGTGATATCTGAAAGTCCTGCATCCCCTTGGCACAAAGTAGGGATGGACCTGTTTCACCTTAAAGGCAAAGACTACTTAGTAGTCATGGACTACTTTTCCAACTTTCCAGAAATGGCACTACTCTCAAGCACTACATCAGCCTGTGTGATCACTCATACCAAATCCACATTTGCTCGGCATGGCATCCCACACCTTGTGGTGACAGATAATGGACCATGTTTCAGTAGCAGGGAATGGCAGCAGTTTGCAGAACAGTATGAATTTCGGCATGTGACGTCAAGCCCACACTATGCACAATCAAATGGACAAGCAGAAAAAGGCGTCCACATTCTGAAGCAACTGCTTAAGAAAGCTGCAGACAGCAACTCGGATCCATACTTGGCTCTACTCAGTTACCGCGCCTCTCCACTTCAGTGCGGACTGTCACCTGCTGAGCTACTAATGAACAGAAAGCTGCGTACAACGCTTCCCAGCTACCCAAATGCTACTTCACAAAGGAAAGATACAAAACTCAGAAACAAGCTTGAGAAGCAGAAACTGAAACAAAAGACATTCTATGACACTTCAGCCAAACCACTCTCTCCACTGGCCAACAACGACCCAGTTAGGATCGAGGATGCATCTGGCTGGAACACTAAAGGAGTTGTATTACAGGAAGTTGCTCCAAGATCATTCACAGTGAGAACCGAGGATGGACAGGTGCTCAGGCGCAATCGCCGCAGTCTCCTCAAGACTCCACAAGCACCTGGTGGGCCCAATAATGCTCACCCAGAATCTCCCACAACCACACCTCTTATGAACTGTGAAGCAAATGTTCCACCTGACAAAGATGAACCGAGAAGATCAAAACGAGAAATAAAGAAACCAGATAGGTTGGACTTATAAGAAAAAAAAAAAAAAAAAGCAAAAAGCAAAGAATAAGAAAAATGTAACAGATGTTAATTTCTTTGGGCATGTTGATTCAGGGAGAACTGAAATTTGTGTTTTGTATTAGTCCATTCATACTGAATACATATACACTGTTTTGCATCAATGTTTATTAATGTTTATTCACCTCAAAGAAAGGGGGATGTAATGATCAGTGTTTACCACTAGGCGTCGCTGCTACCTTGTTACCGCTTGTTGGAATGATGCACTCAGTAGAATAAGAAACGGCCAACATGGGAGCCGATGTGAAAGTGTCTGTGTGAGCTGCCGCTAAAAAATAAAGTTACGTTGGTTCAACTGCAAGTCTCTTCTCTCCTCAACGAACACGAACACAACAGGCCCATTCCTCTTTGCAGCACCTCTCAAGCTCCATCAGGTTGGATGAGAAGCGTCAGTGCACAGCCATTTTCAGATCTCTCCAGAGATGTTCAATTGGATTCAAGTCTGGGCTCTGGCTGGGACACTCAAGGACATTCACAGAGTTGTCCTGAAGCCACCCCTTCGATATCTTGGCTGTGTGCTTAGGGTCGTTGTCCTGCTGAGAGATGAACCATCGTTCCAGTCTGAGGTCAAGAGCGCTCTGGAGCAGGTTTTCATCCAGGATGTCTCTGTACATTGCTGCATTCATCTTTCCCTCTATCCTGACTAGTCTCCTAGTTCCTGCCACTGAAAAACCTCCTCACAGCATGACGCTGCCACCACCATTGGTATGGTTATGAGCGATACCTGGTTTCCCTCAAACATGACGTGTGGCATTCACACCAAAGAGTTCAATCTTTGTCTCATTAGACCAGAGAATTTTGCTTCTCATGGTTTGAGAGTCCTTCAGGTGTCTTTTGGCAAACGCCAGGTGGGCTGCCATGTGCCTTTTACTAAGGAGTGGCTTCCGCCTGGCCACTCTACCATACAGGCATGTTTGGTGGATTGCTGCAGAGATAGTTGTCTTTCTGGAAGGTTCTCCTCCCTCCATAGAGGAATGCTGGAGCTCTGACACAGTGACCATCGGGTTCTTGGTCACCTCCCTGACTAAGGCCCTTCTCCCCCAATCGCTCAGTTTAGACAACTGGCCAGCTCTAGGAAGAGTCCTGGTGGTTCTGAACTTCTTCCATTTACAGATGATGGAGGCCGCTGTGCTCACTGGGACCTTCAAAGCAGCAGAAATTTTTCTTTACTCTTCTTGCCTCAAGACAATCCTGTTTCAGAGGTCTATAGACAATTCCTTTGACTTCATGCTTGGTTTGTGCTCTGACATGCACTGTCAACTGTGGGACCTTATGCAGATAGGTGTGTGCTTTTCCAAATCATGTCCAATCAACTGAATTTACCACAGGTTGACTCCAATTAAGCTGTAGAAACATCTCAAGGATGGTCAGTGGAAACAGGATGAACCTGAGCTCAATTATGAGCTTCACAGCAAAGGCTGTGAATATTTATGTACATGCGATTTCTTAGTTTTATATTTTTAATAAATTTGCAAAAATCTCAAAAAAATGTTTTTTCACATTGTCATTATGGGGTATTGTGTGTAGAATTGAGGGGAAAATGAATTTAATCCCTTTTGGAATAAGGCTGTAACCTAACAAAATGTGGAAAAAGTGAAGCGCTGTGAATACTTTCCGGATGCACTGTATATTACACACACACAGTTTATATTCCAATACCATGTTATCATGCAACAAAAATCTGCAAATGCTCCCAACTACAGCCAGTATGATTTTTTTTTTCTTTTTCAAACACATGCAAACACACGAACATTATAACATTGGAGCTTTTTTTTTTTTTTTTTTTTTTTTTTTTTTTACAAATCCACACTACTGTCCATTTGTCGGAATAGGGGTTGAACCGACCTGCGGGCGTCCCGGGCAGTCCCTCAGTAGACCCGCTCCTGGAAGCGGCATGTTCCCAGGGCCACAGCTGATCCTGTAAACGATGGAGCGTCTTTTCCTCGCCATCGACTGCTCCTCTCGTCTTGACCCACTATCCAAAGCCTCTTCCCGGGCACGCCGCAGCTCATTGGAGTGTTTCTATGAGCCATCTGACAGCTGGAAGTAGGCTGTGCCCCATTTAACCACGATACGCAGCCGCTCCTGATGACCCTCTGGCTGTCGTTTGGCCTGTATTCGTCGTGGACATTCCTCCCAACAAGCCCGAACCAGGTCTGTGACTCTCAGAGGGTCTATGCTCAGCCTGCAGTGTTGCTGATCGGCACGTGGTCCCTCCGTGCATGTTGGTCTGGCCCCGACTTCTTTTAAAGCTGCTGCAGCGGTTGCCGTCATAGCTCCAGCTCCCCTGGCCCACTGCGGCCGAGATCTGGGGAAAACTGGGGCTAACTCGTCGGCGTCACTTGCCGATGCAGGCACCTCACCGGCACGCTCGGTACCCTTTTTCATGGTATCTTGAGTGTCGGCACTGAGACCCTCCTACATCAAACCTGAGTGAGGCTAGTCCTGCTTGACCGCTGTGGTGCCCGGTAAATCTTCGTCCCACACCGCATCATCCTCCACCACCGGAACCGGACGGTTCCACTTTCCACAACCAGACCACTCCTCCCCAGCGTCGTCTTTAATGGCGAACCCCAGACCGCAGAACAGGTCACAGCCCATGATGTTGTCACCTTGGGCCATCATGTGGAAAGTGAAGTCAGCCATCTCCACCAACTTGTACCGAACCGTCAGCTCCAGTGTTCCAACCGTGCACAGCCGTCCACCTCCATAACCGTAGAGTGACGCTGGTTCTATTGTAATTCTGTAGTGGGGGAAGAATTTCCTCACCGTTGCCCAATTCAGTAATGAACCCTCTACCCCCGTGTCAGTCAGCAGTGGTACCTCCTCACCATCTAGCGTGACTGTGCAGAACGTGTACCAATTGGTACTCGGCGACACCGTGTGGACAGTTGTCGGGGTGGGAGGGGGAGCTGATTTTCCATGTGGGCTCCCCAGCTCAGACATTCGGCACACCCTGGCAGAGTGGTTCAAGCATCCACACTTGCCACAGTGCTTCCCTTTCGCTGGGCAGTCCCTGGATTGAAGTGGTGTTTCACAGACCCTCAACCCATACACATGGGTTTTCCCGGGGCAGACCTGCGGTTGGCAGCGTTGGTCTCCACAGTGTCGTCCTACATGCTACCATCGCTGTCTGGGTCCGCTACTTGCGCTGTGGCGGGAACCTCCAGCTGCCGCTGTGACTGGCACCCACTTAGCTCAGAAGCTAGCTTGTCTTCTGTCTCCAACTGGAGAGCTAACTCGATAGCTCTAGCTAATGTTAAGTCACCCAGTACTGTGAGCAGTTTTGTCTGTATCGTGGTGTTGTTGGTGTGCTCCGCCAGCTAGTCGCATACCATCTCCTTCTCCAGCGGCCCAAAATGACACTCACTAGCTAGCAGTCTCAGGTCGGTGATGAACTGGTGGATGGGTTCACCCACTCGTTGGTGCCACTGCCGAAACCTAATCCTCCAGATGATGACGCTATCCAGAGCACAAAAATGGCATGCTAGCAACTCAACCACGTCTTCATATGTGTCTGTGTCCCCGAGTGTGCTTAAGATCCGCTGGCCCTCAATTCCCAAATTATGCACCAGCTGCACACGTGCCCTCAGCTTGTCTAGCTTACCCAGGTTGAGCGCCACAGTGTAGGTCTCAAAGGCCACAAACCATCTCGGCCAAGGGACAGGCGGCTCACCCGGGACTTCCAGGAAGGGCCGAAGTGGTGAAATACACGCTTCCATACTTTTATACTCGGCGCCAAAATGTTTTGTATGAGATTACCGCTTGAATGACAAGGCCAGGTGCTTGGTATAACTCAGCTTTATTTATATATACTTCTCCACAATACAATCGCAAGGCAGGGGCATCAGCAAAGAGGCCGAATGAAGATGCCCACTGGTATTTATAGGGGCAGTGCAGTGGTGGAAGAGGAAGTGGCTGCCACTACACTGCTCTCCACAATAAAATCCCACATCACAGTGACGTGCACTTCCCGTCACGTCACTGCACCACTCTATATAAGGCAGAGGGCATCCATATTGCGGCCTCTTTGACCAGTGCCCTCTGCTCTGCTGTGTAACTGCTGTTCACATCAGTCAATAAAGCTGTGTTCGTCCAGTCATCTTGCCTCATCCTTCACCCAAGGTATTTTACCATATATAAGTCTGAAGATCCTGGAGAGACTGGTCTTAGCTCACCTGAGGCCGCAGGTGAAGACGTGGATGGACCATCTGCAGTTTGCATATCAGCCCCATTTAGGAGTTGAAGATGTTGTCATCTACCTGCTGCAACGAGCCCATCTGCACCTGGATGGTGGAGGAGACACTGTGAGAATCACTTTTTTTGATTTCTCCAGTGCCTTTAACACCATCCAGTCACTGCTGCTGGGTGAGAAGCTGCGGGTGATGGGGGTTGACAGCTCTGTGATCTCCTGGATTACTGACTACCAGACAGGCACACCACAGTTTGTCCGGCTGGGCAATGTCTTGTCTGGAGTGGTGGCTAGTGATACGGGAGCTCCACAGGGGACTGTGCTCTCTCCTTTTCTTTTTACCTTATACACCACTGACTTTCAGTACAACACTGAGTCATGTCACCTGCAGAAATTCTCTGATGACTCAGCTGTTGTGGGATGTTTAAGAGGAGGAGAGGAGGGGGAGTACAGGGCACTGGTAGACAGATTTGTGGAGTGGACGGAGCAGAATCACCTGAGGTTGAATGTCAGCAAGACCAGAGAGATGGTGATTGACTTCAGGAAGAGGAAGACCCCTTCTCAGCCACTGCAGATTAGGGGGGAGGATGTGGGAGTGGTTGAGGACTACAAATATCTGGGTGTCAGGATCAGCAGCGGGTTGGACTGGAGATCCAACAACGATGCTGCGCACAAGAAGGAGATGAGCAGACTCTACTTCCTGAGAAAGCTGAGATCCTTCAACGTGTGCAGCAGGATGCTGGAGCTTTTCTACCAGACCGCTGTCGCCAGCACCATCTTCTTTGCTGCTGTCTGCTGGGGTAGCAGTATCAGGGCCAGAGACACCAACAGACTTGACAAGATTATCAAGAGGGCTGGCTCTGTAATTGGTCTCAGACCGGAGACCTTTGAGACAGTGGTGGAGAGGAGAACACTAAATAAACTGCAATCCATCATGGACAATCCTGATCACCCCCTCCACCACAACACTAGATAGACAGCGGAGCACTTTCTTCAGTAGACTACTACAGCTTCGCTGTCGAACGGCCAGGTAGAGGAAGTCTTTCCTGCTACATGCAATTTCACTGTACAATAACTCACTATGATGTTGTATTCTGGTCATAGCTATGCTGCCACACTGCACCTTACAGACTAACTGGTACCTCACATTTTCACTCTGCTCCTGATAGTCCTTCTTTGTGCAATGGGATGATTCATGTGTTTATACGGGTCATCATATATTAAGCTATGATGTATATAGGTTTTTATAGTCGTGTTAGTTTTTACTTTTCATGGGTAATCCCTTTGTCATGTGTGTGTTTCTGTTGTTTGGTTGTCTACTGTCATGCTGCTGTTACACTGTAATTTCCCAGTTTGGGATCAATAAAGTACATCTATCTATCTATCTATCTATCTATCTATCTATCTATCTATCTATCTATCTATCTATCTATCTATAACATTTGGAGATTGAGGATTAACTCATGGAGGCATGTATTACACTACTTCGCCCCTTTCTTGAGCTCCCGGGTGAACCGCCGGTGCCTATGTGGTTTGAGGATTTCCAGATATACATCATGGCACTGGACCTCGGTAAGTTAAGAGCACGTGCACTGCTTGTTCACAACCTGGGTATTGAGGGCCAGCAAGTCCTGCGCACACTCGGAGCTTCGGACTCTTTTGAAGATGTTGTGGAGCTGCTAGCCAACCATTTCCACACCCTAGATAGCATGACAGTCCAGAGGATTTGTTTTCAGCAGCAACATCAGCAGGTAGGTGAGCCTATTCATCAGTTTGTTGCCGACTTGAGGCAGCTAGCTTGCAAGAGTCGCTTTTGGGCCGTTGGAAGATGAAATGGTACGTGACCAGCTTGTGGAGCACACATGCAGCACTGCAGTGCGGGCAAGGCTACTCACGGCACTCAGTGACTTAACATTAGCCAGAGCTGTCAAACTAGCTCTCCATCTGGAGGCCGCAGACAAACTAGCTTCGGAGCTAACCTGGCACCAGTCACAGTGGCCGCCAGAGCCTCCTGCCGTGACAAATGTTGCGGACTTGGATAGCGAGGATAGCTTGGACGACGACACTACAGAAGCCAATGCTGCCAGCCAAAGGTCTGCCCCGGGAAAACTCCTGTGCGAGGGTTGTGAGGCTGCAATGCATCACAATAAGGCTAAGGACTGCCCGGCTAGGGGAAAACATAGCAGATGCGGACGCTTGAACCATTATGCTAGAGTATGCCATGTATCTGAACCAGAGAGCCCACGGAAGAAATCACTTCGCCCACCCCCAATGACAAATCCATACGGTGTCCCCCAGCACAAACGGGTACACATTTTGCATAGTGGAATTGGACGGCGTGGAGGTACTGCTGCTGCTCGACACGGGAGCAGAAGGGTCATTGTTGAATTGGGCCAAGGTGAGGAAGTTTTCCCCCCACTACAGGATTAGAGGTAACCCGGTGCTGTTGTATGGTTATGGAGGTGGCAGGCTGTGCACAGTTGGAACTTTGGAGTTAACGATCAGGTACAAGTCTGTGAAGATGGCTGACTTCACGTTCCACGTGACAGCCTGAGGTGATAACATCATGGGCTGTGATTTGTTTTATGGACTGGGTTTTGCCTTAAAAGACGATACTGGGAATGAACGGTCGGGTTGTGACTAGTGGAACCCTCCGGTTCTGATGGGCAATGAGGATGTTGTGTGGAACAAAGAGCTAACGGATACCATGGCGGTCAAGCAGGACCAGGTTCACTCAGGTTCGGCGCAGGAGGGTCTCAGTGCCGGCACTCAGGATACGGTAGAGGGGGGTACCGAGCGTGGCGGCAAATTGCCTGCACCGGCGAGTGACACCGATGTGCTAACCTCGAAAGCCTCCAGAGCTTGGCCGCAGGGGGATGGAGGGTCTGCAGCTACAATGGTGAACGCTACAACAGTTTTAGAAGAGGTCGGGGGAAGACCGACGAGCATGGAGGAACCCCATGCTCAGCAGCACCACTTCAGGCTGAGTCGGGCCCCACTGAGGGTTTTGGACTTGGTTTGAGCTCAGGGTGAAGAACGTGTTTGCAGGGTCTCTGCTTGGCAAGTCATTCTACCATCCCTAACGGTCCGGCCCCGACATCTTAACTCCACCGCTACCGTTGTGACCCCTCGCTCACTGGCACCTTTCAGCTGATATCCGGGAACAGATGGAGCCAAGCCCCTCGACGTTGCCCATCACAGGCGTCCCGCTGTGCCGCCCACTACCCTTCTCCAGGGCGACTTGAGCTCTGGCACAGGGACCCTCCTGTGATTACCCTGGCATCCTGTGATTAATGACATCCGTCTCTGGCAATCGGAAGTCACAAAACTTAATGTAGAATTGGTGTGTGACTTTGCAAAAACAATGTCTGCCTCTGTAGTATTCTCTGGGCCCCTCCCCAATCTGACTAGTGATGACATGTGTCATGACTCGCCGCTCATCAGCGGCGCCAGCTGCGCGCACACCTGCTCCTCGTCAGCGGTGAGGTACTTAATCCACTCTGCCCTGGGCTTCGGCCTGAAGCCGTCTCTCTACTTCGGCATTGTTTACTACAACGGCACTCAAGCCTTCTAGCAAGATTTTCTGGGTAAGCTCCCCTTACCTCTTTTCCTCCAGCCCTCTCCCTTGTGCACAGGTGGACTTCCCCGGCGGCGGACTTCCTCATCTCGCCGCTGTCTCCACGTCGCTGCTACAGGCGCTCCAGGTCGCTGTCTCCCGGGCTCCGCCCTTGTCAACGCCAGCCACCTGTCCTAACCAAGTAAGCCAGCAAGACTATTATTATTCTCTGTGTTGGTGTGGTGCCCGTTACCCTTCTCCCTCTGCTTCCTCCCATAGGGTTGTCCGGCTGAACGGCCTCCTGCCCCCGTGCCTGACGCAGACGCCACCACCAACACATTCTTATTCCACAGACACGCAGCCACACATCCCTGTTGTCAATAAAGCTGTTAAATCTACCCTGAGCCTGCGTGTGTGTCTCCTGAGCCGTGCATTATGTCAACATGTTTAGCCGCTCGTCATCCTTCAACCGCTGGCTGTCTGTGTGGTGTCCTGCAAACAACGTGGGCTACATAGACAATTGGAACTCATTTTGGGGAAAACCTGGTCTTATGAGACGAGACAGCATTCATCCCACTTTGGATGGTGCTTCTCATTTATCTAACAATCTGGCATCATTTTTATCCAAATTTCCAAAACATTGACAACTCAGAGTTGGGACCAGGAAGCAGAGTTGCAGTCTTACACGCCTCTCTGCAGCTCCTCTTCATCCGCCACCCCTCAACTTAGCCCCTGTCTTCCCCATCAGAGAATCACTGTCTGCTCCCTCCAAAATAAATAAAAATATAATATATAAGCATCCCAAAGTGATTAAGCAAAATATTGGTAAAACTCAAATTAAACATAAAGCCTCTAAATTGAATGATTTGGCCTCTGTTCCTCCTCATAATTTAAAAATTAAATGTGGTTTATTAAATATTAGGTCTCTAACAAATAATTAGGTCTCTAACTAATAATGTTGCAGCATTGCACCGAGACAAATTCCTAGTTTGTGTACTACATGAACAATGGCAATAAATCTCATTCTGATTCTGATTCTGATTCTGATTCTGAACTCCCAAGTCTCTGTTAGTCCATGATCTGTTAATTGATCATCAGATTGATTTAATATCCCTTACAGAGACTTGGTTAGGGCAAGAGGATTACGTTGGTTTAAATGAATCAACTCCCTCTGGTTATTTAAACTGTCAAAATCCCAGAAGTTCTGATCGTGGAGGAGGAGTAGCAACAATTTACCATTCCAAATTACTAGTTAATGTAAAGCAAAAAACATGTTATAATTCCTTTGAGGGCCTGGTCCTCAGTATTGGGCACTTTAGCAATTTTAGGTTAAACCCAATTTTATTTGCCATAGTTTATCGTCCCCCATCAACCTACTCAGAATTTTTATCCGAATTTGCTGATTTCTTAGCTGATTTAGTGCTGAAATCTAATAGAATAATTATAGTAGGGGACTTTAATATACATGTGGATGTAGATAGTGACTGCCTTAATGTGGCATTTAATTCAATATTAGACTCGATTGGGTTTTCTCAGAAAGTAGGAAATTCTACTCATTACCTCCACCATACATTGGACCTTGTTCTGACATATGGCATAGAAATAGAAAATCTTGTAGTGTCTCCTCATAACCCTGTACTGTCAGACCATTGTCTGTTAACCTTTGATTTTACTATTTCTGACTATTTGGCTCCTAAAGAAAAATATTATTACAGTAGATGCCTCTCAGATTATGCTGTTACCAAATTTATGCAGATTGTTTCCTCTATGCCATGTGTCAACACAACGGAAATAAGCTATAGACAGCTTGCCCCTTCTGTAATTGATAACATGGTGGATAGTGTTACAGCTTCTCTGCATCAGACTCTAGACTTGGTGGCCCCCTTAAAAAAGAAAAAGTCTAATCAGAGATTTCTAACTCCTTGGTTCAACACAGAAACTCGTAGCTTAAAACAGAAGACTCGTCAATTAGAAAGAAAATGGCACTCCACTAATTAAGATGAAATCTATTTAGCTTGGAGAAATCATCTTTTAATTTATAAAAAATCTCTCAGAAAAGCTAGAACGAGTTATTACTCTGCATTAATAGAAGAGAACAAGAATAATCCCAGGTTTCTTTTCAGCACTGTAGCCAGGTTGACAAAGAGTCAGGACTCTGTCAATCCTAGCATTCCCTTAGAGCTTACTAGTCAGGACTTTATGAACTTTTTCAATAATAAAATTTCATCCATCAGAGATAAAATCAATCAGATTCTTCCCACAGTTAACTTAAATACTGTAACTACTACAACTCCTTCTATTGATGTCTGTCTTGATGAGTTTACTCCAATCGACCTTTGTGAGTTAGACAAAATAGTTTCCTCATCCAAACCTTCAACTTGTCTTTTAGACCCTATTCCTACCAGGTTATTTAAAGAAGTCTTCCCACTTATTGGTAGCTTTATTCTTCATATAATCAATTCTTCATTAACTTTAGGCCATGTACCACAGGCTTTTAAAACGGCTGTAATTAAACCCTTACTCAAAAAGCCAACGCTAGATCCAGGAGCTTTAGCTAACTATAGACCAATCTCTAATCTCCCTTTCACTTCAAAAATCTTAGAAAGAGTTGTTGCTACGCAATTATTTGACCACCTGCAGGGAAATGGTTTACTTGAAGAGTTTCAATCTGGGTTTAGAATCCATCATAGTACTGAAACAGCCTTAGCAAAGGTCACTAACGACCTCCTCATGGCATCTGATAATGGACTGGTTTCTGTACTTGTCCTTTTAGACCTTAGTGCAGCTTTTGATACTATCAATCATAATATTCTACTTGATAGATTAGAACACTATGTTGGACTTAATGGAACTTCGTTGCAGTGGTTTAGATCTTATTTATCTGATAGGTTCCAGTTTGTTCATGTAAATAATGAGTTTTCTTTCAACTCAAAGCTTAGTCATGGAGTTCCACAGGGATCTGTGCTAGGCCCTACTCTTTTTAGTTTATATATGCTTCCGTTAGGCAACATTATTAGAAAGCACTGTATACATTTTCATTGTTATGCAGATGACACACAATTATACCTGTCAATGAAGCCAGATGATAGTAATCAATTAGTCAAGTTAGAAGCCTGTCTTAAGGAAATCAAAGCTTGGATGACTTGTAATTTCCTGCTATTAAATTCAGATAAGACTGAAGTCATTCTTGTTGGTCCAAAAAACCTTAGAAATTCCTTTCCAAATCAAACTTTCAGTTTGGATGCAGTTGCTCTTTCTCTTAATAGCTCTGTGAGGAACCTTGGAATTATTTTTGATCAAGATCTGTCCTTCAATTCACATATTAAATTTGTTTCTAAGACTGCCCTCTATCATTTGCGTAATATTGCCAAGATTAGGAGCATCTTGTCTCAGAGTGATGCTGAGAAACTGATCCACGCTTTTGTTAGCTCGAGATTAGATTATTGTAATTCTTTATTATCAGGCTGTCCTAAAACATCTTTAAAAAGTCTTCAGCTGATCCAAAATGCTGCAGAAAGAGTTTTAACAGGTACTAGAAAGAGAGATCATATCTCTCCGGTTCTGGCCTCCCTTCATTGGCTTCCCATAGAGTTTAGAATTAAGTTTAAAATCCTTCTTCTTACCTACAAAGCTCTAAACAATCAGGCTCCTTTTTATTTAAAAGATCTGATACTACCATATTATCCTAACAGAGCACTACGCTCCCAAAATGCAGGATTACTTGTAATACCTAGAATCCCCAAAAGTACAATGGGAGGCAGAGCCTTCAGTTATCAAGCTCCTCTCCTGTGGAACCAGCTGCCAATCTGGATTCGGGAGTCAGACTCGATCTCTGTTTTTAAGAATAGGGCTAAAACCTACCTTTTTGATATAGCCTACAATTAGGGAGGGATCATGTGTTTCTGAACCCTCCCTTAGTTATGCTGCTAATAGGTTTAGTCAGCTGGGGGACCTCCAATAATGCACTGGGCCTCACTCCTTTCCTCACTCTCAATGAAATATTTTTTTTGCTGGTCATTAACATTTGTTTGTTCTCTCCCATAGATTGAGTCCCCATCGTGCTGTTTGCGCTCTACATGTCTGTTCTTTTCATCTTCTCTATCCCCTCACCCCCCCAGCCAGTCGCAGCAGATGACTGCCCCTCCCTGAGCTTGGCTCTGCTGGAGGTTTCTTCCTGTTAAAAGGGAGTTTTTCCTCTCCACCATCGCCAAGTGCTTGCTCACAGGGGATCGCCTGATTGCTGGGGCCTTTCTGCAACTGTGGGGGTTCCCCCTACAGTTGATAGTGCTATGAGATGACTGTTGTTGTGAAATGGCGCTATATAAATAAAGTTGAATTGAATTGAATTCATATAATCAATTCTTCATTAACTTTAGGCCATGAAGAATTGATTATATGAAGAATAAAGCTACCAATAAGTGGGAAGACTTCTTTAAATAGCCTGGTAGGAATAGGGTCTAAAAGACAAGTTGAAGGTTTGGATGAGGAAACTATTTTGTCTAACTCACAAAGGTCGATTGGAGTAAACTCATGGATGAACGAGGTAGTTGGCAGGAGGAGGAGGAACCTCACGCGCTCCCAGATGGGACTGGAGTGGAGAGGAAGGGCTGTAATTAATAATACAGAGGAAGACTTACGAGCAGGGTCGGAGCACACTAGCTTTGGAAACAACAACGCCGTGCACAGTCTAAAAACAAGGAAAACCAATAAGCTCCAGGACATCAACGTGAGCAGAGTGAACACAGACTAGACTTGAGTATTGACTCAAATACTGACTAACGCCACCACCCCGAGTGCTCCCACTGCCACACATAAATACCCGTGGCCTAATGAGAGACAAGTGGGAGCAGGTGCGCGGCGGGAGTCTGTGCATGGTGCGTGTCAGCGTATGTGAGTATGTGTGTGTATGTGTGCGTGCGTGCATGAGTGTGTATGTGTGGAAACACAAAAGGTGATGACAAACAGCTTGGTGAATGCCTGGCAGGAAGAGGAGGAGGTGTGGCTGTAGACTGGCAGGGAGCCCAGGCTCAGAGGCTCCAATAACCTGCCAGCTGGGAATAATTAACAACAATCAGGAAACTACAGCCACAGATCACGGAACGGGGTTGAGACATCAACCCCGTTCATGACAGATTAGTTTTTTTTTTGTTTTTTTTACAGAATTAAACAATTGAATGAACATCCTCCAAGAGTGGTGACTGCAGAATTTTTGCCATGGGTTGTATCTGAAAATATAAAATATGGTTGCTGTCTGCAAATCACAAGATAATAATCAAAAAAATAGATCACCATCTACTGATCATAGTGGGAACAAGAATAAAGATACAAAAATTGCTTAAGTACATTACAATAAAAGGCTTAATAACAAAATTATATCGCTATATACACAAATAATTACAATGTCTGTCCTGTCTGTGTTTAGCATGCTGCAGATCTGATGGATAAAGTTTAAACTTTGCACAGTTGTTAAAAAGGTCGAGGCTTTTATACTGACATCTTACTCTGGACTTAAAACATATTGTCTTGCCTGATTCCTGGTGGTGAGGCTCAGTCCCCGCAGTCCTGTGAGCTCTCACCGCCTGCTGCAGCTAAAGACTTTTCACCTGCTCTCTCCGTGTCTCCTCCTCTGCCCCCTGAGTGTCCGCCGACTACTGGGTTGAGCCGCCGGGTGATGGAGGAGCCTACGGCCCTAGAGAACCTTGTTCCAGCCCCACAACCATGGTTAGGATGGAAGGAGAGTGCTGCCTGTGATCCGGAGCCTGCGCAGACGAGTGAGCGTCCCCGGGCTTCAGTTGTGCCGGATCCAGCACCAACAGAGAATGGACCTCCTGTTGCCACACTGAGTGAACCGCCCACGTGGGTCACGTCGCCAGGAGTCCCAGGATTGCATTGACCATGATGCCTGCTGCAGGGGCCACTGCAGCAGAGCCGGAGCTGGATCTCCAGAGGGCCGGGCCCAAGACATTGTTGCCTGGATTGACAGAGTCCTGGACGGTGGTGGAGCTCGAGCTCAGGCAAGTGCTCTCCTCTGTTTTCATTGTTTCAATTTTGGAGAAATCTTGTTGGGCTTTTGGTGGGGAGAGCCAAGTGCAGTCGTCAGCTGCACCTGAGCTCACCTCACCGGGCTCCACTACTGCCCGTGACCCTGACCCTGTTTCTCTGCCTCTCTTGCCCGAGCTTTCCCCCAGGGCCACCGAGGATTGTCCTGCTCTGCCAGAAGTCTCCGTGGGTCCCGGCTTGCTACCTGAAATCACCATGGGTCCAGCTCCTCCCGCTGAGGTCGTCACGGGTGCTTCGCCCCAGTCTGGGACCTCCGAGGGTGCTACTTCCCCATTAGTTGAGGTCGTTACGGGTGATCCATCCCAGCCCAGGGCCTCCGTGGGTGCAGCTTTTCCTTAGTCCAGGTCCACCAAGGGTGTAGCTCTGGCCCAGTCTGGGTCCACTGGGGGTGCAACTTTGCTCCAGCCTGGAGCCACTGCGGGTGATACTATGTCCCAGTCTGGGACCACCAAGGGTGCTGCATAGCAGTCAGACACCGTCATGGTCTCCTCTCCTTTGCCAGAAACTGTCGTGGTCCCCCCTCCTTTGCCAGACACCGTTGTGGTTCCCCCTCCTCTGCCAGATGCCGTCGTGGTTCCTCTCCCCTGCTTGATGCCGTCGTGGCATCCCCTCCTCTGCCGGACACCGTCGTGGTTCCCCTTCCTCTGCCCGAGGCCGTTGTGGTTCCCTCTCCTCACCCCTGACATCGTCATGGTTTCCCCGACACCTCTATCTTGCCCACTATTGGATCTTCCCATTGGGCAGCCGCCTCCTGGACAACCCTTTCTGTTCAGGTGGCTAAAAAACTCTGGCAAACCACCCGACAGACTGTGCCGTTGGGTTGGGTGGCCCATATTCTCTGGCAGGCCACCCGACTCTTTCCATCATGCCATCTGCTGGACCTGGGACTTTGGCCGCCCACCTGAACTGTCCAGCTCTTCAGTCAAGGGGGCTTAGATGGTTGGGTTTTCCCTGGTGTGGGTCCTGAGTGTTTTTTTTTTTTTTTTTTTTGTAGTTTTATCATTCTAGCTTTGAAACAAGATAGATACTGTTTTTTCCTTTTATCTTTTTTTATATCGGTGAAAAAAAAAATGGATTATCCAGTTACCCAGCCACAGCCAACCTAACCACAGCCGGCCAGCCACAGCTATTTCTAAGCTTGAGGCGAATGATAAAATAAGCAGCGATGGTGTTGGTTTTAAGTAGAGTTTATTAAATCATACTGCCGTCGCGAGCTCCACTCCCGGCGCCGTGCATGCGCGCCGGGAGCGAGCCCACGGATCTCAGAGAAGAGGGACACAAAGTCTGTGTGTCCAGCAGCAGCAGTTGCAGAGTGAGAGTGAGAGAGAGTTTGAGTTACAGAGTTGCAGCATATATACCCAACTACAACAATACATCAAAGAACATTCCCCAGCAGTTGGTATGATTAAAGAGATTGCAGAACAGGCATGAGACATTTGCATTTGAGAGACATACATCACAATAGGCAGATTTGCTAGACTCTGCTCCAGCTGCAGAACAAAGAGGTTACAAGGCACATCTACATATTGATCTGAGTCTCTAGGTCACAGTAAGGACAGGACGCATGAACACAATGCATGAAAGGCAACATTAACATCACAGAAGTAAGCCAGAAGAAGCGGGGCTGCCTGTAGACATTAATAAACATTTCACTGTTCTGTTAATTGCTCTAGCCGAGTGCTGTGTCTGTCCAGTCTGTTGTGGGGTTTACACCAACCCGCCACAAGCTCATAATTAGTTTGTTTTATTTAATTTCAGTGAACCTGTAACCACGTCACATCTGATCCTCGGGACAGGAGTATTATACCAAATTAATCACACCTGTGGATGCACACCTTATATATACCTCTTGCATCCACCCTTTCATCCTCTTTCTATCCTCCTGGTCAGTAAGAGCTTATACCATTTGTTTAACATTGTGTTTTTTGTGCTGTTTGGGATGCCTTACCCTGGGTACCCCATCACTGTGTCATAAAATTGTTGTATTTTTCTGCTGAATGAGCGAAGGTTTGCAGCGGCTGTATAGCATGACGTGCACTGTTCGTGCATGCTTGAGGTATGTAATATATACTTGCTTTCTTTTCATCCGGAACTGTTAACAGTTTAGCAGCGTGAGGTACAGTATATACTGTGGGGGCATAGTGTGGAGGGTTTCTCAACCCAGAGAGAGCAGGGGGAAGGAGGAAACAATGGACCAATGGAGGAGGTGTCACCGGGGGGTATCAGACGGGACAGTTCGGTCGATGCACCCCCCAGGGAAAGGAAGAATTACAGGAGCCGCGGAGAGAAGAAAGGTGTGAGAGCTGCACCGGTGTATGTCATATTAATGTACCACACATTTCTTTGTTAAACAACAATGTATGATGGTCGGAAGTCTGGGTCTCAATGCATGGAATTAAAGATATAAAAGGGGAATGAACAGAGACCTGGGATCGCTGTTTGCTGTGCAGTTGCTGGAGAGAGAATAAAGTCTTGTGTCATTCAGCTCGTTGCCTCACCTATTCCTTTCTCCACACTGGTGACCCCAAGACATGCCAAGGAGAGCGAGAGAGCACCAGCGCCACATGCGCTGTTTCAGTCAAGTTGCTGGACTTCTAGCTTCATGACCCAACAGCGTGGTTTCTGCACATAGAAGCCCAGTTCGCACTCTGCGGGATAACAATGGATCAGAATCAGAATCAGAATCAGAATCAGATTTATTGCCATTGTTCATGTAGTACACAAACTAGGAATTTGTCTCGGTGCAATGCTGCAACATTAAACATGATAAAATAAAAGAAATAAACTATACATGCAAAAAAGTGTAGAATAAGAGTGAGTAATACTAGTCAGCAGTTTAAATATATTAGCGAGCAGCAGATAATGTGGAGAACCATATTGTGCAGTCGGTAATGCAGGAAGAAAACAGTGATGATTGACATGAGTCTGGTTGAGCTGCTGTACATAGTGCACGAGAGTCAATAAGTCACTTAGTGTTCAGCAGTCTGATGGCAGAGGGGAAGAAGCTGTTCATGTGACGGGAGGTTTTAGTCTGGATGGACCGAAGTCTTCTACCTGAGGGGAGAGGGGCAAACAGTACGTGACCAGGGTGTGAGGGATCGGCTATGATCCGGCCAGCATGCCTCCGGGTCCTGGAGATGTACAGATCCTGGAGATATGGGAGCTTGCAGCCGATCACCTTCTCAGCAGTGCGCATGACGCGCTGCAGCCTTAGTCTGTCCCTGGCAGTGGCTCCTGCGTACCACACGATTATGGAGGTGGTGAGGATGGACTCAAAATACTAGGTGAGGATGACACAAAATACTACTACGTGGTCACTGCGCTGGATGCGCGCGCCACGCAACAAGCGACAAGCCTGCTCCAGGAGCCGCCGACCCGGGGGAAATACGAGGCGCTCAAGAGGATGCTTCTCCAGCGCTATACCCTTTCGGGCAGTGAAAGGGCAGCGAGACTCCTAACATGTTTGGTGTTATGGGACAGATCAGCCGTGGAACTAATGGAGAGCATGTTGGCACTGATAAGCAGAAATGATGAGTCTTTCCTGTCCGCCCACCTGTTCCTCAGGAACCTACCTGCTGCAGCGAGGGTGATCCTGGCCAAATCGCCGTTGCTGGTGACTAAGGACTACTGCGCACTTGTGCAGGAAGCGGATCACATCATTTTAGCGACCAGAACTCTCAGTGTGAATGCAACGGCACCGGCGTCAAGGAGGGACTCCAGTGAGGTCAAGGAGCTGCTGGTGGTAGCCAGAGCAGACACAAGGAGACGCAGGAACGGAGCGATCTGCTTTTATCATGGCCGCTTCAGCTCAAACGCCCAGTGATGCATGCAGCCATGCCAATTCAAGAAGTTTGGAAATGGCGGCCAGCAGTCAGTAGCGGCTGCGACCGCTGGTGACAGAAACAAGCTGTTTTATGTCACAGACACACGTTCAGGGAGACGGTTTCTGGTGGACTCCAGCTCCCAGAAGAGCTTCATCCTGCCGGTCAACGCAAACAGGGTGGCAGGGGGCAGCGGTCCTGAGCTTACGGCCACCAACGGATCCACCATCAGGACATTTGGTGAGCGAACACTGATGATATGCTTACACTGACGCAACTTTCAGTGAATTTTGTGGTAGCCACATGTTCCACCCCCATTTTGGGCGCAGATTTTTTTATGTATGTATGGGTTGTTTTTTTTTTTTTCCCACAATATCTTTATTGAACCTTTTTTTTTTTTAACAAACATGATACAAACAATCAAACACTAACACTAAAGTACTACAAAAAAAAAAAAAAATGCACTTAAAAACACCAACAACCACCAACAAAATCAAATCTTCAACAATGCTCCTCTGTTTAGTCTAGACAATCCAATACATAAGTATACATATTATGTTCACCAGTTTGGAATTTACAAGGTCCACACACATCATTCACCTTCTTCTTCAAGAGTTATGTTTAAATTTTTTACATAATCAATAAAAGGTCTCCATATATTCTCAAACACAATTTCCTTTGATTTCAGTATATATGTTATTCTTTCTAATGGAAGGTTTGTTAACATCTGTCTTAACCACTGAGTCACATCTGGTCTATGAGTCTTTTTCCATAATAGTGCAATACATTTTTTGGCATTAAGCAAACTGAGGTCTATGAATGTTCTTTCACTTTTATTAAAATTATGCTTTTCTGGGTACAGACCCAACAAAAACAGTTTAGGATTCAATATGATTTGTTTTGAGATTATTTTTTCAATTGTTACCCTCACCTCTTCCCAAAACATTCTTATTAATCAACATTCCCATAAACAATGAAATAGGGTTCCTTTACTTTCCATGCATTTTGTGCACGTATCTGGTATATTTTTGTTATATCTATTTAACTCCTCCGGTGTAACATACATCCGCATTAACCATTTGAAATGTATCAATTTAAGACGTACATTTATTGATTTGGTTTGAGCTTCTGTACAAGCCAATTCCCATTGTTCCTCTGAAATTTCAGTTTGCAGATCTTCTTTCCAGTAGTTTAATCTTTTCAGTGAATTTTCACTTGAAGATAGTGTCAATGAGTTATAAAACTCTGAAATAATACCCTTTCTTTTACTATCTTTCATCAACATTTTTTCCAAGGATGAATAAATAGGTCGAGTGAGAGCTTTATTTTGATTTGATCGAATAAAGTTTCTAAGTTGAAGATATTTAAAAAAATGTGTTCTATTGAGATTAAATTTGATCCTCAGCTCTTCAAAAGACATTATGTTGTCTGCACATGGCAAATATAAATCCTGAATCTTTTGTATCCCTTTTAAATTCCATACTTTAAATACAGCGTCCGCTCTCCCTGGTTTAAAATATTGATTACCCCATATTGGACTAAATTGTGACAATAACTGTGGTTCTTTTAAATAGTTTTTAGCTTCACACCATATTTTGATCATATGCTTTACAAATGGATTTTTAACTTGTTTTTGTAATTTTTTTGCCGAATCTGAGTATATGAATATGGGAAGAGGTAAAGGTAAATTGTATGATTCCATTTCAGTCCAGTGAGGGAGATCATTTGATGAAAAATAATATGTCATAGACCTCAGTTGTGCCGACCAGTAATACAACATAAAATTTGGACATTTCAGACCTCCACGATCAAATGGTAAATATAATAAAGACAAATGTAATCTAGCCCTCCTGTTGTTCCATATAAATTCCACTAACTTTTTTTTTATTCTTGAGAATAGATCTAAAGGTGGTGATAAGGGAATGTATTGAAATAAATAAAGTATTTTAGGTAAAATATTACTTTTAAGTATATTGATTCTCCCGATCATCGACATTGGTAGTGACATCCATCTCTGAGTTAACTCATTGATATCTGACATTAAGGCTTCATAGTTGACACTGGCGACTGATTCTAGCTTAGGCATAATTTGGATTCCTAAATATTTAAACTGATTTACAACATTGAATTGATTTACCTCAGGGGCTGGGTAATTTCTCTGGGTCTCATTTAGCATTAATATTGAAGATTTAGTTTTATTTATTTTATATCCTGATATTTCCCCAAAATTCTTTATTAAATTCAACAAGGTCGGAATTGATTTTTTAAGATTCGACATAAACAAAATTATGTCATCGGCATACAGGGAGATTTTATGTTCTGTTGGTCCAACTTTAATTCCATATATTTGTGACTGTAGACGTATCGCCATCGCTAAAGGTTCAATTGCCATAGTAAACAGTAAAGGTGAAAGTGGACAGCCTTGTCGACATCCTCTATTGATTTTTATTGATTTTGAAATATTGTTATTTGTTAGGATTTCTGCTGTAGCATTATTATATATTATCTGAACCCATTTTATGAAATTATTTCCAAGTCCAAACCTTTGTAAGACTTCAAAAAGAAAGGGCCATTCAACTCTATCAAAGGCTTTTTCGGCATCCAGTGATAAGAGAGCTGTATCCGGTGCTTCTTTATTAGAATAACTAATATTAAATAGTCTTCTTACATTATGGAAGCCTTGTCTTCCCTTTATAAAGCCATTCTGATCTCGATTAATAATATTTGGTAAAATTTCTTGTATTCGTCTTGCTAAAATTTCACAGATTATCTTAAGGTCGGCATTTAATAGGCTTATTGGTCTCATATTTTCACATTTATTAGAGGGCTTACCTGGTTTTGGCAACAGTATAATTAAGGCATTATTCATATATGATGGTAAATTACTATTTTGAAATGCTTCTAAAACCATTTCCAAAAAAGGTTTTGTTAATTTATTCTTAAATTTTTTATAAAAGTCAACTGGAAGACCATCTGGTCCTGCACTTTTTCCTGATTTCATATTATCAATGGCTAGTCCAACTTCTTCTTGACTAATTTTAGACTCCAGTATCTCCCTATTTTCATTTGGAATACACGGTATAAATAGTTCGTTCAAAAACCCAATGTATGGGTTGTTAGTTGATGTTGCTAATAGGAGATTAGTAGATGCTGTCTCTTTTGCCTCTCTGCCTGTACAGCTCGGGGAGCTAGGTCGACAACACTGGCTAATGTTATAGCTCCAGGGGGCAAGTACCAACAGTTACCCGCACAATTCCCAGCACTCAGGGTCCCCACGTTTTCAGCTACAATAACAAAACATGGGGTAGAACATTTCATAGATACGAGAGGGCTGCCGATATTCGTGTAACCTTGGCGCCTGGACACAGCTAAACTGGCCAGCGTGCGCGAGGAGTTCGCCAACTTGGAGCAGTTGGGCATCGTCAGGTGCTCCAACAGCCCGTGGGCATCTCCGCTCCACATGGTGCCTAAAGCCGACTGGTCATGGCGACCATGCGGCAATTTCCGGTGCTTGAACAATGCCATGGAACACGATCGCTATACTATTCCACACATCCATTATTTTTCCATGCACCTGGCTGGGGCGCATGTTTTTTCCAAAGTGGATCTGGTACACAGTTACCACCAGGTTCCGGTGTGTGTGGAAGATGTTCCAAAAATGGTGGTAATAACTCCTTTCGGCCTTTTCAAATTTTTATGCATGCCGTAAAGATTAAAAAGCGCGGCGCAGACCTTCCAGAAGATGATGGACACAGTGCTGCATGATTTGTCCTTCATTTTTATCTACTTAGATGACATTCTGGTAGCCAGCGTATCCGAGGAGGCGCACATCGCCCATCTCAAGACGGTTTTCCAGCAGTTGGAAGCGCACGGTGTTACAGTGATTGATTTTTTGGGCCACCGCATTTCGCCGGAGGGCGCAATCACGTTACCGGATAAGGTGGGCGCTGTGTCAGACTTTCTGCGTCTGCAAACCGTGAGAGCACTACAGCAGGTTTTGGGAATGGTTAATTTTAATAACCGCTTCCTTCCCCGGGCAGCCCAGCTGATACAGCCGTTGTATGCCGCGCTTAAAAAAAAGAACCCTGTGGAAACCATCGACTGGACTCCCAAGCAAGACCAGGCTTTTGCAAACGCTAAAGCAGCGCTGGCAGATGTCACGCTGGTAGCCCACCCGGGTCTGTCTGCACAGATAGCACTCACTACGGATGCATCTGATGTTGCTATGGGGGCAGTGGTGTAGTAGTGCATCGCAGGTTTGTGGCAGCCGCTAGCTTTTTTTAGCCAAACCTTGCGCAAAAGCGAACTCAAATACAGAACATTCGACAGAGAATTGCTGGCTCTCCACCTGGCGATGCGCCATTTCCAGTCCTGGCTGGAGGGGCACAAGTTCACCGTGTTCGTGGACCATAAGCTGCTGACGTACGCGATGGCCAAGGTTTTGGAACCATGGTTGGCCCAGCAGCAATGGCATTTGGCTGCAATTTTGGAGTTTACTACCAACATTCAACACCGGCAAGCTCAACATTGTGGCCGATTGCCTGTCGCACACGTTAATCGCCCCGGTCTATATGGGAATTGATTTCCCTGCCATTACCACGGAACAAGCCGGGGACACGGACATTTGCGCACTCCAGTCTGCGCCAGCTGGGTTAAGACTGGAGAGCAGAGTGGTGCAAGAAGGGTGCTCTCCCTTACTCTGCGACGTCTGTACCGGCCACCTGCGCCTGGTGGTTCCAAGCTCTCGGCGCTGTTGTGTTTTCGAGTCGGTCCATTCCCTTTCGCATCCAGGAGTGGGCTCCTCGGTGAAACTAGTGGGGGCGAAATTTGTCTGGCCATACTTGCGCAAGGACATGAAAGAGTGGGCTGCAGCTTGCATCGCGTGCCAGCAGGCCAAAGTGCACGAGCACACCAGAGCCCCTCTCGAGCCATTCCAAATCCAGGCCAGGAGGTTCGACCACGTCAATGTGGATTTGATGGGACCCCTCCCGCCATCACAAGGTTTCACGCACCTTTTGACAGTCATGGACCACACCATGCGCTGGCTGAAGTGGTCCCGCTGGCGTCTACTACTTCCGTGGAAGTGGCTCGCGCTTTTTGTCGGCTTGGGTCGTGTGTTTCGCATCTCCATTGGACATCATGTCCAACAGGGGTCCACAATTCATTTCAGAACTCTGGTCTGTGATGGCCGAGAGCCTGGGGGTCAAAATTCACCGCACTACTGCATACAACCCCCAGACTAACGGGTTATGCCAGCATTTTCATAGGTTGCTTAAAGCAGCGCTCAGAGCTTTGCTCACAGACACAAATTGGGTCGAGTGCCTGCCCTGGGTTCTTTAAGGGTTGCGCTCCGCACCTAAAGAGGATTTGGCAGCCTCCCCCAGTAGAACTTGTTTTTTCTCAGCTGCTGTGGATCCCCAGAGAGTTTCTACCGGAAAATCCTGCACCCGAGGCTGATCCTCCCGTGCAATTTTTGCACAGCTCGGAGGCTTTTAACGTACCGGGCCCAGCCCACCATTGCTTTCCTCGCACCTTCGTCCCAAAAAGCTTGCAAAATGCCGGTTTTGTTTTCGTTAGGCACTATGCGCACCGGACCCCGCTGTGCCCACCGTTCAATGGACCATTCAGGGTGCTGGAACCTGGGGTGAAGCATTTTGTGGTAGGCTTAGGGTGATGTAAGGAGACCGTCTGCATCGACAAGCTGAAGTCCGCTTTTGTATTGGCAGACGAGCAGGTGGTGTTGGTTCAAGTTCCCCAATGCGGCCGCCAACTGTTGGTGGCTCCGCACATTGATGATCCCTCAGCAGGCACCTACGCTCGCAAAGATAATGTGTTTCCCCCCCCCCCCCCTCCCTTTTTCCCTCCACAGACTGATGTGCCCTCCTGCACACTTCACCAGCAGGGCGGTTTGACTGGACCGGCAACCCCCACTACAGCTGCTATGGGCGCAGGCTCAAGCTCAAAGGACAGAGGGGTTAGTGCCCTTCTGGGTGTTGGGGGGGGGCTGTGTGGGAGCATAGTGTGGAGGGTTTCTCAACCCAGAGAGGGCAGGGGGAAGGAGGAAACAATAGACCAATGGAGGAGGTGTACTGGGGAGTATCAGACAGGACAGTTCGGTCTATGCACCCCCCGGGGAGAGGAAGAATTACTGGAGCTGCAGAGAGAAGAAAGGTGTGAGGGCGGTGCTGGTGTATGTCATGTTAATGTGCCACACATTTCTTTGTTAAACAACAATGTATGATGGTTGGAAGTCCGGGTCTCGATGCATGGAATTAAAGATGTAAAAAGGGAATGCGCATTGATCCGGGATCGCTGTTTGCTGTTCTGTTGTTGGAGAGAGAATATAAAGTCTTGTGTCGTTCAGCTTGTTGCCTCACCTGTTTCTCTCTTCACAGTACTACCCTTGCCTGCTTAAGGTTTGTGATGTATTTTGTGCCTTCTCTTCAGGCAAAAGAACTGCTTAACAGCTTAACAGCATGCAATATGCTTTGTCTGCTTGGGATATGTGATATATTTTTGCCTTCATCAAGCAGGAATTGCTTAACAGTTTAACAGCATGGTACAATTTGTCGTTAATTCTGTATTGTTTCTTTTTCTCGACTGACAGTCATCTTAAAAAAAGAAAAAGGGGAGACGTCTTCTTTGTCTGGGTACTGAGCACTCCTGTGCTTGGTGCACTCTTGCCACCTTTTGTGGGGAGTGATACTGCATACAGGTGGGAACTGAAATTTGATATTTCTATGTTGTCTTATGACTAGTGCACTTGTACCTCATGGAACAGCCCTTTGGCCTGTTTATAATACAGTGATCCCTCACTTATCGCGTTTAATGGGGACCAGAACCAACCGCGAAAAGTGAAAAACCGCGAAGTAGCGTCACCCCCCCCCCAAGGGCGTCACAAGCACTATTTTGCACAAAAAGGCACAAGAGAACAGCGAAAAGTGCCACTAAGCAACACGAGCGATAAAGAACAATGAATGCGGTCTTCCTTCGCTGGGTATGGGCGCTCGGCAGGGAGAGAAGCTGGGTAAAACGTCTCGGCCAATCAGCTTGCGAGGTAAAACGTCTCGGCCAATCAGCTTGCGAGATTCCCGAGCGGTGAAGAGGTGGGCGGAGAGGAGTGAAGCGGTGGTCAGAGAGGTGGATTTTGAGTTGTGCGGGCTCTCCGTGTTGATACCTGATGTTCTAATGTAGTCTCCCTGCCTTCTGCTAGCGCCCGGGCAACTTTCGTGCCATTTTTTCTAAATTTTGAATTTTTGATGAATATTTTTGAAAAATCCGCGATGCACTGAGGGCGCGAAAGGTGAAACGCGAAGTAGCGAGGGATCACTGTAACAATAATAATAATAATGAGAATAACTGTCTTGTTTTCTCTCCTGTTGTTCTCCTGAAGGAATAATGGCTTCTGCGGGGAGTAGGGGAGTGAAGGGGGAGAAAATAGCCTGGACGCTGGTATGCCACCAGCCCAGGGCTCCATCCTGTTATGTCCACAAACCTGGTGATGAATGAGGTCGACAGAGATGTAGCGTTGAACGCAGCTTTATTAAAGGTGGTAGTGAACAGTACACGTCAAGCACCTAGCGGAGTCATCCAGCACAAGAGGAAGTGCCTATGGTGGCTACCCCGCTATAGAGAGCGGTGCGGTGACATGACAGGAAGTTGGCGTCACCACACTGCACTTCACAATAAGTGCCGCCATAACAACTCCCCCCTTAACAAAGTCCAAAAAAACATTCATACAATTCAAACCCACCCCAATTTGGAATCCGAAACACACTCTAAATAACGTAAACTGAGGTAACAAAAGGCCTAACGCATTCACACAAAACAACCTAAAATAGGGCCGGTGGGTGGACTACCACGCCGCCCGCATGGCACAGTGGATTATTCTGCCACTGAGATTAACTAAAAGTCTTCGAACTAAAAATCTGCCATGCTCCAACGCTAAACACAGTAAAACACACAAGAACTATAAACAAAGCTGTCACAGCACAGTCACTTGGGCAAAAGAGCCTGGTCAGCCCTGCAGCAAGCGCACCCCTGGAGGCAACAGGCCCCCGGAGCGAAGGCTGATCTTCTGGACACTGGAGCCTGGATCCCAAACCACCTTCACCAACTCCTGTCCAGCCTCGCCACCTGGAGCATCCTCCTGGACACGCCGTAGCTGGTTGGCATGCCTCATCGAGCCATCAGACAACAGGAAGCACGCTGCACCCAACTTCGCTACAATCCGTAGGCATGCCTGATGTTTCGTTGGCTGTTGTCTCGCCCATTTTCGCCATGGTCGTTCATCACTTCAAACCCGAACCAAGCCCATAACCCAAAGTGGAACCTTAATCGGCCTGATGTGCTGCTGCTGAGCATGCAGTAAGTCGGTGCTCGTCGGTCTTGCCCCACCCTCTTCTACAAATGTTGTAGCGGTCACCGTTGTAGCTGCAGACCCCCCACCCGACTGCGGCCATGTACCAGAGGCATCTGGGGCTAGCATGGTGTCACTTGTCGGCACGGGTGCCCCACCATCACGCTTGGTCCCCCCAACTACTCTGTCCTGAGCGCAGGCACTGACACTTTCCTGCACCAACTCTGAGTGAAGCTGGTCCGGCTCGAAAGCGAGGGTGTCCATTAGTCCTCCGTCCCATACTACATCCTCTTCGACCTCCGAAGCCCGCAAGTCCCAGTGGCCACAACCAGACCATTCATTCCCAGCGCTGTCTTTGATGGCAAAACCCAGTCCACAGAATAGGTCACACCCCATGATGTTTTCGCCACACGCCTCCACTTGGAAAGTGAAGTCAATTGTCGTTTCAGACTTGTAATGAATGGTTAGCTCCACAGTCCCAACAGTGCACAGCCTGCTATCTCTGTAGCCGTACAATGGCACTGGGATACTTCTTATCCTGTGGTGTGGGAAAAACTTCTTCACCGTGGCCCAATTCAGCATCGACCACACCGCTGCCGTGTCGAGTAACAGTGGCACCTCCACGCTGTCTAACTCCACTGTGCAATACGTATACCCGCTGGTACTGGGACTCACCAAGTGGATGGTTGTCGGGGGCAGGTGGGGTGATTTCTTCCATGGGCTCTCCAGATCAGATAAGCGGTACACCCTGGCATAGTGATTCAAGCATCCACATCTGCTACAATGTTTTCCTCTTGCCGGGCATTCTCTTGCTTTATGGCGGTGCATCACAGACCCACAACCCCAACAAGGGGGTCTTCCTGGAGCAGACCTTCGGCTGGCAGCATTGGTTTCCGAACAATCTTCATCCAAGCTATCCTTGCTATCCGGGTCTGCAACATTAGCTGAGGCGGGCGGCTCCGGCGGCTTCTGTGACTGACGCCAGTGTAGCTCCAAAGTTAGCTTGTCTGTGGCCTCCAACTGGAGAGCTAGCTTGACAGCTCTAGCTAACATCAAGTCATTCGGCGCCATTAGTAGCCTAGCTCACAGTCCAGTGTTGCAAGTGTGTTCTACTAGCTGGTCGCGTACCATCTTGTCTTCAAGCAGCACAAAATGGCACTCGCTAACTAGCTGTGTTAAGTCATCTACATACTGGTGGATAGGCTCCCCAACACATTCTCCATACAGTCACGCTGTCTGGAGTGGTGAAATGGTTAGCTAGCAGCTCCACAACGTTCTCGAATGAGTCTGACGCACCGAGCGTCCGTAGGACGTGCTGGCCTTCGATACCCAGGTTGTGGATGAAAAGCGCATGTGCCCTCACCTTATCGAGCTTCCTGAGGTCCAGCACCATGATGTAGGTTTGAAAGGCCTCGAACCAATGCAGCCACAGCACCTGTGGCTCACCTGGGAGCTCAAGGAAGGGATGGAGTGGTGGAACGCACACCTCCATACGTTAATCCTCAGTTGCCAAATGTTATGTCCACAAACCTGGTGATGAATGAGGTTGACAGAGCTGTAGCATTGAACACAGCTTTATTGAAGGTGGTAGTGAACAGTACACAGCAAGCACCTAGCGAAGTCATCTAACACAAGAGTAAGTGCCTATGGCGGCTATCCCACTATATAGGGCAGTGCAGTGACGTGACAGGAAGTCGGCATCACCACACTGCACTTCACAATATGTGCCGCCATAACAACCCTCCAGCTTTAGCTGCTCCAGCTGGAACTGGGAAGGCCAGCAGGAAGCAGAAGCAAATTGAAGAAAGCCAGCTACACGACCCATGGGTGGACTTCATGCAGAGCCAATTGGAGGAGAAGCATAAGACCATCGAACATATGATCGCAAATTAACATCGCCTTTTGGGTATGCCACTCCAGGCTCTCGTATGTGCCCCGGGACCACGTCCTGATGCACTGTCCCTCACGGCCTCTGATAACTTGGGTAAGACCATCAGCTCTGGCTGTGGCTCTAGTAGGTGAATGGATGTCTCTGAGGATGATGATGAGGACAACAGTAACCCTCCAGTTGAGAAGGACCGTCCTGAGCCCTATGATGTATCTTTCAGGGCACTGATCTCTAGAGCAGCATCAGTTGCTGCACTTCCTCCTCCATCTTCTCCACCTAGGGCTTCAACTTTGGGCAGGGGTCCTGCATCCCACAGGCAGGTTTCCTTGCCAGTTTGTCCTGATTTTGTGGATCATCTGCAGAAGTTGTGGGCTTGTTCAGGGGAGGCTGCTGCTCCTCGCGCTAGGCTCAGTGTTCTGAGTGGTTCTGCAAGGCTTGGATGATGCGTTGAGGGTGGGCCCTATATTTGCATTGCTGACTGGAGCTCCTCCCACAGGCAGCAAGTCTATATGCCACCCTAACAGGAAGTGTCACACCACTGATGGGTTAGTGGCTGGTGCCTACCAGTCGGTGGCTATGGCCTCTAGGGTGGTGAATACTAATATACTTCTTTAATGTATTTAGAAGGCCTGACAAGACACCTGAACTCAAAAGCGGAACTGACCTTCTTCCGGAGTTGGTAAACGTGGTGGGCACTTGTGATTCAAGGAGCTAGATCACAGGCTACAGCACTTGGGAACTCCTCGGCCCGACTGACCATGGCCTGGCGGCATGTGTGGCTGAGCCAGTCTGGGTTGGTGGATACGAACAAGGCTGCTGTTTTGGAGCCTGCAACTGCGCCTGGTGAGGTATTTGGGCCTGCAGCAGAAGTGATTTGGAAGAGGTGGAGAAGGTGAGACTGCACACGCAGTCCTTTCATCACCCAGGACCATCCAGATTGACTCTCTGGAGACCTCTTCGGGGGGGGGGGGGGGTGAGAATCCACAATGGCTTTGTTTAGCAGAGCCAGGTTTCTTTCAGACCTCAGGTCACCCGAGGTGGAGGGCCTCTCGGCAGCGGGCGCGGGTTCAGCAGCGCTCATGTCCACACTCTCGGGAGCATGTAGGCCATGGTCCTGCCAAGCCCCAGTAGCGTCCCTGATGGTACGTTTCCCTGACGTCAATTTTCTCCGTAGTGCACCTCAGGAGTTGGCATCAGTGCACCTCATGTCCATGGGTGATCAATATGCTGGAAAATGGACACCGCCTACAATTCAAATCTCACCACCCCCCCCCCTGCAATTTCAAGGGGTTTTGGAGACAAAAGTAAAGGGGGACACTCTTGCTGCAGTTCTGGGTGGCGAGATCTCTGCCCTACTGGAAAAAAATGCAATACGGCCTTTGTCTCCAGAGGAAGAAAGGTGAGGCTTTTACTTGACCTACTTTCTTGTTCCCAAGCAAACCAGGGGTTTCCGCCTGATTCTAGATCTGAGGCAACTGAACAGGTATCTCAAGGTGCTCCCATTCTGGATGCTCAGGCTGAGGACATTGTTTCAGGCTATAAGGCCAGACAATTGGTTCACAACAGTGGACCTTCGTGATGCCTATTTCCGTATTCCCATAAATCCGGCCCACAGGAAGTTCCCCAGGTTGTCCTTTCAGGGCAAAGCCTTAGAATACAATGTCCTGCCTTTCAGTCTGTCCCTGTTGCCTCGGACGTTTACTAAGTGCATGGATGCCGCACTCGCCCCACTGCGGCAGAAGGGCATTCAAGTCTTCAATTATCTGGACGATTGGCTGGTTTGTGCACCATCAGAAGCCGTAGCGAGGAGCAAAATGGAGACCATATTGGCTCACCTGGTGGCACTCGGGTTGCATTTGAATGCAGTGAAAGGCTGCCTGGTTCCAACCAGGGTTGTCGAGTATTTAGGGCTCACCCTGGATTCAGTTTGCCATGAGGGCATCCCTGACTCCAAAGAGAGGACATGCTATTAGGGAATGCATTGAGAGCTGCTTTTCACAAAGGACTGTATCAGTGCAGTAGTGCCAGAGGATCTTAAGCTTCTTTTCTGCAGCTGCCTAGGTAATGCCACTGAGTCTTTTACATGCTCGTCCCCTTCAATGGTGGTTTGCACTTCAGAAGGTGGTTTGCCCAGAGACAAGAGGAGGAGGCTAGTTCTTCCAAAGGAGCCTCATGGTTCTCAGGTGGTGGAAACACTCATCAGCAGTCCGAGATGGTGTTCCCATGGGCCAAGAGGGCTGCAGGGTGACCAATTACAACCGATGCCTCCCAAGCAGGTTGGGATGCAGTCTGGGAGGGCAGGTTTGTTCAAGGACACTGAGCTCCGGAACAGCAATCTTATCATATAAACCATCCCAAGATGGAAGTGGTGCATTTGGTTCTGGGGATTTTTCTTCCAGTCATTCAGGGCAGAAAAATTCTGGTACAGACGAACAGCATGGCTGTGGTGTCATACATCAACCAACAGGACAAACTGGGGTCTCCCCCTTTCCATGCGAGGGTGCGTCATTTGCTCTTGTGGTGCTCAAGCCTGCCAGGTCCACTAGCTACAGATGCTCTGAGTGTGCCTGGCCTCCAGTGACCTGTTTGCATTGCCAATACTGCTTCTTCTGCTAGCTTTCCTCACAAAAGTGAGACTACTGTCTGTTCAAATAATTTTGATGGCCCCGAATTGCCACAAAGACCATGGATGGCGGAAATCCACAAGATGTTGGGGGGCCATCCCTGGCCTCTCCCAATCAGATGGGATTTGCACTCACAGGCACAGGGCAGGAGTTGGCATCCAAATCCCCAGCTCCTGAGGCTTCATGCATGGCCCTTGAATGGGAGCAATTTTATAAACTTGGCTTGGAGAAGGAAGTTGTAGACACTGTGCAGGCTTCACGAGCCCTGTCTACCCAGCTGCAATACAGTGGGAAGTGGAGAGTGTTTTCGAACTGGTGTTGGACCAAGGGGGAGAATCCCTTGACATGTCACATAGATAGATAGATAGATAGATAGATAGATAGATAGATAGATAGATAGATAGATAGATAGAGTGGTGTGAAAAAGTGTTTGCCCCCTTCCTGATTTCTCATTTTTTTGTGTGTTTGTCACACTTAAATATTTCAGATCATCAAACAAATTTAAATATTAGACAAAGATAACACAAGTAAATACAAAATGCTGTTTTTAAATGAAGGTGTTTATTATTAAGGGGAAAAACATCCAATCCTACATGGCCCTGTGTGAAAAAGTGATTGCCCCCTAAATCTAATAACTGGTTGGGCCACCCTTAGCAGCAACAACTGCAATCAAGTATTTGCGATAACTGGCAGTGTGTCCTTAACAGCACTGTGGAGGAATTTTGGCCCACTCATCTTTGCAGAATTGTTGTAATTCAGCCACATTGGAGGGTTTTCGAGCATGAACTGCCTTTTTAAGTTCATGCCACAGCATCTCAATCAGATTCAGGTCAGGACTTTGACTAGGCCACTCCAAAGTCTTCATTTTGTTTTTCTTAAGCCATTCAGAGGTGGACTTGCTGGTGTGTTTCGGATCATTGTCCTGCTGCAGGACCCAAGTGTGCTTCAGCTTGAGGTCACAAACAAATGGCCGGACTTTCTCCTTCAATTCAATTCAGTTCAATTCAATTCAACTTTATTTATATAGCGCCATTTCACAACAACAGTCATCTCATAGCACTATCAACTGAAGGGGGGACCCCCACAGTTGCAGAAAGACCCCAGCAATCAGGCGATCCCCTGTGAGCAAGCACTTGGCGACGGTGGAGAGGAAAAACTCCCTTTTAACAGGAAGAAACCTCCAGCAGAACCAGGCTCAGGGAGGGGCAGTCATCTGCTGCGACTGGCTGGGGGGTGAGGGGATAGAGAAGAAGAAAAGAACAGACATGTAGAGAGCAAACAGCACGATGGGGACTCAATCTATGGGAGAGAACAAACAAATGTTAATGACCAGCAAAAAAAAAATATTTCATAGAGAGTGAGGAAAGGAGTGAGGCCCAGTGCATTACTGGAGGTCCCCCGGCTGACTAAACCTATTAGCAGCATAACTAAGGGAGGGTTCAGAAACACATGATCCCTCCCTAATTGTAGGCTATATCAAAAAGGTAGGTTTTAGCCCTATTCTTAAAAACAGAGATCGAGTCTGACTCCCGAATCCAGATTGGCAGCTGATTCCACAGGAGAGGAGCTTGATAACTGAAGGCTCTGCCTCCCATTGTACTTTTGGAGATTCTAGGTATTACAAGTAATCCTGCATTTTGGGAGCGTAGTGCTCTGTTGGGATGATACGGTAGTATCAGATCTTTTAAATAAAAAGGAGCCTGATTGTTTAGAGCTTTGTAAGTAAGAAGAAGGATTTTAAACTTAATTCTAAACTCTATGGGAAGCCAATGAAGGGAGGCCAGAACCGGAGAGATATGATCTCTCTTTCTAGTACCTGTTAAAACTCTTGCTGCAGCATTTTGGATCAGCTGAAGTCTTTTTAAAGATGTTTTAGGACAGCCTGATAATAAAGAATTACAATAATCTAATCTCGAGCTAACAAAAGCGTGGATCAGCTTCTCAGCATCACTCTGAGACAAGATGCTCCTAATCCTGGCAATATTACGCAAATGATAGAAGGCAGTCTTAGAAACAAATTTAATATGTGAATTGAAGGACAAATCCTGATCAAAAATAACTCCAAGGTTCCTCACAGAGCTATTAAGAGAAAGAGTAACTGCATCCAAACTGAAAGTTTGATTTGGAAAGGAATTTCTAAGGTTTTTTGGACCAACAAGAATGACTTCAGTCTTATCTGAATTTAATAGCAGGAAATTACAAGTCATCCAAGCTTTGATTTCCTTAAGACAGGCTTCTAACTTGGCTAATTGATTAGTATCATCTGGCTTCATTGACAGGTATAATTGTGTGTCATCTGCATAACAATGAAAATGTATACAGTGCTTTCTAATAATGTTGCCTAACGGGAGCATATATAAACTAAAAAGAGTAGGGCCTAGCACAGATCCCTGTGGAACTCCATGACTAAGCTTTGAGCTGAAAGAAAACTCCTCATTTACATGAACAAACTGGAACCTATCAGATAAATAAGATCTAAACCACTGCAACGAAGTTCCATTAAGTCCAACATAGTGTTCTAATCTATCAAGTAGAATATTATGATCAATAGTATCAAAAGCTGCACTAAGATCTAAAAGGACAAGTACAGAAACTAGTCCATTATCAGATGCAATGAGGAGGTCGTTAGTGACCTTCGCTAAGGCTGTTTCGGTACTATGATGGATTCTAAACCCAGATTGAAACTCTTCAAGTAAACCATTTCCCTGCAGGTGGTCAAATAATTGCGTAGCAACAACTCTTTCTAAGATTTTTGAAATGAAAGGGAGATTAGAGATTGGTCTATAGTTAGCTAAAGCTCCTGGATCTAGCGTTGGCTTTTTGAGTAAGGGTGCGGCGGCATGAAATAAAGCGGCGTTGTTGGAGGTTTTAAGTAGAGTTTTATTATCATACCGCCGTCACGGGATCCCCTCTCCAGCCCAAGTGTGTGCAGGCTGGATGGGGATCCTCTGGCTCTCAGAGGAGAAGGGACACAGGCTGTGTCCTGCAGCAGAGGTGTGTGTGAGAGAGAGGAAGTGTTACAGAACCCGTGCAGTATTTATACCTAACTCAAACAATACATCAAAGCAGGTCTGATCAAAGGGACTGCAGAACAGGCATGAGATATTTGCATTTGTGAGACACAGACAGGATGCATGAACACAACACATGGGTGGCACATTAACCTCACAGCAGTGAAATGCATAAATGGCTGATTAGATCACAGCATGCAGCGGAAAAAACCAGAAGTAGCGAGCTGTCTGTCCTTTGTCTGTTTGTGGGGTTTTTCCCAAACCGCCACAAAGGGTTTAATTACAGCCGTTTTAAAAGCCTGCGGTACATGGCCTAAAGTTAATGAAGAATTGATTATATGAAGAATAAAGCTACCAATAAGTGGGAAGACTTCTTTAAATAACCTGGTAGGAATAGGGTCTAAAAGACAAGTTGAAGGTTTGGATGAGGAAACTATTTTGTCTAACTCACAAAGGTCGATTGGAGTAAACTCATCAAGACAGACATCAATAGAAGGAGTTGTAGTAGTTACAGTATTTAAGTTAACTGTGGGAAGAATCTGATTGATTTTATCTCTGATGGATGAAATTTTATTATTGAAAAAGTTCATAAAGTCCTGACTAGTAAGCTCTAAGGGGATGCTAGGACTGACAGAGTCCTGACTCTTTGTCAACCTGGCTACAGTACTGAAAAGAAACCTGGGATTATTCTTGTTCTCTTCTATTAATGCAGAGTAATAACTCGTTCTAGCTTTTCTAAGAGATTTTTTATAAATTAAAAGATGATTTCTCCAAGCTAAATAGATTTCATCTAAATTAGTAGAGCGCCATTTTCTTTCTAATTGACGAGTCTTCTGTTTTAAGCTACGAGTTTCTGTGTTGAACCAAGGAGTTAAAAATCTCTGATTAGACTTTTTCTTTTTTAAGGGGGCCACCAAGTCTAGAGCCTGATGCAGAGAAGCTGAAACACTATCCACCATGTTATCAATTACAGAAGGGGCAAGCTGTCTATAGCTTATTTCCGTTGTGTTGACACATGGCATAGAGGAAACAATCTGCATAAATTTGGTAACAGCATAATCTGAGAGGCATCTACTGTAATAATATTTTTCTTTAGGAGCCAAATAGTCAGAAATAGTAAAATCAAAGGTTAACAGACAATGGTCTGACAGTACAGGGTTATGAGGAGACACTACAAGATTTTCTATTTCTATGCCATATGTCAGAACAAGGTCCAATGTATGGTGGAGGTAATGAGTAGAATTTCCTACTTTCTGAGAAAACCCAATCGAGTCTAATATTGAATTAAAAGCCACATTAAGGCAGTCACTATCTACATCCACATGTATATTAAAGTCCCCTACTATAATTATTCTATCAGATTTCAGCACTAAATCAGCTAAGAAATCAGCAAATTCGGATAAAAATTCTGAATAGGTTGATGGGGGACGATAAACTATGGCAAATAAAATTGGGTTTAACCTAAAATTGCTAAAGTGCCCAACACTGAGGACCAGGCCCTCAAAGGAATTATAACATGTTTTTTGCTTTACATTAACTAGTAATTTGGAATGGTAAATTGTTGCTACTCCTCCTCCACGACCAGAACTTCTGGGATTTTGACAGTTTAAATAACCAGTGGGAGTTGATTCATTTAAACCAACATAATCCTCTTGCCCTAACCAAGTCTCTGTAAGGGAAATTAAATCAATCTGATGATCAATTAACAGATCATGGACTAACAGAGACTTGGGAGTTAGAGACCTAATATTTAATAAACCACATTTAATTTTTAAATTATGAGGAGGAACAGAGGCCAAATCATTCAATTTAGAGGCTTTATGTTTAATTTGAGTTTTACCAATATTTTGCTTTATCACTTTGGGATGCTTATACATTATATTTTTATTTACTTTGGAGGGAGCAGACAACGAATCTCTGATGGGGATTCAGGATTTTTTGTTGGACAGCAGAATTCATGGCTCCATTTACCACAGCAAGTCTTGCAGGTCCTGAAGCAGCAAAACAACCCCAGACCATCACACTACCACCACCACATTTTACTCTTGGTATGATGTTCCTTTTCTGAAATGCTGTGTTACTTTTACGCCGGATGTAATGGGACACACACCTTCCAAAAAGTTCAGCTTTTGTCTCGTCAGTCCACAGAGTATTTTCTTAAAAGTCTTGGGGATCATCAAGATGTTTTCTGGCAAAACTGAGGTGAGCCTTTATATTCTTTTTGCTCAGCAGTGGTTTTCATCTTGGAACTCTGCCATGCAGACCATTTTTGCCCAGTCTCTTTCTTATGGTGGAGTCATGAACACTGACCTTAACTGAGGCAAGTGAGGCCTGCAGTTCTTTTGACGGTGTTGTGGGGTCTTTTGTGACCTCTTGGATGAATCGTCGCTGTGCTCTTGGGGTAGTTTTGATCGGCTGGCCACTCCTGGGAAGGTTCACCACTGTTTCATGTTTTCGGCATTTGTGGATAATGGCTCTCACTGTGGTTCACTGGAGTCCCAAAGCTTTAGAAATGGCTAGAAAATTGAACTCAGCTTTCCAAAGATGTGATAAACCACAGTTAATTTGATGTTTTAACAGGGGCAATCACTTTTTCACACAGGGCCATGTAGGTTTGGATTTTTTTTTTACCCTTAATAATAAACACCTTCAATTAAAAACTGCATTTTGTGTTTGTGTTATCTTTGTCTAATATTTAAATTTGTTTGATGATCTGAAACATTTAAGTGTGACAAACATACAAAAATGAGAACTCAGGAAGTGGGCTGTGGTGTATGAATATGTGTGTCTGGGACGCCGTGCCCACCCACAGGGTGACGTCAGGTGGGCACGGCCCATTCTGTATATAAACCAAGTTCAGTGTAATAAAGTTAGTTGTTTGCTGTATGAAGACTCGCTTCGCTCTCTGTCATTTCACAGACATAACATTTGGCGACGAGGAGCACAATGGGTGCGTGCTGGTTTGAGCAGCGGCTGTGGCCGTTTGTAGAGAGCCCAGGTGAGCAGCTGTTGATTTTGTGGCCAGAGTGGAGACGGGAATTCAAGGGGTGTGTCGCCTCGCTGGGTTTCCCTCGGCTTGATGGGAGACAGTGGCTGGCCCTCCTGGCCTGTAACCTCGGCGCAGAGGGCCGAAGGATTCTCAACTCGCTGGGCATGAGTGAGGGCTACGTGGAGGCTGTCGGGTTCATGGAGGCACACTTCGCGGAGCGGACAAGGGCCAGAGAGTTGCAGGTGAAGAGGCTGGTGGCGTTGGACACGCCAGAGCTAGTTAGCTTGGGAGAGCTAACAGCTCACTCAGAGCCTTTGGACAGGCTAACTGACAAACTAGTTTTGCACCGAAACGAGGCTAATGGCGCGAAACTGGGCCTCTAGGCAGAAACAGGGCCATATGTGGAGGAGCCCCTGGCCATTGACGCGGTAACGGCACAGAGGAGCACCGAGACTGGGGTTGCTAGGACAGATGACCAGGAGCCGGTGTCGGAGGACGTGACCGGTGAGGGTGACGTCAAGAGCCCTGGAGAGGTGATGCAGCAGGACAGAGAGGCGATGCAGCAGGAGACAGCCCCGCTGTTGGAAGCTGTACAGTGGGCGAGCAGGATAGTGCAGGCCGAGGACTTCAGGGAAGAGCTGCAGCCGAACATGATGGCGGCACAGCAGAGCCCTGACGCCCAAAGCAATGGATGCAGCGGTGAGGGGCCCAAGTCAGTGAGCGAGCCCGACGACGGTGATGGTGCGGACCCCGAAAGTGAACGACGAGAGCTGGGCATGATGACGGTGCAGCGGAGCGCTGGGACTGAGAGCGCTGGATGCAGCAGCGAGGAGCCCGGGTCGGTGAGCGAGCCCGGCGAGGGTGATGGTGCGGGCCCCGGAGGGACAGCAGCCGCAGGACACGGTGGCAGCGAGCAACGCTGACGACTGGGTTTTGGCGGTCCCTGGAGCAAGACCACGGGGGGTCGGAGTGTTCGAGGCTGGAAGAAAAGAGAGCAGAGCAGGACATTTTGGCACAGTGTTGCTGGGCGCCAAACGCCATCATCAGAGCAAGAGTTTGGACCGGGTTGGTGGGACGGCGCGACGCAGAATGAGGGTCCAAAGACGACGTGGAGGGCACGGGAGACCGGGTCGGGTTTCCCTGCGGGTCGACAGCGGGGTTCGGCCCAGAGAGAAGAGGCCAGTTTGGAGAGGTGGAGACAGGCTGGCCAGAAGGAGGTATTTCGAACCTGGGGGGCAGCGGCCGGACTTGGGGATGCTGTGGGGGTGCCCAGGACCTCCATGGCTGCTATGGGAATGGTGGCTACCCAGAAACTATGGTGTCACTTGAAAATTCTTTTGTGTAAATAATGATGTGTGTGTGTGTGTGTGTGTGTGTATACTGTATATATACTGTATATATACACATACATACATATATATATATATATATATATATATATATATATATATATATATATATATATATATATATATATATATATATATATATATATATATATATATACACATACATACATATATATATATACTGTATATATACTGTATATATACACACACACACACACATGCGCGCGTGTGTGTGTGTATGTGTTCAAGATGGTATATATATTGGACAAGATAGTATATATATAGATGGTGTTCCCCTGGGCCAAGAGGGCCTCAGGGTGACCATTACAACCAACGCTTCCCAAGCAGGTTGGGATGCAATCTGGGAGGGCAGGTTTGTTTGGGGACACTGAGCTCTGGCACAGCAGTCTTGTCATATAAACCATCCCAAGATAGAAGCGGTGCGTTTGGCTCTGGGGATTTTTCTTCCGGTCATTCAGGGCAGCATGGCTGTGGTGTTGTACATCAACCAACAGGAAAAACTGGGGTCTCCCCCTTTCCATATGAGGGTGCGCCATTTGTTCTTGTGGGCTCAAGTCTGCCAGGTCCACTAGCTACAGATGCTCTGAGCGTGCCTGGCCTCCAGTGAACTGTTTGCTTTTCCACTACTGCTTCTTCTGCTAGCTTTCCTCACGAAGGTGGGACTACTGTCTGTTCAAATAATTTTGATGGCCCCGAATTGCCACAGAGACCATGCATGGTGAAAATCCATGAGATATGGGGGGGCCATCCTTGGCCTCTCCCAATCAGATGGGATATGCTCCCGCAGACACAGGGCAGGAGTTGGCATCCAAATCCCCAGCTCACAGAGTACGCCCCAGTCTGTCGTCTTGAAGCAGTCCTGCAGTGCATCAGCAGCCTCCTGTGACCACCTCTTCACAGTCCGTGTATAAGCAGGCTGCCTTTGCACAAGGGGAACGTACTTGGGTGATAACATGACCATGCAGTGATCCGATTTGCCAATGAGGGGTAGAGCTGTGGCACTATATGCATCTCTGACATTGGCATACAGTAAATCTAGTGTTTTGTTTTCTCTGGTGGGACAGTCAACAAACTGGTGAAAGTCTGGTAATGTTTTTCCCAGTGAGATATTATTAACCCCCCCTCATGGATCGTCACCTTATCGTGGTGGGGGGGTTTGCGTGCCCCAGTGATCCCAGGAGCTATGTTGTCCGGGGCAATTTGCCTCTGATAGGGTCTCCCAAGACAAACTGGTCCTGGGTGAAGGGCCAGACGAAGAACGATCCAACAGACTCTCATGATAAATTGTATATCAAGGATTCAGTGTACCCCGCCCGGTATGGGGTTACCGGGGCCCCACCCTGGAGCCAGGCCTGGGGGAGGGGCTCGAAGGCTAGCGTCTGGTGGCCGGGTTTCCACCCATGGGACCCGGCCGGGCTCAGCCCGAAGGAGTTACATGGGTCCGCCCTCCAGTAGGTTCACCACCTGCAGGAGGGATCATGGAAGTCCGGTGCTATGTGGATTAGGTGGCAGTCAAAGGCGGAGACCTTGGCGGACTGATCCCAAGCTTTCTAAACTGGCTTTTGGTACGTGGAATGTCACCTCTCTGGTGGGGAAGGAGCCTGAGCTGGTGTACGAGATTGAGCGATACCGGCTAGATATAGTTGGCCTCACCTCAACACACAGCTCCGGTTCCGGAACCAGTCTCCTGGAGAGGGGCTGGAGCTTGGCCTTTTCTGGAGTTGCCCCGGGCGAGAGGCGACGAGCAGGGGTAGGTATTCTTGTATCGCCCCACCTTGCTGCCTCTATATTGGAGTTTTCCCCGGTGGACGAAAGGGTTGCTTCCCTGCGCCTTCGGGTTGGGAAACGGGTCCTGACCATCATTTGTGCCTATGCACCAAATGATGTTTCAGAGTACCCACCCTTTTTGGAGTCTGTGACTGGGGTGCTGGAGGGTGCTCCTCCTGGAGACTCCATTGTCCTACTGGGGGACTTCAATGCGCACGTGGGCAACGACAGTGAAACCTGGAGGGGGGTGATTGGGAGGAACGGCCTGCCCGATCTGAACCCGAGTGGTGTTCAGTTATTGGACTTCTGTGCTAACCACAGTCTGTCTATAACGAACACCATGTTCAAGCATAAGGGTGTCCATATGTGCACCTGGCACCAGGACACCCTAGGCCGCAGGTCGATGATCGATTTTGTTATCGTATCATCAGACCTGCGACCGTATGTCTTGGACACCCGAGTAAAGAGAGGTGCAGAGCTGTCAACTGATCACCACCTGGTGGTGAGTTGGATCCGATGGCAGGGGAGGAAGCCATTCAGACCTGGTAGACCCAAACGTATAGTGAGGGTGTGCTGGGAGCGTCTGGCTGAGGCCCCTGTCCGGGAGGTCTTCAACTCCCACCTCCGGAAGAACTTCAACCACATTCCGAGGGAGTCTGGAGACATGGAGTCTGAATGGGCCATGTTCTCCACCTCTGTTGTTGAAGCGGCAGCCCAGAGCTGCGGCCGCAAGGTGGTCGGTGCATCTCGTGGTGGCAACCCCCGAACCAAGTGGTGGACACCAGTGGTGAGAGGGGCCATTAAGCTGAAGAAGGAGTCCTATCAAGCTTGGTTGGCTTGTGGGACTCCCGAAGCAGCTGAGGTGTACCGGCAGGCCAAGCGGAGTGCAGCTCGGGTGGTTGCTGAAGCAAAAACCCGGGTATGGGAGGAGTTCGGTGAGGCCATGGAACAAGACTTTCGGTCGGCTTCAAAGAGATTCTGGCAAACTGTTCGGCGGCTCAGGAGGGGAAAGCAGCTCCCCGTCCACACTGTGTATGGTGCGGATGGGACACTGTTGACTTCAACTGGGGATATCGTCGGGCGGTGGAAGGAATACTTCGAGGATCTCCTCAATCCCACTGATACGCCTTCCACAGAGGAAGCAGGGTTTGGGGACGAGGGGGATGACTCGCCTATCACAGGGGCTGAGGTCGCCAAGGTGGTTAAAAATCTCCTTGGTGGCCGGGCCCCGGGAGTGGACGAGATTCGCCCCGAGTACCTCAAGGCCCTGGATGTTGTTGGGTTGTCATGGTTGACACGCCTCTGCAACATTGCGTGGAGGTCGGGGGCAGTGCCTTTGGCATGGCAAACCGGGGTGGTGGTTCCTCTCTTCAAAAAAGGGGACCGGAGGGTGTGCTCCAACTTTAGAGGGATCACACTCCTCAGCCTCCCTGGGAAGGTCTATGCCAAGGTATTGGAGAGGAGAGTCCGGCCGTTGGTCGAACCTCGGATTCAGGAGGAGCAATGTGGTTTTCGTCCTGGCCGTGGCACATCGGACCAGCTCTTTACCCTCTCGAGAATTCTTGAGGGTTCGTGGGAGTTTGCCCAACCAGTTTACATGTGTTTTGTGGACTTGGAGAAGGCATTTGACCGCGTCCCTCGTGGATTTTTGTGGGGGGTGCTTCGGGAGTATGGGGTATCGGGCTTGTTGTTACGAGCTATTCGGTCTCTGTACAACCGTTGTGAGAGTTTAGTTCGCATTGCCAACACTCGGTCGGAGTCATTCCCAGTGAGAGTTGGACTCCGCCAGGGCTGCCCTTTGTCACCGGTCCTGTTCATAATTTTTATGGACAGGATTTCTAGGCGCAGCCAGGGAATGGAGGGTGTCATGCTTGGTGACCACAGGATCTCATCTCTGTTGTTTGCAGATGATGTTGTCCTGTTGGCTTCATCCAGCAATGACCTACAGCTCTTGCTGGGACGGTTTGCCGCTGAGTGTGAAGCGGCTGGGATGAGAATCAGCACCTCCAAGTCCGAGTCCATGGTCCTCAGCCGGAAAAAGGTGGATTGTCCTCTCCGGGTTGGGGACAGGCTCCTGCCCCAAGTGGAGGAGTTTAAGTATCTTGGGGTCTTGTTCACGAGTGAGGGGAAAATGGAGCGAGAGATCGACAGACGGATTGGAGCAGCATCTGCAGTGATGCGGACGTTGTACCGGTCTGTTGTGGTGAAGAGGGAGCTGAGTTCTAAGGCAAAGCTGTCGATTTACCAGTCAATCTACGTTCCTACTCTCACCTATGGTCACGAGCTTTGGGTAATGACCGAAAGAACGAGATCGCGGATACAAGCGGCTGAAATGAGCTTTCTCCGTAGGATTGCTGGACTCACCCTCAGAGATAGGTTGAGGAGCTCAGTCATCCGGGAGAGGCTCAGAGTAGAACCGCTGCTCCTCCACATTGAAAGGAGTCAGTTGAGGTGGTATGGGCATCTGATTAGGATGCCTCCTGGACGCCTCCCACTTGAGGTGTTTCAGGCACGTCCCACTGGGAGGAGACCCCGGGGCAGACCCAGGACTCGGTGGAGAGACTATGTCTCCCAGCTAGTCTGGGAACGCCTTGGTATCCCCTCTGAAGAGCTGGAGCAGGTGGCTGGGGAGAGGGAAGTCTGGGCTTCTCTGCTTGAACTGCTGCCTCCGCGACCCGGACCTCCGGAAAAGCGGTAGAAGATGGATGGATGGATGGATGGATGGAGATATTATTAAAATCACCCGTGATGGCCATAAATGCGTCCGGGTGCTTCTCCAGTAGTGTGGCCATAGTGGAGCTGATGATGTCACAGGCCACCGCTGTGTCAGCTGACGGAGGGACGTAGACAATAATTACCAAGGCACACGTCATTTCTTGTGGCATATAATAGGGTCTCATTCTCACAACCAGCAGTTCAATGTCCGGGCTGCAGCACTTTTCCTTCACATAAATGTGTCCAGGATTACACCACCTTTATTCACAAGAAATGCCAATCCTCCTCCCCTCCTTTTCCAGCTACTTGTCACATCTCTGTCCCCCCGGATAGTCTTGAAGCCAGATATCGCTGCTTTAACATCCGGGATCTTTGAGTGTAACCACGTCTCTGTAAAACACACGATCCTACACTCACAATATTCCTTTTGCATCCTGACCAGTGTTGGAAGCTCATCTGTTTTGTTCCCAAGCAATCGCATGTTCCCGGTGATGAACATGGGTACAGCCAGCTTATGCTTTCTCCTCCTCCTCCTCACCTTAGCTCCAGCCCTTCTTCCGCAGCGCTTCCTCCTAAACTCATGAGGGATGAGGTGCTTCACTGCTGGCCACAGTGCTCCAGGCTCCGGCCCCCTCAGCACGAGCAGCTGGTCGCGTGTGTAAACAATGCGTCCCCCCCCCCCACCGTTGATCTCCATTGTCCGAGGAAGAGAAGAAAAATAAGAGAAAGACCGGGCTAAAATAGAAAAAACTTGGTCCAGGCATTAATCCAAATCTTCCTACTGAGCCCTGGTTAAAAAGAGACACACTATATACAAAAATAAGCAGATAAAAACATAAAAGACACCAGAGAGTTGCTGCTGTTTCAGTAGCCCTCCTTCTGGCACCATGAAGACATCTCTGTCATCACATCTCTGTCATCTTGTCTTTCCTCCAGTACGCCTTTGCCCTAGGTCAGGCGGAGTCGACTACCAGGGGCTACCTGGCGGCGGTGTCAACTGTCCATGAGAAATGTGATGGCTTGTCTCCTGAGGTGCATCCCTTGGCTAAGCAGTTTATGAGAGGCGTGAGACAGAGCCGTCCATCTTAGCATACGTTGCTGCCTATTTGGGACCTCCAGACAGTTCTTAGGGCTCTACGCTTACCCCCTTTTGAGCCACTCCCCAGTGCTGACCTTCATCTGCTCTCTTGGAAGACTGCTTTTCTTTTGGCAATTGTCTCAGCCAAGACGGTCGGAGAACTGAATGCGCTCTCTGTGGACGCAGCATGCCTTAGGTTGATGGTGATCAGGTGGTTCACCTGCAGCCCAACCCAGCTTTTCAGCCCAGGGTGCTGGTTAGTGGGTTTGTTTCCCGCTCTCTTGTGCTCGAGGCCTTCTACCCTCCCCTACACACCTCTTCAGAGGCTGAGATGCTCCGTAGTTTGTGCCCAGTAAGGGCCCTTAAGCTTTATGTTGACCATACGAGGTCTGTCCGCTCTTCAGACAAGCTTTTTGCATCCTATGGGGAATCCATGATGGGCAGGCCTATTTCTAAGCAGTGCCTGTCCCATTGGATAGTTGACCTGATTGCTTTCGCATATGTACAGGTTGGAGTGGAACCACCAGATAGGCTGGTGGCTCACTCAACTTGGGGAATGGCCACTACGTGGGTGTTGTTTAGTGGTGCACCCCTGCAGGATGTATGCGCAGCTGCTGGCTGGGCTTCTCCCTCAACGTTCACATGCTTCTATAGGCTCAGTCTGGCCTCATCAGTCATCCTCTCATCTGTTCTGGGGGTCACAGCAGATTCTTGATAGATAGATAGATAGATAGATACTTTATTTCGAACAAAAAAGCAAAAAAAACAAAACAAAGGACAAGTGCAATAAAAGTGACAGTATACAGTGCTCAAAAGGGAGAAGGAAGAAGTTAACACTTATTTACTCCAACTCCTCTTTTTCCTAAATACCTATTACCTCAATTAAGACCCCAAGTAGACAATTAACTATATTTTGTACATATCAGCATTGACACCCATCCATCCCAACATACATACGGTCCATACATCTATACCCAGCCCCAAACAAAACAGGTATACACAGATATGCACAGTACTGTCCCACCTACCTTTCCATAGTGTCCCAGAGTGAGCATAGTGGATAGTACATATTAATACTACCCCTCTAGCATATATCCTTTCAGCAAATAATGTTTATACTGTGGAGTGTGTGAAATCAAAGGCAGATTCCTTTCAGACAATTTATTACACACTCACATCTCTCAAGCACAGAACAGACTGAACATTTCAGCAGAAACTCTCCCCTTAAGTTTCATGGCATTTACATCACACACAACATGACATTTGCATCACACTGCATTCAACATCCTTCATCCCTGACTCCTTCCTGCTATCTCACCAGGAACCTCCTGCTCTTTGTTGTCCCAAGCTTATCACTGTCTCCTGTCTGAGATGCTAGATAATCTGGCTCTCCCAAGGTGCTACCCCCCCCCCCCAGCATGTTAGATAGAACAATAGAATAACAGTCCACATGCTGTGATAGAACAATTGAACATCAGTCCATATGCTGCTTGGGCTTCCGTCTCCTCCCGTATCTGCTGTAACTGGGGTTTACCGCCTCCGCGGCGCTGCTGTGCCGGTGGGGGGCTGCTGGGAGTGTGTCTGACTGTGGGTGGGCTGTTGCTTGGGGGGGAGGGGCCACCTCGGTCTGTCCGTGTGGCTGCTCTGGTGAATCGTTTCCCTGGGGAGCTCTCCGTGGGGGTCTTCCACGCCGAGGGGCCTTAGCCAACAGCACTTGCTCGTCCACCACAACGAAAGCGGGTTTGAGTCTGTCTATGCCAATTTTTTCCCTCCTACCCCCCAAGTCTAGCAAAAAATGCTTATCCCCTGTTTCCAGCACTCTGAACGGTCCATCATAGGGTGGGCGCAATGGAGGGCGGTGGGCGTCGTGTCTGATGAACACGAACTCCGCGCTCTTCAAAGTTTTAGGCACGAAAACACGCGGAAAACTGTGGTGGGCAGGGCCCGGCAGCGTGCCTGTGTTTGCGCTACGCTGCAAAAGCTGAGACGGGGAGCTGCCCGGCGTGGGATTATCTGGCAGAAATTCCCCGGGCAGCCGTAGTGGCTGCGCAAACACGAGCTCTGCCGGGGAAGCTTCCAGATCCTCTTTCGGCGTGGAGCGCAACCCCAATAAAACCCATGGCAGCCTGTCTACCCAATTTGCATCCGTCAATGAAGCCCTGAGTTCCGCTTTCAGTGATCTATGAAAACGCTTGCATAACCCATTGGCCTGTGGGTTGTACGCGGTTGTGCAGTGAGTTGTAACACCCAGGCTGCGGGCCATCGCGGACCAGAGTTCGGAAACAAATTGCGGGCCCCTGTCGGACGTAATGTCCGACGGGACTCCAAAACGCGCCACCCATGCTGTTAAAAAAGCGCGCGCTACGTCCACGGACGTGGTTGCCGCCAGCGGGACCGCTTCTGGCCAGCGAGTGGTGTGGTCCACCATTGTCAGGAGGTGCGTGCACCCCTGTGATGGCAGGAGGGGGCCCACGAGGTCCGCGTGAACATGGTCGAACCTCTTAGCCGGAATACGAAACGGCTCCAAGGGAGCCTTCGTGTGTCTGTGTACCATAAGATAAGATAAGATAAGATAAGATCTTATCTTTATTGTCCCTCAATGGGAAATTTGTCTTGGGCTTGTCACCCGTGCTGCAACCACACAATACACACATACATAATGGATGTAGTACATAATGAATGAAATAAAACCCAATAAATAATACAAGTACATACATACATAAATATATAACAGCAGTCATTAAGAACAGGAGTTATCAGTGTCCCTGACCTATTTATCTGAGTTTAAAAGTTTTACTGACGTCGGGATAAATGAGTTCTTGTATCTATTGAACCTGCACTTGGGGACTCTGTATCTCCTCCCTGAGGGCAGCCGCACATATTCACTGTTTAGTACATGGCTCATGTCACTGATTATTTTTTGAGCCTGTCTACAGGCTGCCTGGTCGTGTAAGATCTGCATGGGTAAATACTCTTTAACTCCAATAATTTTCCATTCTGTATGAATTAAACACAACACTCTGTTCTTTAGTTTCACAGAGAGGTTGCCAAACCAAGCTGTAATGCTGTATCTAATACAGCTCTCCAACACAGCCTGGTAAAATATTAACATAATCCTTTTATCAACACCATGTATTCTTAATCTACACAAGAAATGCAGCCGCTGTTGTAATCTACTACAGAGGTAATCAATATGTGTGCTCCAGGTTAATGAATTGTCAATAAATACTCCCAAATATTTATAGGAACTAGCCTGTGTTATAGTGTGGTTGTGGATGACCACAGGCCTGTGGTCACCAACTCCCCGAGGGTCAAACACCATCTCCTTTGTTTTATCAGTATTCAAAATGAGATGACTGTCATCACACCATTTGACAAACCTCTGAATTTCTATAAAATAGCTTGACAGATCATGAGTCTTTTGAAGTAGTGATAAAATAGCAGTGTCATCAGAAAATTTAATAATTTGATTGCCTGGATAGACACTTCTGCACTCATCAGTGTACAAGGTGAACAAAAATGGTGAACTAACACAGCCTTGGGGAGCTCCTGTGCTGAGGGTTCTGGATTTAGATAAAGTTCCATTTATACTAACTTGCTGTTTACGATAAGTTAAAAATGAGTGGTGTTATGACTCGCCGCTCATCAGCGGCGCCAGCCGTGCGCACACCTGCTCTTCGTCAGCGGCGAGGTATTTAATCCACTCTGCCCTGGGCTTCGGCCTGAAGCCGTCTCTCTACTTCGGCCCCTTTGCTATTACGGATCTCAAACCGACTAGCGAAGATATCCTGGGTAAGCTCCCCTTACCTCTCTCCTCTAGCTTTCCCCTGTGCACAGGTGGACATTCCTGGCGGCGGATTTCATCACCTCGCCGTTGGCTCTACGCTGCTGCCACAGGTACCGCAGGTCGCTGTCTCCCAGGCTCCGCCCTTGTCGACGCCAGCCACCTGTCACAACCAAGTAAGCCAGCTACCATCATTATTCCCTGTATTGGTGTGGTGCCCATTACCCTTCTCCCTCTGCTCTCTCCCACAGGGTTGTCCGGCTGTACGGCCTCCTGCCCCCGTGCCTGACGCAGACGCCACCACCAGTACATTCTTATTCCACAGACACGCAGCCATACACTTCCCTGTTGCTAATAAAGCTGTTAAATCTATCCTGAGCCTGCGTGTGTGTCTCCTGGGCCGTGCATTATGTCAGTACGGCTTCAGCAGAGCGGCTCGGCAGACAGCGGGCTCGCACGCCGTCTTTCCACCCTTGAGGCACGGGTGGATTTAATAGCCCATCAGCAACAGGTGATATTAAATCAATTAATTATCATTACTAACCGATTAGACCGCTTGGACCCCCAGCAGCCGTTCCCCTCGGCTCGTCCGGGTGGCGTGGCTCCTGCAGCTCCGGTGGCTGTCCAGCCTGCTCTGGGAGCGCCAACACAGCTCACACCAATCCCCACTCCTGCTCGCTTCAGCGGTAAGCTGGGTGGAGCTCGGGGTTTTATTATGCAGTGTGAGTCCGTGTTTCTTCGCGTTCCCGGAGATTTTCCCTCAGACCATAGCAGAATTGGCTATATAGGTAATCTCCTTGAGGGTCGTGCGCTTACCTGGGCTTACGCCATTATGGTGAAGCCCAGCTACGCCACCCTCACCTATGGCCAGTTCGTGCGACAATTTCTGGAAGTGTTCGATCATTCGCGTTTGGACAGTGTCCAGGTCGACCGTCTTCTCGGACTCCAACAGGGGAGCCGATCGGCGGCCGACTACGTGATCGACTTCCGGGTTACCGCGGAGGAAGTTGGCTGGGAAGAGCGTGCACTCTGCGGCATCTTCCTCCGCAGTCTAAATTCCGGTCTGAGGGATGAGTTGGCTGGACAGGATACCCCGGAGACGCTGGCGGAGCTGATTTCTCTCACCATCAGTTTGGATAACAGGCTGCACGAGCGCGCCTCCGAGCGGAAGCTGTCTTCTCGCTCGCGGGGCGCCTCTGCACATCTGCCCCAAGCTCGCCCCCTGGCGTTGCCGCCAACGGAGGTCTCCGAGGAGTCGGAACCAATGGTGACGGGCCGGACAAAGCTCCCCCTGGCGGAGAAACAGCGCCGTCGTGACCTGGGCCTCTGCATGTATTGCGGAGGTAGCCAGCACACGGTGGAGCATTGTCCGGAGAAGCCAAACGAGGTGGTCTGCGAGTCACTGTAGGGGGCCTCGCGGACGCTAATCGGTTAAGTCCCCTCACACATTTGACGCTGCCCATCCGCTTCTGTCACAACCTCACTGGGCACCTCACACATGCACTGGTGGATTCAGGCGCGGAGGGTAGCTTTATTTCACAAAGCCTGGCAACTCGACTGGGCATCCACTGTCACCTCCTCGATACTCCTCTCGCCCTAGTTAATCTCTCCCGAGTTTCCCTGGGAAAGCTAACTCACCAAACATCCCCTGTCCCGGTGATCATCTCTGGAAACCATCGGGAGGATATCTCCTTTTACGTCCTGCCCACCTCAGTAACACCTGTCATCCTCGGTTATCCCTGGCTCCGCCTCCACAACCCCGCCTTGGACTGGAAGACTGGGAAGGTTTCTGCGTGGAGCACCTTCTGCATGGGTACCTGCCTCCAATCCGCGGCCTGCGCCCCGTCCTCGCCTCCCACAGCTCAGGACACCGCGCCCCCGGATCTCACCCTAGTGCCCTCAGAGTTCCACGACCTGGGTGCCGTTTTCATTAAGTCCAAGGCGATGTCTCTGCCTCCTCACTGGCCCTACGACTGTGCCATTAACATCCGCCAGGGGGCGCCCTTACCCTCAGGACGCCTCTACAGTCTGTCAGCGCCGGAGAAGGAGGCAATGAACAGCTACCTGAAGGAGTCGCTCAGTGCTGGGATCATCCGACCGTCCTCCTCTCCTGTTGGTGCAGGGTTCTTCTTCATTGGAAAGAAGGACAGATCTCTTCGTCCTTGTATCGACTATCGAGCTCTCAACGATATCACGGAGAAGGACCGGTACACCCTGCCCCTTATGGACACTGCCTTCCACTCCCTCCAGGGGGCGACCTGGTTTACTAAGCTGGATCGCCGCAGCGCTTACCACCTCGTCCGGATCCGGGAGGGAGATGAGTGGAAAACCGCCTTCCGAACCCCAAACGGGCACTTTGAATATCTCGTGATGCCGTTTGGGTTGACCAACGCTCCAGCCGTCTTTCAGCGCCTCATCAATGACGTCCTCCGGGACTTCATCGGCCTGTTCGTATTCGTCTACCTGGACGACATTCTCATCTTCTCCAGGTCCAGGGATGAACACCGGGTCCACGTGAGGCGGGTCCTGCAGAGACTGCTGGAGAATCGTCTGTACGTTAAGGCGGAAAAATGTGAATTCTACGCCAAGACAACTTCCTTCCTGGGGTTCGTCATCTCCCATGACCAGGTGCTTCCGGACCCAGCGAAGATCAAAGCAGTGGTGGATTGGCCCACACCAACTTCTCGAAAGCAAGTTCAGCAATTCATCGGGTTCGCCAATTTCTACCGCCGCTTTGTCCCGAACTTTGGAGCCATCGTCGGGCCCCTGACCAGCCTCACCTCTCCTAAGACCCCATTCCGGTGGACTGAAGAGAGACGGAGTTTTCCTCCTCCCGGGTCCTCAGCCAGGTCGATCCCGCGCTGCAGTGCATTGTGGAGGTGGACGCTTCGGACACGGGGGTGGAGGCAGTGTTGTCCCAGCGGTCCCCAGCCAATGGAGTCAAGCGACCCTGCGCCTTCTTCTCTCGGCACCTGTCCCCGGCGGAACGCAATTACGACGTGGGGGACAGAGAGCTTCTTGCCATCAAACTTGCCCTCCAAGAATGGCGTCACTGGCTGGAGGGGGCAGCCTTGCCTTTTGTGGTCCTCACTGACCACAAGAACCTGGAGTACCTAAGATCTGCCAAGCGTCTGAACGCCCGCCAGGCGCGTTGGTCCCTGTTCTTTGCAAGGTTTAAGTTTAGCATCACATATAGGCCTGGCTCCAAGAACGGCCTGCCCGACGCCCTCTCCAGGCAATTTGCCCCGGAGGCCACAGAAGACGTTGCTCACACCATCTTGCCCAGGTCGTGTGTCGTGGGGGCTGTTACATGGGACATAGAAGACAAGATCCGGAGGGCGCAGGAGTCGGAACCGGACCCTGGCGGCGGACCGGAGGGGAGACTCTTCGTGCCATCTGCCGTCCGGGGGGACGTCATACACTGGCTCCATACCTCCAAGCTCACTTGCCATCCTGGAGCTTCGCGGATGATTGACCTTCTCCAGCGATCCTTTTGGTGGCCAGGCCTGCGGAAGGATGCCGCCCGTTATGCCCGGGCCTGCCCCGTCTGTGCTGCCAATAAGTCAGGTTACGCTCCCCCTGCGGGTCTACTCCAGCCCCTGCCCGTCTCTGGCAGGCCCTGGTCGCACATCGCTCTGGACTTCGTCACCGGGCTCCCTGTCTCCAACAACTTTGACACAGTTCTGACCATTGTAGACCATTTTTCCAAGGCCACCCACTTCGTGCCCCTACGTGGACTTCCCTCAGCCTTGGAGACGGCGGACCTCCTCATCCAGCACGTGGTCAGACTGCATGGAATCCCGGTCGACGTGGTCTCCGACCGCGGCCCCCAGTTTTCTTCGGACGTCTGGAGGTCATTTTGCAACGCCCTGGGAGCCAAGGTAAGCCTCTCCTCCGGCCATCACCCCCAGTCTAACGGGCAGTGTGAGCGGACTAACCAGGAGCTGGAGGCTAGGCTCCGCTGCGTCACGTCATCCAAACCCACGTCCTGGAGTTCTCACCTCGCCTGGGTGGAGTACGCCCACAACACCTCTCGCTCTACGGCCATCGGGATGTCGCCCTTTAAAGCATCCTTGGGCTATGATCCACCCCTGTTCCCCGCGCAGGAGGGCGAGTTGGCTGTTCCCTCTGTCCAGGCACATCTGAGGCGGTGCCGTTCCCTTTGGTCCACGGCGCGTAATGCGCTTTTACGCACGGCGGAGCGCAATAAGTCTACAGCGGACCGACATAGGAGACCTGCACCTGCCTACCAGGTGGGACAGCAAGTTTGGGTATCTACACAGGACGTAAACCTAAAGGGTGAGAGGAGAAAGCTGGCCCAACGGTTCATCGGTCTTTATCCCATAACCAGAATCATTAACCCGGTGGCTGTGCGTGTGGCTATTCCCTCCTCCCTCCGCATCCATCCCACCTTCCACGTCTCCAAAATCAAACCGGTGGTCTCTGACCCCCTCTGCTCTCCACCTGCGGCGCACCCCGCTCCCCGGATGATTGGTGGCCATCTGGCCTGGACCGTCGCTGACATCTTGGACGCCTGACGCCGGGGTCGCGGATTGCAGTACCTGGTGGATTGGGAGGGCTATGGACCCGAGTGGAGACAGTGGGTGCCTTCCTTGCTGGTGTTGGACCGGTCACTCATTTCTGAGTTTCATCGAGCGCACCCGGAAAAACCATCGCCAGGAGGCGCTGCTAGAGGGGGGAGTACTGTTATGACTTGCCGCTCATCAGCGGTGCCAGCCGCGTGCACACCTGCTCCTCGTCAGCGGCGAGGTATTTAATCCACTCTGCCCTGGGCTTCGGCCTGAAGCCGTCTCTCTACTTCGGCCCCTTTGCTACTACGGATCTCAAACCGACTAGCGAAGATATCCTGGGTAAGCTCCCCTTACCTCTCTCCTCTAGCTTTCCCCTGTGCACAGGTGGACATTCCCGGCGGCGGATTTCATCACCTCGCCGTTGGCTCTACGCTGCTGCCACAGGTACCGCAGGTCGCTGTCTCCCGGGCTCTGCCCTTGTCGACGCCAGCCACCTGTCACAACCAAGTAAGCCAGCTACCATCATTATTCCCTGTATTGGTGTGGTGCCCGTTACCCTTCTCCCTCTGCTCTCTCCCACAGGGTTGTCCGGCTGTACGGCCTCCTGCCCCCGTGCCTGACGCAGACGCCACCACCAGTACATTCTTATTCCACAGACACGCAGCCATACACTTCCCTGTTGCTAATAAAGCTGTTAAATCTATCCTGAGCCTGCGTGTGTGTCTCTTGGGCCGTGCATTATGTCAAGTGGTACCATTTAATAATGACAGGATGCACTTTAAAATCATTTAACCTCTTAATTAAAAGGTGTGGCTGCAGCGTGTTAAAAGCTGAACTAAAATCAACCAATAAAAGATGTGCATATGAGGATGTCTCCTCCAAATGTTTAACCACAGAATGAGTTAAGGTTAGAATGGCATCCTCTGTACTTCTATTACTTTTATAAGCAAACTGCAGAGGATCCAAAAGTCCTCCAAAATCAGTTTTCAGAATGTCAATGACAATCTTCTCGAGGCACTTCATTACCAGTGAGGTCAGTGCAACAGGACGATAGTCATTATTCTCTTTGCAGCTTGCTTTTTTTGGAACAGGAATTATAATAGAGCTTTTCCAAATTACTGGGACAGAACACATATCTAAAGACTTCTGGTAGATGGGACTCCAGGCTTCTGCTAGCTCCTCACTACATGACTTCAGTAAGCGCCCAGAGATCCCATCTGGTCCAGATGCCTTCCTGGGGCACATACAGTGGGGCAAAAAAGTATTTAGTCAGCCACCAAGTGTGCAAGTTCTCCCACTTAAAAGATGAGAGAGGTCTCCAATTTTCATCATAGGTATACCTCAACTATGAGAGACAAAATGAGAAAAAAAAATCCAGAAAATCACATTGTCTGATTTTTAAAGAATTTATTTGCAAATTATGGTGGAAAATAAGTATTTGGTCAATAACAAAAGTTCATCTCAATACTTTGTTATATACCCTTTGTTGGCAATGACAGAGGTCAAACGTTTTCTGTAAGTCTTCACAAGGTTTTCACACACTGTTGCTGGTATTTTGGCCCATTCCTCCATGCAGATCTCCTCTAGAGCAGTGATGTTTTGGGGCTGTCGCTGGGCAACATGGACTTTCAACTCCCTCCAAAGATTTTCTATGGGGTTGAGATCTGGAGACTGGCTAGGCCACTCCAGGACCTTGAAATGCTTCTTACGAAGCCACTCCTTCGTTGCCCAAGTGGTGTGTTTGGGATCACTGTCATGCTGAAAGACCCAGCCATGTTTCATCTTCAATGCCCTTGCTGATGAAAGGAGGTTTTCACTCAAAATCTCACGATACATGGCCCCATTCATTCTTTCCTTTACACGTATCAGTCGTCCTGGTCCCTTTGCAGAAAAACAGCCCCAAAGCATGATGTTTCCACCCCCATGCTTCACAGTAGGTATGGTGTTCTTTGGATGCAACTCAGCATTCTTTCTCCTCCAAACACAACAAGTTGAGTTTTTACCAAAAAGTTCTATTTTGGTTTCATTTGACCATATGACATTCTCCCAGTCCTCTTCTGGATCATCTAAATGCTCTCTAGCAAACTTCAGACGGGCCTGGACATGTACTGGCTTAAGCAGGGGGACACGTCTGGCACTGCAGGATTTGAGTCCCTGGTGGCGTAGTGTGCTACTGATAGTAGCCTTTGTTACTTTGGTCCCAGCTCTGTGCAGGTCATTCACTAGGTCCCCCCGTGTGGTTCTGGGATTTTTGCTCACCGTTCTTGTGATCATTTTGACCCCACGGGGTGAGATCTTGCGTGGAGCCCCAGATCGAGGGAGATTATCAGTGGTCTTATATGTCTTCCATTTTCTAATAATTGCTCCCACAGTTGATTTCTTCACACCAAACTGCTTACCTATTGCAGATTCAGGCTTCCCAGCCTGGTGCAGGTCTACAATTTTGTTTCTGGTGTCCTTTGACAGTTCTTTGGTCTTGGCCATAGTGGAGTTTGGAGTCTGACTGTTTGAGGTTGTGGACAGGTGTGTTTTATACTGATAACGAGTTCAAACAGGTGCCATTAATACAGGTAATGAGTGGAGGACAGAGGAGCCTCTTAAAGAAGAAGTTACAGGTCTGTGAGAGAAAGAAATCTTGCTTGTTTGTAGGTGACCAAATACTTATTTTCCACCATAATTTGCAAATAAATTCTTTAAAAATCAGACAATGTGATTTTCTGGATTTTTTTTTTTCTCATTTTGTCTCTCATAGTTGAGGTATACCTATGATGAAAATTGGAGACCTCTCTCATCTTTTAAGTGGCAGAACTTGCACAATTGGTGGCTGACTAAATACTTTTTTGCCCCACTGTACGTGAGAAAAATCTTTCCACAACATGCTGGTCAACTATAATTTTTTCGGAGCCTAATACTGATATAGCGTCCAGAGCAGCTTTTTGTTCATGAGAAAAATCTCTAGTCTCAAATGTGCAAAAGAAATTATTCAACTCGTTTGCCTTTTCTTCCTCATTCATTACATTAATACAGGTTTTGGATGGAGTCATCTTTGTCATAACTTTAACTGAGTCCCACAGTTTCCTAGAACTTTTTCCTAGGCATTCAGATTCAAATTTCTTTCTCGTCTCATCTCTAGCTGTTCTTAGTTTGTAATTAATTTCTTTCTGTATATTTTTCATACTGTAGCGGGTTGATTCAACCCCCCACAACACAGAGATGCAGAACAGGCATGAGACATTTGCATTTGTAAGACCTACATAACAATAGGCAGATGCAGCCTCTGCTCCGGCTTGCAGGACAAAGAGGTTACAAGGCACATCTACATATTGATCTCAGCCTCTAGGTCACAGTAAGGACAGGACGCATGAACACTATAAATGAATGGCACATTACATCACAATACATGAACGGCACATTGCATCACGATACATGAATGGCACATTACATCAAGATACATGCATGGCATATTTCATCTCAGTAGTGCAGCGGGAAAAACCAAGGAGTGCGAGCTGACTGTCTCTGTGTTGTGGGGGGTTGAATCAACCCGCTACACTAGTCTCGGCGCCGTGCATGCGCACCGGGCTCGCTCCCGGTGCGCATGCACGGCGCCGAGACAGAACACAGAGACAGTCAGCTCGCACTCCTTGGTTTTTCCCGCTGCACTACTGAGATGAAATGTGCCATGCATGTATTGTGATGAAATGTGCCATGCATGTATCGTGATGTAATGTGCCATTCATGTATCGTGATGCAATGTGCCGTTCATGTATTGTGATGTAATGTGCCATTCATTTATAGTGTTCATGCGTCCTGTCCTTACTGTGACCTAGAGGCTGAGATCAATATGTAGATGTGCCTTGTAACCTCTTTGTCCTGCAAGCCGGAGCAGAGGCTGCATCTGCCTATTGTTATGTAGGTCTTACAAATGCAAATGTCTCATGCCTGTTCTGCATCTCTGTGTTGTGGGGGGTTGAATCAACCCGCTACAATACCTAACATGTCCCCATTCTTAAAAGCAATCTTTTTCTGTACTATGCACTGTTTTAATTCCTTGGAAATATAAGACTTATTATTGGGGTACATAGTGATTACTTTCTGAGGTAAAACATTTTCTTTACAGATATTATGTACTCAGTTATGGTTTCTGTGGCCTCCTCCAACTCCAAGTTATGGAAGAGTCCCCAGTCGGTACAAGAAAAACAACCTCTCAAAGTTTCTATGCCTTCATTGTCCCATATGAAGATTGTCTTTGTCTGTGGTTTGCTGCTTTTAAGCAAAGACTTGTAAGCAGGAATGAGATGAACAGCATTATGGTCTGAGGACCCCAGGGGGGGCTTAACCCTTGCTATATAGGCATTTTTGACATTCCCATAGCATTTGTCCAGAATATTTTTCCCCCTTGTACTGCAGTTCACATATTGGCTGAAGCCAGGCAGTGCCGCATCCAGTTTGCAGTGATTAAAATCCCCTAGAATCAAACAAGGTGCTTCAGGAGTGCATTCCAGTTGTCTGTGTACACAGTCCACAACAGCATTCGCTGCGTTGAAAGCGTTCCCGCTGGGCGGGATATAAACGGTGCATAATAAAATGTTTCCAAATTCGCGGGGGAGATAAAAAGGTCTCAGGCTCAAGCACAGCAGTTCTATGTCCGGGGTACAAAGCGACTCTCTCGTAGTGAACTGTGAGCACCATTTGTTCTTAACGTACACACAAATGCCTCCTCCTTTGATCTTACCGGAGAGCGCGTCCCTGTCCTGCCGCACCAGGGAGAAGCCGTCCACGGATAGGAGCAAGTCAGGCACGTCCTCCTGAAGCCACGATTCCATGAAAACGAGCAGGTATGACTCCCGGTACTCGTATAGGAACCTGGCGTTGATTCTGAGTTCCTCCATTTTGCCCTTCAGCGAGCGGACATTACAGAGCAGCATGGATGGCAGTGGCGGCCTGTTCTCTCTCCTCCACAGTCTCTGTCGTACTCCGCCACGTTTCCCTCTCTTCCATGACCGGCTTCTACGTCCTCCCGTCGGATTTCGTAAGAGCTCCCTAGGCAGGAGGGGTGCCGAGACGTGGCTGGAACGAAGAAGCAGGAGCTGGTCTTGAGTATAGCTCAGGAGCGTGGTCGGCCTCATGTCCCGATCCACTTGGGTACAGTGGCATATTATCCCGAGCAACCAGATCACAAGCAGTCCCTTCAGCAAAAACGTCATTATGACACTTAAAACTGAGTACTAAAGACTAAATACTACAGACATACACACACAGTAGCAGCACAGGGTAGCCCGGGTCGCAGCAGAGCAGCGCCACCAGCAGCGTCCATGTTGGAAAAAACCTTGGCTCGTTGGCACGCCATGCAGGCTGCAGCCCACTCTTTCACTTGTTTGCGCAGGCTCGGCCACACAAACTTCTCTCCCACCATTTTGACTGACGTGCGCACTCCTGGGTGCGCTAGAGTGTGAACCGACTCAAACACGCGGCGGCGCTACGCGGCCGGGACGACCGGACGCGGGCGACCCGTGGAGACATCGCAGATTAGGGGGGGGGCCGCCATCTTGCAGCACCCTGCTCTCCAGCCTTAACCCTGTTGGTCCAGACTGGAGCACGCGCACGTCTGCATTGCTAATCTGCTCCGCGGCCATGGCTGCGTAATCTATACCCACGCAGACTGGGGCCACCACGGAGCGCGAGAGGCAGTCAGCCACCACATTCAGTTTACCAGACACATGCTGAATATCGGTAGTAAACTCTGAGATCGTGGCCAGCTGTCTCTGCTGCCGGCCCGACCACGGTTCTGAAACCTTGGCCATCGCGAATGTTAGCGGCTTGTGGTCCACCAACGCTGTGAAGCTGCGCCCTTCCAGCCAGAACTGGAAGTGGCGTATGGCCAGGTGGAGAGCCAGCAACTCTCTGTCGAACGTGCTGTATTTATGTTGGCTGTCGCGCAAAGCTCTGCTGAAAAAGGCAAGCGGCTGCCAAGCCCCGGCGACGTGCTGCTCCACGACAGCCCCTATGGCCACGTCTGAAGCGTCGGTGGTGAGCGCTATGCGGGCCGTCAGGTCTGGATGCGCCAGCAGTGCGGCGTTTGCCAGGGCTGCCTTAACTTCCAAGAACGCCCGCTCTCGCTCCGGGGTCCATTCAACCCTATCCGCGGGTTTCTGTTTCTTGAGCGCGGCGTACAATGGTTGCATGAGCTGCGCCGCGTAGGGAAGGAAACGGTTATAAAAGTTCACCATCCCCAAAAATTCTTGCAGCGCCCTGACCGTCTGAGGCCGGGGAAAATCCGCCACGGCGCGCACTTTGTCAGGCAGCGGGATCGCTCCTTCCGGAGAGACGTGGTGCCCCAAAAAATCAATCTTGGTCACGCCGAACTGGCATTTCGCCGGGTTGATTATTAACCCGTGCTCCTCCAACTTCTGGAAAACCGTCATGAGGTGGGTTTCGTGTTCGTCTTCGGACGTACTGGCTACCAGGATATCGTCCAGGTAGACAAACACAAACGGGAGATCGCACAGCACTGCATCCATCATGCGCTGGAACGTCTGTGCCGCTCCTTTTAACCCGAATGGCATGCGCAGGAACTCGAATAGACCGAACGGAGTTATTACCGCTGTTTTGGGTATGTCCTCAGCGCGCACTGGGACTTGGTGGTAACCGCGGACCAGGTCTATTTTGGAAAAAATGTGTGCTCCGGCGAGATGAACGGAAAAATCCTGTATGTGGGGAACTGGGTAGCGGTCGTGCGCTGTGGCGTTGTTCAACCTGCGGAAATCCCCGCACGGTCGCCACGATCCCTCAGCCTTAGGGACCATGTGTAGCGGGGATGCCCATGGGCTGTTTGAGCGCCTGATGATGCCCAACCTTTCCAGGTTGGCGAACTCCTCGCGCGCTATGGCCAGTTTAGCTGTGTCCAAGCGCCGAGGTCTTGCAAAAACGGGCGGCCCAGTGGTGGTGATAAAGTGCTCCACCCCGTGTTTAGCAATGGCCGCGGAAAACGTCGGGACCGTGAGTGCTGGGAACTGAGTGAGCAGTGTGTGGAACTTACTGCCTGTAGCTGTGACGTTGGCTTGTGCTGTTGGCTGGGTCACTCGAGCTATACAGGGGAGAGAGTCAAAGGACAGTGCATTAACCAGGCGCCTGTTAGCAACATCAACCAGTAAACCATGTGCACACAGTAAATCAGCCCCCAGTTTATGGTAATTCAGTGCTGCTACGACAAAAGTCCACTCATATGTACGGCCGTGTAGAGATAAGAGCAGAGTCCTCTCACCAAAGGTCTTAATATCCGAGCCGTTTGCTGCCAACATCCCGGGGCCGCTAGATCCTGCCAGCCGGTCAGCGTAGGTCGGCCGGATGAAGCTCTTCTGGGCTCCGGTGTCCACGAGGAAACGCCTCCCAGAGCGTGCATCCGTTTTGTTTTTTTTTTCTCGGTTCCGGTTCCGCCGGACCGGCGGCGCCACACGAGTTGGCTGCCTGTTGCAACTGCCTTTTTCTTATCTTCCTTCTTCTTTCTACACCTTTCACTCTATATATATATCACGGACACACAGATCGCCCCAAGGGTATCCCGAGTCGGCGGACGGAGCCACTGTTTGCAGCGGGGGACGATACAGCAGGGAAGAGCTAGCTAGCTGGCTAGCTAGCTCCAACCGCCACCCGGTGCTAACGGAGAAGTTCGACATGCCGAGGAACTGTGGCGAAAATGACGCGGGTGCCGGGCTGGAGTTTAGGCGGCGTGCAAGAAATATAAGACAGAATAATAAAGAGCGATGGCAAGAACCAAGCAGACCGCCCGTAAATGTACTGGAGGAAAAAGCCCCCCAGGAAGCAGCTGGCCACCAAGGCTGCTCGAAAAAAGCACTCCGGCCACCGGCGGAGTGAAGAAGCCTCACCGTTACAGGCCCAGTACCATGGCTCTGAGAGAGATCCGTCGCTACCAGAAATCCACGGAGCTGCTCATCCATAGGCTGCCCTTCCAGCGCCTGGTGAGGGAGATCGCTCAGGACTTCAAGACCGACCTGTGCTTCCAGAGCTCCACCGTCATGGCTCTGCAGGAGGCCAGCGAGGCCTTACCTGGTGGGTCTCTTCGTGGACACCAACCTGTGCGCCATCCATGCCAAGAGGGTCACCACCATCATGCCCAAAGACATCCAGCTGGCCCGCCGCATCCGCGGAGGGAGAGAGAGCTTAGACTTTCTGCTGCACATTCACCAACCACAATGCTCCGCACTGTGTGTCTATATATATATATATATATATATATATATATATATATATATATATATACGTATATATATATATATATATTTATAGTAATATGTACATATGTATACTAGCTGTTCTTGTTTTTTTCTTGCCTTCTGATTGTTGCTCTGAGTGTTGCTATCCCTGTGCTGTTGCAATCCTGGAATTTCCCCATTGTGGGACTAATAAAGGCTTATCTTATCTTATCTTATCTTATCTTATCTTATCTTATCTTAAGTAGAGCAGCTTGTTCTCTTCACCGAGGGTCGCAACTGCTACCGACCCCCAGCCTTGGCGTTTTCCCGTGTGCTTGAATTGGCACGGTGGCGCACATCTGCGTGCGTTCTCTCCGAAACGGCGGTGGTAGAAGCAGAGCGTGTGTCTCTGGCGCTCCTTGGTCCCCGCTGCTGCTACCGTCGGTGGCTCCTCGCCTCCTCTGGTCGTCTCGCTGGGCTCCGCCGTTGCCACGTTGACTGTGATGATGATCCAGTCTGCCTCCTGGGCTAGCGCACGGTAGTCGCGCACGGCCAGCCACGGCGAATTGGCCAGAACCGCTCTTGCTACTGTCGGAAGGTTCCGGAGGAGGAGGTGGGCAAACAGAAAGTGCCCATTGTCCGTGCCCATTAACGCCAGCATCTTCTCCATCAGGTCTACGGCCGAACCATCTCCCAACTCGGTCCGCGTCAGGAGCCCCTCTGCTCTCTCACAGTCGGAGAGCGTGTAGCGCTGGATGAGCGCAGCCTTGAGCGTCTCGTATTTGCTGCTGGCTGGTGGCTGATCGAGCAGGCTCGCTACCTGCTGAGCTGTGCGGGCGTCGAGCACTGCGACCACATAGTAGAATCTGGTATCATCTGCCGTTACTCCCCGGAGGGCGAACTGGGCCTCAGTGAGGTGGAACCAAGAGCGCGGGTTGTGCTGCCAGAAATCCGGTAGCTTGACTGAAACCGCACACGCGTGGCTGTAGGTTCCAGTCCGGGCTGTCTGTGGGATGGCTGCCGCCTCGCTGTAGCTTCCTGACCGGGCCGGCTCCGGGGATCTTGCCTCGTGTTCCATAATACGTCTTGGGTCACCAGTGTGGAGTGTGTGAAATCAAAGGCAGATTCATTTCAGACGATTTATTACACACTCACATCTCTCAAGCACAGAACAGACCGAACATTTCAGCAGAAACTCTCCCCTTAAGTTTCATGGCATTTACATCACACACAACATGACATTTGCATCACACTGCATTCAACATCCTTCATCCCTGACTTCTTCCTGCTATCTCACCAGGAACCTCCTGCTCTTTGTTGTCCCAAGCTTATCACTGTCTCCTGTCTGAGATGCTAAATAATCTGGCTCTCCCAAGGTGCTACAATACCTATTTTTGAAATGATTTCTGTTTGTACATAGTTTTAGTTCCAGCTCCAGACTGTTTCACAAATCCACCCCACAGACAGATATGCACATACTTTTCTTAGCTGTTCGTACCTTAGGTTTTGTAAAGTTTAAGTCTCCTCTCAAATTATAATCATTGTCTCTTTTTTGGAATATTTTTTGTATATTAGTTGGGAGTTGATTACTAATTGCCCTGTACATTACTTGTGCTGTCTTATATTTAACTAAATCCATGAACTTTATGGCATGTGACTTTAAAAACAACTAGTTGGTATGGTCTCTACATCCTAATTATTTATTATCCTTATAGCATTTTTTTTTGTAATGTACATATCAGAATCAGAATCAGAATCAGAATCAGATTTATTGCCAAGCACATTTACAAGTAAACAAGTAAACATACGAGGAATTTGACTTGACATTGGGCGCACACGAAAGGCGCATCCCAATGACGCGGCAGCCATGACGAGGCACCTGTCATACGGGGGGGGGGGGGGGTAAAGAGGGGGAGAGGAGGGGTAGGGTAGGGAAAAAGCACAATAGGCAGACAGAAAAAAGCATTGTTGATCAAAATAAAGTTCATTTTATGACCAAAATTTTGATTACAAGAAAAAAACTCTCAATTGCACAATTAGCAGACAATAGATCACACAATGACAAAGCAGTACAGAGAGAGTGTGAGTGTGTGTATGTCAATGTACGTATGTTGTTCATGTAATGTTGTATGCAGTGTGTGGTGTGGGTGTGACAATTGCTGGTGAACAGCAGAGGGCGCCTCCTGGCAGTGGATGGATGTTGATCATGTGATCTGTAGCAGTCTAGAGTCTCTCTCTCTTGCTTGCAGAAAACACATGGAACACTGTCCTTGAAGAATCCAGTCTGCTGAAACAACAACAATTGATTGTCGATGTTTGGGTTAAGCAGAGCCGCTCCTTCTGCTTATCTTATCGAGGAGGAATGTAAACAGGGCACCAAAAACAAGGTCAAATCTGCACAGTACACTCAGAGAATAGAATAGAATTTTCCTCCCCGTGTGATTCTGTGCTTCATAATTTCCATGTACAGGCTTAAACTTTAATCATTCTCTGGAGAGCACGAAGCGACTTCAGAATCCAGATGTTTCCCCTCTAAACACAGATGAGCATGTCCGGTAGAGTCCATCTCTCTACAGTGCACGCAGATGGTAAATTCCATGTTGGTCATTAGCCGCTATCAGTGCGCACCCCATCTGGTCGAATTGTTGAAGAAGCAGCTACGCCGGGTCCGCTTTTTGATTAGCTCTTCCAGTTAAATTTTCGATACACCAGGAAAACTCCAGAGCCAATCAGCAGAAAATCCTGTTATCGTAAAGTCAAAACAGTGTTCAGTCGAATCACGCAGGTTCCAATTCTTGGGCTCCCCCCTGGCCCGGTTCTTGTTGAAAAATGGTGACAATAGTACATTTAAGCCGCTTCCAAATCCATAATTTCCGTTTAGATTAAGATTCAGCAGAAGAAGAGCGACTAAACACAGACACAAACGCAACATTGCAAGCTGGAATCAGAGGGGAGGAGGATTAGGACGGAGAAGGGAAGAAAGCGACTGCTCTCTCTGAAGGGCAGGAAGAAAAAAAAAATATTGGCTGTAGGTTGGTTTTGAAGGTGTTTCCCCAGACCTCTACACAGTAGTTAAGATATGGTAGAAACAGTGAATTGTACAGTAAGAAAATGATTTATAGTCCAAGATGTGTATTGCCTTCCCTAGTATCCCTATACATTTTGCCAACTTGGCCCGGATGTAACTGATGTGAGGTTTCCAGCAGATTTTATTGTCTAGCGTCACCCCCAGAAACTTACACTCACCGGCCACTTTATTAGGTACACCTGTCCAACTGCTCGTTAACACTTAATTTCTAATCAGCCAATCACATGGCGGCAACTCAGTGCATTTAGGCATGTAGACATGGTCAAGACAATCTCCTGCAGTTCAAACCGAGCATCAGTATGGGGAAGAAAGGTGATTTGAGTGACTTTGAACGTGGCATGGTTGTTGGTGCCAGAAGGGCTGGTCTGAGTATTTCAGAAACTGCTGATCTACTGGGATTTTCACGCACAACCATCTCTAGGGTTTACAGAGAATGGTCCGAAAAAGAAAAAATATCCAGTGAGCGGCAGTTCTGTGGGCGGAAATGCCTTGTTGATGCCAGAGGTCAGAGGAGAATGGCCAGACTGGTTCGAGCTGATAGAAAGGCAACAGTGACTCAAATAACCACCCGTTACAACCAAGGTAGGCAGAAGAGCATCTCTGAACGCACAGTACGTCGAACTTTGAGGCAGATGGGCTACAGCAGCAGAAGACCACGCCGGGTGCCACTCCTTTCAGCTAAGAACAGGAAACTGAGGCTACAATTTGCACAAGCTCATCGAAATTGGACAATAGAAGATTGGAAAAACGTTGCCTGGTCTGATGAGTCTCGATTTCTGCTGCGACATTCGGATGGTAGGGTCAGAATTTGGCGTCAACAACATGAAAGCATGGATCCATCCTGCCTTGTATCAATGGTTCAGGCTGGTGGTGGTGGTGTAATGGTGTGGGGAATATTTTCTTGGCACTCTTTGGGCCCCTTGGTACCAATTGAGCATCGTTGCAACGCTACAGCCTACCTGAGTATTGTTGCTGACCATGTCCATCCCTTTATGACCACAATGTACCCAACTTCTGATGGCTACTTTCAGCAGGATAATGCGCCATGTCATAAAGCTGGAATCATCTCAGACTGGTTTCTTGAACATGACAATGAGTTCACTGTAGTCAAATGGCCTCCACAGTCACCAGATCTCAATCCAATAGAGCATCTTTGGGATGTGGTGGAACGGGAGATTCGCATCATGGATGTGCAGCCGACAAATCTGCGCCAACTGTGTGATGCCATCATGTCAATATGGACCAAACTCTCTGAGGAATGCTTCCAGCACCTTGTTGAATCTATGCCACGAAGAATTGAGGCAGTTCTGAAGGCAAAAGGGGGTCCAACCCGTTACTAGCATGGTGTACCTAATAAAGTGGCCGGTGAGTGTATTTTCCTGTACTGTTTCAATTCTGGTATCATCTATCGTTATCATTATTTCATGATTTATTTTATAATTTCCAAACAACATAATCTTTGGTTTTTTTTCAGATTTAGAGATAATTTATTTTTGTTAAACCACTGTGTTAACCTTTTCATTTCAGTTGTGACCACCTCTAAAACCTGCTGCAAATTCTCACCAGTGCAAAGGATATTTGTGTCATCCGCAAACAAAATAAATTTCAGAATTTTTTATATTTGGCATATGTCATTTATATATAAGATAAAGAGTTTGGGTCCCAAAACTGACCCCTGGGGCACACCACAAGAGATGTTCATGAAGGGTGATTTGTGTTCACCAATTTGTACAAATTGTTGTCTGTTACTTAAATAAATTTCCACCCAACTCAGTCCGACCCCTCTTATCCCATACCTTTCCAATTTCCTCAGTGAAATTATGTGGTCAATGGTGTCAAAAGCTTTCTTTAAATCTATAAATACTCCTACAGCAAACTTTTTTTAATCTATACAACTAGTAATTTCTTCTATGAGTTTGATCAGTGCCAGAGATGTAGATTTGTCTGCTCTAAAACCATACTGACTGTCTGTAAGAAGGTTGTGTTTTTCAATGAAATCACCCAGTCTCTTAATGAAGATTTTTTCAAGTATTTTGGAGAATTGTGAGAGTAAAGAGACCGGTCTGTAATTTGTGAAATGATGACTGTCTCCTGTTTTGTATAGTGGTATTACTTTTGCTATTTTCATTTTGTTTGGAAATTTATCAGTTTGAAATGACAGGTTACAGATGTGGGTGAGTGGTTTAACAATTCTTTCAATTACTTTTTTCACTATTGTCATGTCAATTTCATTCCAGTCAGTTGATTTATTGTTTTTAAATTTATTCACAGTCTCAATAATTTCCTTTTAAGTTACTGCACCCAAAAAGATTGTGTTGTAGAAGCCGGGTTAATCATCTCAGACTGGATGCAGAGGGTAAACAGAGAAGGACAATAGTTACTGAGATGGGAGAAATTATGGTGAGGTAGCAGGAAGGAGAGCTGGGAGACAGTGGGGGGAGAAGGGTTGAATGTATTGTATGAATGAATGAATGAATGAATTTATTTATTTCGGATAGTACATTACAGGTTAAAAGAAACTGTATAATATAACAACAAGGTCAAATTAGACAAAGACTCCTTCTACTATACAATTCCACGTGAGTTATCCGAAATGGGTGATGGCTGAAGCCGCAGCTTATATTGCCCACCCATATTCCATCCAAGAATTCAAAGGAGAAAAAAGAGAAAACAAGACAAGAGCGATTACAATTTAAAACAAGGCTAAGACAAAATATGACTGAGAGAAAAGAAAACTGAGCTAGTCTAAGTTAAGCGGTTACTATTCAAAAACAAATCTAAGACATGTGACGTGATGTCACATGTCTTGACTTGTGATGCGAGATGTCATGCAGATGTGAGATGGGTGGAGGATATAAAAGGAAAGACCCTGGTGTATTGTGGAAATGCTTTTTCTGTTATTACTAATGTGAGAGTGAATAAAGTCGTCTGCTGTGCAAGTCTGGTTCCCTTTATTTCCACTCTTCACATTGGTGACCCCTTGAAGAATTATGGAACACAAGGCAAGAACCCTGGAGTCGGCCCGGACGGGAAGCCCCAGCAACGTGGCAAGCATCCCAGAGACGGCCCGGACGGGAACCCCCAGCAACGTGTGCGCTGTTTCGGTCAAACTACCGAACTTTTGGCTGCACAACCCGCGGTCTTGGTTCCACCACACCGAGGCTCAGTTCGCCCTCCGGGGAATAACGGCAGACGACACCAGATATTTCTATGTGGTCGCAGCGCTGGACTCTCGCACGTCTCAGCAAGTAGCGAGCCTGCTCCAACAGCCCCCAGCCCACGACAAATATGGGGCTCTCAAGGCTGCGCTGACCCGGGGCTACACGCTCTCGGACTGTGAGAGAGCAGAGAGGCTCCTGAGGCACTCCGAGTTAGGAGATGGGTCGAAGGTCGAACTGATGGAGAAGATGTTGGCGTCGATGGGCACGGACGACGGGCATTTTCTGTTTGCCCACCTGTTCCTCCGGAACCTCCCAACAGAGGCCAGAGCGGTCCTTGCCAATTCGTCGTTACTGGCCGCGCGTGACTACCATGCGCTAGCCCAGGAGGCAGATCGGATCATCCTCACCACCACAGCCCTCACAGTGAACGCGGCGGTGTCGGAACCCAGCGAGACGACCAGCGGAGGCGAGGAGCCGGCGACAGTAGCGGCAGCGGGGGCCAGTAAGCGCCAGAGACACGCTCTGCTTCTACCACTGCCGCTTTGGAGAGAACGCATGCAGATGTGTGCCACCATGCCAATTCAAGCGTTCAGGAAACGCCAAGGCCGGGAGTCAGTAGCAGCTGCGATGGAGACGGTTCCTCATAGACATCGGCTCCCAGAAGAGCCTCATCCTGCCGTCCTACACTGACCGGCTAGCGGGAGCTAGCAGCCCCCAGCTGGTAGCAGTAAACGGCTCGGACATTAAGACTTTTGGTGAGAGAACACTGACTTTATCCCTAGACGGCCGTATGTACGAGTGGACTTTTGTCATAGCGGCATTGAGTTTCCCAATCCTGGGAGCTGATTTTCTGTGTGCACACGGGTTGCTAGTCGGTGTTGCTAACAGGCGCCTGGTTAATGCAATGTCTTTTGATTCTCTCCCCTGTACAGCTCGAGGGGCCGGGCCAATAATACAAGCCAACGTCACAGCTCCAGGCGGTAAGTTCCACACACTGCTCACTCAGTTCCCAGCAGTCACGGTCCCAACGTTTTCGGCAGCCAGCACTAAACACGGGGTGGAACACTTTATCACCACCACTGGGCCGCCCGTTTTAGCACGACCTCGGCGCCTGGATGCAGCTAAACTGGCCATAGAGCGCGAGGAGTTTGCCAACTTGGAAAGATTGGGCATCATCAGGCACTCAAACAGCCCATGGGCATCCCCGCTACACATGGTCCCTAAGGCTGAGGGATCATGGCGACCGTGCGGAGATTTCCGCAGGTTGAATAACGCCACAGCGCACGACCGCTACCCGATTCCCCATATTCAGGATTTTTCCGTTCACCTCGCCGGGGCACGCATTTTTTCTAAAATAGACCTGGTCCGTGGTTACCACCAGGTCCCAGTGCGTGCGGAGGACATACCCAAAACAGCGGCAATAACTCCGTTTGGCTTGTTTGAGTTTTTACGCATGCCCTTCGGATTAAAGGGCACGGCACAGACATTCCAACGCATGATGGATGTGGTGTTGCGCGATCTGCCGTTTGTTTGTATACCTGGATGATATCCTGGTGGCCAGCGTGTCCGAGAATGAACACGTAACTCACCTCAGGACGGTTTTGCGGAGGTTGGAGGAGCACGGGTTAATAATCAACCCGGCGAAATGCCAGTTCGGCGTGACGGGGATTGACTTTTTGGGGCACTGTGTCTCACCGGAGGGAGCGATACCCTTGCCCGACAAGGTACGCGCTGTGACGAATTTTCCCCAGCCTCAGATGGTCAGGGCGCTGCAAGAGTTTTTGGCGATGTTTAACTTTTATAACCGGTTCCTCCCCCGCGCAGCTCAGCTCATGTAGTCATTGTATGCCGCCCTCAAGAAACGGAAACCGGCGGACAGAGTCGAATGGACTCCCTAGCAGAAGCAGGTGTTCTCTGAGGTTAAAACAGCCCTGGCAAACGCCGCACTGTTGGCGCACCCGGACCTGGCGGCCAGGATAGTGCTCACTACTGACGCCTTGGACGTGGCCATAGGGGCTGTCGTGGAGCAACGCGTCGCTGGTTCTTGGCAGCTGCTCGCTTTTTTCAGCAGGGCTTTGCGTGACAGTGACCGTAAATACAGCGCGTTCGATAGAGAGTTGCTGGCTCTCCACCTGGCCATACGCCACTTCCAGTTCTGGCTGGAAGGGGGCAGCTTCACTGCGTTCATGGACCACAAGCCGCTAACGTTCGCGATGGCCAAGGTTTCAGAACCATAGTCGGGCCAGCAGCAGAGACAGTTGGCCGCGATCTCGGAGTTTCCGACCGATATTCAGCATGTGTCGGGTAAACTGAATGTGGTGGCGGACTGCCTCTGGCACGTAGTAGTGGCCCCGGTCTGTGTGGGGATAGATTATACAGCCATGGCCGCAGAGCAGATTGGCGACGCGGACGTGTGCGCGCTCCAGTCTGGACCAACAGGGCTAAGGCTGGAGAGCAGAGTACTGCAAGACGCCAGCCCCCCCCCCCAATCTGCGACGTCTCCACTGAACGCCCGCGCCCGGTGGTCCCAGTTGCTTGGCGCCACCGAGTGTTTGAGTCAGTTCACGCTCTGGCGCACCCAGGAGTGCACGCGTCAGTCAAAATGGTGGGAGCAAAGTTCGTATGGCCAGGCCTGCGCAAACAAGTGAAAGAGTGGGCCGCAGCCTGCGTAGCGTGCCAATGAGCCAAAGTACACAGACACACGAAGGCTCCTTTGGAGCCGTTTCATATACCGGCTAAGAGGTTTGACCATGTTCACGTGGACCTCGTGGGCTCGCTCCCGCCATCGCAGGGGTGCACGGACCTTCTGACAGTGGTGGACCGCACCACACACTGGCCAGAAGCAGTCCTGCTGGCGGCAACCGCGTCCGCAGACGTGGTGCGCGCTTTTTTGACAACATGGGTGGCACGTTTTGGCATCCCGTCGGACATCACGTCTGATTGGGGCCCTCAGTTTGTTTCTGACCTCTGGTCCGCGATGGCCTGTAGCCTGGGTGTTGCAATTCATCGCACAACCGCGTACAACCCACAGGCCAATGGGTTATGTGAGCATTTCCATAGGTCACTGAAAGCAGCGCTCAGGGCTTCGCTGACGGATGCAAATTGTGTAGACCGGTTGCCGTGGGTTCTGTTGGGGTTGCGTTCTGCACCAAAAGAGGATTTGGAGGCTTCCCCGGCGGAGCTTGTTTTTTCTCAGCCACTGCGGCTCCCTGGGAAAATTTTGCCAGATAATCCGGCGCCGGACAACTGTCCGTCTCAGCGTTTGCAGCATAGTGTAGATACAGGCACGCTGCCGGGCCCGGCCCACCACTGTTTTCCACGCGCTTTTGTGCCAAAAACTTTGAGGAACGCGGCGTTCGTATTTGTCAGGCACGATGCCCACCGCCCCCCATTGCGCCCACCCTACGATGGCCCGTTCAGAGTGCTGGAACCAGGGGACAAACATTTTTTGTTAGACTTGGGGGGTCGTCGGGAGAAAATATGTATAGACAGACTTAAGCACGCCTTTGTGGTGGCGGATGAGCAAGTGATGTTGGCTCGGGCCCCTTGGCGTGGAAGACCCCCACTGAGAACTCCCCAGGTAAACGATTCATCAGAGCAGCCACACGGGCAAGTCGAAGGTTTCCCCCCCCGCCCCCCGCCATTGCCCACCCGCAGACAGACACACCCCCAGGAGCACCCCACCGGCACAGCAGCGCCGCGGAGGCGGAGAGCCCCCATTACAGCAGATATGGGAGGAGACTGAAGCCAAAAGGACATGAGGACTGAGATTCTGGGGGCGGGGGGCAGTGTAGAAGCTGGGTTAATCATCTCAGACTGGATGCAGAGGGTAAACAGAGAAGGACAATAGTTACTGAGATGGGAGAGATTATGGTGAGGTAGCAGGAAGGACAGCTGGGAGACAGTGGGGGGAGAAGGGTTGAATGTATTGTGATGCGAGATGTCATGCAGATGTGAGATGTGTGGAAGATATAAAAGGAGAGACCCTGGCGTATTGTGGAAATGCTTTTTCTGTTATTACTGATGTGAGAGTGAATAAAGTCGTCTGCTGTGCAAGTCTGGTTTCTTTTATTCCCACTCTCCACAGTGTTTGGATTTCTATCTTCTATTTAATTTACAGACCACCATCGTTTGTTTCTGGGGTCACTATTGTTTTTGCTAATTCTGGACCAACATTTACAAAAAATTTATTGAAACCACTAACCACATCCTCCATATTATTTATCAAATTGTCATTTTCAATAAAATATTCTGGATAATTAGCATTCTTTGATCGGTTACTAATAATTCCATTTAGCACTGCCATATTCCTCTTAAGTTATTCTTATTATCCTCTAATATTCTGTTGTAGTATTCTTTCTTACAAGTCCTCATTATATTAGTTAGCTTGTTTTTATATCTTTTATATTTGATCTCAGCCTCTTCCGTTCTGCACTTAATGAATTGTTTATATAATGTATTCTTCTTTTTTACATGCATTTAGTAACCCCTTGGTGACCCATGAAATATTTTTGTTTTGTTGTCTGTCACTGTATTGTTTTATAGGACGGTTTTTATTGTACAATGATTGAAATATTTGTAAAAATTCATCATATGCTTTATTTATATCATTTTCGTCACAAACTATCTTCCAGTCTTGTATTAATAATTCCTTTGCCAGTAAATATATAGATTCTTTGGTTCTTATTCTTTTATATTTAATATTTTTAGTATACTTTTTCTTCCTATAATCACATTGATAGACAACAAAAATCGGCAGGTGGTCACTGATATCATTTAATAAAAGCCCACTCACGATATTATTTTCCATAATGTTTGTGAATATGTTATCTATTAATGTGGCACTGTGTGATGTAATTCTGCTAGGTCTGGTGATTGTTGGATGTGTGGCGACATGGGATAATAAGCGGCGAACTGAGGAGTTTAAAGTGCCTTTATTAAGTCACATCGCCAACACGAGCTCACTCTGGTGCTGTGCAGAGCGGCCCAGAGCGAGCCCTGAGGGCTCTCAGTAGCGTGAAGACAGGTGCAGTCAGTTGAGCAGTAGCAGAGAGAGGGTGAGTTACATGATATGTGCGGTATTTATACCGGTTACAGACAATGCATGAAAGAGCATGGGCATTTGCATATGAGAGAGACATACATATCAAATAGGCAGGTTGCCAGCCCCTGCTCCAGCTTGCAGGACAAAGAGGTGACAAGTCACACCTACATATTGATCTGTCTCTAGGTCAACAGTGAGGACAGGACGTGTGAACACAAAGCATGAATGGCACATTAACATCACACTAGCGCTGTGGAAAATAACCAGGAGTAGCGAGCTGTCTGTCCTTAGTCTGTGGAGGATGTCCCACACTGCTCCCCCCCAGAGGGCTCGGCTGGGGGCCGAGACCTCGATAGTGCAGCATGGCAGCGAGCAGGGAAGGCTCTGTGCCGGTGAAGGTGGAGAGGGGTGGGGGTTGCCGGGGACGGTGAAATCGTCCAGGCCGCGCAAAAATTGCTTGTTGATCCGCGATGTCGAGGGGCTGTCCCGTTGAGCGTGCGGAGATAACAAGAAGAAAAATTAGTCTCTGGCTCCTCTCGTGGCCATGAAGAAAAGCAGGGGCGGCTGTGAGGGAAAAAAACAAAAACAGAGGGACGTGGCGTGTCTCTTTAGGTGAGGGCGCAGCCCTAAAGTCCTCGGGAATCGCAAAACAGCTGAATTCGCTATGTGTGCCGTGGCTGAGACCATTAACAAATCCTTCGAGCATGCTGCATGCGTGCCTCAGGTGAGCGAGCAACCCTGAAGGGCAGCGGCGAAGGAGGAAGGCAGTCTGTGGAGCCGTATGTGTCCCGTGCGTGGTGCGCCGTGCCCGTGACTCCCCGGTGCGTGTGCCGGGGTCCCGTGCGTGGGTGGGCCACTGGAGAGGAGAACCAGGGTCAGGGAGCTTGCTGGAGATCATCCCTGTTGTCTGTTGCGTCGTTCGGTCGTGGTGCGTTGGAGCGGTGCGAGGAAGTAGACGATCTCTGTGCCTCGGGCTCGTGGAGATGCGTTGGAGCGGTGCGAGGCAATAGACGATCTTTGTGCCTCGGGCTCGTGGAGATGCGTTTGAGCGGTACGAGGAAGTAGACAATCTCTGTGCCTCGGGCTCGTGGAGATGCGTTGGAGCGGTGCGAGGAAGTAGACGATCTCTGTGCCTCGGGCTCGTGGAGATGCGTTGGAGCGGTGCGAGGCAATAGACGATCTTTGTGCCTCGGGCTCGTGGAGATGCGTTGGAGCGGTGCGAGGCAGTAGACGATCTTTGTGCCCCGGGCTCGTGCAGCTGCGTTGGAGCGGTGAGAGGGAGGAGACGATCGTTGTCGCTCGTGCGGCCATGGTGCGTTCAGGTCCACGCGCTGCGCTCTCCGTCGGCCCTGGAGGTTGCCGTCGTGGAGAGAGGACGAGGTGCGTGCGCTCTCGTGTGGAGGAGCTGTGAGAGCGGCCGGTCCAGCGTGGATGTGCAGATCTCAGGCGTGCAGATCTCACCGTGAAGCGTGAAACGTGAAGCGGTCACCAGTGTCGCGGTCCGTACCAGAAAGTTGCTTTGCACAAAACGTGTGCTTTCAAGCGGGGTCACCAGTGTGGCGATAGTGGATAATATGCGGCGAAGGAGGAAGTTTAAAGTGCCTTTATTAAGTCACATCGCCAACACGAGCTCACTCTGGTGCTGTGCAGAGCGGCCCAGAGCGAGCCCTGAGGGCTCTCAGTAGCGTGAAGACAGGTGCAGTCAGTTGAGCAGTAGCAGAGAGAGGGTGAGTTACATGATATGTGCGGTATTTATACCGGTTACAGACAATGCATGAAAGAGCATGGGCATTTGCATATGAGAGAGACATACATATCAAATAGGCAGGTTGCCAGCCCCTGCTCCAGCTTGCAGGACAAAGAGGTGACAAGTCACACCTACATATTGATCTGTCTCTAGGTCAACAGTGAGGACAGGACGTGTGAACACAAAGCATGAATGGCACATTAACATCACACTAGCGCTGTGGAAAATAACCAGGAGTAGCGAGCTGTCTGTCCTTAGTCTGTGGGGGATGTCCCACAGATGTAAGCCCATACTGTACATTGTGTTGCTAAATTCTTCTGTCATACTATGTTGTTTTGAATTCATAAGATCTATACTGAAATCCCCACAGATGAACATAACTTTATGAGTAAGTTTTGCATACATTTTTTCCATCCAGTCCTTGAATAAGTCAATATTTGATCCAGGTCTGATATATACACAGCTCACTACTATATTCTTCATCTTGTCCAAACAGATTTCTATTGTAATACATTCAAATGATGATGGCGGCGCATATGGACGCTGGATGTATGGACGCTGCGGCCCCTCTAGGCATCAGTGAGTGTGAGAGTTTTGAGTGTTTTAATCATCCCAGATGTACATTCTGAAAAACTTACAACTGTGAGACCTTATTAAACATCAAGGTAATGCATGCTGCAAGAATTCCGGCGCTCGGGTGTGACTTGGACATTCTATGCCAGCATGGAATACTATCGGAGGTTTTGCTGGCAGCTACCCGGGAGAGGAGGAAGCGTAAGCGGCGTGAACGCAAACAAAGGAGAGGAAAGAGAGCCGGGATTCATGCTAGGCTAAAGGCTAACCCCTCCAGACCAGCAGTACCGTCGCTCCTACTTTCCAATGTCCGTTCCCTCGACAACAAGCTGGATGAGCTGCATCTGCTGAGAGAAACCCGGAGAGAGTGGAGGGACTGCTGTGTGTTTGCATTTACAGAGACATGGCTCCACGACAACATCCCTGACGCGGCCATTCAGCTGGAAGGGATCACATCATTCCAGGCGGACAGGGAGGCTGCTCCGGTAAGAGCCGGGGGTGGGTGGATATGTATCTATATTAACAAGAACTGGTGTGTTAACGCCACGTTAGTAATTAAACACTGCTCTCTGTTGGCGGAGTTCCTTATTGTGAATTGCCGGCCATTCTACCTGCCGAGGGAATTCACCAACGTGTTTGTAGCTGCTGTTTACATAGCTCCTAGCGCTAATACTAAAGCTAATGCTAACGAGGCACTCGGAGAGCTGCACGACGCTATCAATGAATTTCAGACTTCATACCCGGACAGTTTTGTGGTGGTTGTGGGGGATTTTAATTACGCCAGTTTAAAGACCGTGCTCCCCAAGTTCAAACAATGTGTGGACTTTAAGACCAGAGGAGAGAATATGTTGGACTTGGTGTATACAAACTTCCCAGATGCATATAAGGCAACATCTCGCCCCCACCTCGGCCATTCTGACCACCTATCCATGATGCTGGTGCCTGCCTACAAACCTTTACTGAAGTGCAGCCAGTAGAGAAACAAATCAGGATTTGGCCAGAGGGTGCAGTCTCAGCACTTCAGGACTGTTTTCTGCACACAGACTGGGAGGTCTTCAAAATAGCAGCCTCCCAGGGATACAGGACAGATGTGGAGGAGTATGCTGAAACAGTCACCAGCTACATCGTGAAGTGCAAAGAGGATGTCACTGTAGTGAAGACTTTCCCTGCACGGGGCAACTACAAACCCTGGATGACTGCAGAGGTGCGTTTGCTGCTCACAGCCAGAGATGCAGCCTTCAGAGCAAAGGACAGGATCGCCCTCCGCTCAGCCAGGTCTGCGCTCTCAAAGGGAATTAAGACGGCGAAACGCACCTATGCGGAGAAAATCCAGGGACACCTCTGTGACACAAGGAACACCAAACAGATGTGGCAGGGAGTTCGGGCGCTGACGGATTATAAGTCTAGGCAGGGGGTTGATGATGATGATGACGCTTCGCTTCCAGACAGGCTCAACAACTTCTTCGCACGTTTTGAAGGATCAAATCCGACAATCAGAGGGAGGGCTGGCCCATCTCCACCATCTGTTGGGACAGCTATCATCATCAACGCAGCGGATACACAGAGGACCCTAATCAGGGTCAACTCACATAAAGCTGCAGGTCTGGACAACATCCCGGGACGTATGGTCCGAGTCTGCGTGAGCGAGTTGGCGGATGTCCTGACTGACATTTATAACATCTCCCTGAGTCAGGCCATCGTTCCCAGATGCTTTAAGACCTCTACCATAGTACCGGTGGCAAAGACACCAGTTATGTCCTGTCTGAATGACTATCGTCCTGTTGCACTGACACCAATTGTGATGAAGTGTTTTGAACGGCTTGTCAAACCACATGTCACAGCCTGCCTCCCTGCATCACATGACACACTCCAGTTTGCATATCGTTCAAATTACTCCACAGAGGATGCTATAGTCACCACCCTGGACTCTGTCATCACCCACCTGGATCAGAAAGACACCTACGCCAGACTCCTGTACATTGATTTCAGTTCAGCATTCAACACCATTATTCCCCAGAGACTGATGGAGAAATTACTCCTTCTCAGTCTGAACACCACCGCATGTCTCTGGATCCTGGACTTCCTGACCGAGAGACCTCAGCCTGTCTGTGTTGGAAGCAACATCTCCAACTCTATCACGCTGAGCACCGGATCCCCTCAAGGTTGCATACTCAGTCCACTGTTGTTTACACTTCTAACACATGACTGTGTATCCAGACACGAGGGGAACCAGATTATTAAGTTTGGAGATGACACCACAGTGATGGGACTTATTCAGAGGGATGAGGAATCAATGTACAGGGAAGAAGTTAGAGACCTGGAGGGCTGGTGCAGGGAGAACAATCTAGTGCTCAACGACGTGGACAAAACGAAGGAGATGATTATCGACTTCCGGTGGTCACGGCCTGAACACGTCCCTCTAAGCATCGGCAGCCGTTTGGTGGAGAGAGTAGAGAACATCAAGTTCCTTGGAGTGCAGATCTCGCAGGACTTGGCCTGGAGCAAGAATTCCTTGGGGATCAGGAAGCGGGCCCAGCAGAGACTGCACTTCTTGAGGAAACTCAAACAGGCCTCTCTCCCCATCTGCATCCTCAGGACCTTCTACAGAGGTGTGGTGGAGAGTGTTCTGACGTACTGCATTGCAACATGGTACTCCAGCTGCAGTATGTCAGACAAAAAAGCCCTGCAGAGGATAGTTAAGGGAGCTGAGAGGGCAATTGGAGTTTCCCACCCCTCTGTCCAAGAACTTTTTCAGAACCGTTGTAGGAGCAGGGCACTGAACATTGTCAAGGATCACTCTCACCCTCTGCATAAACACTCTGAACTGCTGCCATCTGGCAAACGATTCCGGAGCATCAGAGGCAGAACCATCAGACTGATAACAGCTTCCTTCCACAAGCTGTTAGGATGCTGAACAGTTGATCTGGAATCTTTCATACATACTATTGCACCTTATGGACATTACATATATGTATATTATAGTTCTAGTTAGTTTCAAGTATGTCTCAGGGATGTGTGAATGGCTGTGTTGGGGTGGGGGGTGAGGGTGTGTGTGAGTGTGTCTTAAATTATGTTCTTTGTACTTATATGGATGCCTAGAGAAACGTAATTTCATCTTGCCTGCACTACAGTTGTATGTACAGCAACATGACAATAAAGATTGATTTGATTTTGATTTGAAATAAATCATCCACAGTCACTGACAAATTTTCAACAACCTTGTATTGCAAGCACTTAACATAAATTGCAGCTCCTCCTCCTTTTTTCACTTTTTTATTCATATAATTTAATTCATAGCCATCCACTGTAAAATCCCCTCCTTTCTCTTCACTGAGCCACGTTTCTGATATTGCCACTATACTGAATGGCTTCTTCTTAAGTTGTATCTTAGTTTTTCCCTTGTTTGAACTGGCAGGTGCGCCTTGTGCTCGAAAGGATTGTTTCAGCTCCAGTTACCTGGAGGAACCGGCTTAACTTGTACATACTCAGTTGAGTACAATAAGGCAGCCAAACTCATCTGAATGTGTTTGTGCTTAATGGCGTGTTTGGGGCACTGTGCTCCTGCAACCTGTGGTTGACGCCACCTCCATTCTCCTCAGGACTCATTTGGTATATGGTTGCTACGTAGTTACAGGTTCACTGAAATGAAATAAAACATATGCTTATGGATGTAAATGCAGTTTTATGAATGAAAGTGAACCTGTAGCCATTCATTGTCCTTCGTTGGTGGAGGCAGGCTCCTCCCAGTTGTTGGAAAGAGGAAGAATGAGTGGATGCAAGGGGTATATATATAAGGTGTGCATCCATAGGTGTGATTAATTTGGTATAATGCTCCTGTCCCAAGGATGAGATGTCACCTGATTACAGGTTCACTTTCATTCGTAAAACTGCGTTTACATCCGTAAACGTATGGGTTTTTTTTGGTCCAAGTTGGCAAATCTTTTCTTGATTTTTGTCCTCGGACTCTTGGAAGCTTGCAATTTCTTGACGAAGTTTCCCCATTCATGGCTCTCTCTTTGCAAAGTCCTCTCATCCTATGTGTGTACACTAGTTCGAGTTTCAAAATCCTTCAGCAAAGGTTTTTTTTGGTGTTGATATCTTATGGTGATGTAAACCTGATCAGGTTTAGGGGTAGAAGAGGTGGGCCAAAGAAGAGAGCCAGAATTCCTAAAACTACATTTTGTATTTACTGGGGCTATCTTTGTCCAATATTAAAATTTGTTTGATGATCTGAAACATTTAAATCTGATAAATATGCAAAAATATATGCAGTCAGGAAGGGGGTAAATACATTTTCACAGCACTGTATGGCCAGGTTTCCCTAAAGGTCAAAGGTTATCAATCATTTCAAGTTTTTCCTTTAAATTTGTAGCTTTGTCTTGTAAGAGTCCATAGCTTGACTGCATTTTCTAACTTATCTTCAATGTTACAATAATGAACTGTCATACAAAAAGTGTCCAGTGGCTCAAACAATGTATACATCTTCTGTAGTTGTTCTATTAAACAGTGCAGTTAATTTTACACTTTTATAAATTGACAGCTAAAATCTCTACGACTGACCACTGCAGGAAGGTGACCCTCTGGCTGGCTGTTGATTCTCAAGCTCCTTTCAAACTAACCAAATAAAACCATTTCAAAAAGAACAACTGGTAGAAGTTCCCTCATCAAACTGACTCTGCAAGCCACATCGTTCATGGCCCACCTCACCTCTGATCAGTGCTCATTTGAATAGGAAACCCAGGTGAGCCCGTAATCACCACTATGTCACGGCACAGGCAGAAAGTGGAAACAATCAGGTAGGTAAAATTTAAATTATGTCAGCAGTACATTTGCTGGATGCACGCTGCAGTAGCTTTACATTTCTACTGAATGTTTGGAAACTAGTGTTACAAAAAGACTTGACAAAGTTTTCTGGAGGAGGTTGAGTTTTATTTGGAAATCTGACAGGCGTGGCTGAACAGTGACCTCTCGTCTCAACAAAAACAAATAAATAAGACAGCAGCACTACAGGTAAACAATACTAGTGTTTGAGAATGTCATATTAAACAAATACACTTGCACGCATAAATGCATTCATCATTTATTTGGGCACTCGCGCACGCGCTCACACCGTCAACTCCATATGAACATGTGGACATCCTCCAATAATAATCACACTACATCCAGAGGAATTCCAAGCACTTACAACACCCACAGTGCATTTTATCTAACTATACACAGATAATTTATATATTTTATGTATATAGGGTTTTTGAGAACAGTACTCCATTTAGACAAATCTTCATAGCTTTCCATAAATAGTGAAAAAAATCTAAAAGATCCCCAAAAATGAACATGAAAAAATAATATACTAGTGTGCACAACTCTTCAGCAGTCTTAGAACAGAAATAAATAGTAAAAACCACCAACAGAAATGATGGAAGAACAAAAAAAAAAGGGGAATGAAGGGAAAAAAAAAAGAGGGGAATGGGCGGTGGGGTAAACGCTGATATTCACACTCACAGCACAGACTGATTACTACATTTACTGGGGGTGGAGGGACTCTGGATCACTGTACAGATTAAGATCAGACAACAAATCAGGCAGACTGTCCACACATCATCCCACAACAAACAGTACATCTTCATGACCGTTCTGCACACACAGGACCTGACACAACCGGATGGCTTCAAACAATAGAGATAGACAAACATCTATCCAAGGACACGGCTGTCAGAGCTCAAAGCTAACACGTTTCTGTTGCCATCCCATCCTGTCAGACCCACAGGGTGTAAATGGAAGTATGTGAAAATCTCCTATTTGTTCTTGCTGCTTTGATATGGAATGAATGAGATGGTGGCTGATGGAGACACCTATTTTGTAGATAGGATGAGGGCCACGATGAGGCCGTAAAGCCCCAGCACCTCGGCGAAGATCAGGATCAGAATCATGCCCACAAAAAGCCGGGGCTGCTGAGCAGTCCCCCTCACGCCAGCGTCGCCCACGATCCCGATGGCAAACCCGGCCGCCAGACCACTGAGGCCCACACTCAGACCAGCACCGAGATGCAGGAAGCTCCTGTTGGAGGGGAAAAAAAGGTCAAACTTTTGCTGTAGATATATAAAACCAGTATATTTAATAGGGCTGTCACAAGTGATTGAAAATTATGTCACAGTCTTGACCTTCAATGTCACTTCCAGCTGGCGTGTCAAAAAGCTGCTCAACCTCTTCTAAAGGCCCACTCAAAGTGGGACCAGTTGGCCTGTACGTGTGAGGCGACTGACCCCCCCCTCGAACGTCCACAGTGCTCCTGCACTCACTTCATTTTTAGAGTAGCCAGACATGTGTCATCATGCTGTTAATTTAACAGACATGTGACTTTACGTCATTGGGAAGCGCCATTTGTTTACAAGAAAAGTGGCTCCAGTGACCACACCATAGAGAACACTGCAACACTACAGACTTTGTGGTTTAATTTTGAGTCACTTTATTTCCACAGTAGGGCTCTTTCACACAGCTGCTACACTGTAAAATAATTAACGGTCACACCAATAATACAATGGCAAGAAAAAGTATGTGAACCCTTTGGAATTACCTGGTTGTCTGCATTTTTTTTTTTTTTTTTGTCTTTTGGCTGTTCTGTATCAGGGTCACCACAGCATATCACCTTATATTGCGATGATCCACATGTCAATTTGGCAAGGATTTTTATGCCAGATGCCCTTCCTGATGCAACCTTCCTCATTTAACCGGGCTTGCGACCGGTACAGGGAGTACACTGGCCTGTGTTCCTTCTATGGCTGGGTAACCAACTTTTTCTTCCTCCATTCTATAATGCTGAGCACCAAGCTAGAAGGCAGGAAGTACCATTTTTTTATATCGTCTTTGATATGACCCAGCGGGGATGCTCTGCCTCTAGGCCACCACTCTGGTTACCTGGTTTTCTGCATTAACTGGTCATAAAATGTGATCTGATCTACATCTAAGTTCCAAGTATTGACAAAAACAATGTGCTTAACTGAATATCACACAATTATAATAGTTCATGCCTTTATTAGACATATCCATTAAACACTCACAGTGCTTGCGGAAAAAGCAAGGGAACCCTTGGATAACCTGTTGAACCTCCTTTAGCAGCAATAACCTCCAACAAGAGCTTCCAGTAGCTGCTGATCAGACCTGCACAACCTCCATTCTTCCTTACAGAACTGCCTCAGCTTAGGGCTGTGCGATATGATGATATATAGACTGACAATATAAAAACGTCTATTGTTTCATAGAATACTCTATCGTTTATATTGTTATTTAAAATGCACATACCCCCGTTTCTTGAGCAAAGCTCCTCACACCACTTGTCAGCAGCCCGCCTCTCCCCCACAGCACGTGCAGTGTGTGTGGCTAGACTCTCTGGTGGTTGCTAACTCTGAACTCCCAGTTTGGTCAAATAGCCACTAGCCTGCTACTCCTGTTTGCTAGAGAGGATGTGGGACTCTTTTCCATTGTGCTGCGTCAGGGAGGATAGTCCGCTAACCTCGTTTTAATAGGAGGCAAGTAACGTTAACACCATGTCTAATTATAAAATGGCAAATGCTAAATGACGGTGCTAAGGTGTGCTAACTGGAAACATAATAGTGTATCAGACCATCGTTTCTTTGATTTAAATTGTTGCCAAGTTTCTTAATTTTGTCTGAAAAAAAATATTAAAGCTGCAAAAGTGCATGATGGTGGCACGTACACGCAAAATAAAGAAAAATTAAAACGGGTCAGAGGAGCAAGTTGGCTCTTAATGCATGCATCTATCCATCCATCTTCTACCGCTTTTCCGGAGGTCCAGGTCACGGAGGCAGCAGATCAAGCAGAGAAGCCCAGACTTCCCTCTCCCCAGCCACCTGCTCCAGCTCTTTAGAGAGGATACCAAGGCGTTCCCAGACCAGCTGGGAGACACAGTCTCTCCATCGAGTCCTGGGTCTGCCCCGGGGTCTCCTCCCAGTGGGACGTGCCTGAAACACCTCAAGTGGGAGGCGTCCAGGAGGCATCCTAATCAGATGCCCATACCACCTCAACTGACTCCTTTCAATGCAATTTATTTGATTTCTAATAATTTTAATTAGTAGGGGTGGGTTCAAAAGATCAATATATCGATATGTATCGATACATGTTTGACTGAGCCGATATCGATCCACAAAATCCGCGGATCGATCTTTTAATATTAATATGTTTTAATATAATATTTTTACGTTTGTGAACGTCTGCTGAGTATAATCGGGTCGAAACCGGGTCAATGAACGAGGAACAACGGCCGAGAATCATAAACAATCGACGCGCTAACGGAGCTAGCAAGCTAACGGATATGCTAGTTCTTCTTCTGTGGTGTTAAAACGGTTCTCAACCGGCAAGAGTTTCCTGCCGCGCGTGCTCTTTCGTGTTTACACGAGCGGAGATAATAACGTGCGTCTCTTAATTTAGCAACAAAAGTCACCGTAAAGATTGTCCTCAACAGCTTCTGAATATTTTTCATAAATAAAACTTCTGTGTTCCCTGCAGCGCGTGCACACGTCTTTTGTGTTTACATGACGCGGAGTTAATAACGTGCGTCTCTTAATTTAGCAGCAAAAGTCACCGTCTGTCCGTCTGACTGTCCTCAACAGCTTCTTAATATTTTTCATAAAGCGGGGATAAACGGACTTTTACTCCATGCAGCGCTGTGTTGGAACATAAAGTTGACGACTGATAAAGGGAAAATGCGGAGACTGAAACCCGTGAAGCAGAGACTTTGAGCTGCTGAGACTGTAAGTATAATATTTGTTTCTTTTAACATTTGTGTCGTCAATTAATAATTTATCTGGCATGATGGTGGTTTCTTTTACAAACTATGGACACAGAGAGAACTGTTGGTTAAGCGCTGTGAATAAATGCAGAATTAAGGTATATTTTATGAGATTATGGACTTCTGCCACTTAAGCGATGTGAAGAGAATAAATCACAATAAAATTAATAAAGGCTGCAGTACAACAAGCTATTGTTACTCAGTAGAACTAAATTGAAATGAACAAACCTTCTCAGGAAATGAACTGAAACCCTTTTCCAACATTGAAAGTTAATTTGTAGTTAAAATATAAAAAAAAACCCCTAAATTATTAAACCCTACTGTGGTGTGGCGATCTAAAAATATGAATGTTAATTTTACTGTGAAATCTCTTCTTTTTATCTGCCTTCAGATGTGTGAAGACTGGAAGCTTCATTCTCAATGAGACCTTCTGAAGGTCAGAGGTCGTCAGTGGAGGAGCATCCCTGCTTCATGTGGATTTCAGCACAGAAGAAGACCTTCAAATTCAAGATTCAAGGAGGTGCTGCCATCATTTTCTCCACACTAACATGCATTCAATGCAATTTAGCTGTTGTAATGACAAATTCTTTTATTTCTTTTTTTAAAGTTCTCAGCACAAACACAATATTGGTCTTTTTTTTTTTTTTTACAATTTTACTGAGCATTTAATTCTAAATAAATCACTGTTTAACAAGAAATTTTTGGCAATCCTGTACTTTTCTTGTGGTGTTACATAGAACAGCATCACTGTAAACTATGGAAAAAGCAGCTGCTTTAAAATTTGTACTTCCTCACGCAACTTTGAGTGCAAAAAAACTCTAAAAGTGCCATAACTTTTTGGAAAAGCTCCCACAAATCCAGGCTTTTTGGGCCACAACAATCACAAAAACAGCTGACAAAATCCTGGAGGGACTGAAATACAGTGAGATTATGTCTGCATGGTTCATGCATTGAATTTGTTTACTTACTCTGGGTGGTGAACTTGACACGACACACCCTTTGCACTAAAGAAAGCACCTGTGAGCACTTTATGAAATGATAAGTTAAATGATAAAAAGTGCATTATTGTAACTGATTTTGGGTCAGTTTTATATGTGATAATTTATGTATTAACAAAGTTAGAAGATTCTTGGTACAATTTGCAGCATTAGGTCTCGAAGATTTTTGTTTCATGGGAAGTAAAATGGCTATTAAAATGGTAATTCCCCAGATCGAATCGGGATTGAATCGGAATCGAATCGATTCAGAATCTCAAGAATCGGAATCGAATCGATTCTGGAAATTAGGGATCGTTCCCAGCCCTATTAATTAGTCAAGTAGCAATAATGAATAAAGTTAAAGTCATCACATGTATTTTATTACACTACCTTCTGTGTCTTTGATTTTCAGATCATGACCAATCTGAATATATTTTTACTAATCAGCAGACAGGTTAGATCAGGCCAGAAAAGCAGTCATCAGGCTGTGGATCTACACTTAAATTTTCATTGATTTAAACTAACAGCTAATTTATATCTGTAGATCACAGCGATGGGTAATTTTCTCATTTTCAGACATTTTTTATGTTATCCGTTTTTTGCTATTCTCCTCTGGCTCAGAAAATATTTAATTTATTGATGTTTACTTTTTATTCATATGATATGGTTTAGAAGAAAAATCTGAAATTTATAAGAATCAAGTCTCAAATGAACATTAAACTATTTTATAACAACACTGCAAAATTATGAGGGGAAAAAGGTGCATGTAAAAAAAGTTTTTAAAAAAAGAGCTGGTCCTTTTTATGCGATTATCTAAACTGTAGAATTTACAGAAAATGTATACTGTGAAATATATTGTTATCGTATTATAAGATGACTTATATCGTGATATGAAATTTGTGTCATACTGCACAGCTCGACTTCAGCTCAGCCATATTCTTACGAAGTCTGGGATGATGGGCTCTCTTGAGGTTATTCCACGGCATCGCTATTGGATTCAGATCTGGACTCGGGCTAAGCCACTCCATTTTTGGAAGCCATTCTGTAGTAGTAGATTTACTTCAGTGTTTGGGGTCATTGTCCTGCTGCATCACTCAGGCTGATGATCAATTCATTATATGACCATCAACCCAGTCTTATTTTGAAAATGCTAAAAAGTTAGTTCCCCCAGTTTCTAATAAAGGCTTATCTTATCTTTCTATTTCCATATAGTCAGACTGGATTTTTTGGCTGCTGTGATGGCCCTTCAAGTTTCCAGCTTTTTCTTTAGAGTCTCCTGTCCCACGATTGGGCAGAAATAATCAGATTCTACAAACTACGACAGCAGCAGTAGCAGACAGCGGCAGGAAATGGATTCATGTGTCACGACATGGAGCTCAGAGAAGCTGCAGAACAGAGCCAAACAATTTCTACAAGTTGGAGTTCAAGACTGCAACATTTACTCAATGCAAGACCATTAAAATACTGTCATAATACATTTAAACAATCATTTTTATATGATACAATCACAAATGAACACTTCAAGTTTTATGAAATTTAGTTTCATAGTGTTCATGCAAACCAGCTGCTACACAAACCAGAAGGCAGAACTGATTCAGACATTTCTCTTACTTGTACAGGGAGACTCTCTCTGAGATGTTATTTGCTATCAGCACAGCCACCACCAGCCCATAGATGGCGATGATACCAGCCATGACCACGGGGATGATGGACTTCATGATGAGCTCTGGTCGCATCACAGACATGGCAGCAATGCCTGTGCCGCTCTTTGCCGTCCCATATGCTGCTCCTAATGCTGAGAGATCAGAGTCCCTGTTAGTCATTTGTTCAGTGAGCAGCATTTATTGACACACAACAGTAAACCAACACTGGAGTTCGATTTTAACTCAAACCAGACAACATTATAAAGATCATATATCTATTAATGCAAGAAACATCTGTGTGTATCTGTTACTCGCATATCTCTCGATCCATTCCTCAGACTGACCTAACATTTACAAAGGTGTGTATCCCTGACTATAGAGTTGTTCAGACAAAATATGCAACTATTATTGTTAAAAGTTTAGCCATTGTTCCGCCTCCTCCTGTGCCACATGCCCAAGTATGGGTGAAGTTTGGGACTGACATGGTGCTGACGGGATAAAACTTGGCATCACAGACAGAGCGCTCTGTGAGCAAAACAAGGAAATATAAAAAGCAGCAACTCTGACCAGAAAAATAGTGAAGATTTAATGTCAAAAATAATTATAATGCTGCCGTGATTACGTGGGGTCTAACTGATAATTTGGCATGTGTGGAGGACACAAGCATTACAGTGGAATGGCATGGCACATAACACCGGCTAAATCATTGTCCTTTGAGGGGATGCAAGTCCACACGGCCCAGCCAACGGGAAACTGGAGTCCTAGCTAAACAATTCTGAGTGCAACTGTGTGTACAATTAGGGCTGGGCAATTAACAAAAAAACTCAAAAAACACCATTTTGGACAGAATGTATAACAACGTAATCTTGCTCATATTTTTTGTTTGTTTTCCTCTCCCTGCTGTGTACCTGTGTATATGAGAGTTTTCATGTAACCCCCGTAAAACGTCTCCTGCGTGCATGGTCATGTGACTGACCGCCTGAATCAGTACAACACAACTTTACTGTTCCTTGTACAAACACTGAAAAGACTACAGCTGGGGCCATTTTACAGCCCGAGTCTCATTAGCCAATCATAGGGTACAATTTTTCCAGCCTCTCTGTGGATCGCCACATTGTCGTGGTGGAGGGGTTTGAGTGCCCAAATCCCAGGAGCTATGTTGTTGGGGACAACTTGTTCCTGGTAGGATTTCCCAAGGCAAATTGGCCCTGGGTGAGAGGTCAGACCAAGAGCAGCCCAGTGGCTCTCCATGGAAAAAAAAGTTACATCAAGGACACAGCGTACCCAAAGGAGCCCTCCCAGTGGGCTCACGACCTGCAAGAGGGATCATGGGGATCATGGTGCTATGTGAACTGGGTGACTCTGCTTGGACTGCTGCACCCGCGACCTGGACGTCCGGATAAGCAGTAGAAGACAGATAGATGAATGGATGTAAAGTACGGTTTTAGCTACCAACTAAAACCACCCTGTGATTTGGTACTGGGGTAAAAAACAAAACAAACCATCTCAGATGTAGTTTTAAGTGTTCCCACCAGAAACAGGAAAGTTACAGTGTCTCCGGAAAGTATTCACAGTGCTTCACTTTTTCCACATTTTATGTTACAGCCTTATTCCAAAATGGAATGAATTCTTTTTTTTTCCCCATCAAAATTCTACACACAATACCCCATAATGACAACATGAAAAAAGTTTGAGATTTTTGGTAAATTTAATAAAAACTAGTGCATTGCTTGTAGAACCCAAGTATTCCTGTCTGAAACAGGTATCCCACTCAGGCTTTACAGACCCAAATGTAAACTGTGTTTGAAAGTGGAATACAAAGAGGTGTAGCCTATATGTAGGCAATCACATGTTAGACTTTGACAAATATAAAAGGGAGTATATGGCACTAAGATTTATTTGATTGTGTGAATATTAATTACAGAATACCTAAATATTGAAAATGAATGGGACATCCAATATTAGTGACTGTTTCAGATCCCTTGTTTATTTGTCAGATCAGTTATTTGTGTGATCTTTTATCACTTATATTCAAGATAATAGTGTATCTTGCACTTTGGGGAATGGGAGTCATTCAGTCATAATTATTTTAGTTTAGTTTATATCACTGTTCAGTGATGGAGTTCAGTGTAATATTGAATTTTTTCTGTGTATCATCAATAAACTCATGCAGTACTATAACTAACTAACTAACCTGCACTTATATACAGTGGGGCAAAAAAGTATTTAGTCAGCCACCAATTGTGCAAGTTCTCCCACTTAAAAGATGAGGTCTCCAATTTTCATCATAGGTATACCTCAACTATGAGAGACAAAATGAGAAAAGAAATATCCAGAAAATCACATTGTCTGATTTTTAAAGAATTTATTTGCAAATTATGGTGGAAAATAAGTATTTGGTCACCTACAAACAAGCAAGATTTCTCGCTCTCACAGACCTGTAACAACTTCTTTAAGAGGCTCCTCTGTCCTCCACTCATTACCTGTATTAATGGCACCTGTTTGAACTCGTTATCAGTATAAAAGACACCTGACCACAACCTCAGACAGTCAGACTCCAAACTCTACTATGGCCAAGATCAAAGAGCTGTCAAAGGACACCAGAAACAAAATTGTAGACCTGCACCAGGCTGGGAAGATTGAATCTGCAATAGGTAAGCAGCTTGGTGTGAAGAAATCAACTGTGGGAGCAATTATTAGAAAATGGAAGACATACAAGACCACTGATAATCTTGGGACTCCACGCAAGATCTCACCCCATCGGGTCAAAATGATCACGAGAACGGTGAGCAAAAATCCCAGAACCACACAGGGGGACCTAGTGAATGACCTGCAGAGAGCTGGGACCAAAGAAACAAAGGCTACCATCAGTAACACACTACGCCGCCAGGGACTCAAATCCTGCAGTGCCAGACGTGTCCCCCTGCTTAAGCCAGTACATGTCCAGGCCCGTCTGAAGTTTGCTAGAGAGCATTTGGATGATCCAGAAGAGGACTGGGATAATGTCATATGGTCAGATGAAACCAAAATAGAACTTTTTGGTAAAAACTCAACTTGTCGTATTTGGAGGAGAAAGAATGCTGAGTTGCATCAAAGAACATCATACCTACTGTGAAGCATGGGGGTGGAAACATCATGCTCTGGGGCTGTTTTTCTGCAAAGGGACCAGGACGACTGATCCGTGTAAAGGAAAGAATGAATGGGGCCATGTATTGTGAGATTTTGAGTGAAAACCTCCTTCCATCAGCAAGGGCATTGAAGATGAAACGTGGCTGGGTCTTTCAGGATGACGATGATCCCAAACACACTGCCTGGGCAACAAAGGAGTGGCTTCGTAAGAAGCATTTCAAGGTCCTGGAGTGGCCTAGCCAGTCTCCAGATCTCAACCGCATAGAAAATCTTTGGAAGGAGTTGAAAGTCGGTGTTGCCCAGCGACAGCCCCAAAACATCACTGCTCTAGAGGAGATCTGCATGGAGGAATGGGCCAAAATACCAGCAACAGTGTGTGAAAACCTTGTGAAGACTTACAGAAAACGTTTGACCTCTGTCATTGCCAACAAAGGGTATATAACAAAGTATTGAGATGAACTTTTGTTATTGACCAGATACTTACTTTCAACTATAATTTGCAAATAAATTCTTTAAAAATCAGACAATGTGATTTTCTGGATTTTTTTTTTTCTCATTGTCTCTCATAGTTGAGGTATACCTATGATGAAAATTGGACACCTCTCTCATCTTTTAAGTGAGAGAACTTGCACAATTTGTGGCTGACTAAATACTTTTTTACCCCACTGTAGCGCTTTTCTAGTCACAAAGACCACTCAAAGCACTTTCACTAGTACTAACCCTCTATTCTAAGGGCCTATAGGAAGCAGATATCTAGGGACAATTTAGAACAGCCAATTAACCTAACATGCATGTCTTTGGATTGTGGGAGGAAACCGGAGGCCCCGGAGTAAACCCACGCAGCACAGGGAGAACATGTAAACTCCACACAGAAAGGTTCCAACCCCTGCCAGCCTGGGGATTCAGACCAGGAACCTTCTAGCTGTAAGGCAACAGTGCTAACCACTGCACCACCGTGCTGCTATAACAGGACACGTTTATAAATATTTGAGACCCATCAGCTGCTGCCTTACCCGTGTGCCTGCAAAGGACTGCGATCCACAGGTTCAGCTGCTGCTGCCTCTACCCTGCACACCTTGTGTTCTTCATGCCGAATTATCCATTAGACCTAAGCAATGACGGCTACTTTATGGTATAATTTTTTAAGCATGAAACCTTAAGTCCATCTTTTGTCACCATTTGCACTACGGGTAGCATTACTGTACATGGACTGCTGTTGTTTTTCCAGCCTTATTCCTTTTGTTTTTTATATTGCACATTGTGCACACCACTGAGGAGAGAAACACCATTTCAATTGTCCTGTATGTATATCAGCTGTTCTGATAGATATGTCAAAATGTCAGAACACTGGTGGAGGTGGATCCAATCAGCTAATCGCTCTAACCACAGAGCTCAGCTGTTTTCCATGATAAATCAGCCTCAGGGCAAAAGCACACTCCATGTATTATCTTTTTTCACTTTATTGAAAATAACTTTTTTTTTTAAATCGCCATCAGTTAGTGTGCCTTTGAGCCAGGTCATGTCTGGCCGCTGCTTCTCCCAGCATGTTCTGTGATTTGTCAGACCCGGTCCCGCTGATGCGCCGCCCAGTCTGCTCGCACACTTCACAGGGTTTAAAGCAAAAATAAATAAATAAATAAATCCTGAGCCTGAACTTTTTCGGGGAGCAGGGTCACAAGGGTGGAGACACACACACGCGTGCGTTCACATATATCCATTTTATACATTATACAAAAACACACTGCTCACAAAAAGTTAGGGATATTTGGCTTTTGGGTGAAATTTATGGAAAATATAAAAAGTTCACACTCCAGTGATATATCATGGAAGTAGGGCATGTAAGTAGAAACATGCAATGGTGATTTCCTCATCTCAAACAATTTATTGAAACAAAAGCCAACAACAGTGGTGGGTATACCACAACAAAAAATGTCAAAGTCTCAATAATTTGTCATGTGCCCTTGAGTATCAATTACAGCTTGACAAGGACGTCTCATGTTGTTCACCAGTCGACTTATCTGCTGAGGCATGGCATGTCACTCTTCTTGAAGGGTGGCCCTCAGGTCATTGAGGTTGTGGGGTGCAGTGTTACGAGCCTCTACACGGCAACTCAGATGATCCCATAGGTTTTCTATGGGATTCAGGTCTGGAGAAAGTGCAGGCCACTCCATCTGAGGTACCCTAGCCTCCAGCAGCCGTTCCCTAATGAGGCGACCTTGATGAGCTGGAACACTGTCGTCCATGAAGATGAAACTAGGCCTGTGTTGTTCATGCAGGGGCACAATGACTGGATTAATGATGTTATTTAGGTAGCATCGGCTTGTCACTGTACCATTCACAAGGTGTAGGACAGTTCTGTATTGACTAGACACACCTGCCCAGACTGTAACACCACCACCACCAAAGGCTCGTCTGGTGACAACAGTGGCTGATGCATAGTACTCTCAATGACATCTCCAACATCGTTGATGGTCATCATTTCTGCTCAATGTGAATCGACTTTCATCAGAGAACAGCACTGAGGCCCACTGGTCCCTTGTCCAGCGTAAATGCTCCCTGGCCCATGCAAGACGATGACACCTGTGTATGGTGGTGTGGTCAGGTACCCTTGCAGGTCGTCTAGCATGCAGACCACGCTGATGTAAACTGTTTCAAATGGTCTGACATGACACTTGGGTGCCTCTCACCTCCCTTAAATGTGCATGGAGTTGAGTGGCATTCATCATCCGGTTCCACAGGGCACTGTTCACAATGGAGCGGTCATTAGCATGGGATGTGGCCAAAGGACGTCCACTTCTATGCCTTTCTGTGACTCTTCCAGTCTCTCTGCATCTCTGTTGCAACCTGCTGATGACACTCTGTGACACTCTAAGCTCAGTGGCCACTCCCCTCTGAGAACATCCTGACTGAAGCCTTGCGCTGGCGAGGTACTGTTGATCAATTGTGAGGTGTCATCTTGGTCTCATGATGTGAAAATGTGAACAGCATGATGAAGAGGACTGTTTACATACCAATTCTAACTGAACCAGAAAATTTATTGGTCGATTCATGGATCAAACACCTGTTGTGAGTTTTGCCGTTAAGCACCTTGTTAGAGAACAGCAAGTTACGCAAAAAGTACTGAAACACTGAACAGCTGGACATGTGCATTCAAAAGGTTAGAGAAGGTCAAATTAAGTTCACCTGTAAAGGTTATAGTGCATTTTAGGTGCATCCTGAAATTTGACCCAAAAGCTGACTATCCCTAACTTTTTGTGAGTAATGTGTGCGTGTGTATAAAGGCATGTGAAAAAGTTAGGATACCCTGTATAACCCTGTGTGTGTGTGTGTGTGTGTGTTTTAAACATATTTGGACATATGGACTAGAACCAGCAGGTTTAGGAACAGTTTCTTTCCAACAGCTGTCACGTTATTGAACTTAGTTCCCCGCTGACTCTCTTACCCTCATCTCTTACCATCCTCACCTGTACATAACTGCATAACTACATCTAACTTATTGCACATTATTTGCACATAACAGTACTCTTAACTTTCTGCACTGCTGCATATATTGGCATATATTTGCTTAAATTGCACATACTGTTAATTACCGTATATACTGCACTGCTGTCCTTTGCACTTCTGATTGGATGCTAAACTGTGTTTTGTTACTTTGTATTCATACATGTGTAATGACAATAAAGTTGAATCTAATCTAATCTAATATGGATATTTAATATCAGTGTTTAAAATACTGGGAGATTCATGTAATACACCTAAACAATTAAAAATGAATTAAAGACTTTTTTCAAATTTTCTGTAAAATATAATTCTAAACAAATAGTGACGAAAAAGTTAGGATAGCCCCCATCTTTTTTAGGACACCCCCACATTCATTCCCACAAAACAAAAACAAGGTTAGACATAGCTACAGTGGGGCAAAAAAGTATTTAGTCAGCCACCAATTGTGCAAGTTCTCCCACTTAAAAGATGAGAGAGGTCTCCAATTTTCATCATAGGTATACCTCAACTATGAGAGACAAAATAAGAAAAAAAAAATCCACTCAGTAAAATAAGTATTTGGTCAATAACAAAAGTTCATCTCAATACTTTGTTATATACCCTTTGTTGGCAATGACAGAGGTCAAACGTTTTCCGTAAGTCTTCACAAGGTTTTCACACACTGTTGCTGGTATTTCGGCCCATTCCTCCATGCAGATCTCCTCTAGAGCAGTGAGGTTTTGGGGCTGTCGCTGGGCAACACGGACTTTCAACTCCCAAAGATTTTCTATGGGGTTGAGATCTGGAGACTGGCTAGGCCACTCCAGGACCTTGAAATGCTTCTTACGAAGCCACTCCTTCGTTGCCCGGGTGGTGTGTTTGGGGGTCATTGTCATGGTGAAAGATCCAGCCATGTTTCATCTTCAATGCCCTTGCTGATGGAAGGAGGTTTTCACTCAAAATCTCACGATACATGGCTCCATTCATTCTTTCCTTTACACGGATCAGTCGTCCTGGTCCCTTTGCAGAAAAACAGCCCCAAAGCATGATGTTTCCACCCCCATGCTTCACAGTAGGTATGGTGTTCTTTCTCCTCCAAACACGACAAGTTGAGTTTTTACCAAAAAGTTCTATTTTGGTTTCATCTGACCATATGACATTCTCCCAATCCTCTTCTGGATCATCCAAATGCTCTCTAACAAACTTCAGACGGGCCTGGACATGTACTGACTTAAGCAGGGGGACACGTCTGGCACTGCAGGATTTGAGTCCCTGGCGGCATAGTGTATTACTGATGTAGCCTTCGTTTCTTTGGTCCCAGCTCTCTGCAGGTCATTCACTAGGTCCCCCCGTGTGGTTCTGGGATTTTGCTCACCGTTCTCGTGATCATTTTGACCCCACGGGGTGAGATCTTGCGTGGAGCCCCAGATCGAGGGAGATTATCAGTGGTCTTGTATGTCTTCCATTTTCTAATAATTGCTCCCACAGTTGATTTCTTCACACCAAGCTGCTTACCTATTGCAGATTCAGTCTTCCCAGCCTGGTGCAGGTCTACAATTTTGTTTCTGGTGTCCTTTGACAGCTTTTTGGTCTTGGCCATAGTGGAGTTTGGAGTCTGACTGTTTGAGCTTGTGGACAGGTGTCTTTTATACTGATAACGAGTTCAAACAGGCGCCATTAATACAGGTAACGAGTGGAGGACAGAGGAGCCTCTTAAAGAAGAAGTTACAGGTCTGTGAGAGCCAGAAATCTTGCTTGTTTGTAGGTGACCAAATACTTATTTTACCGAGGAATTTACCAATTAATTCATTAAAAATCCTTCAATGTGATTTTCTGGATTTTTTTTTTTTTTTCCTCATTTTGTCTCTCATAGTTGAGGTATACCTATGATGAAAATTGGAGACCTCTCTCATCTTTTAAGTGGGAAAACTTGCACAATTGGTGGCTGACTAAATACTTTTTTGCCCCACTGTATGTGAACATTTATTAATAAAGAACTGAATATTTAATGGGGTATCCTAATTTTTTCACGACTCATATATATATCATAAAAATAAAGGGAACACTTTGAAAACACATCACAGGGATGTGATCTGGGGTTGGTGAAATTATCTGAAAATTTTGCAGGGGGTCTGAGGGACAGAGTCCCCCAGCGGGGTCCGGGGCATAGCCCCGGTGAGGGGGGTCTTCCTGGGTTTTTATGATTTTTAAGTACCAGAACTGTGCTTAAATGACATAAAACAAACAGCTGAATGCCACTTATTACTGTATAATATTGACTTATGTTCCAAGAACATATACAACCTTTATATATCTACATATTATTCCATCTAGCTACATTGCTCCGCACTGTGTGTGTTTATATACTTGCATATTTATTCCACCTAGCTGCAATGCTCCGTACTGTGGGTGTTTATATATTTACATATTTATTCCATCTAGCTACAATGCTCTGCACTGTGTGTTCATATATTCATATATTTATTCCATCCAGCTACAATGCTCTGCACTGTGTGTCTGTGTGTGTGTGTATATATATATATATTTTATAGTAATACGTACATATGTTTATTAGCTGCTCTTGCTTGCTTGTTTTTTTTTCTTGCCTTCTGATTGTTGCTCTGAGTGTTGCTATCCCTGTGCTGTTGCAATCCTGGAATTTCCCCGTTGTGGGACTAATAAAGGCTTATCTTATCTTATCTTATCTTATCTTAAGAAGATAGCATTCCTAAAATATTCCAACAAGCATTATCCATCACATGCTGTAACACTTGATCAAATCAAAATCAGTTAATTTTATCTATTCCATAATAGAAATAAAATTCCAACATACCATTACTTTTTATAATTTCAGCAGTTCATTTCAGATCACCAGTTTCAATCTCCATTGAGTTTTGAGCAGTTCATTTTGCACAATCACTGATGTAGCTAAGTCTTAGAAATATTCAAAAGTTATGAGTCAATGTCCACTGTGCACTGCGTTAAAAATATTTTTTTAAATAAAGTCCAAAACATCTTCAGCAGGCAAGATGAAGAAAATATTAACTAGATGACATGTATACAAAAATATATCTTCACATACCTCAAAATTCACTACTCTATCTGCAACTGGCACTGGTTGTTGGGGTGGATCATTCCTTTCGATTTCCGTGTCCGATCGTATTGTTAACAAAGGGTGGAGGCCGTATGGTTTCGATGTTTTTTTTCTGAACACCGAAAGTTCCAGCAATTGAATAATTAGTGGACCTCGATTTGACCCCTTGTACATGTTTTTTGCTCCTTCTTGTACATGTTTTCCGCACCTTCCCGGCACGGTCGATTTTCCGTATAAAATCGCTAAACAAATTTGTCAGTTTTCTTACCAACATCCGTTGCAATCTCCTTTTCTAGCCAATCCCAACGAAATTTGTTTTTCATGATCTTGTCAATTTCTTTAATTCTCGGAGCATCTTTACATTCAATCACCGACATCACTGCAACAGCTGCGTTCATTGGTCACTGCAAGGACGATCAGCCAATCAGGCGCGTCGTTTCATTACGGTTAGGGAATTACTAAAAGTCGGAATCCAGTATATACTCATAATTTTTTTATTTTATTTTGGAAGATAAAAAAAAGTGGAATTCTGCGAATTAGCGGAAAAATCACATCTCTGACATCAGATAAGCTGGATATCAAAATTGGGGCAGGCTAGTCCAGTTTACTCAGATTAAAGGAACACTTTTTAATCTGAGTAAGCTGGACTAGCCTGCCACAATTTCAATATCCAGCTTATTTTTTCCCATTAAAATCTGATGTGTTTTCAAAGTGTTCCCTTTATTTTTTTGAGCAGTATATATATATAAAAATGATTTTCCTTGAAACTAGCTAGTAACATATCTGCCATACCCATTGATAAATTCAGACTAGATTATGGACTGTTTGAAACAGCAATACCAAGGAAGGTCAGCAGGTGGCAATAGTACTCCGTCTCACTCTAATATGGTGCAAACATCTAACATTTAGGATGCTGTTGCTATCAAGTTATATAATTATGTACAGAATGATCTACAATCTATAACATGAAATTTATGAATAAGGGTATGTGAAACTCAATCAAGAGAAGTAATTCACTGGTGGAATAAGATTTGATTAGCAACCATTCAGTAAAGGGCATATGGAAAAGGCCATTGATTTACTATTATGTAATGAAATGAGCAACATTTGCACCATGTATTTTTAATAAATTGTAAACAGCAACAGTGAACTGTATACAATACTCTAAATTGCATTACTTCAAGCACAATGTGCAGAAACAAGCTCCTGGTTCTTGATTTTTTTTTTTTTTTTTTTTTTTTTTTTTTACACCAGCTACCAAAAGGCTCACCGTCTCTGCCCATTTCTTCAATCCACGCCCAGCACTATTTGTTTTTAAGTCCTTTGTCAATTAGGACATCTTCCCCAGGACTCAAAAACTTACCCTTCACCCTACAGAATGCATGAAAGGTTTTCTGTATGCTGAAGGATGAAACTCACGTTTCCAGTTACTCACTCTCGCCGTCACTATGATTAGGAGCCCACCACTGATCTCTATAGAAAAAGTAGATGGATCATCGGCCGCCAGAAGTGAAGCCACCAGGCCGCCATATTAGTACTACCAAAACACTCAGCGAGGCAATGGAGAATGAACGGGTTTAGTAGTAAACGGTGCCACTTTTACCTCAACAACTTCCCAAAAAATGAACAAATTTTGAACTTCTTGGCCTGGAGACACAACTTATAATCTTGCACAACCGGTGAACTATAGAAAATGACGGCCGCTAAACATAATGTCTTGATTCCCTCCCTAATATGGCAGCCAGGTGGCTTCACTTGGCTCTGAACTCGCTAATGGGGCATGAGCTATCCAGGTTTTCTATAGAGATCAGTAGAGCACGCAAGCTTAATATGTTCCGCCATCTCAAATACTATATTCACTGCTCTAAATATCTTAAAAGAACTCCAAACTATGCATAACTGACTGTTTATTTTGAGCATTATTCATTAACCATTGCAGGTTGGACAAAAAGTGTTTCTGCGTACAGAAATAGGAAGGAAATTTCCCCACAACAACAAAAAAAGGCACACACCGAAAATCCGGCACGGTGCTGGAAAACTTTAAGCCCTGACCTCATGTTCTGCACATATGCCGAATTATCCTTTAGACCTACGCAATCATGGCAACTTTATGGTATAATTTTTTTTTAAGCATTAAATCTTCAGTATTGTGTTTTTCTAGTCAAATTTGTCATTTTCACTTCTTGGTTTTGCCCAGAATCAGAATCAGAATAAACTTTATTGCCAAGCATGTAAAAAAACACACGAGGAACTTGACTTGACATTGGTGCACATGCGCGCGACACAACGACACGGCAGCCATAATAGGCGCCTCATCAAACAGAGATAGATAAGAAAGGGAGGGGAGGGGAGGGAACGACACAAAGGGGGAGGAGAGAAAAAAAACTTCGTTATCAGAATACAGCTTATTTTTAAGCAGATTATGATTACAATGAAAAAAAATCTCTCAATAGCACAGAGCAACAATCAACCACAAAAAACCAAAAAGACCAAAAGTCAGAGAGAATCAGTGAATGGATGGGTGTAATTCAGTATTATGAATCAGTGTGTTCGTGTATGTTGAATGCAGGTGGGTGTTTATCAGTTACTGGAGGCAGCAAAATCTCTCCCAGCCGAGATGTTATGTCTTAGTGTCTGAAACTCGGAAGCATGTCCTTGAGGCATGGCAGATGGAAATTTCCTGAGCCAGTCACATGTCAATGAGAGTTCAGATGCAGTCCCAGTACGTTTATGAAAGAGAAGCACAATCTTCTGTTTTGTCTTAAACCAGGAGGAAAATAGACAACAGGGCGAATTCAAGGTCTGATAGACACAGATCACTCAGAGCATAGAATTTTACACCTCCAGCAATCCTGTGTTCATAATTTCCATACATAGGCTTTAAATCCATTCCTTGGAGGCACCAAAGACGACTCCAGATGTTTCCCTTCTAGAACATGGGTAAACATGTCCGGTAGGGTCCATCCCTCTACAATGCATGCAGGTGGTAATTTCCATGTTATCATTGCCGATAGTTAATGCACTCCCCCGTCTCGTCGAATTGTTGAGAAGCAGCTATGCCGGGACCGCTTTTAATTAGCTCTTCCAGTTAATTTTTCGATACACCAGGAAAAACTCCAGAGCCAATCAGCAGAAAATCCTGTGATCCTAGCCAAACCAGGTAGATGTTTCCACATCCTCAGTCGAATCATGCAGACACATGCATTCCAATCCATGGGTCTCTCCATAGGGGCTCCCCCTGGCCCGAATTTATATAAAATGTTAATCTTATTAAAGCCGCTCACCAAATCCATTCTTTTCGTTTGGTTCAAGATTCAGCCAGAAGACAGCGACGCAGACAAGACAGCAAGCTGGGATTCTCAGTTAGGGAGGGAAGGAGGGTAAAAGGGAGCAAAGAAAAAGGCGTCTGTTCTCTCTGAAGGGCAGAAGCAGAATAGGTCCCAGGGAACACTGTGGAGACTGACAGGTCGTGGTGCCGTGTATTATCCAATCAGCATGGTCGTGGTGCCATGTATTATCCATTCAGCATGGTCATGGTGCCATGCATTATCCAGTCAGCACAGAGTCAATCCGAAACCCCACCTCCACTTCTTGAAGCCAGAGCATGAAGACAAAAGGAGTGGTGACACAGCGGTGGCTAAACTTTTATTGATAAAAATTACATACGTTGACTGAGTGACTCCATACTTGGGGAAGCCCACCCTTGTAACCTCAGCAAAACACGTATAAAACCTTAGGTCAGTCTGATGAATGATTCAAGAGATATACGTGGAAGAGATACACAGACACACAGACAGAAATGCTGCATTTATACATAGATAAGATCGATAAACTAAGAGATCACATGTACATAAGTATTCACACTCCTTTGCTCATTACCTTATTGACGCACCTTTGGCAGAAATTACAGCCTTGAGTCTTGTTGAATATGATGCCACAAGCTTGGCACACCCATCTTTGGGCAGTTTCACCCATTCCTCTTTGCAGCACCTCTCAAACCCCATCAGGTTGGATGGGAAGTGTCAGTGCACAGCCATTTTCAGATCTCTCCAGAGATGTTCAATTGGATTCAAGTCTGGGCTCTGGCTGGGCCACTCAAGGACATTCACAGAGTTGTCCTGAAGCCACTCCTTTGATATCCTGGCTGTGTGCTTAGGGTTGTTGTCCTGCTGAAAGATGAACCGTCGCCCCAGTCTGAGGTCAAGAGCGCTCTGGAGTAGGTTTTCATCCAGGATGTCTCTGTACATTGCTGCATTCATCTTTCTCTCTATCCCGACTAGCCTCCCAGTTCCTGCCGCTGAAAAACATCCCCAAAGCATGACGCTGCCACCACCATGCTTCGTTGCAGGGTTTCCTCTGGTAACATTTCTTGGTGGCGGCTACCTTTCCAGAAATGTTACCGCCACGCCAAGGAGATATGAATTTATTAAGAAAAATATATGGAGCAATGACTTTCCGCAAGCGCGCACATGAACAACGTGCACGGCCGTCATCCATGCGGAGTTTAGAAGCACCCCGCCCATGCGAGTTTTCCAGTCAGTGAGCAGGCAGTGTCTCGCTAAGCGCGACTGTTCAACAGAAACATGAGTTTATTAAAGTACTTTAAAAGTGAAAAAAAAAAAAAATCATGTAAGCACTGGAGGCATTTATCATGGTTTTAACTCGCTGGAAACAGGAGCAATAATGGAAGAGTTGCTTAGCTAAGAGATGTGGTTAGAATTCATATGCAGCTGGCTTCATATGAAGGGAAAGGCAAGGGGGACTGATGAATTGCTGAGGATATATTTCACCAGCCACTACAATATTAAGCTATGTTCTGTAGGAACTGCAGGAATGAAGAGACTGGCAATTTCTCTCTTTTCTCGCATGAGCAGGTGTGCTGTTTTTATTCTCCATCGGCAGTGACAAAAAGAAACAGCTAAAAATGCTAGCTCTCTTTTCACTCTAAACTGAGGTCCTTCAGCGGCTGCCTAGAGAGGTGCCTGATGAGAAAGCCTGAGAGCACCACTATAACTGCCTAAACAGATCATACTGTACATGAACACATATTGTGGTGAATTATGTCTTTAGAGTCCGCTACAGTTCCCTATTATGTACCTGGCAGGCTAAGATGACCGAAATTCACAAAGTCAATGATTTTAATCTGTCAGCAGCCTTCAGACAAACTAAACATGCCAACATTTGATTTCAAAATAAGGGAGGTTTTTCCTGCTGTCTGGGTGGTGAGGAGACTTCTAAAAAAAAAAAAAACTATAAAGAAATATTATAACAGAAATAACGGCATCCTTGGTTATTTAAGTTAATCTAGTTCATTAAATACAATTTTATTAATATTTTTTCTTTGTAATCACAGTTAAATTATTGTTCTGTTCCGACTGCAAAACTATGGTCAAAAATGTAAATTGTTATAAGGAAAAAGTAAAAAAAAAAAAAATACCAGTCTGTTTCAAATTTAACTAGAAAAACAGTAATTTTATTTAAAAAAAAAAAAACAGACAAAAATTAGTCATAAAATAATCCACAAATTTATAATAAAGTTTCAAATGTACAAGAAAAGTCAATTTTACAAAAGGAAATTACAAATTTGAGGAACATGATTTCAACTTTAGATTTACAGAGAAAAGTAGAAAACGATAAGAAAATTGTTATAAATTTTGGAGAAAAACCTCAAACCTTCAAGACTGAAGTCATTACTCAAGTTTTTAAGTGGGTGCTCATTGTACCCTTAACTAGAAATTTTTGGTTGTCTACTTTTAATTATTATTAATTTCAAAGCACTGCTTTTACATGAGTAGAATTTCTGGTTACTATACCCACCTCATCATATAATTTAAGTATGCATAGTACATTACTATTATGAATGTTTCTTTCCCTTCCCTACTCTCTCAATGGAAAAAAAGAAACACTAGAATAAAAATACAAAAAAAATACACATATTTTTGTCATTTCTGTAAACCATGACAAAAAAAATCCTGCAGGACAAAACATGACACTTTATATTTTCTAATGTGTTTGTATACCACCACAGACAGAGAGAGAAGCTGAATTAGACAGGGCTCAGAGGGCAAAATGAGACAGAAGAGAGGAGCCAAGGAGAGGGAAGTGTTCAGGCAGAGGAAGGAGAGAAGGATAACACCACTAAAAAGTCTAAACACAGGATGTCTGGGTGGGACCCCAACTGGCCCAATATTCAAGCCTCGGTTGTACAATACTTCACATGGTAAGTTCCATATGCAACGTTACTGTGTAAAATTTCAAAAAGAAATAAATAGTATAAAATTAACATATTCCTGTATGTTTACTCCCCCCCCCCCCAGAAAAATATGTTGCCACTGCGCCAAGGTCTTTAAGCCAGAGGAAACACTGCACTGTAAGGATGGTACTGGCCTGGTGATGAGCGGTGCCTGGTTTCCTCCAAACATGACGCGTGGCATTCATGCCAAAGAATTCAATCTTTGTCTCATCAGACCAGAGAATTTTGTTTCTCATGGTCAGAGTCCTTCAGGTGCCTTTTGGCAAACTCCAGGTGGGGTGCCATGTGCCTTTTACTAAGGAGTGGCTTCCGTCCGGCCACTCTACCATACAGGTCTGATTGGTGGATTGATGCAGAGATGGTTGTCCTTCTGGAAGGTTCTCCTCTCTCCACAGAGGAACGCTGGAGCTCTGACATAATGACCATCGGGTTCTTGGTCACCTCCGTGACTAAGCCCCTTCTCCCCCGATCGCTCAGTTTAGGCAGCCGGCCAGCTATAGGAAGCGTCCTGGTGGTTCCAAACTTCTTCCATTTATGGATGATGGAGGCCACTGTGCTCATGGGAAATTTTTCTGTACCCTTCCCCAGATTTGTGCCTCGAGACAATCCTGTGTCGGAGGTCTACAGACAATTCCTTTGACTTCATGCTTGGTTTGTGCTCCGACATGCACTGTCAACTGTGGGACCTTATATAGACAGGTGTGTGCCTTTCCAAATCATGTCCAGTCAACTGAATTTACCAAAGGTGGACTCCAGTTAAGCTGCAGAAACATCTCGATGATCAGTGGAAACAGGATGCACCTGAGCTCAATTTTGAGCTTCGTGGCAAAGACTGAATACTTATGTACATGTGATTTCTTAGTTTTTTTTATTTTTAATAAATTTGCAAAAATTAAAAAAAAAAAAAAAACCCAAAACTTATCACATCGTCATTATATGGTATTGGGTTTTTTTTTGTTACTTATTTGTACCCGTAGGTAGATTTGGTTTGCAGTCTGGTGACAAGCCACCGGCTGCTGGTCGCTGCGTGCGCGAGCGCCCCTAAACCTACATGTTTTTGGTATGCGGGAGGAAACCGGAGAAATCCCGGAGTAAACCCACGCAACACGGGGAGAACATGCAAACTCCACACAGCTCACTGTTGGTCGGGGGCTGGGATCGAACCCACGATCTCATGATCCCCGCGATCCCCCGGCCGAGGGTAAAACTGTGCTGCCACAGTGCTAAACCACTGCGCCACCGTGCAGCCGTTGTGTGTAGAATTTTGAGGAAAAAATTAATCCGTTTTGGAAAAAGGCTGTTACATAACAAAATGTGGAAAAAGTGAAGCGCTGTGAATACTTTCTAGATGCACTGTATCCTCTCATACCATGTTAGTAACAATACTCCAAAATTACTGGATAGCCTTGGATGAAATTTTCACCAGAGGTGGTTCTTGGGCTACAGAGGAAGCCATTACATTCTGGTGATGGTCTGAGAATACTTATCTCTGCCAAGGCTCTTATCTTCTCACACAGTGTTAGCAACAATACTCCAAAACTAATGGGACAGACTTGAAGGCAATTTTCACCAGAAGTGGCTCTAGGCCAGGGGTGTCTAACTCATTCCATGGAGGGCCAAGACCCTGCATGTTTTGCTTTTACCCAGTGTCTTCAGCAGGTGTTTTCACTGATCAGCAATCAGTGGGAAGAAATTCAGTGAGATCACCTGTTGAAGACACTGGGTGGAGGTAAAACCTGCAGGGTCTTGGCCCTCCGTGGAATGAGTTTGACACCTGTGCTCTAGGCCTACACACAAACCCATTACATTTTGGCGGTGATCCATGACATACGGAAGGAGCCTTGGCGGAGGTATGCGCTCTCTGAGTGCTTTTCTAGTTTATTTTCAGAAATTCTGATGACCCATCGCACCACGCGTGGCAGCCGAACTGAGAAACGAACGGGTGGGCTTTACTCTTCAGGCCCCCCCCCTGCGTGCTAGAGTTCACCAAAACCCACACGAGAAGCCCAAACTCGGCTGGAATACAGATAATCTTCCCGATGAAGCCGCAAAGCAAATAACGCAACACGACAGGTCACAGATGGCGCGTCCTCGGTGATGGAGTGAGTCACCGTCCAGAAAGCTCCTCGTCACGGCCAGCGCGCTCCTCACAGGCGGAGGCAGCCTGCTACATGGACGCGGGGACGGCCGCTCGGCATCGCTGGAGACCCTCCCCCGCCTCACCCTTCGCGTCCCGGACAGGTGAGCGAACCGTGACCAACCGCACAGCCAGTAAACGCGGGGCTTCTCACGAGCTTAAAAACCCCTTTTGCGCTGTAGGGATTTCCTAATATAAACAGAAACCGAGCGTACATCACGGCAACGCTCGCGACCGTTAAAGATGGAGATGCGGGGACGCTGTACTCACCGCTGAACACCATGGCCGCAGAGGCACCCATCGCGGCGAAGAAAGGCGAGTACTCGGGGGTCTCATCAACCATTCTCGCGCTTCTCTCGGGACGGTCCAAACGACACGACGCGGGCTGTCTTGCTCTCCCGGGGCTTCCGCTATCCCAGCTTTGGCTTCGGCTAGGTTAAACGCAGGGAGGGGCGAACACGGAGCTGTCGGACAGAACGCCGGTGGAGGAGAGGGAAAATGGCGAAACGGAAAAAGTCACGTGGCCACCCATCTCGGAGGAGTCTATCCGTGAAAAACCGGGGTCCGCCGTGCAAACGGTCACCAAAATAGACATTCCCGCCGCTCCGTGGACCACATATTTAATCCGAGGTCTCATTTTATTTATGAGTAATTGCTTCGAAAATATTGCACTCCAGTGTGAATCGGCTGTGTAGTTTATATATTGTGGTATGGTCTGCTGCAAGTGCATTGACTGCAGTTGAAACGCTAGTCGTCACTTCACGCTGCGTATTAATTATTGGGCATCGCTTATCAAATCATAGCCTATGGTTTTAATAGAGAACAAGCAATTTGTTTAATGGAGCTCCAAAGAAAGACACAATAATTGAACAGCAAGGTCTGGGGCTAGTGAGCGGTGGTGCATAGGCAACCGTTAGTCATGTGTGCGTGTGTGTGTGCGTGTGCGTGAGCTGCAGGCCCAGAGGGAGCAAGTAACGAGTTGCCTTCATTTAAGTGACTTTTTAAACTAAATTGCTCTTTAGTGGGTAGCTTTACTGCAGGCAGTGATGTCTGGTCTGGCTAGGCAAGACAGGCACTGGCTATCCTAGACTAAAAAAAAAAAAAAAAAATCTGTTAAAATTAGGTTTATTTTAAAATTTCAAATACCTTGCTATAATTATGTGGCAATATGTGGTGGTTTTCATTGTCGAATAGAAGTGACACAAAGAGCTGAATGGCAATCTGGAACTCTGGAGTTTGTATGTTTTGGTGCATACAAACCATGGACTGTATAATATATACATACACTATATTGCCAAAAGAATGGGCACCAGTGCACAAAGCAAGGTCCATAAATAATATTAATAATAATGCATCAGATTTATATAGCACTTTTCATAGACACTCAAAGATGCTTTGTAATGGATACATTATTCATTCACTCCACAGACACTGATGGTGGTAAGCTACTGCTGTGGCCACAGCTGCCCTGGGGCAGGCTGACGGAAACGTGGCTGCCAGTCCAGACCAGCGACCTCTCCGATCGTCGGCGATCCGTGTCGTTACCGGAGTGGTGGCTCAGTTGGTAGAGCATCCGCCCCCACACCCGGGAGGCAGGGGTTCAAATCCCGGCCGGGTCATGCCGAAGACCATATAAAAGCGGAACTTCCTGCCATCCGGCTTGGTGCTCAGCAATAATGGAATGGAGGAGGGAGATCTGTGGCGGCGCCTTGCATGGCAGCGGCCCTCTGATGCTACATATGGGGTGTGTGTGATTAACACTGTAGATAGGAAAAAACACAGTTTCATTCTACTGTACGTGATTGGTTGTATGGTGGAATGACAATAAAGGGTGAAAAAAAAAAAATAAAGGCATGGATGAGCAAGTTTGGTGTGGGGGAACTTGACTGGCCCACACAGAGCCCTGACCTCAACCTGATAAAACACCTTTGGGATGAATTCAGGTGGAGGCTGCGAGCCAGGCCTTCTCGTCCAACATCAGTGCTTGACCTCACAAATGCGCTTCTGGAAGAATGGTCAAAAATTCCAATAAACACACTCCGAAATCTTGTGAAAAGCTTTCCCTGTAGAGTCAAAGCTGTTATAGCTGCAAAGGGTGCATTTCCACATGGTTTAGTTGTGTGTTTATGGGCATTTTTTTGACCATTCTTCCAGAATGCACCATCTCCAAACCATACATCATAGCGGGTGTTACTACTGTCTTAAATCTTCCCTTTCACTCCAGCTGCTGTCCTTCTGTCACTAATCCCCCCCGACAGTTGTCACCACCCGCTCCACCCTGCCTGCACTCTCTTCACCCTACTTGTGCACTGACCATTGCTTTAGATGGCTGATCCCAGGTATTTAAACTCATCTACCTTCACTACCTCTACTTGCATCTTCACCGTTACACCTGTCTCACTCTCATTCACACACATATTGTCTTGTTTCTACTGACGTTCATTCCTCTTCTCCCCAGAGCATGCCTCCACCTCTCCAGATTCTCTTCCTCCTGCTCTCACTACATATCATGGTCGACAGAGAATCTGTCAGCCTGTCCATCACCATAGCAAACAAGAAGGGACTCAGAGCTGATCCCTGATGTAATTCCATCCCCTCCATCTGTCACTCCTACAGCACACCTCACCACCATCTCACTGTCCCCATGTCCTGCACCACCCTCACTTCTCTGCCGCTCCTGACTTCCTTATACAATCCCACTCTTCTTCTCACCCCATCATATGCTTTCTCTAGATCTGCAAAGACACAGTGCAACTCCTTCTGACCTTCCCAGTTATAAGAATTAACTCATCTGTCAGAATTAGCTATTGGAGGTTGTTTTTTTACTCTAAAATATGAAACTTTTCAACCTTTTAAAATGTTTACGTTTTACTAGTAAAAATGTGCATTTTTTTCCATGTAATTTTGCAAGCCTTTTCTTGTAAATGGGTACATTTCTTTATTAGTTAAATATTTTTGTTTTCCTGCCCAAGACTGCCTACCTGACTGTTAATGTCATGTTACTGATTGCAAGGTACAGTTTAGCCTTATTTGAGTACATTTTTGAAGAAAATCCTGTTATGCTCAAATACATTTGGTGGCACTCTTTGAATTGCTTTTGATTTCAGATTTGAACTGAATAAAAGTCAAGTTTTCCTCTCATCAGATTTGAAATCTTTACTTTTTTAAACGAATACTGGAAATACTCCATTTATTACTGTTTCTTTCTATAAATTGGATTAAATTAGAAACAACATGTAGACTGTTTTTCCTTCAGACTAACAGGTCTAAAAACCCACACAGCAAATATTTTATTCACTCCAACATGTTAATTAAATTAAATTAAAAATAAATTTTAGCAGTCTTTTAGGAGACTTTAACTTGTTCTCTTTTCTCATGTGGAAGTACTCATACAGAAGATTTGTCTGAGAAAGAAGACAGATCAGCTGAAATAATACACATGACTGTCAGCAGCCCCAGTCAGAACAGAGAAATGGCTTTATTTTCCAAAGCTCCTTCATGTGACCTGATCCTGCATAACATATGAGCACCATTTCTTTATCATCATTTATTCTTTATATTGTGTATTTTTTCAGGGAAACTGGCTTCTTGGCTAATGTCATATTAAATATAATTTTACAGAAATACTTTATTTTGTTTCATACGTTTGGCACACAAACACAATCCAGTAAAAATGGGGTAGCAGAATTAATTACAAATGCAATAGAGAGAAAAGAAATCCAGGTATATTTAAAGTCTTAAACAAGTGTGAACAAATCGTTAACAAGCAGATGTGGATTAAAAGATTAAAATAATGCAAAAAAGTTATTTTTCCAAAATAATTTTTTTCAAGGTTTACTTTAATTTTATATTCTTAAAATAAAACAGGTGTTGGGGGGGCGTGAGTGACGTCAGGCGGGCTATGGCTGGGATATAAATTGGAATGTGAAGTTTAATAAAAAGAGTTCAGTGTTCAGCAGAGAAAGTTCTCTGTCCTCCATTATTTAGACAGCATTTGGTGGCAAGGAAAAATGGGCGCGTGCATCAGGGAGCCACCTCCATTCCTTCAGTATCAGGGTACACCAGATATACCGTGGGCTCGCTGGAGGAACATGTTCGAAGTGTATATGACGGTGGCCGGACTCGATAGCATCAGCGAGGAGAAACGGAGGAGCCTGCTAGTGCATTACCTCGGCACTGAAGGACAGTGTGTTTTTTTTCGGGCCGTGTGGCGGCGGCTCACTGGAAGACGTGTTGGTGCTTATGGACAGTACCTTCGGTGACCATTCCACCGTCACCGAAAAGAGGTATGGATTCTTCGACCGGAAACAGCGAGTGGGTGAGTCCACGCAGGCATTTATCATGGAGATACGCAGCTTAGCGGGGGAGTGCGCCTTTGGGCCTATGGCAGAGTAGCTGGTGAGGGATAAGCTAGCTCACAGCACCACTGACTCGGGGATAGGAAGCATACTAAGGCTAACCCGGAAAACTCTATCACTGGAAGGTGTGTTGGACTTAGTGAAGCAAAGGGAATCCACTACATTGCAGAAGCTAATAACACCAGCTAGCGAGGACTCAGCTACTTGTGGTTTCCTGCCAAGTGCTACGGTTAGCATGCTAATTAGGCCTCGTAGACGTGCTAAGAAGAAGAAGAGGAGGATAAAGGTGCGTAACAGGGCACATTCTTTATCTCCTAGCCTAGTGATGGCGGAGCCCAGAGACACTGGACGGGTGTGTGTAGCATGCATGGGAAAAGGGCCGCTGAAGTGGTACGTGCTCCAACTCGATGGGGTCGACGTGCCCCTTATGGTGGATTCGGGGGCCAGTAAATCTATCTTGTGTTTGGCTACACTGAGGAAGCTGTTCCCTAAGAAGGCTATCAACGCAGGAGTGGTGAAGATGTTCGGCTATGGAGATGTGGAGATTGAGATGGTGGGCACAGCGGAGTTCTTGGTGACATGTGGGTCGAGGATGGTGTCCAAATTCACTTTCCAGGTGACACGCCAGGGGGCGGACCTATTGGGAATCGACCTGCTGGGGGAGCTGGGTTTCTCCATAAGGGATCCGGAGGGCTCGACTGTGCTGGCCAGCACTGTTTAGGGGTCTGGGTTGTATAGACGCTTTTCACCATCGCCCTCTCATCGATAAGAACGTGACACAGAAGATTCAACCGCTGTGGCAACTTCCCCTTGCGCTGCGGGATGAGGTATTGGCGGAGCTGTCCAAGCTGCTGGAGACCGGCATCATCGAGAAAATGGACGCTTCGCTGTGGATATCCAACCTGGTGGTGGCCAAGAAGAAAGGGGGGGCATCCAACCGTGCATAGACCTTCGGATGGTGAACAAGGCGGTCATTCTGGACAGGTACCCTCTCCCAACCATGGAGGAGCTTACAGTGATGTTCAGTGGGTCCCAGTTTTTCACGAAGCTGGACCTCCGCCAGGGCTACCTGCAGGTGCCACTCCACCCGGATAGCAGGAACCTGACGACGTTTGTGACCCACATGGGGGTTTTCAGGTATACCCGGATGCCATTCAGCCTGAGCTCTGCACCCAGTTGTTTCCAGAAGGTGATGTCGTCAATGCTAGCCGGCCTCAAGGGCGTGGTGCCATACTTAGATGACATCGTGGTGCATGGCGCGTTGCGGGAAGAACACAACGGGAGGCTGGAGAGGGTCCTGGCAACACTCCAAGAGCACGGGGTTACCCTGATTGGCGAGAAGTGTATCTTCGCAGAGGACACCGTAGAGTTTGTGGGGTTTCGGCTGACTGGAAGAGGGCTCCAACTGCTACATTCCAATGTGGAGGCAGTCCTGCGCGGTCCTGCGCATCCTGGATCCTTCAACGCCCGTTCAGATCTTGTCATTTCTGGGCGTGGTTAACTTCTATGGATGGTTCAACCCTCGCTATTTAGAGACGATTGAGCCTCTCCAGGCTCTGTTGAAGCAGGATGAACCATGGGAGTGGACCCCGGCATGCTTGGCAGCGGTCACCAAGTTGAAGCAGCAACTCACCTCTCCACCGGTGCTTGCCCATTTTGACCCCAACCAGGAGACCATTGTGACCTGCGACACGTCCGGTTCAGTGCTGGGGGCGGTCATGTCCCAGGTGCAGGATGGCACGGAACGTCCGGTGGCATTCGTGTCAAGGTCCCTCTCGGCGGCGGGACAGAAGTATGCTGCGGGTGAGAGGGAGGCGCTGGCCTGCATCTGGGCGTATGAGAGGTGGCACATTTACCTCTACGGGCGCCACTTCACCGTACGGATGGACCACCGGGCACTCACAGCTTTGCTGGAGACGTCGGGGTCGAGGCACAGGCCGCTGAGGATTCATAGGTGGTCTGAGAGGCTGAGAGCCTATAATTTCACCACCAAGTTCACTCCGGGCAAAGATAGAATCGTGGCAGACCTCCTGTCTCGCGCCACGGTTAATTCCTCCCTACTAGATGATGGTGACAATGACCCAGCCGAGGCGGACCTGATCCATGCACTGTACAGAACCCTCCAGAAGATAGTATCTCCCCTGGAACTTAGGGAGGAGTCGGAAGGAGTGCTGGTGGAATTACGCTCGGCGATCAGAGAGGGTTGGCCAGTGAGGGTGCAGGGTGAGTTGGCACCTTATCACCGATTCAAGGATGAACTGAGCTGCTGGAACGAGGTGTGCGTGGCCAGAGGGCAATGCGCCCTGATCCCGTCATCCCTGAGGGCTCGGGTCCTGGCGATGCTGCATGAGGGTCACTTGGGGGTGGTCAAAGTGAAACAACACAGCAGGGACACTGTCTGGTGGCTGGATATTGATAGGGACATTGAGGCCATGGTGAAGCACTGCATTCCATGCCTGGAGAGCGGCAAAACTGGTGGACCACTCCCCCACCACTGCGACCAGCGCCGTACCCGGAAGGGCCTTGGAGGCATGTTGAGTTGGACATCTGTGGCGAACTGCATGCGGCGCCTGTGAATAGCCGGTTCCTGCTCATGGCCTATGATGTGTTCTCGAAATGGCTGGAGGTACTTCCAACCAACTCGGTCACAATGTAAGTGGTCACGGAGTTCCTGGCGTCCCTGTTTTGTAGGTGGGGAACCCCGAGCACGGTTACGACGGACAATGGCCCGCAATTTATCTCCGGAGCGTTTGAGGAGTTTCTGGGCAGCAGGGGCGTGGAACATGTGAAGACGGCGTTCTACCATCCTCGGGCCAATGGAGGTGTTGAGCGGTTCAATAAGACGCTGAAGAATGGACTGAGAGCCCATTTGGCGGATGGTTTCACATTCTTGGATGCCCTGCATAACACGTTGCTGCATTATAGAGCGTTAGTCCATGCCACGACGGGCTGTTCCCCGGCGACTCTCATGCTGGGGCGCGAGTTGGCCTTGCCGGTGAGCCGGCTGAGACCACCAACAACAGGTGCTTTAGAGGGAACGGAGGCAGTGCAGAACCAGGTCGCTGGACAACAACGCAGAGTGAAACGGAGGTTTGACAGGAAGCACAGGGTGAGGGACCATGGTCTGAGGGAAGCAGACAAGGTGTGGATCAAGCACCCTGTCTGCACCCACAAGCTACAGCTGCTGTAGATGGAACCACAGCGGATCGTGAGGCGGCGGGCCCCGGACATGCTTGAGCTTGAGGACGGGTCTCGGTGGCACGCCAGCAGGCTGAGAAGGTTGCCGCTGATGCAGAGGACTGAAGCTACAGCTGGACATTTCAGTGAGAGTTGGGACTGGGGGGTCCTGACTGATGTGGACCCACAGGCTAGGCCGACGGTGCCAGGTACAGGGTCCCCTCCAAGGGGACGCCCGGCTAGAATTCGTTGGAGAATTAGGTGCCTGGAGGACTTTGTGGCAAAGACTGTTATGTTTGAAGCCGGTTGGGACTAGCAGCAGAATAATCTGCTCCAACCAGGAGGGGTGTTCTGGCAGTCTACCCAGATGCTCGTGGGGTTCATTTGTTTATAGTTTTACATGTACATATGTCAAAAAAAATGGTGGTTTTTGTGCACTGTGTTCAATGTTTGTTGGTTTATTGAACTGGGGTCTGGACCTTTGTAATGGGGGGAGGGATGTTACATATGGGAATTGTACTTTGGGGCTTGCTGTAGCTCAGCTGGTGTTGGGGGAGTGAGTGACGTGAGGCAGGCTACGGCTGGGATATAAATTGGAATGTGAAGTTCAATAGAGTTCAGTGTTCAACAGAGAAAGTTTTCCGTCCTCCATTATTCAGACCTAACACACACAAACTTTATTCCTTCTCCAACATACAGTACTTTAAAAGAACCCTCAGGTCTCTGTGCCTTCTCCTTTTAAACCTTGAATTCCATGCATTGAGACCCAGAACTTCCCACCATAATACATTGTTTGGAACAAAGGCCTGTGTGGCGCATTAACATAACATCACACCGGCACTGTTTCTCACACCCTTTCCTCTTCCAGCAGCTCCGGCGCTCTCTCCTCTCCCCAGGGGGCAAATAGTCCTTAATGTCCCGTCTGAGACCCCCCGGTGACACTTCCTCCTTCAGTCCATTGTTCCCCTTTTCCCCAGCTACCTTCTCTGGGTGGAGAATCCCCCACCTGTACCACCACACAGCCCCCCCACCCCCACCCCCCGAACACCCCAAAGGGGCACTAACTTCCCCGTCCTTTGGGCTTGAGCTGGTGCCCATAGCGGCTGTAGCGGGGGGTCGCCGATTCCATCGAGACACCCTGCTGGCGAGGTGTACAGGAGGACACATCAGTCTGTGGAGGGAAATAGGGAGGGGGGAAAACACATCAGATTTGCGGGCGCAGGTCTCTACCGAGGGAACACCAACTTGCAGAGCCATCAACGGTGGGCGTCCATGCCAGGGAGCTTGGGCCAACACCACCTGCTCGTTTGCTAACACAAAAGCGGGCTTCAGCCTGTCGATGCAGACGGTCTTCCTACACCCCCCCCTCCAAGTCTAACACAAAATGCTTTGCCCCAGGTTCCAACACCTTGAACAGTCCGTCGTACGGTGGGCGGAGCGGGGTCTGGTGTGCGTCGTGCCTAACAAAAACAAAGCTGGCATTCTGTAAACTCTTGGGGACGAAAGTGCGGGGAAAACAATGGTGGGCCGGGCCCAGTATGTTAAAAGTCTCTGTACTGTGCAAAAATTGCGCGGGCGGATTGGCCTTGGTTTTCTGGTAAAAACTCTTCAGGGATCCGCAGCAGCTGAGAAAAAACGAGTTCTGCCGGGGAGGCTGCCAAATCCTCCTTAGGCACAGAGCGCAACCCTAAAAGAATCCATGGCAGGCGGTCGACTCAATTTGTATCCGTGAGCGAAGCTCTGAGCGCTGCCTTAAGCAACCTATGAAAATGCTTGCATAACCCGTTAGCTTGGGGGTTGTTAGTGGTAGTGCGGTGAATTTTGACCCCCAGGCTCTGGGCCATCACGGACCAGAGTTCTGAAACTAATTGTGGACCCCTGTTGGAAGTGATGTTCAATGGAGATTCGAACCATGCAACCCAAACCGACAAAAAAGCACAAGTTACTTCCGCAAATGTGATAGAAGTCAGCGGGACCACTTCAGGCCAGTGCGTGGTGCAGTCCATGATAGTCAAAAGGTACATGAAACCTTGCGACGGCGGGAGGGGTCCCACCAAATCCACGTGGATGTGGTTGAACCTCCTGGCCGGGATTTAAGATAAGATAAGATAAGATAAGATAAGCCTTTATTAGTCCCACAACGGGGAAATTCCAGGATTGCAACAGCACAGGGATAGCAACACTCAGAGCAACAATCAGAAGGCAAGAAAAAAACAAGCAAGCAAGAGCGGCTAATATACATATGTACATATTACTATAAAATAAATATATACACACACACACACAGACACACAGTGCAGAGCATTGTAGCTGGATGGAATAAATATATGAGTATATGAACACACAGTGCAGGGAAAAGCCAGTGTGAACACACAGTGCAGAGCATTGTAGCTAGATGGAATAAATATGTAAATATATAAACACCCACAGTACGGAGTATTGCAGCTAGGTGGAATAAATATGCAAGTATATAAACACACAGAGTTTGCATATAGAGTCCCCCTCAAGCTCTTCCATTTGGAAGAGCTTGAGGGGGACTCTGATGTGCTTGTGCACTTTGGCCCACTGGCACGCGACGCAAGCTACAGCCCACTCCTTTATGTCCTTGCTCAAGCGCGGGCAGACAAATTTCCACCCACTAGTTTCACGTCATCGTGCCGACTGGAGCACCCAAATGTCCGCGTCCCCAGTTTGCCCCACAGCCATAGCGGGGAAATCTATTCGCATGTAAACCGGGAAGACTAATTCGTGTGACAGGCAATCGGCCACGACGTTAAGCTTACCGGCCATGTGTTGGATGTTGGTCGTAAACTCTGAGATCGCGGCCAAGTGCCATTGCTGCCGGGCCGACCACGGTTCCAAGACCTTGGACATCACATACATCAGCGGCTCATGGTCCATGAATGCGGTGAACTCTCGCCCCTCTAGCCAAAACTAGAAATGGCACGTTACCAGGTGTAGAGCCAACAATTCCCTGTCGAACATGCTATATTTGTGTTTGTTGTTGCGCAAAGTTCGACTGAAAAACGCGAGTGGCTGCCACGAACCGGAGACGTACTGCTCCACCACTGCCTCTATGGCAACATCAGACGCATCTGTAGTGAGCGCTATCTGTGCCGACGGATCCGGATGGGCTAGCAACGCGGCATCCGCAAGCGCTGGTTTGGCATTCGTGAAAGCCTGGACTCGTTCAGGAGTCCAGTCGACATTTTCCGCGGGCTTCTTTTTTTTTTTAGCACGGCATACAACGGCTGCAACAGCTGGGCTGCCCGGGGAAGGAAATGGTTATGAAAATTGACCATTCCCAAAAACTCCTGTAGGGCCCTCACGGTCTGCGGACATGGAAAGTCCGACACGACGCACACCTTATCTGGTAGCAGAATTGCACCCTTCAGCGAAATGCAGTGGCCCAAAAAATCAATCACTGGCACACCGAACTGGCACTTTGCCGGGTTCACTATAAGCCCATGCGCTTCCAACCTCTGGAAAACCGTCTTGAGATGGGCGATGTGCTCCTCCTCGGACACGCTAGCTACCAGAATGTCATTTAAGTAGACAAAAATGAAGGATAAGTCATGAAGTACTGCGTCCATCATCCTCTGGAAAGTCTGCACCGCGCCTTTTAATCCGAACGGCATGTGTAAAAACTTGAAAAGGCCGAAAGGAGTTATTACCGCTGTTTTCAGAACATCTTCCGTGCACACCGGGACATGATGGTATCTGCGGACCAGATCCACTTTCGAAAAAACACGCGCCCTGGCCAGGTGCATGGAAAAATCCTGGATGTGCGGAATAGGATAACGATCATGTTCCGTGACGTTGTTCAAGTGCCGGAAATCGCTGCACGGTCGCCACGACCCCTCGGCTTTAGGCACCATGTGTAGCGGGGATGCCCACGGGCTGTTGGAGTGTCTGATGATGCCCAACTGCTCTAAGTTGGCAAACCGCTCGCATGCGGTGGCCAGTTTCTGCATCCAGGCGCCGAGGTCGCATGAACACCGGTGGGCCTTTTGTAGTCATGAAATGTTTGACCCCGTGTTTTGTTATCGTAGCCAAAAAAGTCAGGACCGTGAGTGCTGGGAACTGGGCGAGTAACTGTTGGTACTTGCCCCCTGGAGCTATAACGTTAGCCAGTGTTGTCGAACCAGCTCCCTGAGCTGTACAGGGCAATGAGGTAAAAGAGACAGCATCCACTAATCGCCTGTTAGCAACATCAACTAACAAACCATAAGCACATAGAAAGTCTGTGCCTAAAATGGGAGCAGAACATGCAGCTACCACAAAGTCACACTGGAAATTGTGTCCGTGTAAGCATATTGTCAGTTTCTGTTCGCCAAACGTCCTGATGGTGGATCCGTTGGCGGCCGTGAGTTTGGAACCGCTGCCTCCTGCCACCCTGTCTGCATTGACCGGCAGGATGAGATTCTTCTGGGAGCCAGAGTCCACCAAAAACCATCTCCCCGAACGTGTGTCCGTGACATAAAGCAGTTTGTTCTTGTCGCCAGCGGTTGCAGCTGCAACTGAATGCCAAATGTGCCGTCTTCCCGGCTTCTTGAATTGGCATGACGACAGGCAGCGTTGGGCATTCGAGCCGAAATGGCGATGATAAAAACAGATCACCCCGTTCCTTCATCTCCTGGTGTCCGTCCCGGCTACCACCAATGGCTCCTTGACGTCGCTGGAGTCCCTCATGGATGCCGGTGCCACTGGCTGCACGCTGAGAGTTCTGGTCGCCAACATGATGTGGTCCGCTTCCTGCGCCAGGGCGCGGTAGTCCTTGGCAACTAGCCATGGCGAGTTTGCCAGGATCACCCTCGCCGTAGCCAGTAGGTTCCTGAGGAACAAGTGGGCAAACAGGAAAGATTCATCGTCCTTCCCCCTCAGTGCCAACATGCTCTCCATGAGCTCCTCTGCTTATCTGTCACCTAACTCTGAACACGTTAGGAGTCTCTCTGCCCTCTCACTGTCAGAAAGGGTATAGTGCTGGAGTAGCATCCTCTTGATCACCTTATATTTCTCCAGGGCCGGCGGCTCCTGGAGCAGGCTCATCATCTGTTGCGTGGTGCGCGCGTCCAGTGCAGCGACCACGTAGTAATACTTTGTGTCATCCATTGTTATCCCACGGAGTGCAAACTGGGTTTCTGTGTGCAGGAACCACGCGGTCAGGTCGTGAAGCCAGAAGTCTGGGAGCTTGACTGAGACAGCGCATGCGGCGCTGGTGTTCTCCCTCCAGGCAGTCTGTGGAGCGGTGCTCAGGTTGCTCTCCATGGCACGTCTTGGGGTCACCAATGTGGAGAAAGGAAGCAGGTGAGGCAACGAGCTGAACAACACACAAACTTTAACTTCCGACCATAATACATTGTTTGGAACAAAGACCTGTGTGGCACATTAACATAACATCATGCCGGTACCACTTTTCACACCCTTTCCTCTTCCAGCGGCTTCGGCGCGCTCTCCTCTTCCCGGGGGGCGAATAGTCCTTACTATCCCGTCTGAGACCCTCCGGTGACTCTTCCTCCTTCAGTCCATTGTTCCCCCTTTCCCCAGCTGCCTTCTTTGAGTGGAGAACCCCCCACCCGTACCACCACAATGGGAGCATTATCTAAAGTGAATTGTGATCATGACTGTTTAAGACGGGTTTTGCGCTGACCAAAGCCCATGTGCGTGAACCAAAATGCACGCTATAGTAACGCTGCTTAGTAATAAGGAAGACATCAATCACAGTTGATACACAGTTAGTTACAGTGGGGCAAAAAAGTATTTAGTCAGCCACCAATTGTGCAAGTTCTCCCACTTAAAAGATGAGAGAGGTCTCCAATTTTCATCATAAGTATACCTCAACTATGAGAGACAAAATGAGGAAAAAAAAAATCCAGAAAATCACATTGAAGGATTTTTAATTAATTAATTGGTAAATTCCTTGGTAAAATAAGTATTTGGTCACCTACAAACAAGCAAGATTTCTGGCTCTCACAGACCTGTATCTTCTTCTTTAAGAGGCTCCTCTGTCCTCCACTCGTTACCTGTATTAATGGCACCTGTTTGAACTCGTTATCAGTATAAAAGACACCTGTCCACAACCTCAAACAGTCAGACTCCAAACTCCACTATGGCCAAGACCAAAGAGCTGTCAAAGGACACCAGAAACAAAATCGTAGACCTGCACCAGGCTGGGAAGACTGAATCTGCAATAGGTAAGCAGCTTGGTGTGAAGAAATCAACTGTGGGAGCAATTATTAGAAAATGGAAGACATACAAGACCACTGATAATCTCCGTCGATCTGGGGCTCCACGCAAGATCTCACCCCGTGAGGTCAAAAGGATCACGAGAACGGTGAGTAAAAATCCCAGAACCACACGGGGGGACCTAGTGAATGACTTGCAGAGAGCTGGGACCAAAGTAACAAAGGCTACATCAGTAACACACTATGCCACCAGGGACTCAAATCCTGCAGTGCCAGACGTGTCCCCCTGCTTAAGCCAGTACATGTCCAGGCCCGTCTGAAGTTTGCTAGAGAGCATTTGGATGATCCAGAAGAGGATTGGGAGAATGTCATATGGTCAGATGAAACCAAAATAGAACTTTTTGTTAAAAACTCAACTTGTCATGTTTGGAGGAGAAAGAACACCATACCTACTGTGAAGCATCAGGGTGAAAACATCATACTTTGGGGCTGTTTTTCTGCAAAGGGACCAGGACGACTGATCCGTGTAAAGGAAAGAATGAATGGGGCCATGTATCGTGAGATTTTGAGTGAAAACCTCCTTCCATCAGCAAGGGCATTGAAGATGAAACGTGGCTGGGTCTTTCAGTATGACAATGATCCCAAACACACTGCCCGGGCAACCAAGGAGTGGCTTCGTAAGAAGCATTTCAAGGTCCTGGAGTGGCCTAGCCAGTCTCCAGATCTCAACCCCTTAGAAAATCTTTGGAGGGAGTTGAAAGTCTGTGTTGCCCCGCGACAGCCCCAAAACATCACTGCTCTAGAGGAGATCTGCATGGAGGAATGGGCCAAAATACCAGCAACAGTGTGTGAAAACCTTGTGAAGACTTACAGAAAACGTTTGACCTCTGTCATTGCCAACAAAGGGTATATAACAAAGTATTGAGATGAACTTTTGTTTTTGACCAAATACTTATTTTACCGAGGAATTTACCAATTAATTCATTAAAAATCCTTCAGTGTGATTTTCTGGATTTTTTTTTTTCTCATTTTGCCTCTCATAGTTGAGGTATACCTATGTTGAAAATTGGAGACCTCTCTCATCTTTTAAGTGGAAGAACTTGCACAATTGGTGGCTGACTAAATACTTTTTTCCCCACTGTATGTTAAAAAGAACAAACGGTGAAGAATCGGCTGAAAAATCAACTGAATGTGCACAGATGGTCATCCTCGCACTTTCCAGACAGACTTTCCGCCGTGCGCCAGTGTTTTTATTTTCTGTCAGTGCATTGTCTGTTTTTTACGCCTTGCACCACGCCATCAAATTACCAGTAGACAGTGTGCCTGCTATGCACTTGGAAGAGATGCCTCATTTCAGAGGTGTGATGATGTGCAGTCTAATGCGCATCACTATTATGGTGCATTCCATGAGAATCTGCTTTTGATCAGGAAAAAGGTCTATCGTCATAAGCGCTTTGTTTAATGATATTTCAGTGGCGTGTTTTGACATTGTGCAGCTCCGGAGCTCAGGAAATGGCATGTGCTGGGATCTTGTAACAGTCATAATTGCCCGTCATTTTAATTATATGATGATCACATGCTAGTTTTTTTATTCCATCCACACACTCATTTTAATTGCTGACTTAACATTACAGTTTCATACCTGCCAACTACTCCGGTTTTGCCGTAATGATTACGGTTTTCAAGACCCCATTCCGGGTTATGGCTTTATTAATCAAAATTACGGTTTTTCACTAAAAATTCAGTCAAAAATTTTAAATCGTAAAAAAAAAACGAAAGCAATTCCAAACACGAGATCGCTAGGAATGGTATCCAAATTTACCTGAAGCGTTTGCTAAGCTAACGCTATCGCTATAGCTAACGCCATAGCTAGTCGTAGCTCCTAACACCGACACAAAGAAGCGACTCCGTCCCCGGTGATGGCTCGCCGGAGGAACCAACCGAGGCAACAGTTGGACGGGAGCCAGATCGGAGTTCGAGTACAGTGGTGGTAGGAGACGGGGACCAGTGGAGGAGCAGCCGGGGCCCCAGCTGGATAAGAGCCGGAATCGTAGCCTGGCTACAGCGGCGGGGCTCGGCGGAGGAACTACAGAGGAAGACGGCAGTAGGTGGCGGGGCTCAGCAGAGGATCTACCGGGACCCCAGCTGGACAGGAGCAGGATCGGAGCTCAACTACAGCGGCAGTGGGCGGCGGGACTCGGTGGAGGAGCGGCCGGTACCCCGGCTGGACAGGAGCTCAATTGCAGCGGCGGTGAGCAGCGGGACTAGCAGCAGAGGGGGCTAACTGAGGCCCAGCTGGATTCGAGGTCGGTCAGATCGGATATCGGCGTCACCAGCAGAGATTGTTTTACTACTAACAGGTTAGGTATGACTGTGAGAGTGAATGGTTGTCTGTCTCTGTGTTGGCCCTGCGATGGACTGGCGATCTGTTCAGGGTGGACCCTGCCTCTTGCCCAAAGATGCTGGGGTAGGCTCCAGCCCCCCCGCGACCCGAAAATGATTAAGCGTAAGAAGATGAATGAATGAATGAAGGTCAATAAAAATGCCACCAAAGAAGGATGAAATGGAGGAGATCAAAAAATCTCTGAACTAAGTTCAGAGATTTTATCTTCTTGGAACATAAGTCAATATTATACAGTAATAAGTGGCATCCAGCTGTTTGTTTTATGTCATTTAAGCACAGTTCTGGTACTTAAAAATCATAAAAACCCAGGAGCTTTGGGGGGCGAAGCCCCTTGTCCCCCCACCGGGGCTCTGCCCTGGACTCCGCTGGGGGACTACGTCCCTCAGACCCCCTGCTAAATTTTCAGATAATTCCCCAACCACAAATCACATCCTTGGGTAAAGAATGACATTCTGAGGCAGGCCCGAAAGTTACGGGGAACAGAAGTTTACCTAAATGAACATCTAACAAAAACTAATGCTGAAATAGCACGGCAAGCACGGATGCTGAAAAAAGACAAAATAAGATACAGGCAACATGGACAAGAAATTGTAGCGTTTGGATCAAACTAAATGGAGCACCTGAGGAAGCAAAGAGTATAATAATCAGAGATCTTACTGACTTAAATAAATATAGATGAACACTGATTAAGAAAATTAAGAGACTATGATAATCCATATCCACACACATGGCAAGTCTTTTCATGAGGAATACTCCAAAGCATTTCCAGGAATTATTATTGCGGACTGTGAGTGCATATTCAGCCATGTGAACAAGAACAAAACTGAGTTCAGATCCAGCCTGTCAACTAAAGTTCTGGGCAACCTCATGACCAGGAAAATGATGATGACGGCTTCGGGTAACAAGTGCCACAGTGTGTTCCATTCAAAAGACCAACTGAAGAAAGCTAAGAGGTGCACCATGGAAAACAACAATGCTTGAGAGTTACCATAGAGTTTGTCCTTGATCTTTTCCATCAGCATATCTGCATTGACAATTTAAGGAAAATAGAAACATGATTGTTGAAGAAATATGAGGTTGTTAGCCACATTTTAACTTGATTTAATTCTAATATTTGTTTGCCGTCGGGGGCCTTCGCCCCCCTGAACCCCCTACCAGGACTTTGTCCTGGACCTACTGGGGCCTGCGGCCCCTGTACCACGGCTAGCTACTAGGCTTTTCAGGTTTTAAAAGTTGGCAGGTATGCAGTCTATAGATTAGGCATTAATGTATGATTTTTTTTTTTTTTTTTTTTAGGGGAATGAATGAATGAACATGGGGCATGTGTGCCAATGTGATGCCCATGGGATGGGGGGTCATTTTCATCATGGACTTATTAGGCATTAATGTGTTTTTTAGGGGAACAAGGAGTGTGCAGCGTTTTATTTTTCACTAACTCCCCAGAGAGACAGGAGATGCACCCACATCTGCGTTGGCCGTGCGCCCTGGGTTTCCAGCCCAGTAAGCTCCCTGACAGCCACCCATCAGCCCCCGGCAGAGGCTTGCTTCATGGCAGGGGCCGGAGGCGGCAGATCGCCTGTTTCCCTCCTACCCAGACGGATAGGGGGAGACCCTCAGTTGGCGAAAGCAATAGGAGAGGGAGCACTCCATCTCCCCACAGCTGGGAGCAACTTCCACGCCATTGTTAGAAGAAGAAGAAGCCATCTCTATTGTCATTCAGTCCATACAGCCAATCAGGTACAGTACAACGAAATTACACTTCTCCTTTCTACATCGTTAATCACAGGTAGAATCAGAGGGGTCACTGCCATGCAAGGCACTGCCACAAACAACTTCTCCTTCCCCCATTCTATTATGCTGAGCACCAAGCTAGAAGGCGGGAAGTACCATTTTTATATGGTTTTTGGTATGACCCAGCTGGGACTGAACCCCCAAGCTCTCGGTTGTGGGGTGGATGCTCTATCAACTAGGCCACCACTCCGATGCGTGAAAGTATATGAAAATTTGCACAGGCATCATCCTCTTTTCTTCATGTCTGTGTTACATCCGTGCGCACATTAAACAATTCAGCTGATTTTTTTTTTTTAGCCCATTCTTACCCATTAGTTCTTTTTAACATAACTAACTGGACATAAACTGTGATTGATGTCTTCCTTATTACCAAGCAGCATTACTGTCGGGTGCATTTTGGCTCACACACATGGGCTTTGGTCAGCAGAAAACCATCTTCAACCGTCATGATCACAATTCACTTTAGATAATGCGCCTCTTTGCATTAAAGGGATGGGAAGGAACGCTTTGGATTGGATTATCCGAAACACACCTCTGAATGATTAGACTGGTCTCTTTGCGTCATGTGCCAGTGGAAAGTTCATTTTTACACCATTGTGATAAGGAAATGAACTTGAAACGCCCATAAACGCGTTCTGAATCAGACAACTGATCAACCAACCCCGTTGTTGTAATACGGCCCTATGACTGTTACAAGATCCCAGCGCATGCCATTTCCTGAGCTCCAGAGCTGCGTGATGTCAAAGCACGCCACTGAAATATTAAACAATGCGCTTCTGATGATAGACCTCCCTTTTCCTGATCAAAAGTGGATTCTCATGAAATGCATTAATGCGCATTAGATTGCACGCCACCACACCTCTTTGAAATGAGCCTCCTTCTCCGAGTGCATAGCGGGCTCACTGTCTAATGGTAATTTGATGGCGTGACGCAAGGCGTAAAAAAAAAAGACAATCCACTGACAGAAAATAACAAAAACACTGGCACACGGCAGAAAGTCTGTCTGAAAAGTGCTGTGGATGACTGTCAAAATAGGGTCTTAAATGTTGCATAACTGGCTATGGCTATGGCTATAGTCAGAGGCCCCAGCCCCTCCCTCCGAATGCTCACATGCACAGAACTGAGCACCTTTTAATTATCACGATAACTCACCTGTCTTCACACTCTGCACTTTCATGTATACTGACCCATCCATGAAATCACTGCTGTACATATTTTCCATAAGTGGTGCAGTGGTTAGCACTGTTGCCTTACAGCTAGAAGGTTTCTGGTTTGATTCCCCAGGCTGGCAGGGGTTGGAACCTTTCTGTGTGGAGTTTGCATGTTCTCCCTGTGCTGTGTGGGTTTACTCCGGAGGCTCCGGTTTCCTCCCACAATCCAAAGACATGCATGTTAGGTTAATTGGCTGTTCTAAATTGTCCCTAGATATCTGTTTCCTATAAGCCCTTAGAATAGAGGGTTAGTACTAGTGAAAGCGCTTTGAGTGGTCTTTGTGACTAGAAAAGCACTATATAAGTGTAGGTTAGTTAGTTGGTTAGTTAGTAATCCTTGGGCTATTTTACTCAATTGTGTATTCTGCACTTCGCACTCTTACAGTATGTACATAGTTCCATCCGTGAAGCCACTGCCATACCTGTGTATATTCCTATGGGCTATTTTAATTTTTATATCAGTCGTATGGTTAATCGTGTGTTCTGTAACTGTGTTTAATTCAAATTCTTCTCTCTTCCTTTATTGCGCAGTAGCCTGGTGGAGCACCCGCGGTTTCGTTGTACTGCACAACTGTACAATGACAATAAAGCTATTCTATTCTATTCTATTCTGTTTGACAGCAATAGTACTGTAACAATTAAAATTTAAAAGTCCCCATGTTATTCAATGTTCCACATGCCCGTTTTTCTCTCTATCCTGTGAACCCCAGCAAATCACCATAAAATATTTCAGGTAGTGACAGTGAAGCTGTAACCATGTGACTATGATCCTCAGGTCAGGAGCTTCTTCTTTTGGCTGCTCCCTTTAGGGGTCTTCACAACGGATCATCTGCCTCCATCTTTGGTCAGCATGCCACGCCTCTCCGTTCTGACGGCCTTCTGCAATTTCTGCAGCAGCGAAGCCTAGTAAGTCCCAGTAATTAGATAGATAGATAGATGTACTTTATTGATTCCAAACTGGGAAATTACAGTGTAACAGCAGCATGAGAGTAGATGATCAAAACGACAGACGTACACACAGCATAATGGTACCCTTTGCCAGAAAATCCATTATAATCTGGTTCCTACTTCTGGAAAGGTGTGAGCAACTGCAAAATCCATTGTGGAGACAATATCCACATGTGTATATAGTCATGAATGATTTTTTTTTCCCACAGACTCCACACTGATGTTGACATCTTGAGCTAGTTGGTGAACGGTTATGCGGCGATCCTCCAAAATGGTGCCCTCCACTTGCTGGGTCGTGTCTTCATCAATAGTGCTCTGTGGTCGCCTGGGAATGGGTGCAGTTTCCACCGATGTCCAACCACACTTAAAATCTCGATGCCAGTGCTTGACTACGTCATATGATGGGACATCCTCCCCATGAGTCTCTCTCATCTCATTGAACATCTTCCGTGATGTGCGGCCTCTCAAGTACAGGAAACTGATGACTGCTCTGCATTCAGCTGAATCCATTATCATGCCTTGCTCCACCTTAGCACCTGTAAAAGAGAAAGGCCGAATCTCAATCTCCTTTCTAAGCCCTTGAGCCCTGAACCCTTGTAGATTTAGGCTGCCGCCATCAGTAGTACTGGAGTGTGTGAGTCTGTGAGGGGATGAAGTGGCTCAAAATGGTAGAAATGGGACACACTTTGTTACCCTGGCAATACTAAAAGTTTTTTTTTTAGTTTACTTTATTAAAAGGATTAGGAAACAGTTCACAAAAATAAAATAACAGGACAAAATAAAAACACATTACAGACAAAACTAAAATCAGAAACAAACAGGGTTTATTGACAAAGAATAAAAGAAAATGATCCTGAAAGTTCAAGGCTTTGTGTGTTTGAGGGTCTTTAGAGGCTTTTGTGTAACTTTTTAAAATAAAAACCCAATTCTGTTCTCATTCATTTTTGCTCATCTACATTTATAATTGTAATATTTTCTTATTGAAATAAAGAAGATCAAATTATGTCTTATTTAATTTTCAGTGTCACCATTTTAATAAAAATCGATTTTTTTAACCTATTTATTTTAGCCAGACTTTTAAGTTGTGTGACATGAAAACATGGGGATATCGTCGGGCGGTGGAAGGAATACTTCGAGGATCTCCTCAATCCCACTGATACGCCTTCCACAGAGGAAGCAGGGTTTGGGGACGAGGGGGATGACTCGCCTATCACAGGGGCTGAGGTCGCCAAGGTGGTTAAAAATCTCCTTGGTGGCCGGGCCCCGGGGGTGGACGAGATTCGCCCCGAGTACCTCAAGGCCCTGGATGTGGTTGGGTTGTCATGGTTGACACGCCTCTGCAGCATTGCGTGGAGGTCGGGGGCAGTGCCTTTGGCATGGCAAACCGGGGTGGTGGTTCCTCTCTTCAAAAAAGGGGACCAGAGGGTGTGCTCCAACTTTAGAGGGATCACACTCCTCAGCCTCCCTGGGAAGGTCTATGCCAAGGTACTGGAGAGGAGAGTCCGGCCGTTGGTCGAACCTCGGATTCAGGAGGAGCAATGTTGTTTTCGTCCTGGTCGTGGCACATCAGACCAGCTCTTTACCCTCTCGAGAATTCTTGAGGGTTCATGGGAGTTTGCCCAACCAGTTTACATGTGTTTTGTGGACTTGGAGAAGGCATTTGACTGCGTCCCTCGTGGATTTTTGTGGGGGGTGCTTTGGGAGTATGGGGTATCGGGTTTGTTGTTACGAGCTATTCGGTCTCTGTACGACTGTTGTGAGAGTTTAGTTCGTATTGCCAACACTCGGTCGGAGTCATTCCCAGTGAGAGTTGGACTCCGCCAGGGTTGCCCTTTGTCACCGATCCTGTTCATAATTTTTATGGACAGGATTTCTAGGCGCAGCCAGGGAATGGAGGGTGTCATGCTTGGTGACCACAGGATCTCATCTCTGTTGTTTGCAGATGATGTTGTCCTGTTGGCTTCATCCAGCAATGACCTACAGCTCTTGCTGGGACGGTTTGCCGCTGAGTGTGAAGCAGCTGGGATGAGAATCAGCACCTCCAAGTCCAAGTCCATGGTCCTCAGCCGGAAAAAGGTGGATTGTCCTTTCCGGGTTGGGGACAGGCTCCTGCCCCAAGTGGAGGAGTTTAAGTATCTTGGGGTCTTGTTCACGAGTGAGAGGAAAATGGAGCGAGAGATCGACAGACGGATTGGAGCAGCATCTGCAGTGATGCGGACATTGTACCGGTCTGTTGTGGTGAAGAGGGAGCTTAGTTCTAAGGCAAAGCTGTCGATTTACCAGTCAATCTACGTTCCTACTCTCACCTATGGTCACGAGCTTTGGGTAATGACCGAAAGAATGAGATCGCGGATACAAGCGGCTGAAATGAGCTTTCTCCGTAGGATTGCTGGACTCACCCTCAGAGATAGGGTGAGGAGCTCAGTCATCCGGGAGAGGCTCAGAGTAGAACCGCTGCTCCTCCACATTGAAAGGAGTCAGTTGAGGTGGTATGGGCATCTGATTAGGATGCCTCCTGGACGCCTCCCACTTGAGGTGTTTCAGGCACGTCCCACTGGGAGGAGACCCCGGGGCGGACCCAGGACTCGGTGGAGAGACTATGTCTCCCAGCTGGTCTGGGAACGCCTTGGTATCCCCGCTGAAGAGCTGGAGCAGGTGGCTGGGGAGAGGGAAGTCTGGGCTTCTCTGCTTGAACTGCTGCCTCCGCGACCCGGACCTCCGGAAAAGCGGTAGAAGATGGATGGATGGATGGACATGAAAACATGTGACCAACTATTGTGGCTCTTAGACTTTATTTCAGACTGACTGCTTTCTTCAGGAATGAACTGAATTAAATGTGCTGCAGCCTCAATTGATTACAACTGCATAATCTTTTTTGAAACTGCATAGTTTACCAGAAAATGTAATTAAAATGCTTAAATGGTGTGTAATGCAGCATGAACTCAAAGTCTTTATGTCATATATTTTTATTTTGGCAAAGATCTTATACTCTTGTCACGGCAGTTTTTTATGTGGGGTGGAGCAAGAGTGAAGGGGTGGTCAGTGATGAACAGGTGACCAGTCAGGAGCTTTTTCTTGAGAAACCCAGCATGACGCTCTGAACTGTGGGTAATTCCCTTACCTTAAGTCAGCATAGCATGCTGACTTAGGAAATGGGGTCATTTAAGGGCTCAAAAAGTCAGCGAGTGATCAGTCAGCCACTTCCTGATTTCAGATTGGGACAGCTCTAAACCCTCAGTCACTTAACGTGAACACGCCTAAAGTCAACAAGTCTGCAAGGGAGGAGAATGAGATTCGACCGAACTCTTCGGAGTTCAGCGTTGCAAATTACCATGTGACCTATAGAGATATGAATTATTATACATGCGCAATTTCAGCCTCCTATAATACCTGAAGTGGGTCAGGGGAAATCTTTAATGAACAGCCCTCATATGTGCTCTGAGTGTCCTCTAGAATTAATAATATTATTGTAACGTCGGGGCCATTTTAAGGGAGCCAGGGATTTCCCAGCATGCTTTGCCAGTTTGAAACGTTACTGTGTGTTAAATGTGTTACTTCTGAGTTATACTGCTGTGTCATTATAACTGCATTATAATGGCCCAGCAGTGTTTAGCAGGATTAGGGCAAGATGTATCATGTGTGTGTAACCGTGATGTAAACAGAGGTCTGTGAGAATGACCTCCCCGGCTCTGTACTAAGTTGCAAGTTGGGGTTGGGGTGTGTGTAAAATAAATCTGGTTGATCACAGCCATCTGCTCCATTGTCTTTTTGTGTGAACCCTACAAACGTCACAATATTAATGCATCAGATTTATATCGTGCTTTTCATAGACACTCAAAGACACTTTACATTATACATTATTCATTCACTGCACAGACAGACAATGGTAGTGGTAAGTTACTACTGTAGCCACAGCTGCAATAGGGCAGACTAATGGAAACGTGGCTGTCAGTCTGTGCCAACAGCCTCTCCGACCACTACCGAACATTTATACACATTCATGCCCAGTGTCATGGGCACTGGAGGCAAGGTGGGTAAAGTGTCTTGCTCAGAGACACAACGGCAGGATGTCTGGGGAGAGCGGGATTCAAACAGCCAACCCTCTGGTTATTAGAGGACCCACTTTACCTCCTGAGCCACTGCCGCCCCATTTCTCTCTTTTGTTCCATTTTTGCTGAGCACCAAGCTGGGTGGCAGGAAGTTCCATTTTTATATGGTCTTTGGCGTGACCCGGCCGGGACTTGAACCCTGACCTCCCAGTTGTGGGCCAGATGCTCTACTTCTAGTATTAAGGGAATATAATCAGATGTTTGGCCAATCTTGGAACTCCTTACCAAGAAATTTCTTCACCAGTGTGTTTATAAAGGTGTCTAATAACACATGAAAAGATTTACTGTAAATTCAACTGCCATGGCCAAATCCGTGACAGCTGCTGAAAGTTGGGATACCTGGAATCCTATCTGCAAAAAACTGAAACAGTTTAATTCTGCCCTAAATATCATGTGAGAGGTCAAACCAGCAGTTTTTCATGATTCAAAATCATTTCAAGAATTTATTTTGCACCACCACCACTCCTTGGCGGAAAAAAGCAGCCCCATTCAACCTTTCCCATTCATTGCAAACCCCTTTTTGTGAAAATAAATACTGCTGGATGCATGTAAACTATAAATCAGCTCTATTAGTTAATTCATTTATTCATGTAAAAACCAAGTGAGTGAGTCTGGAGTGGCAGGGGTCATGTTCAGGCCATTTGTAGAGGGCCAAGAAGCTTTCTCTGAAAGACAGAGGTGCTGCCTGCTCTTTTGTCACACCTTCACTGGTTGTGATAGTTTCTGCAATTGAGGGCCATAGCAAAACAACTCTGACAGGTTTTGTGCTGGGAACATTAATGAACACATGGACATCTTCCTTAATGTACATGCAACTAAGGATGCGGTGATTGGGGTGGGCATTGCAATTTTCCAGTATATTTACCATGCACCAGGTACCGCTTTGGGTGCCATTCGATACACCATGTTCTCGCGGAAGGCGGCAGCCAAGCTGATCAAACTAGAGGCTCTAACTCCTACTGAGAGTGCAACTGCACAGCACTCTCTCCATGCTTATCTCCAAACCTGTGACTGGATGCTGCTGCAGAGCATGTCTTTGGACCCCAGTGGCTATAGATGGATGGTAGGGGTTCATGGTTATGAGCCAGTTCCAACACTAGACCCCATGGCCCCTAAAGAGCCACTCCAGTGGACAAGCCATAATTGTTATGGAGATTGCAACAACCAACGGTGCAGCTGCAAGAAGAATGGCGTCAAGTGTATTTCAGCATGTGGAAGTTGTAAAGACATTGCATGCAAGAATTGTAGTTATGGTGAAGACTCAGACCTTGACTCATAAGGCATTTGGATCAGTATTCTTTTCTGAATAATATTAAAGATATGGAAATAACCTAATAAAGCTATTGTAACGTCGGGGCCATTTTAAGGGGGCAGGGATTTCCCAGCATGCTTTGCCAGATTGAAACGTTACTGTGTGTGTTAAATGTGTTATTTCTGAGTTACACTGCTGTGTCATTATAACTGCATTATAATGACCCAGCAGTGTTTAGCAGGATTAGGGCAAGATGTATCTGTGTGTGTAACCATGATTCAAACGGAGGTCTGGGAAAATGACCTCCACTCCTCTGTGTGCTTAGAAGCAGGTTGGGGGTCGGGGTGTGAAAAATAAATCAGGTTGATCACAGCCATCTGCTCCATTGTCTTTTTGTGTGAACCCTGCAAACGTCACACTGGTGTCAGGAGTGGGACATGGAGCAAGATGAGGATCCAGGTGGAGGTACAGCGGCTGGAGTGATTCATCGCTCAGCCGGGATCGGAGTGTAGAGCTGAGACGCCGGCCCCTGGAGAGCTTCGCTGCGATGGACGGAGCAGAGCAAACCAGCCCCGTTTCCCGCCCTTTTCAGGGCAGGACGGGCTGGCGATTCCAGAGCAATTAGGAGCGGCAATCGACCGGGAGATGACGGTCCCATCCATCCAGCAGCGGGCCAAGATTCCCCGCTACAACGGCGAGAACCTGTCGGATGACCGCCTGGCCCAGGTCGAGTTGGCTGCCGCGCTGATCATCGGAGGAAACCACCGTGCTGAGAGTGAGTGGAGGAGGAGCTACGGCAGATCACAGCAGCGCGTGCACAAAGGAAACAGCCGTGGCGACGCGAGGAAGGACGGCTTCCGCTGCACAGAGCCAGGGTACATGGCATGGTACTGCCCCGCACACAGCGCACGACAAACTGGCCCCTCGCCGACGCTAAATTAGAGCGAGGTGGCATGGACGGGGAAAAAGCCGCCTCCTGCAGATGCTTCCCCCGGCAGGTGACGTCACAGAGGCCTTTGGAGCGCAGCAGCAGTGGAGCTAGCAGGACAGATCCGGTCTTTTCTCGGGATCGGCAGGGGCTGGGCGCCTGGACGCGGGCCAGCGGCCGACTGGGAGGTCCTGGCAGCGGTGGGAGTCATGGGACTCCCGCTGCCAGAGGAGGAACTGTGCGTGTCCTACCACTACCCGATGCTTTTCCTTTTGGTGACGTCACGGAGGCCCTCGGCGCAGGAGCGACGCAGCGGAGCGAGCAGGACGAAGATGCGGCCACTTTCCAGGCGCGGCAAGGGCTGGACGCATGGACGCGGGCCAGCGGCCGCCTGGGAGATCTGGCAGCGGTGGGAGTCGGCCGGAGCGGGCCTGGGACTCCCGCTGCCAGGGAAGGGACTGTGCGTGGTCCTACAGAGGCTGTCAGATGTGTCCATCCGCCCGCTGATGGCCAAACCGGAACCCTACCCCAACCAGATGCTCTGACCGAGACTCAGATGGCCCGTGCATGCCGCCCTGGCACCGGGCTGACTCGCGTTGGATTTCTGAAAGTGGACTTTGAATTTTCTGGGGACAGAAACCAGTCCGGGGGGGGCAGTGTAACGTCGGGGCCATTTTAAGGGGGCAGGGATTTCCCAGCATGCTTTGCCAGATTGAAACGTTACTGTGTGTGTTAAATGTGTTATTTCTGAGTTATACTGCTGTGTCATTATAACTGCATTATAATGACCCAGCAGTGTTTAGCAGGATTAGGGCAAGATGTATCTGTGTGTGTAACCATGATTCAAACGGAGGTCTGGGAGAATGACCTCCACTCCTCTGTGTGCTTAGAAGCAGGTTGGGGGTCGGGGTGTGAAAAATAAATCAGGTTGATCACAGCCATCTGCTCCATTGTCTTTTTGTGTGAACCCTGCAAACGTCACACTATTTTTCAAACTATATGCAAAAGTGGGTGTGGCCATTTTTTCACCAAGGAGTGGTTTTAATGCAAAATAAATTCTGGCGATGGATTCAGAATCACAAAAAACCCTAGTCTGACTCCTCCCAAGCTACTTAACACAGAAATAAACTTTCAATTTTTCATAGATAAGACTCAAGGTTATCCTAACTTTCAGCAGCTGTCACAGATTTTGCCATGGGAGTTGAATTTAAATTGGACAATAGGGATTTCAGGAGTTACTATAATCCACAATAATTGCACTCCAATTTCATTGGATATATATCACTCTACTTCAAAGGTGTTCTAGTAACCATTAATTACTAACAGTAATTTTCTATCAACTCTGTGACAATTGCAGTACTGTTTTGGATACTTTAATTTCTACAGTGAGGTGCTGTTTGACAAGAAATTATACATCCGTGACCTGGAAGTCCCACCCATTTACAAAGGTCTTCCTCCACCCAGCCCTGCTGTCATTTTAAGTTTATTAAGTGATTGTCTCAATTAACAAACCACAATACCTTTGTGGTATTGTGCCAGTAGCTAACTACTAGCTAACTGCCGGTGTTTCTGGCAACCGGTCTGGGATTTTCTGAAATACCGAACCAACAGCGATGTCTTATAAACACATTACTTTTGCACTTGACAATATTTAATTTGTTTACATGTGTGTGAAATGACAATAAATGTCTTCATGCTGATTTGAGATGTTTACTGGTTACATTTAGAAGGGACCATTTTTTTCTCAGCTGCACAAACTAGCTGGTTAAAGAAACTAATCATAATATTTTGTCCAGTATTGCTGTTGTTTAATAAATTGTGGTTGTGGAGCTATTTCATAAAAGCAATATTACACAAGTTCGTTGCGGTATCATGAATATACTAACTCCGGGTGTGATATTCTTGTGTCCTCCGTGCCGCATCACACCTGGAGTTCATATATTCACGATACTGAACTCACTCTCATGCAGTATTGCTTAAATATGTGTTATTAGACACCTTTACAAACACATTGGTGAACTAATTTCTTGGTAAGGAATTTATTCCTAGATTTTTTCATATTTCCCTTACTATAGGCCACCACTGTGGTTGCCATGAGTTTATTAATGTCAAAAATTTTATGTAAATCATACTGTATTGAACAATTCTAAATTCAGATTTTGTGCCTTGTGGTGGCCACACAAATTGAAGCCACATACATACCATTCATTTCTGAGTAGGATTACAATGCCACCTTGACGTCTTAGTATAGTCCTAATATCTTACTATTCTTCAAAAAATGTATTCACCATGTCATATTAAGGTTTTCAAAATAGTATATTAAACAGTATTTTTTTTTAATCTGGTGTCAGCATATGGTGACGCCAGGTATTCTGACCCCCCCGCCCCCCTGGTTCCTCGTCCTAAGCCTCAGGTCTTCAGTAGTCAGCAGCACCTTGTGGCTCTTCCTTTAATCCCACAGATCAGGACTGTGTAGAGACCAAACCATCTGTTCAGCAAAGGGACTCCTTGTTCTATGACATGTTGCTGAAATAGCTTTTGTTTCTGACTGCATGTTTGGACATGGTATGAAGCTGCAGAGTAATTCTGGGACTGATCAAATGTTGTCAGGATAATGGTCTGACATAAACCTTTGAAAATACATTTTATTAAATAATTTACCTGATTGAATACAAAACACAGCACCATCTGCTGGTCAATAACCAGACCCAAACACAACAGTAATGCATATTTTAGATGTTTGATCCAGGACTGTCCTACCAGGTAATACAGCAGATAAAGAATAAAATTCGTTTGAAATTGGGTTGTAAAATTTAGAAGCAATCTGAGCCACGGCAGTCTTAATCCAAAATGTTCTCCTTTTCCAAAAGTCTTGATACTCTAATCTCCGCCTCTAGTCGGTTTTGTGGATATAGATAGTCATGTTTTCTTTACAGGTTTTTCTGTATTTATTTGACTTGAAGCCGATTTGACTAAATTACTAGATTACCATTTAGAAGGAGTCTAATGTGATTACATAATAAACAAAACCACACAAAAGAAAAACCACAAAACTGACACACTGTTTTAATGAAAGATCAGATTAAAATAAACACTAATGAAGGAAGCAGACATTAAACTCACCATAAATATGCTACATTATCAGAATCAAACTCTGCTCTACCACAGTCTAGTAAATGTGTCTCTACAGAAAGCTCAATGTTGAGTAACAATAATACAAACATATGGAGGATAGATGTGGTCGGCTTTAAGTAGAAGTGAAGATATCCCACCTGTGCAACAGAAACTCAGGATTAGAACCTCCAGACTAATGCTTCTCAACACTGTTCTTTAAGAAATCTGAGTAAACACTGCACACACACCCACACACGCCCACTCTAATAAGGCATACCTGCAAACTGAAGACACTTTAAAATCTACATGTGAAATTTCATGCAGGATACTTAAGCAGGCTTTAACAATTACTCAACACCCAAACTCCCTTTGGCAAAATAGGAACAAGTGTTACTCATCCTTTAAAGGAAGAATTACAAGTAAAAAAAAAAAAAAAAAAACCTTCCCACACACCAATCATTCACATAAATCACTCCAAAATGATCTATGGGTTGAACAAACCCAAAGAATTCACTCAATTTGGGAGCAATGGATTCAAATGTGCAAATTTAAACTCAAATGGAAAACCCAAACACCTGCACCTGATGTTGGAGCATCAAATTATTTGACTTGTGCTGGCTTTGCCATCACTTGGCAAGGCCGTTGAGTAGTCACCAATGCCTAAAAATCCAACATCCAATGGTGGCCGTGTGACTATACCATCACTCAGTGTGTGTCGCTCTCTCTCTCTCTCTCACACACACACACACATACGCACACCAGCCCAGCACTCATTCAGTTCCAGCACAACTGTGTCAGCAAACGAGTTGTTGCGGCTGCTGAAAAAGACACGAAGAACAAAGATAAGGCATCACATGCTATTCTTGGCAAAGCTGTATGAAGTGAGAAGTGTGGCACGGCGAGGGCTTGAATGTGGGATGAAGAAGCTACACTGGAACCCTTTTGAAGTTGAGGGGATGCAACTTGTGAAAAAGTCAGAAGGGAAGTTGATGGTGTCCATCTCAGTCCCAACCGTTGTCCTTTATCATGTGGGACAGCTCAATGATGTACTTCCCCTCCTTGTACTTCTGACTCAGTTCGAAGGCTTGTTCCTGCACGAAGAGGGAGCACAGGGCTTGGTAAGAACTAGGTTCAAGAAGCCTCTTTTCGCTTCTCTTCATCTGAAATTTTTTCAAATTCTACAAACTGTCAGAAAACCCTTCAGCTGCCGTTTTAAGACAGGTTTATCCAGTTGAACACATTTCATAATAAAAGTACATAAAAAAATTAAGCCATTCTGATATTGGAAGCATTATAGAGCTTTTATTTTTAATAACTTCAGGAAGTGTTGAGTTGTGTGTGTGACACCAACCTCAGAATGTGTAACTTTTTTTTTTTTTTTTTTTCATTTTTCCATTTGACGGAAAATCGTTGCAGCGATGAGAACTTTAATGGCTGCAAATAGCAAATAATTATATCTGGATATAATTTTTTAATCACATCACCCAGTTCTACTGTTGATGTGTGCCACATAGGCACAGCCATTTTTAATTCTTAGGTAGGATGTGCCAAGGTTCACCTGACTTCACGAGTGAAAAATCTGACTCCGAAGCCCAAAAGTTGGGCATGCTCCTGATCCGACTTGCTCCAAGAAAACAAATGTGCCATAAATCAATCAGTTGGACTTCTTTAAACCAGGAGTGACCTCCTGCTGGACATTCCAATAAATAAATCAACTAATTAAGAAATGGGACTGTAGGTGAATATTCAATGGTTTACATAGCATTTAGTTTTCAAATTTGAGTTCCAGATATTCACCAGACAACCCTTCTCCAATATCTACCAACTTTCGAGTCTTTAGAGTCAGTGCTTTTTCATTTCCCTTTGGTCTCCTTTTATAATTCGTTTATTCCTACAGAAAAGCATTGCCAAAGTGGCAGCACCACAACAAATAAAGGTATTTGAGGGGGGGAAAAAAAGGGAAACCAGACAAATAACATTTCCATACGAGGGCTGCTTATTAAAAATTTGCCCTGATCCACTTCCAGTTATTGTAGAAGGCTGAACTTGCACATGTCTAATAATACATCTCTCTATAGATCACGTGGTAATTTGCAGCTCTGAACTGCTAAAGGTGTGTTCAGACCAAACGTGAAGCACAATTTTTTTTTGTGCAGTGCGATAACATATAAAATCAATGTAAGCATGTGAATTTGCATCCAAGCAAGATGCAGAGAGGGGCAGGGTTGCCTTTATATCTTCTGCAGCTGCTTCTACCTGTTGTGGAAATCCCAAAAATGTAGTCATGCTTTAGTTTACAAAGTTATCCAGCAGGACACACAGCTGGGAAAAGGACTGCTGCATAACCGTTCAGCTACTAGCCCAAGATGTCAAGATCAGTGCGGGGTCTGCAAAAAAAATCATCCATGACCATATAATAGCAGTGTGTTGAAAAATGTGAGTAAACGTCAAAATTCTTCAAATAAATTGTATTTTAATGAACACAAATGCATTGGGGACACTGCATATTCTATTTCAAAGCAAGAAAATTGGAAAAAGTAATTGAATTTGATAATATTTTACAGAAAGTCAAGAAATATAATGTTCAAAAAAACAGCAGTGTTGACATCTGTCTTCAGTGTGTTTGAAATGGGTGTTCCAACAAGACAATGACCCCAAAGGCATTTCCTCTTCAGCATACGGCAACATGACTTCTTCCAATATTCTGATGTACTCAAACTGATCCATGATCCCTGGTATGCGATAAATAGGACCAACACCATAGTACGAGAAACATCCCCATATCATGATGCTTGCACCACCATGCTTCACCGTCTTCACTGTGTACTGTGGTGTACTGTGGCTTGAATTCAGTGTTTGCAGGACGTCTGACAAACTGTCTGTGGCCCTTAGTCCCAAAAAGAACAATCTTACTCTCATCAGTCCACAAAATATTACGCCATTTCTTTTTAGGCCAGTCGATATGTTCTTTGGCAAATTGTAACCGCTTCAGCACGTCTTTTTTTTAACCATGGGACTTTGCGGGGGCTTCTTGCTGGTAGCTTGGCTTCACATAGACGTCGTCTGATTGTTACAGTACTCACAGGCAACCTTAGATCTTCTTTGATCCTCCTGGAGCTGATCATTGGCTGAGCCTTTGCCAGTTTGGTTATTCTCCGATCCATTCGAATAGTCGTTTTTCTTTTTCTTCCTCGCCTTTCTGGTTTTGGCTGCCATTTTAAAGCGTTTGATATCATTTTAGCTGAACAGCCTATCATTTTCTGCACTTCTTTATAGGTTTTCCCCTCTTTTATTAATTTCTTAATCAAAGAACGCTCTTCTTCTGAACAGTGTCTTGAACGACCCATTTTACCCTGTTTTTCAAGGACAAATACACAGCCAGCATAAGTTCCTAAGTTCCTAAGTTCATAAGTTCCTTCTCTCAGTCCATGGGAAATGAGTCAGGGAGACTCTTTAATGAGCAGTCTTCATACTAAAAATACTACTTGGTTGTGAATATTCAGACTTTAAAGCTTGAGGGCACTCAATAGAGATGTCGTGAATGCCCAATCACTTTTTGATAAACAGATTAGCAGTGTGACAATTTTTTTGGCCTTATGATCTTGAGCATTGACCTCAAAAACAACGGGTTTCCAGTGTGTCTACGTCTATGCCTGTACCAAGTTTAGTGATTGTATCTTCAGCCGTTTCTATTTTATTGCACAGACAAACATACACACAGTACATACATGGAGACATGGATAAATGCCCTACCCATACACCGACTGTCGTCAGCAGGGGTAAAAAACTATTTAGACTAACTTATAAAATATCCTCAATTGATTTCCATTTTTACTGCACTATGTTTGGTTGCAAACAAACTTCAAATATTAAAAGAATAATGTAATTGATTCAGTGGCATGATGCTTTTAGTGCACCAATGGAGACTGTATTTCAGGTGCTTTAACGTTATATAATCAGTAGAATTGTGGAAATTACACTTCACAACCACAACATTGAAAACTAATGATACATTTTCACACAGGAATTAAAATTTTGCTCCTAAAAGGCATGTACAGATTTCTCTATAGTTGGGCATCACTGAAACACTTAAGCACAATTAGAACACAAGCTGGACTTATTTTTTCATGTTACATGTGCAGCAAAACTACAGAGTGATTGCCATGCTTTATCACAGTGAATACCTCAGATGAACCATGCAAGTTTTTGTTTTGTTTTTTTACAGAGGCCCAAATTTGGTCATACTCACATATTTCCAGCCCAATGTGGTGTGACAGTTTTCACAGTAGATGTCAGCCACTGCATGAAGTCCCGTGAGCAGTAGTCTTTCCTCGGCAGGACCACAGCCAACGTTGACCCTGAAATGAAAAGCAATGCCATCAAAAACAGCTGCTTTCTGATATGTAAATTTTGATCTTACTGCACCTTACACTCAGAGACTAGTGCAACTTAAAACAAGTGACTAACTTCTTAGCTTTGTACTGATGCCCTAATTTCTTTTTTTTTTTTTTTTTTTATTTAGGGAAAAGGTTAAAAGTCCACTAAACAAATGAACAGTGTTTAACAGAACAGGTCAATGTTTAAACATGGTGGTGTTTTCCTGACCCACTAACCCAGGAAGAATGTTAATAAAGTGACCACACACAAGTTGAGAGCCCGCCCTAGAGACATATTATCTAATGGCAAAGTAGTTTGAGTAAACATGTACCAGACAACACTGGCCTGGACCTTATTAACTCCATCTGGAAATACCTGGGCTACCCGCTAAGAGCTGAATAAGTTTTAGCCAACAAGAAAAATCTTATTCAGCTAAATTTTCATTGATCAGTCACTGTAGTTGGAAGGAGCGGAGCAAGGAGGCATTAGTTGATTTACAAACTATAACACTCACTTTTAGGTTATACTGGTTTACTGTTATGCCAGAACACACCACAAAGTGTGGGCTGCACGGTGGCGCAGTGGTTTAGCACTGTGACAGCACAGTTTTACCCTCGGCCGGGGATCGCGGGGATCATGAGATCGTGGGTTCGATCCCAGCCCCTGACCAACAGTGAGCTGTGTGGAGTTTGCATGTTCTCCCCGTGTTGCATGGGTTTACTCCGGGATTTCTCCGGTTTCCTCCCGCATACCAAAAACATGTAGGTTTAGGGCGCTCGCGCACGCAGCGACCAGCAGCCGGTGGCTTGTCACCAGACTGCAAACCAAGTCTACCTACGGGTACAAATAAGTAACAAAAAAAAAAAAAAAAGTTGTACTACTTCCTATTTGGTAACTTTGGCTACGTTCACACTGCAGGTTTTAATGCTCAATTCTTTTTTTTTTGCACAAATGTGACCCATATCTGATTTTTTAATGACTGTCTGAACAGCACACATCCGATTTTTTTCACACCAGACCCAGGCCACTTTCATATGTGGTCCTAATCCGGATACGTATCTGATATTTTCCAAAGCGACCTCAGTCTGAACAGTCATGTCACATTTCAGCTGATGTGTTCCTCATTGAAGTGAGACAGACGCTACAATTCTGCGGTGGAGGATAGAGCAAGCAAGGCAGACACAGCTGATTTGTGCTCTTTTTAATCAACCTTTTTGCCTTTTATCACTGGATCATAATTTTGTCGGCTCTGACTGCACAACAACTTCTAAATTTGTGGCGGGGCTGAAACCATCAGAAAAGCAGGTGCAAAGTAATGGCACATTTACTGGATGTTGCAAATTCCTTGTTCCCTGTAAACAGCACACCGTGAGTCCTGGCTGCTGGAATATTTAAAATGTAAAGTTAATACTGACATGACTGTGGAGCAGAATGGCCAGATACTAAAACACACAGTCCAGGAGAGGGGAGTCTGTGGCAGCTTCTCCTTCCTGTGCAGGACCAGTGTTATGCCATTGGTACGAGCCACGCTGTTTATTAGGGCCTGAGCCACTGACGTCAGTGGGCGACAGCCCTATTGTAATTGCTAGGATTATTATTAACCTTATTTATACAGGTAATCCCACTGAGACACGGGGTCTCATTTTCAAGAGAGCCATTTAACTGATCAGTTCTGTTAAAGCAGAGCTGATCACAGCGGTCATCTGGCGTGTAGAGAAATGAAGCTGGTCTTATTTATTTTGTGCATAATCATTTCTGAATGATTTTAACATTTTATTTTGCTGCGCTGCATCAAGGGGAAGAAGTTCTGTCCCCCTCAATTGTTCGGGGCTCATATTTACCTCCGTAAACACAACGCTGTGTCTGATGTTACATTTTCTTCTGCGCATGCAGGTCATTTCATAGCTGTAAACTGTTCACACTGGAGTGTGACGGGGGTCACATTTAAATTATAATGTGAACACCCACAAAAATCGTATCTCAGCAAAAAATCAGAATTGAGCATTAAGCCCTGCAGTCTGACCGTAGGCTACAAGTCACATTCTAATCAACTACAGCCACACACTAGCAGTATTAATCATCTTGCTCATGTTCTGGACTTCATTTATCACTCGCTTATGTAGTGCCATGAAAACCTGTAATGGTATGATCCGGTTGCTATTAATTATTAGTATATTCACACTGGTGTGGAACATCCAAGCAGGTGAAAAATTTTTCCCAGCAGACTTTGACTGCAGAAACATATTGCACCAATGAGATCCTTTGTTTCAGGTAATGCCATTTCCTGATCAAACTGAGGGGGGGGGGGGGATTCCATCCATCCATCCTCTACTGCTTGTCCAGGGATCCAGGTCACAGAGGCAACACTCCAAGTAGAGAAGGCCAGACGTCCCTGTCCCCAGCTACCTCCTCCAGCTCTTCCAAGGGGACACCAAGCTATTTCCAGGCCACCTGTTAGACATAGTCTCTCCAGCGTGTTCTGGGTCTTCCCCAGGGTCTCATCCCAGTGGGACATGCCCAAAACACCTCAAGTAGGAAACATCCTGGAGGCATCCTAATTAGATGCCTATTCCTTTGGTCATTACCCAAAGTTCATGACCATAGGTGAGGGTAGGAAGGTAGATTGAACGGTAAATGGACAACTTTGCTTTATAGCTCAGCTCCCTCTTCACCACGACAAACTGGTACAGCGTCCGCATCACTACAGATGCTGCTCTGATTCATCTTAAAAAAACAAAACAAAACAAAGCATTGCTTGAAACTGCAGGAGTGGAATGAAAATGGACGCCATAAGCCCAAAGTTTCACACTGAAGTGGTGTGAATAGTTGAGGTCTGAAAAAGAAGAAAAAATACTGGAGGCTGCCAGTGGTACCCCTCATCCTGCAATTGACCTCTGACCTTGACTTCAAGGCCACCTAAATTTGAACTCGTCTGAGACTTCTCATAGAACCTACTCTGGTATCAATATCAAAACCCTCCCTCATTTCCTTCTTTACAAGATTTGGGGAAAGACTGACCTTGACCTCAAGGCAAGGTGACTCAAATTCAGAGTCACTGGATATTTGTCCTATATGCATCTATGGCAGGGGTGTCCAATCATGTGCCATGGAGGGCCAAGACCCTGCAGGCTTTACCTCCAACCAGTGTCTTCAACAGCAGATTCCACTGAATTTCTTCCCACTGATTGCCGATAAGTGAAAACACCTGTTAAAGAGACTGGGTAGAAGAGAAACCCAATAGCCTACAGGGTCTTGGCCCTCCATGGCACATGATTGGACACCCCTGATCTATGGTATCAATTCGAAAAGCCTACATCATTTCTTTCTGTAGTTATTGCATTTACAAGGCAAGTGTTGACTAGGGGTGGGCAATATTTCTGTGAATTTTCATGTTAACGATATTTTTCACGATATTACAGAATAGTTTTTTTTCTTTTAAATTTATGCAAAAGGACAGTTTCACAGACCAGCATTATTTATCTTCAACATACTGTATTTCAGAAAAAAATGAAACAACTCTCATTTCTCCATTTTATAAACAGCAGCTCAGATTTAATTTAAAATATTTTTTTTAGTTCTGTATCAAATATTACAATAGTATAAACCGTTACATTTTTACTGCACACAGAAGTCGGGTTTTATGCTGAATCGCGTTACCTGCATTACTCCCATTGCATGGACCTGTCCTAGGGCTTTTGGCCTTCATTGCACTGAATGGATGTTTTTTTTCTCTCTCTCTTCGGGTAGTTAAATAAAATCAAGATGATGCGGACAAAATGTAAGTAAATATCTACAGCCACTTCGCGCTACACATTATCCAACGTGAATACCATCCCAGTGGTGTTGTTGATGTGCGGAAAAAATGCAGGCAGATTATCCACACTGCTGCACCGTTTGTTTATTTGGTTTTTTTAAACATGACAGCAGTCTGAAACAGAAAGTGAAACTTAAATATTTCCACTCAACTGGAGACGGTCTGACTTCAGAGCTGCAGCTTCCCACACCATGTTTGTTTTGCCATTTCTATGCGGTGTGACATTGTCACGCAGCAGACCCCAAACATCGTGATATTCATTTTTACACCAGTATCAAAATTTATACTGGTATTATTGTAAACGATACGATATGACGCACTCCTAGTGTTGACACCACCTATCCGCCCGGCTGCGTAATGACAATACTCCACCAAAGGCTGAATCATAGGAAAATACAGTGCTGAAAATTCACCTATCAGTGCTGTGTGAAACAGCCTTTACTCTGTCAAAACACTGAGGGCATGTCTTCCTGATAACGTGGACCAACTCTTGTTCCTTTAACACAATATGAGAAAATTGAAAGGAGGACAATAGGGATGGTGTGTTGCTGTTAACCTGAGTTTAGGCTGTTAAGAGGCGATGTGGCTCCATGAGTCCACAAGTTATACACTACTCACAAAAAGTTAGGGATATTTGGCTTACGGGTGAAATTTATGGAAAAAGTAAAAAGTTCACATTACAGTGATGTTACATCATGAAAGTAGGGCATTTAAGTAGAAGCGTGCAATGGTGATTTCCTCATCTCAGACAATTTATTGAAGCAAAAGCCAACAACAGTGGTGGGTATACCACAACAAAAAATGTCAATGTCTCAATAACTTGTCATGTACCCTTGAGCATCAATTACAGCTTGACAACAACGTCTCATGCTGTTCACAAGTCGACTTACTGTCTGTTGAGGCATGGCATTCCACTCTTCTTGAAGGGTGACCCTTACAAGCCTCTTCACGGTGACTTGGCTAATCCCATAGGTTTTCTATGGAACTCAGGTCTGGAGAAAGTGCAGGCCACTCCATTGGAGGTACCCCAGCCTCCAGCAGCCAGTCCCTAATGATGTGACCTCGATGAGCTGGAGCAATGTCATCCATGAAGATGAAATTAGGCCTGTGTTGTTCATGCAGGGGCACAATCACGGGATTAATGATGTTATTCAGGTAGTATCAGCTTGTCACTGTACCATTCACAAGGTGTAGGGCAGTTCTGTATTGACTAGATACACCTGCCCAGACTGTAACACCACCACCAAAGGCTCATCTAGTGACAACAGTGGCTGATGCATAGCACTCTCCTCGGCGTCTCCAACATCGCAGGCGGCCATCATTTCTGCTCAGTGTGAACCGACTTTCATCAGAGAACAGCACTGAGGCCCACTGGTCCCTTGTTTAGCGTAAATGCTCCCTGGCCCATGGAAGACGATGACGCCTGTGCCGACTGGTGTGGTCAGGTGCCCTTGCAGGTTGTCTAGCATGCAGACCACGCTGATGTAAATGGTTTCAAATGGTCTGACATGACACTTTGGTTCCTCTCACCTCCCTTAAATGTTTCTGGAGTTGAATGGCATTCATCATCCGGTTCCGCAGGGCACTGTTCACAATGAAGCGGCCATCAGCGTGGGATGTGACCAAAGGATGTCTACTTCTATGCTTTTCTGTGACTGTTCCAGTCTCTGTATCTCTGTTGCAACCTGCTGATGACACTCTGTGACACTCTAACCTCAGTGGCCGCTTCCCTCTGAGAACATCCTGTTTGAAGCCTCGCAGTGGTGAGGTACTGTTGATCAATTGTTAGGCGTCGTCTTGGTCTCATATTGTCAAAATGTGAACAGCATGATGAAGGGGACTGTTTAAATACCAATTCTAATTGAACCAGAAAATTTGTTGGTCAATTCATGGATCAAACACCTGTTATGAATTTTGCCATTAAGCACCTTGTTAGAGAGCGGCAAGTTATGCAAAAAGTACTGAAACACTGAACAGTTGGACATGTGTATTCAAAAGGTTAGAGAAGGTCAAATTTAGTTAATCTTTAAAGGTTATAGTGCATTTTAGGTGCATCCTGAAATTTCACCCGAAAGCTGAATATCCCTAACTTTTTATGAGTAGTGTATTTTAAGGGCTCACTGTTACTGATGACATTCTTTCTCAACTCTGGGACCTAAACCACTTACTGATGCTTCAAAAGTATTGTTTCTCTTTGACCTATGAAACAGATATACTTATCACAGAAGTACAACAAATATTCAACTATTTGCTTTAACTTCTAACTTTCGGTCAACAGAGAAAATCTTTAGTTGGGGCAGACCTATAAACATCCTTATCTAACTTCTAAAAATCCCAGTAATATTCAAGCACATGTAAAGCTGTGATGGACAAATGGTAAACAGTGGCACAAAAAAAGTGCAAACTAACATTATGCAGCTAATGTGCCAGAATGGGATAAAACATAACAGCATAAAAAGAAAAAATACTCACACAGAATTGAAGAGATAGGCTCGGCCCTGACTGCCCTGAAAAGACTGTGGATCGAAGGAATTTGAAATGAGAAAGGAATGCCACAGGTGCCAGCTTAACAAGTTTAAAAAAAGCGCTGTGAAAAGATTTTTTGACCAACAAGACAGTAAAACTGACCTTGGAGATAAGATCGTCATGGTTGGCCAGATGAGCACGACAGTGCACACAGCTGTAACGTCGGTGGCAGGAGTCCAGATAAGCCTGGAAGGTCTTGGCCTTTGTCAGCTTCACCATGTCTGTGGATGAAGACAACATAAAGACACAGGAGGGAATTTTACCATTGGATTGGATCAGTTAGGCTGGCCAATAATAAGCCCCTTTTCCACTAGTACCTGCTTAGCCCTACTCACTTCGACTTGGCGCGCTTTGTAGGCTTTTCCATTAGTACTTGGTCCTAAATTTGGGTACGAAAATCGTACCCAAACGATTTTCGTACCCGCGGCAGTTGGGTACCAACCATGTAGAGTTGAGCTGAAAATGTGACGTCAATAGACTGCAGGCCACTGATTGGTCAGGGCATACTAACTAACTAACTAACTAACTACTAACTAACCTGCACTTATATAGCGCTTTTCTAGTCACAAAGACCACTCAAAGCGCTTTCACTAATACTAACCCTCTATTCTAAGGGCCTATAGGAAACGGATATCTAGGGACAATTTAGAATAGCCAATTAACCTAACATGCATGTTTTTGGATTGTGGGAGGAAACCGGAGCCCCCGGAGTAAACCCACGCAGCACAGGGAGAACATGCAAACTCCACACAGAAAGGTTCCAACCCCTGCCAGCCTGGGGATTCGAACCAGGAACCTTCTAGCTGTAAAGCAACAGTGCTAACCACTGCACCACCGTGCTGTAACATCACAAGAGCGACGTCTTCTACACAATCTCAAGCTGCCATTTGCAAAAGATTTGTCTGCGAGCGAGCAAACAAGCATCAGTAGAAACAACGACAGAATGGCTTCACAGAAATCAACACCGTGATTTCTGTGAAGGCCGCTGTCAGGCCTTCACACGCATGTGGGGCCTAACCTGGCTTGATACTGGAAGGTCTGGCTGTGAATGTTAATGTTGAATTGTATTTGCTATGTTTATTTTGAATGCAGCCACTGCCAAGCCTCCTACTTTTTACCTCTTTTTCAACGCAGCCGGTCGAGGCGGATGGCCATCCTCTATGAGCTATGGTTCCTCTCGAGGTTTCTGCCCGTTAAAGGGAAGTTTTTCCTCGCCTGTGTCGCTGCAGTGCTTGCTCTTAGGGGTCTCTGCTAGGTTCTATAAATTTGAGAGCGTGGCCTAAACCAACTCTTTTTTGTAAAGTGCCTTGAGATGAAAAATGTTGTGATTTGGCGCTATATAAATAAAACTGAATTGGTCCAACAGACTTCTCTGTGCCTTTGGCTGATGAGCGAATCCAGAGGGAACTAGATGGAGCCACCCAAAATGAATTTATGGCCACTGACTGGTGATCTGTCCAGGGTGGACCCTGCCTCTCGCCCAAAGATGCTGGGATAGGCTCCAGCCCCCCCATGACCCAAAAAGGATTAAGCGGAAGAAGATGAATGAATGAATGAATGAATGACTGGTAAATAACGTGAGGACCCGACCATGACAGTTGAAAAACCGTGATATAGAGGATGGTGTGTTGTGACACGATGTGATATTATGCATCTTTGCCATTACTTATCCCTGCGGTGGAAAGCTCACTTTGAACAAACAACAACTGTCAGGGGCCAAGCCAGCTTGGTTTCCCCTGGCTCGGTCCTGGCCTCTCTGTGGGTTTAGGTGCCGCTTTGTATGTATTTCTGTGTGCTTCCTTACCCATAGCCACTGCTTTCTGGTTGGCAGCGGTGAGGCAGCCCCTTTGGCTCACGCTGGTGTGAGCGCTGTCTGACTGTCTCGTCGGTCCAACCACTCCCCCCTCTCTCTTGACAGCCAGCTGTTGTCTGCCCAGTGATTATCATTCCCGTGCCTCACCCAGGTGTGCCCAATTTGTGAAGCCAGCAGTGCTTGTACTTAACCGTCCTTTGCCAGTCAAGCACTGCTGGGTCATTGCGCTTCACATGGTTGTTAATCTTCGTATGAGGTCGAGGTCTACGAAGGATTGTGTTCCCTCAGAGCTTTATTTGGACTTACTCGGACAGCACCAGTATTGTGAGTATTTACTGTGCGTGCTTTTTCCGGTGGTCCTCACCCAAGACTACTGAGCATCCTGGAGGACTCCTTTAGCTTCTGAGGCATTTGTTAGTTGAAACTGTTTGTCAGTGTTTTTGTGTTTAATAAATGTGTGTGGTGTAACTCTAGCGTGTAAATCCTCATCCTTTCACCCCTCGCCGTGCGCAATGGAGAAGTGCACGGGAGGGTTCATGACAACAACATTGTCTCCTGTATGCAGATAATGAACTAGCTAGTTAGCCATCAATGCTAACTGTGCTCTGCGTGTATTTTGTGTTTGTGTCAATAACATCTGACCAAATAAGCTAGTGTTAATCCTGGTTAAAAAGGTGTTTTTTTTACATGTTGCACTTTTGTGCTGTGCAAGTACTTAAGTTGTGTGTATTTTCGTTCTAAAGTCCGACCAGCATCTGCTTTGACACTAGCAATGTTTAGCATGATGTGTGATGACCAGTAAGAAACAAGTTGCACACAGTGTTGTTTTTAGCAGTGGTGGAGAAAGTACTCAAATCCTTTGCTTTTTAAATTATAGATAAAGTGCCAAAACTAAAGTAGCACAATTTCCACTTAATATGAAAGGGACTGAACTGAGATTTATTTGATTGTGTGAATATTAATTACAGAATAATTGAAAATGAATGGGACAGCCAATATTAGCCACTGTTTAAAAACCGCTTGTTTATTTTTTTGTCAGCTCACTTGTGTGATCCTTTATGAGTTATATTCATAATAGTGTATCTTGCACTTTGGGGAATGGGAGTTGTTCAGTCACCATTATAATTTAGTTTATATGTGTAGTTTATAGTCTATCGTCAATAAACTCATGCAGTACTATAACAGGACACATTACAAATATTTGAGACCCATTGTAGTGCATCCTTTTATATTTTAGCAATACAAGTACAAAACACTGTCCACACAAGCCAGGGCAAGAAAAGACACATCGTGACAGAGTGGTGGCTAAACTTTGATTGATAAAAATTACATATTTTGAGTGAGCGATTCCATACTTGGGGATGCACACCCTAAGTTAAAGTACTTGATTCCATTCAGCTGAATGTATTAACTCATTCCGACTGCTGAGGCCACAATAAAAAAAAAAAAAAAGATTTTAAAAGTAACCCAGCCCTTGTAAAATCTACTTTACTGAAGTGCAGCTACATGAAAATTGTGGTTAAATACAACAACAAAGCACTTTTTTTTTGTCACATTCCACCACTGGCTTTTAGCAACAAGTGTATTTCCCAAATGTTTTAAACTTGCTTTGATTGACCACCACCCATTCCTGTCTTTTGTCTAGGCAAGAGGAAAATGATCCTCCCCAAACCGGACCTTTCGTCACTATTTACAGAGATGCAGGCTGAAGATCTGCTGAACCGGGACCAGTGCGAGTGCCACATCCAGTTGCTTCTCAGTGAGGCAGCATGGTCGGCGAGTGTGACCCATTCTAAGTTTTTTTTTTTTTTTTTTTAAGTTTAGAGTTTGAATTTTGCACAGTCTAAATAATCTGGATTTTGTTGCTGATTGTAATAAACAATTTAGTGACTTATGTGTTTGCATCATGATTTTCTATTTTGTCTGTTAAGACACCGGTGGGAAAACAGTTAACAGTACAAACCATTTATCAGTGATGTTGAAAATAATGGCTCATTTTTAAGAAAAAGTAACCAAAAACAACTGTTTTATTTACTGAAGACTGTATTGTTGGATGTGCCAGTGCAGAAAACACTACACACTTTAGTGACAGTACCAGTATATGGAGAAATTCTGTGCCACATTAGCATCTGGATTTCCGAATAATGGGTTACGGCAGGGGTGTCCAATCATGTGCCATGGAGGGCCAAGACCCTGCAGGCTTTACCTGCAACCAGTGTCTACAACAGCCAATTCAACTGAATTTCTTCCACCGACTGCTGATCAGTGAAAACACCTGCTGAAGAGACTGGGTAGAAGAGAAAACTTGCAGGGTCTTGGCCCTCCATGGCACATGACTGGACAACTCTGGGTTAGGGATTAATGGGATTTAACATGTGAACACAAACTGCTTTATGGTTCATAATTCTGTTGACAGACTTACACCAGGGGCAGCGCGGTGGTGGCATGGTTAGCACTGCGGCAGCACAGCAACAACACAGGGGGATCCTGGGTTTGATCCAAACCCCCGACCAACAGTGATCTGTGTAGAGTTTGCATGTTCTCCCCGTGTCTGCGTGGGTTTACTCCAGGATTTCTCCGGTTTCCTCCCACATGCCAAAAACATGCAAGTTAGATTAATTGGCATCAAAAAACTGGGGATTCTAAATTGTCCTTAGGTATGACTGCGAGAGTGAATGGTTGTCTGTCTGTCTGTGTTGGTCCTGCGATGGACTGGCAATCTGTCCAGGGTGTACCCTGCCTCTCGCCCAAAGATGCTGGGATAGGCTCCAGCCCCCCCCCCCCCCCCCCACGACCCAAAAAAGATTAAGCAGAAGATGGATGGATGGACTTAACACCAAACCAAATGTGATTTCTCAAACTGCTGGATTGTTCTTAGACGGCTTTTCCAATCATTTTACATTTATGTCACTTGGTGGTAACCTTCACATATAAAACAAAAATGGAGACATCTGCCAAAGTACAAAGGTTTATTGTCAAAATTCCCAGTGCAATACCAAATGAATACATGTATAGTACATTGTTGATGCAGAGAATATACAGTATATTTATACAGTACCTACATGTACAGTGGGACAAAAAAGTATTTTGTCAGCCACCAATTGTGCAAGTTCTCCCACTTAAAAGATGAGAGAGGTCTCCAATTTTCATCATAGGTATACCTCAACTATGAGAGACAAAATGAGAAAAAAAAAATATCCAGAAAATCACACTGAAGGATTTCTAATGAATTAATTGGTAAATTCCTCAGTAAAATAAGTATTTGGTCACCTACACACAAGCAAGATTTCTGGCTCTCCCAGACCTGTAACTTCTTCTTTAAGAGGCTCCTCTGTCCTCCACTCGTTACCTGTATTAATGGCACCTGTTTGAACTCGTTATCAGTATAAAAGACACCTGTTCACAAGCTCAAACAGTCAGACTCCAAACTCCACTATGGCCAAGACCAAAGAGCTGTCAAAGGACACCAGAAACAAAATTGTAGACCTGCACCAGGCTGGGAAGACTGAATCTGCAATAGGTAAGCAGCTTGGTGTGAAGAAATCAACTGTGGGAGCAATTATTAGAAAATGGAAGACATACAAGACCACTGATAATCTCCCTCGATCTAGGGCTCCACGCAAGATCTCACCCCGTGGGGTCAAAATGATCACGAGAATGGTGAGCAAAAATCCCAGAACCACATGGGGGGGACCTAGTGAATGACCTGCAGAGAGCTGGGACCAAAGTAACAAAGGCCACATCAGAAACACACTACACCGCCAGGGACTCAAATCCTGCAGTGCCAGACGTGTCCCCCTGCTTAAGCCAGTACATGTCCAGACCCGTCTGAAGTTTGCTAGAGAGCATTTGGATGATCCAGAAGAGGATTGGGAGAATGTCATATGGTCAGATGAAACCAAAATAGAACTTTTTGGTAAAAACTCAACTTGTCGTGTTTGGAGGAGAAAGAACACCATACCTACTGTGAAACATGGGGGTGGAAACATCATACTTTGGGGCTGTTTTTCTGCAAAGGGACCAGGACGACTGATCCGTGTAAAGGAAAGAATGAATGGGGCCATGTATCGTGAGATTTTGAGTGAAAACCTCCTTCCACCAGCAAGGGCATTGAAGATGAAAACGTGGCTGGGTCTTTCAGCATGACAATGATCCCAAACACACCACCCGGGCAGCGAAGGAGTGGCTTCGTAAGAAGCATTTCAAGGTCCTGGAGTGGCCTAGCCAGTCTCCAGATCGCAACCCCATAGAAAATCTTTGGAGGGAGTTGAAAGTCTGTGTTGCCCAGCAACAGCCCCAAAACATCACTGCTCTAGAGGAGATCTGCATGGAGGAATGGGCCAAAATACCAGCAACAGTGTGTGAAAACCTTGTGAAGACTTACAGAAAATGTTTGACCTCTGTCATTGCCAACAAAGGGTATATAACAAAGTATTGAGATGAACTTTTGTTATTGACCAAATACTTATTTTACCGAGGAATTTGCCAATTAATTCATTAAAAATCCTTCAATGTGATTTTCTGGATTTTTTTTTTCTTATTCTGTCTCTCATAATTGAGGTATACCTATGATGAAAATTGGAGACGTCTCTCATCTTTTAAGTGGGAGAACTTGCACAATTGGTGGCTGACTAAATACTTTTTTACCCCACTGTATATATATCCAGTAAATCCATGTTTTTCTCCATGTAACCTTGTGACTACTTTATTTTAATTGCTTTCATTCCGAGATCAAGTTTATTTTGGCTTAAAAATGCATCATAATTGTTAAATATATTTTATTATACCTAACTCAGTATGTTTACCTGTTGAAATATATATTTTACAGCTAATATAACCCCATAACTACAACATGGCACCTGGCAATCAAGTTTTGGCAGCTGATCACTTTTTTGCCACAACACCACCGACTGGAGCAGGTACATTCCATGACGTCTCAACAGTCTCTCCATGATTTTCACAAAGATCAGAACAATTTGTTGCACAGGAAGCTAAACATTTCTACAGACATTCTGAAGTTCTGTAACCACTGAGCGTTTGTGAAGCTGGGGTGACACTACTGGGATGCTCAGCTGAAAGCCCACAGCGACAGTTTGAAGCGGTAATTTTGCCACAAGAGAGCCATCTGAAACACACACAGCATACATATTTTAGTACCCAACAGCGATAACTTGCCGACATTACAATGTAGTATGGCGAACTTAAAGCTAACTAAAATTAGCAATCATTACCTTACCTTCATATGTGATCTAGTTCATATCCTCATGTCTTCCACAGCGTTTCCTCCGGCTTAAAGACCCTGGCGCGGTGGCAACATATTTTTCCGGGAAAGGGGGGGGGGGCAGTAAACATATAACATGATTGTTACTGGAGTATGCTAATTTTATACTATTTTTTTTTTTTTAATTTTGCATAGTAACTTTGCATATGGAACTTACCATTTGAAGTGTTGTACAACTGAGGCTTGAATGTTGGAATATTGGGCCAGTTGGGGTCCCGCCCAGACATCCTGTGTTTGGACTTTTTACTGGTGTCATCCTTCTCTCCTTCCTCTGCTCTCACCTCTCCTGGACCCTCTGCCTGAATACTTTCCTCTCCTTGGCTCCTCTCTTCTGTCTCATCTTGCCCTCTCTGAGCTCTGTCTAATTCAGGTTCTCTCTCTGTCTATGGTGGTATACAAACAGGTTAGAAAATATCAAGTGTCACGTTTTGTCCTGCAGGATTTTTTTTGTCATGGTTTACACAAATGACAAAAAAAAAAACCGTGCATTTTTTTGTATTTTTATTCTAGTGTTTTTTTTATTCCATTGAGAGAGTAGGGAAGGGAAAAACATTCATAATAGTAATGTACTCAAGCATACTTAAATTATATGATCAGGTGGGTATAGTAACAAGAAATTGTACTCATGTAAAAGTAGTGCTTTGAAATTAATAATTAAAAGTAGACAACCAAAAATTTCTAGTTGAGTTGGTACAAAGAGCAGCCACTTAAAAACTTGAGTAATGACTTCAGTCTTGAAGGTCTGAGGTTTTTCTCCAAAATTTATAACAATTTTCTTACAGTTTTCTACTTTTTTCTGTAAATTTATCTAAATTTGAAACCATTTCCTCTTGTAAAAATGACTTTTCTTGTACATCAGAAACTTTATTATAAATTTGTGGATTATGGCTTATTTTTGTCTGTTTTTGAAAATAAAATTGCTGTTTTTTTAAATAAATTTGAAACAGACTGTGGTAATTTTTTTCTTTAACTTTTTCCTTATAACAATTTACATTTTTGACCATAACTTTGCAGTCAGAATAGAACAATAATTTAACTCTGATTACAAAGAAAAAATTAATAAAATTGTATTTAATGAAATAAATTAAATGACCAAGGATGCCGTTATCTCTGTTACAATATTTCTTTATACTGTATTTGTAGTTTTTTTTTTTTTTTTTTAAGAAATCTCCTCACCACCCAGATAGCAGGAAAAACCTCCCTTATTTTGAAATCCAAATGCTGACATGTTTAGTTTGTCTGAAGGCTGCTGACGGATTAAAGTCATTGACTTCGTGAATTTCGGTCATCTTAACTTGCCAGGTACATAATAAGGAACATAACAATATTGTAGTTGCTGGTGAAATATATCCTCAGCAATTCATCCCTTGCCTTTCCCTTCATATGAAGCCAGCTGCACATGAATTCTAACCACATCTCTTAGCTAAGCGACTCTTCCATTATTGCTCCCATTTCCAGCGGGTTAAAACCATGATAAACCCCAGTGCTTACATACCTCTTCTGATTTTTTTCCCGTGTTTAAAGTACTTTAATAAACTCATGTTTCTCTTGGACAGTCACGCTAGTGAGACATTGCCTGGTGACTGACTGGAAAGCTCGCGTGGGCGCTTCTAAACTCTGTGCAGATGAGAGTCACATGCGTTGTTTGTGTGCGTGCTTGCGGAAAGTAACTGCTTCAGATATTTTTCTTAAATTTAAATCTCCTTATAAGCACGGCAGGCCGCCACCCAGAAATATTACCAGAGGAAACCCTGCTTCCGCTTTATACTGCTCTATGGCTTCCTAAATGCCCCTGTACTTTTCCAGAGTGTGTCGTCTCGCCACCTGTAGCCTTCTCTGGCTCTCCTTTTTGGCCTTTACTCTGACAAAAAGCCAGAGACTGAGCAATCGCTTCGTAATCCGCCATCTTGTTTTGCTTGTGTCGTGTGCTTTACGTCACGGGAGTGTTGCACCCCCTTGCTGTAAAAAAAATCCCACCCACCTCAGGCGGTACTCAGCTGTAATAGAAACAAAAGTGAACCGAGTTGAGCAAAGCCGTGTCGAAGTGAGTAGGGCTATATACAGTAGGTACTAGTGGGAAAGGGGCTATAGAGAAGTGGGTGGGTATCAAGGCTGTTTTTTCCCTTTAGTGACATACAGGAGCAAAGCCAGAAGAGTTATACTGGCTCCTCACAGACAGAACTGATATAAAGGTTTTGTGTTTTTGTTTTTTTAAGAGAAGTGAGCATTTTGATGCTTTTTTGATCATCTTGTGACCAACAGATAGATTTCACAAGGGTAAAACCTACAAAAACACTAGGGCTGAAAAAAACACTAGGGCTGAAATGATTAGTCAACATAGTTGACGATCATAAAAAATTGTTGAGGTAGACTTTTATTGAGGACCCGTCATTTAATTTTAAAGTTTCATAGGCATGCCGTGGAAATGTTCAGTTGTAACTCCAATGCACTACCAGGCAGTACCGCTTCTGTTGTCCGCTATGAATGTACAGTATTCTGTTCCAGCAAAAAAGAAGAAGAGCGGATGATGGCAAAATGGAGAGAAAATCACAGCGAAAAAGAGGCCAAAAAAGCAAAACCCACACTTTCTAAAGTATGGGAGAATTTTATTAAAAATAAACAAATGAAACATGTTAAATGCAGACTCTAAAACAGAGTTGTCGTATCACAGCAGCACTACAGCAATGCATCCATTCTCCTCCTCCCCTCTCCCTCCCTCCCGTTGCCCCGGTTCCTGGCTGTCTGTCAGAGGCCTCCACTGCCCTCTGTCCCTGGTGATGGATGGCTGAAGTCGAGCCACCTCTAAACACTAAATACTCTTTCTCACTCACCTGATTATTTTGAGTGTGTCTACTAGGGCAGCATGGTCAGGCACAGATGAAAGTAGTTTTAATGAATAAAGTTAGTGCTTCTTATTTTCAGTGGCTGACTGCCTCAGCTTTAGAAAACTGACCACACTGTTACTAAGTACAGTATGTACGGTTTATGTTAGTTTACCTTTCAGGTGTCATGGTTGCTGACAGCTGAGCTGGTTCAGTTATGCTGGCTCACGTGTTAAGTGCTGTAAATGACTGAATAACAGGAGTAGCTTATGGCATTTTCACACCTAAATCTGTTTAATTTGATCTGAATCAGTTGATAAGTTTGCTACTTTGTATCATTTTCTCCTTGGTTCAGTTCCCTTTCACACAGGTGTAGTGGATTTATGGGTTTATATAGGTAATTTAATGTTGGTACAAGTATTAATGTAAATATGAATGTGAGTAGGAATGAAGATTTACTTTCATTACACTCAAATCCTCGTTAGGGGCACCAGTCCATATAATGGACAATTTTATTAAGAATTCTTTAATTGTACCGATTATGAATCAATCTCAAAATAAACCGTTGTGAGTTCTTGTCTCTGGATAATCAAGAAGATGGCCATGAAATCAAATAACTCCCATATGTCTTTCAATGGTTTAATAAGAAACGTCAGAATAGGATAACACATTTGGATGACTTTAAAACAGAGAATTCAACATGTATCATGGGCATTATAAAATATTACTGAGTTACTTATGAATCAAGCATTTGTGGAACCAAATAAAGCGTAGTTTAATTTGTCAGTATACTGGAAATTGGAAAACTATAAAATAGCCTTGGTTAAGGAAAGTGGTTGCAATTTTATGAAGAAAATAATTAACTATTTAGAAAAATGGAAAATCTGTGTTACTCTGAAAAAGAACGTAGATTAATGAAAGGACCACATACATTTTGAAATTCTGATGGGGGTTTGCATGAAATTAAGTTAAAAGAACTTATACCAGGAATATTCTGAAGAATTAAGGTAAATTAAACAACAGACCGTCAGCCAAGCAGAATCATTGCGTCCCAGTGGGTAGCACGCGGGTCCACTGGATTCTGTTTCAACTGGACCAGCGTGGGTTCTGTTGGGAGACTGACACACAGGCTCCTTACCACAGTTATGGCCTACTCCCGAGATCACAAAGGGTGTCCTTCAGCAAGCTAGGTGAGGTCTTCTTATGCATTGAAGGAGGAATTAGTTTATTGTGCAAAGTCCAATCAGAGTCAAAGTCAAATTAAGACAAAACGCACCACAAAACCGTTTCTTCCGATGTTGGTGGTTTAAATGAGATGGTTTTAAGCTTAGAAAAAAAAAAAATTAAAAAAATCAAACAACATCTTCCTGCACGGTGATTTAAGGAAAAAGAAGATTAAAATAAGAAAAATTAATTTTAAAGAAAAGAAAATGATCTTCGCAGAGCATGACAGACTCTGGGCCTTACATAAAGAAAAATAGGAGAGCAGAACGGGGCTCCTTACAGCTTGGCCAACGCCCCAGAACTGAGACAAAGGACAATAAAATTCAAGTTTTCTAGGGGTTGCAGGGTGGTCCAAAACTTCATCAAACCTGAGCTGGCCCAATTATATTTGAACTTTGCTCAACAAAAGTAAAGCCTGGAGTTCTATTGGTCAGTTAAGGTGCAGCTATGGTGGGGGTCTCCCAACAGAGCAGAGATAGACATTTGATATGAAGAGTATGTGTGCTGAATAAAGCATAAATTCCTTCAAACCTTAGTGACTAAGATATTCTACTTGATAAAGGAGCATAAAATGCATCTACATTGTAACTTTGAAACTAATTTGTGATAGTAAGCATGCAAAAAATTTCTTCCTGAAAATAACGCAGAACATATGACGCTATATCAATAAAAGCATTTGAAACCACATTGTCCGTCCCCAGAGTTCATCCAGGTCTTCAGTGGCAGATACTGTCTTGAGAGAAAGAATATGAGTTAATTCATTGTCCATAATGCATAAATTCCACTGCAAAGGGAAAAAGTTAAATATTCCTGATTCGTCCACCAGATGGCACTGTGAAACTGTTTGGTTGTTTACGGGAGAATCTGGACTTCCCACGTCTGGACAATGTCAACCATAAATCTGCCAATTAGAACATTCCTTTTACCAAAGAGCAGGAGAAAGGGATTAACTTCCACTTTATGGTTGATAGATAATGTTACAGCTCTGGTCCTTGGATGATAAAAGCAGTTCATGGCCAGATCTTTGAGTTGAAACAATTTTCCTTCAGCAAAAAATGATTTTATAAATTGGAACTCAACGTCACGCTACACAGGCAAAAATCCAAGCAGACCAAATTGCATCATGTTAAATCCTGTGAGACTTGCGTCAGAACATTCTCTGTTGTTATTGGTCAGATTTTTTTCACTGCGAGAACAGGAAAGGTAAATACAGGAAATAGAATAACTACTGTGCATTTATGCATTTCTGGGGAGAAAGTAATACAAATCATAGCATAATCTATGGGGGGCTGTCACCACCCTGGTTATCGTTTATTACATTACGTGCATATACCACTTTCAGCAAATCATACAGTTTGAAAATGAAGCACGGCTACGGATGGAAAATAACATGTTAACTTTCATTAATCCTCCAGAACCGTGACATGCCCAGCCACAGATATTTTCAAAGATCCATCAGGTATGTACAGTGGCATAAAATGTTTTACCATTTGCCGCTGCTCCTGTTTTAGTACTGTCGCTTTCTCACCTCCAGGACCGCACCAGAGTTTGCTATTTGATTAGAATTGAGACCACCTGAAAAAGGAGATCTTGGTACAGTAGGTTTGGTGCGCACCTGGGTGCAATTACAGTGCTCTCACCAGACAAAACGAACCACACTAATGGAGAAAACAAACTTGAGTTCGATTGAAACGAACTAAAGCCTGTAGGTGTGAAAGCACCCTTTCTCTTTTTCACATTCTCCATTTTTGTCACTGTAAGACAAGCCCTCATTCTGAATATTAGTGAATCTCAGTAAATTAGAATACCATGATTTGTAGTTTTAAAAAAACTATAATCATAATAATCAAAAATAAATTAAAACAGCCTGAAATATTTCACTGCATGTGTAGTGAAGGCTCACATTCCTGCACTGCAATTTAAAGCATTTTTAAGCCGTTGCTTTAGACTGGAAGAAATTATTTAATTTTTTATCTGAAGCCTAATTGAATAGCTTAAACTTCCAGACCCAGTAAGGTTTCAAATAGGACAGACTATTTTGTTCCTCTTTTTTATACTTATCTATCTATAAATGCACGGAATCTCTATGTGTGTCTGTCTGTTCCACGCATATCTCTTGAACTGTTCATCAGACTGACCAAAGATTTTATACGTGTTTTGCTGAGGTTACGAGGGTGTGCATCCCCAAGTATGGAGTTGCTCAGTCAAAATATGTAATTTTTTAATCAGTACAAGTTTAGTCATCGCTCTCTTCTCATGCTCAGGCTTCTAGAGGTGTGGGCGGGATTTTGCATTGACTCCGTACTGATTGGATAATACATGGCATCAAGGCATCAGTAACTACAGCGCTCTGTGAGCAAAACAAGGAAGCCAAAAGCAACAAATTTGACTAGAAAAAGACAATACTTAAGATTTAATGCTTAAAAAAATCAGACCATGAAGTTGCTGTGATTGCGTAGGTCTAAAGGATAATTTGGCATATGTGAAGAACCCTGAGGTGTGTGAGCAGACTGGGCGGAGCGTCAGTGGGGACCTGGGTCTGACAAAGAACACTGGTGTACCCAACACAGAACATGCCGGGAGAAGCAGCGGCTCAACCGGGCAGACCACGGTCCTTCGCGGGAAGGCAAGCCCAGCCTGCACGGTCAGTGGTAGACGGGAGTCCCTGCTGCTGCTTCATCTGTGTGGTACCACTGTACTTTGCAGGACCATGAGTCCCCCCTCCCTTGCGAGTATCTAAAAATTAAAAACTTAATAATACCGCCATGATTGTGGAGCGGAATGGCTGGAATGATTTAACGACCAAACAGGACACAAAAATGCTCAAATAGCAAAATAAATCATTTTTAGTTAAATATTTACTGACAAATGGGCAGCACCGATGCAACGGTTGCATCCAAATGGGTCTTTCTGCTGTGTATAATAATGTTGGGCGTTTTGTAGTTAATTTGGTTGATTACGGTTTTAAAAAAAACCTTTTAATAACAAAATATTGCTGAAGTATAAAATGTTGCACTACAGTGGGTCTCAAATATTTGTAAATGTGTCCTCTTATAGTACTGCATGAGTTTATTGACGATACACAGAAGAAATTCAATATTACACTGAACTGTGATATAAACTAAAATAATTATGACTGAACAACTCCCATTCCCCAAAGTGCAAGACACACTATTATCTTGAATATAAGTGATAAAAGATCACACAAATCAGTGATCTGACAAACAAATAAAAAAAGAGATCTGAAACAGTCACCAATACTGGATGTCCCATTCATTTTCAATAATTAGGTATTCTGTAATTAATATTCACACAATCAAATAAACCTTAGTGCCATTTACTCCCTTTTATATTTGTTCAAGTCTAACATGTGTGATTGCTGACATATATGCTACACCTCTTTGTATTCCGCTTTCAAACAGCCTACATTTGGGCCTGTAAAGCCTAATTGGGATACCTGTTTCAGACAGGAGTACTTGCATTCTATGGGCAATGCACTTGTGGAGTTGAATGTCACTCTAGTCTGTCTTGAACGTGCAGAGTTTCAACAGCCTTCCATGCTGCAGCAGAAGCTACTATTGGGAGTTTTTACACTTTATTTTTTGGGATTAAAAGACTACACTTTAATGTTTGTTATTTAACTGTGTTGTTACAAACATTTGATTAAGCGATCAAACTCAAGTTTCAAACTCATGTTTCATGGGTCATTATTTTATTGGAAGTGGCTATGGGTACAGAAGTTGTGTCCCTGTACAAAATGTCAAATGGTACGGAAGAGTTGACAATTTGGCAAAACCCTTTCAGATAAACTCCATCCCGTTGCTGGCTGTCGTGTAAGTGAATAGTATGGTTGACCTCTGATTGCAGGGCTGGTGGTTTGCATCCTCCTCTTGTCTCTCTTTTACTTGACATGATATGGAATTTAAAATTAAAATTAAGAGGTTAGCCTTAGGATTTGGGAGGGGGTAAGGTTAAAAAGGTGGTAAATAGATATTAATTCAAAAATTCAAACAAATAAATGCCGCAGATTTCTGTACCTGAAGCCTGCCTTTCAGATACGGCATTAATAGAACATATCAGCCAATCAGATTTGAGCCGTATCTATAGCAAGCATTCTACGGGTACGGTTCTGTACCCATAGTCACTGCCTATTTTATTTAGCTATGGGGACTTTTTAATTAAAAAAAAATAAATAAATAAATCAGAGACTGACAACAAGGTGATATTCACAGGTGTGCAGACTTAAACAAGTGAGGTAAAACACACACTGGAGCCCTGAACAGGCGCCATGCAAACAGGAAGCAGAGATGGTAGACATGACAGAAATAATCAGGAATCAACTACCAAAACAATCGCTAGTTGCAGCCCTGCAAACACCACTTTAACAAAAACGACAAGGTCTGGCCCCTTGGAAGCAGAATATAAAGAAACAGGGGTTGCCTAAGACTTTTTGTACAGTACTGTGTTTAATTTATCTTCGTTTACTATTTATTTTATATCTAGAGGGTAAATATGAATAGTTAGCATTGATCACTGATCACAATGAAGGATAAACCTGATCAAACTTACGACATGATTGCTCTTACTCGTGGTGACTATTCCTATATTATATATTTCAGTAATTATCATAATCAACTAATACTTTTATTTGAGTTTCAGTTTGTGGCTTCTCTTTCCACCTCTCGATGTTGGGCGCAGGATATGCAAATTGCTTCCTGGTTTATACAAGTTGCTACAGACAATTAGTTTTATCATATACTGCACAAAGGCTACTGGCGTGACTTCGTGTGCACTGTCCAGTCCTGCAGACCGTCTGTGGGTGATTATTTGGCCTCTAACCAGGCTGATAACGACATCCACAGGATGGATCCACTACTAGCGCTGAGCTAGCTTCGCGTCTCAGCCTGCTAGCTTCTCTAAAACTGCGAGGCTTTTTTTTTTTTTTACTGTTTATCCACTCACCTGAAAACGCCGAAGCCCCGAACAGCTTGCAGAAACGACCAGTGGAGCTGACAGCCTTAAACCACCAACCGAAATCTGGATTTTAAATTAAAAATAAAAAGGCTGGCTCGGTGGAGCACGCGCTAGCGGCAGCGAAGACAAAAACAGACACCCGGTTGATCACGGGAGCCCGTTTGCAGAGGTTATTTTCTAGTTCTTCATCCGAACTAGCGTCAAAGTGTCAATACAGCCTTTGGTTAAGACAAAACCAGCGCACAGCACACACAAAGCTGGCAAACTGACAGAGAAAATACAGCGGCCCCGGCGGGAGAAATGCGGTTTGTTTATGAAAACACGCAGAGGAGGAAGTCTGCATAGAGCAAAACAACCAAACCGTCAGCCAATAGGAAGCGCCGAAAGACGGCCAGAATGTGGGTCAGCCAATCAAATTCGAGTTTACGTTTCCTTTTATGGCTATCGGTTTGAACGCGGTTCCATAAATGCTTTTAGTGGGTTATCGTTTCCTACTTGTGGGTTTGGGATAAGAAAACAAACCTTTATATGGAAGAACAAGCAGCGCTGGAAAAAAAAGTGAAATATTGGTTTATGATTAAGGGAGGTGGATGTGGTTTCATAAGTTTAAATATCTTGACTTTGTGAGTGTTTGTATTGTACATGCTTTTTAAAAATTGTGTATGGTTTTATGCCAGTAGGTCCACATTCCCCAGCGTGAAGGCTTTCATTCACCTTCTACCACTTCATCCTTTTTGGGTGGTGGGGGGGCTGGAGCCTATCCCAGCATCTGAGAGGCAGGGTCAGGCGTGGACTGGTCGTCGGGAAGAGCGGGAGAATTCTCGGTGGACTGGCCACGGTGTGGACTGCCTGTTGGACCTGTGTTATTGTTCAGTAGTTCTGTGTTGTCTGAGGTACGCTGAACGCACCACAGAACTAGCCATAGCAGAAGAGGATGAGAAAGAGTAGAGCTCCAACAAGTCAGGCTTATCCTTTTGCCACCGTTGTAAGGCGTGCACCACGGTTAACAGTGGCCCGATTAAAGTTTCAAGGTAAATATCTGCCTCCTGCCAGGCTCATTTTACACACACGGACCACTGTGCTACACTGTGCATATATGCATGCATGTACTGTATGTATACATAGATGTAACTGTGTGTGTATGCAGTTGTATGTCTATACTGTATATGTATTTATTCAGACACATATTTGTGTCTGTGAGTATGTTCCTGACTACTTGATGTTTTTGTTAGTTGTTGCTGTGATGGACTTTGCAACTCTGGTTTAGGAAAGTGCTATAAAAATAAAGCTTATTATTATTATCCCTTACAAACACTCATTAAATGCCTTGAACAAATTAACAGCTGAATGCTCCAGAATTTTCTTCATTTAAATAAAGACCAAACAGAGACTCATCTTTGGAGCCAAGAAAGAACGGTTACAAATCAAAGGTCAGCTTCACTCTGTAAAATTGGAAAGCACAAATCAAGCCTGAAATCTAGTGGTAATTATTGACTCAGACCAGATATTTCAGGAGCCCCATCAAGTCAGTTATGAAGTCAGCCTACTATCACCTCAAGGATATTTCTGGAATTAAATGACTAATGTGTCAGAGTGATTGAGTAAAGCTGGTCCATGCATTTATCTTTAGTTGACATCATCACTGTAACAGTGTATTTACTGGTCTGTCTAAAAAGATCAATCAGACAGCTGCAGCTGATTCAGAATGCAACAGCTGGAGTCCTCACCAAGACCAGAAAAGTGGATCATATCACTCCAGTCCTAAGATCTCTTCACTGGCTTCCTTTCTGTCAAAGAGTTGATTTTAAAATACTGCTGTTGGTTTATAAAGCCTTAAATGGGTTAGGGCCAAAATATATTTCAGATATACTGGTTCTTTATTAACCTTCCGGGCATCTCAGGTCATCCGGAACGGGTTTACTTTCTGTTCCCAAAGTTAAAACCAAACATGGAGAAGCTGTCATCAGTTTTTATGTACCATATACTGTATGTGGAACAAACTACCTGAAAACTGCAGGTCTGCCAACACTGTTGCTTATTTTAAATCAAATCTTAAGACTTTCCTGTCTGCCACTGCATTTGATGACTTATTATGATTCGTAACTTTCACTATACTGTGCTTTTATTAGTGATGGGACTTCCGGCACCAGAGCTTCGGAGTGTGCACCGCGAGTAATCCAGGAAATATATGGCGAAGCGCGTTTCGAGGCATGTATGTTGTGTCTGTGAATGAGGGACAGCGGAGACGATGGCTGTGCTGAACGGTGCCTTTTATTAAAGAAGTTGGTAGCACGTGGAACACAGCATCATGAGCTAGCAAGCTAACTATACAGGGATACAGGTTGGTGTGTAACTGGAGGCGGAGCACCAAAGACTCAGGCTGCCGCCGTCAGTCTCTTATTATAGGCACGGTGTGATGACGTCACCCGTGCCTGCGCCATCACGTCCATGCTGTGTATTGGTGTTATCACATTATGTAACATTCAACCCCCCCCCCCCAGGAAAAACCAAAACCATTATTATTAAAACAGACATGAGAACTTAACAACAGGCCAAACATGAACCTGGGCGACAGGGTGGACTACCGGTAGACCTTGCATGGTTGAGTGGGTTATTCTACCACTGTGTTTTTCAACCATGCTCTGCTAAACATTTCAAAACAGAGTCACTTTCAGTTCAATTTCAGGAGGCCTCTGCCGAGCCCGCGGTGGGCGCACCCCTGGAGGTGCTGGTTGCGGCAGACCTGGGTGCTCTCATGTTGATGTCGCTCTCTCGTCAGCAAAGTCCCAGTTCGGGTCCCACACTGGCTGGGTCTGCTCCAGCGTCACGGATTGTTCCGGGGCAGTTGCTCTTACCTTTCGCAGATGGCTGGCATACCATCTCGAACCACTGGCCATCTAGAAGGTGGCTGGCCCCAGTTGCACGGTGATCATTATCGGCAGTGACTGGAGCGTCTGCAGGTCCATGCGTTCAGATTGACGTACCCGAACCCAATCTAATACTGCAAGTGGTGATCTGTTCGGCTGCACTCGGCACTGTTGCTCTTCCGTGTCTAACGTTGGTTGCTGTTGTGGCGGTGTGCCATTCACACCAGTGGCAGGACGGGCTTAGGATTGTTGTTGTTCTGCTGGGTCCTGCTCAGCCACGGATTCTCTCTCCCGCAGCACTGCAGCAGCTCCCTGAGGCTTATGCCAGGCAAGGATCTGAGAGGAGTCTGATTTACACCTTCTTTCTTCTGGTGCTGGTTGTGGTCACGGCGGTGTGTTGCTGTCACCGGTGACAAGATGTGCGCCAAGTTGTCATCATTCACCGGGGTCCTGCTTGGCCACATACTCTCTCTGCAGCACTGCGGTGGCTCCCTGATGCTGGGTGAGGATCAGAGACGAGTCCAGTTTATGCCCTCTCTCCATGTTCTGTTCTCCGTGCAGTGTCACAGTGTCAGTCGCGGGTTGCTGGTCCCGCACCATTTCATCCTCTAGTTGCTCAAACCTGCACATGCTCGCCAGACAGCGGATGTCTGTGACGTACTGCTGGATTGTCTCTCCTGCTTTCTGTCGGTACTGGCAGAACCTTATCCTCCTGGCCAGCATGCTTTTGGGAGTTGCGAAATGTTCAGCTAGCAGCATGACACGCTCCTCTTATGTGTCTGCTGATCCCAATGTACTAAACACCGGTTGTCCCTCGGTACCCAGGCTGTGAATCAGGAACACACGTAGTCTCATCTTGCCAACTTTAGCCAGGTCCATATCCAGCATGTACGTTCGGAATGACTCAAACCAGCAAAGCCATGGGATGGGTGGAGAGGTAGAGCATCGGCCCCACAACCAGGATGCTGGGGTTCAAGTCCCACCTAGGTCATGCCATTCTTGTAATTTATTTTACTTTTATTCGCAAGATGAAGTGTTTGTTGTGTTTCAAAGAGCTGGATACAACAATAACACATCATCTATGCTAAGGCACTATCGTGCCTTGCATGAGAATAAGGACAACAAAGGTGAATGTACTGGGAAAGACAGAAACATGTCTACCTTGCACTATACAAACTTGCAGTAGCCTTCCTTTGCACACCTGCATCCTCTGTGCCCTGTGAGAGTGTTCTCCAAAGGTGGTGAAATACTTCCCCCCCCCCCCCCCAAAAAAAAAAAAAAAATCGCCTTAGTCCACAGACTGTTGAAAAGTTGTTTCTTAATAAAAATGGATAAGTAGCACAAGCATACCAAGTAACACAAGCACTTTCACTGTAGTCACCCCAGTTTTATTATTTCTTTTTTCCCTTATTGTCATTGCCATTTCTTAAAAGAAAAGAAAAATACACATTAAAGCAATAATGCCCTTGTAAAAATCTGCATGTTGTATACTTTTTGTCCAGTAGATGCGCTAGTAGAGCAAATGAAGTTTCACATGAGGCCTTGTCCATATGAACCAATTTGATGAAAAGCTACGGCAGCACAGCAACTTACCCTTGGCCGGGGGATCCTGGGTTCGATCCCTGCCCCCGACCAACAGTGATCTGTGTGGAGTTAGCATGTTCTCCCCGTGTCTGCGTGGGCTTACTCCGGTTTCCTCCCACATGCCAAAAACATGCAAGTTAGGTTAATTAGCATCAAACTGGGGATTCTAAATTGTCCTTAGGTATGACTGTGAGAGTGAATGGTTGTCTGTCTCTCTGTGTTGGCTCTGTAATGGACTGGCGATCTGTCCAGGGTGTACCCTGCCTCTCGCCCAAAGATGCTGGGATAGGCTCCACTCCCCCGCCACCCAAAAAGGATTAAGCGGAAGAAGATGGATGAATGGATGGCTTCAAGCCTTCAAGAAAGCCTCATCTAGCCATCATTAGCTTTTATTGTTTTTATTTTTTTAATTAAATTTTTCATCTTAATGCATTTTATGTTTTTATGTAAAGCACTCAATCATTTTGCCGTTGAATTGTGCTATATAAATAAAGTTCACCTTTACCTTATGTCGCATATCACCTGTAACACTTCGTCTCCACCCATTCCATCCTGCTTGCACTCTCTTCACCTCTCTTGTGCATTTTCCATTGCTCTGGATGGTTGACCCATTTAAACTTGTCTACCTTCACTACCTCTACTCCTTGCATTGTCACTGTTACACCTGCCTCCTTCTCATTCACACATGTATTCTGTCTTGCTTCTACTGACTTTGATTCCTCTTCTCCTCAGTGTATACCTACACCTCTCCAGGGTCTCTTCCATCTGCTCCCTACTCTCACTACAGATATTCATTTTAAAAGAAAACCTTTCCTTCCAGTAGATGGAGTAATATTTTTTCCTCCTATATCTTTAAGCTATGTGCTCATAGGTCGCAAACTCAAATATCTTCTGGGATTTCTAGGAAAATATCTAATGAAATTTTCTCATTTAAAGACATCACTTCACATCGATCCACTTTCATCTCATTCACTCACTAACTCATAACACTGCAAGGCCTGGTCCAAGCAGTCACAAAAATAGTCTTTGTTTGACCATATGTCTGGACTTTGACCATGACTGCTTGTATGGGAACAGAAGGGCAGGTGAGGTTTGCTGCCAAGGCAAACACCTCTGCCTTTTCTGAGCTGACTAAAAGTTCATTTCTGCATATTCCAGTTGTTGCTACACATGTACTTTTAGAAGAAGAACAACAACAATATGTTTTCCACAGCCATACTGCTTGGAATCCCAAAAATGCACTGAACAGCACAGGAATTATATTAACAACCTTTATGCATGTAGACTGAAGTACCAGTATGTGCACCTTTTCATGTACCAGTGTCTTCATTCTGCAGTGCCTCAAAAGTACATGAAGATAGAAAGCCTGAATACCCCCCACCCCACACAGACACGCGTGCGTAAATAAACCATTTGTTTTTTCTTTTTGGTCAAAATAAGGCAGACTTCAGAGACAGTCAAAACAAAACCACATTTATTCTCTTATCTGAGGTTGTCAGGTGACAAAGTCCAGCTGGTTAATTATTCACTCCTAAGATTTGCTGGTGATGAGGAATATAAAAGAACAATGACCGATTCTTTTCATACTGACCTATCCTGAAAAGATTTTGGGTGGAGGCCACAGAAATGATCTCACTGCAGATACCTGAAGTGCTTAAACAACTGAATGATCATTCTGTTCCCAATATAGAAACAAGGATAGACCTCACTTGCCAAATAGTTACATCTTTTTTGGTTATTATCAATATCATTATTGTTGCAGTGTTTGAATGTGTTCAGGATTATTATTCCTGATTTCTGTTTAAGAGGTAGTTGGACAGAAGAGTTGGATAATCACTCATCACCCCCGTGGCTCCAATTTCAAATGCTGCCTTAATGTCTTCATCTTCATTACAAACAAACAGATGCACCTGTAATCACACACAGAATAAGATGAGTTAGACATGTTGTTTTTTTTTTTTTTATTTAATTGCTCTTTATCCTGAATGAGTTTTAAAAGGAACATACAGTGCATCCGGAAAGTATTCACAGCGCTTCACTTTTTTCACATTTTGTTATGTTACAGCCGTATTCCAAAGTGGATTAAATTATTTTTTTCCTCAAAATTCTACACACCCCTTAATGACAATGTGAAAAAGTTTGTTTGTTTTTTTGGAGATTTTTGCAAACTTATTAAAAATAAAAAACTAAGAAATCACATGTACCAATCACATGTACATAAGTATTCACAGCCTTTGGTAACCAGCCGGAGTGGTGGCCTAGTTGGTAGAGCATCCGCCCCACACCCGGGAGGCAGGGGTTCAAATCCCGGCGGGGTCATGCCGAAGACCATATAAAAGTGGAACTTTCTGCCATCTAGCTTGGTGCTCAGCAATAATGGAATGGAGGAGGGAAATTTGTGGCGGCGCCTTGCATGGCAGCGACCCTTCTGATTCTAGATGTGATTAACATTGTAGATAAGAGAAACGTAATTTCGTTCTACTGTACATGATTGGCTGTACGGATTGAATGACAATAAAGTTGGCTTTACCTTTGCCATGAAGCTCAAAATTGAGCTCAGGTGCATGCTTCCACTTGATCATCCTTGAGATGCTTCTACAGCTTAACTGGAGTCCACCTGTGGTAAATTCAGTTGATTGGACATGATTTTGAAAGGTAGACACTTGTCTATATAAGGTCCCACAGTTGACAGTGCATGTCAGAGCACAAACCAAGCATGAAGTCAAAGCAATTGTCTGTAGACATCCGAGACAGGATTGTCTCGAGGCACAAATCTGGGGAAGGGTACAGAAAAATTTCTGCTGCTTTGAACGTCCCAATGAGCACAGTGGCCTCCATCATCTATAAATGGATGAAGTTTGGAACCACCAGGACTCTTCCTAGAACTGGTTGGCCGTCTAAACTGAGCAATCAGGGGAGAAGGGCCTTAGTCAGGGAGGTGACCAAGAACCCGATGGTCACTCTGTCAGAGCTTCAGCATTCCTCTGTGGAGAGAGGAGAACCTTCCAGAAGGACACCATCTCTGCAGCAATCCACCAATCAGACCTGTATGGTAGAGTGGCCAGACAGAAGCCACTCCTTAGTAAAAGGCACATGGCAACCCACCTTGAGTTTGCCAAAAGGCACCTGAAGGACTCTCAGATCATCCATCCATCCATCTTCTTCTGCTTAATCCTTTTCGGGTTGCGGGGGGGCTGAAGCCTATCCCAGCATCTTTGGGCGAGAGGCAGGGTACACCCTGGACAGATCGCCAGTCCATCACAGGGCCAACACAGAGAGACAGACAACCATTCTCGCTTACATCCACACCTAAGGACAATTTAGAATCCCCAGTTGATGCCAATTAACCTAACTTGCATGTTTTTGGCATGTGGGAGGAAACCAGAGAAATCCCCACGTAAACCCATGCAGACACAGGGAGAACATGCAAACTCCACACAGATCACTGTTGGTCGGGGGCTGGGATCGAACCCAGGATCCCCCGGCCAAGGGTGAGTTGTTGTGCTGCCGCAGTGCTAACCACTCCACCGTCGCGTTGACCATGAGAAACAAAATTCTCTGTTCTGCTGAGACAAAGATTGAACTCTTTGACGTGAATGCCAGGTGTCATGTTTGGAGGAAACCAGGCACCATTCATCACTAGGCCAACACCATCCCTACAGTGAAGCATGGTGGTGATAGCATTATGCTGTGGGGATGTTTTTCAGCGGCAGGAACTGGGAGACTAGTCAGGATAGAGGGAAAGATGAATGCAGTAATGCACAGAGACATCCTGGATGAAAACCTGCTCCAGAGCGCTCTTGACCTCAGACTGGGACAACGGTTCATCTCTCAGCAGGACAACGACCCTAAGCCACAGACAAGATATCGAAGGAGTGGCTTCAGGACAACTCTGTGAATGTCCTTGAGTGGCCCAGCCAGAGCCCAGACTTGAATCCAATTGAACATCTCTGGAGAGATCTGAAAATGGCTGTGCACCGACGCTTCCCATCCAACCTGATGGAGCTTGAGAGGTGCTGCAAAGAGGAATGGGCCAAACTGCCCAGAGATAGGTGTACCAAGCTTGTGGCATCATTTTAAAAAAAGACTTGAGGCTGTAATTGCTGCCAAAGCTGCATCAACAAAGTATTGAGCAAAGGCTGTGAATACTTATGCACATGTAATTTCTTAGTTTTTTATTTTTAATAAATTTGCAAAAATCTAAAAAAAAAACCAAAACTTTTTTCATGTCATTATGGGGTATTGTGTGTAGAATTTTGAGGAAAAAAATGAATTTATTCCATTTTGGAATAAGGCTGTAACATAACAAAATGTGGAAAAAGTGAAGCGCTGTGAATACTTACTTTTGCACTTGACAATATTTAATTTGTTTACATGTGTGAAATGACAATAAAGAGCCTAAGTCACACCCCCTCTACTTCCGCATATGGGACCTTAAAGACCCACTGCAGTCAAAATCAACTACTTTTAACTTTTAACAGGTTTAAAAAGTGTTTATCATCACTTCCAACACATATCAATAACAAAATCAGCCATAGAGCCTAAGACTGTATTTTGAGTGTGATTCTGACTACTTTTGGTTCAAGCCTAAATTGCTCCATTCAGATCTGGCCTGACTCTTCTACGTCACAGAGCCAAACCAATCAGCTCCAATCTCACACGAGGAAGGAGCTGCCACATGGGAAGGGGGGGGGGGGTCGTCCTCTAGCCAGAGGCACATAGCTAAATAGCTGATGAGCACCAGGAATGGTGCTTCTAAAAAATACCTTTTAGGCCAATCTATGTCATTTTTTGTTTGTTTTGTTTTTTGCTAAAACATTGATGTGCAAAATTTTGAAGCATAAATACCACATTTCGGAGGGAGTTTAAGCCATTGCAGTTGGTCTTTAAATTGGAAAAATTCTCCATCAAAATGAATGTCAAGAGTGAAGTTATCTTTTGATCCCGATCGAATTTCCCACGAGTTACACATATGATGTTTGTCAGTTTAAAAGTTAATTTTCCATGTAATTAAAATTGTTGGCTGTTGTATAATGACAGAATATTTAGTTTTTGTGAAAATGATTAGCGTACACCATCTCCCATCATCCCACATCACCAAACACGAGCATAGCAGGAGATTATTAAACCCTCATCTCCCGTTTACTGACCAATGAAAGAAGGATCCAAAGAGGAGAGAAACGACACAAATGTACTTTTTTGCATTTTGAGAGCTGGGGCTGATCCAGAGGACTGTTAGTTACTTCACCCTGGGCGCGCTTTGAAAAGACGATGTAGTTTAAGATTTAAGGTTTAAGTGTGTGTTTGTAGTTTTTGAATTTACATATTTTCACAATCGTGTACCTTAACAGACAACAACCTACACCATTCTTTACGTGGAAAATTATCTTTTAAATTGACAAACATCATGTGTGCAACTCTTGGCAAAATTCAGTCGGAATCAAAAGATAATTTCGCTCTTGCCATTCATTTCAATGGAGATTTTTTTCTGATTTAAAGGGGTCATTGACTGAAAAATGGTGTGTTTGTAGGTTTTAACTGTCTGAAATGAGTCTACTGGTCACCTAATTATCCAAAAATCTTCAAAACAGTCAAGTCTCTTAAAAAAACAACAACACAGCCTTAATCTCATTTTTCTTTCCCAGAAACGCCAGAAATGTTTTTGATTTTTTTTGTGGACTTCTTATACGTGATGTCTAGAAAAGCCAACTCACCGCTGTCCTTGAGACCAGCCCACTGCTCTATTATTGGCCCACCTAGCTGTTATGTAGATGGAAGTGGTGCTAAAGGTAGCTTATTAGCCCCCAAGCTAACACTGGTAACAGGAAGCACGAACCCAGAGTGCAGCAAGTGAAGCTGCAAACAAGAGTCAGCATGTCCTGCCTCTGATAAAGACACTTCCATACTTTCTAGAGCAGGGGTCAGCAACTAAAACTGCAAAAGGTCCAATAAGTCGGTCCTCTTCCCCAGCCGAGGACCGAAATAGGTGTGGGAATCTTGAATCTTTAGGCACCACATGATTCGATTATGATTCAGAACTCCGACTTGATTCTAAAACAATTCTCAATGCATCTTGACACATTTTTTTTTTCTATTCAAAATTTTTTCCTCCCACTGTGTGGCAACTTGGCCCTTTTAAAGCAAAGTATTTACAATGACCCATGAAGAGAAATCTGACACATGGTGGGCAGTGGTGGCCTAATGGTTAGGGATGTGGACTGGTGCGCAGAGGGTCACAGATTCGATCCCTGGACCAGCAGGATTAGATCTGAGTGGGACAGACAACATAGCAGTGTTTGCCCCACCCTCCTTAATCCCACCGTGGCGCCCTTGAGCAAGGCCCTTAACCCCAACTGCTCCAGTGGAGCTGCTCAGTGGCCACAGGTCAGTCTGTGGTTGTACTGGGCAGCTTCCTGGTCTGAAAGTGAACAGGGTGTCCTTGAAAAAGAGAGCTTTCCTCTCAATGGAACTACCCTGTATAACTAAAAGTTAAATAAAAAATAAAATAAACATGGACACATTTATCTCAAAATGTGCTTTTTAGAACTGTCATCCTTTCATTGACATTCTTTCAGAAGACCACAGCTGTCTCCAGACAGGCCAATATCATTTAACTTGCTTTCACACATTATTTTATTAAGCTCATGTTTTAGCTGCTTTTAGCTTTATATTTTTAAACAAAAAATATTGAAAGGAATTCTTTGTTCAATTTCAAACAAAACGTAACATAAAATTTTATAATACAGGAGAACACTAAATGTGCTTGTTGACTCCAAATAAATAGGTCTAAAATTCTAAAATCTACAACTAAAATCCTAAAAATGTTTCCCAGGAGAACACAAACTAAACTGTATTGCATTAAAAAAAAATAATATCTAAAAAACCCCCACAATTTCACAAAAAGTCCACCACTATACAATATTTTCAGTGCAGAAAAAACTGTTTCAAACTGTAAGACAAAAACACTGACACAAAATATAACTCCAGGACAGAATTCCTCGACATTTTTTTCAGTCTCAACTGTAAACTCTGCTACAGCATGGAGGTAGAGGGGAGGTGGAACTTTCTATATTTGGTAACACATGGAGCTTTAACAGAGTTTTTACGTGATAACCAGTGACCTCACCTCTGCATCCCAGCATGGACTACTCTCGGCTCACAACAGCGCTTCTTTTTGTGGGTACAGACCGGTCTGTCCGGGGTGGATGTCGACCTTGTGTGTGTGTGTGTGTGTGTGTGTGCGCGCGCGCGCGCAGCGAACCTGATTTTGCAACCCACTGCATACTCTTTGTAGCAGTTGAAACCACGATCGTGGTACAGCGAAGAGGGCAGTCTGCAGCAGGAAAGCATCAAAAGGCTCGTGCCATAATCTGTCGGGCGGTCGCTGATGCAGCAGTTCAGTTCAGCTTTTTTCCCCACCAAAATAAAATAGTCTTGTGGGGGCATGGGGTGGGGGTTTCTCCACGCAGAGAGGGCAGAGGGAAGAGGAGAACAATGGAATGAAGGAGGAGGTGTCACCTGGGGGTATCAGACAGGACTGTTGGTTCCATGCGCCCCCCGGGAAGAGTATAAGACGCCAGAGCCGCGGAGAGAATACAGGTGTTGGTGCGGCGCCGGCATTATGTTATGTTAATGTGCTACACAAATTCTTTGTTTATACAACAATGTGTATGGTTGGAAGTTCCGGGTCTCGATGCATGGGAATAAAGCTAAAAGAGGAATGCACAGAGACCTGGGACTCTTTTTTGCTGTAAATTATGTTGGAGAAGGAATAAAGATTCTGTGTCGTCCAGCTCATTGCCTCGCCTGCCTCCTTTCTCCACAATGGTGACCCAAGACTTGCCATGGAAAGCGAGCCGAGCACCGCCCCGGAGACTGCCTGGAGGGAAAGCATCAGCGTTGCATGCGTGGTCTCAGTCGAGCTCCCAGACTTCTGGCTTTACAACCCGACTGCGTGGTTCTTGCACATAGAAGCCCAATTCGCACTCCGTGGGATAACAACGGACACTATGATCCCAATGACAGGCGCCTTCATGGCTTGCCGCGTCATTGGGATCCGCCTATCAGGCGCTTTCCAATGTCAAGTCAAATTCCTTGTATGTTTACCTGTTGTTTACTTGTAAATGTACTTGGCAATAAACTTTATTCTGATTCTGATTCTGACAATACCAGATATTACTACGTGGTCGCTGTGCTGGATGCACACACCATGCAACAGGTGACGAGGCTGCTCCAGGAGCCGCCGGCCCAGGGAAAATATGAAGCGCTCAAGAGGGTGCTTCTCCAGCGCTATACCCTTTCTGACAATGAGAGGGCAGAGAGGCTCCTAACGTGTTCGGAGTTAGGTGACAAGTCAGCAGTGGAGCTGATGGAGAGTATGCTGGCGCTGAGGGGGAAGGACAATGAATCTTTCCTGTTTGCCCATTTGTTCCTCAGGAACCTACCAGCTACAGCAACAGGACTACCGCGCCCAGGTGCAGGAAGCGGACCACATCATCTTGGCGACCAGAGCTCCCAGCGCGCAGACAGTGGCACCAGCATCCATGTGGGACTCCAGCGAGGTCGAGGAGCCGTTCACGGTAGCCGGGACAGACACCAGAAGACGAAGGAATGGGGTGATCTGTTTTTATCATCGGCGTTTCGGCTAAAATGCCCGATGCTGCCTGTCGCCATGCTAATTTAAGAAGCCGGGAAGATGGCACATTGGGAATTCGGTGGCAGCTGCAACTGATGGCAACAGGAACAGACTGCTTTATGTCATGGACACACGTTCGGGGAGACGGATTTTGGTGGACTCCAGCTCCCAGAAGAGCCTCATCCTTCCGGTCAACGCAGACAGGGTGGCAGGATGCAGTGGTCCCAAGCTCACGGCCGCTAACAGATTCACCTGGTGGATCCACCTGGTGCCTGGATGCAGTTAAACTGGTGAGCGTGTGTGAGGAGTTCGCCAACTTAGAACAGTTGGGCATCGTCAGGCACTCCGACAGCCCATGGGCATCCTCGCTACACATGGTGCCTAAAGCCGACGTGTCTTGGTGACCATGCAGCGATTTCCGGTGCTTGAACAATGTTACGGAACACGATCGCTATCCTATTCCACCCATCCAGGATTTTTCCGTACACCTGGCCGGGGCGTGTGTTTTTTCCAAAGTGGATCTGGTCCACGGTTACCACCAGGTCCCGGTGCATGCGGAAGATGTTCCAAAAGCAGCGGTAATAACTCCTTTTGGCCTTTTTGAGTTTTTACGCATGCTGTTCGGATTAAAAGGCATGGCGCAGACCTTCCAGAGGATGATGAATGCAGTGCTTCGCGACTTGTCCTTCGTTTTTGTCTACTTAGACGACATTCTGGTAGCCAGTGCGTCTGAGGAGGAACACATTGCCCATCTCAAGACAGTTTTCCAGAGGTTGGAAGCGCACGGGGTGATTGTTAACCAAGCGAAGTGCCAATTTGGTGTGCCAGTGATTGACTTTTTGGGCCACTGCATTTCGCCAGAGGGCGCGATCCCGTTACCAGACAAGGTGCGCGCTGTGTCGGACTTTCCATGCCCGCAGACCGTGAGGGCACTACAGGAGTTTTTGGGAATGGTAAATTTTTATAACCGTTTCCTTCCTCGGGCAGCCCAGCTGATGCAGCCGTTGTATGCCGCACTTAAAAAAAAAGAAGCCCGCGGAAAACATCGATTGGACTCCCGAGCGAGACCAGGCTTTTACGGATGCCAAAACAGCGCTTGTGGATGCCGCATTCTTAGCCCAACCAGATCCGTCTGCACGGATAATGCTCACAATGGATTGCGTCTGATGTTGCCATAGGGGCAGTGGTGGAGCAGTGCGTCTCAGGTTTGTAGCAGCCGCTCGCATTTTTTAGCCAGACTTTGAGTGACAACGAATGCAAGTACAGCACATTCAATAGAGAATTGCTGGCTCTCCACCTGGCGATGCGCCATTTCCAGTCCTGGCTGGAGGGGCGCGAGTTCACCATGTTCGTGGACCATAAGCCGCTGATGCACGCGATGTCCAAGACCTCGGAACCATGGTCGGCCCAGCAGCAATGGCATTTGGCAACAATTTCAGAGTTTACTACCGACATTCAACACGTTGCCAGTAAACTCAACGTCGTGGCCGATTGCCTGTCGCACACGTTAATCACCCCGGTCTACATGGGGATAGATTTCCCTGCCATGGCTGCGGAGCAAGCTGGGGATGCGGACATATACGTGCTCCAGTCTGCGCCAAGTGGGTTAAGGCTGGAGAGCAGGGTGGTGCAAGAAGGGTGCCCTCCCTTGCTCTGCGATGTCTCCAGAATCAGAATCAGATTTATTGCCATTGTTCATGTAGTACACAAACTAGGAATTTGTCTCGGTGCAATGCTGCAACATTAAACATGATAAAATAAAAGAAATAAACTATACATGCAATAAAGTGTAGAATAAGAGTGAGTAATACTGGTCAGCAGTTAAAATATATTAGCGAGCAGCAGATAATGTGGAGAACCATATAGTGCAGTCGGTAATGCAGGAAGAAAACAGTGATGATTGACATGAGTCTGGTTGAGCTGCTGTACATAGTGCACGAGAGTCAATAAGTCACTTAGTGTTCAGCAGTCTGATGGCAGAGGGGAAGAAGCTGTTCATGTGACGGGAGGTTTTAGTCTGGATGGACCGAAGTCTTCTACCTGAGGGGAGGGGGGCAAACAGTACGTGACCAGGGTGTGAGGGATCGGCTATGATCCGGCCAGCACGCCTCCGGGTCCTGGAGATGTACAGATCCTGGAGAGATGGGAGCTTGCAGCCGATCACCTTCTCAGCAGTGCGCACGACGCACTGCAGTCTTAGTCTGTCCCTGGCAGTGGCTCCTGCGTACCACACGGTTATGGAGGTGGTGAGGATGGACTCAATGATGGCTCGATGACTCCACCGGCCACCCACGCCTGGTGGTTCCGAGCTCTTGGCGCCATCGCGTTTTCGAGTTGGTCCACTCCCTTTCGCAACCGGGAGTGCGTGCTTCAGTGAAGCTAGTGAGGACGAAATTTGTCTGGCCGTGCTTGTGCAAAGACGTGAAAGAGTGGGCTGCAGCTTGCATCGCGTGCCAGTGGGCCAAAGTGCACAAGCACACCAGAGCCCCCCTCAAGCCATTCCAAATCCCGGCTAGGAGGTTCGACCACGTCCACATGGATTTGGTGGGACTCCTTCCGTCGTCACAAGGTTTCACGCACCTTTTGACAGTCGTGGACCACACCACGCGCTGGCCTGAAGCAGTCCCGCTGGTTTCTACCACATCTGCGGAAGTGGCTTGCGCTTTTTTGTCGGTTTGGGTTGCACGTTTCGGATCTCCATCGGACATCACGTCCGACAGGGGTCCACAATTCATTTCAGAATTCTCTTCCACGATGGCTCAGAGCCTGGGGGTCAAAATTCACTGCACTACTGTGTACAAGCCCTAGGCTAATGGATTATGCAAGCGTTTTCATAGGTCGCTTAAAGCAGCACTCAGAGCTTCGCTCACAGACACAAATTGGGCCGATCACCTGCCTTGGGTCCTTTTAGGGTTGCGCTCCACACCTAAGCAGGATTTGGCAACCACCCCAGCAGAACTTGTTTTTTCTCAGCCACTGCAGATCCCTGGAGAGTTTTTACCAGAAAACCACACAGCCGAGGCTGGTCCGCCTGCGCAATTTTTACACAGGACAGAGGCTGTGAGCATACCGGGCCTGGCCCACCATTGTTTTCCCTGCACATTCATCCCACAAAGCTTGCAGAATGCCAGTTTTGTTTTTGTCAGGCACGATGCGCACCGGATCCCGCTGTGCCCACTGTATGACGGACCGTTTAGGGTGTTGGAACCGAGGGAGAAGCATTTTATGTTAAGACTTGGGGGGACGTAGGGAGACCATCTGCATCGACAAGCTGAAGCCCGCTTTTGTGTTGGCAGAAGAGCAGGTGGTATTGGCTTAAGCTCCCCGGCACGGACGACCACTGTTGGGGACTCCGCAAAGTGTTGATCCCTAGCAGGAACCTGTGCTCAGGAAGTTAATGTGTTTTCCCCCCCCTTTCTCTTTCCCTCCACAGGCTGACGTGCCCTTCAGTACACCTCACCAGCAGGGTGGTTCGACTGGATCGGCGACCCCCCGCTACAGCCACTATGGGCGCCGGCTCAAGCCCAAAGGACGGGGGGGGGGGGGTTAGTGCCCCTTCTGGGTGTTCGGGGGGGCTGTGTGGGGGCATGGGGTGGGGGTTTCTCCACCCAGAGAGGGAAGAGGAGGACAATGGACCGAAGGAGGAGGTGTCACCGGGGGGTATCAGACGAGACTGTTGGTTCTATGCGCCCCCCCTGGGGAGAGTAAGAGATGCCGGAGAGAAGAAAGGTGTTGGTGTGGTGCCGGCATTATGTTATGTTAATGTGCCACACAAATTCTTTGTTCATACAACAATGTGTAGGGTCGAAAGTTCCGGGTCTTGATGCATGGGAATAAAAATATAAAAGAGGAATGCACAGAGACCCGGGACTCTCTTTTGCTGTAAATTATGCTGGAGAAGGAATAAAGTTTCTGTGTCATCCAGCTCGTTGCCTCGCCTGCCTCCTTTCTCCACAGTCTCCCTTTTCCCCAAATTATATCAAAAGGCTTCGGGGTCCGGACTAAGCAGCAGCAAAAGGAAAAAAAAAACAACTATCAACTTGAATAGTGCATTAGAACTTCATGAGGTTTTCCTTTCAATCTTAACATTGTTGCCATTTCAAATGTAGGATTGAATGCCTGGGCAGAGCAGAATTTTAACAAGAAGGCAGCAACATTATTTCTGTTTCCCGTTTAAGCCTGAAAATACAGGAATGGCACAAGTGAAGATTTGGGCATACTCTCACTGGTGCCAGATGACTTGTTCCATGGAAAGTGAGATGCCCCTCTGCTCCTCCACCAGCAGGTGACCTGCACTGGCCTGCACTCACAATGTTTTTTGTTTAATACAGCTTCGCCTGTGCTGACGGCTGAAAAATTCACTGTCAGCTCTGCTCTCAGTTGTGTATGTGTGACAGGAGGGCAGAGCACAGATTTCCCCACAGACACACAGAGAGGATCATGGCTCAAAGGTGAGCTGCTGTTTCTCTCTCTTTTTTTAAAACCTAATTATTTCCATTAAAGCAGTATATTAAGGTTAATTTCAGGATGGCACAGTTTGGAGTGGTAACCAATGATCAGATTTGTGTTTTCACTACAGGCTGTGTGTGTGGATGGTGGCACCGGTCATTCAGCTCATGAGGAGGCACTGTGCATGTTTAAAAAATGACTTACAAGTTTGTAGTTAAAACAAACCCCAATTTCAATGAAGTTGGGTCCTCCAAGCTAAACAGGAAAAAGACCATCCAGATTGTTATCAGCACAAAGTTCAAAAGCCAGCATCTGTGATGGAATGGGGGTGTGTCAGTGCCTACGGCATGGGTAACTTACACATCTGTGAAGGCACCATTAATGCTGAATGGTACATACAGGTTTTGGAGACTAACAATTATTTTTGTAGTCCGAAAAGTATTCACAGCGCTTCACTTTTTCCACATTTTGTTATCTTACAGCCTTATTCCAAAATGGAATAAATTCTTCTTTTTTTCTCCTCAAAATTCAACACACAATTCCCCATAATGACAACATGAAAAAGTTTGGGGTTTTTTTTCGAGATTTTTGCAAATTTATTAAAAACAAAAAACTAAGAAATCACATGTACTTAAGTATTCACAGCGTTTGCTCAATACTTTGTTGATGCAGCTTTGGCAACAATTACAGACTCAAGTCTTTTTGAATCTGATGCCACAAGCTTGGCACACCTATCTTTGGGCAGTTTTGCCCATTCCTCTTTGCAGCACCTCTCAAGCTCCATCAGGTTGGATGGGAATCGTTGGTGCAAAGCCATTTTCAGATCTCTCCAGAGATGTTCAATTGGATTCAAGTCTGGGCTCTGGCTGGGTGACTCCACACCATTCACAGAGTTGTCCTGAAGCCACTTGTTTGATATCTTGACTGTGTGCTTAGGGTCAGTGTCCTGCTGAGAGATGAACTGTTGCCCCAGTCTAACATCAAGAGTGCTCTGGAGCAGGTTTTCATGCAGGACATCTCTGTACATTGCTGCATTTATGGTGGCACAACGAGAGGTCTTACTCACACCCAGTGACTTTGGGAACGGGGGAAGGAGTGAGACATGATAATGCATGTGCCTCAGGCAAGAGAGACGAATGCAGGTGCTGTGGCATCCTGGGGGGGGGGGAGAGTTGAAAGGATGAGAGGCAGAGTTAGGCGCCAGAGCGCTGGGGAGGAAAAGAGATGTTAAGATGTGCCTTCATGCTTGAGACTGCAGGTGTGAATGTACTGAGATGTAATGTACGCTATGGTAATGAAGTGTATTCTCGGTGCCAAAGGAAGGAATGTGTAAGATGTATTAAAGGTTGGCTTTGGCATTGAGATATGAGCCTTACTTTGAATAAAGTCTATGTCTGCAACGATTGTGTTTCATCTTGTTCATTCCTCTACACATTCATCTTTCACGCTATCCTGACTAGTCTCCCAGTTCCTGCCACTGAAAAACAATCCCACAGCATGATGCTGCCACCACCATGCTTCACTGTAGGGATGGTATTGGCCTGGTGATGACCGGTACCTGGTTTCCTACAAACATGGCAGCTGACATTCATGCCAAAGAGTTCAATCTTTGTCTCATCAGACCAGAGAATTTTGTTTGTCATGGTCTGAGAGTCCTTCAGGTTCCTTTTGACAAACTCCTGGCAGGCTGCCATGTGCCTTTTACTAGGAGTGGCTTCAGTCTGGCCACTCTACCACACAAGCCAGATTGGTGGATTGCTGCAGAGATGGTTGTCCTTCTGGAAGGTTTTCCTCTCTCCACAGAGGAACGCTCAAGCTCTGGCAGAGTGACCATGGGGTTCTTGGTCACCTCCCTGACTAAGGCCCTTCTCCCCCGATAGCTCAGCTTAGACAGCCAGCCAGCTCTAGGAAGAGTCCTGGTGGTTCTGAACTTCTTTTCCCAATGAGCCACTGTGCTCATTGGGACTTTCAAAGAAACAGAAATTTTTCTGTCCTCTTCCCAGATTTGTGCCTCAAGACAATCCTGTCTCAGAGGTCTACAAACAATTCCTTTGACTTCACGCTTGGTTTGTGCTCTTGTGACAGAGATCATCCTGCGCAGTTCGCCCCACACGGGACACGAACCCGCGACCTCTCAGTCAACTAACACAGTTCGAGCATGGGAGACACAGCACGATCGCGCTGAGCTAAAGGTCCGACCGATAGCTCAGCGCTACCGATACTGTATGAGGCCTTGGGAGGGAGGTTTACTAACGTTCTACGCCGAACAGCACTAGTTGGCATCCGTTACACTCTCCCCCTTAAACCTCACTCCCATGCCGGGTTCACGGCACCAGTGTGACAGAGATCATCCTGCGCAGTTCGCCCCACACGGGACACAAACCCGCGACCTCTCAGTCAACTAACACAGTTCGAGCATGGGAGACACAGCACGATCGCGCTGAGCTAAAGGTCCGACCGATAGCTCAGCGCTACCGATACTGTATGAGGCCTTGGGAGGGAGGTTTACTAACGTTCTACGCCGAACAGCACTAGTTGGCATCCGTTACACTCTGACATGCACTGTCAACTGTGGGACCTTATATAGACAGGTGTGTGCCTTTCCAAATCATGTCCAGTCAACTGAATTTACCACAGGTGGACTCCAATTAAGCTGTAGAAACATCTCAAGGATAATCAGTGGAAACAAGTAGCACCTGAGCTCAGTTTTGGGCTTCATGGCAAAGACTGTGAATACTTGTGTACATGTGATTTTTTTTAGTTTTTTTATTTTTAATAAATTTGCAAAAATCTAAAAAAAACAACAACTTTTTTTTCACATTGTCATTACAGGGTGTTGTGTGTAGAATTTTGAAGAAAAATGAATTTAATCCATTTTCAAATAAGGCTGTAACATAACAAAATGTGGAAAAAGTGAAGCACTGTGAATACTTTCCAGGTGCACTGTAACAACTATTTTTCGATTAGTCGACTAATCGCGATTATTTCTGTCATGTCCACCATCTCTGCTTCTGTTGGCACGGCTCATGTTTGGGGCTCCAGGTCATGTTTAACCTCACCTACATCTGTGAAAATCACTTTGTTGTCAATCTCTGTCTTAACGTAGCCTATTATAAAAAGTTCCTATTGCTAAATAGGATAATGATCCATGAAACAAGTTGGAAACATGAACTTGACTACTTAATAAAAAGTGCTTGGAGCAAGACTATTAAATAACAAATTAAAATGCAGTCTTTTAACCCAAAAATAAAGTGCAAAAACAAAAATAAGCAGCTTCTTTTGCACCATGGAGAACTGTTGTAACTCTGCAAGTTCAAAACAAAATATAGAGTAACATTAAAATCCATAAAAGTGAAAAAGAAAACAGTCCATCTTATTAAAACCTTTCTGGGTCTGGAAGTTTAAAAGGCTTCAGATGAAAATAAAAAGAACTTCTTCCAGCCCAAAATAACAATTTGCAAATGCTTTAAGTTACAGTGCAGGAATGTCAGCCTTCACTACACACTTTTTTCATGTCATTATGGGGTATTGTGTGTAGAATTTTGAGGAAAAAAATGAATTTATTCCATTTTGGAATAAGGCTGTAACATAACAAAATGTGGAAAAAGTGAAGCGCTGTGAATACTTACTTTTGCACTTGACAATATTTAATTTGTTTACATGTGTGAAATGACAATAAAGAGCCTAAGTCACACCCCCTCTACTTCCGCATATGGGACCTTAAAGACCCACTGCAGTCAAAATCAACTACTTTTAACTTTTAACAGGTTTAAAAAGTGTTTATCATCACTTCCAACACATATCAATAACAAAATCAGCCATAGAGCCTAAGACTGTATTTTGAGTGTGATTCTGACTACTTTTGGTTCAAGCCTAAATTGCTCCATTCAGATCTGGCCTGACTCTTCTACGTCACAGAGCCAAACCAATCAGCTCCAATCTCACACGAGGAAGGAGCTGCCACATGGGAAGGGGGGGGGGGGGGTCGTCCTCTAGCCAGAGGCACATAGCTAAATAGCTGATGAGCACCAGGAATGGTGCTTCTAAAAAATACCTTTTAGGCCAATCTATGTCATTTTTTGTTTGTTTTGTTTTTTGCTAAAACATTGATGTGCAAAATTTTGAAGCATAAATACCACATTTCGGAGGGAGTTTAAGCCATTGCAGTTGGTCTTTAAATTGGAAAAATTCTCCATCAAAATGAATGTCAAGAGTGAAGTTATCTTTTGATCCCGATCGAATTTCCCACGAGTTACACATATGATGTTTGTCAGTTTAAAAGTTAATTTTCCATGTAATTAAAATTGTTGGCTGTTGTATAATGACAGAATATTTAGTTTTTGTGAAAATGATTAGCGTACACCATCTCCCATCATCCCACATCACCAAACACGAGCATAGCAGGAGATTATTAAACCCTCATCTCCCGTTTACTGACCAATGAAAGAAGGATCCAAAGAGGAGAGAAACGACACAAATGTACTTTTTTGCATTTTGAGAGCTGGGGCTGATCCAGAGGACTGTTAGTTACTTCACCCTGGGCGCGCTTTGAAAAGACGATGTAGTTTAAGATTTAAGGTTTAAGTGTGTGTTTGTAGTTTTTGAATTTACATATTTTCACAATCGTGTACCTTAACAGACAACAACCTACACCATTCTTTACGTGGAAAATTATCTTTTAAATTGACAAACATCATGTGTGCAACTCTTGGCAAAATTCAGTCGGAATCAAAAGATAATTTCGCTCTTGCCATTCATTTCAATGGAGATTTTTTTCTGATTTAAAGGGGTCATTGACTGAAAAATGGTGTGTTTGTAGGTTTTAACTGTCTGAAATGAGTCTACTGGTCACCTAATTATCCAAAAATCTTCAAAACAGTCAAGTCTCTTAAAAAAACAACAACACAGCCTTAATCTCATTTTTCTTTCCCAGAAACGCCAGAAATGTTTTTGATTTTTTTTGTGGACTTCTTATACGTGATGTCTAGAAAAGCCAACTCACCGCTGTCCTTGAGACCAGCCCACTGCTCTATTATTGGCCCACCTAGCTGTTATGTAGATGGAAGTGGTGCTAAAGGTAGCTTATTAGCCCCCAAGCTAACACTGGTAACAGGAAGCACGAACCCAGAGTGCAGCAAGTGAAGCTGCAAACAAGAGTCAGCATGTCCTGCCTCTGATAAAGACACTTCCATACTTTCTAGAGCAGGGGTCAGCAACTAAAACTGCAAAAGGTCCAATAAGTCGGTCCTCTTCCCCAGCCGAGGACCGAAATAGGTGTGGGAATCTTGAATCTTTAGGCACCACATGATTCGATTATGATTCAGAACTCCGACTTGATTCTAAAACAATTCTCAATGCATCTTGACACATTTTTTTTTTCTATTCAAAATTTTTTCCTCCCACTGTGTGGCAACTTGGCCCTTTTAAAGCAAAGTATTTACAATGACCCATGAAGAGAAATCTGACACATGGTGGGCAGTGGTGGCCTAATGGTTAGGGATGTGGACTGGTGCGCAGAGGGTCACAGATTCGATCCCTGGACCAGCAGGATTAGATCTGAGTGGGACAGACAACATAGCAGTGTTTGCCCCACCCTCCTTAATCCCACCGTGGCGCCCTTGAGCAAGGCCCTTAACCCCAACTGCTCCAGTGGAGCTGCTCAGTGGCCACAGGTCAGTCTGTGGTTGTACTGGGCAGCTTCCTGGTCTGAAAGTGAACAGGGTGTCCTTGAAAAAGAGAGCTTTCCTCTCAATGGAACTACCCTGTATAACTAAAAGTTAAATAAAAAATAAAATAAACATGGACACATTTATCTCAAAATGTGCTTTTTAGAACTGTCATCCTTTCATTGACATTCTTTCAGAAGACCACAGCTGTCTCCAGACAGGCCAATATCATTTAACTTGCTTTCACACATTATTTTATTAAGCTCATGTTTTAGCTGCTTTTAGCTTTATATTTTTAAACAAAAAATATTGAAAGGAATTCTTTGTTCAATTTCAAACAAAACGTAACATAAAATTTTATAATACAGGAGAACACTAAATGTGCTTGTTGACTCCAAATAAATAGGTCTAAAATTCTAAAATCTACAACTAAAATCCTAAAAATGTTTCCCAGGAGAACACAAACTAAACTGTATTGCATTAAAAAAAAATAATATCTAAAAAACCCCCACAATTTCACAAAAAGTCCACCACTATACAATATTTTCAGTGCAGAAAAAACTGTTTCAAACTGTAAGACAAAAACACTGACACAAAATATAACTCCAGGACAGAATTCCTCGACATTTTTTTCAGTCTCAACTGTAAACTCTGCTACAGCATGGAGGTAGAGGGGAGGTGGAACTTTCTATATTTGGTAACACATGGAGCTTTAACAGAGTTTTTACGTGATAACCAGTGACCTCACCTCTGCATCCCAGCATGGACTACTCTCGGCTCACAACAGCGCTTCTTTTTGTGGGTACAGACCGGTCTGTCCGGGGTGGATGTCGACCTTGTGTGTGTGTGTGTGTGTGTGTGTGCGCGCGCGCGCGCAGCGAACCTGATTTTGCAACCCACTGCATACTCTTTGTAGCAGTTGAAACCACGATCGTGGTACAGCGAAGAGGGCAGTCTGCAGCAGGAAAGCATCAAAAGGCTCGTGCCATAATCTGTCGGGCGGTCGCTGATGCAGCAGTTCAGTTCAGCTTTTTTCCCCACCAAAATAAAATAGTCTTGTGGGGGCATGGGGTGGGGGTTTCTCCACGCAGAGAGGGCAGAGGGAAGAGGAGAACAATGGAATGAAGGAGGAGGTGTCACCTGGGGGTATCAGACAGGACTGTTGGTTCCATGCGCCCCCCGGGAAGAGTATAAGACGCCAGAGCCGCGGAGAGAATACAGGTGTTGGTGCGGCGCCGGCATTATGTTATGTTAATGTGCTACACAAATTCTTTGTTTATACAACAATGTGTATGGTTGGAAGTTCCGGGTCTCGATGCATGGGAATAAAGCTAAAAGAGGAATGCACAGAGACCTGGGACTCTTTTTTGCTGTAAATTATGTTGGAGAAGGAATAAAGATTCTGTGTCGTCCAGCTCATTGCCTCGCCTGCCTCCTTTCTCCACAATGGTGACCCAAGACTTGCCATGGAAAGCGAGCCGAGCACCGCCCCGGAGACTGCCTGGAGGGAAAGCATCAGCGTTGCATGCGTGGTCTCAGTCGAGCTCCCAGACTTCTGGCTTTACAACCCGACTGCGTGGTTCTTGCACATAGAAGCCCAATTCGCACTCCGTGGGATAACAACGGACACTATGATCCCAATGACAGGCGCCTTCATGGCTTGCCGCGTCATTGGGATCCGCCTATCAGGCGCTTTCCAATGTCAAGTCAAATTCCTTGTATGTTTACCTGTTGTTTACTTGTAAATGTACTTGGCAATAAACTTTATTCTGATTCTGATTCTGACAATACCAGATATTACTACGTGGTCGCTGTGCTGGATGCACACACCATGCAACAGGTGACGAGGCTGCTCCAGGAGCCGCCGGCCCAGGGAAAATATGAAGCGCTCAAGAGGGTGCTTCTCCAGCGCTATACCCTTTCTGACAATGAGAGGGCAGAGAGGCTCCTAACGTGTTCGGAGTTAGGTGACAAGTCAGCAGTGGAGCTGATGGAGAGTATGCTGGCGCTGAGGGGGAAGGACAATGAATCTTTCCTGTTTGCCCATTTGTTCCTCAGGAACCTACCAGCTACAGCAACAGGACTACCGCGCCCAGGTGCAGGAAGCGGACCACATCATCTTGGCGACCAGAGCTCCCAGCGCGCAGACAGTGGCACCAGCATCCATGTGGGACTCCAGCGAGGTCGAGGAGCCGTTCACGGTAGCCGGGACAGACACCAGAAGACGAAGGAATGGGGTGATCTGTTTTTATCATCGGCGTTTCGGCTAAAATGCCCGATGCTGCCTGTCGCCATGCTAATTTAAGAAGCCGGGAAGATGGCACATTGGGAATTCGGTGGCAGCTGCAACTGATGGCAACAGGAACAGACTGCTTTATGTCATGGACACACGTTCGGGGAGACGGATTTTGGTGGACTCCAGCTCCCAGAAGAGCCTCATCCTTCCGGTCAACGCAGACAGGGTGGCAGGATGCAGTGGTCCCAAGCTCACGGCCGCTAACAGATTCACCTGGTGGATCCACCTGGTGCCTGGATGCAGTTAAACTGGTGAGCGTGTGTGAGGAGTTCGCCAACTTAGAACAGTTGGGCATCGTCAGGCACTCCGACAGCCCATGGGCATCCTCGCTACACATGGTGCCTAAAGCCGACGTGTCTTGGTGACCATGCAGCGATTTCCGGTGCTTGAACAATGTTACGGAACACGATCGCTATCCTATTCCACCCATCCAGGATTTTTCCGTACACCTGGCCGGGGCGTGTGTTTTTTCCAAAGTGGATCTGGTCCACGGTTACCACCAGGTCCCGGTGCATGCGGAAGATGTTCCAAAAGCAGCGGTAATAACTCCTTTTGGCCTTTTTGAGTTTTTACGCATGCTGTTCGGATTAAAAGGCATGGCGCAGACCTTCCAGAGGATGATGAATGCAGTGCTTCGCGACTTGTCCTTCGTTTTTGTCTACTTAGACGACATTCTGGTAGCCAGTGCGTCTGAGGAGGAACACATTGCCCATCTCAAGACAGTTTTCCAGAGGTTGGAAGCGCACGGGGTGATTGTTAACCAAGCGAAGTGCCAATTTGGTGTGCCAGTGATTGACTTTTTGGGCCACTGCATTTCGCCAGAGGGCGCGATCCCGTTACCAGACAAGGTGCGCGCTGTGTCGGACTTTCCATGCCCGCAGACCGTGAGGGCACTACAGGAGTTTTTGGGAATGGTAAATTTTTATAACCGTTTCCTTCCTCGGGCAGCCCAGCTGATGCAGCCGTTGTATGCCGCACTTAAAAAAAAAGAAGCCCGCGGAAAACATCGATTGGACTCCCGAGCGAGACCAGGCTTTTACGGATGCCAAAACAGCGCTTGTGGATGCCGCATTCTTAGCCCAACCAGATCCGTCTGCACGGATAATGCTCACAATGGATTGCGTCTGATGTTGCCATAGGGGCAGTGGTGGAGCAGTGCGTCTCAGGTTTGTAGCAGCCGCTCGCATTTTTTAGCCAGACTTTGAGTGACAACGAATGCAAGTACAGCACATTCAATAGAGAATTGCTGGCTCTCCACCTGGCGATGCGCCATTTCCAGTCCTGGCTGGAGGGGCGCGAGTTCACCATGTTCGTGGACCATAAGCCGCTGATGCACGCGATGTCCAAGACCTCGGAACCATGGTCGGCCCAGCAGCAATGGCATTTGGCAACAATTTCAGAGTTTACTACCGACATTCAACACGTTGCCAGTAAACTCAACGTCGTGGCCGATTGCCTGTCGCACACGTTAATCACCCCGGTCTACATGGGGATAGATTTCCCTGCCATGGCTGCGGAGCAAGCTGGGGATGCGGACATATACGTGCTCCAGTCTGCGCCAAGTGGGTTAAGGCTGGAGAGCAGGGTGGTGCAAGAAGGGTGCCCTCCCTTGCTCTGCGATGTCTCCAGAATCAGAATCAGATTTATTGCCATTGTTCATGTAGTACACAAACTAGGAATTTGTCTCGGTGCAATGCTGCAACATTAAACATGATAAAATAAAAGAAATAAACTATACATGCAATAAAGTGTAGAATAAGAGTGAGTAATACTGGTCAGCAGTTAAAATATATTAGCGAGCAGCAGATAATGTGGAGAACCATATAGTGCAGTCGGTAATGCAGGAAGAAAACAGTGATGATTGACATGAGTCTGGTTGAGCTGCTGTACATAGTGCACGAGAGTCAATAAGTCACTTAGTGTTCAGCAGTCTGATGGCAGAGGGGAAGAAGCTGTTCATGTGACGGGAGGTTTTAGTCTGGATGGACCGAAGTCTTCTACCTGAGGGGAGGGGGGCAAACAGTACGTGACCAGGGTGTGAGGGATCGGCTATGATCCGGCCAGCACGCCTCCGGGTCCTGGAGATGTACAGATCCTGGAGAGATGGGAGCTTGCAGCCGATCACCTTCTCAGCAGTGCGCACGACGCACTGCAGTCTTAGTCTGTCCCTGGCAGTGGCTCCTGCGTACCACACGGTTATGGAGGTGGTGAGGATGGACTCAATGATGGCTCGATGACTCCACCGGCCACCCACGCCTGGTGGTTCCGAGCTCTTGGCGCCATCGCGTTTTCGAGTTGGTCCACTCCCTTTCGCAACCGGGAGTGCGTGCTTCAGTGAAGCTAGTGAGGACGAAATTTGTCTGGCCGTGCTTGTGCAAAGACGTGAAAGAGTGGGCTGCAGCTTGCATCGCGTGCCAGTGGGCCAAAGTGCACAAGCACACCAGAGCCCCCCTCAAGCCATTCCAAATCCCGGCTAGGAGGTTCGACCACGTCCACATGGATTTGGTGGGACTCCTTCCGTCGTCACAAGGTTTCACGCACCTTTTGACAGTCGTGGACCACACCACGCGCTGGCCTGAAGCAGTCCCGCTGGTTTCTACCACATCTGCGGAAGTGGCTTGCGCTTTTTTGTCGGTTTGGGTTGCACGTTTCGGATCTCCATCGGACATCACGTCCGACAGGGGTCCACAATTCATTTCAGAATTCTCTTCCACGATGGCTCAGAGCCTGGGGGTCAAAATTCACTGCACTACTGTGTACAAGCCCTAGGCTAATGGATTATGCAAGCGTTTTCATAGGTCGCTTAAAGCAGCACTCAGAGCTTCGCTCACAGACACAAATTGGGCCGATCACCTGCCTTGGGTCCTTTTAGGGTTGCGCTCCACACCTAAGCAGGATTTGGCAACCACCCCAGCAGAACTTGTTTTTTCTCAGCCACTGCAGATCCCTGGAGAGTTTTTACCAGAAAACCACACAGCCGAGGCTGGTCCGCCTGCGCAATTTTTACACAGGACAGAGGCTGTGAGCATACCGGGCCTGGCCCACCATTGTTTTCCCTGCACATTCATCCCACAAAGCTTGCAGAATGCCAGTTTTGTTTTTGTCAGGCACGATGTGCACCGGATCCCGCTGTGCCCACTGTATGACGGACCGTTTAGGGTGTTGGAACCGAGGGAGAAGCATTTTATGTTAAGACTTGGGGGGACGTAGGGAGACCATCTGCATCGACAAGCTGAAGCCCGCTTTTGTGTTGGCAGAAGAGCAGGTGGTATTGGCTTAAGCTCCCCGGCACGGACGACCACTGTTGGGGACTCCGCAAAGTGTTGATCCCTAGCAGGAACCTGTGCTCAGGAAGTTAATGTGTTTCCCCCCCCCTTTCTCTTTCCCTCCACAGGCTGACGTGCCCTTCAGTACACCTCACCAGCAGGGTGGTTCGACTGGATCGGCGACCCCCCGCTACAGCCACTATGGGCGCCGGCTCAAGCCCAAAGGACGGGGGGGGGGGGTTAGTGCCCCTTCTGGGTGTTCGGGGGGGCTGTGTGGGGGCATGGGGTGGGGGTTTCTCCACCCAGAGAGGGAAGAGGAGGACAATGGACCGAAGGAGGAGGTGTCACCGGGGGGTATCAGACGAGACTGTTGGTTCTATGCGCCCCCCCTGGGGAGAGTAAGAGATGCCGGAGAGAAGAAAGGTGTTGGTGTGGTGCCGGCATTATGTTATGTTAATGTGCCACACAAATTCTTTGTTCATACAACAATGTGTAGGGTCGAAAGTTCCGGGTCTTGATGCATGGGAATAAAAATATAAAAGAGGAATGCACAGAGACCCGGGACTCTCTTTTGCTGTAAATTATGCTGGAGAAGGAATAAAGTTTCTGTGTCATCCAGCTCGTTGCCTCGCCTGCCTCCTTTCTCCACAGTCTCCCTTTTCCCCAAATTATATCAAAAGGCTTCGGGGTCCGGACTAAGCAGCAGCAAAAGGAAAAAAAAAACAACTATCAACTTGAATAGTGCATTAGAACTTCATGAGGTTTTCCTTTCAATCTTAACATTGTTGCCATTTCAAATGTAGGATTGAATGCCTGGGCAGAGCAGAATTTTAACAAGAAGGCAGCAACATTATTTCTGTTTCCCGTTTAAGCCTGAAAATACAGGAATGGCACAAGTGAAGATTTGGGCATACTCTCACTGGTGCCAGATGACTTGTTCCATGGAAAGTGAGATGCCCCTCTGCTCCTCCACCAGCAGGTGACCTGCACTGGCCTGCACTCACAATGTTTTTTGTTTAATACAGCTTCGCCTGTGCTGACGGCTGAAAAATTCACTGTCAGCTCTGCTCTCAGTTGTGTATGTGTGACAGGAGGGCAGAGCACAGATTTCCCCACAGACACACAGAGAGGATCATGGCTCAAAGGTGAGCTGCTGTTTCTCTCTCTTTTTTTAAAACCTAATTATTTCCATTAAAGCAGTATATTAAGGTTAATTTCAGGATGGCACAGTTTGGAGTGGTAACCAATGATCAGATTTGTGTTTTCACTACAGGCTGTGTGTGTGGATGGTGGCACCGGTCATTCAGCTCATGAGGAGGCACTGTGCATGTTTAAAAAATGACTTACAAGTTTGTAGTTAAAACAAACCCCAATTTCAATGAAGTTGGGTCCTCCAAGCTAAACAGGAAAAAGACCATCCAGATTGTTATCAGCACAAAGTTCAAAAGCCAGCATCTGTGATGGAATGGGGGGGTGTCAGTGCCTACGGCATGGGTAACTTACACATCTGTGAAGGCACCATTAATGCTGAATGGTACATACAGGTTTTGGAGACTAACAATTATTTTTGTAGTCCGAAAAGTATTCACAGCGCTTCACTTTTTCCACATTTTGTTATCTTACAGCCTTATTCCAAAATGGAATAAATTCTTCTTTTTTTCTCCTCAAAATTCAACACACAATTCCCCATAATGACAACATGAAAAAGTTTGGGGTTTTTTTTCGAGATTTTTGCAAATTTATTAAAAACAAAAAACTAAGAAATCACATGTACTTAAGTATTCACAGCGTTTGCTCAATACTTTGTTGATGCAGCTTTGGCAACAATTACAGACTCAAGTCTTTTTGAATCTGATGCCACAAGCTTGGCACACCTATCTTTGGGCAGTTTTGCCCATTCCTCTTTGCAGCACCTCTCAAGCTCCATCAGGTTGGATGGGAATCGTTGGTGCAAAGCCATTTTCAGATCTCTCCAGAGATGTTCAATTGGATTCAAGTCTGGGCTCTGGCTGGGTGACTCCACACCATTCACAGAGTTGTCCTGAAGCCACTTGTTTGATATCTTGACTGTGTGCTTAGGGTCAGTGTCCTGCTGAGAGATGAACTGTTGCCCCAGTCTAACATCAAGAGTGCTCTGGAGCAGGTTTTCATGCAGGACATCTCTGTACATTGCTGCATTTATGGTGGCACAACGAGAGGTCTTACTCACACCCAGTGACTTTGGGAACGGGGGAAGGAGTGAGACATGATAATGCATGTGCCTCAGGCAAGAGAGACGAATGCAGGTGCTGTGGCATCCTGGGGGGGGGGGAGAGTTGAAAGGATGAGAGGCAGAGTTAGGCGCCAGAGCGCTGGGGAGGAAAAGAGATGTTAAGATGTGCCTTCATGCTTGAGACTGCAGGTGTGAATGTACTGAGATGTAATGTACGCTATGGTAATGAAGTGTATTCTCGGTGCCAAAGGAAGGAATGTGTAAGATGTATTAAAGGTTGGCTTTGGCATTGAGATATGAGCCTTACTTTGAATAAAGTCTATGTCTGCAACGATTGTGTTTCATCTTGTTCATTCCTCTACACATTCATCTTTCACGCTATCCTGACTAGTCTCCCAGTTCCTGCCACTGAAAAACAATCCCACAGCATGATGCTGCCACCACCATGCTTCACTGTAGGGATGGTATTGGCCTGGTGATGACCGGTACCTGGTTTCCTACAAACATGGCAGCTGACATTCATGCCAAAGAGTTCAATCTTTGTCTCATCAGACCAGAGAATTTTGTTTGTCATGGTCTGAGAGTCCTTCAGGTTCCTTTTGACAAACTCCTGGCAGGCTGCCATGTGCCTTTTACTAGGAGTGGCTTCAGTCTGGCCACTCTACCACACAAGCCAGATTGGTGGATTGCTGCAGAGATGGTTGTCCTTCTGGAAGGTTTTCCTCTCTCCACAGAGGAACGCTCAAGCTCTGGCAGAGTGACCATGGGGTTCTTGGTCACCTCCCTGACTAAGGCCCTTCTCCCCCGATAGCTCAGCTTAGACAGCCAGCCAGCTCTAGGAAGAGTCCTGGTGGTTCTGAACTTCTTTTCCCAATGAGCCACTGTGCTCATTGGGACTTTCAAAGAAACAGAAATTTTTCTGTCCTCTTCCCAGATTTGTGCCTCAAGACAATCCTGTCTCAGAGGTCTACAAACAATTCCTTTGACTTCACGCTTGGTTTGTGCTCTTGTGACAGAGATCATCCTGCGCAGTTCGCCCCACACGGGACACGAACCCGCGACCTCTCAGTCAACTAACACAGTTCGAGCATGGGAGACACAGCACGATCGCGCTGAGCTAAAGGTCCGACCGATAGCTCAGCGCTACCGATACTGTATGAGGCCTTGGGAGGGAGGTTTACTAACGTTCTACGCCGAACAGCACTAGTTGGCATCCGTTACACTCTCCCCCTTAAACCTCACTCCCATGCCGGGTTCACGGCACCAGTGTGACAGAGATCATCCTGCGCAGTTCGCCCCACACGGGACACGAACCCGCGACCTCTCAGTCAACTAACACAGTTCGAGCATGGGAGACACAGCACGATCGCGCTGAGCTAAAGGTCCGACCGATAGCTCAGCGCTACCGATACTGTATGAGGCCTTGGGAGGGAGGTTTACTAACGTTCTACGCCGAACAGCACTAGTTGGCATCCGTTACACTCTGACATGCACTGTCAACTGTGGGACCTTATATAGACAGGTGTGTGCCTTTCCAAATCATGTCCAGTCAACTGAATTTACCACAGGTGGACTCCAATTAAGCTGTAGAAACATCTCAAGGATAATCAGTGGAAACAAGTAGCACCTGAGCTCAGTTTTGGGCTTCATGGCAAAGACTGTGAATACTTGTGTACATGTGATTTTTTTTAGTTCTTTTATTTTTAATAAATTTGCAAAAATCTAAAAAAAACAACAACTTTTTTTTCACATTGTCATTACAGGGTGTTGTGTGTAGAATTTTGAAGAAAAATGAATTTAATCCATTTTCAAATAAGGCTGTAACATAACAAAATGTGGAAAAAGTGAAGCACTGTGAATACTTTCCAGGTGCACTGTAACAACTATTTTTCGATTAGTCGACTAATCGCGATTATTTCTGTCATGTCCACCATCTCTGCTTCTGTTGGCACGGCTCATGTTCGGGGCTCCAGGTCATGTTTAACCTCACCTACATCTGTGAAAATCACTTTGTTGTCAATCTCTGTCTTAACGTAGCCTATTATAAAAAGTTCCTATTGCTAAATAGGATAATGATCCATGAAACAAGTTGGAAACATGAACTTGACTACTTAATAAAAAGTGCTTGGAGCAAGACTATTAAATAACAAATTAAAATGCAGTCTTTTAACCCAAAAATAAAGTGCAAAAACAAAAATAAGCAGCTTCTTTTGCACCATGGAGAACTGTTGTAACTCTGCAAGTTCAAAACAAAATATAGAGTAACATTAAAATCCATAAAAGTGAAAAAGAAAACAGTCCATCTTATTAAAACCTTTCTGGGTCTGGAAGTTTAAAAGGCTTCAGATGAAAATAAAAAGAACTTCTTCCAGCCCAAAATAACAATTTGCAAATGCTTTAAGTTACAGTGCAGGAATGTCAGCCTTCACTACACATACAGTGAAATATTAAACCGTTTTATTTTATTTTTGATGATTATGGTTACAATTTTTAAAAATTAAACTACAAATCATAGTATTGTAATTTAATGAGATGCACTAATGTTCAGAATGAGGGCTGATACTGCCACAACAAAAAGAGGAAAGATAAGAGTAAGCTACTCCTTTAATTCACTAATTTAGTGCACTTAACACGTTAGCCAGCAGAACTGAAACAGCTCAGCCGTCAGCAACCATCATCCAAGAGAGATTGTTGCCCGACAGGTGAACTAACATAAGCAGCATACGCTAACAGTTAAATCAGTTTTCTAAAGCTGAGACAGTCGCTCAGTGAAAATAAGAAGCGCTAAATTTACTCACTAAAACTCGTTAACCTTACCAGTGTGGTATTTATAAGTGGCCCAACTTCAGTCATCACCAGGACAGAGCACAGCAGAGATCTGCTGACAGGCGGCCGAGCTGGTGGACAGAGCGAAGGGAGGAGGGGGAGGAGGATGGAGGCATTGCTGTAGTGCTGATGTGATAATGACAAATCTGCTTTATAGAGTTGCATTGAACTTGCTTCATTTTTTTTTTTTTCGGTAAAATGTTCCCATACTTTGGAAAATTTTGGCCTCTTCTTCCATCCATCCATCCATTCATTTTCTACCACTTTTCTGGAGGTCCAGGTCACAGAGGCAGCAGCTCAAGCAGAGAAGCCCAAACTTCCCTCTCCCCAGCCACCTGCTCCAGCTCTTCAGAGAGGATACCAAGCCGTTCCCAGGCCAGCTGGGAAATGTAGTCTCTCCAGCGTGTCCTGGGTCTGCCCTGGGGTCTGCTCCCAGTTGGATGTGCCTGAAACACCTGAAGTGGGAGGCGTCCAGGAGGCATCCTGATCAGATGGCCAAACCACCTCAACTGGCTCCTTTCAATGTGGAGGAGCAGCGGTTCTACTCTGAGCCTCTCCTGGAAGACTGAGTTCCTTACCCTCTCTCTGAGGGTGAGTCCAGCAATCCTATGGAGAAAGCTCATTTCAGCCACTTGTATCCGTGATTTTGTTCTTTCAGTCATTATCTAAAGCTCATTACCATAGGTGAGGGTAGCAACATAGATTGACTGGTAAATTGACAGCTTTGCCTTAGAGCTCAGCTCCCACTTCACCACAACAGACCGGTACAACGTCCACATCACTGCAGAGGCTGCTCCAATCCGTCTGTCAATCTCTTGCTCCATTCTCCCCTCACTCATGAATGAGACCCCGAGATACTTAAACTCCTCCACTTAGGGCAGGAACTTGTCTCCAACCCGGAGAGGACAATCCAACCTTTTTCAAGCTGAGGACTATGGACTCGGACTTAGAGGTGCTGATTCTCACCCCAGCCACTTCACACTCAGTAGCAAACCGCTCCAGCAAGGTCTGTAGGTCATTGCTTGATGAAGCCAACAGGACAACATCATCCGCAAACAGCAGAGATGAAATCCTGTGGTCACCAAGCATGACACCGTCCAATCTTTGACTGAGTCTAGATATTCTGTCTGTAAAAAATAATGAACAGGATCGGTGACAAAGGGCAGCCCTGGTGGAGTCCAACTCTCACTGGAAGCAAGTTTGACTGGGTGTTGGCAATACGAACCAAACTCTTGCAATGGTCGTATAGGGACCGGATAGCTTGTAACAACAAACCCGATACCCCATACTCCTGCAGCACCCCGCACAAGAGACCACAACAGACACGGTTGAATGCTTTCTCCAAGTCACAAAACACATGTGCACTGTTTGGGCAATCTCCCACGAACCATCGAGGATTCTCGAGAGGGTAAAGAGCTGGTCCAATGTGCCACGGCCAGGACGAAAACCACATTGCTCCTCCTGAATCCGCGGTTTGACCAGCGGTCGACTCTCCTTTCCAGTACCCTTGCAAAGACCTTCTCAAGGAGGCTGGGAAGTGTGATCACTCTAAAGTTGGAGCACACCCTCCAGTCCCCCTTTTTAAAAAGAGGAACCACCACCCCTGTTTGCCATGCCAAAGGTACTGTCCCTGACTTCCATGCAACATTGCAGAGGCGTGTCAACCATGACAGCCCTACAACATCCAGGGCCTTGAGGTACTCAGGGCGAATCTCATCCACCCCCGGGGCCCCGCCACTGAAGAGTTTTTTTTTTTTTAACCATTTCGGCGACCTCAATCCCTGTGATGGGCAAGTTAACCCTCTCGTCTTCAAGCCCTGCTTCCTCTACGGAAGGTGTGTTAGTGGGATTGAGAAGATTCTTGAAGTATTCCTTCCACCACTTGACAATGTCCCGTCAAAGTCAGCAGTGCCCTATCCACACCATACACAGTGTGGACAGGGAGCTGCTTCACCCTCCTGAGTCACTGGACAGTTTGCTAGAATCTCTTTGACGCCGACCGAAAGTCTTGTTCCATGGCCTCACCAAACTCCTCTCACACCCAAGTTTTTTGCTTCAGCAACCACCCGAACTCCACTCTGCTTGGCCTGCCGGTACACCTCAGCTGCTTCAGGAGTCCCACAAGCCAACCAACCTTGATAGGACTCCTCCTTCAGCTTGATGGCCCCCCTTACCACTGGTGTCCACCACTTGGTTTGGGAGTTGCCACCACAAGATGCACCAACAATCTTGCAGCCACAGCTCTGTGCAGCTGCTTCAACAATGGAGGTGGAGAGCATGGCCCATTCAGACTCCATGTCTCCAGACTCCCTTGGAATGTGGTTGAAGTTCTTTCGGAGGTAGGAGTTGAAGACCTCCCAGACAGGGGCCTCAGCCAGACGCTCCCAACACACCCTTACTATATGTTTAGGTCGACCGGGTCTGAGTGGCATCTGCCCCTGCCATCGGATCCAACTCACCACCAGGTGCTGATCAGTTGACAGCTCTGCACCTCTCTTTACCCAAGCGTCCAAGACATGTGGCCGGAGGTCTGATGACACGATAGCAAAATCGGTCATTGACTTGCGATCTAGGGTATCCTGGTGCCAGATGCACTTGTGGACACCCTTATGCTTGAACATGGTGTTTGTTATGGACAAGCTGTGGTTGGCACAGAAGTCCAATAGCTGAACAGCACTCGGGTTCAGATCGGGCAGGCCATTCTTCCCAATCACGCCCCTCCAGGTTTCACTGTCATTGCCCACGTGTACATTAAAGTCTCTCAGTAGGACAATGGAGTCTCCAAGACGAGCACTCTCCAGCACCCCAGTCAGAGACTCCAAAAAGGGTGGGCATTCTGAGCCATCATTTGGTGCATAGGCACAAATGATGGTCAGGACCAGTTTCCCAACCCGAACGTGAAGGGAAACTACTCCTTCATCCACCAGGGAGAACTCCAAAGTCGAGGCAGCAAGGTGGGGGGATATAAGCATACCCACCCCTGCTGTCGTCTCTCACCTGGGGCAACTCCAGAGTAGGCCAAGCTCCAGCCCCTCTCCAGGAAACTGGTTTCAGAACCGGAGCTGGGCGTTGAGGTGAGCCCAACTATATCTAGCTGGTATCTCTCAACCTTGTGCACCAGCTCCAGCTCCTTCCCCACCAGAGAGGTGACGTTCCACGTCCCAAAAGCCAGTTTCGAAAGCCGGGGATCAGACCGCGAAGGTCTCTGCCCCTGCCACCTGATCCGCATAGCACCGGACCCCATGGTCCCTCCTGCAAGTGGTGAACCCACTGAAGGGCGGACCCATGTAACTTCTTTGGGCTGAGCCCGGCCGCGTCCCATGAGCAGAAACCTGGCCACCAGGTGCTAGCCATCGAGCCCCTCCCCCAGGTCTGGCTCCAGGGCCGGACCGGTAACCCCATACTGGGCAGGGTACACTGAATCCTTGATTTTTTTTATTCATCATGGGAGTCTATTGGATCACTCTTCGTCTGGCCCTTCACCCAGGACCAGTTTGCCTTGGGAGACCCTACCAGAGGCAAATTGCCCCAGACAACATAGCTCCTGGGATCACTAGGATCACTTGACCTCTTCTTCTCCGTGATTTTCTCTCTATGTATTGCCATAATGCGCTCCTCTTCTCTTCACTGGAACAGCTAAACTGAACATTTCCACGACATACATATAAACTTTAAAATTAAATGAGTCGACAATAAAAATCTGTATCGACAAATTTTTATGATCAACGTTATCGATGACGTCGACTACATGTTGCAGCCCTAATGCTACCATCCTAGCAATGTCTTTTTCAGGGACGTCCCTGCTTATTTCAGCAAGACAATGCCAAGCCACATTCTGCACATGTTACAACAGTGTGGCTTTGTAGTAAAAGAGTGCAGGTACTAGACTGACCTGCCTGCAGTCCAGACTTGTCTCCCACTGAAAATGTGTGGCACATTATGAAGCACAAAATACAACATCAGAGACCCTGGACTGTTGAACTGAAGTCGTGCATCAAGAAAGAATGGGAAAGAATTCCAATTACAAAGCTTCAACAATTAGTGTTCTCAGTTCCTAAACGCTTAATGAGTGTTGCCGAAAGGAAAGGTGTTGAAACACAGTGGTAAACAGGCCCCTGTCCCAACTTTTTTGGAATGTGTCACTGCCCAGGTCATCACTGGCTGAGGCTGCCTATGTATCGGGAAAAGCTAATGTGATTCACCTGTCTCTGCTTCCTTAAAAAAAAAAAACATTTTTGCCAATTTTTGTTTAATTGATTACTTAAAATAGAGGCACATAACTATAAATTTAAGAAGGTGAAAAAATAAAAAAGGCAAACATCACAGTTATTGTAGTTGCTTGGCAATCTCTGCAGCTGGCTTGTCAATAGCAAGGTATTATAATAATGCGGTTATGGCAACAGCCCTATATGTATATATCAAATACAGGTAAAGTGTACATGCACATACACAACCAGGACAAAACATTGACAAAACAGCACAACTTTTAAAGTAATAATTTATCTTTTCTTTTCTGTGCATGTCTTCCTTTAAAATATGTACAATAAAAACTCTGCAGTGCTTCATACCTGAATTCCACGAGCTGCTAGGTGTTTGAAAAGACTCTTCCTCATAGTTACTCTGCAAAAGATACCACCAAAGAATCACTGTTAAATAAAAACTATTGAACATACAAAAGGTCACAAAATATTCAACTACATGTATTTGAACTTCAGCTTTTCAAGGCAGTGGTCAGAGGTGGGTAGAATAGCTAGAAATTCTACTAAAGTAAGAGTTACCTTATCTATCAATAAATGCAAGGAATCTGTGTGTGTGTGCGTCTGTTCCTTGCATATCTCTTGAACTGTTCATCAGAGTGACCTAAGATTTGATACGTATTTTGCTGAGGTTACGAGGGTGTGCATCCCCGAGTATGGAGTTGTTCAGATAAAATATTAAATTATTATCAATAAAAGTTTAGCTATCGCTCTGTCTCCTCATGTCCTGGCTTCTAGAAGTGTGGGTGGTGTTTAGGATTGACTCTATGCTGATTGGGTAATACACAACATCATGACCAGTCATCACAGTGCTCCATGAACAAAACAAAGAAGTGAAAAGCAGCAAATTAATAGTGAAGATTTAATGCTTAGAAAATTATAATATAATGTTGCATAAGGCCTAAATGATAATTTGGCATATGTGGAGAGCACGAGGCATGCCAGTACACCAGGAGGAGCACCAGTGGGGACTCAGAGTCTGGCAAAGAACACCGGTGTATCCAAGATTTGACTGAGTGAATGTCACTTCATCCATAGCCTGGGTGGGCCCACATTGTCTTCAACAGCTCTTTTTGTTGTGTCATTACTGGGGGGACAATAGATGTGGCCTTGGTCCCAGCAGCGAATCACAGGGCACGACTTTAGCCACCAACAATAAAAAGCCCTGTGGCTGGCTGTTAGGACTGGGGTCGTGATTGCCTTGGTGGTGGCCTTTTCGGTGTTCCTACAAGGAACCAGAAAGTTACATAGTGTTGCTTTAAAACCTAATGTGTAGCAGACCTTAGGTTTTAAATGCTGTTCCTAAGCAATACAAGACCTTGAAGTCCACACCTGCTTGGAACCCAATGAGCGCCGCTTGTGGCTATATTTAATAATTAGGTCTATTCTGTATTTAATATTATTCACACAATCAAATAAATCATAGTGCCATTCAGTCCTGTTTATATTTGTCAAAGTCTAATATGTGTGACTGCCTACATACACACCTCTTTGCGTCCCACTTTCAAAGACAGCCTACATTTGCAAGAGTTTGGACATGGGCTGTGCTCATATTCTCGTCATGTGTTGAGTTTCTAGTAGTTTGTTTTGAGCGGGACATGAGCTCAGCCCATGGCTTCACCCTGAGTTTATTTTATTATTCTCTGTTTGTTATAATTATTATATTGGCTTTGTTCTTGTGTTTTGATTATCTTTGCCTTAGTTCTCCATTTATCATAAGCATAGTCATGGTTAGGTTCTATTGTCCTCACCTTGAGTTTTTGTATTTTGCGATTTTCTGTTCCATTGTCATCAGTGTTATTGTTATCATGGCCTCTGTTGTGTTGTTGTCCCTGTGTCAGTTGTAGCCATTGTCACGTCTCCCCTAGTCCAAGGTTCATGTCTTATGTGTATCCCTTGTTCTTGTTTACCTATTGTTCTCAGTCCTCTGTGTTTCCTGTACCTATAACAGTTTCCCTTGTATCTTCAGTTAGCCTTGATTGTTCCTACCTGTTCTGTGTTTGTATTACTTGTTGTCCTATTTATGCCCATGTCAGTCTTTGTCTTGTGCAGTGTCCTTGATGTCATTTGGCGTGATTACACGCTTCTGTCATGTCTGAAGTCCAGTCTTGTTTTGGTAAAGCCTTATTATTTCTCAAGCCTGAGTATTTTGCTCTAGCCTGGCCAATGTGCTTTGTCTGCCTTGTTGAGCCTTGTTTTCAGCCCTGGAGCTGAATTTATTTTCAGTGATTAAATCTGCAAACACAGTACCGGCATCTGGGTCCTGTATTCTGCCCTGGAGGGGCTCAACACCATAACATTGGGCATGTGAAGATTAATTGGGCTACCTGTTTTTAAAAGGAATACTTGCTTTCTATGGGCAATGCACTAGTCAAAGTAATTACTCAAATGTAAGTAAGAGAAGTCACAAAAAAGTTAAGTAATTGAGTATCAAAGTATCTACTAAAAATACTGGCAGCTACCAGTGGTACCCCTCAGCCTCCTTTGCATCAAGAGCACTTGCTGCCTGGCAGAATTTTTGTGCGAAGTCACATGAAATCAAAATCGTTCCAAATTTGATATAGATGCAACTATGGGATCAATCACCCTAATCTTGCCTAGGGCTGGCCCTGTACAGAATAACAATAATATTTCAAATCCATGAAATCAAAGGTAACACAAAGACCAAAGATACTTGAATAAAAACACAGCGTTTTCTTCAGAACCTTAGTCAAGCAAGAGTAAAAAAAAAAAATCCTGCAATAAACTTACTCAGTAAAGTAAGTGAAAAAGCTACTTGGGAACATGTACTTGCATAAATATTAAAAAGTTACTACCCTCTAACTGTGTACATAGAAGTTAACATATTGATTTTAACATGTTCATATGGTTCACTCATATTACATTAAAATAAGTTAAGAGATTTGAAATGTTCCTTTTCAAAGCATCACTCACTTTTCCAACAAGAAAAGGATCAGCCTGTTCCTCAAGATACGTTCCTCTGGAATATACAACCTTCAACACACAGAGAAAGAAATATAATCAACAGCAGCACTCAAGACTGTAACATCACTGTCTTCCATTAAAAACCAAATGACTACAGAACACACATGACAGCCACTGTGTGATATGTTAACAAGAGCACCCTGAAACAAGTTCAGTATCCCCTGCCTTCATTTTCTTTGAAGATCCCAATATTTACTGACAGCAGTTTTCAACTTTTCAATATAATTACTGTGGCAGAACAAAATTATGATAAGTCCATCATCCACAAATATACAATAAAGTATGCAACCCATAGTTGTAGGGCAGGATCCTGAGGTGAAACTGTGTAGCAAATTTGGTGACTAGAGAGCTTTACATGTTCTATAGTAAGAGAGCATAGGGAGTGTCAGCTTTGACATTTGACCCTTTTGACCCCAAACCTGTAGTCCGAGGTCATGGTCTCAGAGTGAACCCGTGTACCAGGTTGGTTGACCCTACCTTTCTTTGTTGTTGAGATATAGTTTATAAGCCATTTTGATGTTGATCTTTGACTGTGCAATTTCAAAACCATAGTCACACTTCAGGGTCACAGGTTGAACCTGTGCACCAAGTTTGGTGGAGCTAGCTTTACTCGTTGTACAGTAATAAGGCATAAGGAATGTTAACATTAACCTTTTGACCCCAAACCCATAGTCAGCAGTCAAGATCCCAAGGTGAACATGTGTAGCAATTTCGGTGACCCTAGCTTTCTTTATTGTTGAGATATAGTTTATAAGCCATTTTGATGTTGATCTTTGATCTTACGATCCCAAAACCATAGTAACACTTCAGGGTCACAGGGTGAACCTGTGTACCAAGTTTGGTGACCCTAGCTTTACTTGTACAGTAATACAGTGGGAAAATTAAGTATTAAACACATCAACATTTTTCTCATTAAACATATTTCTGATGAAGCCATTGACCTGAGATTTCCACCAGATATCAGTAACAACCCAAGTAATCCATACATACAAAGAAATCAAGGCAACTGCATTCACAAAACAAATTATATTTAATAAAGTGGAATGACACAGGGAATAAGTATTGAACACACAAAGGAAAAAGAGGTGCAAAAAGGCATAGAAAGCCAAGAAACCAGCTGAAATCCATCAGAATTTAGGAAGCCATTCCATCCCCCCATCAGTGCAAATTAATTTCAGCTAGTTAAGTCCTGACTGATAGCCTTTAAAAAGGTCTGTGAATATCAGATTGTCACACCACAAACAACTAACTCACCATGGGTAGAAGCAAAGAGCTCTCTCTAGACCTTCACTACCTTATTGTTGCAAAACATAATGATGGCATTGGCTAGAGATGCATTTCTAAACTGCTAAATGTTCCAGTGAGCACTGTTGGAGCCATCATTCGGAAGTGGAAAGAACATCCTTTTGCCATAAACTGGTCACGACCAGGAGCTCCTTGCAAGATTTCTGACAGAGGAGTCAAAAAAATTATCAGAAGAGTTATCCAAGAGCCACAGACCACTCGTGGAAAGCTCCAAAAAGACCTGGAGTTAGCAGGTACTGCTGTTTCAAAGAAAACAATAAGCAATCCACTTAACCGACACAGGCTTTATGTACGCTCACCTCACAAGACTCCATTGCTGAAGAAAAAGCATGTTGAAGATCGTTTAAAGTTTGCTGCACAACATTTGGGCAAGCCAATAAAATACTGGGAGAACAGTCCGGTCAGATGAGACCAAAATTGAACTTTTTGGTTGCCACAACACACAGCATGTTTGGAGGAGAAATGGCATTGCACATCAGTCCAAAAACACCATACCAATAGTGAAGTTTGGAGGTGGAGTATCATGGTGTGGGGGTGTTTTTCAGAACATGATACAGGCAGACTTCATATAATTGAAGGAAAGATGAAGGGATAAATGTATAGAGACATCCTTGATATGAATCTGTTGTCATCTGGCAAAATGCTGAAGATGAAACGAGGGTGGACATTTCAGCAAGACAATGATCCCAAACACACAGCCAAGGAAACTCTCAACTGGCTCCAGAGAAGAAAAATAAAGCTGCTAGAATGGCCCAGCCAGTCAACTGACCTGAATCCAATTGAAAATCTATGGAACGAAGTGAAGATCAGAGTTCATAGAAGACACCCACGGAAACTTCAAGATTTGAAGACAGTTTGTGTGGAAGAATGAGCTAAAATCACTCCTGAGCAGTGCCTGCACCTAGTTTCTCCATACAGGAGGCATCTGGAAGCTGATATTAGTATTTCCAACAAAGGCTTCTCTACTAAATATTAAATGAATTTCACCAAGTGTGTTCAATACTTATTCCCTGTGTCATTCTACTTTATTAAATATAACTTGTTTTGTTAACACAGATGCCTTGATTGCTTTGTATGTATGGATTACTTGTGTTGTTACTGATATCTGGTAAAAATCTCAGGTCAATGGCTCCATCAGAAATATGTTTAATGAGAAAAATGTTGACGTGTTCATTACTTATTTTCCCCGCTGTAAGGCATAGGGAACGTTAACGCTGACCTTTGAGCTTTTGACCCCAAACCCATAGTTAGAGGTCAGGATCCCAAGGTGAACCTGTATACCAGGTTTGGTGGCCCTAGCTTTACTTGTTTTAGGATGCATTCAGAGGGCCACTGTTTGGTCCAGACCAAAGGACCAAACAGTGGCTTCCACGGATAGTTAAGTTCATTTGGTGTAGTCTGAATGCACATTGGAACTCTGGTGCACACCAAACAAGCGAAGTCTGGTTCCCCTGAAAACGGGGGTCTCGGTTCTCTTGCAAACGAAGTCTGGTGCACTCCGCTTGCAGTGTGAATCCAAACGGAGTATTCAGCAGATCAAAGGGTGGAAGTGCCCTTCGGCGTTTGTGTAACCATCGCAACACTTAGTCTGAGAAGAGGAAGTGGCGTTTACCGTAGTAAAGTTTGGATAGAAAATAACAATAAAGACAACCGCGTGAATCCAAGAAATCCTTTTACTGGTGAAAGCGGAGGAGCAAAGTTAAAAAATGTCTTGTATGTGTTGGACAAACACACCAGCTGAAGGGAACGGAGTTCTGTTTTTGGTCCTGGCCAGTCGATGAGCCTGATTTTTCTTCTTCGCCGAGATTTTTTCTTCCTGGTCAGTGCTGGTTTCGGCTCCCCAACGAGCAGTTGTTGTAACTGTGTGACATTGTTCAGGCAGTAGGTCTGCTGCAGTGTGAATGCAAACCAAACCAAACAAAGGTGTGAAAATTGTCGGTATTTCCCACCCAGTCGAACAGAGACCCCCATTCCATCCTGGTCTGAATGCAGCCTTATAGCAATAGTAAATTTACCATTTACCATAGTGCAAGTGGAATGTTCACTTTGACCTTTGACACCTTGACCCCAAACCCATAGTTAAGTCAGGGTGTAAGTCGTCCAAATGTATATTAGATACAACTACTGTATCAATTTGAAAAGCCTACATCATTTCTTTCAGTAGTTATTGTGTTTAGAAGATTTAGGGAAAAAATCTGTGCTCTGACCTTTGACCCCAGGGTCATCCGATGAGAGTGAAATTGCAATATGCGCATCATCAGATTATATCAAACCATGGCACCAAGTTTCAAAACATTTGTAACAAAACTGTAGGAGGAGTTGATTTCACAAGACAATTACTGTCTATGAAGTGAAGTAAAATAGGAAATCATAGGTCAGGGGCTACAATTCCTGCAAAAATCATCCAGTCAGAACCAAATTGCAATATGTGCCTCATCAGTGTATATCAAACCATGGTCACAAGTTTCAAAACAGTTGGAACAAAACTCTCAGAGGAGTTGATTTCACAAAAGTGGGACAGACTGACGGATTGACCCATAACATAATCCCCCTTCGGTCTTCACCCATAGGGCTCTTTGACCCCATAGACCCCTTTGGGCTTCGACCAGTGGGGATAAATCCTACATGTACACCTCAGCAAAAATACTTGACGTGGGTATTTAATAGGGATGTAACGGTACTTGTACTTATATTTTTCGGTACACCACCCACAGTATGGTTCAGACGCGTACCGAGGTATGACACAGACTATATTGAGTGACTGACAGAAAGTGTAACTGTCATATCACGCCCTCTCCTCCTCTCAGTTTCCTCATCTTTGGCCGCCTGTCAGCAGACTTCTGCAGCGTTCCGCCTCGGTGAAAGATGACTGCAATTAGGCTATTTCTAAACACAACACCAGTAAGATTAGTGAGTTTTTAGTGAGTAAAGTTAGTGCTTCTTACAGTGGGGAAAAAAAGTATTTAGTCAGCCACCAATTGTGCAAGTTCTCCCACTTAAAAGATGAGAGAAGTCTCCAATTTTCATCATAGGTATACCTCAACTATGAGAGACAAAATGAGAAAAAAAAAATACAGAAAATCACATTGAAGGATTTTTAATGAATTAATTGGTAACTTCCTTGGTAAAATAAGTATTTGGTCACCTACAAACAAGCAAGATTTCTGGCTCTCACAGACCTGTAACTTCTTTAAGAGGCTCCTCTGTCCTCCACTCGTTACCTGTATTAATGGCACCTGTTTGAACTCGTTATCAGTATAAAAGACACCTGTCCCCAACCTCAAACAGTCAGACTCCAAACTCCACTATGGCCAAGACCAAAGAGCTGTCAAAGGACACCAGAAACAAAATTGTAGACCTGCACCAGGCTGGGAAGACTGAATCTGCAATAGGTAAGCAGCTTGGTGTGAAGAAATCAACTGTGGGAGCAATTATTAGAAAATGGAAGACATACAAGACCACTGATAATCTCCCTCGATCTGGGGCTCCACGCAAGATCTCACCCTGTAGGGTCAAAATGATCATGAGAACGGTGAGCAAAAAACCCAGAACCACACGGGGGGACCTAGTGAATGACCTGCAGAGGGCTGGGACCAAAGTAACAAATGCTACCATCAGTAACACACTACGCCGCCAGGGACTCAAATCCTGCAGTGCCAGACGTGTCCCCCTGCTTAAGCCAGTACATGTCCAGGCCCGTCTGAAGTTTGCTAGAGAGCATTTGGATGATCCAGAAGAGGACTGGGAGAATGTCATATGGTCAGATGAAACCAAAATAGAACTTTTTGGTAAAAACTCAACTTGTCGTGTTTGGAGGAGAAAGAACACCATACCTACTGTGAAGCATGGGGGCGGAAACATCATGCTTTGGGGCTGTTTTTCTGCAAAGGGACCAGGACGACTGATCCGTGTAAAGGAAAGAATGAATGGGGCCATGTATTGTGAGATTTTGAGTGAAAACCTCCTTCCATCAGCAAGGGCATTGAAGATAAAACGTGGCTGGGTCTTTCAGCATGACAATGATCCCAAACACACCGCCTGGGCAATGAAGGAGTGGCTTTGTAAGAAGCATTTCAAGGTCCTGGAGTGGCCTAGCCAGTCTCCAGATCTCAACCCCATAGAAAATCTTTGGAGGGAGTTGAAAATCCGTGTTGCCCAGCGACAGCCCCAAAACATCACTGCTCTAGAGGAGATCTGCATGGAGGAATGGGCCAAAATACCAGCAACAGTGTGTGAAAAGACTTACAGAAAACGTTTGACCTCTGTCATTGCCAACAAAGGGTATATAACAAAGTATTGAGATGAACTTTTGTTTTTGACCAGATACTTATTTTACCAAGGAATTTACCAATTAATTCATTAAAAATCCTTCATTGTGATTTTCTGGATTTTTTTCCCCTCATTTTGTCTCTCATAGTTGAGGTATACCTATGATGAAAATTGGAGACCTCTCTCATCTTTTCAGTGGGAGAACTTGCACAATTGGTGGCTGACTAAATACTTTTTTGCCCCACTGTATATTCAATGAGCGACTGTCTCAGCTTTAGAAAACTGATTAAACTGGTAGCATGTGCTAACATTACCTATCGGACAATAATCTCTCTTGAATGATGTTTGCCGACAGCTGAGCTGTTTCAGTTCTACTGGTAACGTGTTAACTGCCAGTAAATGAGTGAATAACATGAGTAGCTTACTCTTTTTCATCTTCTCTATTATTGTTGAGGTAATAAGCCCTCATTCCGAATATCAGTGCATCTTGGTAAATTAGAATACCATGATTTGTAATTTAATTTTTAAAAAAAAGATAACCTTAATCATTACATATAAATTAAAACAGCTTAAATATTTTATTGTATGTGTAATGAAGACTCACATTCCTCCACTGTAACTTAAAGCATTTGTAAACTGTTATTTTGGACTGGAAAAAGTTATTTTAATTTTCATTCTGAAGCCTAATTATTAAATTTTTAAACTTTTAGACTTGGCAAGGCTTCAAACAGGATGGACGAGTTTGTTGTTTTCTTTTTGACTTTAATGGAGTTGAATACTATTACTCCAGTTTGTTTGAACAGCAGAGTTACAACGGCCCTGTATGGTGCAGTAGAAGCTGATATTTGAGTTTTATTTCTTTAGTTTTTTGGTTAAAAGACTGAACTTTAGTGTCTGTCATTTAATTGTGTTGTTACAAACACTTTTGATTAAGCTGTTAAGTTCAAGTTTTTAACTCATGTTTCATGGGTCATTATTTTATTTAGCTATGGGAACTTTTCATAATAGGCTGTTCAAACTTCTATTGTTGCACTTGTCTGCATTGTTCATTTCCTAAAAAGAGAATTTATTTATTGTATACATTTTAATGTTCTTCATTTGAGAATATTTTTTTATTGTATAATTTACTGCTGGCAGTTTGCAGTTTTTTTTTTTTTTTTTGTTACTTATTTGTACCCGTAGGTAGACTTGGTTTGCAGTCTGGTGACAAGCCACTGGCTGCTGGTCGCTGCGTGCGCGAGCGCCCTAAACCTACATGTTTTTGGTGTGCGGGAGGAAACCGGAGAAATCCCGGAGTAAACCCACGCAACACGGGGAGAACATGCAAACTCCACACAGCTCACTGTTGGTCGGGGGCTGGGATCGAACCCACGATCTCATGATCCCCGCGATCCCCCGGCCGAGGGTAAAACTGTGCTGCCACAGTGCTAAACCACTGCGCCACCGTGCAGCCCAGTTTGTTTGTTTTTTTGTCAGTAAAGCTGTTCCCACTTATACAAAAGATAAGCAGTTTTATGTTTTGCATTTTGTTTCCTTACTGTACCGAAAATGAACATAACCGTGACCTTAAAACCAAGGTACGTATCGAACCGTGATTTTAGGCGTACCATTACACCCCTAGTATTTAACACATATAAAGATACTTATTTATAAGTGTTTAAAAGGGCCCACTAGTGCATCTACTAGAGCATTTGAATATTTAAAAAAAATGTATTTTATTTTTTATTAATTTAATCCTTCATATATTTCATAACCCTTACTGGGAAATATTTCAAGCCTTTTTTATAACTTTTGAAGATTTTGATTTATAGCTTATGAAAATCAGAAATCTAGTATCTCAAATCAATTCAGAATAAAGATTTACAATAAAGAAATGCCTTTTGAAAAGTGTGTTCATTTATATATTCAGTACTTGGCTGGGTAGACCTGCGTGCTACCTCAGGGTGTTGGATTCCCCTGCCTTCCATAGTCTTGGGTGGCCCTTGGGCAAGGCTTCATACCCATCAGGCCCCCTTGTCCGGGTACGACAAAACTGCTGGCAGCAGGGCAGTGGATTGGTAGTGTAGGCAGGAGCATATTGCTAGAACCGGCTGTACTACTATGGCGCCTGGCAATCACTGTTATAGAGTGGATTCGGCATGGGCCATCTGGTCAGTTAGCGACTACTGCAGGGCAACCTCTACAGCTTTCTAGGACTGTTATGCCCTGGTGTACCCCTAGTCAAAAAGTAGAAGTCCAGAGAGTGTTCGGTGGGTGGACGACTCCGACACTCTAGATTACTGTCCAAGGTGAGTGGAGGTGAAGGAGGTGGTGATCATATCAAGTCCTGTGGCGATAGAGGTAGTGTGACAGTAGCAGGCTTGAGAGGCTGGAAGCTACTAGCACGAATTCTACACACAGGTGGCCTACACTAGATGGTCGTGGTATGTTGACAGAGTGACAATGGATCAAGGTAGCTGTGTGGGTGTCCGGGCAGCTCTATTTAGAGACAGCACTGCCCTCCCCAGTAGGGGAAGCCCCTAGAAAAGGTGGGGTAAAGAAAGCTCGCTCTTCACAAACCTGATTGACTTATCGTGGTCAACGGGTCTCCATTCAAGTGGGAAGACGATTGTGAAAACCAAAATGACAGTTGCTACGTGGAATGTCAGAACTATGCTTGATAGAGATGATAGACCAGAAAGGCGAACAGCACTTATAGTGAAGGAGCTTGCTAGGTATTCAATCAACATAGCAGCACTGCAAGAGACAAGACTGGAAGGTCAGAGTCAGATAAGAGAGAAGACACATACCATATTCTGGTATGGCAGAAATGATGAGCGATGAGAGGCTGGTGTGGCCTTTGCAATCTCTAACACCATTGCAGAGAAGCTCATATCACTCCCAAAGGCACAGTCTGAAAGGCTTATGCAACTGAAGTTACCCATTGGTAAAAAGAGCTTCTTGACCATGATCAACGTCTGTGCTCCAACTATGATGTACCCAGATGAAGCGAAAGAAGAGTTCTATGGAACCCTGAGTCGTGTAGTACAAGATATCCCCAAAACAGATAAACTGTTGTTGATGGGTGATTTCAATGCAAGAGTTGGTAAGGACTATGCATTATACCAGAAAGTACTGGGCAAGTTTGGAAAGGGTAACAAGAACTCCAATGGAGACCTTCTGCTCAACTTTTGCACACAGCACCAGCTATGCATCACAAACACATTCTTCAAGCAACTAGATATACACTACTACACCTAGATGCACCCAACATCCAAGCACTTTCACTTGTTGGACTATGTGATCACCCGTGCTGAAAACCTAAGTGAAGTGCTGGTGATAAGAGCTATGAGGGGTGCAGAATGCTCTTCCAACCACTACCTTGTAAGGTCTGTGGTTAGATTCTGTGTCACACTACCAAGACGCAAAATAGCTTGTGCTATACCAAAATAGCTTGACATCAAGAAAATAGCTACAGATCATTATCATATTGCTCTTGCACAAACAATACAGGCAGCACTAGAGGAACAGGAGCATAATGAACTACCCGGTGTAGAGGCAGTGTGGAATGATCTTAAGGAAGTAGTGAATACAACAGCCAGTAAGGTTCTCGGTCACCCAAAGTGGAAATCACCTGACTGGTTCATCGATAATGAAGACCAAATCCAAGCTCTTTTAGAGGAGAAGCACAAGGTGCATCTATTCCATCTAAAGGAAAACTCTGCTGCCAGTAAGGCTTCTTTTTCTAATATAAAAGCCAAGGTTCAAAAAGATATAAGATCTATGAAAGACAGATAGTGGAGTAAAAAAGCAGAGGAATTGCAATTGCTTGCAGACTCAAATGACTCCCAGGGATTCTACTCAGCACTAAAAGCAATCTACGGCCCTCACACCAATACTGTTTCACCAGTGAAATCTGCAAATGGAAGTGAGTTATACAGTCATGTGAAAAAATTAGGACACCCCATTAAATATTCAGTTCTTTATTTATTTATACATTTATTTTAGCCATTGTAAGTGGGAATGAATGTGGGGGTGTCCTAATTTATTCCCCACTGTTTAGAATGACATTTTACAGAAAATTTGAAAAAGTCTTTAATTCATTTTTAATTGTTTAGTTGTATTACATGAATCTCCCAGTATTTTTAACACTGATATTAAATATCCATATGTTCAAATATGTTAAAAAAAAACCCACAGGTTTATACAGGGTGTCCTAATTTTTTCACATGACTGTACACAGATATGGGAAGCATATCCAACCAATGGTAGGAACATTTCTATCAGTTATTAAATCAAGAAGGAAATGTTGACGCAAACGCTATATGTCAACTAGCTGCTTGACCAATAAGAGAATAATTAAATGATCCCATCACTATAGAAGAGGTGGAAAAAGCTTTAAAATCTGCAAAATGTGGTAAAGCACCAGGTCAAGATGGAATTCCAGCAGATGTTCTGAAACATGGTGGAGAAGGCCTGAAACATTAGCTCTGTCAGTTGTACAACCACTGTTGGCATAATGAGGAGCTCCCCCAAAATTTCAAAGATGCTCTTTTAATGACTATAAGAAAAAAGGTAATGGATGTGATTGTGGTAACCATCATGGTATCTCCCTACTGTTACATGCAGGGAAGACGTTCGCAAAGATTCTCCTTAACCAACTAAAGATTGTCTCAGAGTATTTTACTGGAATGTCAATGTGGCTTTAGAGCATCGAGATCCACATCAGACATGATTTTTTACACTTCGACAACTGCAAGAAAAAGCAGTGGAACAGAACCAGCCCCTATACATGGTATGTATTGACATCAGCAAGGCCTTTGACACGGTTGACAGGACAACACTTTGGAGAGTCCTCCGTACCCATGGCTGTCCAGAGAAGTTTGTTAGCATGGTAAGACTATTCCATGATGGTATGACCAGTAGAGTGTCTCTTGGTGGCGATGTTGATGATCCCTTCCCTGTTTGCCATGGGGTCAAACAGGGCTGTGTCCTCGCACCAACACTTTTTATCATGTACCTGGCTGCTGTAGTTGAAACCATGAGTGGCAATCTTACCAAATGAGTTTACATCCACACACGCCTAGATAGTAAACTTTTCAACTTAGCAAGACTGAAAGCATCCAGCAAGACTGGAGAGGTATGTGTTAGAGTGCTTCTGTTTGCAGATGATTCAGCACTAGTAGCCACAAGCCTGGCTGACATCCAAGATATAACCAACTGTTTTGCTGCAGCTGCTACTTGACATAATGCACGGCTCAGGAGACGCACACACACAGGCTTAGAGTAGTTCAAAGAGTTTATTAACAGCAGGAGTGAATGAGTGCGTGTCTGCGGGATGTAAATGTGTTGGTGATGGTGTCTGCTCCAGGCACAGAGGCAGGTGACCGTACAGCCGAGCAACCCTATGGAGAGAGCACAGGGAGAGGGTGACGGGCATACACCAACACAGGAGGGATTTATGGCGAGAGAAGGACTTACTTGGTTTGTCAGGACAGCTGGCACAACAAGGGGGCGAAGCCCGGAAGACAGCCACCTGGAGAGCTCCGTACAGCAGCGAGGATTGGGCGATGGAGTGGAGATGTCCGCCGCCGGGGAATCCACCTGTGCACAGGGGAGAAGACTGAAGAAGAGAGGTAAGCGATCTTCTTACCAAAATGGTGATGCTGAAGAGAAGTATGCTCACAACGGTGAGGGACGAAGTCTGACGGCTTCAGGCCGAGCCTCCGGGCGAGACGGCCTTTATCCCTCGCCGCTGATGATTGTCAGGTGCGTGAGCAGGTGGCGCCGCTGATGAATGGCGCGGCGTGACAGTACTCCCCCCTCTAGCAGCGCCTCCTGGCGATGGCTTATCCGGGTGCGCTCGGTGGAAGTCCGCGATGAGCGATGGGTCCAACACAAACGACGGGGGCACCCATTGTCGATGCTCGGGCCCATAGCCCTCCCAGTCCACCAAGTATTGCAACCCACGACCTCGGCGCCGGGAGTCCAGGATGGAGGAGACGGACCAGGCCGGATGGCCACCAATCATCCGGGGCGCGGGTTGCGCTGCAGGAGGAGGGCAAAGGGGGTCAGTGACTGCCAGTTTCACCTTCGACACATGGAAAGTGGGATGGATGCGGAGGGAGGGGGGAATAGCCACGCGCACAGCCACCGGATTGATGATCCGGGTGATGGGAAAGGGACCCATGAATCGCTGTGCCAGCTTCCTCCTCTCGCCTTTTAATGTGACATCCTGGGTAGACACATACACGAGTTGCCCAACTCTGTACGCCGGGGCAGGTCGCCTGTGCCGGTCCGCCATGGTCCTGTTGCGCTCCGCTGTGCGTAAAAGCACATGACGCGCGGCAGCCCAGGTGGAGCGGAACTGCCTAAGGTGCGCCCTAACAGAGGGGACAGCTACCTCGCTCTCCTGCGCTGGAAACAGCGGGGGGTCGTAACCCAGGGACGCCTTGAAGGGGGACATCCCCGTTGCAGAAGAGCGGGCGGTGTTGTGGGCATACTCCACCCAGGCGAGATGGTTGCTCCAGGACGTCGGCTTGGATCTGGTAACACAGCGGAGCGCAGCCTCCAGCTCCTGATTGGTCCTTTCACACTGCCCGTTAGACTGGGGGTGATGGCCGGAGGAGAGGCTCACCTTGGCTCCGATGGCGTTACAAAAAGATCTCCAAACCTCGGATGAAAATTGGGGGCCCCGGTCCGAGACCACGTCCACCGGAATCCCGTGCAGCCTGACCACGTGTTGGACGAGGAGGCCCGCCGTCTCCAGGGCAGTAGGGAGACCTCGCAGGGGGACGAAGTGTGCCACCTTGGAGAAATGGTCCACGATGGTCAGGACGGTGTCAAAGGAGTTGGAAACGGGGAGTCCGGTGACGAAATCCAGTGCGATGTGCGATCAGGGCCTGCCGGGGATGGGCAGAGGCTGGAGCAGACCCGCTGGGGGGGCATTTCCCGACTTGCTGGTGGCACAGATTGGGCAAGCCCGGGTGTAGCGGGCTGCATCCATCCGCAGGCCTGGCCACCAAAAGGACCGTTGGAGGAGGCTGATCATCCGAGAGGTGCCGGGATGACAGGTGAGCCAGGAGGTGTGGAGCCAGTGGATGACCTCTCCCCGGACCGCAGATGGGACGAACAGTCTTCCCTCCAGTCCGCCGCCAGGATCAGGTTCCACCTCCTGCGCCTTCCGGATCTTGTCTTCAATGTTCCAAGAAATGGCTCCCACGACGCACGACCTGGGCAGGATAGTGTGGGGCATCTCCTCAGCCTCCACGGGGGTGAACTGCCTAGAGAGGGCGTCAGGCAGGCCGTTTTTGGAGCCCGGCCTGAAGGTGATTGAGAAGCGGAACCTGGCGAAGAACAAAGACCAGCGCGCCTGGCGGGCATTCAGGCGCTTGGCAGATCGTAAGTATTCTAAGTTCTTGTGGTCCGTCAGGACCACAAACGGCAGGTCCGCCCCCTCTAGCCAGTGGCGCCACTCCTGTAAGGCGAGTTTAATGGCCAGGAGCTCTCTGTCCCCCACATCGTAGTTCCTCTCCGCCGGGGACAGGCGCCGGGAGAAGAAGGCGCACGGTCGCTTGGCGCCATCGTCCGGTGATCGTTGGGACAACACTGCTCCCACTCCCGTGTCCGATGCGTCCACCTCCACAATGCACTGCAGCGCGGGGTCGACCTGGCGAAGGACCCGGGAGGAGGAGAACTCCGCCTTCAGCGCCTTGAAGGCAGCATCGACCTCTTCGGTCCACCGGAACGGGACCTTCGGGGACGTGAGGCGGGTCAGCGGTCCGACGATCCAGCTGAAATTCGGGACAAAGCGGCGGTAAAAATTGGCGAAGCCAACAAACTGTTGCACCTGCTTCCGGGATGCGGGAGTAGGCCACTCCACCACCGCCTTCACCTTCTCTGGGTCTGGGAGCACCTGGTCTTGGGCGATGATGAATCCCAGGGAGGATGTGGTCCTAGCGTAGAACTCGCATTTCTCAGCCTTCACGTACAGACGATTCTCCAGCAGTCTTTGGAGGACCTGCCTCACATGGACCTGGTGCTCGTCTCTGGACCTGGAGAAGATCAGAATGTCGTCCAGGTAGACGAACACGAAAAGGCCGATGAAATCCCGGAGGACGTCATTAATGAGGCGCTGAAAGACGGCAGGAGCGTTGGTCAACCCGAACGGCATGACGAGATACTCAAAGTGGCCGTTCGGGGTACGGAAGGCTGTTTTCCATTCATCTCCCTCCCGGATCCGGACGAGGTGGTAAGCGCTGCGTAGATCCAGCTTGGTAAACCAGGTCGCCCCCTGGAGGGAGTGGAAGGCAGTGTCCATGAGGGGCAGGGTGTAACGGTCCCTCTCAGTGATGTCATTAAGCGCTCGGTAGTCTATGCAGGGACGGAGGGAACCGTCCTTTTTCCCGACAAAGAAAAACCCTGCCCCCACGGGTGACGACGATGGGCGAATAATCCCAGCGCTCAGTGATTCCTTTAGGTACGTATTCATTGTCTCCCTCTCCGGCGCCGACAGGCTGTAGAGCCGACCAGATGGCAGGGGAGCTCCCTGGCGGAGATTGATGGCACAGTCATATGGTCGATGCGGGGGAAGAGACATAGCTTTCGATTTACTGAATACCATACCCAGGTCGTGAAATTCTGGAGGCACCAGCGACAGGTCCGGAGGTGCTGTATCCGCCACAGGAGGAGCCGCGGACGGGGAGCAGGCAGCGGACTGAAGGCAGGTGCCCATGCAGAAGGTACTCCATGCCGACACCCCAGCTGACCTCCAGTCCAGGACAGGGTTGTGGAGGCGTAGCCAGGGGTACCCCAGGATGACGGGCGACACAGAGTTGGGCAGGACGTAAAATACCATCTCCTCCCGGTGGTTCCCTGAGATGATGACTGGGACAGGCATGGTCTGGTGAGAAACTCTCCCAAGGGAGGCACGGGAGAGATGGACCAGGGAGATGGGGTGTTTTAATGCCTGACAGCGGATGCCCAATCGGGTTGCCAGGCCTTGTGAAATGAAGCTGCCCTCTGCGCCCGAATCCACCAGTGCGTGGGTGAGGTGCCCAGTGGGATTGTGGCAGAAACGGATGGGCAGCTTTAATTGGGTGAGGGTGTCTAACCGGTTGGGATCCGCGAGGCTCCCTACAGCAATTCGCGGACCCCGCCGACTGGCTTTCCGCGGGCAACGCTCCACAGTGTGTTGGTCACCTCCGCAATACATGCAGAGGCCCAACTCACGGCGGCGTTGTTTCTCCGCAGGGGAAAGCTTGGTCCAGCCCGTCTCCATCGGCTCCGACTCCTCGGGGCACGATGCTGGCGGCGCCGCCAGGGGGCGAGCTTGGAACAGGTGCGGCGAGACTCCACAAGGGCGAGAAGAAGAAGACTTCCACCCCGAGGAGCGCTCGCACAGCCTGTTATCCAAACTTATCGCTAAGGATGTCAGCTCCGCTAGCGTCCCAGGGATATCCCGTCCAGCCAGTTCATCCCTCAGATCATTATTGAGGCTGCGGAGGAACAGGCCACAGAGGGAGCGTTCCTCCCAGCCCAATTCCTCCGCCGCTACCCGGAAGTCGACCGAGTAGTCCGCTGCCGACCGGCCTCCCTGCTGGAGAGCGAGAAGCCGATCGACCTGGACCGTCTCGGTTTGAGAATGGTCAAAGACCTCCAGAAAGCACCTCACGAACTGGTCATAGGTGAGGGTGGCATAACTGGGCCTCGCCATTACGGCGTAGGTCCAAGTTAACGCACGCCCCTCCAGAAGATTCCCTATGTAACCAATCCGACTGTGATCCGAGGGAAAATCTCCGGGCACACGGTGGAACACGAACTCACACTGCATAATGAACCCCCGCGCTCCGCCGAGCTTACCGCTAAAGCGGGCGGGGGTCGGAATCGGTGTGAGCCGAACCGGTGCCACTGGAGCCGGCTGGACGGCCGCTGGAACGGCAGGAGCCGCGCCACCCTGACGAGCCGGGGGGAACGGCTGTTGAGGATCTAAGCGGCCCAACCGGTTAGTTAAGTTTAATAATTGATTTAAGATAACCTGCTGTTGATAAGCAATTTGATCCACTCTAGCCTCGAGAGTGGTAAACCGGTGTGCGAGCCCACCGTCCGCCGAGCCGCTCTGCTGAAGCCGTACTGACATAATGCACGGCTCAGGAGACGCACACACACAGGCTTAGAGTAGTTCAAAGAGTTTATTAACAGCAGGAGTGAATGAGTGCGTGTCTGCGGGATGTAAATGTGTTGGTGATGGTGTCTGCTCCAGGCACAGAGGCAGGTGACCGTACAGCCGAGCAACCCTATGGAGAGAGCACAGGGAGAGGGTGACGGGCATACACCAACACAGGAGGGATTTATGGCGAGAGAAGGACTTACTTGGTTTGTCAGGATAGCTGGCACAACAAGGGGGCGAAGCCCGGAAGACAGCCACCTGGAGAGCTCCGTACAGCAGCGAGGATTGGGCGATGGAGTGGAGATGTCCGCCGCCGGGGAATCCACCTGTGCACAGGGGAGAAGACTGAAGAAGAGAGGTAAGCGATCTTCTTACCAAAATGGTGATGCTGAAGAGAAGTATGCTCACAACGGTGAGGGACGAAGTCTGACGGCTTCAGGCCGAGCCTCCGGGCGAGACGGCCTTTATCCCTCGCCGCTGATGATTGTCAGGTGCGTGAGCAGGTGGCGCCGCTGATGAATGGCGCGGCGTGACACTACTCAGTTTGGTCTGAAGATAAACACTACACAAACAGAACTATTATTCCAGCCATCACCACTGGAGAACAGTCCACAGCAACTAGAGGTACAAGTCAATGGGGAGATTCTAAAATGTTCCCAAAGTTTCACATACCTTGGTAGCACTATTACCAGTAACAATTCATCTGATGTGGAGGTTGACCGGCGCATCAACTCTGCTTCTAGAGCTTTTGGAGCCCTTCATGAACGCCTCTCACCGCGTCATGACATTAAGCTAAGTACAAAGATAAAGGTCTACAATACAACAGTATTAATTGCACTGCTGTATGTGACAGAGACCATGGCCTTTTACAGAAGGTGCATAAAACTACTTACCAGAATGCAGCTAAGACATCTTAGACAAATCATGAAAATAAAGTGGCAGGATAGAGTTCCAGACACACAAATTTTACAATGAGCCAGAGCGGTCAATGTTTAATCTCTAATCACTGCCTCACAGTTTAAATGGGCAGGGCATGTGCAACGAATGTCTGACCATCGAATGCCAAAGCTGGTCTTTAATGGTGAGCTGGCCCAAGGGGAGTGGAAGAGGGGCGGACAGAGACTCTGATTTAAGGATGTCATCAAGAACATATGAAAGCAGCTGAAGTTGGCCCCATTAGTTGGGAAGATCAAGCCCTTGATAAAAAAGCCTGGAGATGCATGGTGCACAAATCCAGACACGCAGTAGAACACAAGCGCTTAGAAGACTACAACAGGGATCATAATCGTCGGCATAATCCGCCCACAGCAAGTCATGATAGTGTGGCATGCCCACAATGCAACAGAGTGTGCAGATCCTGAGCAGGTCTTGCAGCACACACAAGAGCCTGCAAAGCTTAAACTCCATGTCCAAACCTTCAACTCAGTCATCATCAAAATCGATGGACTGCTGGAGAGACTTGGCTGGGGCTCCTTTACTGCGAAATACTGCATCACTGGGTGGAGGTGATAACCTTGTGTCACTGAGGTGTTCTTGAAGCCAAAGTTTCTTTGATAGCAGCTTTCAGCTTGTTTGTATTGTTGAGCCATCTTTAGATTGATTCTTTGTGGGGTTCAGGTCAGGCGAGTTGACTGGTCAGTCAAGCACAGTACACTGTGGTCTACAAACCATTTCATAGTAGTTTTAGCATTGTGGGCTGCTGCCAAGCCCTGCTGAGAAAGAAAATCAGTATCTCCATAAGGTTTTACAGCAGAAGTGCTCTAAAATTTCCTGATAGACAGCAGTGTTGATGTTAGACTTTATAAAACACAGTGGACCAACACATCACAGACTGTTCATAGTCCACACTGGAATTTAAACACCTAGCTTTGAAATTAATATAATTTGTCAGAATAATGACAGACAACCTTCTGATTCATTTCCACCCTTTCTCTCTGCCCATTTATCCGTGTTTCCTATTGAAATGTCCCCAGAGCTGAGGTGGTCAATGACCCACACTGTTTGCAGGGTCATTTAGCCGGCGTCATCTGGCGTGGGTAACCCTATTCAGAGAATAGCGGCAAGCAAAGATTGAAAGGGGTTTATGTAATTTTTTTTTTTTTTAATGAGCAGTAAAACGAGTTCCCAGGTCTCTTGCGGGTATCGGGGACTTCAGGGTCTGAAAGGATATAACGTCTGTGTGTGTGCGCACGCGAGGGGGGGAGGAGGAGGAGTACCCTAATCGCTCCTAGGACTCCAAAATGACTAGGGCTGGCCCTGGGTCAGGGAGTTAGGTGGTATTTACAGTGGTGCTTGAAAGTTTGTGAACCCTTTAGAATTTTCTACATTTTGACATAAATATGACCTAAAACATCAGATTTTCACCCAAGTCCTAAAAGTAGATAAAGAGAACCCAGTTGAATAAATGAGACAAAAATGTACTTTTTCATTTATTTATTGAGGAAAATGGTCCAACATTACATACTGTATCTGTGAAAACATAATACAGCTTTGAATTACATACCCTAGACGTATGTAAACTCATAAGCACAACTGTATATAAAAGTTTACTTTTGGACTTAAATTATGAAAATTAAAAGAAACTTTTAATGATATTCTAATTTTTTGAGATGCACCTGCATATGTTTAATTTCCCCACTAATGTATCCTTTAATGTTAATGGAGTAAGTCTGCATGATACCCATCATTTATTGCATATTGACCCCTCAGTTCATCCTTGGGACACATCTTAGCCCCTTTTCTTTAAAAGACCCACTGATTAAAAAATGTATGTTTGTTTAGTTTTAGGGCATTTTCACACCACAAAGTCCATACTAAGGTCCATTGTCTACATTTGGTCCCATTAGGTTTGGTTTCACTCTCCTCCTTTTGCAAGTGAACTAAACTGCGCTTCTGTTTCTTGACATTTGTGTTGTTAGCACAGATCAGGTTACTTAGCAAATATGCTGCTTGTGGCAGGTTGGTACAACCCCCACAACAAACAGGGACAGACAGCTCGCTACTCCTGGTTTTTTCCACTGCATGCTGTGATGTAATCTGCCATTTATGCATTGTTTCACTGCTGTGAGGTTAATGTGACATTCACGCATTGTGTTCATGCATCCTGTCCTGTCTGTGCCTCTCATATGCAAATGCCCATATCTCCCACTGGGAATGCTTTGATGTATTGTTGTAGCTGAGTATATAAGCTGTCTGAATTTCATGTTCATACTCTCATTCACTCACTCTTCAACTGTTGCTGCTGGACACACACTCTGTGTCCCCTCCTCTGAGAGCCTGAGGATCCCGCTCCGGTCTGCTCACACTTGCACCGGAGCAGGGATCCTGTGAAGGCGGTATGATTTAATAAACCTGCTTAAAACCTTCACTAACGCCGCATTATTTCATGCCGCTTCACTGCTCACCCGCCAAGGTGTTTTCTGGAGCTCTGCACTCATCCAAAACCGCACTTTAAGTGTAAACTAGTTCAGGCTTCATCATATAGGGCTGTCTACGCTTACGTCACCGATCTCATGAACGCGCACTAACGGTATGTCGAGGTATCAACAAACTACGATTTCAATGCATTTCAATGGCAGTGTTAGCTAAATTTAAACTGAGAAAATGTCGAAATGTCGTGCAACTGACTCATGTAGCCATCACCATCTTATGAAAGATGGTGATAGCAATCAGAATACAAGTTTTTTAGATTCACATTGGCCAGCAGAGATTACTGAAGGAGGATTTTGTGGGCTGCCTTTTCATAGGAGTTGGCTGAGGGATGATATGACCCACGTCTCCATCTGGCCACAAATGGAGCTTGCTCCTGCTGCAGGTATGCCTGTTTACCAGTGAATCTTATTTATCATTAAAAGTAACTTGCCTACACTTAAAGTTAATGCGAACATGCAAAAAAACACCCAAATTTGCATCAGAGGGAGTTAATAGCTAGAATAGCATTGGCATAGAAATGCGTCAGCTTGATAGGAATATTAATTCCAATTTGAGCTGTTTATCGGCCTCAGAGTAAACGTATCAACACTGCAATTAAACCAGTTTAAAATAAGACTGACACTCACCTGCTAACAAATGGACCGAAGCTCTGTAGAGCTGAAATGAAGTATCAGGATTAACTGGGCGAACGAGTGTAATTGAACAGGTTGTTTTTCCTGTGAGCTCTGGTGGATAAATTTTGCAAACCTAAACATGACGGCTTTTTGAGGATTTCCACAGCAGGTACAATTTATTTTCTATTATTGGAGTGTTCCGCCAATGCACAGTCAAGCTGGCACAGCTATTCATCGTTACAGATATCAATAAATATTGTTTCTGGACACACTGTTGGATCATTCTTCCACATACTGGCTGGTAGACGGTAGGGACACTTTTTGAGATCACAAATTTAAAGTTTTCGATCATATCTGATCCAATCTTGCAGTGAAAGCTTGTCATAATATTGATATGCTGTATTGTTTCAATGGTAAACTGCAGTTTTTACTTACTTTCCACACTCTCCCAGGTTTGTGCATTCCCGTGTAAGTACCCGGATGTGTAGACAGCCCTATTAGTCAGTGAAATAGTTTAGTGAGGCTAGAATATTATCCAGGGTTTCATTAAAAAGGACGTCTGTCCTTCCCATTAATCGTGACGACTTTCAGGTTGCATTGTTCCTTTTTTTTCCCATAAACTTTGTCTCATCCTCTGAAAATATCTGGTAAGTTTCTGCATTTTTAAAAAATTTTTTCAAGTGACTATTTATCCTGCTAATGGCCATATTTCCTCTCTGCGAGTGCTACCATGGCTCATTTTCAATGTTATCGGCTGCCTTTATTTCTTGTGTTTGGTCTGAAAGTCCAAACCTTTCTGAAAATTGCTTTCACACTGCATGAACAGAAAAATTTTCTGAACAAAATTAAATTGTTTAAAACAAATAAAAACATGTTAAAGCAAGCCAAAATTTTCTTACAGAAAACTGCACAACAAGAACAATGTCTTGTCAGATGAAAAACAAACATATATACCCTTGATTTAAGATATTTGATCTTGCTAAAATTTTAATCTTTGCAGTGTGGGTGTAAAAGCACCCTTAAACTTCTAAAATGCTTTCTTGGGTCATATAATAACAGTAAAAATCTTAAATCTTCTTTTAAACTTTGCACAGCAGGTGGGTGGGACTGCTGTGTTCACCTGCAGAGTTTGATGAGATGACAATATTAAGGACCCCTCCCCCCCATGTCATACACAAACATATCTATTCAGGTTTTGCAGTCACGTGACCTGGGTCCTCAGGAGTGAAAACTCTCATATCGCTATGGCTACGCCATACACACCAATGCATTACTAAAACAAGATTTTAGCACAATCCAGTCAGCAGAGTTTTTTAAAATTGGGTTGTGTGACTTTGTTGGAGCATATGACAACTGTGCAAGCATCGGTATGTTGAGAACTTATCCGTGAACCATCTGAAATGTGATTCTTATCTCATGGTCGACCATTTGTTTACATCAGGGATGGGCAACTGGCAGGCAACTGGCGGGCAACTGGCCGCACAGGGCCTCCACCCTGATTCAGTCCAGCCCACCAGTCTATTTTATCTATTTCTATTATTTTGACTATATGTCTGTGAAAAGCGCTTCATAAATAAACTACTTACTTGGCGCTCGGAGAAAAATCAAGCTTCATGCCGGTGTGTTTTTAGCTTAGCTGTTGCTAATGCTGCTCTGAGACATGTGCCGGCCCGCATGCTCCGATTGTTTTTTTTTTGTGCAGCACTTCTTGCGGGCTGTGTGTCATGTCAAGATCTTTCCTTCCGTCTTTGTTATAAAATCCAAAAAAGACCCAACATTTAAACTAACTTTGAGCTCACTGCTTCCTAACTTTCAAAGCTGGCTGCAAATCTCGCAAAGACAAGCTGTGACTTCACTTGACTGGGTTCTTGCTTGGCGCCATCTAGTGCACTGAATGTGCAATTGGTTGAATACCAAAGAGAGTATCCAACATTTGTAAGGTAATTAATAACAGATCGACCCATGCGTTTAGGGATCAGTGCCTCGTCGTTAGTGTCAAGTATTGTGAGCCATCACTGAATCAATCTTTTGTCCCACCCCTACCATGCACTCAAATCTCACATCAGCTCAGAGAGCAGAGCAGCATCAGACAGCGCATGCCTCTGTCAAGGCTCCTTCTGTCCCTCATAGATCACCTTCAAAATGTAATGGGTTCATGTGTAGGCCACAAGCCAGTTCTGGTGAAAACTGCATCAAAGTCTGTCCACTAGCTTTGGAGGATTCTTGCAAACACACTGTGAGAAGATAGGAGCCTTGATGGAGGTATGCATTCTTGGATCATCACCAGAATGTTATGGATTCCTCTCTAGGCTAAGAACCACCTCTGGTGAAAATTTCATCCAAATCCATCCAGTAGTTTTTGTGTAACCCTGCTGCACAGATACAAACAAGGTCCTTGGTATAGGTATGCACTCTCAGATCATCACCAAAATTTAATGGGTTCATCCTTGGCCCAAGGGCTACCTCTGGTGAAAATATCAAAATCCATCCGGTAGTTTTTGTGTAAAAGGTACGTGCCCACTGGTTCTGTCATTTTTCCGCTTCCCATTCATTGTGTATTGGAAACGCAGCGGAAAGCATTTGGGTGTGGAGCAGTCGAAAACCGTACTGTGTTGTGCCAAGTCAACCGTGGGTACCCTACAGCTCATTTGCATAAAGATTTCCATCGGTCATGATTTTTCCATACGATCATGAACCAGAGTCAGCACTCTCGTCCTGAACTTTTAAACCAGTGGTTTTTGATGTCAAATAACGACAGATTCATTAACTGAACCTAATATTTCTCACACGAAATGATGTTAGAAACACTTTTCGATGGTTTGTTTTAAAGATATGGAGGCCAAGGACGCCATATTATCTGGTAGCAGCGGAGAGCTGAAGACCGCCCACAGCCGGACCCGTCGACCAATCCAGTGAACCAGCCAGTTGGAGGAGTTGACGTGGGCGGAGGGGGGGGACAAGCAGATTTGTATGTTACCTGTTGCTGTGAAGTCTTGGAGAAATTAATAACTGCTGTTTCAGGCAACCTGATACTATATGACCAGTCCTTGCCGTCATATAGAAACAACATACAAAGGAACGAGATGTGGAGAGCAGTGGAACATAGGCTCATCCAACCAAAACTCACGAACCAGGCAGTGAAATTCGACATGCATTGTGTGGGTCCGTAGGATTGGTTGAGCCCAAAACCGGCGGCGATGACGACAAAGTCGCCTTTTGTAGCGCAAACATACCAGCACTATTAAAAACAATCTGCTCATGGTTATATTTCCTCCTGCATTGCTCGACTCCGCCTAGCTGAGAACTACACTACACGCCCCCTTTCCACGCCTTACAGGTTGCGGTATGTGGATTCCTTTCCAAAAAATCCGGACCAGTGGACACGTACCATAATCCTGCTAACAGACGGCCGGACAAACAAACAGTCAGACAGACAAACCACACCGATTACATTACCTCCTTGGCTGAGGTAAATATACGTTTTCTGCAGCTTAGCTCCATCTGTCTTCCTGCCGCTTTCACTCCAGTGAAGCTACACCCTGCTCGTGACTTGTACAGTGACGACAACCGCAAAACCTGAATAGTTTTAAGCCTGACATTTTGGCTCATTGGGAACACTGGCCTTGTTTAATATGAGGCTCCACCATTACAGCAGCATACAAAGCACATTAAATAAGAAAAAGAACAATATGGCTCCATTAATGACTGATCATTACAATACCTGTTGATGATGCGTGGCATGTAGAACTGGAGCAAACTCTCCCCTAGTGGCACAAAGGGCAGCAGGCCGCTGTAGAAGAGAAGCAGAAGCAGCACACCTCGCCTCATAGTGAAACTGTATGGCATTGAGCCATTCTGGAAGGAAGCAGAGAGATGGAGACAGGTGCTGGGTTTGAACACTGGTGGAGAGTTATTATGAATGAAGAGTCATACTCATAAGGTAAGAAAAGCTTGTAAGTACATTATATCTAAATAAGTAATACCGTACAGCTGGATTTAATGGCCCTCATTTATCAAACGTGTGGTGAAATCAGTGCACATTTGGGTATAAATATGATCATACGAAAAGGTCTACATGGTGTTTATGAAACCATATGTATCTGGTCAGTCTCATTGTATGATCGTTCACTAGATGGATCCATTAATTTCAGTTCCGCGCCCACGTCTCTCTCCCAGAATTTATGAGACAGCAGAACATCCCCTCATCTCCCAGCCAGTTGCAGCAGATGACTGCCCCTCCCTGAACCTGGTTCTGCTGGAGGTTTCTTCCTGCTAAAAGGGAGTTTTTCCTCTCCACCATCGCCAAATGCTTGCTCACAGGGGAGCACCTGATTGCTGGAGTCTTTCTGCAATTGTGGGGGTTTCCCCTACAGTTGAAAGTGCTATGAGATGACTGTTGCTGTGAAATGCGCTGTATAAATAAAGTTGAATTGCATTGAACATGAGACGACAAAAATATAAACTTTTCTGAAGTATAAGTTGACATTATTATAAAAGAAGTGAAAATAATACAGTGATTCAATCTGTTAACCTCAAAAGTCGCTTTAAATGTGAAAGAACACGTTATGGAGGAGACTGCTGTGCAACAGGTTGGCTTGATCAGCTGATCTCCAGCTGAGGTTGATAATATATATCTGCAGCCCGTTTGTTTTAGATGACTGTTTGACTAAATGTTGTCCATTTTGTCATTTTAAAGCAAACTTGTCAAACATGAGAATTTACTGCTTAAGTGTAGAAAGACGTCCCCTCTCCAGAACAGCTGTCTGCTGCATGCTTGTGTGCACTGGCTCAGCTCAGCCACACTCTCTGGCATCCCTCAATAATGTGCAGAAAGGCACAGGGCAAAATAAAATAATTTTCCCACATCTTTGCTAATCCGAATTTCTCTTGCAAATCTGGAGCGGTTTGTTGTTGTTGTTGTTTTTAACCCAGATGCAGCGGGTGACCTCCCCTGGGCACTTCTGTGCGTAAAGCTCTGTTGTGGTTTAGTTAATGGATAATTTGTAAGGGATAAATATCAGTAGCCAGGAATTTGTGAGGGGGGGGGGGGCTGAACCCCAACCACCATTCTGAATGCCCGGGGCATTCGCCCGGGACAAAGCTTTAGCTTCAGCCCCCCGTCAACCACAGATTTCTTAACATTTTCAATGCAAACTACTCAAAACCTGCTCTTTATTTACATTTTCCTTTTATTTTTTTCTCCTTTTTCTTTCTTTTTTTTGGGGGGGGGAACCTGAATATTATGAGATATACTACATGACAGAAAACTCAGTCCAAGAAATATTTTTAGAATATTATTTTAACACAGTGCTCACATAGGAGACTGTACATGCAGTATAAATACAGTAATAAAACAACTGAAAAAGCCCTGCAGCTCAACTGCAATGGTAAAAACAAATCCTGAAACTGAATTGAATTGAATTTTATACATTCCATCAAATAACTAGTTTCTTTTTAAAAATCCTGTTTAAATATGTTTTACTATTTGCTGCAGTAACATAAATATGGCTAAATCTTTTATAATTAATAAAGCAGTCTCTTTAGTGTTTAAAGTGAATCCTCAAAACTCTCATCTAAATGTAACACAAGGCAAACACATCGCCTGAAAGGCTGCACTGCTCATTATAATTTCATGTGATGAAATAATTCTCCCACCCAGCAGGTTTCTCTGCCGCACGGGAGTCGAAACCGACTTGAAAATTTGCGCACCCAAACTCGGAGCGGACGTGAGATTTGAGCGCACCGTGCGATCCACGTTCAGATTGATAAATACCGATCCGTGCGCTGAAATGATCGCACGACCGCTCTTCTGTTTTACGCACGTCCGCTAAATGAGGCCAGTGTGAGGAGAACATTGTCACGGCTTTGCAGGGGACCGTCTCCCCCAGCTGCTCAGCGTACCGTTTTGCGACATTCCTCCATGATCTGGGTGTTGACAGAGGCCCACACAGTGATCGCCTCCCTGTTGTAGCGTCGAACCAAGTCAGACACCTTCAGGTGAAATTAGAGAAGTGTTAAATGAGATCAGCAGGAAATGTGAACACTGATATGCATCGCAGACACTATACTGGCTTGGTTTTGTCATGGACACTACACACATACTGAAACTCCAAAGTTCAGGGTATGCACACTTCTGTCAACACTTGAAGTATTTGAATCTACAACATATTGGTCATAGATGCCCACCTCTCATATATGCCTGGATTATGAGGGCCCGTTTACACAGCATGGAGTGGCCACTGAACTCACCAACCCCCCCCCCCCACACACACACACACACACACACGAAACCTCACAAATTTCCAAGCACAGAAGCAGCAAAATTTTGAGGAAAAATGGTTGCACGTTCATGAGAAAAATGTCCAAAAAAAAGCAGAAAATGAGAAAACCTGAAATTCTATGCAAAAAAAAAAAAAAATTAGAGAAAATTTTCAATTTCCTGAGGAAACGATACCCACAATTTACAAACAAAAACAATTTCTGGGAAAAAAAACTCACAATTTAAAAGGAAAAAGTTGGAGTTTTATGAGAAAAATGTAGCAAATTTATGTAAAAAATGCTACAGTTTTACCCGTGAAAGGTAATACATTTACAAAGAAAAACGTAATACATTTATGAGAATAGCTGAAAATTTATGCTAAAATATTCAAAATTGAAGGAAAAAAGCTACAATTTTAGTAGGAACCCCCCCCCCCACACACACACACAAATTTGCAAGAAAAAGTCATAAAAGATCAGCTGAAAAAAGACAATCAGAAAAGATAATTATTTTGTTTGAAAGCTATGGCACATTTATAAGAAAAAGGCTGCATTTTTACGTGAAAAAAGCAACAAATTTACCCAAAAAAGCATTTTTTTATGAGAAGTCTCTGAAAAAAGTTGTAATTTTATTGGGAAAATGATACAAGTTTACATTAAAAAGTCTTCCATTTTACACGACAAAGGTATCGAATTTGCAAAGAAAAATATGTAAGAGGCAACCAGTCAGATGAAAGTTGGTTTAAAAGGAAAAGAAAATTAAAACTGTTGTCTGAACCATTTTAAAATACGACTCATGCAAGAATCCAAGAAAAAAAAAATGGAGTTTAAAATTAGCACAATTGGGCCATTTGTCTTTGAAATACAAAAATGAATTGAAATATATCGACCTGAACGGAGATTCTTATTGTGTGCTTTTCTGCACCTTTTCTATAAGCTGGCGGTTGTACTCTTTGATCTCAATGCTGATGGGAATCTCAGGGAACTTCCTGAACAGGTCCTCCAGCAGAAGAAACTTCCTGTCTGTGCCAGTGATGTAGCGACCTGAGGAAATAAGCGGTGACAAGGGTAGTGAGATTACACACATACTGTAGTTTTGGAATTATAATTTCTTAGCAGATGATGAGGAGTAACACATTTGCATGTGCCTATGTGTTTTGACATCAATCACAATTAGGATTTATTATGTCTTAATGGGTGGTAACTTCACCTTTGGTATATTATTGTTCATACAGAAAACCACAGGGGCCCACTGTAGGACCCATTTTAATATTTTATTGCGGTTGGGCCTCTTCACTGTAAGGACTATTCTGTGAGGAGTTTCCCCACTCTTCTTGTGCCTGTGTGGGTTCACTCCAGTTGCTCCAGTTCTCTCTCACTTTTTACAGGTGCTAAATTATTGGGGGATTTTAAAGGTCCCATTCACTGCACTTTTCACACATGCTGACAGCTCTTAATGAAATTTTTGTCATATATTTTGGTCATATTTTCTTTAATTATTTAATTATTGCAGCATCATTGTGAATCATCTTTTGCAGCCTTCCTCAGAATGGTTCGTTCTGGTGCATGTCTCTTTAAATGCCTAAAAGCCACATTTAACTCTTCTCTCACTACTGCTAATCTTAGATGGCTTGCTCCGAGCTCAAATAGTGAGCCTGAGCCAACTAATTTAAATTTAATGAAATGAAGCATTGCTGGTGGACAGGGGTGTGGGGTTTCAGCAGTTAATAGGATGTGACTGAACAACGATTCCAGTGGCGGTGAAAACAATTTATAGAAAATAGAGATCAAAGCTGGCACAGTGGTTAGCACTGTGTCAGCACAGAAAGAAGGTCACAGGATCGATTCCACCTCTGACCATCATGGGTTCAATCCCACCTCTAAACAATCGGTGACCCTTCTGTGTGGAGTTTGCATGTTCTCCCCGTGTCTGTGTAGGTTTACTCCGGGTACTCCGGTTTCCTCCCACAGGCCAAAAACATGCAAGTTAGGTTAATTGACATCAGCTAGGGGATTCTAAATTGTCCTTAGGTATGAATGTGAGAGTGAATGGTTGTCTGTCTCTCTGTGTTGGCCCTGTGATGGACTGGCGATCTGTCCAGGGTGTACCTTGCCTCTCGCCCAAAAGACACTTGGATAGGTTCCAGCCCCCCCCCCCCTCCGCAACCCGAAAAGGATTAAGATGGATGGATGGATAGATGGATGGATGAAGAGATCAAAACTATCTGGATCGACTGTTAAGCTAATGCCTGGTAGCCTCTCTATCAGCAACTCCCTGCTGTTGTCAACTCTAATGCATTTAGACCAGAGCTATTCAATTACAAAGTCAGTTGGGCCACAATTTAAAATCAAGACATGTAAATGGGCGGCATGTGTTCAGCAAGCTGATGAGTATGACAAATTTCAAACCAACACAGATCAGTATGACGAAAAATATGCACTTTTTATTCACTGTCTTGGTTTTAAATGTACGCTTGGCACATGACAAGGGCACATCAAAAGTGCGTAAAAACACAATAACAGTGCTGGGGTTGAGCAGAACTTGAAGTAGTAGAAATATTTTTCCTCGTGAACAACAATTAAATTAATAGAATGAACAAAATTTAAAAAAAAATATTATTAAAATTGTAAATAACCATTTTAGTCACATCTTAACAGGCATATCTCGAAGTGCATAAAAACTCAACGTGCACTGTTAGTAGCATTAACATTTGTTTCCCTTTTGAAATAAAATATACCACATCCTGGTCATAACTGACCTTGGCACATCACAAAGTGCATTTAGCTGAATAAAAAATGAACTGTCAAACACTTCAGTGCACAAACCCCCCAAGAAAAGATTGATAACATTAATAAACATTGCACATCCACTATTGTGGTTTGTTTTGTTTTAAATCACCACATGTGAGTAGGAACCTCTTTTTATAACTACATATTCCATTACACGCACATATCAGCCAACCAAAAATTTCTAGTAGAGTTAAGGATACAAAAAGCACCCACTTAAAAACTTGAGTAATGACTTCAGTCTTAAAGGTTTGAGGTTTTTCTCCAAAATTTATAACAATTTTCTTATAGTTTTCTATTTTTCTCTGTAAATTTATCTGAATTTGAAACAGTTTTCCTCAAATTTGTAATTTTCTCTTGTAAAATTAACTTTTCTTGTACATTTGAGACTTTATATAAATTTGTGGATTATTTTATGGCTAATTTTTATCTATTTTTTTTAAATCACATTATTTTTTTAAATAAATTTGAAACAGATCGTGGTAAAATAGACTTTTTTTCCTTATACAATTTACACTTTTGACTATAATTTCACAGAACCAGCACAGAACAATAATTTAACTCTGATTTCAAAGAAAAAATATTTATTAAATTACAATTAATGAAATAAATTAACTTAAATTACCAACGATTCCATTATTTCTGCCAAAATATTTCTATATATTTTATCTATTATCTATATATTCTATATATTTTATAGTTTTTTAGAACTCTCCTCACCAACCAGACAGCAGGAAAATCCTCCCTTATTTTGAAATCCAAATATTTGCACATTTAGTTTGTCTGAAGGCTGCTGATGGATTAAAATCATTGACTTCATGAATTTCAGTCTTCTTAACTTGCCAGGTACATAATAATGAAATAAATTATCGTAATGGCTGTTGAAGTAAATCCTCAGCTTACATACCTCTTATGCTTTTTCCGTGTTTAAAGTACATTAATAAGCTCATACTTCTCTCGGACAGCAACGCAAGTGAGATGCTCTGCCTGGCCTGCCGACTGGAATCCAGCTGAACGCTCACGTGGGTGGGGCGCTTCTGAACTCTACGCGGATGATGGTTGCACGTGTTGTTTGTGTGCACACCTGTGAACCATCATTCCTTCATATTTTTTTCTTAAATTTATATTTCCTTGGTGTGGCCTGGGCCCATGGGCCACTCGGAGGTTGGTTCTAGGTCGCATGTGGCCCGCAGGCCGCTAATTGAATAGGCCTGATTTAGATTGACTGACTCCAATCACCTAGAAAAGCCAATACTAACTGTTTGATGTAGCATATAAGTGTGATTGAAATCTTAAGAAAATAACAATATAAACCACCTTTGGTAAGCTAACTCCCTAGTACCACTGTTAGCTCTGAAGCTAACTCCTTGAACACCTGCTTATCTACATGTTTGCAGACAGACAGCTAGGATGGCTGATAACACTAAAAAAACTGTTTGCATGATGTTTACCAAACAACGATCAAATATTACAAACTCAAACATTTTCTTAAAAGGGGAGGAGCTGCAACTAGTCGAGGAATTTAACTATCTTGGTGTGATTTTAGATTCCTCATTAACCTTTAAAAAAAACACATCAAAAAAATCTCAAACATAATCAAATTCAATCTAAGAAATTTTAAACAAATTAAACCATCACTGACAGTGTGGCCAAAATGTTCCTGCATTCAGTGATCTTCTCATACACCGATTACTGTTTTACCAACTGGTCACTCACTGGCATAACCATAATCAAACCCATTGAATCCTTAAACAAAAAAGCCATAAAAATCTTTGATAAGAAAGATCCCACATATCATTGCTGTCACACTAACAAGAAATGAAATTTTCTGTCTTTTGAAAACATTAAACTCTCAAATTTGCCTGTTCAATTTATAAAATATTAAATGGCTATGCAGCCCCCCCCCCCCCGGGAGAATATGTTAAACTGAGGATTGTCACTGGCACAACCACCAGAGCAATCACTAGAGGAGACCCACAGATGCACCATGTTTGCTCAATCTGTGCTATCAGTGAGGGGCACCAAGATCTGGAATAATATACCACCTGCAATCAGAGAACATACCACACTAAACACTTTTAAGACTCATTGTAAAACTTGGCTTTTAAACAACCAAAACTGTACCCATATCTAGTGGTTGCTCTGCGGCATGCGCATATTATATATGTATGTGCCCGTGCGTCACACACACACATGCCCCACCTCTTGTTTGTTGTTGCTGTGAGGTGCTTGGGTCCATGTGTGTGTATGTATGCATATACGTACAGTACTTCACTCGTGTGACATTTGAATGTTTTGTTTTGTAGCACCTTAACTCTTGCATTTTAGCATATCCATTTTATACAGTTTCATTGCAGATATTCTTCTCATGTATGATTGTTTGTGTGTTTTTGTGACCCGCCGGTGAACTACAGATGCAAATTAGCACTATTGCTAAATTTGGCATACTTACATTTATATTAATGTTCATTAGTATGTTATGTCCCTTTCAAATAAGTATTAAACTTAAACAGAGCAGTGGGCTGGTATCAATGCTGCATTTTCCTTTTCGTGACATACTGGAGCAAACTCAAAAGAGTTACATCTGTTCCACAGACAGTATTTGTATAAAAGGTGTGTGTGTGTGTGTGTTTTTTAAGAGAAGTGACTGTTTTGATATTTTTCAATAATAGCATGACCAACAGATGCATTTCAGAAGGCTAAAACCAACAAACACACAATTTTGCAGTGAATGTGACTTTTAAAGTGGATGCTTGTGTGTGGTTTTCAGTCTCTCTGTGTTGGTCCTGTGATGGACTGGGGAAGTGTGTAAGGTTTACCCAGTATTTCAACCAGCTCACTGTAAAGGTTTGGACATGACTGTGCTCATGTCCTTGCCTTATGTTCATATTTGTTTTTATGTTATCTTCAGGACATAAGTTCAGCCATGTCCTTGCCTTTTGTTATTTTGTTTCTCTGTGCTGTGATCATCATTTGCATTTTTGGTCCCGGTGTGCTCTGTCTGTTCAGCCCCGCCTGTCCTGTGCTTCTCCGTTACCCTTGATTGTTTCCCACCTGTCATGCGTTATCTTGATTACTCCCCTGTCTACATACTGTATGTGAGTCTCAGTCTGTGTCAGGTGTGGTGTCATTATTATTTCTACCGTGTTCCCTGTTGGTCTGTCAGTCCGGTTTGGTTTTGTTTGCAGCCCTCGTACTGCTGCTGTCACAGTTTTGTCAATAAATCATCCTTTCTGCACTGTATTCCTGCCTGCATTTGAGCCCTGTGTTACCCACCTTGACAGAATGACACCACCAAGAAAGGACTCAGAGGGCAGAACCGGCAGGAGGAAAGGTCCGAGTCGGAGTACCGTGGAGGAAGATCTCGACCGGGCTTTTCTCCTTTTGGACCGGGCTCTGGTTCAGTCCAACCAGTGGGAGATGAACGCGGACTTGGTGGAAGCAATAGCGGTCCGCTGTTCACCAACCCTGTTACAATGACCTGAGTTGTCCGAGCTTTGCTCCTGCATCTCCCAGATGAGCGACAAGCTGCTACAGAGTAGTCCTTCACTTTGCTCAGTCCAACTTAGCTCCTGGCCATTGACCCCAACTCCTGCCTGCAGTGCGCCGCCTCCAGTCTTCCCCATCGCCTCTGCGCTGTCTACCACCTCCATTCCATCAGCCATGGCTGCAGACGCATTGGAGCAGGAAGAGCAGAGGCAGGTAGTCCTCACGCAAGATGACATCCAGTTGGAGTATATAAGCCCTGGCTCGCTTCAAAGGTGCTTTACCCGGTGTGCGAGGACCAGCCACCATCGAGAGGCCCAACGGGGAAGCGAGCCTCGAGGAAGCGTCATGCCGCTCATCACCCGGGTCCTTCACTCGAGGTCCCCTGAGGGTTTCTGCTGCCGTGGCCCCACCTTCCTTGAGTGGTTCAGCAGCGGCAGCTTCAGCGGCTGCAGGGCGGGAGGTCAGTGCACCCCAGTCATCGGCAGTAATTGTAACAGCTGTTTACATTCCTCCAGATGCTAACATTAGCTTAGCACTCCACCACCTCCAGCACACTGTCAGCAGGCAGCAAAGAGATCACCCCGACACAGTCCACATTATTGCAGGGGATTTTAACAAAGCATGCTTAAAGGCTGTACTCCCCAAGTTCCACCAACATGTTAAGTGTCCCACAAGAGGGGAAAGAACACTGGATCATGTTTACAGCAATATTAAGCATGCCTACAGAGCCACCCCCTCCCCACCCTAGACAATCAGCCCATCTCTCCCTGCTTCTATACCTGCCTACACCCCCCTAAGGAAGGGTCCCCCCCCCAACCAAACAAGCAATTAAAACCTGGCCTGAAAATGCTCTCCTCCAGCTACGAGACTGCTTTGCCTGCACAGATTGGAGCATCTTTGAAGAGCAGGAGTGGAGTGTGGGAAATGAGGAGGCAGGTTTACGAACCGACGAAGTTTATCAGTCATACACAGAAAAAAGCATGAAACACTCAGGCACGGTTCTCCTTTATATCCCCACTGCTCATCTCACATCTGTGTGACATTTCACCTCACATTGCATGACATTTAACATCACAATACATTCACCCTTAAACCCCTTGACTACTGTTTACCCTCTGCTTCCTGACTGAGACGCTGTCTGAGCTGACTCACCCAAGTCTCTACAATATGCATTTTGTCTCTGCTACACTACCCCCCCCCCCCAGACAGAGTTTCAGTCCCCACATCTTTTGGGCTTCAGTCTCCTCCCATATCTGCTGTAACGGGGGTCTCTGTACCAGCGGGGGGCTGCTGGACGTGTGTCTGACTGCGGGTGGGCCATGGCGAGGGGGTGGGGGGGAATCCGCTTTGCCCGTGTGGCTGTCCTGGTGAATCGTTTGCCTGGGGAGTTCTCAGTGGGGGTCTTCCACGCCGAGGGGCCCAAGCCAGCAGCACTTGCTCGTCCGCCACTACAAAAGCGGGCTTAAGTCTGTCTATGCATATTTTCTCCCGACGACCCCCCAAGTCTAACAAAAAATGCTTGTCCCCTGTTTCATGAGCAGGACCCCCTCATGGATCGTCACCTTATCGTGGTGGGGGGGTTTGCGTGCCCCAGTGATCCCAGGAGCTATGTTGTCCGGGGCAATTTGCCTCTGATAGGGTCACCCAAGACAAACTGGTCCTGGGTGAAGGGCCAGACTAAAAACTATCCAACAGACTCTCATGATAAATTCTATATCAAGGATTCAGTGTACCCCACCCGGTATGGGGTTATCGGGGCCCCACCCTGGAGCCAGGCCTGGGGGAGGGGCTCAAAGGCTAGCGTCTGGTGGCCGGGTTTCCACCCATGGGACTCGGCCAGGCTCAGCCCAAAGGAGTTATATGGGTCCGCCCTCCAGTGGGCTCACCACCTGCAGGAGGGATCATGGGGGTCCGGTGCTATGTGGATTAGGTGGCGGTCAAAGGCGGAGACCTTGGCGGACTGATCCCAAGCTTTCAAAACTGGCTTTTGGTACGTGGAATGTCACCTCTCTGGTGGGGAAGGAGCCTGAGCTGGTGTACGAGGTTGAGAGATACTGGCTAGATATAGTCGGCCTCACCTCAACACACAGCTCCGGTTCCAGAACCAGTCTCCTGGAGAGGGGCTGGAGCTTGGCCTTTTCTGGAGTTGCCCCGGGCGAGAGGTGACGAGCAGGGGTGGGTATTCTTGTATCCCCCCACCTAGCTGCCTCTATATTGGAGTTTTCCCCAGTGGACAAAAGGGTTGCTTCCCTGCGCCTTCGGGTTGGGAAACGGGTCCTGACCATCATTTGTGCCTATGCATCAAATGATGTTTCAGAGTACCCACCCTTTTTGGAGTCTGTGACTGGGGTGCTGGAGGGTGCTCCTCTTGGAGACTCCATTGTCCTACTGGGGGACTTCAATGCGCACGTGGGCAACGACAGTGAAACCTGGAGGGGGGTGATTGGGAGGAATGGCCTGCCCGATCTGAACCCGAGTGGTGTTCAGTTATTGAACTTCTGTGCTAACCACAGTTTGTCCATAACGAACACCATGTTCAAGCATAAGGGTGTCCATATGTGCACCTGACACCAGGACACCCTAGGTTGCAGGTCGATGATTGATTTTGTTATCGTGTCATCAGACCTGCGACCGTATGTCTTGGACACCCGGGTAAAGAGAGGTGCAGAGCTGTCAACTGATCACCACCTGGTGGTGAGTTGGATCCGATGGCAGGGGAGGAAGCCATTCAGACCTGGTAGACCCAAATGTATAGTGAGGGTGTGCTGGGAACGTCTGGCTGAGGCCCCTGTCCCGGAGGTCTTCAACTCCCACCTCCGGAAGAACTTCAACCACATTCCAAGGGAGTCTGGAGACATGGAGTCTGAATGGGCAATGTTCTCCACCTCTGTTGTTGAAGCGGCGGCCCAGAGCTGCGGCCGCAAGGTGGTCGGTGCATCTTGTGGTGGCAACCCCCGAACCAAGTGGTGGACACCAGTGGTGAGGGGAGCCATTAAGCTGAAGAAGGAGTCCTATCAAGCTTGGTTGGCTTGTGGGACTCCCGAAGCAGCTGAGGTGTACCGGCAGGCCAAGCGGAGTGCAGCTCGGGTGCTTGCTAAAGAAAAAGCCCGGGTATGGGAGGAGTTCGGTGAGGCCATGGAACAAGACTTTCGGTCGGCCTCGAAGAGATTCTGGCAAACTGTCCGATGGCTCAGGAGGGGAAAGCAGCTGCCTGTCCACACTGTGTATGGTGCGGATGAGGCACTGTTGACTTCGACTGGGGATATCGTCGGGCGGTGGAAGGAATACTTCGAGGATCTCCTCAATCCCAGTGATACGCCTTCCACAGAGGAAGCAGGGTTTGGAGACGAGGGGAACGACTCGCCTATCACGGGGGCTGAGGTTGCCAAGGTGGTTAAAAATCTCCTTGGTGGCTGGGCCCCGGGGGTGGACGAGATTCGCCCCGAGTACCTCAAGGCCCTGGATGTTGTAGGGCTGTCATGGTTGACACACCTCTGCAACATTGCGTGGAGGTCGGGGGCAATGCCTTTGGCATGGCAAACCGGGGTGGTGGTTCCTCTCTTCAAAAAAGGGGACCGGAGGGTGTGCTCCAACTTTAGAGGGATCACACTCCTCAGCCTCCCTGGGAAGGTCTATGCCAAGGTACTGGAGAGGAGAGTCCGGCCATTGGTCGAACCTCGGATTCAGGAGGAGCAATGTGGTTTTCGTCCTGGTCGTGGCACATCGGACCAGCTCTTTACCCTCTCGAGAATTCTCGAGGGTTCGTTGGAGTTTGCCCAACCAGTTTACATGTGTTTTGTGGACTTGGAGAAGGCATTTGACCGCGCCCCTCGTGGTTTTTTGTGGGGGGTGCTTCGGGAGTATGGGGTATCGGGCTTGTTGTTACGAGCTATTCGGTCTCTGCATGACCGTTGTGAGAGTTTGGTTCGTATTGCCAACACTTGGACGAAGTCATTCCCAGTGAGAGTTGGACTCCGCCAGGGCTGCCTTTTGTCACCAATCCTGTTCATAATTTTTATGGACAGGATTTCTAGGCGCAGCCAGGGAATGGAGGGTGTCATGCTTGGTGACCACAGGATCTCATCTCTGTTGCTTGCAGATGATGTTGTCCTGTTGGCTTCATCCAGCAATGACCTACAGCTCTTGCTGGGACGGTTTGCCGCTGAGTGTGAAGCGGCTGGGATGAGAATCAGCACCTCCAAGTCCGAGTCCATGGTCCTCAGCCGGAAAAAGGTGGATTGTCCTCTCTGGGTTGGGGACAGGCTCCTGCCCCAAGTGGAGGAGTTTAAGTATCTTGGGGTCTTGTTCACGAGTGAGGGGAAAATGGAGCGAGAGATTGACAGACGGATTGGAGCAGCATCTGCAGTGATGCGGATGTTGTACCGGTCTGTTGTGGTGAAGAGGGAGCTTAGTTCTAAGGCAAAGCTGTCGATTTACCAGTCAATCTACGTTCCTACTCTCACCTATGGTCACGAGCTTTGGGTAATGACCGAAAGAACAAGATCGCGGATACAAGCGGCTGAAATGAGCTTTCTCCGTAGGATTGCTGGACTCACCCTCAGAGATAGGGTGAGGAGCTCAGTCATCCAGGAGAGGCTGAGAGTAGAACCACTGCTCCTCCACATTGAAAGGAGTCAGTTGAGGTGGTATGAGCATCTGATTAGGATGCCTCCTGGACGCCTCCCACTTGAGGTGTTTCAGGCACGTCCCACTGGGAGGAGACCCCGGGGCAGACCCAGGACTCGGTGGAGAGACTATGTCTCCCAGCTGGTCTGGGAATGCCTTGGTATCCTCTCTGAAGAGCTGGAGCAGGCGGCTGGGGAGAGGGAAGTCTGGGCTTCTCTGCTTGAACTGCTGCCTCCGCGACCCGGACCTCCGGAAAAGCGGTAGAAGATGGATGGATGGATGGATGAACAGCAGACCTGGACTCCTACACTGAGTCTGTCCTTTTCTACATTAAATGCTGTGTAGAAAATGTGACAGTCACCAAACACATCCGAGTCATTTCAAACTGCAAACCCTGGATGACCAGTGAAGTCCAGGCTCTGATCAGAACCCACAACTCAGCCTTCAGACAGAGGGATAGCTCTCTGTACAGCTCTGCCAGAGCCAACCTGAGGAGAGGCATAAAACTCGCTAAGAATGCCCATAGGAGGAACGTGGAGGGCTTCCTCACAGACAACAACCCCCGACAGATGTGGAGAGGCATCCTGGCCCTCACCAACTACAGGTGCCAGGGCCCCCTCAACATCAGACAGCAGCCTCACTCTGGCAGAGGAGCTTAACTGCTTCTTTGCCCGGTTTGCGCACACCTTCTCCCCCCTCTCCCCCTCCCTCTCCTCCTCCCTTCTCTCCCCCCCCACAGGTGCACGTGGTGAGGAGGCAACTGAGAGCAGTGAACCCCCGCAGAGCTGCTGGTCCAGACGGCATTCCAGGAGCAGCGGTCAAGGCATGTGCAGACCAGCTGGCAGGGATCCTCACCAAGCTGTTCAACCTCTCCCTGATGCACACCACCATCCTCTCCTGCCTCCACCATCATCCCCATCCCCCAAAAGTCTGCAATTGACAGCCTGAACGACTACAGACCCATAGCACTCACATCTGTAGTCATGAAGTGTTTTGAGCGACTGGTGTCCCAGCACATCAGGGACTGTCTTCCCCACTACTTCGACCCCCACCAGTTTGCCTACAGGGAGAATCAATCTACAGAAGACGCCATTGCCACCATTCTTCACAGAGCGCTGAGCCACCTGGAGAACCCAAGGAGCTATGTGAGGATGTGGACTACAGCTCAGCTTTTAACACCATCATCCTAGACATCCTGATCAACAAACTGCACCTCCTCCAGCCCCCTCCCCCCCACCTGCTCCTGGATAAAAAAAAAACAACTTTCTCACCAGCCACCCACAAACTGTCAGACTTGGCCTCCACACTGTTTCTAAGCACTGGCTCCCCGCAGGGCTGCGTGCTAAGCCCTCTACTGTACTCCCTGTACACCTTTGACTGTATTCCAACCCACCCACCCACCGTCATCGTAAAGTACACGGACGATGACACCTTGGTTGGGCTCATCACCGATAACGATGAGAAGGCATACAGGGTGAAGGTAGAGAACCTGCTGCTGTGGTGCCAAGCAAACAACCTGAAACTGAATTTTCAAAAAAACGAACTAATACTGGACATCAAGGAAGAACAGACAGGACCACCCCCCTCCTCATAAATGGTAACCATGTGGAAAAAGTCCCTGCCTTCAGGTTCCTGGGCACCCACATCTCTTCTGACCTCTCCTGGACTGTCAACACAAAGGCTCTGATGAAGAAAGCCGAGCAGTGGCTGCACTTCCTTCGTGACTTGAGGAAAAACAACCTAGACTAGAATCTGCTTCTGGCCTTCTATCGCTGCTCAGTGGAGTGCGTGCTCACCTACTGTCTGAGTGTGTGGTACACCGGCTCCACGGCCGAGAACAGGAAGGCTGTGCAGAGGGTCATCAACACCACCCAAAAAATTATCGGCAGCCCTCTGCCCTCCCTGGAAGACATCTCCAGATCCCCCTGTCTCAGAAAGATCAAGGCCATCACAGGAGAACCCTCACATCCCACCCACCACCTGTTTGACCTGCTTCCCTCTGGACGATGGTTCAGATCAATCAGGTCCCACACCTCCAGACTGACAAACAGTTTCTTCCCCTGAGCCATCTGAACTGCAAACAGTCAGAGGCCCCACTCCCCTCCCTCCGAATGCTCACATGCACAGAACTGAGGACCTTTCTAATTATCACAGTAACACACCTATCTTTGCACACCACGCTTTCATATACATTGACTCATCTGTGAAATCACTACTATGTATATTTTCCATAATCCTTGGGTCATTTTACTCAATTGTGTTCAGTTGTGTGTTCTGCACTCTGCACTCTTATGTACATAGTTCCATCCCTGTAGCCACTACCATACCTGTGTATATTGCCATAATCCTGGGCTATTTTTATTTTTATTTCAGTCGTGTGTTTAATCATGAGTTCTGTATCTGTGTTTTATCTAATCCGTCTCTTAGTTAATTGCACAGTAGCCTAGTGGAGCACCTACAATTCCGTTGTACTGTACAACTGTACAATGACAATAAAGCCTATTCTATTCTGTTCTGTTCTATTCCATTCCAGAGGTGCACACCTCAGCTCGTCCCACCTGCTTTGCTTGTCATTACGCCTGCAGCTTTGCCTGTCTTCACGCCTGCAGTGTCGCCTGTCATCATGCTTGCGAGTCCACCCGCCGTCACACCTGCAGTACCAGTTCTCACATCTGCTACACTGGTGCCCCTGCCCACTGCTGCATCTCAGACTGCTTCATCCACTGTTCCTCTAGCGTCTCCTGAGACAATCATCACCGCTCCAGCAGCAGAGCCACCGGGGTCCTCATCAACAGAAGAGTAGGAGTTAAAGCAAGTACCTTTCTTTATTTCTAAAACATCAGTTTTAGAGAGGACTTGTCTTGCTCTTGGTGGGGGGATCCAGTTGCAGCTCCTATCTGCATCTGAGCTCTCCCCGCCAAGCTGTTCAGCTGGTTGTTTTGGTTTGGACATGGCACCAACCTGTGTTTGTCCCTCCATGTCCGAGGTGTGCCACAGCTCCAGCTGTCTCCGAGGTCCACACCACCATTCCACCTGGGCCGTCCGAGCAGTCCACTCTACCTGGGCAGGCCGGCATGCCTCCAACCATAGCTCAAGAGAACAGCATGCCTCCACCCATCATTCCAGAGGGCAGGGGACCTCCACCTGTCAATCCAGAGGTCAGAGGACCTCCTACCTGTCGTCCAAGAGGTCGAGCAGTCCGCTTCACCTGTCATCCAAGAGGTCGAGCAGTCCGCTTCACCCGTCGTTCCAGAGGTCAGGGGACCTCCACCCATCATTCCAGAGGTCAGGGAACATCCACCCATTGTTAAAAGAGGTTGAGCAGTCCGCTCCACCTGTCGTCCAAGAGGTCAGAGGTCCGCCACCTGTCGTTTCAGAGGTTGGGCAGTCCACTCAACCAGTCCTCCAAGAGGTCAAGCAGTCCACTCCACTCATCGTCCAAGAGGTCGAGCAGTCCACTCCACCTGGGCTGTCCAAGCAATCCGCTCCTCCTTCACCATCTGGGGTCACTGCTTCTCAGCTGCTATTAGCCCCTGCGCTGAAGGCCCCTCAGGTACTCTCTTGAGAACTAGAAACTTTTGTGCTATTAGCTCCTGAGCAAGAGACCCCAATGTTATCTTCTGAATTTGGAACCCCCATGTAGTTTTCTTCTGAGCAAAAAGCTCCTATATTGTTATCCCCAGAGGAAAGGGCTCCTACTTTGTTTTCTTCTGAGCAAAATGCTCTTACTATGTTTTCTTCAGAGCAAGAGGCACTCATGTCATCCCCTAAGTTTGGAGGTTCTGGTTGGACATTTCCAGAGTTTAAAGTTTCCATATTATCATCTCCAGAGTTTAAGGGTTCTATCAGCCCCAGAGCTCAAGGGTTCCACATTGTCATTTCCAGAGTTTAAGGGTTCAATATTGTCATCTCCTGAGTGCAAAGATTTCATGTTGTCAGCTCCTGAGTTTAAGATCTAAATGTCATTTTCCAGAGGTTAAGGCTCCTATGTCGTTGCTTGAGCAGAGAGTTTTTATGTTGTCACTCCTGAGCATAAAGTTCCTATATTAGCTCCTATGTTAAAGGCTCCTGAGGTCAGTGCCCCCACGGTGCCATGTCCATCCGTCTGGTGGCCCTTGGACTTTGGTAGGCCACCTGACGCATCATGTCCATCCGTCTGGTGGTCCTTAGACTTTGGTAGGCCACCTGACATGTTGTGTTCCTCCATCTGGTAGCCTATGGACTTGGGTAGGCCACCCAATATTCTGTATCGGGCCTTTTTGTTGTCTTGGGATGCTGGCAGACCACCCGACCCATTTTGGGGCTTTGGACTTGGGGTTGGCCCACAAGACTGTGTCGTGGGGCTTGGACTCTGTGGGGGGTAAAAGAGTTGGTTTTGACTCGCCTGGCCTTTGCATTCCTACCACCCACCTGGTGAGTTTTTTTGTTCGTTTGTTTGTTTTGTTGTCATCATCTTATTTTGAAGGTTTGTCTCTCTCTTTTTGACCAGATAGAAGTTTAATGCACTGCATATCGTATTGAGACTCATTAATTTTGGATAATGCCAACTATGCGCTTAACATGAGCGCACCTTAATGTCAAGTAAAATTCCTTGTATGTGTAAAAGCATGCTTGGCAATAAAGTTCATTCTGATTCTGATTCTATAATCTTTGTTGCATTAGTACCAGAATGTGGAAGCTTATGACTTGTACCTTTAGTGCTTGGTGCCTAATATTAACTTGCTCCTGTGCATTACACTGCACCATTTAAACTGTATTACTTGATATTATTTGGCCTCCACTGCTGTTTCTTAAATTTTTGCAAATATTCAGCCTTTTGCATATAGTTAAAATGATTTAAAGTGGCTATGACCAAAAACAAAAAAGAGTTGTAAACTTACAAGAAAAAAAAAAAAAAAAAACAAGAGCTGCAAATTTCTGAAAAAGAAACATTACAAATTTATGGTTAAAAAGAGTCACAAAATCAAAAGGAAAAGGTTGGCAAATTTATAAGTCACTAATTTATGAAGGACAAAAAATTGTTAATATTTGATAGGAAAAAGATAGCTAAAAGATAGATCTGATAGAAAAAGATGCAAATTTACTAAACAACTGAATGAATGAATTTATTTATTTATTTATTTTATTTATTTCGGATAGTACATTACAGGTTAAAAGAAACTGTATAATATAACAACAAGGTCAAATTAGACAAAGACTCCTTCTACTATACAATTCCACGTGAGTTATCCGAAATGGGTGATGGCTGAAGCCGCAGCTTATATTGCCCACCCATATTCCATCCAAGAATTCAAAGGAGAAAAAGGAGAAAACAAGACAAGAGCGATTACAATTTAAAACAAGGCTAAGACAAAATATGACTGAGAGAAAAGAAAACTGAGCTAGTCTAAGTTAAGCGGTTACTATTCAAAAACAAATCTAAGACATAGTGTCACAGAGAAAAAAGAAAAACTAAGCTATAACACAACACAGGCTGGAAATGTCAATCCTTATGTGAGTTTACATGTCGTCTTGTAAATATGTTTGGAGTATTTCTTCCTTTAGTTTTTGTTTAAATTGTCCAAGCTTTGTACATGATTTTAATTCAGGTCCAAAATCGTTCCATAATCTGACACCTTGCACTGAAATACAGTGTTGCTTGGTGGTTGTTCTCACTGTAGGCTTTTGAAATATACATGTTCCTCTGAAGTGATATCGTTTCTCCCTTGTTTGGAACAACTTTTGGATATTTGCGGGCAGTGATAGATTCTTCACTTTGAACATTATTATTGCGGTTTTAAAGTCGATCAGATCTTTCAACTTGAGAGTTTTTTGTTTAAGAAAAAGTGGGTTTGTTGGTTCCCTGTAAGCTGCTTTGTTGATTATTCTAATAGCTCTCTTTTGAAGCATAAAGAGTGGATATATGTTTGTTTTATATGTATTTCCCCATACTTCATTACAATATGTCATGTATGGGAGTATTAATGAATGATACAAGGTGTATAGTGTGGGTTGATTCAGCAAATTTTTCACTCTGTGTAATATTGCAATTGATTTGGATACTTTACCTTTTATATAATTAATATGTGGCTTCCAACACAGTTTGTTATCAATTATTACTCCAAGGAATTTAGTTTTGGATACCCTTTCAATCTCTACACCATTTACACTGAGTTTGGGTACTGGGTAGTTGTGATGGTTGTTAAAGACTATAAATTTTGTCTTGCTTAAATTGAGCGTTAATTTGTTTGAATCAAACCACAGTTTCAGCTTTCCTAATTCCTTTCTGAGTGTATCCAGAAGTTGTTCCAAATTGTTTCCACTGCATAGCAGGTTAGTGTCATCAGCAAACAATATTAAGTCCATTTTTTCTGAAACTTTACATATATCATTTATATACATATTGAATAATAATGGTCCCAAAACTGAACCCTGTGGGACTCCACAGGTGACCTTCAGTAGCTCTGAGTTTTTGTTGTTAACACATACAAACTGATATCTATTCTTTAAGTAACTTCTTAACCAGGACAGTGCTACCCCTCTGATACCACAATTTTGTAGTTTCTTTAATAATAGATTGTGATCTACTGTATCAAATGCTTTTTTAAGATCCAGGAATACTCCAACCGAATACTCTTTATTTTCAATGGCTGTTGATATTTTTTCTGTAAATTCCATTAAGGCATATGCTGTTGTCCTTTTGTGTCTGAACCCATATTGCTGCTCACACAATAAATCATTCTTCAGTATGAAGTTGTCAATTCTCTCATAGAATATTTTTTCAAGTATCTTGGAAAATTGCGGTAATAGTGAAATTGGTCTGTAGTTGGAGAGTTCCCCTCTGTCGCCTGTCTTGTAAATCGGAATTACTTTAGCTATTTTCATTGCATTGGGAAATATACCTGATTGGAGAGACAGGTTACAGATATACGTCAGTGGTTTCACTATGCATTCGATAACAGTTTTGACTAGTAGCATATCAATACCATCGCAGTCAGTAGATGTTTTACTTTTGAACGATTTAACAATTTCAATGACCTCTCTTTCGTCTGTGTTCTTTATGAAGATGGTGTCTTTTACAGCAGTGTTATTGCATATTGAATCACCTGTTGGCACCGTAGTGGGTATTTCTCGGGCCAGTTTAGGTCCAATGTTAACAAAAAAATTATTAAATTCATCTGCAGGTGAAGCTATATTCACATTCGGAGTCGATTTATTATTTTTTGGAATGTTAGTTGGGTAGCTGGTATTTCTGCTTTTATTTCCAAGGATACTGTTGATTATTGTCCATGTATTTTTAATATTGTCTTTGTTTTTTTCCAGTTCTTTACTGTAATAGTCTCTTTTACTACATCTTATTATATATGTTAACTTATTTTTGTATGTTTTATACCGCTGCTCTGCTTCTTTTGTCCTTTTCTTTATGAAAGCTTTATATAATAAATTTTTCTTTTTACACGCCTTTTGTAGTCCTTTGGTTAGCCATGGTTTGTCAGTAAATTTGTGTTTAAGCTTTTTTTTAACTAATGGGCAGTTTTTTTCATAAAGAGTGGTTACAATGTTTGTAAATGTGTCATAGGCTTCATTTACATCTGATACATAGACTTCTGTCCAGTCTTGCTTCAGCAAGTCCTCTTTAAAAGAACTGATTGCGTTTGGTGATTTGTGTCTGAACGATTTTGAGATTTTTTCTGGGTTGGGCCCCGTGTTGCCATGGATAAGTGCAAAGATTGGCAAGTGGTCGCTTATATCATTTATCAATAATCCACTTTCTATTTTCTTGTCGAGAACATTGACAAACAGGTTGTCAATAAGTGTAGCAGAGTGAGCTGTGATTCTACTGGGATGTGTTATTGTGGGATATAGACTCATGCTGTACATAGAGTTCATGAACTCTGTAACTACATTTTGTTGATGTGGATTAAGTAGATCAATATTGAAATCTCCACAAATTGCTACCATTTTCTTACTAGTAATATTATTGTACAGCTCGACTAATTTATCTCTGAATGTCTCAATGCAAGTTCCCGGCGTTCTGTATATGCAGCTTATGATTAGATTTTTTGTTTTGTCTAGGTCAATCTCAACAGTAACACATTCCAGAAGCCCTGGTAGTGCTGAGGACATTTCATTTACAAGCTTACATCTATATAGGTCATCAATATACAGTGCAACACCACCACCCTTTTTTTGAGATCTTTTTTTGAGAACTTCAATTGTTCACAAGAAAAAAGTAGCAAATTAACACGTAATTTTATGAGGAAAGAGTTTCAAATTCACAAGAAGAATGTTTCAAATTTACATGAAAAATGTTGCAATCTATTTGATAGAAGTAGCAAATTTCTGAGGAAAAAAGTTGCAAATTATGTAAAGAAAGAAGCAGTTACAAAATCACAAGGAAACATTTGCAAATTTACAAGAAAGTTACAAATTTATGAGGGGAGAAAAAAACTGCAAATTTATAACAAAATAAACAGAAGAATGAACAAACATACAGAAAAGATGTTAAGTATTTACAAGAAAAGTTTGATTTTGAAAATAAGCAATTTGCAGTGGGGGTTGTATAATTTCTAGTGCAACCGTACTATGTTACATGGAATATCTGTCATAGCATTATCTATTTTCAACTTATTTCACTTGTGAATATACAAGTTCTGTTGGCTGAGCTCTGAAGGCTGTCTCTTAAGCGTTCTCATGCCTGCATTTTGTTAAATTTTTGTTGATGTTATGCTATGGGCCGTCTGGTATCCGACCCTTTAGACAGGGGTACTGTAAGGGTTTGGACATGACTGTGCTCATGTCCTCGCTTTATGTTCATACTAGTGCATACCCGCAAAAACCAAGTATAAGCAAGTATTTCTGCATGCCCGTAGAAAGCAAGTGTAAGCAAGCATTTCTCCATCCCCATAGAAAGTTCCTGCTACCATGGCAACAGTAACCATGGTGAAACCTGCTTTTGATCTTTGATGTCAGCACTCATTCAGTAATGCCTGCCTTTGATCTCTGATGATGTGTCTGCCTGGCAACAGTAACCATGGTGATACCTGCCTTTGATCTGTGACATCACAGTAACCATGGTGATGCCTGCCTTTGATGTCTCCCTGGCAACAGTAACCATGGTGATGCCTGCCATTGATCTATGACGTTACTCAGCTGCCTGAGTTAGTAACTCACTGAGCTAACTCCATAGCGCCCCTATGGACATTCATTAAAGATTTCCCCTCCTAAACTTCCGTGTATCCAGGGAGGCTGAAATTTGGGGATGCACACCCTCGTAACCTCAGCAAAGCACATATAAAATCTGAGGCCAGTCTGACGAATGGTTCGGGAGATACACGTGGAACACACAGACAGAGATTTCTTGCATTATGGTATGATTTGTTTTTCTGTTATCTTCAGGACATGAGTTCAGCCATGTCCTCGCCTTTAATTATTTTGTTTCTCTGTGCTGTGATTATCATTTGCATTTTTGGTCCTGGTGTACTCTGTCTGTTCAGCCCCACCCGTTCTGTGCTTCTCCGTTACCCTTCATTGTTTCCCATCTGTCATGCATTATCTTGATTACTCCCCTGTCTACATACACTACCGTTCAAAAGTTTGGGGTCACTTAGAAATTTCCTTATTCTTGAAAGAAAAACACTGTTTTTTTCAATGAAGATAACTTTAAACTAATCAGAAATATACTCTAATATCTAATATACATTGCTAATGTGGTAAATGACTATTCTAGCTGCAAATGTCTGGTTTTTGGTGCAATATCTACATAGGTGTATAGAGGCCCATTTCCAGCAACTATCACTCCAGTTTTCTAATGGTACAATGTGTTTGCTCATTGCGTCAGAAGGCTAATGGATGATTAGAAAACCCTTGTACAATCATGTTAGCACAGCTGAAAACAGTTTAGCTGGTTAGAGAAGCTATAAAACTGACCTTCCTTTGAACAGGTTGAGTATCTGGAAAAAATTATTATTTCAAATACAAATCATTATTTCTAACCTTGTCAATGTCTTGACTATATTTTCTATTCATTTTACAACTCATGGTGGTAAATAAGTGTGACTTTTCATGGAAAACACAAAATAATTGTCTGGGTGACCCCAAACTTTTGAACGATAGTGTATGTGCGTCTTAGTCTGTGTCAGGTGTGGCGTCATTATTATTTCTACCGTGTTCCCTTCTGGTCCGTCAGTCCGGTTTGGTTTTGTGTTTGCAGCCCTGTGCTGCTGTTCTGCTGTCACAGTTGTGTCAATAAATCATCCTGACACTCATCACCCCTTGCACCTGAGTTGGAGAAATGGTTAAGTAAATCCACAGATGGATAAAGTACCCACTCTAATTTTAACAACGACTGTCAATAATGGAGTACGTGATGAACACACCCCAAGGTTACCAAGACACTTTGTTTCTTTCTGTATATACTGTACATGTACGTATATAGCCTAGGCCTTAGACCTATAGAAAGTTGAAATGACATACACATACTGTATCTTGTGACTTTTGACCTTGAGTACAAATTGAATGCAGACCCACCTGAGGATCATTGTGTGTGAGTTTGGTGACCATCTGTGCAAATGCCTAGGAGGAGTAAGGATTTTCATAAGCTGTAGATGGATATTTAATAGGGTGTTCTAATTTATTAGTCTATTAGAGTACTTGGACTACTAATGTGCAAAATTATACAGGTAGTCAGGACTGATGCCACACTGATGCAGGTTGTGAAAAGGGCTACAAAGCACACAGTTACACTATAGAACATGAATAACACTGTCTATGTGGAAGAACTTTACAGTAAAAATCAATGAAAAGCAAAAAAGATGTTCACAGAGTGACTGAGAATTTCAAAATGGGAATAGGAACCCACCTGCATAAAATGTCACCTCCATTTGCTCCTTGTACAAAGGCAGATCCTGGAAGAATTCAAAATTATATGAATCTATCCTAATAATGATTGAGGGGGAGGAATTTCAATGCAGGGTGAGATATTTTTGGTGTGTCTGCTGAGTTGGTGCATGTGACACAGCAGCCGGGTGCAAACAACAATTGGAAGGCATTTGATCACTTAAACAAACAGTCATAAACAACTAAACCACCTTATAAGAAACCTGTACATGTTCCCAGAGGTGCTTTGCGCTGGCAGACAAGGCAGGTAAAGTGCTTGGGACCACAAGTCAGAACTGTGAATTACTACAGTAGTGACAATGTGGAGAGTTTGCCATGACAGTGGTAGGCCGGTGCAGAACCCCCTAAAGGGGCCCCACCCCCACCTCTCACTCTGGCAAGCACCGGTGTAAACAAACAAGTGAGAGTGGCTGTTCCAAATTGAAGCCAAGTTATCTATCTGGCAGTGACAAAAGAAGAAAAAGAGGAAGAGGAGAAAAGAAAGCAAGACAGTGGTAAGTAGTGCAAATAAGAGTAGTTAATTTAGCTCAGAGCAGCTTTGTGTGTCCTGCCTCTGCTGGTCCTGATGTGACTGTGTTGCATACTTAGGTGTTGCAGCAAGGACACTGGTACTTGATTTGTTTGCTCAGCTAGCAGGCTGTAAATAAAATGTGCATGTACTTTTCAGGTTTTGTGACTATGTCGTCTTTCAGTATGAAAGCTGTGCAATCCTTTATATATGAGACCCCTGGACTCCTACCTGAAGGTTGAGGGAGGAGATGGTGACATCATGAGCGGTCTGTCTCTTCAAATTCTCATCATGTGATACTACCACATGTCCGTCATGTGTCAAGTGACAATCCAGCTCCAGCATCTCAGTGCCCTGCTGTACTGCACTGAATGGCAGAAGAGAAATGGAATAAAATTAAAGACAGGACATACACTACTCACAAAAAGTTAGGGATATTTGGCTTTTGGATGAAATTTCAGGATGCACCTAAAATGCACTATAACCTTTACAGGTGAACTTAATTTGACATTCTCTAACCTTTTGAATGCACATGTCCAACTGTTCAGTGTTTCAATACTTTTTGTATAACCTGCTGTTCTCTAACAAGGTGCTTAATGGCAAAATTCACAACAGGTGTTTGATCCATGAATCGAGCAAGAAATTTTCTGATTCAATTAGAATTGGTATTTAAACAGTCCTCTTCACCATCTTGTTCACATTTTGACATCATAAGACCAAGACGACACCTAACAATTGATCAGCAGTACCTCACCATTGCGAGGCTTCAAACAGGATGTTCTCAGAGGGGAGTGGCCACTGAGCTTAGAGTGTCACAGAGTGTCATCAGCAGGTTGCAACAGAGATACAGAGAGACTGGAAGAGTCACAGAAAGGCATAGAAGTAGACGTCCTTTGGCCACATCCTACGCTGATGACCACTTCATTGTGAGCAGTGCCCTGTGGAACTGGATGATGAATGCCACTCAACTCCAGGCACATTTAAGGGAGGTGAGAGGCAATCAAGTGTGACATCAGACTATTCGAAACCATTTAGATCAGCGTAGTCTACGTGCTAGATGAGCTGCAAGGGTGTCTGACCACACCACCATGCACAGGCGTCATGGGCCAGGGAGCATTTATGCTGGACAAGGGACCAGTGGACTCCAGTGCTGTTCTTTGATGAAAGTTGATTTCCGTTGAGCAGAAATGATGGCCGCCAATGATGTTGGAGACGTCAAGCAGAGCGCTATGCATCAGTCACTGTTGTCACCGGACGAGCCTTTGGTGGTGGTGTTGTTCCAGTCTGGGCAGGTGTGTCTAGTCAATACAGAACTGCCCTACACCTTGTGAATGGTACAGTGACAAGCCAATACTAACTGAATAACATCATTAATCTGGTCATTTTGCCCCTGCATGAACAACACAAGCCTAATTTCATCTTCCTGGATGACAATGCTCTAGCTCATCGAGGTTGCACCATTAGGAAAAGACTGCTGGAGGCTGGAGTACCTCAAATGGAGTGGCCTGCACTTTCTTCAGACCTGAATCGCATAGAAAACCTATGGGATCAGCTGAGTTGCTGTGTAGAGGCTCGTAACTCTGCACCCCACAACCTCAATGACCTGAGGGCCACCCTTCAAGAAGAGCAGAATGCCATGCCTCAGCAGATAATAAGTCAACTTGTGAACAGCATGAGACATTGTTGTCAAGCTGTAATTTATGCTCAAGGGCACATGACAAGTTATTGGGACACTGACATTTTTTGTTGTGGTATACCCACCACTGTTATTGGCTTTTGTTTCAATAAATTGTTTGAGGTGAGGAAATCACCATTGCGGGCTTCTACTTAAATGCTCTGCTTTCATGATATTATATCACTGTAATGTGAACTTTTTACATTTTCCATTAAATTTCACCTGAAAGCCAAATATCTCTAACTTTTTGTGAGTAGTTTATATGTGCTACTGTAATGGCGTTCACTTATATAAGCACTTTTCTACTCACCCCTGGATGACCAAAGCATTTTACAGATTCTGCTATCTACCCATTCACTCACACGCTCACACACTGGTGGCAGTGGAGCCGCCATGCACACAGGTGCTGGCCTGACCCACCAGGAGCAACTGGGGGTTCAGTGTCTTGCTCAAGGACACTTTGACATGCAGACTGCAGAGAGTGGGAATCGAACCATTGAACTGCCAATCAGTAGTCAGCCACACTACACCTGTGCTACAGCCGCCCCCACATCATTAACAATAGGACATGTACTGCAGGCTTTTAAACTGCTGTAGCTAAGCCATTACTTAAAACCATCGCTTGATATATGAGTATTAGCAAACAAGAGCCAAATTTCTAATCTGCCTTTTATTTTAAAAAATAGAGTTGCTGCATTTTACCACTTGCAGATAAAACAGTATATTTGAAGACTATTGGTCAGTGTTTAGAATTTGTCATCAATTTCCAGGACCACTTTTTTCCACTTGCATAATATCACCAAGATTAGCAACATCTTGTTTTAGAGTGATGTTGAGAAACTAGTCCATCCTTGTGTTAGTTCTACATATGATTACTGTAATTCCTCCTCATCAGACTGTTCTGAAATGTCCCTGAAGAGTCTTTAGTTGATCCAAATGTACTATACTTAATGGGTATTAGAAAGAGAGATCATAGCTCTCCCGTTTTGGCCTCCCTTCATTGACTTCCTAGCAGCAAGAGTGAAAAGGAAGCTTTACAAGACTGTAGTGAGACCTGCTATGATGTATGGTCTGGAGATGGGGACACTGACAAAAAGGTAGGCGGTGGAGCTGGAGGTGGCAGGGTTGAAGATGCTAAGATTCTTGTTAGGAGTAATAGGAGGGACAGGATTAGAAATGAGCACTTCAGTGGGACAGCTCAGGTTGAGCAGTTTGGAGACAAAGTAGGAGAGAGAAGGCTGAGATGGTTTGGACATGTGCTGAGGAGGGAGAGTGGATATACTGGGCAAAGGATGTTGAAGATGGAGCTGCCGGGCAGGAGGAAAAGAGGAAGACCACAGAGAAGATTCATGGATGTAGTGAAGGAGGACATGGAGACGGTTGGTGTGACAGAGGAAGATGAAGGGATAGGGTGAAATGGAAGCAGATGATCCGCTGATCATCTCCGGCAGCATTCTTGAAAGCCCATAGCAAACCCAATGTGAAAGACTGTGCATTGACTCATGTACCCCCCACTGTGCCTTAAAGGCTATGCCATTATCCAAGCTTGCCTTGTATTCAGTATGAAATTCTTTTAATAATATTTCCCAGAATTAATTTCAATGGGAGACCTGAATGTGAAGCAACTTAAAACATCCATCTTCTAATGAAAATAATAATCTTATCAAATTGATCTTGAACTTTATTTTGCTAATACTGTATGTGTACAAAAGTAGATTCAAATAACATATGATATACTGTATGTGTACTTTTACCACTATAGCAATTATGTTTTTAAAAATATTGTCAGTTTTCATGAACATAATACCCTTACTATGGACCCCTTCCTACTCACTGTGTGAAGGCCTCCATGGTGCTCTCTATTCTTTCACCACATCCTGAAAACAGATGAGACAGCAGGATGAAAAGTACAAGTAAATTTTTGAAGTCTTACAGTATTTATTACAGTATTAATTCAGTATTCAACATCTACCACATATTAAAATTATTCAAAATGCAGCTGATACAGATATGGAGCCACTGGAACAGCCATTCATTTCATGACATCAGATAAAGTGGTCATATTTGAGTCACTAAGATGTCTGCTTGTTTTTGGCATGAATCATGTATGTTTTTTAGAGGTTTGTATTTGTTATAACAGTTACTGGAAGATCTTTGTCTACCCACATCTTTGTATCAGCCTAGACAGTGCTGTGGTTTTTCCTAAACGTTGACAGCTCCCACAGGTCTTAATGAAATGTTTGTGACATATTTTGGTCAAATTGCCTTTAATTATTGCAGCATCATTGTGAATCATCTATTGCAGCCTTCCTGAGAATGGTTACTTTCAGTGCATGTCTCTTTAAATGTTCATGAGCTGCAGTTAACTCCACCCTACCTCTTATATCCCTATTGCTAATCTTAGCTGGCTAGCTCCTAGCTGGGGTAGTGAGCCTGAGCCAACTAACTTAAATTTGTCTTAAAGAATGAATGAAATAATACATCATTGGTGGACAGAAGTGTGTGGTTTCAGTGGTCAATAGGATATGATCGGTCCCTGGAGTACAATAATTACAGAAACATTTGTGAATGAGTGAATGGTTTTAGTTAGAGAAAATAAAACTATAGTAAACTAAGCTAAAATAACTTCTGAGAATGAAGTATATGGTTAAGTGTTGGTCGATGAACAAGGATTCCAGTGGGGGTGAATAGAATTTATAGAAAACAGCCATCAAAACCACCAGATCAACAGTTAAACTAACAGCAGGCGGTCTGTCTGTCACGGTTTGCCTAAACACTGAACGGGACTGAATGGGACACAAAAACGCCCAAATAACAAAGGATATGATTTAATTCATAATGCTGTGGGCGACCCCCACAGCCTACGGGACAAGCAGAGCGCTCAGCTGGAGCAATTAGCAGAACAGTGAGATGTATGGACTGATATCAATAGGTAGAGAGGAAGTCCGGTGCCAGTAATCCTGCTATTGATATGTGTGACTCTAAAGCAAATGTCCATGCCTTCCTGCTGTTTACTGTGATGCTAATATGCCATGCATGCATTGTCTAGCTGGGCATATAAGTCTACTGTATATCGCTTGCTCTCTCTCTCACTCACTTTTTGATCACACGCATTGCCTGTTTGCTGACTAGAGACACAGGGCTCGCTCCAGCGCGCTCCCACAGCACTGGGGTGAACCCTCGTGATGGAGGATGAATAAAACACCCTTTTAAACTTCAGTTCGCCGTGTCCGCCTGCACTTATTCCGTGCCTCCACATCTGGTGACCCTTATTATGATCCTCCACAATGCTACTGTTTTTAGATGCTGTCCAGTATTGCAAATTGCTCATTTGAGCAGCTCGGTGGCACAGTGATTAGCACAGTGGCAGCACAGTAAGAAGGTCATGGGATCGATTCCACCCCTGACCATTATGAGTTTGATCCCACCCCCCTGACCATCAGTGACCCTTCTGTGTGGAGTTTGCATGTTCTCCCCATGTCTGCATGGGTTTACCCTGGGCACTCCGGTTTCCTTCCACAGGCCCAAAACATGCAAGTTAGGTTAATTAGAGATTCTAAAGTGGCCATGTGTGTGAATGGGGAAGGGATGGCACCGTACCTTGGCTGCTTCATCCATCTAGGTCAGGGGTGTCCCATCATGTGCCATGGAGGGCCAAGGCCCTGCGGGCTTTACCTCCAACCAGTGTCTCCAACAGCAGATCCCACTGATTGCTGATAAGTAAAAGCACCTGCTGAAGAGACTGGGTAGAAGAGAAAAACTGCAGGGTCTTGGCCCTCCATAACACATGATTGGACACCCCTGAGCTAGGTGGATGCTCTACTGGATCAATAAAGTACACACACAAAAATATCCACTCAAAAACACAATAATCTGGAAATTTTGGTATAAACATCCACTGTACTGTGTCACCTCCTGGTGGCACTGCTCTGTAACTGCACAGAAACCGAGGCTGATAAAGCAGTAGCCATACTTCCAAATAATTATTTATCTATCTATCACAATGACTTAACGACTTCCGTTCCCCAATGTACAAGATACAACACTAATATGAATATAAGTCCTAAACATTTATAATTTCTAGCAAAGTGAATGACATAGTTAATGTCCCGTTGATTTAGTCAAACCTCATCTAAACAATGAACGGGACCAAAGGGGACACAAAAATGCCAAAATAAATTAAAAGAAATACATTACAATGGGTCTCAAATATTTGTAAAACTGTGCTGTTTGCTGACTTGATGTCACATTTGGTCCCGTTTGGTATGATTTAATGCTGTATTTGGGCATCGTGCATCCCGTTTGTTAAAGTATGGCCATTTGTCATTATTAAAACAAAAATGACTTAATTGATTTTTGGGGCATTTGTTGGGCTTTTGTTGTCCCATAGAAATGATTTTATTCATTATTTGGGTGTTTGATGTCCCGTTTTGGTTATGTTCATTGTTTAGTGAAACTGCTGTCTGTCAGCCTCTTTCCACTAAGAAGAACTCTAATAGACTGACCAACTCTGACTGCCTAGCCATGCTAATGGGTCGACGTAGCATCATGGCAAAAACATAGCAAAATAGGCCAGAATAACACAAGATATTTACTGTAGATTAGTGAACCAGGTGGAAAGAGGGATGTCTATTAGGGTGACTGAAATTTAAAGAAAATAATATAAACTGCTTGGTAAGCTAACTCTATAGCAGCACCGTTAGTTCTGAAGCCGTGCCTTGGGCTAAGAAACCCTGGACAGGGACTGGATCATCACAGCCAATAACACCGTGATGGTTGTGACAGAAGATTGGAGCATTTGTCAGTGATGTAGGGAAAAAGATCCTGGAAGAGCAAAACCAACTTCTACTGAAATGCGTGGAAATTTTAACAGTTTTACTGTGTATGACCCAAGAAATAATTTTAGAAGGTTGAAACCCACAAAGACACCATGTCTGCGTGAATGGGACGTTTAAAAACCTCCAGCAGGTAAAGACCCTTACCTCCTCTGTGTGAGATGTGTGTGCACCAGAAAGCAGTGCGTTTCCTCTTGTGGAGAAGGTATGGGTTCTTCAGCAGATACACCGAGGTGAGGGTGTATCCCCCCAAAACTGGGAGGATGAAATACAGAAAACTGCTCATTCTTCCCTGCAAACAAGTCCAGTGACTGCCACTGAAGAAGTAGGCGTGAATCAACAGGAAATCTTTGATTAAAAAAAAAAAGAGATTTCTTTTGGTAAAGGACTGACTATTCAGCAGCCCCTGCAAGAACGGACCATGATCAAAACAACTGTTTCTACAAGATATAAGGAAAAAAAAAAAAACTAGCCAAACAAGTAAGACTGCAGAATGTCCCACCTTTCCTCAGTCAGTCTTATCTAGTCTGGTGTGTTGGAACCTTCAGAGCTGTAAAAGTCAGTTAATAAAGCACCAGCTCATAACCCACAGCTCACCTCTCTGGGATCTTGCTCTCTCTCTGGCCTCTCCCCTGCTCTTGGCAACACTATTCCACTCTGTTTAAACTGCTTTTGTTCATAAAGGAATGAATGGCTTTGTGCATGTCTGTGTGTGCTGCACCTCTGTGCAGCACGTTAGCCAACACCTTTCTAGAATTCCTTTTATTTTGCTTCAATGTTGGGAGTCAGGATTGCAATAAACAGGCCTACACAGTATCCAGGCGGTTCCAAATCAGGATTTATCTTATTTAGTCCTCCATTGCCCCTTCTAAATTTGAGGATTAGAGTGATGCTGATAAATTTGGAAGACATACATCACAGGGAGTCCAGGATGTGTCAGCTTTGACAAATGGGATATGGCATACAAAGAAAGTATGTAAACTCATGAAAACCACACCCATGTTCACCTACAGTCCAAAGTCAGCAGAATGCTACATTGTTCAGCTGCACTAACAAAGCTGGAATGTGATAGATAATAGTTTGACAGGCTGAGTTGGTAATTTGACTTTCCAGCTTTTTCTCATATTTTCAGGTTTATCCCTTTGACACACCAAAGATCTTTGGTGCTTGAGAACTTCAAGTATTCTTAGCCCTTATTCTTAGCTTCTAAATAATTCAAGGAGCCCTGAGAGTGTAGAAATGCCAGAGGGGTGAACAGCCAAGTTATGACATGCCATACCATACCATGGAAGGAGATTGTGTAGCTGGAAAAGCAAGTTGTTCATGCAGTCATGCATGTCCAAGACACTACCATGAAGCTGAATTGAGCAGCGGCTTTCAAGGCTGAAGATAATCAGGATAAACTTTGATCTGCGTTATCATGCAACAGTCAGTGACACCTGTTGGTGTTTTTTTTTTTTATTTAACCTTTATTTAACCAGGGAAGTTCCATTGAAAGATGACCTTGTGGCGGATGAAATAAGGGAACCCAGTGTGGAGGCACGGAATAAGTGCAGGCACGGCGAACTGAGGTTTAAAAGGGTGTTTTATTCATCCTCCATCACAGGACTCACTCCAGCGCTGTGTAAGCGTGCTGGAGCGAGCCCTCAGTCTCTAGTAGCAGCAAGTCATCAGAGTGGTCAGAGAGCAGTAAGAGAGGGAGCAAGCGATATTCAGTTCACTTATATACCCAGCTACAGACAATGCATGCATGGCATATTAGCATCACAGTAAGCAGGAATGCATGGGACATTTACATGAGAGTCACACATATCAATAGCAGGATTACTGGCGCCAGAATTCCTCTCTGCTCTGGAGCTGTAGGACAAAAGAGGTTGCAAGGCACATCTACATATTGATATCAGTCCATACATCTCATTGTTCTGCTAATTGCTCCAGCTGAGCGCTCTGCTTGTCCGTTGGCTGTGGGGGTCGCCCATAACCTCTCTTTTTCCAAGGATGCCCTGTTCACATTCATACCTGGAAGCAGCCCAGTACAACCACAGACTGACCTGTGGCCACTGAGCAGCTCCACTGGAGCAGTTGGGGTTAAAGGCTTTGCTCAAGGGCACCACAGTGGGGTTTAGGAGGGTGGGGCAAACACTGCTATGATATCTGCCCCACCCAGATCTGATCCTTCCGGGCCAGGGATTGAACTGGCAACCCCCCACTCATCAGTCCACATCCCTAACCATTAGGCTACCACTGCCCACAGTTGGTGTACACAGTATCCACTGAATATTCCATCAAACTACTATGCAGTGCCTGAGAATATTGTGTGTTGGGCCACTTCTACAGCTCACATGTAGGTAAGTTGAACAGTAGCTTTGCATTAGTGCTTCAACATGAGTTCCTGGTTCAAATCAACGTCTACTCTATTCAGCTTTCAACACTGTCAGGGAAAGTGATATGACTGTTAACCCACTTTAGCCTACACATACAGTGGGGGAAATAATTTTTTGATCCCCTTCTGAATTTGTAAGTTTACCCCCTGAAATAAATGAACAGTCCATATTTTTATGGTAGATTTATGTTGTAAGATGTGCCTAATGCATGTGTTTAGATAGGACAGCTCAGTGCGTGAACGTGGGTGAGTGAGTGCGTGCGCGCAGCCGAGGCGCGCCCCGGCGGTGTGTGTGGAACGGCCCCAACGAGTGAACGGTGTGTGTGATTTTGGGCGGATGAGAGACAGAGAGCGAGGCGACCGGAGCAGGTAGAAATGGTTGCTAATAATATTGCAGTCTGTAAATAAAGCCCCAACGCTTCAGCAATACGGCCTGTGCCTCTGTGTACCACCATATCTCCTGCTTAACAAGAGTGAGGTTTTACTCGGGAGTTGACCCCGGAGGAGGAAAAGCGCCTCCGGCCCTGGAGAAGACGGATCTCCCCTGCGTCCCCCAACCACGGTTAGGAGACCAGAAGCAGGAACGGTTAACACTTATTTTAACAGAGAGAGACAGATCAACAACAAAAAATCCAGAAGAAACCATCAATTAAGGGTTATAAATTAATTTGCATTTGATAAAGGGAAATAAGTATTTGATCCCCTGCCAACCAGGAAGAATTCTGACCTGCACAGACCAGTTATATTTCTATGAGGCATATAAATTAGTCCTGTCCCTTTCGGAAAGTACTCCTAATCTCAAATCGTTATGTGCATAAAAGACTCCTGTCACAGAATCAATCTCTTCAATTCAAACTTCTCCACCACGAAAAGACATCAGGGACAAGATTGTAGACCAGCACAAGGCTGGAAAGGGCTACAGGACCATCAGCAAGAAGGTTAGTGAGAAAGAGACCATTGTTGGTGCTTTAATTCGAAAAAGGAAGAAATATAAGATAACAGTCAATTGCTCTCACTCTGGTGCTCCAAGCAAGATTTCACCTCGTAGAGTAAGGATGATTCTGAGAAAGGTGAGGGATCAGCCCAGAATTACACAGGAGGAGCTTGTTAACAATCTCCAGGGAGTTGGGACCACAATCACCAAGAAAACCACTGGTAACACACTTTGCCATAATGGGTTAAAATCTTGCAGTGCCCACAAGGTCCCCCTTCTCAAGAAAGTGCATGTATAGGCTCGTCTGAAGTTTGCCACTGAACATCTGGATGATTTAGGGAAGGCTTGGGAGAATATGATGTGGTCAGATGAGACCAAAATTGAGCTCTTTGGCATCAACTCGACTCCCTGTGTTTGGAGGCAGAGAAATGCTGAATAGGACTCCAAGCGCATCATCCCCACTGTCAAACATGGAGGTGGAAACATTCTGCTTTGGGGCTGTTTCTCTGCTTAGGGTACAGGGAGACTTCAGCACATTGAGGGGCTGATGAACGGGGGGCCATGTATGATAGAATCTTGGATGAGAACCTCCTGGCTTCAACCAGAACACTGATGGTGAGTTGTGAATGGGTCTTCCAGTATGACAATGACCCCAAACACACGACCAAGGCAACAAAGGCGTGGCTCAAGAAGAAGCATATTAAGGTCCTGGAGTGGACTAGCCAGTCTCTGGACCTTAATCCCATAGAAAATCTGTGGAGGGAGCTGAAACTTTGAGTTGCCAAGCGACAGCCTGGAAACCTTCAGGATGTGGAGAGTATCGGCAAAGAGGAGTGGACCAAAATCCTTCCTGAAATGTGCACAAACCTGATGACCAACTACAAGAAAAATCTGACCTCTGTGATGCTACAAGGGTTTCTCCACCAAGTACTAAGTCACGTTTTGCTTGAGGATCAAATAGTTATTTCCCTCCATCAAATGTAAATTAATTTATAACCCTTATTTAATATTTTTTCTGGATTTTTTTTTTTTGTTGATATTCCGTCTCTCTCTCTGTTAAAATAAACCTACCATGAAAAATTATGGATGTTCATCTCTTTGTAAGGGGGTAAACTTATGAATTAACCTTACGTCATGTACCACAGGCTTTTAAAATTGCTGTAATTAAACCCTTACTCAAAAAGCCAACGCTCGACTCAGGAGTTTTAGCTAACTATCGACCAATCTCTAATCTGCCTTTCATTTCAAAAATCTTAGAAAGAGTTGTTGCTACGCAATTATTTGACCACTTACAGGGAAATGGTTTATTTGAAGAGTTTCAATCTGGGTTCAGAATTCATCATAGTACTGAAACAGCCTGAGTGAAGGTCACAAATGACCTTCTTATTGCATCTGATAATGGACTCATTTCTGTACTTGTCCTTTTAGATCTTAGTGCAGCCTTTGATACTATTGATCATGATATTCTACTTGATAGATTAGAACACTGTTGGACTAAATGGTACTTCACTGCAGTGGTTTAGATCTTATTTGTCCGATAGATTTCAGTTTGTTCATATCAATAATGAGTTTCCTTCCAACTCTAAGCTCATTCATGGAGTTCCACAGGGATCTGTGTTAGGCCCTACTCTTTTTAGTTTATATATGCTTCCGTTAGGCAACATCATTAGAAAGCACTATATACTGTATATTTTCATTGTTACGCAGATGACACACAATTATACCTGTCAATGAAGCCCAATGATTGTAATCAATTAGGCAAGTTAGATGCCTGTCTTAAGGAAATCAAAGCTTGGATGACTTGTAATTTTCTGCTATTAAACCCGGATAAGACCGAAGTCATTCTTGTCGGTCCAAAAAACCTTAGAAATACCTTTCCAAATCAAACTCTTAATTTGAATGTGGCTACTCTTACTCTGAATAGTTCTGTGAGGAACCTTGGAGTTTTTTTTGATCAAGATCTGTTTTTTAATTCATATATTAAATTTGTTTCTAAGACTGCCTTCTATCATCTGCGCAATATTGCCAAGATTAGGAGCATCTTGTCTCTGAGTGATGCTGAGAAACTGATCCACGCTTTTGTTAGCTCTAGATTAGATTATTGTAACTCGTTATTATCAGGTTGCCCTAAAATATCTTTAAAAAGTCTTCAGTTGATCCAAAATGCTGCAGCAAGAGTTTTAACAGATACTAGAAAGAGAGATCATATCTCTCCGGTTCTGGCCTCCCTTCATTGGCTTCCCATAGAGTTTAGAATTAAGTTTAAAATCCTTCTCACTTACAAAGCTCTTAATAATCAGGGCCCCTTTTATATAAAAGATCTGATATTACCCTATCATCCTAACAGAGCACTATGCTCCCAAAATGTTGGATTACTTGTAATACCTAGAATCTCCAAAAGTACAATGGGAGGCAGAGCCTTCTGCTATCAAGGCCCTTTCCTGTGGAATCAGTTACCAATCTGGGTTCGGGAGTCAGACTCGATCTCTGTTTTTAAGAGCAGGGTAAAAACCTTTCTCTTCAATATAGCCTACGATTAGGGAGGGATCATGTGTCTCTTAACCCTCCCTTTGTTTTGCTGTTAATAGATTTAGACTGCCAGGTGACCTCCAATAATGTACTTGGCTTCTCTCCGTTAATGTTTGCTCTCTTTATGTCTGTTCTCTCCATCTTCTCTATCCTCTCACCCCCCAGCCAGTCGCAGCAGATGACTGCCCCTCCCTGAGCCTGGTTCTGCTAGAGGTTTCTTCCTGTTTAAAGGGAAGTTTTTCCTCTCCACCGTCACCAAGTGCTTGCTCACAAGGGATCGCCTGATTGCTGGGGTCTTTCTGCAACTGTGGGGTTTCCCCTACATTTGAAAGTGCCATGAGATGACTGTTGTTGTGATATGGCGCTATGTAAATAAAGTTGAATAGAATTGAATTGAATTGGTGAGGGGGGCCTTTAATCTGAAGAAGGAGTCCTATCAAGTTTGGTTGGCTTGTGGAACTCCCTAAGCAGCTGAGGTGTACTGCCAGGTCAAGCGGAGTGCAGCTCGGGTGGTTGCTGAAGCAAAAACTCGGGTATGTGAGGAGCCTTGAATAACGAAACTGAATTGCATTTAATTCAAGTTTATTTCAAGCAACCATTCCCACAGTCTGCTCTCATTCTTGAGCAGCGAACAAAGAGAAGGAAACACACCAAAGTTTTCACCTTTATACATTCTCACATCAAGAAATCTCCCTCGCAGGGGAGGTCACACATCTCCATCATAATCCCTTTATTTACATTCCTCCCCCCTCTCTCCTCTCGAGCCTCAGAGGTCAGGGAGTCTTCTGTCCACACCCATTGTCTTCTCTCGCTGTCCTCCCCAGGTGTCCCAGACTCTCCGTCTCCTTCATCGTGAGGTTAAAGCATATCTCTCATATGTCCAACATGTGCATGCACAACTACACAGCCATATAACCCCCCCCCCCCAAACAATGAAGAACGGACTATTCCCTAAGATTCAATAACATGCTACTGACTACTGCACAATCAACATCAACATTCAGTCTGTGCGCCGCCTGGGCTTCAACCGTCTGCCGAATCTGCTGTGAGTTGGCCCCGTCTTGCCTGCGGCGCCTTTCTGCTCCAGCTCTGTTGACTGAGGGAGAGAGTGATTATTTGCCCCCTGCGGGGGCCTGCCTCGTCGAGGTACCCTCGCGACCGGTACAGATTCGTCCTTCATGACAAAAGCAGGTTTTAGTCTGTCAATACTGACTGTCTCTTTTCTGTCTCCAAAATCTAGCACAAATTGCTTATCACCTGCCTCCAGCACTCGAAATGACCCTTCGTACGGTGGTTTGAGTGTTGCTTTTAGGACTTCGCGCCTGACAAAAACGAACTCAGCATTTTTCAAAGCTTTGGGGATGAAAACCCGTGGAAAAGCGTGATGAACCGGACCTGGGAGCGTGTCTGCTCCCGTGCCAACTAACGGTCCCAGATAAGGGAGAGGTGGGGGCTCCGGGTGCTCTGGTAAAAACTCGCCTGGCAGCCTAAGAGGTTGTGCGAACACCAGCTCCGCTGGGGAGGCGTCTAAGTCCTCCTTGGGCGCAGAACGCAACCCTAATAAAATCCATGGTAGTTTGTTTACCCAATCTGCATCCGTGAGTGACGCTCTGAGTGCTGCCTTCAAAGACCTATGAAAACGCTCGCATAAACCATTAGCCTGAGGGTGGTAAGCTGTAGTGCGGTGAATTTTGGCTCCCAAGCCGTTGGCCATCGCTGACCACAGCTCAGAGACGAATTGAGGCCCTCTATCGGACGTAATGTCCGACGGAACCCCGAAGCGCGCCACCCAAGCCATTAAAAAAACGCGAGCCACCTCCGCGGCCGTGGTCGTCGCCAGTGGGACCACTTCCGGCCAACGTGTGGTTCGGTCCACCATTGTCAAAAGATGCGTGAACCCCTGTGATGCCGGTAGGGGGCCCACGAGGTCGACGTGCACGTGGTCAAACCTTCTGGCTGGAATGCGAAACGGTTCTAACGGGGCTCTTGTGTGCTTGTGGATTTTGGCCTGTTGACAGGACATGCAGGCTTTTGCCCATTCCTTCACGTGCTTGCGCAGGCACGGCCAAACAAACTTTTCCGCTACCATTTTCACCGACGCGCGCACCCCCGGGTGCGCCAGCGAGTGGACCAAGTCAAAAACACGGCGGCGCCCCGCGGCGGGAACCACCGGACGCGGGCGCCCAGTCGACACATCGCAGATCGGGGGGGCATACCGGTTTGTAAACACTTGATCTCCAGCCTTAACCCCGTTGGTCCAGACTGGAGCGCGCGCACGTCTGCGTCCGCTCCCTGGTCCGCTGCCATGGCCGCGTAATCTATACCCACGTGCACCGGGGCTGCGCGCACTACGGCGCGGTCACGGTGGCCTGTTCTGCCTCTGCGCGTGGTGGAGTCGTGACCGCGCGCGAGAGGCAATCTGCCACTACATTGAATTTGCCCGCAACGTGCCTAATGTCAGTGGTAAATTCCGAGATCGCGGCCAGCTGCCTCTGCTGCCTGCCTGACCACGGGTCTGAAATTTTGGCCATGGCGTATGTGAGCGGCTTGTGGTCCACAAAAGCGGTGAAACGCCGTACTTCCAGCCAGAACTGGAAATGACGAATAGCCAAATGCAGCGCCAACAGTTCTCTGTCGAACGTGCTGTATTTTCGCTCAGCCGCGCTTAAGGATTTGCTAAAGAAGGCCAACGGCTGCCAAACTCCAGCGACCTGTTGCTCAATAACGGCCCCTATGGCTAAATCTGAAGCGTCTGTCGTCAGCGCGATACGTGCTGCTGGGTCTGGGTGGGCCAGGAGCGCAGCGTCAGCCAAAGCTTTTTTTTACCTCTGTGAACGCGCGCTCCCGCTCCAGAGACCATTCGACCGCCTGGGTTGGTTTTTGCTTTTTGAGCACGGCATATAACGGTTGCATGAGTTGAGCTGCGTGGGGCAGGAATCGGTTATAAAAATTCACCATCCCCAAGAATTCCTGCAGTGATTTGACCGTTTGTGGCCGGGGAAAATCCGCCACCGCGCGTACTTTATCTGGTAACGGGACCGCACCCTCTGGGGAGACGCGGTGACCCAAAAAATCGATCTGCTCGACACCGAACCGGCACTTGGTTGGGTTAATTATTAAGCCGTGCTCTCCCAGCCTCCTAAAAACTGCTGTGAGGTGCTTTTCGTGTTCGTCCTCTGAAGTACTCGCGACCAAAATGTCGTCGAGGTACACAAACACGAAAGGGAGATTGCGTAACATGGCATCCATCATCCGCTGAAACGTTTGCGCCGCCCCTTTGAGACCAAACGGCATGCATAAAAATTCGAAAAGTCCGAACGGGGTTATTACCGCTGTTTTAGGAATGTCCCCCGGTTGGACTGGGACTTGGTGATAGCCGCGAACCAGATCAATCTTTGAAAAAATGCGCACCCCTGCCAGGTGCACCGAAAAATCCTGAATGTGCGGGATGGGATAACGATCGTGCGCCGTAGCATTGTTTAGCCTGCGGTAATCGCCGCACGGTCTCCAGGAGCCATCGGCTTTCGGGACCATGTGTAGTGGCGAAGCCCACGGGCTTTTTGACCTACGAACGATGCCCAGCCTCTCTAGGCTGGCGAACTCCTCGCGCGCTATAGCGAGCTTAACTGCATCCAAGCGCCGAGCCTTTGCAAACACGGGAGGGCCAGATGTAGGGATAAAATGCTCCACCCCGTGTTTTGCGACTGTCGCCGAAAAAGTGGGCACAGTGAGTGCTGGGAATTGGGTGAGGAGTGTGTGAAACTTACCACCTGCTGTAGCGACGTGGGTCTGTACTGGTGGCGGGGACACTCGAGCTGAACAGGGGAGAGAGTAAAAAGATTTAGACGGCATTTACCAGCCGTCTATTAGCAAGATCAACTAACAAACTGTGTGAGCACAAAAAATCCGCGCCCAACATGTTGAAACTCACCGCCGCTATTACAAAAGTCCATTCATATGTGCGGCCATGTAAGCATAAAGGCAAGGTCCTTTTCCCGTAGGTGTTGATGCTCGAGCCATTTGCTGCCATAGCTCCGCTACTGCGGGGTCCAGCCACCCGGTCCGCGTATGTTGGGGTGATGAAGCTCACTTGGGCTCCGGTGTCTATGAGGAACTCCCGTCCAGAGCTCGCATCTGTGATGTAGAGCAGCTTGTTGCCTTCTCCGAGAGTCGAAGCTGCTAGCAACCCTCGGTCTTGCCGTTTCCCGAACTCTTGAAGTTGCAGGGCGGCACGCACCTGCGTGCCCTATCAGCGAACCTCCGATGGTAAAAGCAGAGATCCTCTCCTCCGCTGCGTCGGGGCCGCGCCTCTGCCACCGGACCATTGGCTCCACCTTGTCGCGGCCGTGCTACCGCCATCGTCGGCCAGCCTGGGTCTGCCGCCTCTGGCTCCCCGCTGTCTTGGGTCGCCGCTGTGGTTGCCTGCCCGCCGCAGGCGTCCAGAATCCCGTCTGCTTCCTGGGCCAGCTCCCGGAACTCCTCCGGGGTGTGACACTTCTTGCCGGCCAGCGTGCTTCTCACATGCGTCGGGAGGTTGGAGAGGAAGATGAACTGGAAGAGGAAATCATCGTTGTCTGACCCTCTCAGCTGTATCATATCCTCCATCAGAGCGCTTGGCCTGTGTCCTCCTTGGTCTAGCAAAGACAGGATCCTCCTCGCCCTCACTTCGGCCGAGGGGGTGAAAAACTTAACGAGGGTGGATTTTAGCCTGTCGTACCTGCCAGTAGTGGGTGGCTGCTCTACCAAACTCTGCATGCACCGAGCTGTGCGGTTATCCAGTTTAGCGATGACATGGTGGAACTTGGTGTCATCCACCGTTACACCTGCGAGTGCGAACTGCGACTCCGCTTGCAGGAACCACGACCGTGGGTTATCCTGCCAGAAATCAGGCAGCTTGACGGCCACTGCGCTCGCCAGAACCGAACTCTGTGAGTCCTGGACCCTGAGACCTTCTCCGGTCATTCTCAACATCGTCGGTCACCAATTGTGGGGAACCTTGAATAACGAAACTGAATTGCATTTAATTCAAGTTTATTTCAAGCAACCATTCCCACAGTCTGCTCTCATTCTTGAGCAGCGAACAAAGAGAAGGAAGCACACCAAAGTTTTCACCTTTATACATTCTCACATCAAGAAATCTCCCTCGCAGGGGAGGTCACACATCTCCATCATAATCCCTTTATTTACATTCCTCCCCCCTCTCTCCTCTCGAGCCTCAGAGGTCAGGGAGTCTTCTGTCCACACCCATTGTCTTCTCTCGCTGTCCTTCCCAGGTGTCCCAGACTCTCCGTCTCCTTCATCGTGAGGTTAAAGCATATCTCTCATATGTCCAACATGTGCATACACAACTACACAGCCATAGGGTATGGGAGTTCGGTGAGGCCATGGAACTAGACTTTCGGTCGGCCTCGAAGAGATTCTGGCAAACTGTCCAGTGGCTCAGGAGGGGGAGGCAGCTCCCTGTTTACACTGTGTATGGTGCGGATGGGGCGCTGTTGACTTCGACTGGGGATATCGTCGGGCGGTGGAAGGAATACTTTGAGGATCTCCTCAATCCCACTGATACGCCTTCCACAGAGGAAGCAGGGCTTGTGGACAAAGGGGACGACCCACTTATCACAGGTGCTGAGGCCACCAAGGTGGTTAAAAATCTCTTTGGTGGCCGGGCCCCAGGGGTGGATGAGATTCACCCTGAGTACCTCAAGGCCCTGGATGTTGTAGAGCTGTCATGGTTGACACACCTCTGCAACATTGCGTGGAGGTCGGGGGCAGTGCCTTTGGCATGGCAAACCAGGGTGGTGGTTCCTCTCTTCAAAAAAGGGGACCAGAGGGTGTGCTCCAACTTTAGAGGGATCACACTCCTCAGCCTCCCTGGGAAGGTCTATGCCATGGGTATCAAACTCATTCCATGGAGGGCCAAGACCCTGCATGTTTTACTTCCACCCAGTGTCTTCAGCAGGTGATTTCACTGAATTTCTTCCCACTGATTGCTGATCAGTGAAAACACCTGCTGAAGACACTGGGTGGAAGTGAAACATGCAGGGTCTTGGCCCTCAACAGAATGAGTTTGACACCCCTGGTCTATGCCAAGGTACTGGAGAGGAGAGTCCGGCTGTTGGTCGGACCTCGGATTCAGGAGGAGCAATGTGGTTTTCGTCCTGGCCGTGGCACATCGGACCAGCTCTTTACCCTCTCGAGAATCCTCGAGGGTTCGTGGGAGTTTGCCTTACCAGTTTACATGTGTTTTGTGGACTTGGAGAAGGCATTCGACTGCGTCCCTCGTGGTCTTTTTGTGGGGGGTGCTTTGGGAGTATGGGGTATCGGGCTTGTTGTTATGAGCTATTCGGTCTTTGTACCACCGTTGTGAGAGTTTGGTTCGTATTGCCAACACTCGATCGAACTCATTCCCAGTGAGAGTTGGACTCCGCCAGGGCTGCCCTTTGTCACCAATCCTGTTCATAACTTTTATGGACAGGATTTCTAGGCGCAGCCAGGGAATAAAGGGTGTCATGCTTGGTGACCACAGGATCTCATCTCTGTTGTTTGCAGATGATGTTGTCCTGCTGGCTTCATCCAGCAATGACCTACAGTTCTTGCTGGGATGGTTTGCCACTGAGTGTGAAGCGGCTGGGATGACAATCAGCACCTCCAAGTCCCAGTCCATGGTCTTAAGCCGGAAAAAGGTGGATTGTCCTCTCCGGGTTGGGGACAAGCTCCTGCCCCAAGTGGAGGAGTTTAAGTATCTTGGAGTCTTATTTACGAGTGAGGGGAGAATGGAGAGAGAGATTGACAGATGGATCAGAGCAGCATCTGCAGTGATGCGGACATTGTACCGGTCTGTTGTGGTGAAGAGGGAGCTGAGCTCTCAGGCAAAGCTGTCGATTTTCCAGTCAATCTACGTTCCTACTCTCACCTATGGTTATGAGCTTTGGATAATGACCGAAAGAACGAGATCACGGATACAAGCGGCTGAAATGAGCTTTTTCCGTAGGATCGCTGGAATCACCCTCAGAGATAGGGTGAGGAGCATTCAGGAAAGGCTCAGAGTAGAACCGCTGCTCCTCCACATTGAAAGGAGCCAGTTGAGGTGGTATGGGCATCTGATCAGGATGCCTCCTGGACGCCTCCCGCTTGAGGTGTTTTGGGCACGTCCCACTGGGAGGAGACCCCGGGGCAGACCCAGGATTCGCTGGAGACACTATGTCTCCCAGCTGGTCTGGGAACGCCTTGGTATCTTCTCTAAAGAGCTGGAGCAGGTGGCTGGGGAGAGGGAAGTCTGGGCTTCTCTGCTTGAACTGCTGCCTCCGTGACCCGGACCTCCGGAAAAGTGGTAGAAGATGGATGGATGGATGGATAATTTATGTAATTCTATGTTTTTTGAGAAATTGAATTTGGGGTTTTCATTAGCTGTAAGCCATAACCATCAAAATTAAAAGAAATAAACACTTGAAATCTATCACTCTGTGTGTAATGAATCTATATAATATAGGAGTTTTATTTTTTTAATGGAATTACTGAAATAAATCAACTTTTTGATGACATTCTAATTTATTGAGATGCACCTATCAGTGAGAGGATGGGTGCAAATGTGCAAGAAAATCACGAAAATATGAGAAAAAAAGTGAAACATGGCAAAAGTTTAAAAAAGTAATGAACATGCCAGGGAAAAAGTTGCAAGAAAAATCTGTTGAGAAAATTGAACATTTGGACATTTAAGAGAAATAAAAAGTAAAAAAAAAAAAAATGTGTGTGTGCGGGGGGGGGGGGGGGTGCTGGGGAGGCAGTCCCCCCAGGGTGTCATACAAGCCAGGACTGCCCCTGCTCAGCACCCCTAAAAACTGGAGTGAGAAAAGTTGTGATTATAAAATTTTAATTTGTCTTTGACAAGATGAAATAACATCCAAAACATATTCAGTAGTTTGTTTAAACTTTTTAAAAATGAAAACACTCCGTGCCGAGCAATTGGCATGATTCCTCTTCTCACACATATTCCCTCCCCTGTCCCTGCATGCAGCCGGAGCCCTGGTGCACACACACAGAGCGGTCCCTCCCTATCCCAACAGCGGGAAAAGGGGACAGGAGGCTGATGCAGCTCTTCTACAGGTAATACACTCATAATGATGTATGATGCCAGCCTCAGCTGGAATATCCTGCAACGTTATGAATAGTTTTTGGGTCTGTCTGAATTTATTCAGTAAGAGTAGGATGCATACCTGCAAGCATTTAGGTTTCAAAGTACGTGAGGTTTTCACCTGGGGTGGGGGTTAGAAAACAGCTGGGGCAGCTGTGGTGCAAATGTAGTGTGGCGCACTACTGATCAGAGGGTCAGTGGTTCGATTCTCACTCTGTCTACAGTCTGCATGTCGAAGTGTCCTTAAGCAAGACACTGAACCCCCAGTTGCTCTGGTGGGTCAGGCTAGCGCCGGAGCATGGCAGCTCTGCAGGATCTGTAAAGCACTTTGGTCATCCAGATATGAGAAAAAGCATTATATAAGTGAAGGCCATTTACCATTTACCAAAATTGGCAATCAATAGGCTATAAATAGCCTATAATAACAGAAAATGCTGCATCTTTGCTCATTTTATTTTTGATTTTTAATTTGAGGAAAAATATCAAGTTTAAGGGAGTAAAGTTTCAAATATACAAGAAAAAAGTCCTAAATTAGCACTAAACACAACTTATGAGAAAAAGTTGATTTAAATGGGAAAAAAAAATCTTTCAAATTTACAAGGAAAAAGTAATAAATTTAGAATAAAACTGCCATAAATTTAGGGGAAAAACCTCAAACTGTCCAGACCAAACTCACATCTCAGTAACTTCTTAACTATTTTGGGGTAACTACTCATGTATATTTGGGTGATAATATACAAAGATAATCTTGCTTCCGGCGCCACACGAGTCGGCAGCCTTTTTGTAGCAGCGGCTCAGTTCTGCGTTTCCTTTCTCCTTTTTATTTACTATCAGTTTTTCTTTGTTACAGCTTTTTTGATCTTGTTACCCCATATCCATCACGAACACCAAGGACACTAATATTGCCGTACTGGCGTTGCTATCCTTCTACTCATATCGCCAATGACTGCTGACCTGGTGAGTGGTGGAGCCACTGTTTGCAATAGGAGTCAATTGCTAGCATTGTGCTGCTCTATGGCGCTGACTGAGAGACTCGATATCCCTTGAGAAATCAGGTGAAAACGATGGGGCAGTGTTGCCAACTTAGCGATTTTGTCGATAAATCTGATGACTTTTCAGCCCCCCTCAACAACTTTTTTTTGTCAAACGGAACTAGTGACAAATCTAATGACTTTTCCGGGTGTTATCAAGGACCTTTCTGGTGTTTTGGACACCGACGTGAAAGTGTGCGATTGCTGTGCAGTTATCATCCTCAACAAGCAGTGGGTGGTACCGTGAGGCTCTCCTGTCCCCTTCCCATCCCAACGCAATCCCAGGCAGTCTCAGTCAGTCTCACAGTAGCCTTGTGCGGCAGCAGTGTTGCAGTTACAATAAATTAATAGTTTTTTTCAGAACTGCAATGTCTGATATCAATTGAATGCTGCAGCAGCGGCAAAGTGCTTTAGCCTTCTTCTCAGCAACAGGTTGAAGCCATCCTTTAAATGTACTCGGAACAGTATAAGGCCAAGGCAGGGCGATAAAGCTGTTGTGACTACCCCGGCAGGGTTGCTTTGTTTTCTTACCAGCGTCTGTGTCAGTGCTGCCGGACTCTTCTTTTTTTTTTCTCCGAGTCCAAACTCATGTTCACTTTTTATGTTTGTTGCGGTGCTCGTACAGTAAAGAAATGTGAGCTTGTGGAGGAATAAGTTCAGGCGAGATGCGACAAGCTGGAAGGTTGCAGAGTTTTATTTCCTCCAACATCATGAGACACACATTGTAGCTCTTGGCGCTACTGTGCTCTACTGTCCTATTGAGACATGTCACACAAGCTCTTTTATGCAGTGATACAGAAAGAGAGAATGCATGGCACATTAGCATAACAGTCAATACACATGATTAGCATGACATTGGTTGGCTCGAGGACACATGCATACAGTCCAGTCTGACTGCCTCCTGTGGCTCTTTGTCCGTCTGTGAATTGTCCTCTGTATGCAACTTGTGTTCCGTTTCCTCCAGCCCTGCTGAGCGTGAAATAGTATCAGTCTGCATTGTACTGGGTCACCACAAGCTGAATGATGCTGACGTGACTGACTGGCAGTGGCAGACAGTGAGGAGGAGCCAGCCAGCCAGGCCAGGTATGAGCTGATCAGGTAAGAGCAAGCTTCAGTTTCTGGTGATGTGGGGGTGTTCACATAAATCAAAACATGTTTGTTTTTTTTGGGGGGGGCATGCACATGGAAATGCCAAAACTACTGTATATTTAGCCTTTTTAAAAAGTCTGATCATATATTGTATAGGCCCTAAAACTATCACATATCTAGCAACACAACATTGTGCAGCAGTTAGGCTAGCTGCAGTTAGAGATCCACACCACTCTGGTCCAGATTGCAAATGAACTGCACATGTGCAAACCCCCCCGCCGAACCTGCCCTGTTTTACAGAGTGGGATGCAAATGTTTCTTCACCGTCAGTTAGTGACGGCCTATTTAAATGGCAAAATTAAAACAAACAAACCAAGAATCAACAGAAGAAAGTTAATTTGTAGTTCTAAACATATTTAGGGTGTTTTTTTACTCACTTTTTGTCTCTTCCGTGACATTATTCTTCTCTACTACAGCGTCCATTACAATTACATACAAATGACAAATTACGCAAATTAGATGATGATGTCATTTAACAACTTTGGTTGACTTTTAGGACAGCCAATAGCTACTTTCCTTACTGAGGAGTTGGCGACAGTGCGACGGGGATGTCAAGCTGGAATGAAGCAATGCGCGAGGAAGATAAAGTACAAGTTCGTTCTACCATCTGTTATTATGGGAGATGTGAGATTGCTGCTTAATAAGACGGACGAACTAGTGGCTATGTCCCAATATGAGAGCACCTCCAGAGAGTTTAGCATCATGCTATTTACTGAAACGAAGCTGACAGAACTAACAACAGATGCTATCATTGGACTGGAGAGTTTCCACTTAATACGGGCAGATCGGACACTACATAGCGGCAAGCGCAGAGGCGGGGGGCTGGCAGTGTTTGTGAACAACAGATGGTGTAATCCTGGGCACATCACAATTAAAGAACAACACTGTAGCAAGGACATTGAGTTGCTAGCTGTTAGCATGACACTGGCGTACCTCCTCAGAGAGTTCTCACGTCATCGTGACTGCTATTTATGTAGCCCCCTCTGCGAGTGCTGAGGCAGCATGTGACGTCATCCACACAGTCCCCAGCAGGCTGCAGACACAGCATCGAAATGCCCTTCAGCTCATCTCTGGTGATTTTAACCATGCTTCCCCGTCCTCCATTCTGCCCACTTTCACCCAGTATGTCACGTGCCACACCGGAGACAATAAAACACTGGATTTATTTTATGCAAACACCAAGGAGGCTTACACCTCATCACCCCCCCGTGGAAGATCTGATCACAACTTGGTTCACCTCCTGTCTGTGTACAATCCCCTGGTACACAGACAACCTCCCATTACCCGCACAGTGAAGAGATGGTCTGAGGAGGCTGAGGACGCTCTGAAGGACCGTTTTGAATCCACTGCGTGGGAGCAGCTCTGTGATCCACATGGTGAGGACGCTGACGGCCACTGACGGCCTCACACGCACCATCATAGATTACATCAACTTTTGTGTAGAGAACACTGTACCCACCAAGACCATACGGTGTTTCTCAAACAACAAACCCTGGATCAATCCTGAGATGAAGACTGCTGAAGGAGAAGAAAGGATCTTCAGGTCGGGAAATAAGGAGGGGCTTAAGTCCATACAGAGGGCGCTAAGGAGGAAGATTAGAGAGGGGAAGGACAGCTGCAGGAAGATGGATTTTGCCAGGTAATTTAACTTACTGTAATGCTGTTGATACCTTCTAGCTGCAATGCTCCTGCACTGTATATATAACTTTGTACATATGCATATTTATTTACTGCTTTGGCTAACCAGTTCTTATTTATTATTGCTCTGAGTGTTGCCATCCCTGTGCTGCTGCAATCCTGGAATTTCCCCATTGTGGGACTAATAAAGGCTCATCTTATCTGATAACCTACGTTTACTTGTGTACAATTTCAGGCTACTCTACCACCTAAATTAGAGTTTTGTTTTGGTTTTTTTTTTTAAAATGTGGAAATTTTTTATGTGAATTTGGGGAGTTCTCATAAATTACCTACTTATGATTATTTTTATTCTTTTAAATTATAGACTTTAAAAAAGTCATGGAATTTGAAACTTTGTGAAAATTTTTTGCTCATGGATTGACAATTTTTTTTCTTGAATTTGTGACTGTTGCATCATAAACTGGCTTCTTTTTTCTTCCGTCTTTGCATTTTGGCCTCAATAATTTTCCATCATCTTTCCATTGATTTTTTCCCTTAATTTTTTAAAAATTATTGCAAATGAGCTACATTTCTTTTGTGATTTTCTGACCTTTGTCTCAACAATTTCTTTTTCTTCATGAATTTATTAAATCTTTTAAATAACTTTGTGTTTACATTGTCAATGGCTATAATTGTCCAAATGTGAATTTTTTCCTCATAAATTTGAAACTTTTACCAAGAGTTTGTAACCTTTTTCTTTTAAATTCGTTTTTTTTCTTGTAATGTTGCATTTTTTTCTCTCATAAATTTAGTTCATATTTTAAATAAATGGGCATTTGTCCCTATAAATTTGTTACATTATTCTCATAAATTTGAAGTTTTTATTGTATTGTGGAGAAAGGAATAGGCGAGGCAAACGAGTTGGACGACACAAGGCTTTATTCTTTTTCCAACAACATGCAGCAAACGCGCTTCTGAGCTCTACTGAGCTACTGCGCTACCTGGGTCTCTGTACATTCCACTTTTATATCTTTATTTCCATACGTAGAGACCCAGAGCTTCCGACCATCATACACTGTTGTGTGAACAAAGAGAAATGTAGCACATTAACATAATATTTGCGGGCTCTGCTCAAACACACTTCCTTTCTCCGGCATTTACATTTCCTCCTCTCCCCGGGGGGTGCATAGTCTTTGCTGTCCCGTTTGACATCCCCCAGTGACACCTCCTCCTATGGTCCATTATTCTCCCCTTCCTCCTGGCTTCTGGGTGTGAGGAAACCCACAAACTGTGCCCCAACACAGCCCCCCCCCCTTCCCAGGAACACCCAGAGGGGGCTCTAACCCCCCGGTCCTTTGGGCTCGAGCCTGCGCTCATAGCGGCTGTAGCGGGGGGGGGGTTGCCGATCCAGTAGAACTGCCCCGCTGGTGAAGTGCATCGGAGGGCATGTCAGTCTGTGGAGGGAAAGGGGGAGGGTGGGAAAACACCCTATGCTTCACCCCAGGTTCCGGCACGTTGAACGGTCCGTTGTATGATGGACACAGCGTGGTCCAGGGTTTAACGGTAGATCTCTCCGGGGATCAGCAGCGGCTGAGAAAAAATGAGCTCAGCTGGGAAGGCGGCCAAATCCTCTTCAGGTGCGGAGCGCAGCCCTAAGCTGGAGAGCATGCGGGTGGGCCGGCAGTTCCTGGAGCAGGCTTGTCGCCTGTTGCATGGTGCGCATGTCCGGCGCTGCGCCGCGTAGCAGCATTTTGTGTCATTCATAGTTACCCTGCGGAGTGCGAACTGGGCTTCCATCTGTGAAGACCATGCTGCCGGGTCGTGAAGTCAGAAGTTCAGGAGCTTGACTGAAACAGCACATGCGGCGCTGGTGCTCTCACTCCATGTAGTCTCTGGGGCGGTGTTCAGCTCACTCTCCATGGCACGCCTTGGGTCATCAGCGTGGCTCGCTCTCCATGGCGCGTCCGGTCACCAGTGTAGACAGAGGGATAGGCGAGCGCTCTCCATGGCACGTCAGGGTTCACCAGTGTGAAGAAAGGAATAGGCGAGGTAAATGAGCTGGACAACGCTTTATTCTTTCTCCAACAACATACAGCAAACACGCTTCTGAGCTCTACTGAACTACTGCGCTACCTGGGTCGCTGTACTGTATATTCCTCTTTTATATCTTTATTTCCATATGTAGAGACCCAGAGCTTCCGACCATCACACATTGTTGTGTGAACAAAGAGAAATGTAGCACATTAACATAATATATGCGGGCTCTGCTCAAACACACTTCTTCTCTCCGGCATTTACTCCTCTCCCCGGTGGTGGTGGTGGTGGGGGGGCACATAGTCTTTGCTGTCCCGTTTGATACCCCCCGGTGACACCTCCTCCTATGGTCCATTATTCTCCCCTTCCCCCTGGCTTCTGGGTGTGAGGAAACCCACAAACTGTGCCCCGCCAGTTTATATGTTTGTGATGTTTCTTTTCCTTGTAATTGTGTAGCTTTTTCTCAAAGTTTTACACCTTTGGAAAATTTTGAGACTTCAAAATTATGACAAAATATTTATGCAAACTTTCTTTCTTTAAAATTAAATTAAATTAATTAAATTAAATCACCCTTATTGTCATTCAACCGTACAACCAATCATGTACAGTAGAACGAGATTGTGCTTTACCTATCTACAGTGTCAATCACACACACACCCCAGTGCAGAATCAGAGGGCCGCTGCCATACAAGGCACCGCCACAAATTTCCCTCCTCCATTCTGTTATTGCTGAGCACCAAGCTGGACGGCAGGAAGTTCCACTTTTACATGGTCTTTGGCATGACCCGGCCGGGATTTGAACCCCTGCCTCCCGGGTGTGGGGCGGATGCTCTACCAACTGAGCCACCACTCCGGTAAAACCACAGGGATTCACCTGTTAAGGGCAAAAGTGGGATGATTCGATCCTTTGTTAGATTATTAAGTGTGATGGTTGAATGTTGCTACTTAACAAATTGGACCAAAAATGCCAGGGCTGATTTTTTTGTCCCAGTCCAGCCCTGGCTAAGACAGCTAGTAGCGGTTTTCTTTAATGGTTGCATTGTCAACCACTGTGCGTTGTTTTGACAGAAAGAAGCGGTTGTCATTTTGGCATTAGCAAAATATTAAATCCAAGCTGTCACTGTTTTTATGTATCATCAAGTACCATGTTCACCAACTAGAAGCCAGGGAGGAGATGTATGAAAGATGATAACTAATAAAATAATGTGCGTGTGTGTGTGAGAAAAGGGTGGGTGGGTGGGGCTCACTGGGTGCTCAGCACCCCTAAAGCTCTGATCCTAGAACCACCCATGCCCCATAGCAATGCAATGAAAGCGTTATGAGTCACCACCTCCAAAGAAGGCACAAGTCCAACCCTCAGTGGGCAGGCATGCTCACAGCCTTTTGGAACCAGCATGGAGTAGCGCTGGAGGATTTCCTGGCAAAGGGTACCACAATTACCAGCGCTTACTACGCTTCACTGTACCAGAAATTGCAGAACGCCATCAAAATCGAGAAGCGTGGCATGCCGACCAAAGGTGGCCGCCTCCTGCAAGACAACATCCCGGTTCACAACTGGCATGCTGCCCAGACAGAAGCACGGTCCTGTGGCTATGAAATCCTTCCTCAACCCCCCTTACTCTCCTGACCTCACACCATCTGACTTTCACCTCTTTCCAATCATGAAGTCATTTTTGAAGGGCAAGTACTTCCAAGATGAAACACTGATTTCTGAGGTCAAGTTGTGGCTTCTGATACAACCTACAGAGTTCTACTGGTGAGGTCTCCACAGCTGCATAAAGCACTAGGAGAAGTGTGTCTCCCTTGGTGGTACCTCTGTAGAGAAAGACTAATACAGTGGGGTAAAAAAGTATTTAGTCAGCCACCAATTGTGCGAGTTCTCCCACTTAAAAGATGAGAGAGGTCTCCAATTTTCATCATAGGTATACCTCAACTATGAGAGACAAAATAAGAAAAAAAAATCCAGGAAATCACATTAAAGGATTTTTAATGAATTAATTGGTAAATTCCTCGGTAAAATAAGTATTTGGTCAATAACAAAAGTTCATCTCAATACTTTGTTATATACCCTTTGTTGGCAATGACAGAGGTCAAACGTTTTCTGTAAGTTTTCACAAGGTTTTCACACTGTTGCTGGTATTTTGGCCCATTCCTCCATGCAGATCTCCTCTAGAGCAGTGATGTTTTGGGGCTGTCGCTGGGCAACACGGACTTTCAACTCCTTCCAAAGATTTTCTATGGGGTTGAGATCTGGAGACTGGCTAGGCCACTCCAGGATCTTGAAATGCTTCTTACGAAGCCACTCCTTCGTTGCCTGGGCGGTGTGTTTGGGATCACTGTCATGCTGAAAGACCCAGCCACATTTCATCTTCAATGCCCTTGCTGGTGGAAGGAGGTTTTCACTCAAAATCTCACGATACATGGCCCCATTCATTCTTTCCTTTACACCGATCAGTCGTCCTAGTCCCTTTGCAGAAAAACAGCCCCAAAGTATGATGTTTCCACTCCCATGCTTCACAGTAGGTATGGTGTTCTTTCTCCTCCAAACACGACAAGTTGAGTTTTTACAATAAAGTTCTATTTTGGTTTCATCTGACCATATGACATTCTCCCAATCCTCTTCTGGATCATCCAAATGCTCTCTAGCAAACTTCAGATGGGCCTGGACATGTACTGGCTTAAGCAGGGGGACACGTCTGGCACTGCAGAATTTGAATCCCTGGCGGCATAGTGTGTTTCTGATGTAGCCTTTGTTACTTTGGTCCCAGCTCTCTGCAGGTCATTCACTAGGTCCCCCCATGTGATTCTGGGATTTTTGCTCACCGTTCTCATGATAATTTTGACCCCACGGGGTGAGATCTTGCGTGGCGCCCCAGATCGAGGGAGATTATCAGTGGTCTTGTATGTCTTCCATATTTTAATAATTGCTCCCACAGTTGATTTCTTCACACCAAGCTGCTTACCTATTGCAGATTCAGTCTTCCCAGCCTGATGCAGGTCTACAATTTTGTTTCTGGTGTCCTTTGACAGCTCTTTGGTCTTGGCCATTGTGGAGTTTGGAGTCTGACTGTCTGAGGTTGTGGACAGGTGTCTTTTATACTGATAATGAGTTCAAACAGGTGCCATTAATACAGGTAACGAGTGGAGGACAGAGGAGCCTGTTAAAGAAGAAGTTACAGGTCTGTTAGAGCCAGAAATCTTGCTTGTTTGTAGGTGACCAAATACTTATTTTACTGAGGAATTTACCAATTAATTCATTAAAAATCCTTCAATGACACTTCCGGTCCGGACGCCATGGCGACTGCAGCTTAACACTGAAGTTCTCAGACCCAATCCAGGATAACACCTTGAAAATCAAACTTAACGGATTTTTGGAGGAGTGAAAATCAAAAGACAAAATCATCATGTCTAAAGGAAAACAGAAGAAACTGAAATTCTCCAGGCCAGGACACGTATCGGCCGGAGAATCCGAACTGGAAGATCTCCGTTCAGAAGACGAGGAACTGGTGATAGCTAACAAAAGGGTTAGCCTGAAATCACTATTTGAGGAGCTACGACGATTTCGCCGAGATGTTACGGCCGAATTTCGGGAATTCAGAGAAGAATTGAAAAGGACAAACAGCAGAGTGGACCAGGCCGAGAACCGAATCTTGGAAACAGAGGATCGAATAAAAGTGCTTGAAGATTCTGTGCTAGACCTACGCAAAAGACAAGCAGCTATAGAGGCTAAGCTAACCGACCAAGAAGGAAAACAAAGAAGAGACAACATAAGAATTCATGGTCTGATAGAAGGAACCGAAAATGGTTTTAACTCAATGGCAGAATGCGTGGAATCCTTACTAAGAGAGAAATTGGATATTCCACAAACCACCGACTTGAAGATAGAAAAGGCACATCGTTCATTAGCCGCTAGGCCGGCGGCGGAAGCGCCCCCACGTTTGGTGTTGGTAAGATTTTCCAATTTCAAAATAAAACAAGAGGTTGTAAGACTGGCCTGGCAGAAAAAAGGATTTATGCACCAGGAGAGAAAAGTCTACGTGGAACACGATTACGCCCCGGAGGTCCTTAAAAAGCGCAGGGAATACAATGACGCGAAAAAGGTGTTAAGAGAGAAGAAATTGCGCTTTCAGACACCATTTCCTGCGAAGTTAAGGGTCTTCTACGGCGATGAAACGTGTCTCTATAATTCGGCGGAAGAAGCAACAGCTGACATGGCGAAAAGAGGGCTCCCGGTAACGGTATTTAAACCCCCAGCAGACCCGAGTGAGAAGATCAAAGCGCAAACATGGACAACACAAAGACCTTCAAAATCCACGGACCAGCAGCGGGAAACCCAGCACCAGAGCGTCGCGGATAAACTATCCGTTTTCAGGTTGGAATAGCGACCTTTTTTTTTTTTTTCTCTTGAATCAATCCGCACATCCAACCCCCCTCATACAAGGTAACAAACATTAAAGGAGATGCATATTCAGCATGTGGTAAAACATTTCATGGAACAATCATATTATTTGAAACAAATAAGTCTTTGTAATAAAAAAAAAAAACTTGTTAAAATAGAAATGTGACAATAATCCACATGTTCTCCTCATACTAACAAATACTGTTTTTGCGTGAATGTTTGATGTGATGGGGGTGGGAGGGTGCACACAATTTCACAGGGTTTAGGCATAAAAGGAAAAAAAAAAAAAATCATTACAAGTTTGGATTGGGTTCTGAAACTCACGTTAAAAGCATGGGACTACTTTCAGTGGTAAGAGAGGGCCCTCAACACGTAACAGAGTTTGAGGAATTTCCCTCAGAGCCTTCACTCCATCAAGGCTCTTACAGGGTCTTTAAAAAGACCTCAGCTCAGGAAGTTCTTATGACAGCTTTTTGTTTTAAAGTTTTTTACACTATGTTCTTAATGTTTTTCTTGTTTTTAATGTTCTTTCAGTTTCTGAGTAGCACAAAAGAGTGCCACCACACAGTTATACTAAACAAAACAACACAATGGAGAAACAGGGTGTAACCAAAATAATTTCATATAATGTAAAAGGAATCCTGAATCCAGTTAAAAGATCCAAGATTCTAGGCAAAATGAAAAAAGACAAAGCAGGAATAATACTTTTACAAGAAACCCACCTAACAGACGTGGAACACAATAAACTCAGTAGACAAGGGTTTAAAATGATCTCTTCATCTTCATATAAATCAGGGAGGAGGAGGGGAGTAGCGACATTGATATCAACCAAAATTACATTTGAAAAAAAATCAGAACACAAAGATAAAGAAGGGAGATACAGTTTGGTAACTGGGCGGCTAGAGGGAGAAGATATCACCCTGCTGAATGTGTATGCTCCCCCAGGGGCTAACTGGAAATTTTATAAAAATGTATTCGACCTAATGATAACTAAAGCTCAAGGTTTAGTGATATGTGGTGGGGACTTCAATCTTAGACTGAATCCATACTGGGATGCTTCTGGTAATTCCCCACATCAAAATAACACCCAAAACAGGAAGACTCGGATGCTACTAAAAGAATTGGGAATCTGTGACGTGTGGAGGGAACTCAACCCCAGTGTAAAAGACTATACATTTTACTCAACTCCACATTCATCTTACTCAAGGATTGACTATTTTTTTATGTTTAATAGAGACATTGGAAGAGTAAAAACATGTAAAATAGGACTGATGGATCTCTCCGACCACAGTCCGATCTACATGGACTTAAATATCCAAAAATACACAAATAATACATTTTCTTGGAGGTTAAATTCAAATGTCCTGAAAGGACCATTGAAAGATGAATTGGAATCAGATATTCTCAGATATTTGGAAGATAACGATAATGGAGAAGTATCCCCTTTAATACTGTGGGATGCATGTAAAGCTGTAATAAGAGGAAAGATTATTGCAAAACTGGCAACCCAAAAGAAACTAAGACAAGAAAAACTATCCACATTAGAGTCAGAACTTAGGAACCTAGAAAAAGAACACAAAGGCAACACTCATTCTACTGACTCGCTCAAGATTAAGGAAATTAAAAACCAAATAAATGAGATCTACACAATAGAAATCCAGAAGAAACTTACATTTCTGAAACAAAAATACTATGAAGCAGGCAGTAAATCGGCAAAATTGCTAGCCTATAAATTGAGGAAACATCAAACAGAAAGAGCAATCTACAAAATCAGAGACCCAGTATCAAAGGAAATAAAATTCAGAATTCAGGATATTCTTAAAAACTTCGAGAATTACTATAAGAACTTATACTCCCACAAAAAACATAAAAACGCATCCGAGGCATTCCTAAACACATTAAACCTTCCCCAACTTACGGAGTCACAAAATAAAACACTACTGTCAGAAATACATCCTAAAGAATTGGAAAAAGCAATTATGAAACTTAAAGCTAACAAATCCCCAGGAGCTGATGGCTATACAGCAGAGTGGTACAAAACCTTTAAACAGCAACTATCTCCTCTCCTCCTGAAAACATTTAATTATGTCCTCCACACAGGGGAAATCCCCCCCTCCTGGAGAGAAGGGGTCATTGCAGTCATACCTAAACCTGAAAAGGATAAACTAGAGTGCTCCAACTACAGACCAATCAGTGTACTAAATCAGGACTCTAAGCTTTTTACCATTATCCTTGCCAAAAGGTTAGAAAATATACTGACAGACCTAATTCATTTAGACCAAACAGGTTTTATAAGACAAAGACAGACACAAGACAACATTCGACGCACTTTACACATAATTCATCATATAAAAAAATATAACTTAAATGCAGTCATATTGGGATTAGATGCTGAAAAAGCATTCGATTCGGTTGACTGGTCTTTTCTATATAGAATCTTATCCAGTTTCAATTTTCATAACAACTTCATTAGAACTATACAGGCATTATATAAAAAACCAACAGCTAAAATAAGGATTAACGGTAATTTATCATCATCTTTTGAACTGGAAAGAGGATGTCGTCAGGGCTGCCCCCTGTCTCCACTGCTCTTTGCAATCTTCATAGAACCTCTGAGCCAATGGATAAGACAAAACCAAAAAATTCAAGGTATTACACTTGGTCAGAAGGAACATAAAATAGCACTCTTTGCTGATGACATTTTAATATACCTAGGGCAGCCGGACACTTCTTTACCAGAACTAACCTCAGTTTTTTCAGAGTATGGAGATTTATCGGGGTACAAATTAAATATGCATAAAACCCAAGTTTTAACATTCAACTATGACCCAAATCATTATTCACTAAGCAAACTCAAAACTAACTGGGAGTCGGAATCTATGAAATATCTGGGGGTCAATATCCCGAAACAACTCAACAAAATTATATCACTAAACTATGATCCACTGGTGACAAAAATAAAATCTGACCTAGCAAGATGGAATATGATACCATTCTTGGGTACTGCACAAAGAATTGAAGCAGTCAAAATGAATATACTTCCACGTCTTCTATACCTTTTCCAAACAATACCGGTAGAACCTCCCAAAAAAACATGGCAGGAGCTGGACAGAAGGATCTCAAGATTCATATGGCAGGGCAAGAGACCTAGAATCAGATATAGAACCCTACAGCTAAACAAAGACAAAGGTGGGCTCGCGCTGCCAAATATCAGGGACTACTTTAAAGCCGCACAAATTAAAACTTTAGTAGAGATATGTAACCCAGTCTACACTGCACAATGGAAGGAGATCGAATGCCAAATAACAAGTGACATCCCCCTACAGGCGATAATAGGGAACAATGTCTTACCTAAGCTTTTGAATAACACTAACCCGTGGATAGAGACCCCGCTAAAAATTTGGTTTAAGATAGTCAGAGAGAATCAAACTAAAGAGCCCTATCGACTTCTGCAATGGATCGCCTATGATCAGGACTTTACTCCTAATAAAACAGACACCAGATTTAAAAAGTGGAAGGAGAAAGGGCTGATAAAATATTACGATTTTTTTAAAGGGCAAATCTTAAGAAGTTTTGAAGATTTGAAAAAACAAGGCCTAATAAATCAAGACCTTTACAGGTTCTTCCAGCTTAGACACCACATAAACAATATACTTAAAAAGGAGGTTTTGGAAAGGGCCCAGTCAGGTGTTCTGAAGGTCTTCTTAATGGCATATAAAGGGATCCCAGGGATCAGATACATTTCTAAAATATACCAAGGTCTTCAAGACTTAAAAGGAGACAACACATCTTATATAAAAGAGAGATGGGAAAAAGAGGGGAATTTCACTTTACAACTGGAAATATGGGAAAAGCTAAATAAACAGCAATGGAAAAGTACCTCATCCCTGCAGTGGAGAGAATTTGGATGGAAAAACTTGGCAAGATTTTTCAGAACACCTGCACAAAACAAATTTACCCATAAGGGATTGAACTGTTGGCGCTTGTGTGGTGAAAAGACTGCAAATCATTTTCATGTGTTTTGGTCATGCCCAGTTATCCACCAATATTGGACCAATGTACAGACAATATTGGGGAAAATATTCAAAATTACAGTTCCCTTTTCTTTTGTAACTTTGTATTTGGGTTTACTACCGGACTCACTGGAAAGACGAGGAGAAAAATACTTATTCAATGTTTTAATATTGGCAAGCAAAAAAGCTCTAACTAAAAAATGGACGTTGAAGGACTGTCCTACACCTGAAGATTGGACTAACGTGATCCAAGACATTTACTCGATGGAAAAGTTGACATTCGCACTGAGACAGGACATGGATGTGTTCATGAACTTTTGGCAACCCTGGACCGCATATGTGTCTTCCATCCATCCATCCATCCATCTTCTACCGCTTTTCCGGAGGTCCGGGTCGCGGAGGCAGCAGTTCAAGCAGAGAAGCCCAGACTTCCCTCTCCCCAGCCACCTGCTCCAGCTCTTCAGAGGGGATACCAAGGCGTTCCCAGACTAGCTGGGAGACATAGTCTCTCCACCGAGTCCTGGGTCTGCCCCGGGGTCTCCTCCCAGTGGGACGTGCCTGAAACACCTCAAGTGGGAGGCGTCCAGGAGGCATCCTAATCAGATGCCCATACCACCTATGTGTCTTCCATTAGATCTAATCTTTGACAAATACCATTTCAATAATGGTTCCGCTCTTTGTTCCAACGCTACTCAGATGCTCTTTTATCTTTATTTACTTACTTTTTCTTTTTGTTTGTTTTTTACTGGTTTGTTTGGTTTTTTTTATTTGTTTTTTGTTTTTTTTTCTCTTTAATTTCACTTTTTCTTTCACTTTAAAAAAAAAAAAAAAAGGGGTGTTGTAAGAATTAATCTTCCAATGTTGTCAGATATCAGAAAATAAGGGAACATGTGATGAAAATGTAAACACTGCATTGCTGTAACGACCTGTATACCCTTTACAAAAACTTAAATAAAAAAAAAAATGAAGATAAAAAAAAAAAATCCTTCAATGTGATTTTCTGGATTTTTTTTTCTCATTTTGTCTCTCATAGCTGAGGTATACCTATGATGAAAATTGGAGACCTCTCTCATCTTTTAAGTGGGAGAACTTGCACAATTGGTGGCTGACTAAATACTTTTTTGCCCCACTAACTGTGCTACGTTTGGCTCCTCTCAGTCCATGGTAAATGTCAGGGGGAATCTTTGATGAACAGCCCTCGTAATTAATTTGTTCTGGATTTTACAATAGTCTATCTTCCATTTCCTTATTTCACATTTTTCTTGTATGAATAATCAAGTTTCCTCATACCTCTCTTCCAACCTTCCATAAGAAGTTAAATCATGGCTGGCTTCACGAATGAAGATTATGAAGGTAGTTGTCCATGTCGTCTGCAGGTACGCTCGTGACTAACAAGACTGTGAGATCGGCAGGTCTGGTTGCAGTGTCTGCAGGGGAAGATCTCCTTGGGATTTGATGTTTTTGTTGCACCATCTTTTCTCCTCTGACGCTTTTCCTCAACATTGGGCCATATGGATGTTCTCAAAATAGGAAACAGCGCTGCTGACAGTACGCCACCAGGTGTTACGATCTAAGGCAAGCATGGACCAATGTCAACGGCCAATATGACAGACACTGAGGGACACTACAAGGACTCTTTAGGGAGGCCTTGTAGTGTTTCTTTGGTGCACCTATATTTCGGTGACAGGAGGAGAGTTCACCATACAAGATTATCTTTGGTAGATGATCTGCCATCCTGGAGACACGCTCTACCCAACGTAGCTGTGATTTTAGCAGTATGGCCTCAATGCTAGTGATCCCTGCCTGTTTGAAGACCTCAATGTTAGTAATATACTCCAGTGTATGCTGAGAATGGTACGGAGGCAGCACTGATAAAAGCGCTCAAGAAGTCATAGGTGGCTGCTATAAGTGACCCAAGACTCTGAGCCATATAGGAGGGTGATAAGTACTCCAGCCCTGAGGTCATTGATTTTGGTACTGGCTTTGAGAGGTTTGTTTTTCCACGCCCTTTTGTACAGTCTACCAAATGCACTATTCGCCTTTGCAAGTCTGCTGTTAATTTCCTTGTCAATCCGAGTGTCTGTTGAGATGATGCATCCCAGGTAAGTGAACTGTTGTACTGACTTCAGCTCAGTTTCTCCAATGGTGACATAGGGAGGATGGTAATCAGCCCCAGGTGCAGGTTGGTGAAAGACCTCCGTCTTTTTCAAGCTGACCTCGAGCTCAAAGAGTTGAGCAGCCTCTAAAACAGAAAGTTAAACACTGTAATGCTCTCTCTGTATGGGCAACAAGGGCAGCATCATCTGCAAAAAGGAGAGCCCAGATCATTAGTTCAAGAGTTTTAATCTGTGCCTGTAGACATCTGAGGTTGAACAGGCTGCCATCCAGACAGTATCTGATGAAAACATCGTCTTTATCTCCAAGATCTTCCATTGCTTGCTTGAGCATCATGCTGAAGAAGATGGAAAACAGAGTCACCATGAGACAAAAGGCAGCAAAACATTAAAACACAAGAGCACTCTGAGGTGAGTGCAATATCCCCCGCTTCCGTTTTCCTTGATGATCCCAATACTTACTGACGGAGCAGTTTCCCAACTTTTCTAATCACTGTGGCAGAATCAAATTATGATAAACCCATCATCCACAAATACACAACAAAGTATACAACCCATAGTTGCAGGGCAGGACCCTGAGGTGAACCTGTGTAGCAAGTTTGGTAACCCTCAAACTTTACACGTTCTACAGTAAGAGATCATAGGGAGTGTCAACCTTGACCTTTTGACCCCAAACCTGTAGTCAGATGTCATGGTCTTAGAGTGAACCAGTGTACCAGGATTGATGACCCTAGCTTTCTTTGTTGTTGAGATATAGTTTATAAGCAATTTTGATGTTGACCTTTGACCTTGCGATCCCAAAACCAGTCACACTTCAGGGTCACAGGGTAAACCTGTGTACCAAGTTTGGTAACCCCAACTTTACTCGTTGTCCAGTAATAAGGCATAGGAAACGTTAACGTTAACCACTGACCCCAAACCCATAGTCAGAGGTCAGGATCCCAAGGTGAACCTATATACCACATTTGGTGGCCCTAGCTTTACTCGTTTTATAGTAATAGAGGGAATGCATTGGAACAGAACTCTTAGTTACAGGGCAGTTACCATAGTTACACAAGCTCCCACGCATTTTGAGTAGCAAACATGTTGCAGCTCTAGTTTATATTCAGCAAAACAAAAAGAATTACACAAAATATTTAGCCCCAGCAGTAGAAAGAGTGCCGTTTTCACTTTAGAGGTCAACACCACACTGTTTACCTGACTGTAATGATGTGTGTGTAAGGGCACACATTAGTGAAAAACTGGTTCTGGGCCTATAATTTAATTTTTTTTTTTTGTCATTTAATACAAGGTGGAATGATAAGATTAGCTCTCTGCATGCAAGCAGGTATTGCGTATACTCCTCACTGGATACTGTGTGGTTTTTTGTGTTTTACTGCTTCCACCCCATTGCTGCCACTCAGTGTTGTGCAACTGCCATGACTTCTGTTCAGTGACATCATCTGCAATGTTAACTTTGACCCCAAACCCATAGTCAGGTGAGGGTGCAAAGTGTCCAAGATGTACACTACCGTTCAAAAGTTTGGGGTCACTTTGAAATTTCCTTATTTTTGAAAGAAAAGCACTTTTCAATGAAGATAACTAAACTAATCAGAAATACACTCTATACATTGCTAATGTGGTAAATGACTATTCTAGCTGCAAATGTCTGGTTTTTGGTGCAATATCTACATAGGTGTATAGAGGCCCATTTCCAGCAACTGTCATTCCAGTGTTCTAATGGTGCAATGTGTTTGCTCATTGCGTCAGAAGGCTAATGGATGCTTAGAAAACCCTTGTGCAATCATGTTAGGTCTGCAATGCTGTAATTGCTGCAAATGGAGGATTCTTTGACGAAAGCAAAGTTTGAAGGAAAAAATTATTATTTCAAATACAAATCATTATTTCTAACCTTGTCAATGTCTTGACTATATTTTCTATTCATTTTACAACTCATGGTGGTAAGCAAGTGTGACTTTTCATGGAAAACACAAAATAATTGTCTGGGTGACCCCAAACTTTTGAACGGTAGTGTATATTAGATACAACTACTGTATCAATTTGAAAAGCCTACATCATGTCTTTCAGTAGTTATTGTGTTTAGAAGATTTAGAGAAAATCTGACCTTTGACCTCAAGGTCATCCGATGAGAGTGAAATTGCATTATGTGCATCAGAGTATATCAAACCATGATATCAAGTTTCAAAACAATCAGAACCAAACCGTAGGAGGAGTTGATTTCACAAGATGGTTACAGTCCATGAAGTGAGGTGAAACGAGGTCATAGGTCAGGGGCTACAGCTCCTGCAAACATCATCCGATCAGAACCAAATTGCAATATGCACATCCTCAGTGTATATCAAACCATGTTACCAAGTTTCAAAAGTGTAGGAAAAGTTGATTTCACAAAAGTGGGACAGATGGACGGCCTGACTCATAACATAATCCCCCTTTGGGCTTTGGCCGGCAGGGGATAAAAAACAAAAAAACATGACAGTGTTTTAACAGTATCAGGAAATTTTATTTATACGTATATAATTCTGCTTTTGTTAATCATTTAATTCATTTCACTCAAAGAATATACAGACAATAACCCTCAATAACTCATCTCTTTGACAAACCTACTTACATCATCTTTTAAAATAGTTCCTTATAAGATCTTGTGAAGGAAAATAAAAGAAAATAACAGCAATCAGAAAGACTGAAAACACTGCCAATAATAATCACGCCCAAGAGAACTAAAGAAGGAAAATACTTATAAAACATACTAATTTAAAAAAAAAAAAAAAAAAAAACAGATACAACTTTAACTCCCTTTTATGTAAAAAAAAAAAAAAAAAAAAAAAAAAGACAACATCTCACCAATATAAACAACAATAGCAATAATAATAAGAACAGCCATTTAAAAACAATATCTGGAAATGGGCCCGGTGACATACAGGCCTTTAGGACTCATTGATACCGTGTAAAACTACACGGTGTGTTTAAGTGCAACTTTTCACCAACACACGAATGCTCCCCTCAGGAGTAGAGAGGAAGTGTGTCGGGAGATTTTGCAAAAACATGGTCCTTTTTATTTTGCTCCCATGAGACATTTGGTCTGATGGCAGGTCCAAGGATCAAAAAGTCAAAAATAATAAAGCTAGTAGGGCTTAGTTACAGAGTGCGAAATGGAAAAAAATTTGTGCAACCTATTTTTTTGTGTGCTGGTCTAAAAAGAGAGATGGACTCAGATGTAAAGAGCACAAAGAGGGCCCAAACTGCAGGGAAGAGATGACATTAGCCTTGGCTTTATGCTATGCAGACGATCCACGAGTCTTAACACAGCCAACACTTGAAACAAGCAGGACACCGGATCAGGAAAGGAAAAGAAGGAGCAACTAGTGAGCCTAAAGCGGGGAAGAAGGGGTTGCGTGGCTTAAAAGACAAAAGTGCAGACGTGCCGATTGAGTCGTATGATTCGAGTGAGTTTCCTGCTTGTGCGACAGTCTGTGATCAAGGTGGAAAGCTTGTGGATAAACAGAAAGGGGCAAGTGAGGAGGAGGAGGAGGAGGCAGCCCTTTGGAGAGTCGGGAGGATGAATGAAAGGATGAATATCACAAAAAAAAGAGAGAGACTTAGGACGATCCCAGAGTGCTGGCTATGGCTTAGGAGAGAATGACAGACCGAGTCCAAGAGGTTAATGTTAAAAAGTTCTCTGACCAAGTGGTGATTTCCGTTTGGCCCGAGCACAAAAGGTAAAATAAATACAAATAAGAGAGCAGGGTAAACCAGACCTTGGAGTGGGTCCTCCGCTAAACAGCAGCTTATAGTAGGAGGGGCCATACTGAACACATACAACCATACAATTACAGAAATATGAAAAGAAAAAAAGCAACCCCTCGGAGAGATAACAAGTGCCTTAGGATTACCCCAAAACATCCTGAACTGGCAAAGGAGGGGTGCACAAAGAAAACCGGCAGATGAAGAGATATGTTTACTGCACAACTACAGAGTGATGGTGGGGTGGGGGGGGGGGCATTTTAATTTTAATGATCAATCAGCAAACACAAACGATTCTGTCAGCGTCTGAGATTTTTGCATGTTAGCACGGGTGGCTGGGATATCATTGCCCACTAGTGGCCTTCCCCTGCACATCCAGCTATTATGTCATAATCTCAAGATACCTGCTGGATCCTAGTGGTGATCTGGGATTCAGTCCACGCACATACACTATACTGCCAAAAGTATTGACACCCCTCCAAATGAATGGGCACCAATGTACAAAGCAAGGTCCATGAAGACATGGATGAGTGAGTTTTTTTTCCCCCTAAACCTTGTGGGAAGCCTTCCCTGAAAAGTTGAAGCTGTTAGAGCTGCAAACGGTGGCTTTCCACAAAGTTTAGGAGTGCGTTTAAGGGAATTTTTGACCATTTTTCCAGAATCACATTTGTGAGGTCAGGGACCGATGTTCGCAAGGCCTGGTTCGCAGTCTCCACTCTAATTATCCCAAAGGTGTTCTGTCAGGTTGAGGTCAGGGCTCTGCGCAGGCCAGTCAAGTTCCTCCACACCAAACTCACTCATCCATGTCTTGATGGACCTTGCTTTTGTGCACTGGTACCCATTCATTTGGAGGGGTGTCCCAATACTTTTGGCAATATACTGCATTTGACTACATGACACCAATCCTGAGTTAAGAGATGCCAACCTCACCACATTTGTCCAGAATAAGGTGCCGTTTCAGTGCAACATTTTCACAGTTGGAAAACCAACGTGGGCACCCCGTGGAAGCCGCTCACTCTTCTTGAGCTCGCTCTGTGGGAATACAAACAGCGCACACACCTCCAGATCATTTAAGAATGCAGACTTTACCCTTTTTTATAGGAGGCGTGACATCTGAAACGGGGAGGGGGGGGTGTCAACTTCTGGAATGGTATGTTGGCTAATGATACATGTCCACCTAGGCGTGCGTTTCTCCGCTTCCAATTCATGGTCTATGTAGGATGCCTCACAATGCATTCTGGTAGTGCCGTGTCTACAATCTTGAGCTGTTGCTCCTTCATTAGCATAAATTCAAGGGCCTCCCTACTTAATTTAAGTGAGCGGGTGCGTGGAGGCGATTGCTTCAAGGCGCTTGTGCTGAACTTCTAAAATAGTGGTCGGTAAAAAGTAAACATTCAGCATCTACGCCATTTATTTATCTCGCCTTGATTGTTTTCAGAAACATGTTTTGCCGTTTACTTGTGATGATGTAGGAGAAAGTTTACCGTCCTGGTGCCATCTTGGATGTGACTGAACAGACTGCACATCAGAGGACGTGTCGACTACTGAGGTGCAGCTCGTGCGTTTCACCAAGGAGCATTCACATACACCGATCAGGCATAACATTACGGCCACCTGACTAATATTGTGTTGGTCCCGTTTGCTGCCAAAACAGCACTGACCCATCGAGGCATGGACTCCACAACAACCTTGTTTTGGTAGCAAAAGGGGGACCAACACATTAGGCAGGTGGTCATAATGTTGTCTGATCGGTGTATGTCAGTCATTTGTTGTGGCTCTGGTGGTTACGTCACACCCACAATCCGAACGAATCCCTGAAGCGGAGGCGGCGCGGGGATCTTGCGTCAAAAGACGCCTGGATGGACACGTACCATACGTGTTTGCCAAAATAGTTTTGGAAATTTACTTGAGAAGATTTTAAGGTTTAGGAGAGTTGTGTGCTGGAGCTGCTGCTTCTCTGAAGTATCTGTTGCAGTAACATGAACATCTGATAACAGTACTATGATTTTCTTTAAATTATTTTATGTTTCACGTGTCGGATTCTGCAGCTGCTCTACTTTCCATTTCACAGGTTATATTGCACAGGCCTGGAATAAATTGAGCTTCTTTTTAATCCCACATGTATCATCTCCATGAATGTGCACTTATGGAAATTATTTATGCTTTAAGTCACGTAGCACCATATGGGAAAAAGGACCATCCACAAAATAAAGACAATTTGTCTGCTTTTGGTAAAATTTGTCTAAAATGTTCAAAAACAGATATTCCTCTGTCGCCTTGCACCCAAGTTTCTTGCATCTCTCTGCTACTTTGGTAAGTTTCCGGAATGCATGCGTTCATATGATCACACATTTTTGTTAAAGAAATCTTGTGAACATGCCAGTAAAAACAATGAATGTTCATCTCAAAATTTCAAGTTCTTAAAGTATGAACCCCAAAACTTACAAATACGACTCCAACAGAAACACTTAAATGATGATGTACAAACAAAGCCTGCAACAATCACATTAAAAATACAAAAAAGCCATTACATTTTTGTATGTACAGACACACACCAGATTAGCGTAACCATTCTTTTAGCCCCCATTTTTCCCCTATTGGTGATTAACATGGTTCAAGACAACGAAGTTATGGTTTTGGTTAATACAGTAGTATGCATATATATGAGAGGAGGAGCACGCATGGAAAGAACGATTTGAAGAGATGAGGGGAAGGGAGTTTTTGTAGACGAGCCTTAGAGTGGAGGGAAAAAGCAGACATGAGGTGAGAGGACAGATGAGTGCAGTATCAATCAAAATGAAACAACAGACCCAACCACCCCACCCCAAAAACGGAAATTAAATCTAAACTTAGCTCTTTCTTGGAGTAGAAACAGAAAGTATAGCAGGTAAATGTTCAGATTTCTTGGTTTATCTTTTAGTTGGTTTCTTGAGGATGCATTTTTCTTTTGTTGTGTGTCTTTGTATCGGGTCTTCTTGCTCCCAGCCTCTTGAGTGGCTTAGTCACTCCACGGTGCTGAGAAATGGAAAAAAAGAATTTCAGTCGAGTCATTTTAAATGAGAGTAGGCTTTCATTCTATTATGTGAAATATTTACTCTTATACTCATTTTGGTATGTTAAGTGCTGACTTTCCAAAAAAAAAAAATAAAAAATAAATAAATAAATAAAGGGTATGCTTTTCCCATGCATCTAATTTGGTTATTTGTCTACATTCAAAACTCTGATACAATTTGACAAATACTTGGACACCTGATCATTTTTGTAGTGAAACAAATCACAGAGTGACTGGATGAACAGCAGTTTGCTCCACTGACATCTGCTGGTCACGGATTGAAAACTGTCTTGCGGTTTAAAGATGCCGCTGGCTTCACACACATCTTTTACAACACTTGTTTTGAAATGTGAGAGCCAGCCACAAAAAGGAGGAATGAAGAATATCAAGCCATCGATACTGCAGATGGGTACAAAAGCACTTAGCACTACCTAAAGATTCATGGTCAAATGAAGCACCAATGCGGAAGAAACAAATGATTGGGGGTGGGGGTTGTTGCAGATGAATCTTAAATTACCACATACAGCTGCAATCAAAATTAATGAACCCCCACTGCAAATTAGGTTTATTGGCAAAATGTACAAACTAGCAACTGTTTGCAATAAACAAATCAAACAACAACAACAATTTAAATAGCTCAACACAACTAATATTACAAGTGGTTTCTCCAAATTCAACTGAAAAATGCCACTTTTAATGACTACTGCAGTCTCAAAATTATTCAACCCCATCATGACAAGCATCTTTAATACTTAATAGAGCACCCTTTTGCTATTATGACCTGCTGCAAACATGATGCATAGCCAGACACCAGCTTCTGGCAGCGTTCTGAGGGATCTTAGCCCATTCCTCATGGGCAAAGGCCTCCACTTCAACAATATTCTTGGGTTTCCATCTGCAACTGCCTTTTTCAAATCCCACCAGAGATTTTCAGTGTGGTTCAAGTCAGGTGACTGTGATGGCCACTCTAGTATCTTCCAAGACTTCTTCTGAAACCAAGCCTTGGTGGACTTTGAGGTATGCTTGGGATCATTTGTCCTGATGGAAGGTCCAATGGCGCCCAAGTTTCAGCTTCATCACAGATGGCATGATGCTTTCTCCCAGGATTTCCTGATACTTGATTGAAACCATCTTACCCACCACACACTGCAGGTTTCCAGTGCCGGAGGAAGCGAAGCAGCTCCAGAGAAATACTGCTGAGCCACAGGCCTGAATAGCTGTTTTCAATTTGCTCAAAACTATATAAATAAGCCAAAGAGGTTTGGGGATTCTGTTCTGTGGAGCGATGAAACAACTGGAAATTTTTGGGCCTATGGATCAGCAGTATGTCTGGAGGGGAAAGAATTATGCATATGCTGAAAACAACACCATGCTTAAAGTGAAGCATGGTGGTGGCTCGGTGATGCCAAGAGCCCTCAGAACGCTGCCAGAAGCTGGTGTCTGGCTATGCATCACATTTGCAGCAGGTCATAACAGCAAAAGGGTGCTCTACTAAGTACTAAAAATGCTCGTCATTGAAGGTGTTGAATAATTCTGAAATTGCAGCAGTCATTAAAAGTGTCATTTTGTACTGAATTTGGGAAAAAAAAAACCCACTTGTAATATTAGTTGTGTTGAGCTATTTAAATTGTTCTTGTATGATTTGTTTATTGCAAACAGCTGCAAGTTTGTACATTTTTCCAATAACCCTAATTTGCAGTGAGGGGTAAATAATTTTGATTGCAACTGTACTTTATACAGCCCCCATCCCTCCCATTCCTTACATACCCGTGTCTCAGGAACCCTGACAGTTGTCCTGGAAACGAGCCGTTTCCTGGAAGATCAGTGACTTCAGTGTCTCCTTGGGAAGGTCATCCAGTTCCATGGAGAAAGTGAAGGGCTCCTCTGCTACAGGCTACACACACACACACACACACACACACACACACACACACACACACACACACACACACACACACACACACACACGAGATGTCAAACACGCAGAGTCACATTATCACCTAATCAGAAGTAATTACTGGTTCGGACTACAAAACATTTGTTTTTTCACTATGTCAGACTAGCGAGATACATTCTTGCAGAATCCTGGCCAGGACAGAGGCAATACAACATATTTGATTATGACCAGTCTTTATATGCTGCCCTCATCTGTGTAGCTCTGGATTCACAGGTAGTCAAGAAAGCATCAACTACAAAAAACAATTTCCCATCATAGCTAAGAAGCCACTGTCTTGATCATCATTTTTGCTTCAAAGCTTCACCCTCTCCTTGCAAGTTGCATGCTTGCAATAAGAATAGTGATCTCACCACAAAGTGACCAAGCAATCAAAATCTTCACAAGGTCTATTGTCTGCAATATTCATTTATTTCTACAATTTAGATGCATAATCGAGAGTGCGGGTTGGATCCGCTGGAGCCATTGAGCTTTTACTTTGTTCAACTTGTAATGTCACCAAAAATCAGTCAGCAAATACAGAAGTCAGAGCCTCGACTTGGGTGCACAGAATGAATGGAATAAATTCAATTTCTTTTCTTTCTAGACAAAATTAAGGCTACAAAAGTATTATATTCATGTTTATTATGTTCTCAGCTTTCGGTGGAGGTATGCTTATTTTAGGATTCTCAATGAGTATTCCCTTTAATGTTAAATGTCTAATTGCTTTATTGTAATTTGTATGGACTATACTTTTTTATGCGTGTTGCCTATTGCTGCTGCGTCCTGTCCAGGACACCCTTGATAAAGAGATTTGCAATCTCAGTGGGACCATTCTGGTAAAATAAAGGTTAAATTTAAAAAAAAAAATCTAGTGTAGGGCACAGTAGAAAAGGCTTTGTCATTGTACAGTTGTACAGTACAACAGAATTGTGGGTACTCCAACAGGCTACTGCGCAATTAAGTAAGAGAGAAGGATTAGATAAAACAGTGTCACCGAACACACGATTAAACACAAGACTGAAATAAAAATAGCCCAGGATTATGGAATTATCAGTCCCTCCAGGATTTTACAATGTTGCGATTGTGTCAATTCACGCGAAATCAGCCAATCAGTAACTATTGCGTGACCTTGCAATTTTGTCCAATCACCGCTCATCGTCCAATTTCACCAATCAAATCTGTCGCCAAGTGGCACTTCAACCAATCAAATGCATAACCCCAAATGCCCCCTCACCCCCCCAAAAAAATGAAATGTGTGTCTGAAGAGACAAGTGTGTGTGAGTCAAGATGCACAGCAGACAGGTAGGAGTTAGGAACGGACAGAGACAACATTGTAGTTTTTTTTTTCTTCAGAAAAACAGACTCCAATAGACAATACAGAGCAACAGAATAAATTATTTTTTCCTCTCCTCTTGCTATCAAGTGGTTGGGGACCATAGGGAGTTTTCAAATGAAGGTGCTGCCAATAACTTTCAGCAATTTAGATGTTGTTATGGATATTGTGTTAAAGTCTGTATTGGCTGTTGCATAAAACACTTTCTGTATAGCAGAAGTTTCTGCTTAATTCACAAATCACTGTAATATGAAATGTTTGGCAATCCTGTGTTTTTCTTGTATTGTTATATAGAATATCACTGCAGTAAACTGGAAAAAACCATCTGCTTTAAAATTTGTAAATCTTCCCACAACTTTTAGTGAAAAAAATTTTTTTTTAAAAAAATTCTCAAAACATTGCAACTTTTATTGCAACTTTTTAAAAAAGCTCCCGCAAATTCAGGCTTTTTGGGCCGCAACAATCATAAAAACATCCTACGAAATCCTGGAGGGACTGAAATATACAACGGTATGGTAGTGGCTTCACGGATGGAATTATGTACAATAAAAGTGCGGAGTGCAGAACACACAATTGAACACACGATTGAGTAAAATGGCCCAAGGATTATGGAAGATATACTGTACATAGTAGTGTATGCATAGTAGCACTACTATGCATGCACTGCATGCATAGTAGTATACATGTACTGTACATAGTAGTGGTTTCACGGATGGGTCAATATACATGAAAGCACGCAGTGCAAAGACAGGTGTGTATTGTGATGATTAAAAAGGTCCTCAGTTCTGTGCATGTGAGCGTCCGGAGGGAAGGGGGTGGGGCCTCTGACTGTTTGCAGTTTGGATGGCCCGGGGGAAGAAACTGTTTGTCAGTCTGGAGGTGTGGAACCTGCTTGATCTGAAAAGTCATCCAGAAGGGAGCAGGTCAAACAGTGGTGGGCGGGATGTGAGGGGTCTCCTGTGATGGCCTTGATCTTTTTGAGACAGGAGGATCTGGAGATGTCTTCCAGGGAGGGCAGAGGGCCACTGATGATTTTTTTGGTGGTGTTGATGAGCCTCTGCACAACCTTCCTGTTCTTGGCTGTGGAGCCGGTGTAACCCACACCCAGACAGTAGGTGATAACATGTAATGCTACCAGTTAATTACCAGTTCACTTGGACAAGTTGAAGAAATCCACATGGGTCATCAGTACAAAAGCTTTATCAAATTCGCTTCAGCCTAGTGTTTGTTTGTTTTTGGGTTTTTTTTGGGGGGGGGGGGGTCATTACTGCCATCTGGTGTTCCCACTAATCATCTACAATTTCTACATACTCAACCTTTAAGCAAGGCAGACAATCTCCAATTTAAAGTGGAACAATTTTTTTTTTTTTTTTTTTTAGAGAAAAATAAATCATTTCACCCCCTACAATACGCACATCTTCAATACATGTACAAACACTGTGAAATGAAAATGTCATAGCTTGAAAACTCTAGGAGTTAGCTAGACAATCCATGTACCCTCTATTGAAATTGCATTCAAAAAATAGCTGTAATTTTCACAAAATGTTCCAAAATCAAAATCCTTGTAATATCTGTAAAATCTGTCATTTCCTGGTTTGGGATCAATAAACTACATCTATCTATCTACATGCACATTGTCAATACATGTACAAACACTGTGCGAACAGAAACTCGTACAGATGGATGGACAGACATCATCGTACCATAATACCTTCTGTCTTTCAAGGGGTGTATAATAAAAATACAGGGATATAAATTTTTGGTCATACTGCCCAGCACTAATATAAATGTTGAAATCATACAGAAATTATGCCCAAAATAAAAAGAAAACTGAAAATTTCTGGTCTTGTAGCTTGATCACTGCAGGACATCAAGAGTCAAAAAGGAAAGAATGTCTTAAGTAATCTTTGAATCCCAAAAGCTTTAAAAGACAACAGCTTCACGTCCTTTGAAAGCCAATTTAGACCAATGTATTAAATTAAAATGTCTGACACTCCCAAGGTAGCAAACCCAAATTTGTGGTAACTTTTTGGGTCACATTTCGGTTTTCATTTCAGAGGTCTTTAGAACGTGCATATAATCATAACTACAGAAGTTCTTCACAGTATGATGTGTTGAACAAGTACAGAGGATTTTCTGATTTAACTGTGAAACGAGAAAAGCCTCATTGAACAATTAAAATTAGTGACCTACATGAGTTGTCGGTCTCTATTAAGCTGACCGAAAACAATGTCCTGGAGCTAGCAGTTGGGAGTTCTTCAATTTGTCTCTAAAATGTGACACCATTTTATAAAACATGTCAATTTAATTTCTACCCACCCCATTCCTGTGCTTTCCTGTTTGTGAGAGTTTGGTGCACATTGGAGCAGTTGCCTAGGAGCACTAGCCATTCCATCAAATATGACCGGATGCCACGCCACTATATTCTTCCTTCTGCCTTCACCAGGACAAGCTAAAAACCAAGTCCTGCTGCCTCCAAAATTCATATTTAAGCAACTTTTTTCCCTCATGCGTCCTCGTTTGACAGCACGGTTTTGATGTTGTTAGATCAAGTTCTCATTGAGCTTTATACTCAGAAACAAAACCTTAAGAGAAAAGTATGTGTACCTCGTCTGTGGGATCGTAGTACTGCTCCAGGTAAGGATGAGCCAGGGCCTCCTCAACTGTGATGCGCTTGTTGGGGTTAAAGGTCAACATTTTGTTCAGCAGACACAGGGCTGCATCAAAAGAGATTAAGAGGTTTAACTCAAGCATCAGTTAGGACACAGATAGCACATATGAATTCACACATTAGCAACAACTTTTCTATCGTGGCTTTTCCACTTTGTCTACTTAAACAACATTTTTAAACTACATGCTGCAGTTAGCCATAATGTGAAAAATGAAAATGTCTATTTTCTATATTTGATTTTTCTTGGTACACTAGCGCATGCCTGTATGAAAGCACGCATTCCTGTCTGAAAACAGGTAGGCCAATTAGGCTTTACAGGCCCAAATGTAGGCTGTGTTTGAAAGTGGAATACAAAGAGGTGAAGCCTATATGTAGGCAATCACATGCTGGACTTTGATAAATATAAAAGAGACTGAACACTTATTTGATTGTGTGAATATCAATTACAGAATTCTTGAAATTGAATGGGAAATGCAATATTACTGACTGTTTAAAAACCCTTGTTTATTTGTTTGTCAGACTTATCTGTGTGATCTTTTATGACTTAGATTGTTGTAGTTTGGGGAATGGGAATTGTTCGGTCACTATTATAACTGTTTTAGTTTATGTGTAGTTTCCTTGTGTATCGTCAGTAAACTCATGCAGTACTATAACAGGACACAAATATTTGAGACCCACTGTTGTGCATCATTTTATATTTTAGCAGTATTTTGTTATTAAAAGTTTTTTTTAAACCGTAATCAACAGAACTACAAAACACCCAACATTATTATACACAGCAGAAGGACCTATTTGACTGCAACCGCTGCATCAGTGCTGCCCATTTGTCAGTAATTATTTAACTAAAAATGATTTATTTTGTTATTTGGGCATTTTTGTGTCATGCGTTTGGTCGTTAAGTCATTCCGGCCATTCTGCTCCACAATCTGGGCAGCTTGGTGGCGCAGTGGTTAGCACCGTGGCAGCACAATAAGAAGGTCACAGGATCGATCCCACCCCCTGACTATCGGTGACCCTTCTGTGTGGAGTTGGCATGTTCTCCCCATGTGTGAGTGGGTTTACTCTGGGTACTCCGGTTTCCTCCTACAGGCCAAAAACATGCAAGTCAGGTTAATTGGAGACTCTAAAGTGGCCCTAGGTGTGAATGTGTGTGTGTGTGTGAGAGTGGTGAAGGGATTGGCGCTACACCATGGCTGCCTCATCCATCCAGGTGGATTGCCCTGTAACTTCCCCATTGTGGGACTAATAAAGGATTATTAAAAAAAAAAAATCACGGCGGTATTATTATTAAGTTTTTAATTTTTAGATACTCGCGGTCCTGCAAAGTACAGTGGTACCACACGGGTGAAACAGCAGCAGGGCCTCCCGTCTACCACTGACTGGGCAGGCTGAGTGTGCCTCCCCACGAAGGACTGTGGTCCGCCTGCCCAGTGGGGCCGCTGTTTCCCCCGACATGTTCTGTGTTGGATACACCGGTGTTCTTTGTTAGACCTGGGTCCCCGCTGATGCTCCGTTCAGTCTGGTCACGCGCCTCATGTTCTCCACATATGATGAATTATCCTCCAGACCTACGCAATCACAGCAACTTTATGGTATAATTTTTTAAGCATTAAATCTTCAGTATTATCTTTTTCTAGTCAAATTTGTCACTTTTGGCTTCCTTGTTTTGCTCATGGAGTGCTGTGGTTACTGATGCTGTCATGTTGTGTATTACCCAATCAGTATGGAGTCAATCCGAAACCCTGACCACACTTCTAGAAGCCAGAGCATGAGGAAACACAGGAGTGGCTAAACTTTAATTGATAAAAATTACATATTTTGACCGAACAACTCCATACTCAGGGATGTACAGTACACCCTCGTAACCTCAGCAAAACACGTATAAAATCTTAGGTCAGTCCGATGAACGGTTCACAAGATATGTGTGGAACAGAGACACAGAGACACACAGATTCCTTGTATTTATAGATAGATTATAGAGGGTATGCATTGAAACAGAACTCTTGTCTGTTAGTGTAGTTACACAGCACAGAGTGACAAAAAACGGGAACGTTCCATCGGCATTGTGTACGGAACATGTTCCGATCCTGCCTGCTGTCAGTTCTATGTCCATGTTCTTTCGTACAGAGTGGTCCTACTAGCTAGTGGTGTCAAGCGTGCTACAAATGTGTACATGTAACATTAGATAAGGAACCTTCCGTCCCTGTAAAATGAAAAGCAAAAGATATATCACACAAGCATATTTTTTCCAGGAGACATGAAAGGTTCCGTATATAATGGACTGTTTCGTATGAAACACAGATGGAACGAACATAGTAGGAATTAATTCACCGTCTGAGTGGCAGGCGAAGCAGCCTTTATAACATCTGCAGCTGTGTTCAACCTGCTGTGAAAATTCCTAAAACACGTCATACTTAAGTTTACATTATCTAATGGGGGGGTCTCACCTGAAAAAAATTGTTCTTGCCTCCAAAATTTCACCTGGATGATAGGTTGTTTACACTGCTAGCCTTGTTAGCATGTCCGTGGCAGGAGTCCATGGGTAAAAAACTCCGACAACTCCGATTCAGCTGCAGAGCTCCTGGTACTTCTGCCTCTAAGTGAGTGTCAGTCTCATTTTCAAGTTTACTCTCCAATTTTGATACTTTTACTCTGGTGATGGCAGAATCTCAAGGCTAGCGCTCCATAAGACAGTTTCCGTATCTAACGTTGCATGTACATGTTCGTAGCACACTTGACACTGCTAGCTAGTAGGACAGCAGGCAGGCTTGGTTGACGTGCCGCACGGACCATGTTCTGCATGGAATGCCAACTGAACGGTCTGTATGGAGGCAAAAATGGCCTGCATGGCAGAGTTCCAAGACGAAAACCACTGCTGAGCAAAAAGAACATAAAGGCTCATCTCAGTTTTGCTGGAAAACATCTTGATGATCCCCAAGACTTTTGGGAAAATACTCTGCGGGCTGATGAGACAAAAGTTGAACTTTTTGGAAGATATGTGTCCCATTACATCTGGTGTAAAAGTAACAGCATTTCAGAAAAGGAACATCATACCAACAGTAAAATATGGTGGTGGTAGTGTGATGGTCTGGGGTTGTTTTACTGCTTCAGGACCTGGAAGACTTGCTGTAGTAAATGGAACCATGAATTCTGCTGTCTACTAAAAAAATCCTGAATGAGAATGCCCAGCCATCTGTTTGTGACCTCAAGCTGAAGCGCACTTGGGTTCTGCAGCAGGACAATGATCCAAAACACACCAGCAAGTCCACCTCTTAATGGCTTAAGAAAAACAAAATGAAGACTTTGGAGTGGCCTAGTCAAAGTCCTGACCTGAATCTGATTCAGATGCTGTGGCATGACCTTAAAAGGATGGTTCATGCTTGAAAACCCTCCAATGTCGCTACAGCAATTCTGCAACGATAAGTGGGCCAAATATTCCTTCACAGTGCTGTAAAAGACTCATTGCCAGTAATCTTAAATGCTTGATTGCAGCTGTTGCTACTAAGGGTGGCCCAACCAGTTATTAGGTTTAGGGGGGCAATCACTTTTTCCACACAGGGTCATGTAGGTTTGGATTTTTTTTTCAGTTAATAATAAACACCTTCATTTAAAAACTATTTTGTGTTTACTTGTGTTATCTTTGGCTAATATTTAAATTTATTTGATGATCTGAAACATTTAAGTGTGACAAACATACAAAAAAAAAGAAATCAGGAAGGGGACAAACACTTTTTCACAGCACTGTATAGGCAGAAACCAGTTTTAGCAATGCAACAAAGCATTCAAACCTGCACACAAGTAGAAACTGCTGAGAACTGCATCAGTCTCAGTGTTGTTGTGATGCGGAGGCATAAATTGGGCTTAAGTAAGCTGCATGTCCATGGAGTGCATAAAAATGCTCTAGACCCATTTTTCTGAAAAAGAAAAACAAGGTCACTGCCCTGTATCCTAGCAATCACTTGACCCGTCACTCAAAGCTCGTCAACAGGGTTTCACACATTGTGCTCTGAAACTCTACTATCTGCACTAAACCACATCAAACTGGCAAAAACCCCACACCCCTCCAAGCTTCTGCTGTTAAATATTGATTATGGTATACTTTTAGTCTGATTCTGATCAGCTGGTTACAGAGGTGTCTCAGTGATGAGCACTGCAGTGCCCAAGAGTTGCACTTTTTCCCAACTTTCAGCTCTCTAAGCACAGTAACAAACAAAAAATATGCACCATTGAGAGCGTTTTTGTGCCAAGGGCACTGAGTGCATGAAATGCTGGACTACATAAACCAGACCGTCAATGATGGAGTAGCTCATTCTGGCCTGACGAAATCACCCCGGGAGTGCTCAGATCTCTTTACCATTGACCTTGACCTTAAAGGCCAAATGTCACGTAATTTTTTTTTCTAAATGACAACGAATTTAGATAAAATACACATAGCTTAAACCAAATATTCATACCGGAGACCATATCACCCACCTGTATTTACATAATTGCACAAAATACACCAGGTGAAGGCCCCACCTTGCTTGCTGGCTTGTGACAGCCAGTCCAGACCACGCCCATGTTTTTGACATCACCAGTTGTACCCTGGCTGCCCTGCCTATCCACATTCACACTTATCAACATTGGACAATCATGACGGAAAGTGACAGCGATTGTGAACAAATTAGTTTAGTTTTGTCTTTTTTTTTTGTCAGTGGTTCAGACAGACGGTTCAGACAGACGGTTCCGTCCGAGACGGAATCAGATGCTTTGTCTGATGACAACAGTTCCAACGATGACCAGAGAGCAGAACCAGTGGAAAATGTCATTGAACTGGACATTAATCGCCTCCAGAATTGCGAAGCCGAAGGGGGTCTGTCGAGGGCGCCCCATAAATATTGATTTTTCGGAAGCCATTATTATTACAGTGGAGGAGAGCCACTGCTGTCAAGAAATTGACCAGATCAATATGAAAATGGAGGCGCATACCTGTCAAGTGAGACGTTTTCGCCGTATTTTGGTGCCAAGCGCGGCTGTGGGGGACGGCGGAGTGGTGGAGGACACTTTTCTAGGAAATATTTTAAATGTAGTTCGTGTTGTTATTGTCAAATATTTTAAGGAAAATACGAGGAAAATGCAATTTTAGCAAAAACGGGCATATTGCCATTGCTGTACGCCCAAAAGAAAAATATACGGGAAAAAAAAATTGAGTGTGTTGAGGAACACGTCCTGTGTGTGATCCCCCACAGCTGGTGCTGGCAGATCGCTCAGCGTGAGCTATTCTCACTACAATGAGAAGTCATTAGGACAATGGTTTAACACGTTCAGCTGTGCAGCGGTTGCGGAACAGAGAGAGATCGCCTGACAAATACAGAATACTGCTTTTTTTTTTTTTTTTATTTTGCGCCGGACGCTGAGTTGTGTTGTTATTGTCAAATATCCATGAATCCTTAAAATATTTGACAATAACAACACGAGTTGCATTTGGGGCATTTCCCAGAGAGGTGTCCCTTGTTGCTCCGCCGTCCCTTATAGCCGCTTTTTACAGTGTTGAAGTACGGCGAAAACGTCTCACTTGACAGGTATGAAAACATTTCCCAGAGAAGTGTCCCTTATTACCCAGCTGTCCCCGATAGTCCCGTTTTAAGGTATGGGTGAAATATCCAATTTTTTCTTTCTTGTTGCTCACTTCAACCTTCCAGTCTCCATATAAACAATCAATTGAAATACCCCAAGCATCAAACTAGGGTACAATCGATTTTGTCACTTCCGCCTTCTCCCCCAGGCAATTCCAGGGGCCGTGTCAGGCCAAGCGCGGCAGTTTTAAATTAACGAATATTCCGTTGTTACTGAAGCATATGCACCAAGACCCGAACGGATCGGTTCCCTTTTATATCTAGTTTCAAGATATTTAAAGTACCCTGTTACGTGACATTTGGCCTTTAAGCACAGCCTAGATACAGCCCAATCTAGGAGGTCCTTAAAGTCAAAGGTCAGTGGCCTAGGAGAGTGACATTTGCGTGAAATCATAAATGCCCAGATCTCCTGATCTTTGACAATGACCTTGACCTCAACCTGGATGCAGACCTATCTGAGGGTCATTGTGAGTGACTTTTGTGAAAATCAAAGTAATTGCCTAGGAGGAGGAGTGATTTTTTTTTAATCACATACCGTATTTTCCGGACTATAAGTCGCACTTTTTTTTCATAGTCTGGCTAGGGGTGCGATGTATACTCAGGTGCGACTTATCTATTAAAACATTTCACATGTTCGTTATTTTCACACTGACAGCCGCGAGAGGGCACTCTATGCTTGTGTACCAGCATCTGCTGCACCTGTACCACTGACAATTTAAAATGTAAACATTACCGGTAACAACTTAGGCTATAAAGACAACTGAGAAAGATCGAACACAAATGCCCCCCAAAAGAAAATCATATTCTGCAGATTACAAGCTGCAAATAGTGAAATATGCAGCCGAAAACGGTAATCGAGCAGCAGAAAGAAAGTTTGGAGTGAGCGAGAAACTTGTGAGGGACTGGCGGAAAGCGGAGGTTACTCTTACTGCAATGTTGTGGAGATGGATCAAAATTGGCACCAATGGTCATTTTCAAACGAAAAACCATGCCAAAAATCCAACCCCCCTCAGTTGTTGTAGCCGTGAATGAGAAAGAGTGGATGGATCAAGAAATGATGAACTTTTGGCTTACAAAGTGCTACACTAAGCGTCTGGATGGCTTTTTTAGAACACGCAAAGCCCTGCTTGTGATGGACAGTATGCGAACGCACATCACGCCACAGTTCAAAGCTAAATTAAAAGCTGTCAACACCATACCTGCCATCATCCCTGGAGGCTTAACCAAAGTACTCCAGCCACTTGACATGTCGGTGAACCGGAGCTTTAAGGCAGTTTTGCGTCACCTGTGGGAGCAGTGGATGATGGATGGAGAGCACAGCTTCACGGCAACCGGAAGGATGTGCCATGCAACTTTCCTGCAAGTCACTGGATGGATCGACAAGGCATGGACTTCAGTGACAAACAAAACCATCCTGTCGGGATTCAGAAGGGCCGGAATAATTGGAAATGGAACTGATGCCGAGTCTGACGACAGCCACGCAGAGGAGGAAGCGGCGCTTCGTCTACCTCCAGAGTTGGTGGAGTTGTTCAGAAGCGACACCGAGGATGAAGAATTTAAAGGATTTAGCGATTAGGAGTGAGATCGTGAGTTTAGTGAACTTGTTATATTATGTTCTTTATGCTATAGTTATGTGAATAACTTAATATATTACGTTAACATACGAGACACCTATTCAGTTCGTTGTTTATGCTTCATGTAGCTGAATAACCATCAATGTGTTACGTTAGCATACCGCACACCTATTCAGCCTGTTGTTCTCTATTCTATTATTACTATAACTTGCCTTTCAAGATGAAATGTCTGTTCTTGGTGTCGGATTTTGTAAAATAAATTTCCCCCCAAAAATGCGACTTATAGTCCAGTGCGACTTATATACATTTTTTTCTTCTTCATTATGCATTTTTTGGCTTGTGCGACTTATACTCCGGAGCGACTTATAGTCCGGAAAATACGGTAAGTGTCCAGATCTTCAGACCTTTGACCTTGAGCACAACCTGGATGCAGACTGTCTTGAGGATCATTGTGAGTTTGGTCAGCATCGGGACAAATGCCTAGGAAGAGTACCGATTCCAGTCAAATGTGGACGGACAGATGGATGACATGTCATCGCATTAATTCCATTCAACTTCGCCAGAATGAGCTAAAAATGAACAGAAAATTGACATTTGGAGAAAAAGAAAAGGGCTCTTAACAAGCAGCCTAAATCAGCATCGTGGTTAGTTGGTTTGGTTTTTATTCATTTGTCTGGGCCCATGTACAAAAAACAATCTCATAAGAGAACAGATGCATTGTACCAGATTTAGTCACTGGCTAATTTCCATATACAGTCCCAGGGCAGAATCAATTGAACCTTTCACGTCCGTTTCATTTTTTCCTCCCTTCTTCTTCTCCCTTATAGTTTACTGACAAGGCTCGTAATACAGCAATATTACACAAGAGTGTGGCATCAGTGAATATATCACTGTGGTGATTCGGTTGTAGAAGACATCACCGCAGTGATATATTCATGACATAACCTCCAGTGTAATACTGCTTTAAGACCACAGTTCCACAAGCGCAGTTTATTAGATGACAGCCATACAGGACAAAATATTAGGATTGTGCATTTCTGTGCAAGTTTCTGCAGACTTCATTTGCTTTTTCTTGGCCTTCTCAGATGAAACAAAGAGTCCATCACCACAAAGGTATTATGGTTGGCTAATCAAGACAATAAATCCAACTCTACGCTCGTCTATTTTGTGGGAAACAGACATGAAATATCTAGCAAAATGTTTACAAAAGTGGCACTTCTGGGTCAAAGGGATCTGGATTTTTAGGACTGCCTCTTGTCACACAGCACCTCATTGGGAAATTAAGGTATCCAACACAGTATTACAATCCTCACATATTATAAGAAGCCATTGATATCAACTACAATTTAAAGATTATTGGAACGCAGCTGGAGTGGAGTGATGCATAGTAGGTGAAATTTAATGGGGAAATAGTCACCCCTGGAATCCCTGTTGTTCAATCAGATTGCACGGTTGGAAGTAACTGTTGTATAATTTTAGGGAACGACTCATGAAATCCTTGCCGACTTGAAATTGAACAGAATTGTGAGCAAAGAGAATCACAATGAGGTGTGTTACCTGTAAACAATAAATGCATTTTTGGCTAAGTACTATTGGTACTTTTTGTGGACAGTTCACAAAGGACCTCTACTCAATTTATAGTGTGGCTGGGATTAACATTCATTCATTTATTCATATTCAACCACTTAATCCTTTTCAGGCTACCAAAGGAAAGGAAGGTGGGGGCGGGGGCTAGTGCCTATCCTAGTATCTTCTGGGTGAGAGGCAGGGTACATCCTGGACATATTGCCCGTCCATTGCAGGGCCAACAAAGAGACAATCATTAATTGTGACATTTATACCTCTGGACAATTTATCTCAGTTGATGCCAATTAACATTAACACGCATGTCTTTGGACTGTGGGAGGAAACCGGAGCACCCAGCAAAAACCCACACAGACACGGGAGAATATGCAAGCTCCACACAGAAAGACCACTGCTGGTCAGGAGTGGGATCAAACCCACAACTTTCTGTGCTTCCACAGTGCTAACCACTGTGCCCCCCAGGTGCCCTGAGATGAACATGTATCTGTATACATTATGTTTTGGACATTATGATTTTGTTTTTGTCCTGTGTCTTGCCATTTGAATAATAATTGAATGTGAAAGTAAATGGTTGTCTGTGTCTCTGTGTTGGCCCTGCGATGGCAGGGACTATAGATCTGTCAAGGGTGTACCCTGCCTTTTGCCCAAAGACACTAGAGTAGGCTCCAGTCCCCCCGTGACCCAAAAAGGATTAAGCAGTTGATTAAAAAAAAAAAAAAAAAGTTTGTAAATTTACTCGACGAAACAACACCGTACCTTTTGGGTCTGCCTTAGGATAGAGGTTTTCATACGGCCGCTTTGATCTAGAAGGCTGGGACTGCATGTAGTTCCTAGCCTTCAGGTTAACAATGCAGTTCAGATCTTCATCAGAAGGAGAGCCAAGAATTTCTGTTCAGAAACAAGGAGACTCAGTATTGACTACCCATTTTAACATCAGTGATGCAAAAACAGAAATTTAAGAACCTTGGTCAGCAAGCTCACACACCCCATGCACCTGCATATCAGTGGCCCCAAAAGAGAACTGTGATCAACATCAAATGAAGAGGAAAAAATAAGTCCCCCTTGCCAAAAAATGTAATCCCTCGTTTTAGTCAAAGTTTCTGTATAAACAGGAAGCCAATCCAGTCAGAAATTTAAACACTATAGTGGAGACAACATAAAAGGACCCCTTCTCAAAATAAATGGAACCCCCACATTACATGTGTCTGAAAATCAAATGAGTCTATGGCAGGGATGTCAAACTCATTACATGTAAAGCCAATAACCTGCATAACTGGGGAGGGGGGGTCACATAAGAATCTAGATTCTCATTTTACACGATCCAGAACCAATTCACAAAAATTAACAATTGATTTTTTTTTTTTTTGTGGCGTTGCCAGGGTCCCGTCACATGACATATATTGCTGCTTCGTGACACGCAATTACACACTGACACTGCCGACACAGGAGAACCACGCTGAGTAGCTTACTAGCTAGCAGCCGGATGAAACAGTCGAAATAAAGAAAAAAATGGGGCATCAAGAAATTCAGCCAGTCCCATCTTCATTGAAGGTAAGTGTGTGGGCGCATTTTGGTTTCTACAACATTCCGGGAAAGAAAGCGCCAGACATGACACATGTAATATGTAAAGTTTTCAAAACAAAAGTCAGGTACTTTAGGAACACCACAAATGCTGGGGCTCACATTAACCGCTAGTTGGAAGAAGTGGAAAAATGTCAGTCCTGCTGCTGAACAACACACACTGCACCACTTCAGCAAACTCCCAGCAAATTCTGAACGGGCAAAAAAAAAAATCATGAAATCTTGTAATAGCACTTTATTTTGTTTTATAACTTTAATTTGTTTTTTAAGTCTCTGAAGAATTTAGATACTTAAGTTTATATCTGTGCAGGTTTAAATTAATGCTACATATGCATTAATTGCATTCAGTTCTTATTAAATTTGTTCATTGCATTAAGTTACTGTATAGGTAACTATACATTGCCTGCATATAGTCAGGTAGCACTACCACTTAAATGGATGTTCAAAGTATTTGTTTTTTTTTGCAGCTTTTTTTTTTTTTTTTTTATTTAAGTTTTTGTAAAGGGTATACAGGTCGTTACGGCAATGCAGTGTTTACATTTTCATCACATGTTCCCTTATTTTCTGATATCTGACAACATTGGAAGATTAATTCTTACAACACCCCTTTTTTTTTTTTTTTTTTAAAGTGAAAGAAAAAGTGAAATTAAAGAGAAAAAAAAACAAAAAACAAATAAAAAAACCAAACAAACCAGTAAAAAACAAACAAAAAGAAAAAGTAAGTAAATAAAGATAAAAGAGCATCTGAGTAGCGTTGGAACAAAGAGCGGAACCATTATTGAAATGGTATTTGTCAAAGATTAGATCTAATGGAAGACACATATGCGGTCCAGGGTTGCCAAAAGTTCATGAACACATCCATGTCCTGTCTCAGTGCGAATGTCAACTTTTCCATCGAGTAAATGTCTTGGATCACGTTAATCCAATCTTCAGGTGTAGGACAGTCCTTCAACATCCATTTTTTAGTTAGAGCTTTTTTGCTTGCCAATATTAAAACATTGAATAAGTATTTTTCTCCTCGTCTTTCCAGTGAGTCCGGTAGTAAACCCAAATACAAAGTTACAAAAGAAAAGGGAACTGTAATTTTGAATATTTTCCCCAATATTGTCTGTACCTTGGTCCAATATTGGTGGATAACTGGGCATGACCAAAACACATGAAAATGATTTGCAGTCTTTTCACCACACAAGCGCCAACAGTTCAATCCCTTATGGGTAAATTTGTTTTGTGCAGGTGTTCTGAAAAATCTTGCCAAGTTTTTCCATCCAAATTCTCTCCACTGCAGGGATGAGGTACTTTTCCATTGCTGTTTATTTAGCTTTTCCCATATTTCCAGTTGTAAAGTGAAATTCCCCTCTTTTTCCCATCTCTCTTTTATATAAGATGTGTTGTCTCCTTTTAAGTCTTGAAGACCTTGGTATATTTTAGAAATGTATCTGATCCCTGGGATCCCTTTATATGCCATTAAGAAGACCTTCAGAACACCTGACTGGGCCCTTTCCAAAACCTCCTTTTTAAGTATATTGTTTATGTGGTGTCTAAGCTGGAAGAACCTGTAAAGGTCTTGATTTATTAGGCCTTGTTTTTTCAAATCTTCAAAACTTCTTAAGATTTGCCCTTTAAAAAAATCGTAATATTTTATCAGCCCTTTCTCCTTCCACTTTTTAAATCTGGTGTCTGTTTTATTAGGAGTAAAGTCCTGATCATAGGCGATCCATTGCAGAAGTCGATAGGGCTCTTTAGTTTGATTCTCTCTGACTATCTTAAACCAAATTTTTAGCGGGGTCTCTATCCACGGGTTAGTGTTATTCAAAAGCTTAGGTAAGACATTGTTCCCTATTATCGCCTGTAGGGGGATGTCACTTGTTATTTGGCATTCGATCTCCTTCCATTGTGCAGTGTAGACTGGGTTACATATCTCTACTAAAGTTTTAATTTGTGCGGCTTTAAAGTAGTCCCTGATATTTGGCAGCGCGAGCCCACCTTTGTCTTTGTTTAGCTGTAGGGTTCTATATCTGATTCTAGGTCTCTTGCCCTGCCATATGAATCTTGAGATCCTTCTGTCCAGCTCCTGCCATGTTTTTTTGGGAGGTTCTACCGGTATTGTTTGGAAAAGGTATAGAAGACGTGGAAGTATATTCATTTTGACTGCTTCAATTCTTTGTGCAGTACCCAAGAATGGTATCATATTCCATCTTGCTAGGTCAGATTTTATTTTTGTCACCAGTGGATCATAGTTTAGTGATATAATTTTGTTGAGTTGTTTCGGGATATTGACCCCCAGATATTTCATAGATTCCGACTCCCAGTTAGTTTTGAGTTTGCTTAGTGAATAATGATTTGGGTCATAGTTGAATGTTAAAACTTGGGTTTTATGCATATTTAATTTGTACCCCGATAAATCTCCATACTCTGAAAAAACTGAGGTTAGTTCTGGTAAAGAAGTGTCCGGCTGCCCTAGGTATATTAAAATGTCATCAGCAAAGAGTGCTATTTTATGTTCCTTCTGACCAAGTGTAATACCTTGAATTTTTTGGTTTTGTCTTATCCATTGGCTCAGAGGTTCTACGAAGATTGCAAAGAGCAGTGGAGACAGGGGGCAGCCCTGACGACATCCTCTTTCCAGTTCAAAAGATGATGATAAATTACCGTTAATCCTTATTTTAGCTGTTGGTTTTTTATATAATGCCTGTATAGTTCTAATGAAGTTGTTATGAAAATTGAAACTGGATAAGATTCTATATAGAAAAGACCAGTCAACCGAATCGAATGCTTTTTCAGCATCTAATCCCAATATGACTGCATTTAAGTTATATTTTTTTATATGATGAATTATGTGTAAAGTGCGTCGAATGTTGTCTTGTGTCTGTCTTTGTCTTATAAAACCTGTTTGGTCTAAATGAATTAGGTCTGTCAGTATATTTTCTAACCTTTTGGCAAGGATAATGGTAAAAAGCTTAGAGTCCTGATTTAGTACACTGATTGGTCTGTAGTTGGAGCACTCTAGTTTATCCTTTTCAGGTTTAGGTATGACTGCAATGACCCCTTCTCTCCAGGAGGGGGGGATTTCCCCTGTGTGGAGGACATAATTAAATGTTTTCAGGAGGAGAGGAGATAGTTGCTGTTTAAAGGTTTTGTACCACTCTGCTGTATAGCCATCAGCTCCTGGGGATTTGTTAGCTTTAAGTTTCATAATTGCTTTTTCCAATTCTTTAGGATGTATTTCTGACAGTAGTGTTTTATTTTGTGACTCCGTAAGTTGGGGAAGGTTTAATGTGTTTAGGAATGCCTCGGATGCGTTTTTATGTTTTTTGTGGGAGTATAAGTTCTTATAGTAATTCTCGAAGTTTTTAAGAATATCCTGAATTCTGAATTTTATTTCCTTTGATACTGGGTCTCTGATTTTGTAGATTGCTCTTTCTGTTTGATGTTTCCTCAATTTATAGGCTAGCAATTTTGCCGATTTACTGCCTGCTTCATAGTATTTTTGTTTCAGAAATGTAAGTTTCTTCTGGATTTCTATTGTGTAGATCTCATTTATTTGGTTTTTAATTTCCTTAATCTTGAGCGAGTCAGTAGAATGAGTGTTGCCTTTGTGTTCTTTTTCTAGGTTCCTAAGTTCTGACTCTAATGTGGATAGTTTTTCTTGTCTTAGTTTCTTTTGGGTTGCCAGTTTTGCAATAATCTTTCCTCTTATTACAGCTTTACATGCATCCCACAGTATTAAAGGGGACACTTCTCCATTATCGTTATCTTCCAAATATCTGAGAATATCTGATTCCAATTCATCTTTCAATGGTCCTTTCAGGACATTTGAATTTAACCTCCAAGAAAATGTATTATTTGTGTATTTTTGGATATTTAAGTCCATGTAGATCGGACTGTGGTCGGAGAGATCCATCAGTCCTATTTTACATGTTTTTACTCTTCCAATGTCTCTATTAAACATAAAAAAATAGTCAATCCTTGAGTAAGATGAATGTGGAGTTGAGTAAAATGTATAGTCTTTTACACTGGGGTTGAGTTCCCTCCACACGTCACAGATTCCCAATTCTTTTAGTAGCATCCGAGTCTTCCTGTTTTGGGTGTTATTTTGATGTGGGGAATTACCAGAAGCATCCCAGTATGGATTCAGTCTAAGATTGAAGTCCCCACCACATATCACTAAACCTTGAGCTTTAGTTATCATTAGGTCGAATACATTTTTATAAAATTTCCAGTTAGCCCCTGGGGGAGCATACACATTCAGCAGGGTGATATCTTCTCCCTCTAGCCGCCCAGTTACCAAACTGTATCTCCCTTCTTTATCTTTGTGTTCTGATTTTTTTTCAAATGTAATTTTGGTTGATATCAATGTCGCTACTCCCCTCCTCCTCCCTGATTTATATGAAGATGAAGAGATCATTTTAAACCCTTGTCTACTGAGTTTATTGTGTTCCACGTCTGTTAGGTGGGTTTCTTGTAAAAGTATTATTCCTGCTTTGTCTTTTTTCATTTTGCCTAGAATCTTGGATCTTTTAACTGGATTCAGGATTCCTTTTACATTATATGAAATTATTTTGGTTACACCCTGTTTCTCCATTGTGTTGTTTTGTTTAGTATAACTGTGTGGTGGCACTCTTTTGTGCTACTCAGAAACTGAAAGAACATTAAAAACAAGAAAAACATTAAGAACATAGTGTAAAAAACTTTAAAACAAAAAGCTGTCATAAGAACTTCCTGAGCTGAGGTCTTTTTAAAGACCCTGTAAGAGCCTTGATGGAGTGAAGGCTCTGAGGGAAATTCCTCAAACTCTGTTACGTGTTGAGGGCCCTCTCTTACCACTGAAAGTAGTCCCATGCTTTTAACGTGAGTTTCAGAACCCAATCCAAACTTGTAATGATTTTTTTTTTTTTTTCCTTTTATGCCTAAACCCTGTGAAATTGTGTGCACCCTCCCACCCCCATCACATCAAACATTCACGCAAAAACAGTATTTGTTAGTATGAGGAGAACATGTGGATTATTGTCACATTTCTATTTTAACAAGTTTTTTTTTTTTTATTACAAAGACTTATTTGTTTCAAATAATATGATTGTTCCATGAAATGTTTTACCACATGCTGAATATGCATCTCCTTTAATGTTTGTTACCTTGTATGAGGGGGGTTGGATGTGCGGATTGATTCAAGAGAAAAAAAAAAAAAAGGTCGCTATTCCAACCTGAAAACGGATAGTTTATCCGCGACGCTCTGGTGCTGGGTTTCCCGCTGCTGGTCCGTGGATTTTGAAGGTCTTTGTGTTGTCCATGTTTGCGCTTTGATCTTCTCACTCGGGTCTGCTGGGGGTTTAAATACCGTTACCGGGAGGCCTCTTTTCGCCATGTCAGCTGTTGCTTCTTCCGCCGAATTATAGAGACACGTTTCATCGCCGTAGAAGACCCTTAACTTCGCAGGAAATGGTGTCTGAAAGCGCAATTTCTTCTCTCTTAACACCTTTTTCGCGTCATTGTATTCCCTGCGCTTTTTAAGGACCTCCGGGGCGTAATCGTGTTCCACGTAGACTTTTCTCTCCTGGTGCATAAATCCTTTTTTCTGCCAGGCCAGTCTTACAACCTCTTGTTTTATTTTGAAATTGGAAAATCTTACCAACACCGAACGTGGGGGCGCTTCCGCCGCCGGCCTAGCGGCTAATGAACGATGTGCCTTTTCTATCTTCAAGTCGGTGGTTTGTGGAATATCCAATTTCTCTCTTAGTAAGGATTCCACGCATTCTGCCATTGAGTTAAAACCATTTTCGGTTCCTTCTATCAGACCATGAATTCTTATGTTGTCTCTTCTTTGTTTTCCTTCTTGGTCGGTTAGCTTAGCCTCTATAGATGCTTGTCTTTTGCGTAGGTCTAGCACAGAATCTTCGAGCACTTTTATTCGATCTTCTGTTTCCAAGATTCGGTTCTCGGCCTGGTCCACTCTGCTGTTTGTCCTTTTCAATTCTTCTCCGAATTCCCGAAATTCGGCCGTAACATCTCGGCGAAATCGTCGTAGCTCCTCAAATAGTGATTTCAGGCTAACCCTTTTGTTAGCTATCACCAGTTCCTCGTCTTCTGAACGGAGATCTTCCAGTTCGGATTCTCCGGCCGATACGTGTCCTGGCCTGGAGAATTTCAGTTTCTTCTGCTTTCCTTTAGACATGATGATTTTGTCTTTTGATTTTCACTCCTCCAAAAAACCGTTAAGTTTGATTTTCAAGGTGTTATCCTGGATTGGGTCTGAGAACTTCAGTGTTAAGCTGCAGTCGCCATGGCGTCCAGACCGGAAGTCGTTCAAAGTATTTGTGATAGAATTTACTTTTGTTTAATGAATAGCCTACATTTCTAGAATACTGGAGGGCGACCAAACCTACACACTGTGTAAAGGCTGTTAAGAACTGTAATATGCTGAAAAGGAACATTTTCAGATTTCACTTGTGTACAATTTCATTTTTAAAACTTACAAGTTTTCAAGAAATAAAAAAAAGCAGTTACTAACCTAAGCCTACTTTTTTATTTAATGGCATTTTATTTCAAATCAGTTGACGTAATTTTTTTAAAAAAACTACCCTCCCCCCCCCCCAAAAAAAACAAAACAAAACAACACACTGTACTCTGCTTTCAAGTTCACCTCAGCACTTTTTTGCAGTGCAGTGGAGGTTTTTTCTTGAGATTAGTGGGTTTTCGTACTGAACTGAGAGCCAAATCCGAATTGAAAATCAATCTTGAATTGAATCGTGACCCCAAAAATCAGAATCAAATTGAATCATGTGACTTGTAGAGATTCACAGCCCTAGCAATCAGTGTGAAGAAACTCAGTGAAAACACCTGTTGAAGACATTAGGTGGAGGTAAAACCTGCAGGGTCTTGGCCCTCCATGGAATGAGTTCGACATCACTAGTACGAGTTAAAGCTTCTGTATAAATTTACAGTGAATCTGATCATATAGAAGCTAGTGGTGACAACATAAAAAGACTCCTCCCCAAAATACATGGAACCTCTCAGAGGCGTCTGTAAAATCGAATGAGTCCAAGGTATAGATGAGTTAACGCTTCTGTATAAATACGAAGTCAATCCTATCAGAAATGTACAAACTCGAGTGACAACAACATGTCAAAAAAACAAACGGGTCCAAAACATTTTGTGTGAGGTATAACTCATAAGTGAAAACTGTCTCACCCAGTATGAGATTGAGCTGGTCCAAGTAATGTTTCCCAGGGAACATCGGCCTGCTGGACAACATCTCACCCAGGATGCAGCCCACTGACCAGATGTCAATAGACTTTGAATAGCCCTGGGGAAGGGGGGCAGAGAAGAGTTACAACTATGAAATTATGGGATCAGATAAAACTCTCTACCTCTGATCCAGAGCCGTACCTTTGAGTTGAGCATGATTTCTGGAGCCCTGTACCAACGTGTAGCGACGTACTCCGTCAGAAAGCCTGTGTGGTCATGCTCGGGGTCGGCTATCCGTGCCAGACCAAAGTCGCAGATCTGAGGACAACAGAAAAAGATAAAAGAACTAATACAATAGTCTGCCAGCTATGGGTGTGCCATATCGTACTGTTCATGATAATACCGGCATAAATTTTGATATCCATGTTAAAAAAAAAAAAAAAAGAATTTTGCAATATTTGGAGTCAACTGCATGATGATGTCACACCATCACACGGCTAACTTAAGTTATGCATTTCTATGGTTATGGCAAAAGCAAATATGGTGTGGGAAGACAGCAGCTGCTCTATGGTCAAAGTTATCGGAAACCAGATCTAGCTGTGTGGAAATATTCTGGTTTTAAGGCTGTTTCAGGCTGCTGCCATGTTGAATAATCTGTACAGCAGTGCGGATAATCTGCCTGCAAATTTTTCCGCTGCCAGTGTACAGCGGTCCATTTTGTACTACTTCGATTGCTTCAGGTTGAATTTAATCAGCCACACGAAGAAAACCCCCCACAATGTTCAGTGCAACAAGAGCCAAAAAGCCTGACAGATCCGTCAGAGACTTGTAATGTAAGTAAACTGATTCAGCAGATAAACCCCCACATCTAAAAGTGCACTGGTTTATATTATTTTGTTGTAATATTTGATAAAGAATTTAAAAATATAACTAAATCTGAGCTGCTGGAGAAATACAGCTCTGGAAAAAATAAGAGACCACTACAAAATCTTTCCTAAATTATTATCTCTACATGTACAGCAGCCATTCAATTTGAGTACCTGTTGAATTCCAACACTAGAACACTCCAGTCTACTTCAGGAAGTACTGATTAGGTGATCATTTAAGCATTGTAGGACACATGAAAGCTGTGAATAAAAATCAGTTATTGCACAAATATGGATTTGAGTTTTTCCTAAATTAAAACTCAAGTATTGTAATCTTTAAGAATTATCATGAACTTGTTTCCTTTGCATTATTTGATCTAAAAGCACATCAAAAAATACATCAACAAGCAACACATTTTTAGATGTTTTGTCCAGTTGTCATTTTCTGGAAATCAATGCCCTAGATGATATTTTGACTTGGAATTTGAGCAAGTCATTTCAGTAGGTTCATTTTACTCAAACACATCTATCTACAAATGCAAGAAATCTGTCTGTGCGTCTGTTCCTCATATCTCTCAAACCGTTCGTCAGACTGGCCTCAGATTTTATGTGCGCTTTGCTGAGGTTACGAGGGTGTGCATCCCTGAGCATGGAGTTTTTCAGTCAAAATATGTAATTTTTAATCAATGAAAGTTTAGTCATCGCTCTCTCCTCATGCTCTGGCTTCTAGAGGTGTGGGCAGGGTTTTGGATCGACTCCGTACTGATTGGATAATACTCGGCATCAGTAACCACAGCGCTCCGTGAGCAAAACAAGGATGCAAAAAGTGACAAATTTGACAAGAAAAATACTTAAGATTTAATGCTTAAAAAATTACACCATAAAGTTGCCATGATAAGATAAGACAAGCCTTTATTAGTCCCACAATGGGGAAATTCCAGGATTGCAACAGCACAGGGATAGCAACACTCAGAGCAATAATTAAGAAGATACGGAAGATATAAATAAGAGCAGTGGATATACATACGTACACATAAATATATATACAAAGTGCGGAGCATTGTAGCAAGATGGAATAAACAGCATAACCGTCTACTTAGTTATCCTACATAGTATGAATATGTACCCATACATATTTTCACCCTCCGTAGCGACTGATATTGTCCTAGTTGTATACTGGAGGGGACCATTTGTGTAAGTCTGTTGCGTCTTTTGCATTCAATACTATTAGGTTGTCACGTTTTTGGCTATCTCTGCAAGCAGCCCTGCTTAGGGCTGCTCGCATCATCCAGCCAATCGGCCGATTGCGTAGATGTAAAGGATAATTCGGCATGGAGAGCATGAGGCACATGAGCAGACTGGGCAGAGCATCAACGGGGACTCAGGTCTGGCAAAAAACACCGGTGTATCCAACACAGGACACGCCGGGCGAAGCAGCCGCCCGACCGGGCAGACCGCGGTCCTTCACAGGGAGGCACGCCCAGCCTGCCCAGTCAGTAGTAGCCAGGAGTCCCGACTGCTGCTTCACCCGTGTCTCCCCTCCCGCGCGAGTATCTAAAAATTAAAAACGCAATAATAATAATACCGCCATGGTTGTGGAGCGGAATGACCCAACGACCCAACAGGACACAAAAACGCCCAAATAACAAAATAAATCATTTTTAGTTACATATTTACTGATAAATGGGCAACACTGATGCAACGGTTGCAGTCAAACAGGTCCTTCTGCTGTGAATAATAATATTGGCTGTTTTGTAGTTAATTTGATTGATTACAGTTTTTAAAACCTTTTATGAACAAAATATTGCTACAGTATAAAAGGATGCACTACAATGGGTCTCACATATTTGTAAATGTGTCCCGTTATAGTACTGCATGAGTTTATTGACGATACACTAAACTACACAAACTAAAACAATTATAATGGTGACTGAACAATTCCCATTCTCCAAACTACAAGATACAACACTTATGACTATAAGTCATGAAAGATCACACAAATAAGTCTTACAAACAAATAAACAAAGGTTTTTAAACAGTCGCCAATATTGCACGTCCCATTCATTTTTAGTAATTCTGTAATTAATATTCACACAATCAAATAAATCTTAGTGTTCCGTCCCTTTAATATTTGTCAAAGTCTAACGTGTGATTGCCGACATATAGGCTACACTTCTTTGTATTCCACTTTCAAACACAGCCTACATTTGGGCCTGTAAAGCCTAAGTGGCCTATCCATTTCAGACAGGAATACTTGCTTTCTATGGGCATGCACTAGTACATATCTATCTATAAATGCAAGAAATCTCTATCTGTGCGTGTGTGTATCTGTCTGTTCCTCACATATCTCTCAAACCGTTCGTCAGACTGGCCTCAGATTTTATAAATGCTTTGCTGAGGTTACGAGAGTGTGCATCCCCGAGTATGGGGATGCTCAGTCAAAATATGCAATTTTTATCAATAAAAGTTTATCCACCGCTGTGTTTCCTCATGCTCTGGCTTCTGGAAGTGTGGGCAGGGTTTCGGATCGACTCCGCACTGATGATAATACATGGCATCACAACCAGTCAGTCACCACAGTGCCTCACAAACAAAAAAAGGAAGTAAAAAAGGACAAATTTGAAAAGAAAGAGAATAATGAAGATGAAATACTTAAAAAATATATACTATAATGTTGCCGTGATTGCGTACATCTAAAGGATAAGTCGGGGAATGCCCACAGGGATCTGGGGTTTGCCTAAAGAACACTGGTGTTGAAGAAGCAGCGGGCAGAACGTGGTCCTTCGCAGGGAAGCAAGCCCAGCACGCCCGGTCAGCAGTAGACGGGAGTCCCTTTGCAGGACCGCGACTCGCTGTCGATGATGGCACTCCTCTCAGTGTGCTCACACGGCTATCTAAAAATTAAAAGTTAATAATAATACCACTATGACTGTGGAGGAGAATGGCTAGATCAGCTGCATACCATATGCGGCCACATGCATGGTTTGACTAAACAATTACCATCACCAAACTGGACACAAAAACGAACAAATAAATCATTTTTATTTAAATATTTACTGACAAATGGACAACACTGATGCAACAGCTGCAGCCAAACAGGTCATTCTGTCGTGTATAATAATGTTGGGTGTTTTGTACTTATAATATTCCTAAAATATAAAAGGATACACTAGAATGGGTCTCAAATATTTGTAAATGTGTCCTGTTATAGTACTGCATGAGTATGACGATAGACTATACAGTAAACTACATATATAAGCTAAAACAATTATAATGATGACTGAACAACTCCCATTCCCCAAAGTGCAAGATACAACACCAATGAAGTTATATAATATACTGTATATAAATCACACAAATAAGTGATCTGACAAAAAATAAACAAGGGTTCCGAAACAGTCACTAATATTGGATGTCCCATTCATTTTCAATAATTCTGTAATTAATATTCACACAGTCAAATAAATCTTAGTGTTCAGTCCCTTTTATATTTGTCAAAGTCTAACATGTGTGATTGCTGACATATAGGATACACCTCTGTATTCCACTTTCAAACACAGTCTACATTTGGGCCTGTAAAGTCTAATTGGGATACCTGTTTTCAGACAAGAATACTTGCTTTCTACGAGCATGTACTAGTAAACAATAAAACCAGATAAAGTGATCTGTTGTGATCTTTTTGTCTCTTAATTTTTTCCCGGAGCTATAGTTTTTTTTTGTTTTTACTGAATATGTTGAAGGCAAATAATGCAGATCTATGAAAGTGTCCTTAATAAATAAAAAGAATAAAATATTCAGTGATGTTGTCAAGAATATAGTTATCTTGAAAAACTCACAGAAATACACTACTCACAAAAACTTAGGGATATTTGGCTTTCGGGTGAAATTTATGGACAATGTAAAAGTTCACACTACAGTGATATAATATCATGAAAGTAGGGCATGTAAGTAGAAGCCTGCAATGGTGATTTCGTCATCTCAAACAATTTACTGAAACAAAAGCCAATAACAGTGGTGGGTATAACACAAGAAAAAATGTCAACGTCTTGACAGCTTGGCAATGATGTCCCATGCTGTTCACAAGTCGACTAATTGTGTGATGAGGCATGGCATTCCATTCTTCTTGAAGGGTGGCCCTCAGGTCACTGAGGTTGTGGGGTGCAGTGTTACGAGCCTCTACACGGCGACTCAGATGATCCCATAGGTTTTCTACGGGATTTGGGTCTGGAGAAAGTGCAGGCCACTCCATCTGAGGTACCCCAGCCTCCAGCAGCCATTCCCTAATGAAACCTCGATAAGCTGGAGCACTGTCGTCCATGAAGATGAAATTAGGCCTGTGTTGTTCATGCAGGGGCACAATGACTGGATGAATGATGTTATTCAGGTAGTACTGGCTTGTCATTGTAACATTCACAAGGTGTAGGGCAGTTCTGTATTGACTAGACACACTTGTCCACCAAAGGCTTGTCTGGTGACAACAGTGACTGATGCATAGCACTCTACTTGACATGTCCATCATTTCTGCTCAGAGTGAATCGACTTTCATTAGAGAACAGCACTGAGGCACACTGGTCTCTTGTCCAGCATAAATGCTCCCTGGCCCATGCATGATAATGATGCATGCCTGTGCCTGCTGGTGTGGTCAGGTACTCTTGCCGGTCATCTAGCACACAAACCACACTGATGTAAATGGTTTTGAATGGTCTGACGTAACACTTGGGTGCCTCTCACCTTCCTTAAATGTGCCTGGAGTTGAGTGGCTTCATCATCCGGTTCCGTAGGGCACTGTTCACAATGAAGCGGTCACTAGTGTGGGATGTGGCCAAAGGACGTCCACTTCTATGCCTTTCTGTAACTCTTCCAGTTTCTCTGTATCTCTGTTGCAACCTGCTGATGACACACTGTGACACTAAGCTCAGTGGCCACTTCCCTCTTAGAACATCGTGTTTGAAGCCTCGCAATGGCGAGGTAATGTTGATCAGTTGTTAGGTGTTGTCTTGGTCGCATGATATCAAAATGTGAACAGCATGATGAAGAGGACTGTTTAAATACCAATTCTAATTGAACCAGAAAATTTATTGGTTGATTCATGGATCAAACACCTGTTGCAAATTTTGCCGTGAAGCACCTTGTTAGAGAACAAAGATTTTATTTTATTCTTCATGCAAAAAGTACTGAAACAGTTGAGTTGGACATGTGCATTCAAAAGATTACAGAAGGTCAAATTAAAGTTCACCTGTAAAGATTATAGTGCATTTTAGGTGCATCCTGAAATTTCACCTGAAATTCGAATAATTTCTAACTTTTTGTTAGTGTCTATCATTTTTTGGCCATATCGCCCACGCCTACTGTAAGCTCTTCTCAGTTATGTTATGCTTAGTCAATCCTTACCAAACTCCCATCATTGGGCTGCACGGTGGCGCAGTGGTTAGCACTGCGGCAGCACAGTTTACCCTTGGCCGGGGGATTGTGGGAATCGTGGGATCGATCCCAGCTCCCGACCAACAGTGATCTGTGTGGAGTTTGCATGTTCTCTCCGTGTATGCGTGGGTTTACCCCGGGATTTCTCCGGTTTCCTCCCACATGCCAAAAACATGCAGGTTAGGTTAATTGGAGACTCTAAAGTGGCCCTCGGTGTGAATGTGTGTGTGAATGGTTAAGGGACAGCGCCGTATCGTGGCTGCTTCATCCATCCAGGTGGTGGATGACCCTCAATTTCCCCTCTGGGGATCAATAAAGTATACTAAAATCTAAAAAAAAAAATAAAATAAAATAATTTCTTTTTCAAACAGGACAACTGACAAGGCTTTAAAAGCTATTTGAACTGCTTATATTCATTCATCTTCTTACGCTTAATCCTTTTCGGGTTGCGGGGGGGCTGGAGCCTATCCCAGCTTCTTTTGGGTGAGAGGCAGGGTACACCCTGGACAGATCACCAGTCCATCGCAGGGCCAACACAGAGAGACAGACAACCATTCACTCTCACAGTCATACCTAAGGACAATTTAGAATCCCCAGTTTGATGCCAATTAACCTAACTTGCATGTTTTTTGGCATGTGGGAGGAAACCGGAGAAATCCCGGGGTAAACCCACGCAGACACGGGGAGAACATGCAAACTCCACACAGATCACTATTAGTCGGGGGCTGGGATCGAACACAGGATCCCCCGGCCAAGGGTGAGTTGCTGTGCTGCCGCAGTGCTAACCACTCCGCCACCGCGCCCATTACCATTGATTTTAACCTTAAAATCTATTAGGTTTATTAATAGAATCAGTGTTTTCAGTATTAAAACTCCTCCAATTTAGTTTTGCTTTCTGAGGGCTCTAAAGCTTCACAAACATGGGGGTTTATGGAAGGGGTAATTTCATTATTTTAGTGTTACAATACGGACATACACCTGGTACTTTTTCCAGATGGGATTAAAATGCCAAGGTGCAGTAGTAGTTCTCTCCCCCCCCAGGATCTTTTCCCCTCTTGGGAGGAATGCTTCAAAAATCCACAGCAACATGTGCTGCCTTTGTTCTTTATTCCTGCCACATGATCAGCTAATCCAAGGATTGATGGATGGCTGCTTAGAGTCCATTGTGAGTTCTCCAAGGCTGTATAACATGGCAAAAACAATGACAAATCACTGGAGAAGCAAAAGCCCAGAGACAGCAAAAATTAATCCTGCAAGGCTGTGAAATGAGATTTTCTTTAGGGCCACAGTGGCTGAACCTAAATGCACATTGTTAACTGTTTAATGCATTTTAAAGAGCCCCATTTTTTTAAAATTAATTTCATTGGGTATGTAGAATTTCTGCGGCATTGTGTGGTCTGCATAGTTAAACAACCCAAAGTCCTTATTATGGCAATGCACATGATCAGGAAAAAGGAGGTCCGTCATCAGAAGTGTATTGCTAATGCCATTTCAGCATGAGAAAACAGCATGCGCTGGGATTTTCAGTTATTTTAATGGACAGGGGTAACAATTATAATCTAATCACCCATCATCTTAATTATAATAAGATGATACACTGATGTTTTTTTTTATTCCATCTACATCCATCCATCCATCTTCTTCCGCTTAATCCTTTTTGGGTCACGGGGGGACTGGAGCCTATCCCAGCATCTTTGGGCGAGAGGCAAGGTACACCCTGGACAGATCACCAGTCCATCGCAGGGCCAACAAAGAGAGACAGACAACCATTCACTCTCACATTCATACCCAAGGACAATTTAGAATCCCCAGTTTGAGGCCAATTAACCTAACTTGCATGTTTTTGGCATGTGGGAGGAAACCGGAGAAATCCCTTGGGTAAACCCACGCAGACACGGGGAGAACATGCAAACTCCACACAGATCACTCTTGGTCCATCTACATTTTTTTTTTAATTGCGGACTTACCCAAGTCCATAGATTAGATATTAATGCATTAATTTTTTAGGGAAATGAATGAATGAATAGGGAGTGTGTGTGGTCTGGTGTGAATGTGGTACACAGGGGAGGTGTGGTGGGATGTTCTTAGTCTGAGGATTAAACTACAAACCTCTCTTCTGTGGCAAAGTATTCTGTACAGTGTTCTACTGCATCATCATATCTCATACTGTATCCGTTTGTGTGTGCACGTTCTGATTTATGAAAAATAAAAAAGACTCAGCCACTTTCTTTTAAATATGAACTATTTGAAGACACAGCAGACGGTTTTTCACTGCACACAGGAAAAAAAAAAAAAGGTGTGCAGGTTTATGTCATTCAACGCATCGTGCTCCTATTTTAACTACTGTACAACGGCAGGACTAGTCTAATACCGGGAAAAGAGCTGTCACCATGACCAGAGAAGAGCTGACAGGTGTACTCAAAACTGACATTCATCATTAACTAATTATTAAAGTTTTTTTAAGCATTTTTTTAAAAAATTTCATTCACTATCATTCTTTTAACAGAATGATTGAAAGTATCCCGAAGGCTGTTTTGAGTTGTTGCATTCAGCAGATCAGTTTAACGGACCTCAGGCCGAGATGAGCAGCTCCTCTTTCGTAGTTTAAGAGAGGTTTGGATGAATGATAATATAACTGAACAAAATTTTACAACTCTGTCAAAATCATGGACAGAGAAAGACTGGCATAATCTCTGAACTGTAGGCTACAGCTCTCATTTGTGCGTAATTATGATCAAGTCTCCCCAGTGCGAGCAGGGCTGTGGAGGAAGCTTAAAAGCTCCTTGTCCTCAAATGCATTTTCATACTTTGAACGTGCCCACATTGGCATCAGCGCAAAACGGATTTGTCCCATTTAAACAGTCATATTGGCAGTTAAGGTGGATTTATGCACCCGCATTGACAAGGCGCAGCTGCGATGGCGCCAGTGCAGTAGTGATGCAATCCCCCCCCCCCCCCCCCCGCGAACCTTGGAGGCCACAAGAGCTGTGATTGGTTAGCTATGTCTCCTCCTTCACATTTCCTGGTTCTCATCTCTGCTCTGCTCGTTCACCACGGTGCCACTTTCAAAGCGAGTCGGAAAAACAACGATGCAAATTCAAATGAATACTTAAGAAGTTGAGCAGAGAGTAAAACAGACTGCCAAATGATGGCAGTAGTGGTGGAGGTTGGACATACCGTAATATCATATTTTTCCCCCCTCTGTCGCAGCCACTGTATGAAAGGTTGCTTTTTTTAACATTTATTAGCTCAAATTCATTACAATTTGCTCTTGTCTATTGCTATTTAACAAAAACACACAAACACAAATCACTCTACATATTGCCAGAAACCCGTTTTGACAAAGAAACAAGTTTCAAACCAGCACACAAGAAAAAACTGCAGATCACTACATTGATGACGTACGTCAGCAATGGCATCAACATGATGCAGGTGCATAAATCCAGCTTTAGCCTTGGATCCTGCACCCCATTTTTTTTTTTTTTTATTAAAGGGATGAATGAGAGCAAACAGATTTGTTTATTTCATGTTATGGCCCAAACAGACTTCTGAATAATTAAGAGCATTAGGACAACCTCTTTGCAATATGCACTGCTGTAACAGTGAATGAACATGGCAATGTCCATAAACGCATCCCACACCTCATACAATTGATTATGGACAGCATTGCTGTAATACAGCCCATCATGCTTAACCTAACACCACACAAACAATTACAATATTTCATGTCTTTATTGGACAAATCAATTAAACATTCACGGTGCTGGTGGAAAAAGTAAGTGAACCCTTGGATTTAATAACTGGTTGGGCTTCATTTGATAGCAGCAACCTCCAACAAACACTTCCAGCAGCTGTTGATCAGACCTGCACAACCTCCATTCTTCCTTACAGAACTGCATCAGCTCAGCCATGTTCTTAGGATGTCTGGTGTGAACGCTCTCTAGAGGTCACTCCACAGCATCTCTATTAGATTCAGCGCTCAATCTGACTGGGTCACTCCAAAAGGTGGATTTTTTTTTAAGCCATTCTGTAGTAGATTTACTTTGATGTTTACAGTCACTGTTCTGCTGCATCACCCAACTTCTACTGAGCTTCCCCCAGTGGACAGCCATCCTGATATTATTCTGTAAAATACCTTGATAAACTTGAGAATTAATTTTTCCCTCCATGATAGCAAGTGGTCCACGTCCCAAGGGAGCAAAGCAGCCCCAAATCATGATGCTCCTTCCACTGTATTTCACTGTTGGTATGCTGTGCCCTTTTAACACCATACACAGCACTGCATCTTCTTCCCAAACAATTCAACTTTAGTTTCATCAGTCCACAAAACATTTTCCCAGTAGCATGTGAAGGTGCTCTTTGGTAAACTTAAGACATGTAGTGATGTTTTCTTGGAAAGTCGCGGCTTCCGTCGTCATGCCTTGCCATGGACAGTATGCCTGTTCAATGATCCGTGTAAGGTAGACTCATGAACAGAGATGTTAACCAGTTCTAATGATTCCTTCAAAGTGTCTGTGAAACGATGTAGGAACTATGGATCAATATTCAGTATGAATTTATCTCCAGTCGTCCACATAGTTGGTTCGGTTGACTTCGAATGCTAAATAAGTGGAAAAATATTTCTAAGTGAATTCAAATTTAGCACTGTGTTGCACTGTGTTGCTCTCACTTCTGCCTCCAAAGAGAGCAGACGCCTTTTTCCTTCTCTCTTGCTCTGACTTTTTTTTCCTTCCCCCCCCAACTACTGGATCCCAGCTTGCTGTTGTCTGTCTGCGTCTAACTGCTGACCGTCGAAAGAAATTATGGAATTAATAAGCTGGGCTTTGAACACAATTGACACTATTTTTTCAACAAGGAAAAGTGCTCCGGGGGAAGCTGTCTGCCCCGCAGGGACGGCTCCAGCGGGCTATTTACGGGACACAAGTAATTGGAGGATCTTGTGCCTAACTAATCTCTCTATCGAAGATATTGAAGATTTGTATGTCTTCGTAATAATGGTGATCGGGATCGTTCTGATTGGAACTGGGATTGTCCTGATGTACCGCAAATTGCTGAAGATGGATACAACCTATCAAAATGCTGGCCAGGCGAGGTGCATCCATCAAATTGAAGAAGACCCTGATAGCGACAAATGGAGAACTGTCTCGGAAGGTGGATTACATCATGGTTACGCTTAGGTCTATCCACGACGGACTCAACGCCCCGCAATGAAGGATTAAGTACTGAATCTACAGAAGAAAATAAAGCTCCTTCTCTGTGATCAGTTCTATTTGGCTCAATTTCCCTATAAAAATTCCTCCTGGCTGTCTGCAGTCTGTTTTTTCAAAACATTGAGCACAAGGCCTGGGACAGCAGCTGCTCAGATAATCGCAAGGACGACTGCGAGTAGCCAGACAAAACATCTCCTGCCAAAGTGTCCTTGTTGTTCTTCTGATACAACACTTGCTTCAACAGTGCACTCATATTGATCCACGAACTGATAAATAAAGATCCACACACTGCTCTCTTTGTGTCCTGTGAAATCTTGGTCCGCTGATGTGCATTGAGGGCTTTTTTTTCCCTTGTAATCATAATATTGATTGATCATGCAACCAGTATTCTGAATCAATGATTTTTTTGCTCCTTCCTATTGTATTATTCTTATGCTACCTGTATCCTCCTGCTGACAGGCGCGTTTCAGATGCGCCGCGGCACGGATATGCAGGTTCATTTACTGTGTCAAGTCAAATTCTCTCGTATGTTATCAGTGATCTGTTAATGTACTTGGCAATAAATCTTTTTCTGATTCTGATTCTGATTCACTAACGCGATATCCTGAGACGTGCCTTGTTTCAGGATATGACGTCATGAGGAGAGTTTCCTCTCGGCTGATCCGTGTGCTGTCAATGTAAACAAGTTGTTTAGCTTCTATATCAGCGAAGAAATGCCGAAATGTTGCGTGGCAGTTGGGTGTTCTAATTGCTCCAGTGAACGTATAAGCCTGTTTTCATTCCCAAAAGATCCAGATCTTCTTAAAAAATGGGCGAAGCAAGTACAGAGAACAAGGGACAAATGGCAACCAATACCATCTTCTGTACTCTGTAGCGATCATTTCACTGCAGACAGTTTTGAGGAGGCGCCTGCTATACAGGAATCTTTAGGCTTGAAAGTTCGTTACAAATGGGTTCTAAAACTGACTGCCATACCTATGGTTTTCAAATGAAAACCCACAGCTCAAGACGATATCAACATATCAAAACAGCACAGAGAAGCAACAGTGTCAAAACTCGCCTGGAAAAGTTTGTGTAATTGATTTTTTTTTTTCCACATAAGGCAATCGTGATTTTATTATATTTTTTCCTCCTAAAGTAAAATCCTACCCTATGAATTTTGAAGCCGAGTGTTGACTTTACTAAAAATGGAACAACTTTGTGTTAAAAAAAATGTTATATTACTTTTTTCAGTTTTCATTTTTATAAATCTCATTGCCTACCGAAACTGAATATCTGAGCTTTTTTTTTTTTTTTTTTTAAATTTCCCCGACCACCCGATTGGGGAAATAGAAAAAAAAAAAAAAAATTGAAGCCAAAATTTCTGTAAACCAAACGATTAAATAACGATCGTCTTATGTGGTGGGGGGGGGATCAATTACACAAACTCTTTTCCGGGCAAGTTTTGACACTGTTGCTTCTCTGCGCTGTTTTGATACAGACGATCGCCCATATCAAAACAGCGCAGAGAAGCAACAGTGTCAAAACTCGCCCGGAAAAGAGTTTGTGTAATTGATTTTTTTCCCCCACATAAGGCGATCTTGATTTGATTGTATTTTTTCCGCGGAAAGTAAAATCCTCCCTTATGAATTTTGAAGCTGAGTGTTGACTTTACTCCAAATGGAATGACTTTGTGTTAAAAAAACATTATTTACTTTTTCAGTTTTCATTTTTGTAAATCTCATTGCCTACCGAAACTGAATATCTGAGCAATTTTTTTTTTTTTTTTTAAATTTTCCCTGACCACTCAATTGGGGAAATTTAGATCTATCTGTACATTACCATTCAGTGTTTTGGAGGCGACCGATGTCCATCTCTAACCCTTCATCCTCTGAAACATGTGAGTCATTGTCGCTTCCTGAACAATATGGTTCAAATAAATAGGGTTGTAGTCCTTCGTTAGAACCAACTCGCTCTTCGTCACTCGATCCTGCTTTTTCCTCAAAAACTATCAACAAATCGCTCAAATCTTCGCTGAAATTGCTCACAACTTCCTCCGCTTCAGTGTACTCAGCCATGCTTTTTACATATTTGGTTCACCTCATTACATCACAAAATGGCGGTGGCGTTTGACCCAATTTGGACAAACGAACATGGCAATAGTCTGCATCACGATGTAATTTATGGTAGTATATGGAAACAAAATTTTATTGAATTTTTTGTCGAGACAGAATAAAAACACAGTAAGATAAGATAAGACAAGCCTTTATTAGTCCCACAATGGGGAAATTCCAGGATTGCAACAGCACAGGGATAGCAACACTCAGAGCAATAATTAAGAAGATATGGAAGATATAAATAAGAGCAGTAGTTCTTCTTTCTAATGATGTCTTGGTTGAATTATGTCACAGACTCTTTCAAGCCTTTAGCTCTTACTCTACCGTTTTTTGTTTTTTTTTTTAACCTCATTGCACATTCTGTGTTGTCCCTTTGCAGTCAACTTGGCTGGGTGCCCACTTCTGGAGAGAGTAATCACAGGACTAAATGGACTCCATCTGTACACAATTTGTCTAACTGTGGACTGGTGAATATCTAAAGTCCTGGAGTTTACTTTGTAACCCTTTCCAGTTTTATACAAAAATAATTCTTGATTGCAGGTCTTCAGAGATATTAGGCGAGGCATGGTTCACATCAACAAGTGCTTCTTGTGAAAAGCAAACTCAAAAAGTTTGAGTGCTTTTTTGTAAGTCAAAGTAGCTCTACATCACACTCCAATTGTGTGTCACTGCTTGGACTCCAGGTTTGCCAAGTTTGAGACTTTTGTTGAAGTCATTAGCATAAGGATTCAATTAATTTTTCCACCAGCACAGTGTGTGTTTAATTGATGTGTCCAATAAAGACATGAAATATTATAACTGTTTGTGTGGTATTAGGTTAAACACATACTTAGGATTTAGATGTCGATTAGATCCCATTTTATGACCAATTAATGTAGCAAATAAAAGCACTGTGGTGCTGATGCCTCTGTGCAGACAGACACACTAACACGCTCATACACAGGCGCACTGACAACTATTGTATGCCTCGTTTCACCAAGGCATAATCAGGTAACTCCCAAGGACTCACATACTTTTTCTCGCCACTGTACAACAAGCTATCATCTATAATAACAGAACCGTACCAGAATGGCTCTGCTGTAAGGCCTGCTAACTAGGTTATTATCACCAGTGCAGTATGTGTGCAAGTAAACTGACCTTGAGGTCACAGGTGGTGTTGATGAGCAGGTTGGAGGGTTTGAGGTCACGGTGCAACACATTAGCAGAGTGGATGTACTTGAGGCCTCTGAGGATCTGGTAGAGGAAGTAGCAGACGTGATCATTGCTTAGCTTCTGGCTCTTCAGTAGCTTGTACAGGTCCGTTTCCATCAGTGTCTGCACAATGTAGCTAGAAGGATGGGCGGGTTAAGGCAATAACTAATAACATTTGTATTACAACTGACTCGCTCTTTAAGATGACTTCATAGGTCATTTATCAGTCTAACTTAATTTTGTCAACCTGTCTAAAACATTTCAGTCTGACAACAGTTGCACCATTTTAACCATTAGTGTTTTTGTCCAGTGAGTGGCTTCTGCACTCCACCACCACTTTGATCAGTAAAGAAATTTTTCAATTATTTGTGCAATTCAAGGATGATCTTAAAATACGTACTTGCCCAAAACCTAATGATAAAAACTAATCTAGCTTTTAAGCTCTTTGGAAATTTAAGATCGCATCTACAAATATTTTCCTTTTTTACCAATATTAGTCACCAGACCAAATATCATCCATTACTGATGTTCAAGCAAAAATATTTGTGCATCCTCAACTTCAAATTGATATTCAGCTGCAATCATCAAAATAAGATATTGCATCATCGGGATAAATAACTTATAATCGATGTTCAGATACCCTGGAAAAACAAGGTGAATATCTGTATTCACACCAATCATGAAGTCAGGCAGAGGTATAGTGAGTGGGGCCACCAGGCTCTGTACACAGGTCAATGACGGGACTCTCACCTGTGCACAAGGATTTGACGTCAAAAGGCCAAATGTCAAAGTTACAAAGTGACCTGAACTCAAACTCTAGAACAACTGAATGTGGGCTCACTAAACTTCCCACTAGTGCTGCACAGCAGACTGAAACTGTATTATTGTCGTGATAACGTGCGATATGATTTTCGCAAAAGACAGCTTAAACAGCAATAGCAGCTTATTTTTCACGTGCTTATGCATTCACAATCCACCATTTTACGGTACATGTCCATTGGATGCATCTCTTCTTTGCTTCCCATTCAGTGTCTAGGTGAAACACAATGCAAAGCATTTGGCTCCAGTGCAGTACAATTTGGGCTGTGGTGTGTCAAGTTGCCCATTCCCCTCATTTGTATAAATGTGAACATTTTTTAAACTTTATGCAAATGAGGTCCAGCACCCGGGATGCATTGGCTGCAGGGAAATGGTACTGAACATTTAAACCAGCAGATGTTGATGTCAGATTCATTAACTGCACCTACAAATGTAAGTAAATGTAAATTAATACACCTCAAATTTAAGGAACACTTTTCACTGGTTTATTTTAAAGATATCAGACAACACTTACTTGTGATCCACAATGTTGCTCGGGAGCTGAAATCTAAAAGGCTGCCCATGACTGGATGCATTGACCAATCAGGTGCAGCCTTTGTGTTCTCAGCAGCAGGACCAATGAGAATCTTTTCCCCTGGACAGAGGTATTTGACTATTGTTTCCACAATGTTTTCCACATTGTCAATTACTGTCTGTCACTCCACCCGGTTACGCCTCATCCTCATTCCCCACATTCCTTGACACGATTCCTTCCATCAAACAAAATGGACCAGTGGCCATGTCATTACACTGCCTCTGTGTTATTACACACCAACATGGTAGATGGTGCTAATGAACCTTAATGCAGAGGAAGAGCCAGGGTGGATGACAACCACAGAAAATGAAATAAACTTGAGGGCAGAACACATACCTCCGCCAAGGCTCCATCCACCCTTCCCTCTCTTCATCCGTCCATCTGTACATTGCAAGATAGGGCCTTGGTGGAGGTATGTGGTCATGGATTGCCTCAAATCCAATGGGTTCATCTGGTGAAAATTTCATCAACATTCGTTGAGCAGTTTTTGCATAATCCTGCTAGCAACCCCCCCCCCCCCCCTCCGATTACATTACTTCCTCGGCAGAGGTAATTATAGCGCATGGACTGTGGTGAGCATCGTGATGACTGGAGGGATGGAGACAAGAGGAAGATGTGAATGAAGAAAGCAGAGAGACATAACATGGCATCATTCATTATTCCATAAAGAGCCATAAATATACATGAAAAGTCACAAATTTAGGGGGAAAAATTAAGAAAAAAATTGAAGTGGTGCCCCCCAATTTATGAGAAGTTGCAAAATTTACACACACACACACACACACACAAAAAAAACCCCCTCACAAATGTGGAGGAAAACTCACAAAAGTTTTGCTTTTGCAAAACAACTCCAGTACAGCTGGGATTATGCTCAAAATTCTTTCATCATTCTAATCGCTAAAATCTTCAAAAACTTTTCTCCACTGGTCTTACGCTCTAAAAATTAAGTTTTCTGCAGCAGATCTTCAAAAACTGCAAGTCAAAATGAATTTCTTAAAAGGTTATTCATCAAAAACTGCATGAAATTAAGCATGAATCATCTACAGATATTGATAATGAAAAGTTGATCAAAAATGTCAGTTTGTGGGCAAATGAAGTTGTACAATTTCTCTTTGGCATGCATTTCCTGACTTATCTTCTGATGTAGTGATCCAAACTTAATGAAACTTCACAGTCACAATCACAAATACATTCTTTATAATCACACCAAGTTTCATGCAATTCTGTTTGTGTGTCAAAACCATCTTTATAAAATGTTTCAGCTTTTGGGTCTTGTCGATGAAACATTTTGTTTGGAGAAAGTTAACTGAAGCAGTCCTGTCGTGCAGTGGCTCAAGGTGTTTATGTGATATGCTGGAAGAGCTGGGTTTTACTCCTAGGACAGACTTACTGCTCTATACAACAACTAAAGAATAATCTTCTCCTGTGCATTTTAAAACCTTAAGTGTTGCACACCTTAGGTTTTGTTGCTAAACAACAACTCTTGAAGTCTACAGCTGCTTGGAACCCCACGAGCACTGCTTGCAGCTGCATTTTACATTTGTAGTTGTGACCTGCAGTTCCTTTGCCATCTGACAAGGGGTGCTGCCATACCTTCTGCACACCTACTTCCCGCTGCCTTAGACACAGTGGTGTGAAAAAATGTTTGTCCCTTTCCTGGTTTCTCATTTTTTTTGTATGTTTGTCGCACTTAAATGTTTCAGATCATCAAACAAACTTAAATATTAGACAAAGATAACACAAGTAAACACAACATGCAGTTTTAAAATGAAGGTGTTTATTATTAAGGGGGGAAAAAAAACAAAACCTACATGGCCCTGTGTGAAAAAGTGATCGCCCCCTAAACCTAATAACTGGTTGGGCCACCTTTTTACAGCACTCGGAGGAATTTTGGCCCACTCATCTCTGCAGAATTGTTGTAATTCAGCCACAATGGAGGGTTTTCGAGCATGAACCGCCTTTTTAAGGTCATGCCACAGCATCTCAATGGGATTCAGGTCAGGACTTTGACTAGGCCACTCCAAAAGTCTTCATTTCGTTTTTCTTAAGCCATTCGGAGGTGGACTTGCTGGTGTGTTTTGGATCATTTTCCTGCTACAGAACCCAAGTGTGCTTCAGCTTGAGGTCACGAACAGATGGCCACACATTCTCCTTCAGGATTTTTTGATAGACAGCAGAATTCATGGTTCCATTTACCACAGCAAGTCTTCCAGATACTGAAGTAGCAAAACAGCCCCAGACCATCACACTACCACCACTATATTTTACTGTTGGTATGATGTTCCTTTTCTGAAATGTTGTGTTACTTTTACGCCGGATGTAATGGGACACACATCTTCCAAAAAGTTCAACTTTTGTCTCGTTAGCCCACAGAGTATTTTCCCAAAAATCTTGGGGATCATCAAGATGTTTTTTTGGCAAAACTGGGACAGGCCTTTATGTTCTTTTTGCCCAGCAGTGTTTTTCATCTTGGAATTCTGCCATGCAGGCCATTTTTGCTCAGTCTCTTTCTTATGGTAGAGTCATGAATACTGACCTTAACTGAGGCAAGTGAGGCCTGCAGTTCTTTGGATGATGTTGTGGGGTCTTTTGTGACCTCTTGGATGATTCGTCGCTGTTCTCTTGGGGTAATTTTGGTCGGCCGGCCACTCCTGGGAAGGTTCACCACCAGGGCTTCCTCTGGCAATATTTCTCGGTGGCGGCCCGCCACGCCAAAAATTTTACCGCCTTGCCAACACAGAGATATGAATTTAAGAAAAATATATTAAGCAATGACTTTCTGCAAGCACGCACATGATCAACGTGCGTGGCTGTCATCCGCGCGGAGTTTAGAAGTGTCCCGTCCACGCGAGCTTTCCAGTCAGTCAGCAGACAGTGTCTCGCTAGCGGAAGCAGCATCTTCTTGAAAAAGGAGTGAAAACCGGGAAGTCAAACAGCAGAAATAGACTATTTGAAGAGAAACTTTGTGAAGAAATCCGCCATTTCTTCATTGGTGAAAATCCTGGCACGTCAGCATCTTGGCGCTACCTATCGGATGGGAGTGAAACTACAAATGATGGTTGTGTGCATGCGTCAACCGCTTGGCCTGGGTAGATAAAAAAAGTGAGCATGTACAGCGCCGTGTGCGTGCTGGGCTCGTCCAAAGCGTACGCGGACCAAGGCGGACTAGAGGGGAAATGCAGCATGAATAAGGCTTAACTGTCTGAGAGAAACATGAGTGTATTAAAGTACTTTAAACATGGAAAAAAAAAAAAAAATCATAAGAGGTATGTAAACACTGGAGGCATTTATCATGGTTTTAACCCGCTGGAAACGGGCGCAAAAACGCAAGAGTCGCTTAGCTAAGAGATGTGGTTAGAATTCAAATGCAGCTGGCTTCATATGAAGGGAAACGCAAGGGGGACTACTGAATTGCTGAGGATATATTTCACCTGCCACAACAATATTATGTTCCCAATTATGTACCTGGCAAGTTAAGATGACCAAAATACACGAAGTCATGACTTTAATCTGTCAGCAGCCTTCAGACAAACTGAACATGCCAGCATTTGGACTTCAAAATAAGGGAGGTTTTTCTTGGCGGTGAGGAGATTTCTTAAAAAAAAAAAAAAAAAAAAAAAAAAAAAAAAAAAAAAAAAAAATTCAACAGAAAAAAAACCCTATAAATATATAGAAATATTATAACAGAAATAACGGCATCCTTGGTCATTTAAGTTAAGTTAAATCATTAAATACAATTTTATTAACATTTTTTCTTTGTAAAGAGAGCTAAATTATTGTTCTGTTCTGACTGCAAAGTTATGGTCAAAAATATAAGTTGTTAAGGAAAAAGTTTAAAAAAATACCAGTCTGTTTCAAATTTATTTAAAAAACAGTAATTTTATTTATTTAAAAAAAAAAACAGACAAAAATAAGCCATAAAATAATCCACAAATTTAGATAAATTTACAGAGAAAAGTAGAAAACTAAGAAAACTGTTATAAATTTTGGAGAAAAACCTCAAACCTTCAAGTCATTACTCAAGTTTTAAGTGGGTGCTCTTTGTACCCTTAACTTGAAATTTTGGGTTGTCTCCTTTAATTTACATGGCACTTGATATTTTCTAACCCGTTTGTATACCACCGTAGACAGAGAGAGAAGCTGAATTAGACAGAGCTCAGAGAGGGCAAGATGAGACAGACGAGAGGAGCCAAGGAGAGGAAAGTGTTCAGACAGAGGGTCCAGGAGAGGTGAGAGCAGAGGAAGGAGAGAAGGATGACACCAGTAAAAAGTCCAAATACAAGACATCTGGGTGGAACCCCAACTGGCCCAATATTCCAACATTCAAGCCTTGGTTGTACAATATTTCAAATTCTAAGTTCCATATGCACGGCAGTGGCTCAGGAGGTAGAGCGGGTCGTCCAATAACCGGATGGTTGGCGGTTCGAATCCCGCTCTCCCCAGATATCCTGCCGTTGTGTCCCTGGGCAAGACACTTTACCCACCTTGCCTCCAGTGTCCATGACACTGGGTATGAATGTGTATAAATGTTAGATGGCGGCCAGAGAGGCCACTGGCCCGGATTGGCAGCCATGTTTCTGTCAGCCTGCCGCAGGGCAGCTGTGGCTACAGTAGTAGCTTGCCACTACCGTTGTCTGTCTGGAGTGAATGAATAATGTATCTGTAAAAAGCATCTTTGAATGTCTATGACAGGGGTGTCCAACCATGTGCCATGGAGAGCCAAGACCCTGCAGGTTTTCTCTTCTACCCAGTCTCTTCAGCAGGTGTTTTCACTTATCAGCAATCAGTGGGAAGAAGTTCACAGAAATCTGCTGTTGAAGACACTGGTTGGAGGTAAAACCTGCAGGGTCTTGGCTCTCCATGGCACATGGTTGGACACCCCTGGTCTATGATAAAGTGCTATATAAATGTGATGCATTATCATTACGTGCAAAATTTAAAAAAGAAATAAATAGTATAAAATTAACATATTCATACATGTGTTTTCTGCCACCCCCCCCCCCCCACCAGAAAAATATGTTGCCACCGTGCTAAGGTCTTTAAGCCAGAAGAAACACCGACCACTGTTCCATGTTTTCGCCATTTGTGGATAATGGCTCTCATTGTGGTTCACTGGAGTCCCAAAGCTTTAGAAATGGCTAGAAAACTGAATTCAGCTTTCCAAAGATGTGATAAACCACAGTTAATTTATGTTGTAAGAGGGGGACAGTAACTTTTTCCACACAGGGCCATGTAGGTTTGGATTTTTTTCCCTTAATAATGAATGCCTTCATTTAAAAACTGCATTTTGTGTTTACTTGTGTTATCTTTGTCTAATAATTAAATTTGTTTGATGATCTGAAACATTTAAGTGTGACAAACATACAAAAAAATGAGAAATCAGGAAGGAGGCAAACACTTTTTCACACCACTGTATATCAGTCTTGTGAAGAGGTCACAGCTGTTACAACTCTATTTACGTAAGCTACAGAAAGGGACACGTAAAGAATGTAGATACCATCTCAGGATCTGATTATTTTTCACTTTGAAGTCATGACATGTTAGCTACAACGCAGTGCAACCAGGCAGCTCAAACACCACCACGCATACACACAGTTCTTTTCCATTTTTCTGAGAACAATACAGCTGTTCACAGAAAAACTGCCAGAGCAGCACTCAGGTCACTGCACTGACGAGGCGTGCCTACGCATCGCAGCGAGCTGCTCAGAGGACACTCACGTCCGTCTAATGCCACTGAAAAATAACAACCCCAGCAGCGCTTCAGCAGCTCAATCCAAGATGCCAAATTTTTTAAATGACCAGTTCTACATATCAAACAGAATGGCTGGACTGGTTAAAAACAAAGACTGAATTCTAGCTTATTCTGATCAATTACTTTCAACAATTCTACCTCTAATAGAAGTACAAAAGATACTTCAGCTGTGCGAAGTGTGTTATTTTGCTTCCAAGTTTTACTCAAATTCAGCTTCACCATACAAACTGTTGCAATAAACTCCGTTAAATCAGTCTCAATTTCACAGCAAATAGTGACTAAAACCTCATAATTGTTTTTTTTTCTCGTTTAATTTCAACAAGTTAACACAGCTATAATATCTGTAACTGCAACAAAATCCTTCAAAAGAAAAAAAAAAAAAAAAAGACTAAAATAAAGCTGAAAACTCCCAGAAAGCCACTGGACCCTTTATTAGGGTATCTGTAAAGGTACTACAACTTTAACCATTGAGTCAATAAGGTTTCATTTGTCTTAACACAACAATTATTCTCTCACTCCAGTGACCAATAATTCTGTCATTTAACTCAAGATGGTAGAGTATACACAGACGTGGACAAACTTGTTGGGGCCCTTCCATAAAAGCAAAACAAAAACCCAATTAGAGTTGAAACAACTTGAAACCGACTTAAATTTGATGGCAGACGTATCTTATAGTTTACATCAAACTTAACATAAATCAGAGTTTGCTTTTGATTATGGGTTCAGTTGAATATTTTGTATAATAAAATTCAAAAGGCATGGACAAAAAAAAGATGGTACCCTTATAATGTATATTTTGTGGCACCAGCTTTTGCAGCAATCACTGCCAACAAGCAATCTCAATTAGTATCACAGCTGCCTTCAAGCTTTGGATCAGCAATTCTATTTAAAAGAAAAAAAACCCAACATGCTACTGTGTATTTTGGCATCAGTGACCCCGGTTACATGGTCACAATAAACTGATTACTGAGAATAAACTGATGCTGGCAATAATCAGTTTTCTCGTGTTTACATGCACTGAATAAACTGATTATTGGAGGGTAAACCATATGAGTTAATGACAGCAGTTACATGCCCTTTATCGGATTATTCTGTTTATATGGCCACTTGAATAATCTGATAATTCCAGAAATCCAATCATAACCAGTTTATTTGTGTACATGCAAACATGGTCAATTTGTGTGCACCACCGTGAACATGGGCCAGTGAAAGCAAAGGAGAGAGCTGTTTGGGGAGCTCAGAAAGAAGATTATAGAGAACCATGTTAACGGTAAAAGCTATAAGACCATCTCCAAGCAGATTCATGTTCCGGTGACCACAGTTGCCAATATTATTAATAATAAAAAATATAAGGCTAATGGGACCGTAGCCAACCTCCCATTATGTGGATGCAAGAGGAAATGCAACCCCAGGCTGATCAAAAGGATAGTGTGTATTGTAGAAAAAGAGCCTAAGAAACCATAACAAACATCATTCAAGCTGATTCTCAGCTGAAAAAGGGTGGACTGTCCTCTCCAGGTTACGGGTAAGCTCATGCTCCAAATGGAGGAGTTCATGTATCTCGGGGTCTTATTCACAGGTGAAGGGAGATTAGAGCAGAAGTCAAGTAATGGGGACACTGTACTGGTCTGTTGCAGTGAAGAGGGAGTTGAGCTCCAAAGCAAAGCTGTTGATTCAATCTCCATTCTTATCTTCACCTGTGGTCATGAACTTTGGGTAATGACCGAAAGAATGAGATCATGGACACAAGCGGCTGAAATGAGTTTTCTCTGTACGGTAGTTGGACTCATCCTTAGGGATAGGATGAGGAACTCAGTTAGAGTGGATTCACACTACAGCGTTTCGACAGACGTTTTGAAAAATCAGAGAAATGAGTCCTAACGTCGGTGAAATCATGTTCATGAACAGGATTTTTTTAATGCAGCGCACACCAACTTTTAAGGAGCTTTTTAACTCCACACACTTACTTGCCCATGGATGAAAGCTGTCCGCTGCAATTCAGAGATGATGCCAGTCTCTCTTTGTTCACAAGTTTGACACAGTTGTAAAATTTCCTTCAGTTATATTATCGTTCATCCGAGCTTCTCTTTTAAACTAAGAAAGAGTGAGCCATTCATCTTGGCCTGAGTTCTATTAATTTATTCTGGTGAATGCAAAAATTGTTGATTTAATTCAAAACAGCTGTTGGGATATTTTCATTTTGAATCATTCTTTTAAAAGAATGACAGTGAATGAGGATGTCCTCTTCTCCGGTGTTGTGAAGAAGAACAACCGTTTCCCCGGTAGGACAGACTGGTCCGGCAGTGGTCTGGTAGAGAACTGAATCATAAATCCACGTAACAATTTTTTTTCCTCTGTGTAGTGAAAAACTCTGTTCTGTCTTCAAATAGTTTGTATTCAACCATCCTCATTTAACAGAAAACACTGGCTGAATGTGTTTTTTCATTAAGCGGGATGCATGAGCACAAATGGACATGATATATGATGATGTGACTCAACACAGGACAGATTAGCGAACAAAACATTTTCACAGAAAAGGTCTGTAGTTTAAAATCTTCAGACTGACAGTAGCCTATCCCACCACTTCCCCCGTGCGCTGCACCCTCACCAGAATGCACACAGGCTCCCTGTTTATTCATTCATTCCCCTAAAAAAATAATATATTAATGCCCAATCTATAGTCCAACGGTAAGTCCACAATTAACATGAGAATGTGGATGGAATAAAAAATATATTTAGTGTATCATCATATAAATAAAATGACAGGTGATTACATTATGACTGTTACAACTCTCTCTTAAGATGATAAAATCCCAGCACATGCCATTTCTTCATGAACTCCATAGCTGCGCGATTTCAAACCATGCCACTGAAATAGCATTAAACAATGCACTTCTGACGACAGACCTCCTTTTTCCTGATCAAAAGCACATTGGCATAACATGCACAATAATACTCATGCGCATGACATTGCATGCTGCCACACCTCTTTAAAATGACTCTCCACTTCGCAGCGCCAAGTGAGCACACTGTCTACTGGTAATTAGATGGCATATGCAAAGCTTAAAAAACAGAATGAGCTGACAGAACACTGGTGTACAGCGGGAAATCAGGTGCAAAAGTCTGCTGATGACTATCAAAATAGGGCCCAGAGTGTTTGGGGTTTTTTTGTTCGTTTTAAAATTGTGTTAAACGTCCTTTACTTTTTGACATCACATCAGCGCTTTTTGATTCCCCACAATGGAAGCCGAACCAATAAATCCTGGAGGACTACACACGGACCAGAAAATTAAAATGGTAAATTTGGCAATGAGGAGATTTTTTTTTTTTTTTCCCCATTTGGGCCATCACATTTTTGGGGGATTACAGCGGGGAAAATAAGTATTGAACACATCAACATTTTTCTCATTAAACATATTTCTGATGTAACCATTGATCTGAGATGTTCACCAGATATCAGTAACAACCCAAGTAATCCATACAAAGAAATCAAGGCAACTGTATTCACAAAAAAGTTATATTTAATAAAGTGGAATGACACAGGGAATAAGTAATGAACACATGAAAAAAAGAGGCGCAACAAAGCATAGAAAGCCAAGAAACCAGCTGAAATCCATCAGAATTTAGGAAGCCATCCCATCCCCCATCAGTGCAAATTAATTTCAGCTGGTTAAGTCCTGATTGATGGCCTTTAAAAAGGTGTGAATATCAGATCATCTTACCACAAAGAACTCATGATGGGTAGAAGCAAAGAGCTCTCTCTAGACCTTTGCAACCTTACTGTTGCAAAACATAATGATGGCTTTGGTTACAGTTGCATTTCTAAACTGGTGAATGTTCCAGTGAGCACTGTTGGAGCCATCATTTGGAAGTGGAAAGAACATCATTTTATCATAAACTGGCCACAATCAATACTTGGAGAATACTGTCTGGTCAGATGAGACCAAAATTGAACTTTTTGGATGCCACAACACACAGCATGTTTGGAGGAGAAATGGCACTGCACATCAGCCCCAAAACACCATACCAAGAGTAGGGCTGAAATGATTAGTCGACTTTGTTGATAACATCAATAATAAATAATTGTCGACCAATCATTTAATGATAAAGTTTATATGCATGCTGCAGTAATGTTCAGCTGTAACAGCAATGCACGACCGGAACTGCAATGCACGACCGGAACTGCTGAGGGCAGTAGCATATCTGTTGTTCCAGCATGCGTGAACAATTTCCAGAGAAGAAGAAGAGGAGCACTTTTACAGTTCTGAGCATGGCAAATGTCGAAGTGGATTAAAAAAAAAAAAAAAAAAAAAAAAGCAGACCCAAACTTTCTGCTGTTTGGGAACATTTTACAGAAGACAAAAAAATAAAACAAGTAAAATGCACACTTTGCAAGGCAGACCTCTCTTACCACGGCAGCACTGCAGTGATGCATGAGCATCTGAAACAATGGCACCCGGGAGCCATGATGTTACCGTCTGCTGGGTAAGTTTTAGCGAGTAAAAGTAAGCGCCGCTTGGTTTCAATGGCCAACTGTTTCAAGCTTTAGAAAAACAACAATACTGTTAGTATGTGCCGTTAATGTTAGCTTACCTGTTTGACAATAAGCTCACTGGTTACTGAGGGTTGAGCTGTCATGGCTAATGTGCTGAATGCAGTAAATGACTGAATTACAGGAGTTGCTATCGTTTTTTCATCTTTGTTAATATTAGCCCTCACTCTGAATATTAGTTACAGTGTTACACTGTGTCCAGCTGACACAAAATGGCATTTAAATGCCTCCTGCCCATGGGAGACGGAACGTTAAGAGGTATTAAACAGTGGCTGAGGTAAAATATGCACTAAACTAGAGCCCCAACAAGAAGCAGAGATGGTGGACATGTGAAAAATAAACGCGATTAGTTAACTAGCTGAAAAAAATAGTCGTTAGATTAGTCGACTACTAAAATAATCTTCAGTTGCAGCCCTAACCAAGAGTAAAGTTTGGAGGTGGGAGATGAGAGACTTTACATAATTGAAGCAAAGATGAATGGACAAAAGTACAGAGACATCCTTGAAAAGAACCTGTTGCCATCTGCCAAGATGCTGAAGATCAAACAAGGGTGGACATTTGAGCAAGACAATGATCCCAAACACACAGCCAAGGAAACTCAACTGGCTCCAGAGAAGGAAAAAAAAGCTGCTAGAATGGGTCAGTCAGTCACCTGACCTGAATCCAATTGAAAATCTATGTAACAAACAGATAGAGTTCATAGAAGACATCCATGGAACCTTCAAGATTTGAATACCATTTGTGTGGAAGAATGGGCTAAAATCACTCCTGAGCAATGCCTGCACCTAGTTTCTACGTACAGGAGGTGTCTGGAAGCTGTTATTCTTTTCTACTAAATATTAAATGAATTTCACCAAGCATGTTCAATACTTATTCCCTGTGTCATTCCACTTTATTAAATATATCTTGTTTTGTGAACACAGTTGCTTTGAGTTCTTTGTACGTATGGATTACTTGGGTTGTTACCGATATCTGGTGAAAATCTCAGGTCAATGGCTCTATCAAAAATATGTTTAATGAGAAAAATGTTGACATATTCAATACTTATTTTCCCGGCTGTATATATACACTTTTTTTTTAATCCCCTTCTTATGGAATTCTAGCACCCAGGACAGCAACATTGCCTCAGCATTTCTCTTGTGTCCATGCATGCTTGAAAAGTGAGTTCTGTCTAAAAACCATCTGTTTCCGCCAGCATTTCAGTCGACGTTTGCCAATGGAGCTTAACTTAGGCCAAGTTAGGCTAGCTCTACGCAACTTAGCCCAGCACTCAGCAACTTTTACAAAATGAGCACAACTTTCACCAGCATTTATTTCCAAACGTCAGTAAATTTTCAGTATGTTGAAAATTTTCAATAAACATGGCGCTCGCCAGCGTTCGCCAATGAACACCACCTATCATTAACTTTTATCAACTTTTGCAAGCAGAGCCAGACATTTGCCAAAACGCCACTAAATGTCAGTCCAAATGTTGTAGTGTGAATCCAGCTTTAACCAGGAGAGACTCGGAATAGAGCCGCTGCTCCTCCACAACAAAAGGAGCCAGCTGAGGTGGTCTGGGTATCTGATCAGGATGCCTCCTGGATGCCTTCCATGTGAGGCATTTTGGGCTTGTGCCATTGAGAGGAGACCCGGGGGCAGACGCAGGACGTGCTGGAGAGACTATATCTCTTCAGAGCTTCTGTACAAATTTGAAGCGAATCTGATCAGAAATGTAGAAGCTCGAGGGACGACAACATGAAAAGACTCCTCCCAAAATACAACAGCGTGAAAATCAAATGAGTCCAAGGTACTGATGAGTAAAGCTTCTGTATAAATTTGAAGTGAATCCAATCAGAAAGGTAGATGCTAGAGTGGCGACAACATGTTGTCAAACAAACAAACAAATGAACAGATGCGTCAAAAACACAATACTACACAATATAATAATACAACCTACATCAAAGTTTCCTACATATGCATTAACAGCTTACACACAAATAAGCCATTTTGGAAAGCAAATTAGGATACATATCTCTCATGTTGTCAATGTGCTGGGCCCGGATAATGTCGTTGATTCCAATGATATTCTCATGGCTGAAACGCAGCAAGATCTTGATTTCCCTCAGTGTACGCTGGCAGTACGTCTGGTGCTCAAAGGGGCTGATTTTCTTGATGGCTACCCGCTGTTTTTTCATGTTGTCCAGTGCAGAGCTGAATAGGATGTTGAGGAGAAGTACAAAACAGGTGTCACATTACACACAATGATGGTAAGACAGTGGAATTGTGTTAAGTGCAGAGAGGCATTGAAACCATCATATGTCATTTGTTTGTTTCATAATAGCATGTTGAAAGTGCTCACGATCTAGGCCTAAGTGTCATTTTGAACTTATCAGCGAAGACCTTCCTCAAATTGAGGCTAAAATGATAAAATACCATTTTTAAAACTTGTTTCCCCCCCCCCCATCCACAGGAAGAGTTGCATTGCACTTTTTCTTTTTGTAAAAGGCTATTCTCTTACGCGGCACATCAACATATACAAAGTGTGCAAATGTGCCGTTTTACTGTCCTCAGGGGTTCAAATGTGTGATGAATATAAAAGGCAGGACTACAACATTAAAAATGTCTGAACTCCATGTTAAAGGTTGGCCTTATGTGCAGAGGCTTTTACATGTTACACAGGTCACAGACATTGGAATTTAAATTTGGTTTTGGTTTGCATCAGTCATTCAAGGTACATAATAAAAAAGGTCAACCCCCTTCATATTAGGAAAAAAAAAATAAGACAGCTGCACTTCAAATTCAATAGGTTACGTGGTACATGCTCAGTGTGACTTCTCCTTATACGTTTTGAACTCAGATGAGATTTACTGCAGTATTTCTCTTGTAATACACCAAGTTTATTTAATATGATAAATGCTATTTTGCATTACACATTATATACACATTGTGTATGTTTACCTAATTAAAAGCTTGCTAACAGAACAAACTTTTGAGTGCATAATTTCATTAAAAATGCTAACATACGCCTCAAGATTTGGTATTCAATTCACCATAAAGCAATATGAAGAATCAGGAGAGGGTATTGCCAAAAATGAGACAAGGCGGCTTGGAAAACTTTCAAAAACTGGACAGCAAGTTTCTCTGATCTGATCGTCTTGAGAGGCCAGGGGAAATCTAAAAGAATTTTGTGGCTCAGCAGCTGGCACCTTCATCAGGATGTCAATTTAATTTTACCTTTAACAGCTCTAAGAAAATTGACCAAACCAAGAACTCTAGGATGTGCCAAAAGAAGTATGACATATAGGCAGGCCAGCAATGGTAACAAATTTTGATGGACAATAAATTTTCTCAAAAATTACTGCGATAAACGATATTATCGTTGATGTCATGAAGACCATTTTATGCTCAGGATATAGTGATATAATATTAATAGACTATGTAAAACTTTTCAAAGAGCTTTGAATGTTTATCTACGTATGAACAGCATTAAACACAGGAATAGAAATGAGGAGAAAAATATTGAAAGTATCCTAAATAAATGAAACATGAATAAAACAAACCAAACAATAAATTAAAGTGCTTTGGCCACTACCATTTATAAGTTGCCACAGATGACCGAGACACGTGGCTTTACAGCACTGACAAGCGCCATTTGTTTAAAAATTTGTTAAAATACACGCATCTCAGAGATGGCATAATAGAGAACTACATAGTGAAAACTCCAACTTCATGGACCTTATGGTCTATTTTGAGTTGGGCTCCCCCCGCCCCCGGTAGTGCTCTCTAATACAGCTGCTGTGGTGTAAAATGACTGATGGTATGAACGGTTACACCGATCATATGAACAATGCATAAACATGGATGTTACATGAGTAGACAAGCCAGAGCTGAAGCAGACCTCTCCAATTGGGCAAAAACTGAGGGCTTTGCTGCATGATGCAGTCATGCTGTTAAACAGCAGCAGAGTTTTTGAATCAGTTGGGACAAACTTTATATTGTGAGCAGACCCTTCAACTTGCCACTTCCCCTTTTTCAGCTGTCCTTGCTGTGTGAGCAAAAGCTCTGCCATCCATGGAGAGCATGCAGAGGAACAGAATCAGCACGAGGAGCTGAAATGTTGGTGGATTACGTAAAGAAACACACGTAAATGGAGACGTCGCCAGAAAACTTATCAAAGTTGTTTTTTCTTATCGTACAATGAATGGAGTTAGCCGTTATAGTTACAGGCCTACATATAGGGCTGGGAATTATCAAAAATTTTCAGAATTGATCCAATTCTGACCCTCAGGGTTCTGAATCGATCCATATTCTCTCAGGAAAATTACCATTATAATAACCATTTTACTTGCATAGGAAAAAAAAATTCTCAGACATTTGAGGGTCATTCATCCCTTTGCCCAAACCCTTAAGCCCAAGTTATGCACCCGTGTTGACCCAATGCAGCGTCAACATGCGTTCCTATTGCGTCACCCGACGTGCACCTCTCCAGAGAAAGGGAGGTGCACATCAGTGACACAGGCCATAAGAGCTGCAATTGGTCCGCTTTGTCTCCTCCTTCACATTTCCTGGTTCTTGCTGCTACTTCACTCTGCCTTTTCACAGCGGCACAACTTCCAAAGCGAGTCGGTTAAAATAACAGTCCAAATTCAAAAGAATATTGAAGACGTGAGCACATACAGAACATTTTGTGGCTTGTCATAACCCCAGTAATTACACAGATTGTCAAATAACAGCAGTGGCGGTGGTTGTACGCACCGTTTTCTCCAACTTCTTGTTTTCACTATGCAATGGTCGTATTTAAAGTTGCTTTTTCTTAACATTTATTTGCTCCAATGCCATCACAATCTGCTCTTGTCCATTGCTATTTTATAACCAAAAACACATGAGAACATAAATCACTCTACACATCGGCTGAAACCCATTTTGGCAACGGAACAAAGCATTTCATCCAACACAAGAAAAAACTGCCCATCACTGCATCTGCGACGGATGTCGGTAATGGCGTCAACATGGTGCGGGTGCATAAATCCAACTTAAACCCTACTGCTCTGTTTTGTATAGTGAATACACAAAACAGAGGGGTAGGGCTAAGAGGTGAATTGAGACTAGGGATGGGCATAATTTACCGATTAACCGATAATTGATCATTAAGAATTTCACCGAGGAAGTTCATTTTCGTCGACAAACCGTTTTTTTTTTTTTTAAACAATCGAATGTAGGTTATTAGGACTAGTGCACGGCCGTCCTCAAACAATGCAATGCATTTAACTGTGCCACTGGCAAAATTTGGGCACCAGGGGGCAACATTACACCATCGCCGTACCCTGGCGTGCCTCAGTTGATACATGCGAGCTTCCGTAGGGCAATCGCCAAATCATGAAGCGGTTACGGCGAAGTGTTGCGTGGGACCATTTCAATTTAAAAAATGACCAGGTGTACTGCAATCACTGCAATGCAGCATACAAATATACCTCATCGACAACACAAATGATGTATCATTTGAACACCACTCATCCAAGCCTGATAAAAGACGGTGGCGGCGGTTCATCTCTAACCCAGGCTAGCCTGGACTCGATGCTAGCACGGAGGAGCTGCAGTGCTCAACGAGCAGAGAAGGTCACCGAACTGATAGTGAAGATGGTCGAAATAGACATGCTCCCTGTCAGTGCTGTGGAGGGCAAAGGTTTTCAGGAATTAATCAAATTTTTGGAACCGGAATACACCATGGCGTCAAGACGCACCGTGACGAGATGCAATGCGCAATGCGTGTGTTCACGTTTTACTGCAAACTTGTCTTAATAAATTCATCCTCGAAGAAAAACACTCTGTATTTTTTTTATTATTATTCTCAATACATAAGAGTACAGTGATCCCTCACTTATCGCGTCACCCATAAATAATACGTACGTTCATTCTCTCACTCTCTCTCTCATATGATACGTGTGTGTGTGTGTAAGTGTACATACATACGTAGATGTAAATAAAGTGTACATAAATATGTTTTTAGAACTCTTTTATTCTTATAACAAGATACGTAACTCAAGATGAAAATGATTTACTGCACAGGTTAATGAGAGCTTTACTGCTCCTCAGGTGCTAGAGGCGCAGGATCGTCGAGGGAAGCTGCAGGAGGCGGCGTAGTGGCTCGACGGGAAGACTATTTCGCACAAAATGGCACAAGAGAACAGCAAAAAGTTCCATGCGGCTAGACTAAGCAACACGAGCGATAGAGCAATGAATGCGGTCTTCGTTTGTTGGGTGGCCGCTCGGCAGGGAGAGAAGCTGGGTAAAACGTCTCGGCCAATCAGCTTGCAGGGTGAAACGTCTCGGCCAATCAGCTTGCGAGATTCCCGAGCCGAGCCAACAAGAGAACAGCGAACAGAGAGAGAGGGATTTGAGAGAGAGAGGTGGATTTGAGTTGTGCGGCTCTCCGTGTTGATACCTGATGTTCTAATGTAGTCTACCTGCCTTGTTACCTACCTAAAAATGTTAATGATTAACCGATTATTAATCATTAATTCTCCCGACGATCGGTGAAGAAAATTTCACCGAATGCCCATCCCTAATTGAGACATACCCATAATGAGGCAAATTGTACCAGGAATACTCTAACTTGGTTAATTAAATACATAAATTATCACATTAAGAACTGACCCAAAATCAGTCACAATAATTCATCTTTTAATTAGCTTATGATTTGACTAAGTGCTAACAAGCGTTTTCTTTAGTGCAAAGTGTGTGTAGTATCAATTGTTGCTCTAGATGTCAGCTGTCACACATTAGAGCAACTCCACCAACTTCAGTGAAGCTGTGACGCAGTGTTTTCCTTCTTTATAAAAGTTCAGGATTACCGTTTCATTGAAATGTTTGTGTCAGAAAATGTAGCGTGGTTCTAGCATATTTATGAGACTTTGGAAGCCATCATTTTCAACAACATTCTATGGGAGTATATCCTTACATATGAAAATTGCAACAGCCTCTTATTTTTGGTAACGTTGAAAAGTGTATACCACTTAACTTCAAATTCCTTTTCCAGTGCAGTTTGGTCCTGATCGGGCATTTTTGCTAGTGTCATATCTGGGTGATGCCTTGCTAAATGGTTTCTGAGATTTGTGGCATATCTGCAATATTCCACCTCAACTTTCCAAGTCTAAGGTTGCAGTCACACCAGGATAGTGCAGCGGTATCGGTTTAACTGGGTGGGGAATGCCGAGAATTTTCGCACCTTCATTTGCATTCACACTGCAGTGGACCAAATTGCCTGGACAATGCCACGCAGTTACAACAACTGCTTGTTTGGGGCGCTGTAACCAAAACCACCACTGACCAGGAAGAAAAAAATCTTGGCAAAGAAGAAAAATCTGGCTCATCAATTGGCCAGGACCGAAAACAGAAATCTGTTCTGTTCAGCCGGATTGTCTGTCTGCCACAAACGAGACATTTTTTAACTTTTCTCCTCGGCTTTCTCCAGTAAAGGAATTTCTTGGATCCGCGTGGTTGTCTTTATTGTTATTTTCTACTCAAAATGCGCTACGTAAATGCCACTTCCTCTTCTCAGACTGTGTTGCTATGGTTATACAAACACCGAGGGGCACTTCTGCTCTTTGGTCCGCTGGATAGTCCATTTGCATTCACACTGCAAGCAAAGCGCACCAGACTTCGTTTGCAAGTGAACCACGACCCCCCCGTTTTCAGGCGAACCAGACTTTCCTTGTTTGGTCCACACCAGAGTTCAAACGTGTATTCAGACAGCACCGAATGAACCAAACTATCCACAGATAGTCCTTTGGTCTGGACCAAACAGTGGCCATGTGAATGCGCCCTAACATACAGCTTTGGTTTTGTCAAGCCCTTCACCATCTTCACAGTTCTTGAATCCAAAATACTGTCACACATCATCCTTCAAGCTTAACGGCGGAACCACCATGACGATCCACACTCAGTCGTGGCTGAATTCTCATGTGAATATTAAATCATGGGAGAGTTCAACTGGACCCAAGATCTCCTGCAAGTTTCACACACATAAAAAGCTTTATATTCAAAGATCGAGCCGTGGATTTTGTGAATTCACATAGACTCATTCAAACAGGAATCAATCCAAATCAGAGAATTGATCTTTTGAACACACCTCTAACAGCACAGTATATCAAATGATATTTTTTTCGGGGGGGGGGGGGGTAAAGAGTTCAAGATGTGCTGCTAAATCTACTGGAAGATCATAGTAAATACATGGCAGTTGACCCTGCCACTGCCACCATTATTCTTGGATGTTTCAAGTTTTTTTTAATGCTGAATACATATTCCCTGTATTTATTACTGGTTAAATCTTAACAGAGTGACATAGGTGCCTACTAAAACAGAATGAACGGTACGGAACGTTCCATCCACGTTCCGTACCAAACATGTTCCGTACGGGGCACCTGCTGGCCCTGCCTGCTGTCAGTTCTATGTCAATGTGCCTTCATCATTAACCACAGTCTGCACTTAGCATGTTCCGTACATGATGGTTGTAAATAAGTGCAATTGCAATTATTAATAAATGAATAAATAAGGAACATATCGTAAGTAATGATGGGCAAACGATAGTGAGGCTTCCTAGCTTGCTTCAAAACACTAATGTCACGTGACCGATGACATCTGAAGCTTCAAATATTGTTGATGTTTCACTTCACACTTCGTTGGTTCAATACGTTTTGAAGCTTTCGTCAATCTGAAGAATCAATCCACTGCCTCCCTTAAGACTTACCATGGGCTGCTCCCTTGCAGGACCGAAGAACAGCTGTTATTTCACAGTGCTTGGGCTACCATGAAATTGTGCTGCCTGCTGTGCTCTACGCATCTATGGAACATGTACATATGGGACTTGGTAATATTATCAGGCTATTAGCAGGTTGGACCGCAAGCTAGCAGGACTGCTAGCATCCCATTCAGAACATTATGTATCAACTGAATATGTAAGTAAACACTTGAGACTGATAGCTACCAGGACTGATAGCATTCCGTAAGGAATGTTCCGTATCCAGCGTTCTGTAGGTAAGACACTTGGGAATGTCAAGAAGCTGGCCTGCTAGCTAGCACGACCCAAGAACATGTACGGAACACAGATGGAATGCTAACATACGGATCATTCCGTGTCTAATGTTACATGTACATGTAACATGTCTTCCTGAATGTGGGAAAAACCAAGGAGAGTGTATAGTCGACTTCAGGAGAGGACAGACACAGCATCCTCCTCTGATCATCGATGGAGCAGCTGTGGAGAGGGTGAGTAGCACCAAGTTCCTGGGGGTGCACATCTCTGAAGACCTCTCTTGGTCCAACACCACCACATCACTGGCCAAGAAGGCTCAAACTCACCTCCGTTTCCTCCGCAAACTGAGGAGAGCATGAGTTCCACCCTCCATCATGTGCTCATTCTACCGGGGTACCATTAAGAGTATCCTCACCAACTGCATCACGGTGTAGTATGGAAGTTGCACCACCTCCTGCTGGAAGACACTACACGACGCACAGTGAAAGCAGCTAGCAAGATTATCACTGCCCCTCTGCCCCCCCTCTCGGACATCTATCTCACCCGCAGAGCCATCAACATTGCAGGCGACACCCCTCACCCTCCCTCTTCAAGCCCCTGCCTTCGGGGGAGAAGGTACCAGAGTCTCTGGGCCCGGTCCACAAGACTGCTAAACAGCTTTATTCGCCAGGCCATCAGGACCCTGAACTCTGCCCACTCCCCCCCCAAACCGTAACACACTCACCCACACAATAACTACCTCAGCTGTTTGCACAGAAACACTTGGCACACCAACAGTAATACATCTGCTGCTGAATGTCTCTGCACCTTACTGCAACCATTTGCACAAATGCCATACCTGCTGCTGTCTGTTATTGCAATACTGATCATGTGCAGTCCAATCCATCACTGTCTGCACCTACACTACTGCACTGAACTTACAATTATGGGTATTATGGCTCTACTTTTTTTCTGTACATAGGATTCCTGGGTTTCATCTTTATTTGCACTATGGGTAGCATTACTGTACATAGACTGTTGTTGTTTTTCCATTCTTATTCCTTTTCTTATTTACTGCACACACCACTAAGAGAAACAGCATTTCATTTTTCCAGTATGTCCTGTATGTATAGAAGTATTGACAAATAAAAATCTTTGAATGTTCGTAAAACACTTGAGATAGCTAGCTAGTAGGACTGCTCCATACGGTATACGTATGGAGCTTGTACAGAACGTTCCATACTGTTCGTTCTGTGTTTTAGTAATCTCCACTCACATATGTTGATTGAAAGAACAAAGTTAGTAGTGGTGGCCTAGAACTTTTGCACAATACAGTATGAAGATTGGAAAAAGGGAGATCAGTTCAAGAAGTTGACTTTTTAGAACTGTGCGAACCTAGTATGTGACGGGAATGTTTACAAACACTAAATGCAGTGGGATCACGTGATCATGATGGCATGAGAAGTTCTTTTAAAGGAGGGGGATTATCCAACTCAAACTGCCCTCCCATCCGATGATGTTCACCGTTCAATCCTGCAGAAGTATTGACATTATGTAGTTGTAACAACAGAAGCGTCTAGCAGTAGAACACACATATACAGTAAAAGGCCTCGCCACAGCTGATAAATCTCACCCTGCATCCTCTGCTGCAGATTCGCTGAAGACCTGTGCATAGACAACCTTGCAGTTTTGAAAAGTGATGTCGCATTACTTAACTACGGCTACGAAAACTTACTTTCGTTTGCGGTTAAATGCAGATCCTGCAACACGATATCTGACCACGTCCTGCGCAATCACTCCCAAATCTTGTTTCCTGTAAAGCTCGTTGCCACGCCTGTACCTCCTCGGCTAGCCTGCTAACTAATCACAGGATGTGTTAGCCAAGGTTCAGACGGCTGTACATCGAAGCGACACGATAGCGCGCTGGCTTCAGGCGCAACCGCGTCTGAGTGTTGGCACACCTCATTAAAACACACAATACTTGTTGAATGCAGACGCTAGAGTTTGCTTGCCCTAACGCACCAACAGATTAAGCTAGCTTTGACAGACACTACTCACCACACCATCCCGTACGCCCCCTCTCCGATGTAAGACAGGTTGACGTAGCGGGGGCCCACGTCGAAAATTTGGCCCTTCACGGTCTCGACCACAGGCTTCTGTCCCGGGGGCCCTGAATGTGCTGCTGCTCCTATAGCGGGCGCAACCGCAGCTCCAGCCGCTCCTGCGACGGCGCAGATGGAGTCTGCGGCCCCGACCGCCACGGTGCTAGTGCTGCTGTTCGAATCTTCCATTCTTCCGCTCCTGCCACCGTCCGAGTGATTCGCTGAGGAACCGTCGCCGCACTCGGCTCTGACTTACGGCTGATTAACGGCTTCTCGGCGCTCCTTCAACAATGGTTCAACCAGAGTACACGGATTTCGTGCCCGAGCAGTAAAGAGTAATTGCGCGTGCCAAGCAACTGAACTACAGCAATGCAGATGTGTTTGATTTGTTCACAACAACGAGTCATGTGGGCGGGGTCAAATCAGTCGGCTTGAAGAAACTAGCCCCGTCCCTGTCACCTACAGTGTCGTTGCGAAACAAACGCCCACCTGCAAAGTAAAACATGCACCAAACTGGAGTAGGCGTGTCGTAATCTGTTGCACGCTGCCTGCTCAGACAAGAATAAAAGCATTTCTGCTCAATTTATGTCTGTGGGGTTTAGGTTTGGGCTGTGCATGTTAAGTATTGTCTGTGGAAAATACCCTGTATGGGCTATGATTATTTGACAGTGTCTCTGTGTGAGAACTTATTCATATGAAAACTGGCCTTTCAGATAATTGTGATTATTGCATAACATGTTATGCTGAAAAACAAGTTAGGCTACTTATGTTGTCGTTTACAATAACCTTCCCAGTATATGGAGGGGTTTAGCACCAATCAGTAGTTTACCCCCCCCCCCCCCACACACACACACACACATATAAAACAAACACATTTCTTTTCTTTTTGACCTTAGTTGTGTAGTTTTGTAGAGGATGACTTTCACAAACGAGACTGAGTTTATTTCTCAGGGTTGGTTTATTGCAAGATCACATCCTCTAACAAGAACAGGATCTCAGGAAAGAGGCAGAGCAATCATCCAACACAGCTCTTATAGTCTCACCAGACACAAATCCCCCCACATCAAATCACACACCCCCAACCCACAGTCTTAGGTAAACATCCAGCACCCGAGGCTCCTTGGTGTCTCCATTGTCCTCTGACCCTCTAGTGCCTGGGACTCCTGCTGGGGCCTTCTCTCCAGCTTCACATCTCCTGCAAGGCCAACTTCACACCTCCCGTAGGTCCTCACAGGGTCAGGTCCTCTTTGGTCCTTAAGACGTGAAGCTTCTGGAATATGCACCGTCATTCCTACTAGGTGAATGCGGGGGATATGAATACAATATATGCGCCTTAAATATGCGCCATTTAACCCCCCCCCCAAACGTCTAAATAAGGACAAAGTGCACCCCAATATGCATAGCATCATAACATAATACACAGAACAGCAAAAAAAAAAAAGGCACAACACATCACACTTCCGGCTGCTTGGGCTTCAATCGCCTGCCATATCTGCTGTAAGCCGGTTTCGACCTTCCAGTAGCCGCTTCTTGCATCTGTGAATTAGAGTCGTTAGCACATCCTTGTGAAAGCTTAGCAGAGTGTCTCCCCGGTGGACTGCCACGGCGGGGGGCCCTGGCTAACTGCTCTTGTTCATCAGCTAACACAAAAGCGGGTTTGAGTCTGTTGATGCAGACTAATTCCCTCCTGTCTCCCAAATCGAGCAAAAAATGCTTTTCCCCGGTTTCTAACACTCTGAACGGTCCATCATAAGGTGGTCTTAAACCTAACCTCTGTGCGTCGTGTCTAACAAAGACGAATTCTGCATTCTTTAAGGCTTTAGGCACGAAAACGTGTGGGAAACTGTGATGAATTGGGCCGGGGAGGGTGTTTGATCCCACGTCGCTCTGCAGTGGCTGAGCGGGGGGGCGATCTGGTGCGGGGTTCTCAGGAAGGAATTCTCCCGGTAACCGGAGAGGTTGGGTGAAGACTAGCTCGGCCGGAGAGGCTTGCAAATCTTCCTTAGGTGCTGAACGCAACCCTAATAAAACCCATGGAAGTTTATCAACCCAATTTGTGTCCGTGAGAGCCGCTCTGAGGGCTGCTTTCAATGACCGGTGAAAGCGTTCGCACAAACCGTTGTCCTGGGGGTTATATGCAGTTGTGCGATGAATTTTCACCCCCAGGCTGAGCGCCATGGATGACCAGAGCTCGGAAACAAATTGGGGTCCTCTGTCAGATGTTATGTCCGACGGGACTCCAAAGCCCGCGACCCAAGCCGTTAAAAAAGCGCGCGCAACTTCTGCTGCTGTGGTTGATGCCAGGGGGACCGCCTCTGGCCAGCGCGTAGTGTGATCCACCATAGTTAGAAGGTGTGTGAACCCCTGTGACAGCGGGAGGGGTCCCACCAAGTCGATATGCATGTGGTCGAAGCGTTTGGCTGGGATGTGAAAAGGTTCTGGAGGGGCCCGCGTGTGCTTGTGTACCTTTGCTCTTTGACACGCTGCGCAGGCTGCGGCCCATTCTTTGACCTGTTTACGCAGCCCCGGCCAAACAAATTTCTCTCCCACCATTTTGATCGATGCGCGAACGCCCAGATGTGCCAGCGAATGTATTAAGTCAAAAACACGGCGACGCCACGCAGCTGGGACCACGGGGCGGGGGATCCCCGTGGAGATATCGCAGATTAGAGGGGGCATACCTCTTTGATGCACCCTGTGCTCCAGCCTTAGCCCTGTTGACCCAGACTGGAGCGCGCGCACATCCGCGTCATTAACCTGCTCGGCGGCCATGGCTGCATAATCTAACCCAACGCAGACCGGGGCTGTGAGCGCTTCCGCGCCACGAGCCTGGCCCGTGTCTACAGCTGCCGAGCCTGCCCCCTGGGGGCCTGGCATTGGAACTGCGCGCGAGAGACAATCTGCCACTACATTGTGTTTGCCCGCCACGTGTTGAATGTCGGTGGTAAACTCCGAAATCGCGGCCAGCTGTCTCTGTTGTCGGCCCGACCAAGGCTCTGAAATTTTAGCCATTGCAAATGTTAATGGTTTGTGGTCTACAAACGCGGTGAAACAGTGCCCTTCCAACCAGAACTGGAAGTGGCGGATGGCCAAATGCAGGGCTAAAAGCTCCCTATCAAACGCGCTGTATTTACGCTCGTTATCGCGCAATGTTTTGCTGAAAAACGCAAGTGGTTGCCAGCTCCCTGCTACCAGTTGCTCGACAACTGCCCCCACTGCCACGTCGGAAGCGTCCGTGGTTAGCGCCATGCGAGCTGCTGGCACTGGGTGTGCCAATAATGCAGCGTTCGCGAGGGCCGATTTGACCTGGGAGAAAGCGCACTCCCGGTCCGGGGACCACTCGACCTTAGTTGCAGGTTTTTGCTTCTTTAGTGCCGCGTACAATGGGTGCATGAGCTGTGCCGCGTTGGGGAGGAAGCGGTTATAAAAATTGACCATCCCCAAAAATTCTTGCAGTGCTTTAACTGTCTGCTGTTGGGGGAAATCCGTTATCGCGCGCACTTTATCAGGCAGCGGGACCGCGCCTTCTGGAGACACGCGGTGCCCCAAAAAATCGATTTGCGCTACCCCGAATTGGCATTTTGCTGGGTTAATTATCAGCCCGTGTTCTGTCAGCCTCTGAAAAACGGCTGTGAGGTGGCGTTCGTGTTTGGCTTCGGACGCACTGGCTACCAAAATATCATCCAAATAGGCGAACATGAAAGGGAGGCCGCGCAATACTGCATCCATCATGCGTTGGAACGTCTGAGCGGCGCCTTTGAGGCCGAAAGGCATGCGCAAAAACTCGAAAAGCCCGAAAGGGGTTATAACTGCCGTTTTGGGTATGTCTTGCGCGCGGACTGGGACTTGGTGATAACTGCGCACCAAATCTATTTTGGAAAAGATGCGCGCCCCCACCAAATGTGCCAAAAAATCCTGGATGTGCGGAATCGGGTAGCAGTCGTGTGCTGAAGCATTATTTAATCTGCGGAAATCACCGCAAGGGCGCCACGAGCCGTCAGCCTTGGGCACCATATGCAGGGGTGACGACCAAGGGCTGTTCGAGCGTCTAACAATGCCCAGTTTTTCCAAGTTGGCGAATTCCTCGCGCGCGATGGCCAGTTTAGCTGGGTCCAAGCGCCGAGCTTTTGCAAAAACAGGGGGGCCAGAGGTAGTTATGAAATGCTCGACCCCGTGTTTGGCAACCAACGCTGAAAATGTTGGGACCGTGAGTGCTGGGAACTGATTGAGTAGTGCATGAAACTTACCACCCGCAGCTGTGACATTGGGATGTGCAGAAGGCAGGGCCACCCGAGCTGTACAGGAGATAGAGTAGAAAGACAGTGCATTTACAATACGTCTATTAGTAAGATCAACCAATAAACTGTTTGAGCATAAAAAGTCAGCACCTAGCATGTTGTTGCTAACTGCAGCTACAACGAAGGTCCACTCGAAGGTGCGGCCGTGGAGGGATAGGAGGAGCGTCTTCTCCCCATAGGTTTTGATCGTGGAGCCATTCGCCGCTAACACCAGGGGTCCGCTGGCAGGCGTCAGCAGGTCCGCGTAGGAAGGCTTGACAAAACTTAGCTGGGAGCCTGTGTCCACCAGGAATTCCTTCCCTGAATTTGCGTCTGTCATGAAAAGCAGCTTGTTCTTCGCGCCGAGAGTCGCAGCTGCTACCGGCTCTCGGTCTTGGCGTTTCCCTGGCGCTTGTATCGGCACGGTGGGATGCATTTGCGCGCTCTCTTGGTGAAGCGTCAATGGTAGAAACAGAGGGTGTTGTCAGCTCCGCTTCTCCTGGCCTCTGCCGCTGCTGACGTCAGTGGGTCCGGTGCTGCAGCCTCTGGTCTCCCCTCGTCTCGCGGGGGTGCGTTCAGCTCTGCTGCTGCCGTCGTGGCTGTGTGCCGTCTATGGGCGTCGACGAGCCGCTGCGCCTCCTGGCCCAGCTCGTGGTAGTCACGGTTGTTGAGTAGCTGTGAGCTGGCCAGGGTGACTCTCACTGCTGGCGGTAGCGTTCTGAGAAAGAGGTGGGCGAAGATAAAGCTGTCGTCATCTTCGCCTCTCAGGCTCATCATCTTTGCCATCAGATCTGCCGGCCTGTCCGCTTCCCCGTCTGTCAGCGCCAGGAGCTTCTCTGCTCGCTCTCCCAGCGAGGGAGTAAAGGCTTGAATGAGGGCGGCATTCAGTGCGCCATACTTGTCGTCTTGGGGCGGGTGGTCGGTCACGCTCTCCACCTGCTGCACTGTGAGGCTGTCCAGCTTCGCGACGACATGTTAGAACCTCGTTGCGTCCGCTGAGATTCCCCGAAGGTGGAACTGTGCCTCCACAGTGGTAAACCAGGAGCGCGGGTTATGTTGCCAGAAATCGGGCAGCTGTAGTGTGGTAGCTGTGTTAACCTGGTTGGCCCCTGAAGAGTCCGGTGCGGAAAAACCGTCGCCACCGGCCATGGTTTGTCGTAGGTCACCAGTGTAGAGCATGACTTTCACAAACGAGACTGAGTTTATTTCTCTGGGTTGGTTTATTGCAAGATCATATCCTCTAACAAGAACAGGATCTCAGGAAAGAGGCAGAGCAATCATCCAACACAGCTCTTATAGTCTCACCAGACACAAATCCCCCCCACATCAAATCACCCCCCCCCCAACCCACAGTCTTAGGTAAACATCCAGCGCCCGAGGCTCCTTGGCGTCTCCATTGTCCTCTGACCCTCTAGCGTCTGGGGCTCCTGCTGGGGCCTTCTCTCCAGCTTCACATCTCCTGCAAGGCCAACTTCACACCTCCCGTAGGTCCTCACAGGGTCAGGTCCTCTTTGGTCCTTAAGACGTGAAGCTTCTGGAATATGCACCGTCATTCCTACTAGGTGAATGCGGGGGATATGAATACAATATATGCGCCTTAAATATGCGCCATAGTTTAAATTTTACCGTTTTGAGCCTATAACATAAAAAAAAATGTCTTAAACTGATGGCATCACAGGTCCTTTTTTAAACTGGTAGGTTTATAGCTTTTGAGGGGTCCTCTGTAAGATTGTGTTGGAAGGCCCCTTTTTGTACATCACATTGTCACATAGTTGCATAGAGGGTATGCTCATGCAGAAGTCATGGCAGTTACAAAACACAGAGTTTCAAAAATGTGTGGCAGCATTAGTTTGTATGCAGTAAAACACAAAATATTCAGTCACAGCAGTACACAGGGTGCCTGGTTGCATTGCAGTGCGCTAATCTTGCTATTCCATCTTGCATTAATTGGCAAAAAAACATAAATAAATAATAAAAGCTCAGAACAGTTCTTCACTTATGTGTGGTCCTGTTCTTTACTCACACACTAGTCAGGTAACTGGTGCTGTATTTGTTATGAGGTGTTTTATTCTGATATGCGGTGTGATGACATCACCTTCCGGCTGCGTAATCACACCTGCATATATAAGGGGGCGTCAGCCATTAGAGGGTCTCTTGCCCTGACGACTCTGCACACAGTAGTATAAGTTGTATTGCAACCAGTTCTTCATTAAAGCTCAGTTCCAGTGCAACATCTTCATCCATCCTTGTCTGTCTCTTTTATACCAGGTTTGTGGACATAACATTTGGCGACAGAGGATTAACTCATGGAGGCGTGTGTAACACCACTGCGGCCTTTCCTCGAGCTCCCCAGCAAACCACCAGTTCCATGGCCACGTTGGTGTTGTGTCCATAATTGGGTAAAGATGAATACACAACTGATGCAGTTAACGCAGCTTTATTACAGTACTGGTCATTTACATAAATAGGCTTACGGCATTCGCCTGCTTGCCAGGTGGCTCCCACGACGAAAGAGACAGAGCCTCTTCCACCCACTTCCTTTATACCCCAAGTGGTGTCACCACCGGAAACCAGAAGTTAGCCACCCCGGTCTAACCCATGTCCAACCCGGCCGCCATCTTCGTAATACAACCTATTTACATACACAATAGTTGGCTGGAAGCGTCTGAAACGTACATTACAGCTTTGGACCTGGGGAAGCTGGATGAAGGGAGGACACGAGCGCTGCTTGTCCACAACCTAAGCATGGAAGGTCAGAGAATTTTACAAATGCTTGGTCTGACGGACTGTTATGAGGATGCTACCGAGATGCTAACTAGCTACTTTACTAAGCCCAAAAACGTGGCGCGGCGCATGAAAACTCATAGCTGTCGACGAGAAGCTAAGTTAACTAACCCCACACCCTACGGAGATGGCATAAACATCGTGGGCCCCGAAGGTTGGTCAGGATTGCAGCATGTAGTGAAGTTAGACGGTGTGAGTGTGCCCAGGATGCTGGCCACTGCCGCAACGCAGTCCATAGTGAGCGAGTCCATGGTTCGGAGGCTCACCCCCTGGCGCCATGATGCGGTGCAACTACCGGACGACGGGAGGTCCAGTACTGGCAGGAACGTTACATTTGCAGAGCAGTATGGCGAAAAAGTGATCCCAGCATTCCGATTCCAGGTAACACGCCAAGGTGAAAATGTTATGGGGTGGGATTTATTCAGTGAGCTGGGTTTTATTCTCACAATCAGCTGGCAGACGGTCAGCGGCTCAGCCCCAGTTCACCCAGGCTTCGTAGATGTGGGTGCAGCAGAGGAGCACAGCGTAGATGGCGAACGTAACACAGAAAGTGGATACGGCACAGGCAGTGCAGATGACATGGGGAAAGAACAGAGACCGGACTCGCCTCTGTTCCTCGCACAGCCAGAACCGAAGCTGGAGGAGGGGGAGCCCACGTTTAATGAGCCCAACACCGACGAGGTATTTATGAACAGCACCAACATTAAAGCGTCCACTCCGTGCTCTCAGGAGGAGAGCCGGCTGGAGGGGGAGCTCGAGCATGCAGAGAGCCTCGATGCACAGTGACAACAGATGAACATGGATGCAGCGCATGACGCGGCACAGCAGAGCACTTTGGATGGCTCAGTGGAGGAACCGGATGGCTTCAGTACCTGCGCCTGGCTAGCTGCAGTGGGGGCGAC